>JAIXMG010000006.1:0-1333476 GCA_025201345.1 Thamnidium elegans | reverse complement strand
AATTTCAAGATGTATTACTCGAATTAGATATCACAGAAGATGAAGCTATGGATAAGTTTGCAAGAGGATTGAAAGATCGTGCTAGGGCACATATATTACTAAAAGACCCCATTGATTTAGAAAGTATGTTTCATTGTGCACGAACGTTTGAGTCTGCCACACAATATGGTAAATCAACAAATAGTTTTAACCCAACAACATCAGCTATCGATGATCCCATGGATTTATCGGTTATTGAAATTAAAAAACAAAATCAACTACTTCTAAATTTATTAAAGCAACAACAAGGTTCTAACAACAATAGTTCTGGACAAAGAAGTAATAATAACTGTTTTTATTGCGATAAGATTGGACATAAAAAGGCTGAATGTAGAAATAAAAAATGGGATGAGGATAGAGGTATTTTTCAATCTAAACGAAATAATCGTAGTGACTATCGTACACAAAAACCTCGCAATAATTATAATAGTAATACTACTAATAATTACAGCACTAATAATAATAATAACTACCGAAAACCTAACAATTTTCGTCAGCAGATCAACGCATTATTAGATAGTTATGATCCATTAAGCAATAACACAAATAGTTATCAAACTAATACTAACAATGATAACGATAATAAAAACCTAATTGATCTATCATCTTGTGATAATCAAGACTACTACTCTTATCCTATATTGTCACCTAACATTGCGCCGGAAACACATACTTTGTCATCTGCTGAAAAGTCATTTTTAAACAATGTTGATAATTCATCCAATGCGTTACCTTTATACAAAACTATGGTGGGTGGATCTAATTTCAAAATATTAATCGACAGTGGTGCCAGTACAAATTATGTACATCCTAAATTACTTTCGCACGCTTTGACAGAAAGGGAAGTTGTCAATCAGGCAGTAGAAACTGCAGATGGTAACAAGACGAACATAAACAAAAAAATTACTTTTAGATTATTTTTAGGAAATAACCATGAACACCAAGAAGTAATCACTGCATATGTTTTTGAATCAAAATTTGATATTATCCTCGGTCGTAACTGGTTGAAAGAAACTAAGCCTAAACCTGACTGGTTTGATGACACATGGGAAGTTACTGATAAAAATACAACTATTGTCACCAAAATATATCCTGTATCACCACCAAAAGCATTACATAATATCAATACAATTAATCCACAATTAAAAACAAAGGAGACAACTAATATTGATTATCTAGCATCAGCTACGCAAGTAGCTAGATGGCTTAAAAAAGACCAAATAACTGAATGTTTTGTAGTAAATTTTATAGATGAAAGTACAGGTAACCACGCAACAATTACACCAATATCACCTATTGATATGAAAGACATTCAACTTGATAAAGAATGGAAAGAAGAATTTGCAAAATTATTTCCTTATGCATTCAAAGGCGAAATAACTGAATTACCACCGAATAGACATACCAGAGATATAATTGTAACTGACCCTAAAGACGCTCCTCCTATTTTTCACCAACCGTATCGAATGAGTCCTCTAGAATTAGCGGAACTCAAAAAGCAATTAATGGATTTAGAAGAAAAAGGGTTGATAGTACCAACTGCATCACCTTATGGGTTCCCTATTTTATTTGTTCGAAAAGCAGGATCAAATAACGCTGATGGAACACCAAAATTAAGAATGTGTTGTGATTTTCGCAGTATTAACAAAATTACCATTGCTCAAAGAATACCAATACCAAGAATAGATGAGTGTCTGGATCAATTGCATAACAGTACTTGTTTCTCACAAATTGATTTAATTGGAGCTTTTAATCAAGTTCGTTTATCTGAATCAGATTCAATGAAAGCAACAATATCGCATCGTTTCGGTCAGCATAGATTTTTAGTTGCCCCTTTTGGATTAAAGAATTCTGGTCCATATTTTCAAGATGTCATCAACAAAGTTCTGAAGTCATTCGTAGATAAATTTGTAATAATATATGTTGATGATTTATTAGTATATTCAAAAAATGAAAGTGAACACAAAGAGCATGTAAAACAGGTTTTACAAAAACTTGATGAAGCTAAATTTGTTATAAATATAAAGAAATCACATTTCAATATGAAAGAACTGACATTTTTAGGTTATCATATATCAAAAAATGGTATCTCTCCTTCGCAACAAAAAACAGAAGCTATTAGTTTATGGCCTATTCCACTAATGTTCAACAAGTACGTCAATTCCTTGGGCTTACCCAATATTATCGCAGATTCATTCCAAAGTTTGCGCATATTGCGTCTCCCCTTACAGATTTAACGGCGGGTACTGGTTATAAAACACGTGCTATAGAATGGACACCACAATGTCAAAATGCTTTCGATTTATTAAAACAAAAATTGTCCTCTGCTCCAATATTACTTACTCCAGATATGAACAAACCATTCCGAATTGAATGTGATAGCTCTGATTTTGCGGCAGGTGCGGTGTTACTTCAACAAGATCAAGATAATAATTGGAAACCATTGGCTTTTGAAAGTAAAAGATATAGTAAAGAAGAAAGAGTATACCCCGCTCAGGAACGTGAAATGTTAGCCATTCTGATTGCATTAAGAAAATGGAGATGTTTCATTGATGGTAAAGATTATGTTGTATATACTGACCATCTCCCACTTAAATATTACAGAGATCAAAAACATCCAGTACCTCGTTTAGTACGATGGATGTCAGAAATAGAATTATATAACCCTAATATTCAATATAAACCTGGTAAAGAGAATATTATACCCGATTTATTATCTCGTCGCGATGGACCCGATTGCAATCCTGCATCCACATCAGTACAACCAAAATATTTATATAACTCTGAAATTAATAATAACAATAATAATACTAAACATTCTTTAAGTAAACCAGTTCAGTCAATCAGGGATGACCCTATTCAAGACTGGCCCTTACAATATTTTCGTAATGAAAACCAATGGCCTCAACTACTACAGAAAGAACTCCAACAAAACAAAGAAAAATTTATAGTCAAAAATCAACATATATATAAACTAGTCAAAAATTCAAAAACAAATGAAAGCATGGAATTAAAGTTTATACCTTTTCATCAACGTGCTGATTTTATTAACAATTTCCACATAGCATACGGTCATCTTAGTCAACTGTCAATATACCACCAATTAAAAAATAGAATTTGGTGGCCGGGTATACAACAAGATATAATTGAATACTTGAAATCCTGTGCTCAATGTCAACTCGCAAGTCGTTCGGAAAAGAATATTCACCATTCACCAATGAAACCTCTTGATATTCCTCCTGCTTTTTCGCGTTGGCATCTTGATTTTATAGGAGAATTACCAACAACAAAAAATGAAAATAGATGGATACTTGTGGCTGTTGATTATTCGACTAATTGGCCTATTATACGTGCATTAAAAAATGCAACTGGTGATGAAATCGTACGATTTATATATGAAGAAATTGTACTAAAATTTGGTAACCCCGTAGAGATCTTTACAGATAGAGGTGCCAACTTTATGTCTAAAGTATTGAAGCAATACATGAATAAAATCAGGTCAAAGCATACCTTTACGAGTGCTTTTCATCCAAGAAGTAATTCAAAGTGTGAAAGACTTAACCAAGTAATCAAGAATATGTTAAAGAAGTATGTTAATGGTGATGTTCATAGCTGGGACGAATATATTGATACAGTTACGTTTGCTTGCCGTATTCGAAAACATACTACAACGGGATATAGTCCATTTTTCCTCGTATATGGTACTCAGCCAAGGATTCCTGGAGACTTTCATAGACCTTATATGAATGATATAACCGAATTTGATGCCAACCTGATAACTGAAGATGCTTTAACTCGTATTCGTAACCTTAGAGAAGCTAGATTCTTAGCAGAAGAAAATTTACGGAACCAAGGTATAAAGGATAAGGAAAGATGGGATAAAATAATAAAGGGTAAAGAAACACAAGTATTTAGTAAAAACGATTTTGTACTATTACGACATGAATCTAAAAAAGGTCTGGAATACAACTGGATGGGACCTTATCAAATTATTAACTGCAATCTGGATTTCAATGTCTACCAGATCAAAGAATTAGAAGGAAAAGTTTATAACTCATGGGTACATACAGACCGATTAAAACCAATATCAATCAATAATAACAACTTAACAACTAGTTGGTATATTCCACGTATTGCAAGAGCACAATAACAATGAAACAACTATAAAAAAAAAAAAAAAAAAAAAAAAAATTCAATTCAGTCAAATTAATTCAATCAAACAGCAATTTATTATCAAAACAATACTCAAAGATTCTTTACTCTTCATTATATTATCACTCTAACCTAATCTTTTGTATTTTTTTTTTTCCTCTGTTATCCAACACTTGACTTTAGACTAGTAAAACTTTAGGGAGGGGATATTGTCACAGCTAAAATAGAATAAGCTGTGTACTACTTCAATTTAGATATAAATTACTTTAAAATATAAACTCAATAAAAGGTCATCTTTTTACCACTATATATTTACAACTAAAAGTATTGTCTATTAAAATAACTCTGACATTATATATGAAAATAAAGTAATACAAAATTGAGATACAATTTTGACTAAAAGAATAGTGAAAGTAAAAAACAAAAATGCTCCCTGCCAGGATCGAACTGGCGACCTTCAGATTATGAGACTAACGCTCTACCGACTGAGCCAAGGAAGCATGCTCTTTCTGTCAATCTGAAAAAGGCAGATGGGTTGGATGCCCCGGAAGTTAATAGTCCGGACCGCAACAGTCCGGTTTGTCCGGATCAAGATGAAGACCTCATGGATTATCCCCCCGGTTGAAATCGAGCTTAGGCTTAAGAAGACTAAGGTCCAAAAAAGGAAGTTTGTACCATCTATCAAGAATAATCTAAAAAGGAAAAAGGCTAAACAGTAACGAATAAATGTCACCTCTTCAAGTATTCAATGTTATTCCTAATTCCTCTTTCCCGAATATTTAACAGATGCACACATTACAAATACTCATTATGATAATCATGCTACTTATGATTATCATATTACTTTACTATTTATATATTCTTTATTACTAATACCATTATCCCACTTAACTATAAATACCCCTCTTGAATGATTAATAAAACATTATCTTCTATTTGACATAACTACTTACTTAATTGATTAACCACTGAGAGTTGAATCAATTACACTTAAATTACTATAAATACTATTACAAAACTTACATTTGGTAGCACCAGTTTCTCAAGATGACAGGAAAAGAAGATTACAATAATGAAATGGCTGAACTATATAAAGAGGTTCACTACGGCTTTGGGTGATAACAAACAAATTAGGGTGAAAGAACCTAATACTTATGATGGTACAAGAGACGCACTTCTAATTGATGGTTGGATTAGATCGGTTGAAAGATATGTAAACTTTCAAGGCTGGAATGCTGAAAGAAGTTATTTATTTGGTACTACTTTATTGCGTGATAGGGCTGATGCATGGTTTAGAACCATTGAATTAACTGATGAAGCCCCTACTACTTGGTTGGAATTAAAAAGGTTAATTACGGGAATTTTTTAGACCTGATAATTCTGTCAGAATTGCTCGTGATCGTTTAGCTATATTAAAACAAACAAGTGACTTGGTGACTTATATTAACAATTTTATGGATATTAAATTAGCTATTCCTGGTATGACTGACGATGAAGGTTGTGACAAGTTTGTTAGAGGTTTGGTCAACAAACAAATGCGTTCTCACATTCGTCAATATGAAGCAAATACTTTGAAAGAAGCTATTCATGCAGCTTTAGCTTTTGATAGTGCTCAACATGAAGAAGATTCATCTACTAGTTCTACTTTTAGGGCACGCCCTAAACAACCAAGTGGTTGATGATCCCATGGAATTGGATGCTATTGATAATAGAAATTATCAAAGGTCAAGTTCAAAGACCTAACAACAACTACTCTCGCAGTCAAAATTACTCTTCTGGTTATTCTCGTGAAAAAAAACTATCGTACTAACAATTATTCTCGTAATAATTCTGGTGGGTCTGCTGCTTCTTGCTATTACTGTCACAAAACTGGTCATTTGAAACGAAATTGTCGTACTAGGTTGTCTGACATCAAGAGATTGGATGATCAACATTACAAGAAGGATTTTCACTCCACGTAGTTGAAGAACAGGAAGTTCAACTACTTGAATCAGATAACGATGATAATTTTCCTGATAACAATAAAAATTTAAATTGATTTTGACCTTTATTCTAATGCTATTTCACTAGATAGCGCTCAATTCCCTATACTTAACCCAAAACCTTATACTACTCAAACTATAGTTGAAGATGAATTCCAAACTCAAAATATAGTTGTTGAAACACTGCCTATTTTGTATCCAAAATCACTAAATGATGAATTACAATACCTAACTGAACTGAATGCTATTGCCACAACTCTACCTCTTTATCCTGCTTCCTATCGTGCTCAACAACTCCAAGTACTTATTGACTCAGGTGCTAGCGAAAACTATGTCTCTCCTCACGTAATCCAGTCCGTAAATAAAAAAAGACTTATTCCTGTGAATAATCGACAAGTCGAAACTGCTAGTGGGAATATCTCACAAATTGAATATAAAGTTGAAAATGGATATAACTTTGAATGGTGTTTGCAACAAGATTACCGCTTTTGTCTTCCCTACCAAATTTGATCTCATCCTTGGACGTTCTTGGTTAAAGCAAGCTCAACCTTCTCCAGATTGGGAAAATGATACTTGGTATTTAAATAATGGACGTGTCAAACTACAACCGTGTACGAATATAAAGAAACATTCACATTCTCTTCCTAAACTTAGTTATCTCATTAGCCATAAACAAGCTGATCGCCTCATAAAAAAAGGTGGTGAAAGCTTTCTATTTTTTATTAAATCCAATGATGAAAATGACAAGTACACAAATCCAAAACTCCAAACTGCTGACTACTGGGGCCAATTAGTACAAGAATTCTCTACTGTCTTTAAAGATGAACTGCCTGGTCTTCCACCTGATCGTGGTATACACCATTTAATTGACACTGGCGATGCTGATCCTGTTTCCCGTCCTCCTACAAAATGAGTCCATTGGAATTAGACGAACTAAAAAAAACAACTAACTGAATTACTTCGTTTAGGCTTAATTAAACCTAGTTCTTCCCCGTGGGGTGCTGGTGTTCTTTTTGTTCGTAAGAAGCCTGATCCTGGATCAACAAAACCTGGAAGCCTTCGAATGTGTATTGATTACCGATCTTTGAATAAACTTTCCATCCGAAATAGTTCAAGTATACCTAGAATTGATGAATGCTTAGACAAAATGAGTGGTGCACGTTATTTTACAAGTTTGGATTTACGAAGTGGTTACCATCAAATCAGAATCCATCCTGATGATGTTCCAAAAACTGCTTTCAACACTCGGTACGGTCAGTACTCATGGCTGGTATTGCCTTTTTGGACTTTGCAATGCTCCACCTGTATTCCAATCGTTAATGAACAAGATTCTTGGTGAATATATTGATAAAACAACTATTGTATACCTTGACGATATTCTCATTTTTAGTAAAACGCTTGAAGAACACAAGATCCACGTTCGACAGATTCTGAATGTACTAAAAAAAGAAAAAACTGATTGCTAACTTAAAGAAGTGCGAATTTAGCAAGAGTGAATTAACTTTTGTGGGTTTCAAAATAACTGCTCATGGTATCTCTCCAAGTCCTGAAAAGGTGAAAGTTGTTCAACATTGGCCACAAATGAGGAATGTACAAGAAGTTCGCCAATTTATTGGGTTTGCTCAATTTTATAAAAGGTTTATAAAAAACTTTGCGTCGATAGCTGCGCCTTTAACAGATTTAACAAGGGGGACAGGTATAAAAACGAGACCAATTGTTTGGACCAGTGACTGCCAAAATAGTTTTGATAGATTAAAGAAATTGTTATCATCAAGTCCTGTACTTCAAGTAGTTCGTATGGATAAGCCTTTTAGAATTGAAGTTGATGCTTCTGATCGAGGCTGCGGGGCGGTCCTCCTACAACCTGACGATGACCCTACACTACCATGGCACCCACTTTGCTTTGAATCAAAAAAATATGCTGACTCAGAGACTAAATTGCCTGCACAAGAGAGAGAATTGCTTGGGATTCTACATGCACTACGTACCTGGCGGTGTTATGTTGATGGATGTCCTAAAGGTTATACTGTATTCTCTGACCACCTTCCTTTGGAGTATTTTAGATCAAAAGAAAACCCGCCAAGTAGATTAATAAGGTGGATTAATGAATTAGAATTATATGCACCAAATATTTGTTATAAACCTGGCAAAGAAAACATAATACCTGATATCTTATCAAGAATGGACTTTAATGCAGCTAAGCCAAATCCCGATGTTAAACCAATGGAGCCTGAATATCTGTATGCAACTTGGAATCACTTACCTGCTACATTACGCAGCGATTGGCCTCTCTTATTAATTCCAGAAAATAGAATTAAGGTAAAATCAGCTGAAATAAAATCGATTTTAAATAGAGAAGAAAAACACTTTCATGTTACTGCTAATCAAGTTTATCGCAAGGTTGCTATAGATGCTAACTCTGGTGTAAAAAATGTTCCTTTTTTACCTTTTGCAAAACGAGCTGAAACTGTTAGTCAATATCATGAATCTTTTGGTCATGCTGGTTACAAGACAATGTTAAATATATTACTTTCTCGATTTTGGTGGCCGTCTCTTAGGTTAGATATTCAACAGTGGTTGAACACTTGTCCTCAATGTCAAATTAATAGTCGTCGCGGAAATGCTCACAGAGATGAAATGCACCCTTTAAAAGTTCCTACAGCCTTTGATAGATGGCATTTAGATTTCCTTGATTTACCTATGACCCTAAAAGGTAATCGCTGGTTACTAATTGGTGTAGATTATGCTACGAATTGGTGTGTTGCCAGAGCGGTTCCTAGCGCCTCAAAAGAAGTAGTTGCTGATTTTATTTATGAAGAAATCGTTATGAATTTTGGTGTTATGTCTGAAATTGTAACTGATCGAGGTGCCAACTTCACTAGTGCTTTAGTTCAAGAATATGTTAAACGTATTGGTTCAAAATTTAAGCTTACGTCAGCGTACCATCCAAGAACGAATTCAAAAGCAGAACGCTTCAATGGTGTCATAAAACAAATGCTTCGCAAGTATACAAATGGTGCTCTTCATCGTTGGGACGATTTTGTCCATGCTGCTCTTTGGGCTTGTCGCGTTCGTATTCATTCTACTACAGGTTTTAGTCCGTTTTACCTTACTTATGGTCGTGAACCCAAATTACCAGGTGATACTTTACATCCTTATATTGATGCGGCTACGTTTGAAGACCCTCGTACTATTGCGGATATTACTTCTCGTGAATTAACTAAGTTAGGTCAACATCGTGCGGCAGCCGAATTTAGGCTAAAGGCAATGGCCGAAAAAGATAAAATACGTTGGGATGCAACTATCAAGAAGCTTACATTTGAACTAGGTGATATGGTTATGCTAACGCATGAAGGTCGTTATGGTCTTGAACCTCAGTTTAAGGGTCCTTTTATTGTTGTTGAAGTTTTCCCTGATTATGGTACTTACAAGTTACAAACTTTAGCTGGTGAACCTTTGAAGTCACTTGTTCACGTCGATAGACTTCGTCCTGCTCATGGTGAACGCCCTTCTAAACCCTGGTATGACCCTACAGCGGCCCGTCGAGAGTATAATGAAGCTATGAAGAATGTCCCTGTTCCTTTATGTGGTGATTATGTCGATCCTGTACTACCTTCACTATCCGAAAAAATTGATGATACTGTGCACTCTGACCTTGTTGATGTCACACTAAATGATAATCCTAGTATTGAAGAAGACCTTGTTATGCAACCTGTTGACACCGTTAATGATAACCAAGTAATAGACCATCCATTTAAAGAACCTCTTGATAAGTCTATTAGTAATAACCCTATTATCGTATCCCCTTTACTTCCCGAGTTATCCTTATCCGAGGACGTTGAAATGTCTACTTCCGTGTCCCCGCCCGGTGATCAAGATTTTTTTTTCCGCCCAACTAGTCCCGTCGCTACTGTGAGTGTTCAGGGTCGAACACAAGGCTTGAAAGGGGGTAATGTCAATCTGAAAAAGGCAGATGGGTTGGATGCCCCGGAAGTTAATAGTCCGGACCGCAACAGTCCGGTTTGTCCGGATCAAGATGAAGACCTCATGGATATCCCGGTTGAAATCGAGCTTAGGCTTAAGAAGACTAAGGTCCAAAAAAGGAAGTTTGTACCATCTATCAAGAATAATCTAAAAAGGAAAAAGGCTAAACAGTAACGAATAAATGTCACCTCTTCAAGTATTCAATGTTATTCCTAATTCCTCTTTCCCGAATATTTAACAGATGCACACATTACAAATACTCATTATGATAATCATGCTACTTATGATTATCATATTACTTTACTATTTATATATTCTTTATTACTAATACCATTATCCCACTTAACTATAAATACCCCTCTTGAATGATTAATAAAACATTATCTTCTATTTGACATAACTACTTACTTAATTGATTAACCACTGAGAGTTGAATCAATTACACTTAAATTACTATAAATACTATTACAAAACTTACAATACATCTTCAAAAGAAAAAGATTATAAAGAGATTTAAAATGGAAGGAAAGAGTAAAACGTGATATGCACGTGATATGCACATGCATATCAGGTGATGCAACCAATGAAAATGGAGGAAAATTGGATAGAGACCAATTAGATGAAATGTTTAGTGCGAATGTGTAAAGTGATTGATAAGTATAGTATTTCTTTATATATTGAAAAATGGCAAGATGGGTAAAAGATTATTGGGGGAGGGGGAGGAGAGTTTTAAAGAAAAAGATAAAAAATAAAGGTTGTAAATGAGGAACAATTATTCTTGTTATTATAAATTTAAATATTAATACTATTTGTAAATTAAAAGTTTTTGACTTCAAATTTTTATATACTCAAGGTGTGTTTTTCAAATTTATTTAACATAAAGCATTAATTTTTTCTTGAATTTGAGAACGTTTCTCTAAAAGAAAGAACCATAAAGATTTACAGCGCAAGTTACTAGGCAACTTACACCTATAAGCTGATAAGTCACTTTAAAACATTTTAATAAAAAATAATCTGGAAGAATTCTCTATGGTATAGAGTAAAGGGTGTGTATAAAAGATAAAAAAGGAATAAAAAGGCGTAAACCATAAAAAAAAGTATAAGTATGTAAAAAAAAGGCAGCTATTATACCATATCAGATTTTGTTACTGTCAATTCTATACAACGGATTGCAATGTTTTTTTCTTCCTTTATCGGCCGAAAGAAGTAATTTTTGTGAGAATCCAACGACAAACCAGAAATATGATTAGCAACCAAATCTCAAAGTAGTTTAAAAGATATGACTTTTCATATTTGATTGAGGTTTTTCACAGTCTTGAAGTCTGGTATTCATTTTATGATAGTAGGGGTGGTCTCTATGATCGTTATCAATGATCTCTTTGAATTCCACAAAAAAAAAAAAAAAAAAAAAAAAAAAAAAAAAACTCCATGAAATCAGTCCCCATGTTCTTCTTTTCTAGATATGCGGCATGATAATTCGAGCTTACAAGCGACATTATGGCTTTCTTTTTAATAAAATCAACATTTTCAATTAGCTGTAGGTGACGGAGAAACGTTTAGAACTTTAACAAAAGATGGTCTAGTTGAAGTGTTGAAAAAAATAGTATAACTAGGATTCTTTTAAAAGGGTTCTTATGTACTCAATATTATTCTCCATTTTTGCGGTAGAGATTTTGTTAAATTAATTTTTTGAATAAGTAGGGAATCTATTTTCTATTAGTTACTGCGAATAAAACACTTGTATTTTATTTCTTACCTCATTCTCCGAAACTTGCTATATGTTATCTCGAAAATAATCTATTAGATACATTACATCTTCTCATAGTAAGTGATCAATCGTTTTTTTTTAGGTGATTGATCACTTTTGATTATCCGACTTCTTATTTAAATAACTTAGTGTCTTGTAGCAACACCTTTTTTCTTTCTGTAATGATATTTTAAATATGCAAATTGAAATAAACCAAGTACCCCGTATCAAAACATTCACACTGGAAGTAGAGTCATATTATACGGGTCTCACAATAAAAAAGAAGATTGAGTATTTGTACGATTTCTCATGTGATGGATATGTTCTAGCTTACGAGTTAATTAGAATCAAGGACGATTGCGTCCTCTCAAATTTTGTTATAGAAGACGGCGGTAATATGAATCTGGTTGAACCACAATACGCGACATCTGAGAGTTTTCTCATTCGTTACAAAACATTAACTCGCGAGACTGGTACTGTTTATGCTCAACCCTCCTTTATTACTGACAATTTGAAACTTATAATATTTGGTATTCACGAAGGCGAGCCAGAGCGCTCACATCGCTACGTTTATCGCTGCCAATAACTGGTAAGGCTAAAATTAGCATTGCTAACGACAGCAATAAATTTAAGCGGTGTCGCTAGATATAAAGTGTTGTCGCTTCCCTAACCGCAAAAGCTGTAATTGAAAAGAAGGAAATTGAAATTCTATCGCTAATTTTTTTCCCCTGCGATACCGCTGGTGTAAGCGCTACGACGCTTCCACAACCTCCATCGCTTAAATATTATCACTCTGGCTCGTCTTGGTGCAATACTATCCTAATATAAGACGCCACCATCACTTTTTTTTTCTTTAACTTACAGCAAGAAGACCTTTCAACATGAGCGATTTTCAACAGGAGCGATTTTCAATGAGAAGACCTTTCAACAGGAACGATCATTGATTATATGATACGATGCGATTTTAGTAGGTTCTATTTTTTATATTCTTACTGTCAACGTATTTTACTGATTTTTTCTTTTCTTAGGATTATTTGGAGCATCGATAGGATACGATTTTTGGTAAGGTCTTTCTCATCTTTGTGCTGTTATCTGGTCTTGCTTACTGCCTTTTCTTCTTCTTCTTCTTCTTCTTCTTCTTTTCTATTCTCAAGATTCTTTGGACGGAACTCACTTCTTTTTTTTTTTCCTTTTTTTCTATAGGAAACCCAAACCCTGATCTAGTTCAGGTTACGGCTTTTTCCCCCCACTTCCTTTGTCGTAGGCGAAATCAAAGGAAATCGCGTTTTTTCTTCTTCTGGCAATTCTCTGACTAGGGGGACCTGCTGGTGGCTTTTTCCGTTAGTGAATTAAAAGCGAAGAGCATACAAGGATAGAGGCCTCCACGTTGGCTATGCTTAGAAAATGGTCTCTTCTTTTTCTTTTTTTCTTTTATTTAAAAAAAAAAGAAGAGAACGGCTAACGTCTATCCCATTTTACATAATGATTTTTTAAAATAAAATAAGCTACTTTATCTATCTAAACTATACCGTCCCTTTTCTTTTAAACATAAAATTCTCTTAAAATGCGCATATATAATATTTTTGAACATAGGCAAAATATACAAGCTAAAAGGATATCATTATATCATTATTCCCTTAAAATAAAGTGATGATATACTTTACAAGAACTGGTCTATTTCTACACCTGTTGTATCCGTCACATTGGTTATAAAACCACATCAACACATACTTCAGAAAATGACTTTTGATGAGCCAGTCTTTATTTTATAACAGTAAATGTGTGTTTGCTTTTTTTTTTTTTTTTTTTTTTTTTTTAAAAAAACTAATTTCATCCCTTTAATAAAAAAAGAGGAAACGGAATCTCAGTCCACTGTTTATGTTTCAGATAGAGGGTGTTTTTATATGGTTTTTTTTTATGGAAGTAATACTTCTTTCTTTTGGTACTTTTTACTAGTAATTTTTAAGCTGTGACTGGAGACGTAAGTACACTTTTTATCGAGAAAAGCTATTAAGAGATATGAAAAGAATACATGTTTTTTTAGGACAGAGTAAACAAATCATGCAAAATTTACAAGTTCAGACGAAGTTTTTTAAACTGATAAAAAAATAAATGTTGCCTATCTTCATATTATATGTTGATGGGTAGTATTTACGGTATGTATCCACCATTTATATGGTAATAGACGAAAAAGTAACAAGTGGTACAAGTAAAAAAAAAAGGATAACGAAGAAAATGTTCGTGTGTAAGTCATAACAACTGGCTATTAAGGTGCATGGTTATTTACTACTTAGCTAAATAATAACCAACAAGTGAGTTCTAGTATCTAGTTCTAATAAACAAATAAAGTGGGAAAAACTATGTTTAACTACTCACTTGATATCTAAGTACAGATTTTATCGTAATACAATGCTTTAAGAGTAGTATTTTAAAAAAATAGAAAAAGATCAACAATTTAAATAAACTCCATATGAAATCATTATATCGATATACGAGCGATACATCCGTGAACGTCATAAATTCTAGTGTTAAAAAGAGAAGTTAAGCTTTATTGATCACTAACTAAAAGTTTCTTGTTTCACCATTATAAATAAATATATACAAACGTGACATTTGTAGTGTGATATGATCGATAACTTAATCCATCCAAAAAAAAGGGAAGTTATGTATTTAACCAATCGTTATTCATAATAACTATCCATAATGCACCTTTTCAAAAATAGCTTTTTATTCGATTACAAATAGTGGCCCACCCTTATAAATATTGACAAGAAGTCAACATTACAACTAATCTCTTTCAAGTAGCTAAATATCACTTTATTCTATTATGATCTTATTTAGTAGTCTTCCTTCTCTTTACTATAATAATTAGTTCATGTCAACTTAAGTTAAAGCATATATTCTTAGTTAAGTTCACCCATTTTTTACTCGATTAAAAATATTCATCTTCAAAGCTTTTTTTTATATCTACTTTTCCGTTACAAACCAGGCCTCCTCTTTCAGTCATATAAATAAAACAGTATTGTACACGGTCAGAATATATAACGTATTATGCTTTAATTGATGGGCTGTATACTAATACATTGATGAGTTTTCTTTTTATATTGATGGTCGTTTATGTTTGAATGTCTTCTTTGTGGTAATTCCATATTAAATAGTTACTTTCTACTGTTATTCTTCCGCTGCCGAAGTTTGGGTTGTGTAATGGTATACTTCAACTAAGGTCTAGTCCTTGGTAAATGTTTTCTTGCTGATAAATGTCTTTTCTTGCAGTATGCCCGAAAGATGTATGGTTGTAAAAAAAAAAAAAACCAATAATGACCATACCAAATATTAAATATAAATAGAACTAAACACTCATTAGTTGTATATTTCAGTAACTTATATTTAAAATTTTACTATCAAGTTTCTTAATTCAAAGATGCTATATCAAATGAGTAATTTTTTTCGTTTGTAAAAAGTGACAATTACTATTTGATTAGAATAGTATAGCTATTCCGCATACCTTATCGGTCATCGAGTAAGGCCTAATAATCATTATACTGCTTTACTAGTTAACCTTATCGCTTTTTTTTTTCTCTCATCCAATCCCATTTTTTCAAATCCCTACGTTTCCAATTTTTAGTACATCATCTAACACATTAATAGGTTTGTAAAAAAGAAAAATTACCAAATAATTTATTTTATCTTTTCATGGGCTTTTTGATTTACTAAGATAAGGAATATACGACACGAGATAAGACATACTTTCAACATACCTTCCTAGACTACCTCTTTTCCTAAAGTACTACTACTGCATAAAACCCAAAACTCTGAGGGATCACAGACAACCTAAAAAGGAACATCTAAGCCACTTGTGTGCATAAAACTCTTTTTTTTTTCTTTCTTTTTTCTTTTTTTTATATATACTTATTATCTCGAGATTTATTTTATACAATGACAAGATACACCAAGATGGGCGGTAAAAAGACTTTTGAAAAGTCTGACGGAGGTTTCAACGTCACCCCTTTATTACCCCGTAAACAAGAAGGTGGTAACGATCGTGGAGGATTTAGAGGAGGCGATCGTGATGGTTTCAGAGGAGGCGATCGTGATGGTTTCAGAGGGGGCGATCGTGGTGGTTTCAGAGGAGGCGATCGTGGTGGCTTCAGAGGCGGAGATCGCGGAGGCTTCAGAGGCGGTAGAGGCGGTGGTGGAGACCGTGGTGGCTTCAGAGGTGGTCGTGGAGGAGGCGCTGGATTCAAGCGTGGTAGAGAAGATGATTTTGGTAAGTTTTTACTTGTCAAAAAAAAAAAAAAAAAAAAAGATGGAAATAAACTAAAAGTAGTATTTAATAGGTGGAGATAATAAGAGAAGAACAGGCGATGTCTGTTTTGCATGTAGAAAACCAGGTCACACTGTTAGTCGTTGCCCACAAAACAAGGAACATGCCAACATTTGTTACAACTGTGGTACTACAGAACACAGCTTAAAAGAATGTAAGAGACCAAGAAAGGGTAGAGAACTTCCTTATGCAAAATGTTACGTTTGTAACCAAGATGGACATTTATCTGGCCAGTGCCCCAAGAACGAAAGAGGATTATACCCTAATGGAGGAAGTTGTGTTATCTGTCAACAAGTAGATCATTATGCTAAAGATTGCCCTATTACCAAAGAAGAAGCTGGTACTACTGCTGTTGGTATGATTAACTTGGATCAAGGTGCTGATGATGATGATTATCATATCTTTGCGGAAGAAAAGCAAAAGATTGCTGAAGAAAAGAAACAAGAAAAGAAATTAGAAGCTATGAAGAAATCTCTTCCTGCTGCTGCTGTAACAGCAACAAAGAAGAAGGTTGTTAAATTTTAAAATAAACTTGTATATAGATATAGATTTTATTTTTTATTAAATGCTTACAATTTTATACAATATGGTTTTTGGAAATTTTTTTTTTTTTTTTTTTTATATATATATTATGAAGGGAATTCTTTGTTTAAATAAGGAATTTGGATTCTTGTTCTAATAAATGCTTGGCAGACTTCTTGGAATCAAAGAATAAATCATCGACTTCCTTAACATCATCTAAACTAATAGCTGTATGACCATTAATTTCAGAAAGAATACTAGCAGGAGTCAATAATTGAACAGCATATCTATGAAAAAAAAAGTCACAATTAGTATATAAAATAATAGTATGAAAAACAAAACTCACCTTAAAGAGGTATTAATACCAGTAGTGGCAATATGATCAATAGCTTCTTCCTCAACAGTTAAACCTTCAATTCTAGCTCTAATAGTGATAATGGTCTTAATTTCATCAACAGTATAAGGAAGGGTACGAATAATTAAGAGACGATCGAGTAAATCGACGGGAATACCATGAGGAGAAACAACATCTGTACCACGAATAGTACAGTTACCTCTGTTAGTAGCAAAAATAACAATAGGCGACAATGGTGATTCAAGAGCTCTGTTCAAATAAGTAAAACACTCAATATCCAACATGTGCACTTCATCAATAAACAAAACACCAGGTACTAATTCAGCAATACCTTGATCGATATATTTGTTGACAATTTTGTTAATCTCTTGTCTAAGCTTATCTGTAATCTCGGTCTTTTTAGGTTTTAATAATTGTCCCATCATGGACATAATGTCTTGTCCTCCTTCAGGTTTAGCATTAGCTACATCTAAATCATGAAGTGTAACATCTTGAATTACTTCCTTCTTTTTATGAACATCTCCCTTTGGCAAAGGAACATATTCCTCTGCTTCCAAATCAAATTCAGTAGCGTATGCATCAGAACGGCCTACTCTCTACATAAAAATTCTCCATGTTAAAAAAAAAAAAACGCGTCCTTTTCTATCTTCACTTTACCTTACAAGCACCTGTATTTGCTTCAATATAAATGACATCACCAACAGTTACCTTTTCCTTTTGAATAGATTCGTAAATACTGGGATCCAACTTTAATTGCTTTGTTCCCTTGATGGTCTTGAGTCCAATGATAACATGAGAAATGGTTTTACCATAACCTCCTAAAGGATTTTCAGTTTCCTCGGGAGTTAATTCAGTCACTTCACCTTCATATACTTCCTTGGTTTCCTTCATACGTAAACCAATGGATCTTCTAAAGTTTTCCATCAATACTTCAGTCTTTTTAATTTCGCTGGAATATACTTCAGAACCAACAATAGGACGGAAAGGTACTTTAGGTCCCAACTCTTGAGCAATAGCAAGAGCAATAGCAGTTTTACCAGTACCTGGAGCACCAGCAAACAATAAAGCGCGACCTGCCATACTCTTACTCTTGATCATATCTACAACAATACCACTAGCTTCACGCGCATTCTCTTGGCCTACAAATCCAGACTGAATAGGTTCTGCTGTACCATCGGCACGAAGCCCAAGACCTTTAATATGAGAATGAGTAGCAACTCTCTTTTCATGAGGTGCAGTTTTGACTTGCTCAATCTTCATATTGTTATCATTTGTGGAAGCCATTTCTAATATTATTATGTTTTTTTTAAAGTTTCAAACTATGACAAACTAGAAAAAAATTTGTTTGAAAAATAACGAAAAAAATCATCATGACGATTGTGACGTCTTTTTTCAAATTATCGGGCATCAAAAAACAAATAAATTTGGCACACTTTATTTTTTTTGGCACGATTTGGAATAAACTTTTGGTACAAAGTGAATTTTTATTTTGGATGAAATACGTAAGAAAAGATAACATATAGTGGTAACATTTACCTTAAGCCTAGTTCTTTATTAATGCACCTATCCCAGAAGGTCTCAGAATGTCTAATCCAACCTTGGCAATCCTGAACAGTAACTGGTCTGCAAGCTGCAGGAAAGCGAGATGTCAAAGTATCTGCTTTATCAAGTGAGTCTCTCTTGATATTGTTCTTTATTTTTGACCAGCATTCCTCGATCGGGTTCAAAAAAAGGAGGGTAAGTGAGGCATGAGCAAAGATTTATACCCTCTCTTATTGATAACATCAACAACAAATGTAAGCATTTTGTCGTGGAATATTACAACGTACTGCCGCTTTAGGTACATAAATGCTTTCGTTTTGCATTATTTGTATGAACATACGCACTTGCTCGGATATGTACTTTCTGTACTTTTTGATACCGTCGACAATAGATACAGTTTTCAAGTTTTCTGTGAGTCGATCTCCATGGTTGAGCCCGCTTTGGGGATTTTGGTAACTGAATCGAAGTCAATTATCTTTTCGATGTCGTCGTATTGATAGGCTACATCTTCCATCTGTTCTTCAGACTCATCGTCTATAATATAATAGTCGTTTAGAGGTATAAAGTTAATGTAGTCCATGTTACTTTCTAAAAGATCTGGTACCAAAAAAAAAAAGGAAAACGTCTAAAAACTTATGTCATTTAATCCCAACTTCTATTTTTCAGTTCGTGCCAAATTTATTTTGAAGTCGTACCAAAAAAAAAAAAAACAACCAACTAAGACTAAAATCCTGTATCATTCTGACCTCATCGATAATGCAAATTTTTTTTTTTTTTTTTTTTTTTCATTGTATAAATAAGCTAGGAAAAATTACCTTTAACTAAATCATTAACTCTTTTCTTCTCTTCTTTTTAAAAAATAATGGATACTTACAACAGACCTATCACTCCTCCTATTGACCGCTCAAAGGTTGAAGCTACTACAATTCATACTTCTAATGGTGGGGTTACTACTATTCCAAACCATCTTGACAAGCGAGATGATTTAAATGATATCGATCATCTTCACAGACAACAAGACTCTATCCGTCATTCTAGTTTAAACTCTCAAGTTAACAGTGCTTTCTCTGCTCCTCC
Source organism: Thamnidium elegans (assembly GCA_025201345.1). Lineage (NCBI taxonomy): Eukaryota > Fungi > Mucoromycota > Mucoromycetes > Mucorales > Mucoraceae > Thamnidium > Thamnidium elegans. Next base: position 1,313,752 of record JAIXMG010000006.1, on the reverse strand, counting down.
TCCTGTACAATCTGCTACTCATGTACCCTCTACTGCTAATCCTTTCGTATCTCGTGAAGAAAGAAGATCCTCAAACCCTTTGCATCAAGATCCTTTCCATCAAGACTTGTCTAGCTCATTAAACCGCGATACTACTACTAGCTCATTTGGTAGTGATGCTCACCGTAATGTAGCTCCTATTAGCTCAATCAACAGTGACTCTCATCGCGCTACTGCTCCCACTGCCAGTTCATTCGATAATGATACTACTAGCTCATTCGATCGTGACTCTACTGCACACAAGAGATCGATTCCTTCTGCTTTTGATAACCAATACAATGAGCATACTTCTACCAAGAAACATACTGGTCAACGTAATACTACTACTTATCGTATTGAGAACGAAGTTTTGAGAATCTTGCAATGGAAGAACCCTGTTCGCTCTGGTGTTATCTTTGCAGCTATTGTTGGTTCTATTATCTTGACTCGTTGGTACTCTCTCTTACAAATCGGATCTACTTCTCTTACTTTAGCTATTGGTATTAACTTGATCTATGTCAACACTATCCTTCAAAGTCAAAAGGTTCTTACGAATCAACAAGCATCTCATCCATACAGTGACGTTATTGATAACGAAAAACATTCTATGATTAACCAACAAAGTGTCAACCATTACTCTACTGTCATTACTGAACTCTCAGAGACTGTAATCCGTGCTCTTACTCGTATTATCTTTATTGAAAACACTATGACTAGTATTAAATGGATGACTATTTCCTTCGCTATCTGGAAAATCTCTGCCCACTTCTCTACTATGGACATTGTCTTGATGGTCGTTATCTCCGCTTTTACTTTCCCTCGTCTTTATATCTCTAACAAGGATGTTGTCGATGCTCAACTTCAAAAGGGTCAATCTATTATCCAAACTGGCATCAACAAGGCTCAAACTGCTGCTACTGAAAATGTTCAAAATACTTATGTCAAGGCCAGAGCTTTTGTTGCTCAAGTTGGTACTACTGGAACTGATGCTAAGAACACTATGAGAAAGTCTTCCGTCACTATAAAGGACGAGAAGTCTCTTTAAATTCTTTGTTACATAAATTATAAATAAATAAAAATCATTCTGTACATAAAAATAAGAGTCCAAAAAAAAAAAATCTTTTTCCATTATGTGATTTCAATGAAAAAAAAAAAAGGCTGAGCTTCTTTTTTATGCAATGTATTTATTGCGAAGAAAAAGGAGGTAAAACAAATCCTGACCCTTGGTTTGATTGACCTGCTTGAAGAATACCTACGTAAGGTGTAACATCCCATACAAGTGTTAAATTGGCTTTCTCATAGCTAATAAAAATAATATATAAATTGTATGATATATAACGTATTTAAACAAAGAAAAACTTACTTCCACTTTTGAGCAACATCGATCATGGCATACTTGTTATGAACGTTACGTAATTTCAAATTTGCCTTTTCTTTACTAGTAATAATCTTATCCCAAATAACAACAGAGTTTCTATCCTATATAAAATCGATCATTCAGTTTTTTTTTTGTTCTGTGCAATTTAGAATAAAATAATTATTTTTACAAAGTTCTTGGATTGATATTCAGCGACAACAGTAACAAATACTTGTTTTGTGTTCCAGTTAAACATTGGTGTAAAATCTAGTAATTAATCGTTTTCATCTTTTTTTTTTAGTTTTTAAGATTAAGTGTGTAACTTGTTTTTTTTTACCTGCATCAATGTCAAAAGTCAATCGAGCAAACTCGCTCTTACTACTACGGTAATCTGTGTTCTCAGGTCCGTACCGACGGGTCACACTATTACTTTCGTGTTAAGTCATCATTTTTTTTAGCAAGTTTGTTTTTGCTTACATTTTAACGTTATCTGCATGGACCTGGACCTTGCCGTTGATGGATCCATAACCACTGATGGCAGAAATAAGAGCCACAATGGCTAATACTGTACCCAATACTGAGACAGCAAATGAAAATACATTCTACGTTTTATATACAGTTTAGTTTTTTTTACGTTTATGATAATAGCAATAATAAACACGGTACGTTAGTTCTTTGTTGTAGGTTATACATTAGCAATTATAATTGTCCTCGGGCGTATTAAATAGCAATAAAATAAAAATATAGAATTTTGGTGTTTTCCTTTTTTTGGTCAACATTTCGCGGTGCTTTAATCGACGTGGCATTACCTGAAGACAAATAGGTTTTTTTTTTTTTTTTTTTTTTTTTTTTTTTTTTTTTTTGCGCAATATACAAGCTGTTGTTTAGAAACGGAACCCATCACATGGATCAGTAACTATTATCATCACCTAACTGTGCGTTCAATTGAACTCAGTTTTTTTTTGTGGGTAAAGAAAAAAAACACGTACAGTGTTGGAAATAATCTATATATATGATGCAAGTTTGTATATATTACATGTACTTATTAAGGAGAATAGATATTCGTTATGATTTTAGTGTACATACATGAACACGTCAACCTAAAAACAGTTTGACCAAAACTAAGCAATCACATGGTTTTTCACTAAATAGGAAAAATCCGTACGGCGTAAATTTGTAAGATTTTTTTTTATGAGCGTTTATTACTACATGCTGGAATACAAATCAAATGTTTTACTTAATGAGAATACAAGTATTATAGTAAGGTCCATTTAAAAGGATCCAAGTAATCAAATAACATCTGTTTAAAAAAGGTCTTGGGGGCGTTTATACCGAGACTGACATTTCAGTGGGAAATACGTGATACAGTTTTTTTTTTTCAGTTAACCAGTGTATTTAGTTAACCAAATCCATCCCTTGATTGTATCGAGTACATCGAAACACTGGATTCCAGTTATAGTTGTAACATGCAAGAGTGGTTCTTTAAAAAAAAGATAGATTATGGATCTATATTCAGCAGCTTTGTATTGTTTCGACTTTTTTGTATTACTTTTAAATATGAGATCACAGGAGAAAAAGAAAAAAAAAGATAACCTGACTAAATTAACAAAATGTCAGCTCTTTGCCGTTAGGTCTTTAAACTGTCTGTTACATTAAGCCATATAAAATGTTTATTAATAGTAATTGTTAAAAAAAGAAGAGTCAATCCTTTATTATTTGTGCAATTCGGATTTTCACAGTACGTATGAATATCTAATGCATTATACATCTGAAAGGTGTATTGTTTCTTCCGTAACAATGACATAGTTACCATAGAAATATATATTTTGAAAATAGACTAGAAATAGTTAGAGGGCAGTTTTTTTTTGAAAAGATGTAAAAAAGAAAAATTACCTTAATATGGATTAGAAAGTAAAATTTAAATTCTGCAAGTGCAAGAAGTCAAATTTACTTTGCACAATAAATTTGAAATTATATTTGTCAACACAGTAAAACTTTTGCTTAGCCAAAACCAAAAAAAGAAAAAAGAAAAAGAGAGTGATACATAGTGCTTATTACCGTTTTTTACTATATGTGGAACCCGGTTCTTTTAAAAGAAGCAAGCGAGGAGAAACCAAAAAAAAAAAAAAAAAAAAAAAAAAAGAATGTAAATAAAAATAAAAGTGAACACAAGCTTTTTTCTTTTTTTCCTTTTTTTTGTTTTTTTTTGTTGCTGTCTTCTTTTAGCATAAATACTATATATACATATTAAAAATAAAGGGGTGAACTAATAAACAAAAACAAAACAAAAAAAAAACAGAGAAAAAGAGACAAATATGTCTCAATTCATTGATCATAATATAGACGAATCAAAAACTTCACCACTTTCTTGTATTGATAATTATGAATTTCATCGTAGTCTTGGAAAAGGTAGCATGGGAAAAGTTAAATTAGGAGTTCACATAATTACGGGAGAAAAGGTAACAAATTATAATATAACTTGCAACATCAAATTATATTTCTAATAGATTTTTTTTTTTTAGGTGGCAGTAAAAATAGTTAGAAGAGCTAATTTTCAAATTAATGGTTTTGGAAATAATGGACGACCAAAAACTAAAGAACAAATGATTAAAGAAAAAGTCAAGGAAGAGACCAGGGAACTACGAACTATACGAGAAGCACATATTATGATGTTATTACGGCATCCACATATTGTTCAGTTGAAAAATTTAGTAGCAATAGGCCCATACTTTTACATACTGATGGATTATGTCAATGGAGGACAATTACTTCATTATATAGTAAAACGACAGAAATTAACAGAACCTCATGCTAGACACTTTTCAAGACAAATTATAAGTGCATTAGATTATATGCATCGTAATTCTATTGTGCACCGTGACTTGAAAATTGAAAATATTCTCATTGATAAATCAGGCAAGAACATAAAGATTATTGATTTTGGACTAAGTAATTTATTCTGCCCAGAACGGAGATTAACTACTTACTGTGGTTCACTTTACTTTGCCGCACCCGAGTTATTAAGAGCAACTCCTTACCGTGGCCCCGAAATCGATGTATGGAGTTTAGGTGTAGTCATATATGTTATGGTTACTGGCTCTGTACCATTTGATGATAAATCGATGCCTGGCTTACATGATAAAATTAAGCGAGGACAAGTTGCTTACCCTTCACATCTAAGTCCGGAATGTAAAGATTTACTGTCGCGGATATTTGTTACTGATCCAACAAAACGTATTATATTGGCTGATGTAATTCGACATCATTGGATTAATCTAGGATACAAGAAAATCATTAAAACTTATTTACCTCTACGCTTACCAATTGCTCCACCACTTGCACCACATATACTACAACACATGACAAGAGGTTTTAATATGGGAAAAGCTCAAGATATTCGTGTTAAAATGGAAATGATCATCAAGTCTTGTGTATATCGCTCTGCTGCAGATTACGTTGCTAAATTACAACATACTCATCATGATGATCGCTATGGAAAATATGATGATCCTCAAACTATTCCGGCTGCTTATCATCCATTACTTTCTATTTATCATTTAACAAAAGAAAGATTATCTCATCAAGAAATTGAACAAGAATCTGATTCTCCTATTGATCGTATGAAACCAATATCACCGCCACTTACGCCCATTCGTTGTTCATCAGGTTATCCACAAAGTGAAATTGAATCATTTCCTCAACAAGATGATGGCAATAAAGAAGAAGAAGAAGAAGAAGAAGAAGAAGAAGAAGAAGAAGAAGATGATGAATACGATGAAATATTATCTTTTAGTTCACTACGAGAGGCTTTTACTACATCAGATACGACACCACCACCACCACCTTTATCTCCTAATCATAAGCCCTTACTTTTAACTTGTTCAACACAAACTCATTGTCCTACACGAGATTTTTCCTCGTTAGAACCAACTAAATTCACCGAACCTAATAAGAAACCCAATTTGATCACAAATGTCATCCATAGATCTACAAATTCTTTAGCAGCTATATTTGCTAAGGTATTGTGTACACACTAAATTACACGAAAAAATGTAAATAATAAATAATAATACTACATAATAAATTACACAATAAACAAACAATATATATTTTATATTTTTTAAAAAGTTGGGAAAAATATACAAAAAAGAGGGAGAAAGAAAGAAAAGATTTTTTTTAAACGAGTAATACAGCATTGATACAACCATCATTTTCAGGATTGTTGGTAACTTGAGCATATTTACCCCAAACAACCTTACCACCTGTAGTAACAAGGCCCAATTCAGAAACATTCACTTCGAGTACAGTACCCTTAGTGATGACACCAAGTTGGGTATAAAGAGGTGATTGAGGATTCTTCTTGACACCGATAATAGGTAAACAAAAAGTAGCCTTTAATTCAGGATGTGTGACATGAGCCTTCTTATAACGGAGACCCATAGGACGAACGAAACGCTCGTACTTTGGGGGTTTACGGGTGAAACCTTCACCAACAAAGGTAGCCTTTGTAACCAAACGTTTCCATTGCTTTGTTTTATGTTTACCAGTCTTAACAACCTTGAACATTTCATCTTCAGCCATACCACGAACAGTAGGTAAAGGTACTGCCCATTTGCCTGCCTTTTCCTTTCTCTTTTGCTTTACCATATTACTCAAAATTTTGGCACGATCTTCTCCTTCACGATCCAAGAGATAAGTAGGTACTGCTCCCTCAGGAATAGCATCAGCTGATTTCGACTTGGCATTCTTCTCTTCATGTTGTTTGATCGTCTTCTTCATTTGAATCTTTTCTGCATGACGTCTCTTATTAAGCAACTTGGCCTTCAAACCATGTACCTTTTGAGCATATTGTGAGGCCTTATGAACTGAACGAGCCTCTCTCTTACGTCTATTATTATTATATAAAATTTTAGTCTTAAAAAACTTTTTCTTTTTTAGATCGTTTCTTTTTTTTCTTAGATCTTACTTGCGCTCCTCGTGATCGAGACGACGACCATGTCGTTTAATATGTTCTTCAATATGCTCGTTTTGAGGCTATTTTTAATATAAAAGTATTAGTTTATTGTTTCTTCTTCAAAAATAAGGAATCCTTTATTACCATATCGTATTATAGATAAAAGGGAAGGAGAAAAAAAAATCGAAAAAAAGAAAAAAAAAGCTTTTTAAAAATCAAAAAAAGTCACAAAGCCTTGGTTGCACCAATCATAGTATAGCACCTTCCAATTTCATTTGAACACCTGAATTAAAAGAAAAAGGTTTAATATACTTTGCACTCTTTCCTCTTTTTTTTTTTTTTTTAGTATAGATTACCATCAATTGGAAATCTAGTTCCAATTAGAAATGTATAGCTAAGATCTATCTGGTGATCAAAATCAAATCCAAATTTGGTTTGTGTGAAATTAGCGTTTTCTAAATTACTCTCAGTGAATTTGGATTTGGGATCAAGGTGGTAGTTGGAAAAGTCTAGGTTGGATAGGTTTTTTCTCTCTAGTTGCATGATGGTTGTCCTATACTGAGTGTTGTTTGTAGTAGGAGGATATAGCTGATATAGTCGTTCTAAATATAAAGCCATAAATATGTCAGCGGTAATTATAAAATTTTATTAATATTTACCTTGCGAAATGACAGGTAGATCCTTCCACTTTAATTTAAGCAAGTCTATATATATTGGTTACTATAGTGATACGATTACCATGATATATATTTACCGTTTAATTTATAAAACCTTGCTTCTTGCATTAATTCGTCCATACTACACAAAGGAAAACAGATAAACAACATGTAATAATACTCTATTAAAATAAAAGTATTACACTTTAGGGTCATCCACTATCCCAGCAGGAATCTAAACAATTTTTTTAATAAGTTATAGTTGGCACGCACAGGCAATTTTTTTCACCTTTAAATCTCGAAGATAATTCAGTACAAGTCTAAAGTAAGTACTGTCTCTATCAATAAAGTACGAGTTATCTGCATCCGGTTTCAAACTAGAATTTTCTACAGACACACACATATTAAAAAAAAAATGTTGTTTTTCTTTACTTGGTATTGTTTACCGCTAAACATTTGCGCCAACATAGAATTAGGATCCTTTCTTAGCGTAGTTAACGAAGTTTGAAATAACTGACCGCCAACATTTAATTTAATCTACACAATCTCACGCTTTAACCATCATATATCATATATCATATATCATATATATATATATATATATAAATTACCTTTTCATTTTGAAATTTACAAACTTCAGCAATTAATTCCTTTTCCCGTTCATGTTTCAATCTTTCAGTTTGAATATGCGACTGATGTTGATTCAAGTCAGTTTGCAATTGTTGAAAACTAGTTTCAATCTTTTGGTGTATATCTGTATGTGATTGGTCGAAGTATTCTTCAACTTGATCTAGCGCTATAAATTGATCCTTCAAGTAGTCATTCAATACTTACATTTATTTTAGTTTTTTTTAACTCTGAATTCTAACGCAGTATCTCTTGTTTACCTTTTGCTTCTGTTCGATATGACTGGATAAAATGGTTCCAGGTCCCTTCTTGACTTTGCCTCACAGTATCTAAACTTATGACGGGCGCTGACCGAACGTCAGAATGAGAAGATCGCGATGTTGTGCTGTTTGCTGCTAAATGGTCAAAAAAAGCGATCGGGTCCATAATAATAATAATAAAAAGGGATAAAAAAGAAAACAAAAACAAAAGAGAGAAAAAAGCTTCCTTGTTTTTATTTTTGTATGTGTTACCTTAATTTAGAAATTAAAAAACAAGGGGTCATGCGTGATCTTTTTATTTTAATAGTACAGTTGAACATCTATCGCATAAACTATCATCGCTGGTTGAATGGTAATTCCAACAGCGAGGACATTTGCTAAGTTTTGACTTGGATACTACAATTTTAACTTGGTCGCCTAATATTTATGGTATGAATAAGTAATCCTTATGTATTCGCGTAATATTTTTTACCTTGAATCTCGGAATCTTTTTCGGAATCACCTTGAATATAATTATTATCATGAACGATATTCACCTGACTGGTCATAAACAACGAAGCTAACTCCGTATCTATATAAAATGGTGTTGGTAATTTACTTTTGTAAGAGTGAGATTGTATAAAGTTACCTGGCATAGATTCTACAAGCTTATTCATATTTGATTCCTTGTTCAAATACAAGGAAACTTCAGCTTCTTGTGAAGATCGAATATATCTGTTTTTTAAAAAATACATTGTTAAAAAAATGTACAGCATGTGTATACGTATTTAATATACATACTTTTCTTGACGAGCGGATTCTAAAGCCTGGTTAATTTCTCCCTTGAGCTCTAAAAGCAAGGACCATTTTTGGTTCAAAGGTTCATTATTCCATTTATCGTGCTATTTTTTAAAACCCTGTCAGAAACTCGTTTACATAAATAAAAGTGGATACTTACAGGAATTACCCACCCAGTTTTGAATATAGAGGATTCAGGGTTAGGCGTTATAGCTTTATAATTCTCATAAATTTCTTCAGCAGTATGACATACAAAGGGTGCAATGGATGTTGTATATGATTTCAATATCTTGATTATTCAAACGTTATTTTTTGGCATAAAAAACGGAGAAAAGTAATTTACCTCATATAAAACGGTTTGTGTCATTCTTCTAGATTCAGATGATGCAGGTTCATTGTATAATCGATCCTTGATAGTATCAAAGTAAAATGATGATAATGTACTGTTGGTAAAGTTTTGAATATTTTGTGCGACTATCATGTTTTAATAAGTTTAGTTTAGTACCTATTCTGTCTGTATCCCCTTTTTTATACATGTATATACCTTTGTTGAACGCGAAATCGTTATATGCACTAGTAACACGATCATTATACTTGTATAATTCGTGCAACATGTACTTATCAACTTCTTGTAATTTATCATACTCTATATAATTCTCTTCCTTAAAATCATGAAGGTTACCCAACAAGAATCTAGCCGTAGTACGTATTTTACGTAAACTATCAGACATAATACCCATGATGGAAGGGCCGATAGTAACATCTCTGGTATATTCACAGTTAGCAACCCAATAACGAAGTACATCCGTTCCGTAAGCAGGATTTTTCTTTTTATCCTTGCCGCCTTCTACAAACAACGCAGGTTCTAATGTATTTCCAATACTCTTTGACATCTTTTGTCCCTTCTCATCTAAAGCGAATCCGTGCGTGATCAAAGCACCATAAGGTACTTTCCCTGCTACTGCAATTGAAGTTAATAAAGAAGATTGAAACCATCCACGATGTTGATCACTTCCTTCCAAATAGACATCAGCTACAGGTTTAGTTGGGTCTCTATCGGGAATATTGTTCAACATGGTCCAAGAGGTACCACTATCAAACCAAACATCCATGGTATCGTATCCTCGAGTATATATCTTGCCTTGATTACGGTACTCAGGTGCAACAAATACGCTATCGTCAGTTTCTTCCCACCATGCGTCTGTACCGCGCTCTTGCAAGATTTTAATAATGTATTCTACTGATATCTCAGTTAATAAGGCTTGGCCGTCTTGATCGTATAATGCGGGAATGGGAACTCCCCATGATCTTTGACGAGAGATACACCATTCTTTACGAGAAAGAGTGAATTGTTCTAAACGACGAATAGCTGATACGTATTGTCATTAATTATAAATTGATGTAATATATGTGTATATATATGCTTACAAACTTCAGGAACCATTCGGACTTGCTTTAAACTGTCTACTGCCTCCTTTTGTAAATTTTCGACATTAGCAAACCACTGATCTGTAGCACTACATAAAACAAAAATAAGAAAAAAAAACATTTCATGACAGAGTAATTTTTTTTTTTTTTTTTTTTTTTTACCGAAGCATGACAGGCTTTTTGGTACGCCAATCATAAGGATACTTGTGAGAATAAGCTTGTTGTAAAATAATACTGGATCCAAGCATTTGAATGACAGCTTCAGTTCCCTCAGTAAACGCTTCCTTTCCTTCTAAACCTTCGCCAGCCTCTTTTGTAAACTTTCCTTCGTCGTCAACAGGACTAAAAGGAATAATACCATGAGCAAGACAAGCTTCATAATCCTCCATGCCGTGGCCAGGAGCAGTATGAACTAAACCTGTACCAGACTCAGCAGTAACGTGCTGAGCCCCAATAATAGGCATTTTTTCATCAAACAAAGGATGCTTATACTCACACCCTAAAAGTTCCTGACCTACTACTTGATCCAATACTACTATCTCCTTTGTCAATTCTGCTTGTAGCGCATCTACACGATCACTAGCAACAACAAATATATCGTTTTCAATCTTTACTAATGAATAGTTTAATTCAGGATGAACTGAGATAGCTTTATTGGAAGGAATGGTCCAAGGAGTTGTTGTCCAAATCAAAGCATTGATATCCTTGTGTTGGCTCCACTTTTGCTTTAACTGAGTTGATAAATTTGTTAATGCAAAACGTACATGGATGGATTGAGAGATATGTGCTTCATTGTATTCTAATTCTGATTCAGCTAAAGCGGATTTGGAAGAAGGGGACCAATACACTGGTTTTAATTGTCGATAGATGTATCCGTTTTTAATCATATCAATTAATACGCGTAATTGTCGAATCTCGTATCCACTGTTTAATGTTAAATAGGGGTTATCCCAATCGCCCATCACACTCCAACTTTTAAAGGCTGCCATTTGCTTTTCTACTTCGGATAATGCTTTTGCTTTTGCAATCTTTCTAATATCAACTGGAGATAAATCGTCTCCCTTTCTCTATTTTTTTTTTTTTTTTTTTTTTTTTTGCGTAAAAGAATTAAACAAGCTGAATAAAAAAAAAAAGAATAAAGAACGGTAAGACTTACTCTAATTTGTTCCAATGCCTTTAATTCGATAGGTAAACCGTGACAATCCCATCCAGGACGATAACTAATAAATAAAAAAATTTAGCACAAAAAAAAAAAAAAAAGGTACAAGTAAAACTATATACTAACAATACTTTATGTCCTTGCAAAACTTTATATCTGTTTACAATATCCTTCAAAATCTTATTTAATGCATGACCTAGAAAGCATTTTAGTAGAAGCCCCGCTTTTTATTACTATTATATGTACCACAATGAACATTTCCGTTTGCATAAGGAGGACCATCGTGAAGAATAAATAAATCATTTGGGTTATTTTTCAACTGTGCGTATTATTATCAATATTAATAAAAAAATAATTACAATAATAGGATCAGACAAACCTGCCAAGGGTATAAATCCTTTGTACAACGATCTCTAAACAAATGTTCTCTCTTTGCTGCGTCTGCTCTTAAAGGAAAATTGGTCTTTGGTAAAAGAATAGTGTTCGTATAAGGATTGGGTGCTTTAGCAGAGCAAACAGAACTATTAACAAATGTTCTTGTGTTCAAACGAGACGCAACTCGCCATGAACGTAAACTCAACATTATGTTTAAAAAACAAAAAAACAGACAGGGCACCTTTTTTTTATTTTATTTTATTATTTCGGTAGTTCCTAGCGCAGTCACGCAAGGGAAAAAAAGTAACGCATAATTTGTTGTTTTCGAGCATACCCCCCTCCTTCTCTCTCTTATCAATGACATGAGCCGCTTTTCTAAAGTATTAAAAGTTACAAAACTAGGACTTCAGTTTGCTTGTTTTGCTCATGCATTTAATCAATATGTAGCTGAAGTAACTTGGGTATGTTTTATTTTTATGTCTAAAAAGTTTTTTACTTAAACTCCCTTAAAAAAAAGTGCCTTGGTCCTTCCATGTTACCATATTTTAATACGTCTGGCATCGTTGCTATTGAACATATTTCACGACATTTTAAAGAGTATGCAATTGGAGACGTTGTTATTTGTACTTCACCAGCAAAACCTGGAAGAAATGTGTTGAAACGAATTATAGGCATGGTAAAAAAAAAAAAAAAAAAAAAAAAAAGAAAAAAAGTTATTTAATATTTTCTTACAACAGCCTGGAGATAATATTTGTGAAGATCCTACTGTAAAAGATAGAAAATATATCAATGTACCTGTTGGGCATGTTTGGGTTGGCGGTGATAATTTAAGTAATTCTACAGATTCAAGAACTTATGGTCCTGTAGCAATGGGTTTAATCAAAGGAAAAGTATTTGCAAAGGTAAAAAAAAAAGAAAAAAAAAAGTGCGTGTTATTTAGGTGATTCAAGGGACTTATGATTTTTTTTTGTGTGTAGGTTTGGCCAGAACCAGAGTTATTAAAAAACAATCTTGTGCCTGTTTAGAGTGGATCATCTTCATATAATCGACGATCGTTGATAGTTCCTGTAATCCATAAACGTACTCTTTTTGAGCTATCACTCCTCGCCTAAAAAAAGAAAAAAAAAGAATTAATTTTTTTTTCCAAAGTATAATATACCAGTTTTCACCTTTTCGTATTGTGTTAATTCTCGTTTAGCAGCCAATTGATTCAATAAATCTTTTTTATGTAACTCTACATGATCCTTAATCAATAGTTTTGCTCTACGTAATTCCTGTACTTCAGAGCTAGCGGGTACATTTAGTCGGTATGCAGTGGATTCGGGATCACAAAATGGACATTTCCACAACTGTCCCTCTTCTTTATTTTTAAATATTGGAACCTGCAAAAAATAAAAAAATTTAATAAAATTTAAAGCTGCAGAGAACCAATACATACTTCTTCTATAATGTTTCTTTTGGTTGTATCCTCAACAAGTCTTGAGTACATTTTTGGCTGTTTGAAAAAAAAAAAAAGTAAATAAATAAAAAAGTATCGCTTTTTATTTCTTTTTTTTTTTATCTACCGCCATTTTTTTTATATACCCCTTAAAGGTGTCAAAACCTGTAAAGATACAGAGAGAGAAAAAAAAAGGGAAGACATTATTAGTTTGAATTAAATAGCACTAGCTCAAAAAAAAAAAAAAATTGACCACAAAATATATTTATTTATCACATTTATAGTACTGTGCTTTTTTTTTTTTTTTTTTTTTTTTTTTTTTTGCAGACATTCTAGTGAAGAACAGGTACGGATTTTGTGTAGCAGTTGGTTTTAATTGTTCAAATGAGACATGTACAAGTATAAAATTTAGTATTACATAATCTTGTTACAAATAAAGCTGGAGCCTAAGCGATAAGAATAATATGTGATACAGCTATTAACACATTAAAGAAGTGCCTGATACTATAATATAAAAAGAGGTCTTGTCTCAAATAAACGCGCTTAACAACTAGATAATTCAATTCTCTGCAAGTTCAGGCGTAGTGTAGTTAAGGCTACAAGTTGTCATACATGTGACTTATAAGAGGAAACAAACAGTCCTGTTTATACAAGTTTCCCACGGGTATATCTCTTTTTTGGATTAAAGCTCTATCAAGTTTTCCCACTCTCATCTCTTTTTCTTTTTCTTCCCCAACTATATCTTTGTTATTTTCTTGCAAAGATTCTTTTTCTCTTTAAGTTATAAACAAAACACAAAAATAGACTTCCTTTTTTAAAAAAGAAAAATGTATTCAAGATCTGCTTCTCTCTTTAAAACCATTTCATCCTCCGTGACACGTCCAAGCAGTAACAAATTATTTCTCACGGTAAAAAAAAAAAAAAAAAAAAAAAAAAAAGTGTTTTTAAACTAATCGCTTTTTTATTAGCCTCGCGTAAGTCATTTTCATTCTTCGTTTACATTTCAAGCAGTAAAACCATTCTTATTGGCAGATATTGGTGAAGGTATCACTGAATGTGAAGTAATTCAATGGTAAATATATATATATGTATACAAAGTTAATCAGTTCAGTTTGTAAACTAATATTTTCTACTTTAGGTTTGTTGAGCCTGGATCCACAGTTGCCGAATTCGATAAGATTTGTGAAGTCCAATCTGATAAAGCCTCGGTTGAAATCTCTTCAAGATTTGCGGGAAAAGTTTTGAAGTTACATCATGGTTTAAATGATATTGCAAAAGTAGGTTCACCTTTGGTAGATATAGAGACTGAGGATGATGATGATGAAAAAAATGTTCAGGAACAGGTGAAATCAGAGTCTATTGATAATATCAATACAACAAAACAACCTGCAAAGGAAGTTGTTCAACAACAACAAAATAATCTTAAATCAAATGGAGCTGTTAATGCTACTCCTGCTGTCAGAGGCCTGGCTAAGGAAAGAGGTATTGATATAAATAACGTGGTAGGTACTGGTAAAGATGGTAGAGTTCTCAAAGAAGATATCTTATCATTTGGCTTTGTTACTGAGAAAGAGCCTATCAAGTCCGTGGCCCAAATCACCGAAAGAGTTGAAGGTCGCGCAGATTCACTCAGTATGATCCAAAAGGCCATGTTCAAATCCATGACTCAATCTCTTAATATCCCTCAACTTGGTTTCAAGGACGATATTGAAATTGATGCTAGTACCACATACCGTCTTGCACTTAATAAGCATATATCTGCTCATCCTGGCCTCTATCCATTTGCAAAGATGACTTATTTACCCATTTTTGTAAAGTGCCTTTCAATTGCACTTACACATTACCCTATTATGAACGCAAAGCTTGTTGGTAATCAAGAAGATGTCAATTCCATGAAAATCAATTATCGCTCCTCTCACAATATCGGTATTGCCATGGATACACCACAAGGTCTTATTGTTCCCAATATTAAGGATGTTCAAGATAAGACTATCTTTGAAATTGCATCCGAGATACATAGATTATCTGAACTTGGAAAGAACAATGCTATCCCCATGTCCGATCTTAAGGGTGGTACCATTACGTTATCAAACATTGGTACCATTGGCGGTACTTATGCTAATCCTGTTATTGTCTCTTCAGAGTTGGCTATTGTAGCTCTTGGTAAAATGCAAAAGTTACCTCGTTATGATGCTCAAGAAAATATTGTTGCTAAGCAAATTATGCCTGTCAGTTGGTCTGCTGATCATAGAATTATTGACGGTGCTACCATTGCCCGCTTTGGAAACCATTGGAAGAACTTGATTGAAAACCCTGCTTTATTAGCCAGTGAACTTCGTTAGATAATATATATTACTTTTTTTTAGATTTTGACTTTATATAAAATAAACCCTCCCTTAGTTATATTATTATTATTATTATTATTATTATTATTATTATTATTATTATTATTATTATTATTTTAAAAAAAAGTGATGTTTAAAAATGCGATATCTTTATATGTTTTAAGTCTCAGTGACATCAATTGTAACAGTAGAATCACTAGAGATAATCCTGGTAGTAATTATGGTAGAAAGTTTGGTAGAACTGATTGTAGCAGTACTAGGTACTACGGTAACAACTTTGTGTGAAACTGTAAAAGTAGAAGGGCCGTCCGTTAAAACAACAGTTACAGTTTTTGCATGACCAGTAACTGTCTTTGCCTTGGCACTACCAATAATTGTTTCAGTAATTGAGCATGAGCTTTGTGCTTCGCCGGAACCTGGGCTGGATGAAGAAGGATCATCTGTAACGGTTGAAAATTCTGAATTTTTTGATGGGGTTTGGTTGGTCAAAGTACCACTAAGTGTACTATCTGTACCAGTATTTACTGCACGATAACTTCTGTCAGTAAAAGTTCCAGGTAATGTTGAATCGGTGGAATCTTGAGTTGCAGAACCAGAGATCGTTATATCCTTATTACACGCCTTAAATACATCACAATTACCACCAGCATCACTATAATCTAAAAATTCAGCTCCTTGGTCATTCATATCCCATCGGTAGCTTTTTCCGACTACATCGCCACCAAAACCACCGACATATGCGTCTACTATATCACCTATCAAAATTTTGAAGTTAGTCTCTATAAATTATTAAACGTATTTATTTTCTACCTA
This sequence comes from Thamnidium elegans, assembly GCA_025201345.1. Classification (NCBI taxonomy): domain Eukaryota; kingdom Fungi; phylum Mucoromycota; class Mucoromycetes; order Mucorales; family Mucoraceae; genus Thamnidium; species Thamnidium elegans. The sequence continues at coordinate 1,297,545 of JAIXMG010000006.1, read as the reverse complement.
GCGGTGCGAGAGTGTATCCTCCCATAACATCATTAGTATCACGTAAAAATTGAAATGAACCATCACTTTTGAGAGCATTATTACTGTCAACGGGGTAAGGATTATAAATTACTTTACATGGATCTATTCCTCTTGCTGGTATAGATGTATCTACTACAAGAAAATCGCCATCTCGAACCGGCATCTATAAATATATTTTTTTTTTAAAAAATAGAGATATTAGATATTATGTCGGTTGAAAATAATAATTAGACTTACGTTAAAGACATAAACCATATCAGGGTCCGGTGTAAATCCTTTAAAGCCATCAAAATAACGAGGGTTTTGTAATATATCTTTAGCGTAAGACATTTGATTTGGGAAAATATTGTCACAGGCATTTTCATGGCATGTACTAAACTGGAAGACCTCATATTCTCCATTGATTGGAGCACGAACTCTGGTAACTGTATTATCTTGGTTAACTACCAAAGTCGGTGGCATTTCGGCAAAGGCCTGATTCGCTGATATTCTGTCATTTTTCAATTGGTTAAAATCTATTTCTCCAGTACCCAACGTGCTTGAGACAATACAACCTGGACTTTCTTCGTGGATAAGTTCTAAATCACCGCCACCGGCTACTAACGCAGTACCATAAACAGTCATATTAGAAGATTGTTGTAAAGTACCCCCAACAATTAAACCGTAAGCTGATATGGAGTTAGGGTTACTACAATAGACTGTTTGACCAGTATTTACTATATATCCTGGGGCATTTATGTTGCCTTGAATAGCTAATGGAATCTTGGAATAATATCCACCACCAGTAGTGAAATCACCAAAAAAGATGCCACTAACCCTTGATGACTATGTATATATCTGTTAATATTCACTAAACTGGTTTATAATTAATTACTTACTGATGCACCACAAATTCCTTCGGTGGGTTCAGCACGCGGAAAAAGTCTTCTGCTTTGTAACGATCTTGGTTCTTGATGGGCACCTTGAACAAGGCCTGCCATAATTAAAGCGGAAAGTACGAGTGAAATTTTTCGCGTCATTCAACTGTAATTATTTCTATATATGTAGTCTTGTTTAATAAAAGGAGATATTTATAAAACGGGTTGAAAGATAGAAAATGTCAAGCTCTTAAATACAACCATTTTTCGAAGCTATAAATTAAAATATGCATTCCAGAATAAAACATACAAATAAGTCTTTTGGTACATTAAAAAACGACATCAGTTATTGTATAATTATAAGTTTCTTTTGTGCAATATCTTTTAACATTCTTTTTTTTTTAAAAAAAAGGGATAAATCATAATGTTATATTTAGAAGGCTTCTTTTTTAAAAAAAATTGAAATGCGTGGTTTGTGTTATGTGTTTAATTTATACTAACTAGTGTACTACTTTTTTTAACAAAAAAACAAATTTCGTGAATGCAATGTAATACAAATATGTTTATAATTTTTTCTTTATCAGCTATCGATAAATGTGCTCGATTTAAACAAACAAAGAAGAAAAAATAATCCCAAAAACAGTGTCTTTGAAGAACGTGCCCTTAACGCTCATCCCTTCAAAAAAAAATACATAAGTTTTACAACAGAAGAACAATGTTTATTTTTGCGTTGAAAACAAAGGTTCCAAACGAAAAAAAAAGCTTGATCTAGTGATTTCATACAAGATTTATTTCATAAAACCTTTTTTCTTGCTTTTGGGCAGTTATTCTAGAATGCGACAGCTAATTTTTAAAAATTTCAGTGACTGGCTTAAAAAAATACCCAAGAACAAGTTTTTATGAGACAAAAAGCAGCTTCTGAAATCGGTTACAATGGATAGAATGTCAACTACTGTAGCTGTTACCGCCATTGTCTCTTTGGCAACTGGTTACTTTATTGGACAATATTTCGCTCAAAAGGTAAATAAAATAAAATAAAATAAAAATATGTTTAAAATAAGATTCTTAAAAGTGAAATAGAATGCTCCTGTAAAGAATGAAGAAAAGAGTGTCGAAGTTGAGGAAAGTGACAGTGATAGTGAGGATGAATTAGACATTCTCCCTGAAGGATCGATTGATGTCAAAAAATATAATAATTTTAAATTGGTAATATATATAAAAAGATTAAGTTTATATACGTTTCTGACATACACTACAGACACTTGTTGTTCGTTCTGATCTTGGGATGACCAAAGGAAAGATCGCTGCTCAGGTACGGATAGATATTTTTTAAAAGTAAAAGAGAAAAAGAGGAAACTAAAAAAGTTTATAATAGTGTGGTCATGCTACTTTAGCCTGTTATAAGGCAGCAAAGAAAGTGAATCCCTTGGTAAGCCCTAAATATATTAGTTTTAAGTAATATTGTATGTTAAAAAACTTCATGTTTCAGTTATTAAAAGCATGGGAATATTCTGGACAAGCCAAGGTAGCTTTAAAGTGTGATAGTGAAGATAAATTGTAAGTACATATTTTTATAATGATGTAAGTTTTTTTTTGTATTAATAATTTATGCAAATAGATTGGAGTTACAAGCAATTGCTCTCAGTCTTGGTTTACCCGCTCAGACCATTCAAGATGCAGGTCGTACACAAATTGCTCCCGGATCTCGTACTGTTCTCGGTGTTGGACCAGGTAAAAGATTTACATGTTTTGTTACTATATGTTATTAATATGTTAATAATAGGTCCTGCTGAATTGATTGATCAAGTAACTGGGCACTTGAAACTTCTCTAAAATAAATTAATAAAATAACAGGGCGGAGAAATCCTATTTGAATCTGTAACACTTTTATATAAATATATATATTTGGGGTAAAAATAAGACGTTGGATAACAAAGTAAATTGTTTTATATTGTTGCACAACTATCAGCCCGACATCGTTGTTATTAGTTTCCCTTTTTTTTTTTAATTCTTCTTTCTCTTCTTTTTCTTCTTTATTGAATAATGGAAGCTTACGTAACTTTAGTTGCTACAGACTCTTATGCTGCCGGTGCGTTGATTCTAAGCAACCAACTTAGAGACTTAGGTTCGACAAAGGAAATAGTATGTCTTGTAACACCTAATATTTCCAGTCATATTCAAGACCTTTTGTCAAAAATTTGTACCGTCATTCAAGTTGACTCCATTCGATCTAAAGATTTCGATAACTTGCAACTTTTAGGTCGTCCTGAATTAGACATCACCTTTACTAAAATTCAACTGTGGCGTTTAACCCAATACAAAAAGATTGTATTTTTGGATGCTGATACTTTCCCACTTAAAAATATCGATGAATTGTTTGATAGACCATCATTTTCGGCTGCACCAGATGCTGGATGGCCAGATTGTTTCAACTCTGGTGTATTTGTTACAGAACCTTCCGAGACAACATTTAGTGAACTTTTAGCTTTATCTTCTGAGCAAGGATCGTTTGATGGTATGATCTAGCAACATTATTATATGCTATTTTGAACTTATTTTATTGTTTTAGGCGGAGATCAGGGTCTTTTAAATAGTTATTTCAGCTCTTGGTCTACCTCTCCTTCTCAAAGGTTACCTTTTACGTTTAATACAACTCCAACATCTCAATACGGGTAATGTGAACAATATATATTAGTTTTGGGGTATCAAGTTTAAACTCATATCCTGACAACATTTTATTATTATTATTATTTAGTTATGCACCAGCTCATAATCAGTTCGGGCATAACATCTCAATAATTCATTTTATTGGGCAAAATAAACCATGGAAATATCAAAGGTTTTCCGATGGTAAAGTATTACCTTTGGGTAGTGCTTGGGAAGGATTAAGAGATATGGTACAAGAATGGTGGAATACTTGGAATAGACATTATGGTCAAGTAAGTATTGTATTTTTTTTCTTTAGAAAAAACGTGTTGCTGATAAAAAAAGTTTGTTATAGACATCGCCGTATCATTTATTGAGTGGTGAGTTTGGTCATGTAAACGGTTTTGACAGTGGCTTTCAAACGCGTCCAATTTTACCTTTTGATGAAGAAATTAAGAATGCTTGGGAGGATCAAGAAATTAATTTTGATGATCAGCGTAGAGTAATTAAACCTATGCCCCCCGTTTCTAATATTACCATAAGCCATCCCGAGTGGGTCAAGGAAGATCCATTTTATCAAGAAGAGGTAAATATATTCTGTAATCTGATCAGACACAGTCTCAGTTACCTAATATATAATATATCGATATAGGAAAAGCACGTACCACATTATGAAACTCAGTCTGAAAAGAGCCCTGAGTGCTATGAAAAGCATCATACACAAGAAGAGCAACAAGAGGAGCAGCAAGGGGAGCATAATAATGAAGAAGGTTATCACCAAAATCTTCAAAATGAAGAGTTTCAGCAAGATAATAATAGTAAAGAGCACCAAAATACCGAAAATAATGATGAGTACGATAAGAAACATGATGAATATGATAAGGATGGTAAACAGGATCATAATCAGGAACATCATAACGAGCAGAACCATAATCAAGAAAATCATAAAGAATCAAAAGCTTATTCCATGATCGAATGGAATCCCGCTTACCAGGATCCACCAAATACGGGAAGTCTTGGAGCTGATATTCCCGATTTATCCAATTTCGAAAACGTGTGGGACCAACCCTACTTTCATCAAAAACAGCACATTTGGGTTGCACCTGTGCATCAGCCAGAGCCCCAAATCATGACTAAACCGGAGTACGCCCATTATAATACCGATGACTATAATCCTGAGTATTTATATCCACGTCATTCTGCACAAATTGAAGAAACTCATCATTACCAAGAATATCATCATAATGAAGAATATCATCACCATGAAGAAGAAGAACAACAACACCATCATCATCATCATCATAATGAAGAACATAACCATGAAGAAGAACATAACCATATCCAAGAGCAGCATCACGAGGAAAACAACCATCACCAACCGACGCTTGTGCATCCTCCTAGTTTCCCATGGGACTCTATCCCCAACCATTTTCCTACCCCTACTCGCGTATGGCTGCCTGCGGATCAACAAAGACAATGGCCCGAAGAAAGAACTTGTAAGTATAGTTTGTAAGTGTTATTTTTGCGGGTATGTTTATGTCGTACAAGGTTCTTATTGTTATTTATTTTTATATTAGATTCAAACCGTAACCAAGAGCCTCGGCATCACGAAGAGTTACATAATGAAGATGTACAGTCTCAACATCATGAAGAAGAAGAACATCATAGAGAAGAACAATATTATGAGGATCATCATCACGAAGAGCATCGTAGTGAAGAACATGATAATGAACAGCACCACCATGAAGAGCATCATTGGGAAAGTCGTCAAGCTGAGGAACAGCATCACGAAGATCATTCTCACAACAAAAACAATCATGAAAAAAGTAAACATGAAGAATATAAACATGAAGACCATCACTATGTTGAGCATCAGAGTGAGGAACCTTTCTATGAAAATATTCGTCCTTCGGAAGAAAATATCGATCATGTAGAATATATTCCTGTGGTTTTAAGTGAAGAATTTAATCATGAAGTTTATCATGAAGATGAGTCAGTTGAAGAGAAGCATAACCGTAACCATACACACTTACATATTGAAATTGAAAGGTAAAGTTTTATCATTAGAAATGGCGCGTTTTTTTTTTTCGTTTGTTTATTGACTTTTTTTTTTTTTTTTTTTTTCACAGCCATGATGTCGCAGTAATGGAACCTGAAACTATTACATCAGTAGAACAACCTTTGTTTGCTATTGATGAAGTTTTAACACCATCTGCCCAAAGTAAAATTGATGAGTTTATTGCTACTTTAGAAGCTGACGACAGAGATGGTGATTACAGTGATCGTGACTTAATCCCTATCAATTTCAAGTCGTCAAGTAGGTTACAGACTGGTATGTACACACCTTCTCCTGTGATCAGTGCAAATGTCAGTCGTGTTGGAAGTAGGAGTAACAGCCGCAGCAATAGCATAAGTAGTAGTAGAAGAGCAAGTGTTTCTTCAAGTAGACGTAACTCAATTTCTGCTAAAACTTTTATGTCTAATCCTGAATACACAATTTCTCAATATGGACAACAGCCTACCAAATTATTTGCTGGCGAAACATCAACATATAGTCGTAAAACGCCATATACCTCAGCTGCTGTTACTCCTGCCGCTATAGCGTCACCTGGTGAATATGACAACAATGCTTATTTCCCTGACGATTCTATAGATGAAAGTGATGATTTTGATAAAATTGACTTTTTTGAGCCTATGGAATATTCCCTCAGTGAAACACTAGAATTAGATGGTGAGTCCGAAGAAGACTGGAATCCTGCCAGGGCATTGGATAAATTAAAGGAAAATAGTGAAAGTATGGTTTTAAGACAGTCTTTACAAGAGGCTTTAATACAAACTGCAAAGGAACAACAGAGAGAAGCTGAATTTTTGGAATTAGCTACTGAACCTGTTATTACACAAACTAGAACCTCATTTAAATCTTCTTGGGATGATGAAGAGTATGACTTACCAAGCGCAATGATTTCAGGCCAATCAACACCTCGTACACCTATAGTTCGATCCTTGTCTTCAAACTTAACTAAAGAAATCAAGTTGGAAAAGGAAAGACATAAGCAGCAAAGAGCTTCGTTATTACTGGCTCAACCTCAAACCGCTATTGCATCTATGTTGGAGGCCGAGTTAGACTTATCGCAGGGTACTTTGTTTAAGAGAAGGCATTACGAAGATTCTGAGCATGGTACAGAATCCATTATTTCTACTAATGATTCTACTGAAATTTTCGCTGGCGAAGATCCTACCAATGACAATTATGCTGCATACTTTGATGATAGTATTATGAAGGAAGCTCAAAGAAAGTTGCAAGCTCTTATTAGCGGAAATAGCGAGTCAGTGAAAGAAGATGCAGAACCCGTGTCTTTTGCTAAAGAAATAAACCAACCTACATTCAGCGAACAAACAAAATACGAAAGAGTTGGAGAGCCACAGTCATTTAATTTTATGTTTGACAAAAAATCATATCTCCCTAATTTAGGATTTGATCAAACTCAAAATCTTCGTATATATCAATCGGACTCAGTATTTGCAAATGATTTCAATAGACCTGCTTTGGATAAACATTTTGAAATTACGGAAGACGATACTACTAAGAAATCAAAAATTTCTAAAGGAAAGGAAACTGTAATTACTGTTGGTAGTATTATATCTACAACTGATGTGGCCACTACGACAAATAAATCATATTCACAATCTACTACTTCAATAAAAACTATCGAGGACCCTAGTACTTCCAAGATTGTATCAGTTTCAGACGAGTCACCTGTCGCCACCATCGCTAAAAATAAAACAACAAATGTAGCTATTACTGGTGATAAAACCGACTCAATAAGTCAAACTGTAGAAAAGACTCCCAAGGAAAAAATTACTTCGACTATTACAGATATCCAACCTTCTATTATCTCTAAAGAGGCTAACCCTAGTCCGTCTAATATCGTTAGTTCGGGCGCTGTTGTAGCAATGGTAGAGTCAATTGCAACCGGAGCCTCTGTCACCGAGAAAGATAATGTTACTAAAGAAGCGACTGTTACAGATCAAACCTCTAAATCTACAAAAGATGGACCTGTTTCTGAATCTTCTTCTATTAAAGAGCTATCCGTTAACGTAGAACCATCTACAACTGAAGAGACTGCCACTTCTGTAAAAATTGCTGCTGTAGAAACACCATCTAATATCGAGGAAACGACTGCTATCTCAGAACCTTCTATTGCCATGAAACCTATTGTTGTCACAGAAGTAGTCGATGTAAAAGAACCAGAGACATCTGCTAATGCCCCAGACTCACATATTACTGTATATTGTCCTGTCGATATAGAAACATCGGACACTACTGAAGAGAAATCTATTAGTAAAAAATTCGACTATACTAGAGATATTTCTTCTGTAAACGAATCTCCTATTAGTAACGAGGTATGCACCAGCTTGGAAAACTTTGTTACTCAGGAATCTACTATTATTGACGAAATTAATATTGCCGAAGAAATGGGAATTCCTGGAGAGACTTCTGGTGTTGTAGAATCAGTGTCTACAAAGAAATCCACTATTAGTGAACCTTCTTCTACTGACGAAACCTCTACTATTAATGAACCTTTAGTTTATGATACAGTTTCTACTACTGATGAACCATCTACTGCTGACAGACCTTTTGTTATTGATGAATCTCTTACTGCTGATAAATATTCTATTGTTGATAAACCTTCGACTGATGAACTTTCCGTCATTATTGAATCTCCTACTGTTGGTAAACCTTCTTCTACTGAAATATCTTCTGCTGCTAACGAACCTTCCGTTATCCAAGAATCGTTTACTATTGAAAAATCTCCTATCGTAGATAAATCGTCTATTGTAGATAAATCGTTTATTGTAGATAAAACTTCTACTATTGATGAACCTTCTACTGTTGATAAAATTTTTACTATTAGTAAGCATTCTGTTATTGAAGTATCGTCTAATGTTGAAGTACTTTCTGCTGCTGACGATCCTTCTGCTGTTGACGAACCTTTTGCTGTTGACGAATCTGCTACTGTTGACGAACCTTCTACTGTTGATAAACCTTCTACTGTCGACGAACCTTCTGCTATTGAAGGATCTTTTACTGCCGAAGTATCTTCTACGGTTTATGAGTCTTCTACTGTTGATATGCATTCTACTGTCAATGAACCTTCCGCTGTTGACGAAACTTCTACAGCCTGCAAACCTTCTGTCGCCGAAGAACCTTCTACTGTTGATAATCTGTCTTCTGTTGATAATCTGCCTTCTGTTGATAAACCGTCTATTGTCGATAAACCTTCTATTGCTGATGAGCCTTCTATTACTGATGTATCCTCTACAGCTGATCATCCATCTGCTGCTAGTGAAGCCTTTGTTCCAGAAATCCCAGTTGATACAGAAATGATCACTTCTGTTTCCTCAGTTACTGCCGAGGGTCTCACGTCTGATACAGTTGTTGATGATGCTAAAATTATTATTACTGCTACTGCTCCTGTTGCGACCTCCGTAGATGAAGAAGTATCTGAAATTAAGGGGACAACTTCTCAAGTCTCACCTACGTCCGAGTCTATCATCGTAGAAAAAAATGATACTGCCGTATGCACCAAAGATAGAGCAAAGGCTTTAGATTTAAAGAAGTCATCTACTGGAACTGGTCAATCTAAAATTTCGCATACCAAATCCATATTACATATACCAACTTCTTTAAAAATGCAAAGCATTTCTTCTTCTCAAAAAAGTTCGAATACTACAACTAAAAACGTAGATACGACTTCTGCTGGCTCTAAAAATATCACCAGTAGTATATCTCATACCGCTCATGAAGATCCTCTTCCTAGATCCTTGCATGCTGTCTCAACTATCGGAACTGTCCAATCTGGCTCGAAGATATCAACCGCTAAATTATCTCAAACTACATCGGCTGTCAAATCAAGTTCTAAAAACACGGAGCAATTTTCTATTAAACCAGGAACCAAAGCATCGTCAACACACTCCAGTAGCTCTGTATCTATAACTTCAGAAAGTCTTCCGGATAATCTGGTTGAATCTACTACACTGGTTACAAAAACACCAATCAATACTCAAAAGACAACGTCAGCTACTCCTCATAAAGCTACAAGTATTACTACCGGGAAATCAGGTCATAAGCGTACAGAATCCTCCAGTTCCTTAAAAGCAACGTCTCCAGTAAAAGAACATGTTTCCGCTAAAGAAAAGCGTCTCCAAAAAGCGAGCTCTTCAAAGGATACTAAAGGTGATACGTCTTCTTATTCTTCTTCTTCTAAACCTGTTACTATTTCCAAAACGACTTTTACACATACTAGGGAACCTTCGGTCCAAAAAACTAGTTCTCAAGTAGATATGACAACAACTTCAGGTGCTTCATCTAAACCTCCTCTTCCTCCCAAGATAGCTTCCGCAAGTAATGAACATAAGGTGACTAAAGAACCTTCTATCAAAAAAAATAATTCCCAAACAGAAATAGCATCTATCGGGTCCTCCTCTAAAGCTAGTACTTCTGCAACTAAAGATCGTGTCCATAAAAGAGAACTGTCAAACAAAAGTACGTCTTCCGTATCTAGTACTGCTACTGGTAAATCTTCGTCTATTACTCAACCTAGCTCTATTACCACTGCTACGAAAACAACTTTTGCTTCTGACAAAAATTCACCTAGTAAATCAACTTTTGCTTCTATTGCAGCTTCTGCCCATAACAGGTTAACTTCTAAATCCAAAACTGAACAGGATTCGAAATTGTTGCATTCTCCTCCTGTACTTGTAAGATCTAATTCTAAATCTACGCCTCATAAATTACCTAGTACCAAAGAGTATTCTGGATCTCCTGTTGTCTCAAAAACCACACCAAGAAAAACTCACAAAGATACAAAACAAGATAAAGCAAGTTCAGAAGCAAGTACTTCGGACACACCCAAATCACGCTCAGTAGTAACAACACATCATTACGAAGTCAGTACGGAAAGTTTTATCAGTAAGCACCCTGTCCCTGCTGCTGATGTCGCCAAAAAAGAAAGTCGTAGTTCATTTAAATCCCTTTTGAAAAATTATGGTAAAGATGCCAAGTCTATCAAATCTCAAAAGTCTTCAACTACTGGATCGATATCGAGTATTAATACAACGGCTGAACCTACTGGGTCTTCCGTTTCTTCTTCAAGTATTTTAGTGGATGATCTAACATCAGATGTTTTACCGAAGAGAAGTGTTTCTATGACACTCAAGTCAAGTAAAGAAAGTCCTAGCACGTCTTCTTCTACGGATTCTACCAAGAAGAGTGCAACATCAAGATTTTCGTCGTTTATCAAAAAATCGCTCTCTAGTGATAAAAAGAAGAGTAAAAAAGATGGAAAAAAGTAACTCTGGCTATCTTATCCTTAACAAATCAAAATATAATTAATTATTAATTTTAATAAATAAAAAAAAGTATTCAACACATTAAATAACAAGTCAAGACTATACATGTACAAAAAAAAAATATTCATTTACGCTACAGATTTTTTTTTTTTTTAAAGACGGTTGGAAAAAACATAGTTTTTATTTCTATTGAATTTAGGGGGGATTCCAAGAGATATAATAAATATTTTGAAATTTGTCGAACAGGAAACCATACACTGTTGTGTAGGCAGTACTCTGAACAGGGACTTTTGGGTTGATTTTGTTCAATATCCCATACATTTTTCTTGGTATAGCGTAAAAGGTCTTCAATGGAAAAAGACGAAAGTTGCGAGCATATGAAAGAGACCAAAGTCTATTTTGAAAATATGACATGTATAAAAATGTATATTGGGGAAGGGAATATCCTTTACTGCTCAGAAAGTAGCTGATAAAAGCAATAATAAAGAAAAAAGTAGTGTTTAACGATTAGGCAGCGAGTATTTATAGCCTATTTTCTTCACTGCCTCCTTATTTTATTTTTTCAGGAACGGTTTTCATTGTCTTGTTTATATAATCGAGTTTGTCTTATTATTAGTCAAAATACGTGAGTATTATAGGCTTTTGGTCTTTCATTCTATATTTTTTGAAAATATGATATTTGAATGGTAATAAAGACATCTTCTCGTCTTACGGAACAAAGAAGATATCTATCACTATACACACGGCATAAAAAAACTTCCTCGATCCGACCATATCGAAAGTCCTTGAAAACGGCTTCAGGTCTTATGACTGCGAGGTATTTGACCGCAAACTAAACAGTAACATGGCCTAATATAAATCATTTCTCGGAAGAGACTTTAAAATTATGGTATAAACTCTACCTTTTATTTTTAAAATGACACTGCAATCTGAACATTTTCAAGGATTCAGAAATGACAGCCAATTGGTACATCAAACCTTATTCAACTGTTTCAACAAATTACATGGAAAAAATTCAGACAAATTTCTCTTCGTATATAACCGTTGCCAGCAAAACAGCAGAAGAGCTTATCGAAATCATTGATTGTTTGAGTTTTACAATAGTAAATCTTCAAGTAAATATAAACAATGCTCCTGTACCTCCTTAATTAACAATTTGTATGAGCCGCATATATTTCTTTCTACACCTTTTTATCTTGATGGAGGATCTTTATATAACCGTCCTGGCTCATCTTCTGGGCCATTTGGAAGATGATATTATTCGGTTCGCTGGTGATCCCTATACTGAAACAGAAAAGGGTGAACAATATAACAAGTTTATTAGAAGCAATTTATTTCACATCAATAGACAAAATACGTCTCATAATATCGCGTCTAAGTCTGGGGAAGAAACAATCCTTAGATATACTGCACAAGGAGGAGTCTGGGAGGCGAAATGGAGAGGTCAGCAGTGGAGCCGGTATTAATGATTTCACTAACAGTGAAATCTACAAAAAATCACTTTACTGGTTCAGATAGAGACTACAGCAACAATAATTTTGTAGTTATCTTTGAAAAAAATTTCTGTTGTTGTTAATGGTGTGTCTCGTCATTACGATAGTATGAACGGAACCATCCATAAAACTATCAGTAAGATATCTTTTGTAGATTAAAAAAAAGCGGTTTTCTTAGGGACCACGGCGCAAATCATTCCGACCACGGCGGTGTATACATAGGGAGTCGTGGATCGAGTACCACGTGGTGCGAAAAAATAACTATTAGCTGACACTCCCTTGAGCGTAGCCCTGATTACTACTGATCCAGATACGGTTGACAGTGTTGAATACCCTAGATCTGACAGAACTTTTGTACCCAGCAAGATTTCATTAAATAGACTGGTTTCAGATGTCATGGCGTGGTATCCACACGCAAATCAGTACCACAATTTTCTGCAGGTTGGTTTACCAAAACAAGGACAACCCACTAAAGTATATCGTCTGCTTCAACAAAACGATGGCGGGGTATCGTGGACGTCACAATTCCGTGATAGTATGCCTGCTACCAGTGAAGCCTATTCTCGTTCTCCGGAAAACACTCCCAATCTTAGTTTAGAACATCCGACGTACCCAAAATGGTTACCGTCATGTCATCACTGGTATATTTACACCGACTCCTCCCACAGGGTAATGATCTCTCAAATACGAAACGGAGATTTTCGCTTACATGTCCAGTTGAGCCGCAGACGTAAAAAATTGGTTCACAAGATGATTACTATATCTGGGAATATATATGTACCTTATTCAACGCCGCCAAATTATTTACCCCCTAACAATTTTGGGCTCTTCCTCTTCCCCATAAAACGCTTACCATATGGTGGCGTCTTATTCACGACAGAGTAGCTTATCAGAAAACGTTACATCGTTGGCGTATCAGTTCTTGTACTAACTCCCTATGTGGTATATGTCGATCAGAATCCGAAACTAATGAACACTTCTTTGTTTCCTGTTTTCATAAATGGACTCTTTGGAAAAAAGCAATAGAAGATATGAATCTTAATGACACATTTCCTTCTCCAGAAACGGTATGGATCGCGCTCTTTACTTTGCATGACCAGACCTGCCAATAGATACCTGAGGACATCCTTCTGTCACTTGGTACCGTTCTTGAAATTATTTGGTAATACCATTGGCGGTATATATTCGACCAGTCTTCCTGGATAGATCAGTAGGCGATAACCCTTTTTAAGATGTCAATATCCCGTTCACCCATTTCGATAGACGAGGCCAATGATATCACAACTGAGTAAAAACGGAACATTTAGTCATAGAACTCTAACCCACCCACCCCCTTTCTTCTTTTTTTATTACTTTTCCGGAACTCTAAACGACAAATTTATACATTTATCTAATTTCAATAAAATCACGTAGTTTTATACAAAAAAAAATAACTACGTGCACTCCCGTGGTCTGAGCGTTATCAAATAAAGCTAAAACATTAGAGTTGTTTGTTATTTTTGTTATTTTATATTACTTATACACACCATAAAATATTTAAAACCATTTTTTATGTCTCGTATTCATACTATACTTTGTATTTTATTATCTTTCTCTGAAAATATAAAGGAAATAAGTTAGATAAAATATAGTTTATTAAGAGAAAAAAAAGTTATTATTCTTCATCGGAAGATTTGATTACAACAAGCTCGTCTTTTTCTGCGTCAAAAGGCTTATCTTCTGTATGTTTGGGAAATTGCCAAAAGAGATTCCATGTCAATTTAAATAACGTAGCATAGGATTCGTCTACGTGGAAGTACATATGGCTAATAGAAGGATATGACATACGCCTATGGTCGAACTCGACAGTCACCCAGTGTGCATTTTTTATATTTTGAAGGTAGTATGGCCGTACTTTTACTTTTGGTTTTACAAGAACCTTAAGTGAGTGGTTCATAAAGACGTCTTTAATTCCCGGTGTCGGGATATGTACATATAGGTATGCTGTAAGTATCCGCAACAACTTGAACACAGTCAGGATAGTCAAACCAAAGAGGCATGGTCGTTCTTCTATGCTCATACATATCTAATTTGATGCTCCTTTCTAGGCTGACAACGTCGAAACCAAAATATTTACATATATGTTCTTGTTGGATTCACATTCTACGAGCATATTTTTCTTTACATCCCTACACCTATCTTCATTGAGTTTTTAAACTTTTGTTTTGACGCAGTTCAGGGCCAAAACTTTCTCGGATCACGGGAGTGCACATAGTTATTTTTTTCGCAACGCGGGATACTCTCAAACTACAATTTAAATCCAACGAATTCGTGATGTCATACGATGTGACGTTGATTTTAAAAGGAGGGGAGGTGCGGGGCAAACAACAATCCCAGACATTTTTTTTTTCCTTGTTGAGTATCAAGCCTTATTAACACCCCACTCTCCATACCAGCACAACATAATAATAAAAAATGGCTTTCCGTGCAGCAACACAACGTGCATTAAACATGCGCCATATGATGAATGTAACTCGTCAACCTATTACCTTGAGTTCTGTTCGTCCTCAATCCACTTTAAACACTGGTGAAGTCGTTGAAGATCCCCAAATTGGCGATTATCCCAACTTGCCTCATTTCAGTACTCAAACCAGAGGTCCTTATGGTTGGGATGATCCTCAAGATAAGCGTAACTTTGGTGAGACTGTAAGATTATATATATTTTTGAATTTTTTGAATTTTTGCATATATTTTCTGCAGTGGAACTAAAAGAATAAAGGATATATAGGTTCACGAAGAAGATGAACTTTATGGTGTTTGGGCACCTGATCTTCATCATTACAGCCCTGTTAAGGCTGCTAGTCAATTAGCACTTTTCGCTACTGTTTTCGCTACTTTTGCTACTATTGTTTACAAGTTTTATCCCGAAAGACCTGTTGTAATATTATTACAGTGAATTTTAAGGGGACACACGAATTAATTTTTTTTTTATATGTATAATAGGTTCAACGTACTTACCCTTACAATGGTTTATCTGAAGAATTTGGTGAACGTGAAGGAGATATTCGTCGTCGTGCCGTAAGTTTTTTTTTTTTTTTTTTTTTTTTTCTGTATATAATTGATTAAAAAAATGGATTATTTCTTTCGAATAGGCTCGTGTTGGAACTCATGAAGAGTAAACTTTGTTTAACGATAATTAGAGGAAATAAAAAAAAAAGTCTTTTTATATTGGTATAACGCTCAATTAGAATTTACTTGTTTTAAATAAAAATATGCAGATAGGGAAAAGAATGGGAAAAGGGTGGGAAAAGATCTTTTTCGGATTAAAGACGTTTATCCTGAAATGGTACAAATGTAAAATACAATATTTTATATAAAAATGTTGTCAGTTCCGGTTAAACAAAAATACGTAACAGGTCATTTATTATAATACAGCATGATGAAACAGTTTATGCATTACAATTGCAAAATGTAAAACACAAAAAGTATAAATGGACTGCTAAAGAATGAATTGAAGGATTTTGAGCGGACTTTTTTTTTAGATTGGTCGTCTTCAAAGAAGCTTCTGTTGAGAACCATCTTTTTTCCCCTTTCTTTCTTTTTTTTTTTATTTTTTTTTCTTATCCGTTTTTCCCTAAACTTTTTTTTTGTTTATAGAATGAAGATTATTCCTATTAGTGTACTTGACGACAATTATTCATATATTCTCATTGATGATAAAACTAAAGAAGCAGCAGTTATTGACCCAGTTGAACCTATAAAGATTTTAAATGTTATTAGTCAAACTGGAGCTAAATTATCAAGGTAAAATAAATAATAATAATAATAATTAAAAATAGTGTCACACACTAAAATAATTGTTTATTAGTGTATTTACTACACATCATCATTGGGATCATGCTGGTGGTAATATTGAACTTGTAGGTAAATTGATACAAAATAAATTTATATGTAGTTTAGGGATTGGAGTAACACATAAAAATTATTTATTTTAGCAAAGAAACCTGGTTTAGCTGTCTATGGTGCAGATGCTCGTATTCCTGAAATTAATTATGTTTGTAAAGATCACGAAGAATTTAAATTAGGTTCTCTTGATATTACTCCATTACATACACCTTGTCATACAAAAGGTCATGTTTGTTATTATGTTGTCGATCCTTCCACTGGTGAAAAAGCTGTGTTTACTGGAGAGTAAATATTACGTCTAAAATACTTTGATTTTATAATTAACCTTTTTAATTATGTAGCACCTTATTTGTAGGTGGTGTAGGTAAATTTTTTGAAGGTGATGCCCGTGATATGTATAGAATACTGTTTCATATTTTGACAAAATTACCGGATGAGACCTGGGTTTATTGCGGACACGAATATACAAAAAACAATTTGAAGGTTAGTCTTTGCTGCAAAAAAAAAAAAAAAAAAAAAAAATATTATACTTGCACACATATATTAAATATTGCCCTAGTTTGCTTTATCTGTTGAACCACATAATGAAGCTTTAATTGCAAAATGGAATTGGTGTCAGGACAAGTTAATTACTGTACCTTCTACAATCGGTCAAGAAAAAATGTTTAACCCATTCTTAAGAGTCAATGAACATTCATTACAATTAATGGCAGGAAAGACTGATCCAGTTGAAGTATTACATACGTTAAGAGAAATGAAGAACAACTTTTAAAAAAAAATTTATAATTATAATTATTATTATTATTTTTTTTTTTGTAAAATAAATCCTTATTTATATATAGTTTCTTCTCTAGTAGGCTTCATTAGAAATGATGCGGAAGGACTAGCATCTTCTGGTAGATGGTCTTCTTGTTGATAATCTTCGTATGTATCTTCTAAATATTCTGTTTCGCCAGCATTGTAATCATCTTTATCGTAATCAATATAACCATTGTTTTCATCTGGTAAATGGTCTTCTAGTTGTTCTTCTTCTTCTACTGGATGTTCTGTACTAGTTAATGGTTGCAAGCCTTGCATATTTGGATAACATGCTGACCATCTAGATGTAGAAGGCCTCTTTCTTCTAGATGCACCCTTTTCAATTACTTCACTTGTTGTTTCTGTTTGTTGCTGTCGTTGAGTGCCACTAGTTCGATACATTTCATATTCTAACCGTTCAGTTGAAAGTGCATCTACTTTCTTTTGACGTTCAATTGCCTCTTGATCTTCTTTTAACAATTCATCATTATATCTATTCCATGATTCTGATGTATCCGCAGGTGGCATAGGCGGAGGTCGATAGACGTCTGGATCTTGAGCTAAATCCAATGGATGAACCACCAGTACTGAATCTCTACTTGTGTTACTAGCAATCGATTTACGATTTAAATTACTTCTTGCTCTCTTTCTTTTTGCAATTTCATCAAATAATTTTTGACGTTGCTGATACATGCTAGCTGATAGTTCACGATCACTTGGCTTAGTAGTAGGAAATTCTTCGTGATAGTATGTGATCTTTTCTGTGGAACCCTTCTTGCTTTTTTCATGGGTTAGATAACTATCGTCATCTGACCAATCACCATCACCTCTAACTACACCTTGTGCTTTTGTGTATTGACTTGTTATACGACGTTGATATTTTATGACAAAATATAAAGCGATATACTACAAAAAAAAACACACACACATGAGTCAATGTAAATCAAATTATTATCAAAAAAAAAAAAAAAAAAAAAAAATTACAGAAACAACGCTGTAGGCAACCCATGATGCAAATCTTTCAGTTGTAAAACTTATCCATTGGGATGAACAAGCGGAATAAATCTTTTTCATTTCATCAGTCTCTTCATAACCTAAAGACCACCAAAAATAACGAGTTGGTTGTCGTTGCAGACAAGAGTCCATCAGGATGGGTCGATAAGTAGTAAATAACATGAGAATATGAACAAAACCAATTATAAAATGAATATTTGTAATAAAGAATAAACCAATTGCATAAATTGTAATTCCACCAACTGATCTCTATTATTATAAAAATATGAATAAAAGTATATATATTCATATATGTATATATTTACCATCAGCATCGCAATAAATCCATAAATACTCCAAATACTAACAATACCAATAAAACTTAGGTACGTATAAAAATCACCCATTACTAAATCACTGATCCATTCTATATCACTTAATTATATTAATATCTCATTTCAATTATACTCTGAAAAAAAAATTACCTTTTAGGAAAGTCAAGTCAACGGCGATCATGATCGGGCCAATTAACTAAAGTTAAAAAAAAAAAAAAAAAAAAAAGTTAAACTAAAAAAGAGTTTTTTTGTTGTATTATTTCATACTATCAGTAAAAAAACAATTGCACATGTAAATACATGTCTTGTTATACATGGTTTTCTCATAATGTGCAAAAAAAAAAAAGTAAGCAAAAAGTAAAAGAAACTGTAATATATATATATACTTTTTTCAGTGTGTGTTTCAGTATAAATGTGAGGGGTTTAACACTTTTGAGACATTTCTACACCACCAAAAACTAATGCATGTAATCGATATGGGTTAGGCGTACGCTATTTTCGAAATTAAAAAAAAAACTGAGAGAGATAACCACTAGTTGGTACGTTAGAAAAAGGGAGTCTATTGTTTACCGGTAGTATCAGCTTAGTTACGGTTTAGTTACGGTTTAAATGGTTTTTTTTTTTTTTTTTTTTTTTTTGTACAAGTGAAATACATAGGCTGAGCTTTTTTTATGACGAACTGCCGTATTTAGTGTTAGTGTATACCAGACATCTGATGACGACAAAGCAACTTTTTTTTTTTTCTATTTCTCCTCCCTCCTCCTTTTTTTTCTTGTTTCTCTTTCTCTTTCTATCTTTCTCTTTTTCTTTTTTCTGTACAAATGAGAAATAGTACAATTCCCAAGAATACACAAGAAATGCCAGTGACAGAACACGTATTTGAAGGACATTTATATATAAAAGAAAACGATAAATGGATATGGAGATTATTTCGATTTGATGGAAGTACATTTATATGTTTATCAACAAAAAAGAGCAAGTTACCAGCACCATCAGCTCCTGCTAAAAATAGAACTGTCAGACTGATGATGACGAACAACTCAACAAGTAACTATTTATCTAAATGGACAATTGGTATCCATCAAATCTCAGCCATTTCTATTTTAAAACCTAAAGACAAATCAAAAACAAACAAATTAAAGGCTTTTACTGTTAGAACACATGAAGGTCATTGTTTTATACTTAAAGCACATAAACAAGATGATTTAGAACGTTGGATATTTGTATTATCCAAAATGTGGAAAATATCTCGTCAACCAGTCATAAAACAAGATAATTATGATATCAATTTCTTTCAAGATGTAAATACAGTTTGTTCTGATGAATCAATTAAAAGGTACAATTATCAGTCATTAACCTATCGTACTTTATCGAAAAGACATCAAGTACAGATAGTACAGCAACAGCCAACTACTATTTATACTGATGAAAATGTGTGCTTGGCTGATGTACAAAAGTACTTGAAACAATTGAATAAATAACTTCTTTTTTCTTTTTCTTTTTTTCTTCTTTTTCTTTTTTTTTTATTCTCTGTGAATAAGAACAAATAATCCAAGAACGCCTAATAATGCAAATTTCATCCAAGGATAATCATTCATTAAAATAGTAACCATACCGACATAAGGCATAAATCTATTATTTAAATATCATTATTAATTTACATTAAACAAATACATATAATTATTATTTTACCCTTTAACTTTTCCAACCACATTTTCTTTATGAATCCACATTTGTCTAGCATCATATAATACTCGATCATCTCTTGGGTTAGCGTCACCCTTTGTTAAAATGTATTCCTTATTCGTCTTTACACTAAAATTATATATTAATACCAATTTATCGTAGCAAAATAAAAAATTACATACTCTTCGTGTACTTTAAGTACTCTATGAACAATTGGAATATCTCTTCCCGGTAACTTGAATACACAAATATCATTTATTTCGACAGGTTCGTTTTTAGGTAAAGTAAGGAATAATAAATCACCGCGATGAAAAGCAGGTTCCATACTTCCACTACACAATAATATAGTCTTAGTATAACGACTTTTTTTTTTTTTTTTTTTTTTTTTTTTTTTTTTTTTTTTTAATTTTTGTTATTGGGTTATATATTCTAACCTTAATACGACAACAATGGGGCTTTCAGTATTGGTAACAACAGCAATACCTTTCCAAATCATGAGTGCAGATGCAGCAATAGTTAAAATATTCAGGAATTGTAAAGCGACCTAACGCGTTTTTTTTTATTCTTATTATTAGTATAGTATAAAATAGAATGTCTTTCATCTAGTTTACCTGTCGCACATTCATTCGACGTAATTCAGCAAACATTTTTTCGTATTGTAATTATTTCAACAGATGAAGAAAAGGGAAAAAATAAAGGGGGGAGGAGGAGGACTTTGTTTTTGGTTTTTTAAAATTTATTTACTTTATTTTTTTTTGTTACTGCACGACTTTGGTAAATTGCATAATATCAGGAGTGTGTCTTTTTTTTCTTTTTCTTAAGGCACTGATAAAAAATGTCAAATTTCTAATTGTATCAAGTTAAGCAAAGTTAAACAAGAGAGAAGATAGCAATATCAGTTTGATGCAAAAAAAGTCTGTGTAACAAAAATAATTATTTTTTAATATATCGGACATGGGCGAAGTAATATTATTTTTTTCCTCTTTTCTCTTTTTTTTTTTTTTTTTTGTAAATGGGTAATCAACTTTCAAGGAGAAGAAGAAACCTAGAAAGCAAGAGTTCAACTAGTTCTTCCACTTATTCTGACAACTGTCAAAACAGCTCAAACTTATCAGCAACAGTTCCTAAATTTGTTCAAGAAGTATTTCCTCATTCATATATAGAAGCAACTCGTCAAAGAGGAGAACATTATTTATTAAAACATGTATTTCAAAGTAGTCATTTTGCTCCTGTAGACGATACTTTAAATAAATTAGGCTCAGAAGCACTTGACGTTGGATGTGGTGTACAAGCTTCTTGGTCATTAGGTATACATATATACATATATATATATATGTTTATATTCTTATATATACAAGAAATTAAAAAATATATGTATGTAGATATGGCAAACGATTTTCCTAATTGTACATTTTATGGCTTCGATATTTTGGAACCATTTTCACTTGATACAGATACTGCATCTGTATCACATATACCCACCAACTGTGAACTTATAAAGCATGATGTATTTGAAAGCTTTCCCTATAAAGATAAAACATTTGATTATGTTCATCAAAGAACAATGCATATGGTTTATTCCGGCGATAAAATCGCATGGATGTTTCAACAGTTATTACGTGTTACCAAAGATAACGGTTGGATCGAATTAGTTGAACCTGATATAGCACCAAAAAGAGTCGGTCCTATATTTACTAAAGTTTTTATTGGTGGTAAAAAAAAAGAAAGAAAAGCAGTATTTTTTTTATTACTTCTAATGTATTTCTATTTATGTATTTTTTCAGTAAGAACCCTTTTAAGAGAAAGATTAGGTAAAACTTTAGAAGGTAGCTCGATAGCAAAAAGAATGGAAGATGTTGGTTTATTAGATATTACTTCTGATTACGGTTCTGTACCTGTTTGTTGGGGTGGATATGTTGGAAAATTAGTTTATGAGGTACTTTCTTAACTTGATTTTTTTTTTTTTTTTTTTTTTTTTTTTAATGTAGTAAAATAGGATATGTTGGTCATGTTTAAACATATGGGTCCTACAGTTTATGATTATTTAGAATTAGGTGGCGAATACAATGAAGAAGCGTATGATGCTTTCTTAGACAGTGCGTTTGATGAATGTGTACAATACCAAACTTTCTTTAATATTCGTTGGACTTACGGTCGAAAACCACCCACCACCGATAATGAAAATATAAACATTGCAAAGAAAAAGAAGAAACATAATATGTGAGAATTCTTACCTAATTTACACTGATTTGTAAGAATTTTGTGAAATAAAATCCTTTTTTTCTCTGCAAACCTTTTTGATCTCGGGTTACATATTATCTCTTAACAATCGATTAAGTTTACTCGAGGCTCTTTTTTTTTTTTAATATAAATATATAAAAACGTGTTACTGAGTTACACTATTTTCCTTTCAGATTCGGACAATGTTCTTTTTTATTTATTCTTTTGAACGAATCAAAATGTAATCTCGAAAGAGAAACCGTCTTCACTACGATGATATAAGTTATTAGTCTCTGCAATAAAGGGTAAGTCAACAGTTACCTTCTAAATCGAAGGAGATATCGGCAACATGTTTTTTGAAGCATTGGCGTCTCTTTGCCAAAGTGTATTACCACCTGTTGACCTCACCGAGGTTTTCATTAGAGAATGGCTTTCACCGTACGTCTCTCTCCTTAACCGTCTCCGATTTACTTTCTTATTCTTTTTCATTGGAGCCAGTGAAGTTCAAGTCTTTACCAAACTCATCGTCAACATCCATTGTTGACGTCTGAAAAAATGACAGTTAACAACCGGGCTGAAATAACTTGAATCTCTTGCTCAAATATATTATTTTAAGAGAACACACTTGGTATTTTTATTTATTTGTCAGCAGTTTGAGTGGGTGTTAACTTTTATCAACTTTTTTCATTTCATTTTTATTTATTATATAAGACAGACGTCAGTGGTTCTCAAAAGAGAACGTTTTCCGAGTATAGCCGCGTGGAGACCTCTGTCATATATACTGTTCGCTTTTATCACACGTAAAAGCCGCCGGGAACGCTCCAGCCCTGGTATAGGAGAACCACCAGAAGAAGAAAAACGCGGACCAGAACCGGATACCAGGATTAGAAGAGGAGACCAGGACCAGCACCACCGGCCTATTTATAAGAAATTTACATCAAAAGTAAATATTTTTTTATTGGGCGGCAAGTGACTCTTTCTTTTCGTGGCAAAGGGGAGGGGGGCTTTTCCTGCTAAACTAAATTGTTACTAGTATCAACCAATGCCTTTGGTACGGTAACACTCGCGAATATCTTTTTTAACCTATAAACGGGATTAAACCTTGCTTTTGTATTATGCGCAATTCAGAGACTGAGATCAAATATGGTTCATGCATTTTGGTCACTGCTTCTCTCCTCTAACAGTATTAGTACTTTTATAGTACGCTATTGATATTGACATTACGAGTAAAAACTGTTATACATATAGACGATCTGGAAGTCATTTTATATTTATCTAAAATCAAGAAAAAAAAAGGAAATGGGCGGTACATGCTGATAACGCATTTAGTAGAATACAGACATATGAGCTATCTAGTATAAGCTCACCATTGATGGGAAACTGATGCTAGAACTCACTTGCTGCTTATTTAGCTAATAAATAAACATACACCTTAATAACCTATTGTTATTCCCATTACTTTACTTACACACGGTCGCTTTATTTATACTTTTTTTTTCGCTTGTAACACTTGCCGCTTTTTCTTCTTCTAGCATGTAAATGGCGGATGTGTTCCGTAAATACTACCAACGTATAATGGGAATATATCGACATTTTAATGTGAAGATAAATAACATTTTTTTTTGTCGATTTAAAAACCTTTATCTGAATTTGTGATTTGTTTACTCTGTCTTAAAAAAACACGTACTCTTTTCATATGTCTTAATAACTTTTCTCGATAAAAAGAGCACTTCGGTCTCTAAACGTAGACGTTCTGAAAGCCATTCTATTAAAACCTACGCCCAAGAAAAAAAAAACCAAAGAAGCAGAGAGGGAAGGTACGCGAAGATGGTATAAATGTTACTGACGGCTATATAATATATACTAATTTAGCTTTCACAACAGGTTTATAATAGGCATCTCGGTGAAAAAAAAGAATGAGCTTTCTTTTTTGAAGTAATCCTTATGTACCTCATTTAAAAAATAATAATCTCCTTTGTAGACGACTGAAAAGGTAGATTGGGTTTGTAAAATATATGTGAAAAAAAAAAAAGGCTTCAAAAATGAATATGTACAGTCAAGTAAAGAAAATGTAGACAAGTAATAAACTCACTTTGAAATATATGTATTGGCTTCACTTGGCATAGCCTCGCTGTCGCAGAAAAGAAGAAAAAAAAAGACGACTGCTGAATATGATGATGATGGAATAAAAGAATATATTTGATATGATTTTCTACACAATCAACATATTCATCGGATCGCTCCAGCTCTAGTTTCATCAACGAATTGATGTGTAGACCATACACAATATTTACGGTTGCTGACTGTTTGGACATTGATACAGATATCAAAATTTGCTCTAGGACTATGTAACTTGTTGCTGATTCGATGGTAAACGGAGATAGACTCTTGCACAAAAGCAAACTGTGATGCGATCAAGCATATACAAATATATATTCTCATATATATTTACACATACATGATTATCTCACACGTCTTTATCCCTTTATAACTAATTCATATTTATTTTAACTAAGCCTTACTGACATCGTCCAGTAATAACTGTTATCTGGGTAATGATTAGAGGATTGACCATAATTACATACCTTGACCGAAGACTAGGTTAAGATAAGCACGGCTTGAAGTTACATAAGGAAACTGTGGCACTTATTGTGATACAGCACACTATCAGAATTGTACTTAGACTCAGCTATAAAAAAAGCTATATAAACCGACACCTTTTTTATTTAATAAAACAATAATTCCTTTTTGCGACTGATTACTTTTTAGTATCTTTTTGTTTTTTATTTCTTATTTGAATCTTCACTATTTTATAGCTCGGATTCCACACGGAAGATATAGAAATAGAACTTTGGATGCTGAGTGAAAGTCAAAAAGAATTTTCAAATTCACTTCGTTCACATACTATATTTGCTGAAATTGGTAATTTCTTGTTGGCAACTTGGAAGATATATTGTCCAAGAACCGTTTCAACGATGAAATACTAATATCTACTGCTAAATTATATATACAGCAGCGGCTCTATTTAAGGGCGAGCTGATTTAAGGGTGGGGTGGATTTCCCAGGAATTTCTGCCGCCCTTAAATAAAGCCACTACTGTATCAAGATAATATACAGATTTACATGATCTATATAAAATAAGAGGTATTGTACAAACTACCGAATAATTTAATTTCTGACGATACAGATATGAACCTTGGGTATTCTGTTTCTATTGAAGCGATGCTATTAAACAGTACTATTGGCACGAAGATATCCTTCGAGATATTATACTTACCGATGGCTTGGTAACAAAGGGCAATACTCTAAAAAACTACGGACTACTCTACAAGGAGAAGGCATTCTATCTGTTATTCAAAAGCCTTTGAAATTAGAATTACAACCCAAGTCTTACTTTGTATTATGTCAACTATATAAAGATTATATACAGTTGACGTTGAACCAGGTAGAAACAGCTCCTAGTTTGGATGAAAATGAACAGGAAAACATAATTGTACTAGACGAAAGAGTATCTATCTGGAGTGTACATGATTCTCTGTGCTTGAATATGTGACAACGTTGTGTAAGACAGTAGTTTAAATGAATTGTGCAAAATTCACAATATGGAAATTTTAGATATATTCTCATTAGAGACCAAGAGGGAATTTTTTGTTAATTTCAAACGTTATATTTGACAGTATAAGAAATACAAGTGAGTCGAACTTGTCTTCTTTACATATGTGTTAACAATTGGATACTCGAGTATGTAGATACTTAAAAATAATACTGACACAATAATTTCAGTTGTGGCCAACGCTGTAAAGTTGAATAGTTCTTGCGGCTGCAGAGTTCGTTTGACAGCTGCTGTATCATAGAAATAACTTTTACACCAGTTATACAAGATATTGCCTGTACTTCATCTACTACTTTTTTAAATAAGGAACTCTTTGAGAACTACTTAAATATCGATTATCTCTTTAGCTTGATACATTTTAGTAATAACCCTCAACTACGACATGCATTTACCAGAATACCAGAAGAGGAAGCTTATTATTTTAATTCAGAGTTAGGAATTGACACGTTGTGTTTGGTTATACCCAAATTACATAGTCACCTTTTACTGCCAGTTCTTAAACAGCAACCGTCCCGGTATAAATATTTCCATATTGGAGCTCTACAATAAATATGTAACGAAAATTATGCTTTCCGAATAATTCATAAAAACGGGTGAGGGCGGCCTATGTACAAAACTAAAATAACAGATACAGAAGTTATCGAACACAACAAAAATATTGTATTCTCGTTTATAAATAAAGGGGGTATAATAAATAGTGCTCAGTCGCACGGAACATTTTATTTACGAAGTAATGATAGATCTTTTTCATTTTATGTTTTCAGTATAGATAATATTATAGCCCAGAATAATGATGTTGTAATTCATAACTAAAATTACACTATCGTACTTTAGAGATATATATATTAAAAATGATGAATTACTTTCCTTGGACGATAATGCTTACAAACGTTTAGGTGATGCGATTGTAGAGTTTGATTCAAATTTCGAACCTCGAAATATAGACGTACCCGTCATAGTTTCTTTAAACAGCATATACTATACTTCCTCTTTACAGTTTTCTGCAAAAATAGCTGGTACAGATACCAGAGATAAAAAATTAATAGGTGTAGTAGAAGTAGGCGAACCACTAACCCTCAATAGGATTTAAAACTCTAAATACTTTTGTTGTCTTTTTTTTCGAGTCCAATTTGATCTTTTGACTAAAAAAATATATGGAGATAAACAAATATGCCCAGACGTTTCACTTGTGAAAACGAGTGTCCCAAATGTAAATTATTAGGGAAAATCATTTTTAATTCTACAGGGAAACTAGATAGCATCATACAAGATGAGCTTATGAGAAAACAAAGACCATAAACTGAGGTTAAACTCAGATATGCCTTTTTTTTTTTTTTTTTTTTTTTTTGCTGTATAACTTTTACTAAAAGGTTATAAGCAATCGATGGTTTGTATATAATATCAGTATCTATTTGGACTTTTTCGAAGGTCAATACCAGTGGAGCTTTGTCCTACACAGTGACGCGCTTTATTGTTATTTTTTTTATATGTCTATAGTTCTTATTGTTTATATATTCCTTCTTATTCTTAACAATAATGAGTGTTATTGGTGTGTAATACATAATATCTAGCATTTTTATCCTATTTATCAAATTTATTTATTATTCTTATTATAGTGACAACGTCTTTTTCTCAAGGCGGTATATTTTATGCGGGGGAAACACTATCTTGCACAGTATCGTTTACACATTCTTTGAATGGACCGAAACATGAACGCACTAACTCTATATCCTCAATCGAGACTAAAACCAAACTACCTTCTCGATATTCGATGCCAGAGCTAGAAGGTTTAACCTTGTCAAATTTACCGTCGCGTAAATTGTCACTTTCGTCATTAGCTTCTTCTACCTTCTCTTATCTAACAGGTTCTACCACCACAACAAAGGGACCTGAATCGATAACTGATCCAAAAGAATGGAAAGATTTAACTGGTAAAAATATCATGTCAATTAAACTGCTGAAAATAAAATCTAAATAAAAAAAGTATAGAATCCGTACTTGATAATTTACCGTCTGAAACGACAATAGAATTAGATGAAACACCTAGATCTAGTATAGATACAACTAGTATAAGAAGCTCGATTGATTCCAATTTATCAAGTATACCACGTAATGCTCGACTTCATCGATTATCATCCATAAACAGTTTTCATCGCTCGAATGATCGTAACGAACATTTATTATGGGGATCAGCACAAGTAATCGGACAGTTTGTTTTTGACCCAACTTTAATTAATGCTAATGTTTTTACACCACTAAAAAAAAAAGCCATGTATCATCCATTTGGTATTTCATCTGGTGGAGGCATGTTGACTGCATCATCATTGTCGAAAAGAGGTACAGCAAGTAACATATATACAAAAACGGATATCTATTTTTAAACAACCTTTCTTTTTTATATATACATGTATACAGAATCTCGTACAATACCAGTATTTTCTACTCCTCCATCTATTTTATTTGTAGATTTAAACCTATCGCCTGGAGAAACAGTAAACTGTATATATGAACTATATACACACTATTAGGATTATTATTAATAATTACTATTATTTAGATACTTACAAATTGACTTTACCAAAGAATATACCTCCGACATACAGAGGAAAAGCCATGAGATTCAATTACTATCTCGTGATAGGTTCACAACGATCATCATCTTCTAAACCGTTCGGTGCGCAAGGTCAAGTTGTACAGATTCCATTTCGTGTATTTAATCATGTATCGGGTAATAGAAAAATACAAATATATACGTAATAGGTATTTAATATTATATTAGAGGATGGTAATAGGCCCATTTATGATTTAATGAATCCCGAAATTCATTATACGGACAAAGCAATGGTAGATAGAATAAATATAAAGGAATCAGTCCCTTTTAGTAACAGTATCAACAATATCTCTACACCGAGTAAAAGTAAGTCATCAGTTACAGTATTACAACACTTTTTTTTTTAACTTTTTAACATTCTGCAGCGAATTCTCGTAATAGCTTTATAGATTATATTGATGGTCTATTAGAAAAAACTGCCTCCAATAAGCCAATACATAAAATTATGCAAAGAGAAAATGATTTATATGAAGAAGAAGAAGTTAAGCATCAATTATCTTGCTATCAAACTATTTCTAGGATAACAAATATCAATAAAAAAGGTTCGTTTTTTTTTTTTAAAAAAAAGCTTATAATACATATATTAATTACTGTAAAAAAATAGCTACTTTTGATATTTGTAAAAATAATCAAAGAGTCGCACAGCTTCATCTTTTAAAATCACTGTATAGATTAGGAGAACCCATTCAGGGTATAGTTAATTTCGAGGGTGCTGTCCTACCGACATTTCGGGTAACGCGGATCTATCGTAGTTTTTATTTTTTTACTTATTTATTTAATCAAATGTGTGTTAACATCATATGACACTTAGATATCTATCTTGCTAGAAAGTCAAGAAATAGTTGATATTAGTATAGCTCAAAGACAACCAAACTATATTGCTAAAGTATCACGTAAAAAACATGCTGGTCATTATGCTTTTTGTAAAGACAATTTATGTACTAGTTTTTCGCTGGCTGTGCCTACATCAGAATCACCTGAATTTCAAACGACTACAAGTAAATATAGAGTGTGTTCAATGTTTATTGTTTATTTACTAACAAGAAACTTACATAATATAGTGAAACTAGAGTATTATCTTAAATTAGAATTTATCACAACAGAACAAGAATCATTCGATCTTGTTGGTGATAAAAATCACAAGCAAAGTAAAATGCCAGAAGCCATTCAAACCAGTAGTTTTGACTGTCAAATTCCCATTCATATATTCGGTTCATCCAGTACAATGTTTGGCGGTCCGCATATTTTCACAGTGCAATAATAAAAAAAAACCTAAAAAACTTGTTTGGGATTGATTGGCTACAACGTAACACAGAGCCCAAGTTTTCGTAATGCGTGAGGTCTTTTTTTTTTTTTTTTTTGTTATCTTTTTTTACCCCATCATTACATTGACTGCTTATTTTCACGTGAATTAAAGTAGTAGACAAAGTTGTTCCTGACAACTTCTTCCTTTTTTTTCTCTTTACTTTCTCTTTTTTTTTTTTCAACAAAAAAAAAAAAAAAACTAATATGGTCTCAGAATTGCGTCATCGAGATACTAGGACGACTATTGAAGAAGATACTAGTAGCGACAACATGTCTTCTTCTTCTTTAAGTGATGATTACCATGGTGACTTGAAAAAGGATATGTGTTACTCTTATGGAAAAACTCCTGACGGAAAAGGTAATAAAATATTTAAAAATATTCAGCATGTTTTTTTTTAATATTTTTTTTTTTTAGTTTTTCGAGTACCCCTTACCCGTGAAATGGTTAGTAACTTGTTAAATCCTAAACAAAAGAAGGGCGTATTTGACTGGATTACATTGGGTACTATGGCCATTGAAATTGGTCTATTCTTTGTATTACCAGTATGGGCCAAACAAATTTTATTCTTGTTTATCTTCTTTTTTTGGCGTTTGGCATATAATGCTGGTCTTGGTTATTTACTCAAGTTTCAAAGTGACAGTCGAGGCTTAGTTCGTTTAGCTAAAAAGTATCAAATTTTCGATCGTAAAGCTAACCCTACTGCTTATCATTGGCTTCAACATCAATTAAGCATTAAAATGGGCGATGATTACGATTTTGCTGTAAGTATGCTAGTTATTGTGTAAAAAAATAAAAAAAGTAGACTAATTCTTTTTTTTTTAAAAAAAAAAAAAAAAAAAAGACCGCTCCGATTGAATATAACACTTGGATGTTGTACAGACAATTAGTAGATCTCATTTTAATGAATGACTTTACTACGTATATTTGCTTTGCTCTTTCTTGGTTCAACACATCTCCTCAATCGTCCATATTTTTAGGAGATACGTTAAGATGGTGTGGCGGTTTGTTTTTAGTAGCATTCAATATTTGGGTCAAGATTGATGCACAAAGAGTAGTGAAAGATTTTGCTTGGTGTAAGTTCATTTTTAGTGTAACTTCATCCCTTTTATAATAACAATTTTTAATTATATAGACTGGGGCGATTTCTTCTTCTTAATCGAACAATCCCTTACTTTCGATGGCGTTTTTGAAATGGCACCTCACCCAATGTATTCTATTGGTTACTTTGGTTACTATGGTATCTCTCTTATGTGTGCTAGTTATACAGTATTAATAGCCAGTATTGCCGCTCATGCTCTTCAATTCGCATTCCTTATTTTGGTTGAAACACCTCGTAAGTTATTATTATTATTATTTTACTGCATAATAACAATAATACTCAACTCTTATTATAGACATCGATAAAATTTATAACCCTCCCGCAACTATTAAGCGTCAACCCGTTACAGCCTCAACAGAAGATAGCGATACTATAGACGAAACAGCTACATTCGATCATTACTCTAATTATTTCCGTCGTGATTTGATCGTGTTCAAAAACTTTGATCTCTTTAGATCAACTGACCTTGTAGCCGCTATGATTATGATTTACGCCATTATTACACCTCTTTTGGTTCAAGGAAAGACTGGTGTTTCAATTGCTATCGTGCAAACGTTCTTTTGGCGTGCTATTCATTCATTAGGAAATGGTGCTATTCTTCGTGCTCAATCAAATACTAAATTTTTCACTCGTCATTTTATTAAATGGGGTGGTGGTGTACAAGAAGCTTTCCAAAATTGGAAGAGGTAAAATAACGAAGAGTTCCCGATTTATTTATTTTCTTTGTGTATTAACACCTTGTAGTATATATAACCTTACACTTTGTATGACTTATGTTACATTCTTCATTGCTTGTTGGAAAACTTATACTTTACCTGATAATTGGGCATACGGAACCACTCTGCTTCGTCATATTCTTGGTTTAACATTTATTTCTCTTCACGTTTGGACTTCTGCATCTATTCATGAAGTAATTGGTGACTTTGGATGGTAAAAAAAAAAAAAAAAAATGAAACAAAACTATTGTGTACAGTTTTTATTTATGCTTTTTTTAAATGTAGGTTCTATGGGGATTTCTTTATGGATGAACACCCTTCTGAATTATTATATACTGGAATCTACAGGTAGAACCCTAGAAAAGTTTTTTTTTTTGTATTATAACTTATATAAATATTTGTGTTTTACAGATTCTTAAATAACCCTGAAAAGATTATGGGCCACGCCGCTTTTTGGGGTATGACATTGATTGCTAATAATGGTACCATCTTTGCTTTAGCTGTCTTTTCTCAAGCACTTAACTTTTTGTTCCTTCATTACGTCGAAAGGTAAAAAATAATAATTACCTCTCATTTTTTTCTTAAAAAAAAAAAAGCATTTAACTTACATCCTTATATAGTCCTCATATGCGCAAGTTGTACGGTGATCAAATTCGTAAGGAAGCAGGTTTAACAAAGACCTTAAAATCCGCCGCCATTTCCATCCCCAAAAACATCCCCCCTAAACTTCAACAAGAAATTGCCAAATTAATTCGCGAAAATAACGATAGCACTAAAACTGTTGAACGTATTGTTAAAGAAGCTGTTGAAAAGGTAGAAAAAGCAGTCGAGGAAACAAAGGATACAGTAGGTAACATGATGGATGCAGGTAAAAGGAAAAATCATTATTTGTTTTAAAATACTTGCAGCTAAAATGCGTTATTATTATTATTAGCCCGTCCTCGCTTACAAGAAGTACTTTCAGAGACCAAACAATTACTTGAAACTTCTCGATCTCGTGTTATTCCATTAATTGCAAACGACATTGAAATGTTCGATTTATCCTTGTATTCTCTCAAGATTAAAGAAAACGTATTTGAAATGGGTCAAGAGATTCGAGTTGAATGGAAGGCACCCGAGTATCACGGTGCGGAAGATTGGATTGGAATCTTTGAAGTAGCAGCTAATAAGAGCAGGCATATTACCAATATTAGTTCTCGTGGATTATGGCAATGGGTTAACGCTTCTATTAACCCAGAGACAGACGATGTTATCTTCCCTCCTGAAACCGCTACTCTTACTGAAGGTTCTGTTGTATTTGGTGGATCCAAGTTACCCTGGAAAGCCGGTAAATACGAATTCCGATATCAACACGATAACAAACATAATGTTATGGCCCACTCTACCGCATTTGAAATCAAGGCGCCTACTGCACCCTCTGTTATCAACACTGAAACCACTCAAAAAACCATCTTAAAGTTTGTTCAAAGTACATTAGCAAATAACCCAGACCTTATGCCATCTACTGCACAGGAAGAGTATGTTGGTATGGGTGAAATTGAATCCAGAAATTTAGTCCACTGTATTAAGCTTGCTTACAACGTTGAATTTGCTTGGGAGGTTGTCTCTACTGATAAATCTGTATCTAGACTGGCGAATAGAATTATTCATGCTAGAGAAGCATTATCTCCTTTTTCGTCTGATTCTTCTCGTAGATTGTCTTCTGCTTCATTACATTTAGCTTCAAATACTTGTGCCACCCCTCTTATGGCTAAAGTTTCAACTGAAGCCATGTAATTTTTTTTTAAAAAAAAACTGTAGTTATCCTTTTGTCTTTCATTTCGTAAATAGTCTATTTCTCCCTCTTTTTGTCTTTTTTAAATATATATATAAAAAAAAAGCAATTATTTTTTTATTGTTATTAAAAATTTCAATCTACAGTGTAGTCCATCCACCAATATCATAGTTGGCTTCGATCTGTCGAGCAACATAGATGGGAATATTGTGTTGTAACCATAATTTACGTATTTCCGAATATCGTTTTAAATTCAAGTATTGAGGCCTACCATGTCTACAATAACGATATATAAAAAAAAATTAGATTTGTTTTTTTAAGATGTTGATTATATAATGACTTACCTAAGCCCTTGATCCACCTCACCATGGGGATCTAAATAAGGCGCATTGTAAAACCATCCATTACCATTATGTAACAATATTAAAACACATCTTTTGACAGACAAAAATATACCGATTTCACCACCACATCTAATAGAATATGTTACATTCTGTTGTTGTTATCGATTAAATATATAAGAACACTTACTCTAATGTATGAAGATTACACTCTCCTTCTTCGTCTTCAGCACAACAAAAACTCTGTGCACACACAAACGTACCGCAGAACAGACATAATGCAGGGTCGCTAGGCACCGTGCCACACTTTTGGCACACCCGACGCATACTTTCATCAAACAAACGATCTAATCTTTTTGGTAAAGCAACCAAGTAAATGGGAGTAGGCAAATCTAAAGAAATCGTGACTAGACGTTGTGTAGTGAAGTTTGATACTTGTCCTTCTTGAATCTGAACACGACGTTCGGATTCTCTTAAATGCTGCAAGCACCAATGATGTAATAAAGAATCGGTCATGGCAGTAGGCTGTAAGAAATCAGCAAAGTTTTGTAAGTGTAAAACGCTCAACAAACGATCCAGTTCAGATTCTGCACTTTCAACTTCAGTAGCTTGAGGAATAATCAAACCAAATCGTACAATCATCAAGATTAAAGTACGTCGCAAGAATGGCAGAACAAAGAATTTAAGTAAAGCACAGAACGAAGCACCACTACCAAACTTTTCAAATGCGGTTTGTGCTTCATCTGCTGTAAATTGTAACTTGTTCATAAGAGAGTAAGCAAATGCCTTGGCGGCAGAGATATCTTGAGATGGTTCACTAGCAGCAGTTTGATGTTGAGAGGTAGAGTCACGAGATAATCTATCTTGAAGTAAGCCAACAGCCGTCTTTGAAAGTTCGGCTAAAAATAACGTACGGACAAAAGGGAATATATCTGCCTTAGTTAAAGGAATCATATGAAGCGAAAGTTCGGTCAAGATCATAAATGGATCGTCCTCTAAAATGGGTGCATTATCATACAATACAATTTTTTCAGTTCCACCAGCAGAAAGGTTAGCCATTTCGTCTACATTGATTTCAAACATTTGTCGAATACGGCCCAATGAAAACATACTAACACGAGCCATGGTAACATTAGCAGCGACACTTTTGGTTTCCGAATTAGAACACATCATGGTGGTATAAGCCATTACTGTATCACTCAAGATACGAAGCAACATTTGTGTTTGAGGGGGTATTTGATCAAAGAGCGTGTTTGTAATAACATGTTCTTTAGCAACAGCACGCGTAGCACCACGAGTTGCAATCTCAACACCAGCAACTGTATAGCCCATAATACCCCAAAGCATATCGACATTTTTAGCAGAGGTAGACATTTCACGTTCATTATCATCTGTACAAATCTCTTGATAAATAATACCAAGTACGTCCAAAAGACGACTGTATGATTTTCTAATGAAGGGTGCGCTGACCATAGCTGTGCTGTGCAATGTTTCATTTTCAAAGGGACCTAATTTTCCATCAGGGGAAGGAAGCGAACCAGAACTAATTGCACTTTGTAATAAGGCCTCGGCAGTTCCTTCTGCAGTATCCTCTTCGCTGTTGACATTCATCATATCAGTTGCATTTGTACCAGCAGCGATAGTGTCTTGTAAAGCAGGAATGGGTTGTACTGGATCTAACCCGGTATTGTTCAAGTTCTCCAAAGGAGTAGGAAGCGGTAATCGAGTAGGGAAATTGATAGGTGCCCAGTCACGTACAGTAGGATTCGTTGTAGTAGCAATAGGGTTGGTATTAGCGGCACCTAATGGTGAACTAGGTAACAGATGCGTCAATACATCCTTCATATGGCTTGTAGTAGACGTTGAACTTCTCTTGTTTTGAGCAGCACGCGAGGCCGCGATAATCTTTTGTTTCAATTTATGTACAATTTGATTCATATCGGTCTTGTAAAAGTTTGCGAAATCAGAATCTTGGGCTTTAGCAATGACACCAGGAAAATTTTCTTTTTTACCCTTCCAAAAGACGGGTAATAAGATATTGCCTAATGATTTACAGAGTGGACACATGAATTCTCTTCGAGATCTGTTTTCAGGGTGATTACGAGTCAATTGTGCAGAGTGTCTGGAGTCAATGGAAGTGCAGTATACTTCGAAACATTTGATGTGCATCAAGTGACCACATGAAGAAGCGTAGAGACCCGTTTTATGCATTTGAGCAGGAAAACCAGATACATTATCCGAATCATCAGCGAGACACTGGCGGTCAGGCCAGTCTACATCAAGATTAGACCCCATGGAATATATTTCGTTAAAGAGAGAGGAGTCATTCATAGGAGCCTCGCGCATAATATTAGAAGTTTGAATAAGACCTAAAAGACCATACGGTAAAGAGCGGTCATTCACATCTTCTTGACAGACAATACAAGTACCAGTAGGATAAGCACAGAACTGATGCAAGTTTTCAGGATTTGCACCTTCTTCATTTTCACCACTAAAGTTTTCAGAGGCATCAGCAAACGCTTCATCTTCATCATCATCATAGAGATCTTCATTATTTTCCATAAATTGAGATTGAGCTTGAACAAATTGAGCCATAATTCTCTTTTGTCTTTCCTTGGCAGCCAACTTTTTCTTTTCTAATTCGGATAACTCGGTGACACCACCATTGTTCTCATGTTCGATAGCGTCTTGACGGATTTGGTCGGCTCGCTTTTCTTTCCAATCTTGAACGATCTCACGAGTTTTAGCAGGTCCCTTTGATTCCAATTGATCAAAGATCCAGTTGAAACGACTAGAGACTTCATTGTACTCTTCTTCAGCGTAAAGTGTGACCATAATATCGAATAAGGACATATCCCGAGTTTGTTTAGTTTCTGATTTTTGTTCAACAGGATTAGTTAATTCAACCTTAAAGTACTTATCACAAACATATTTTAAGAAGCCACCACCACCATCTTGATTGGAGATACTATTGTTATCATCGGTAAGCGCCAATAAAACCAGATACAAAGTCTGATCCAAGATAGTATCACTCTTGTGGTTATCACCAGTACGTACGTTCCACATAGCATACGCCAACATCTGTACAAACACAGTCGACTGCAAAAAGTCGCCAAGGTATTGGAAAGGACCAGGAGCAATCTTTGTATACTTTGGTAAGATGAAAAAGTCCTCTTCTTTACTAGAGAGATTGGCCTTCTTCCATCTTGCTTTCAAGATAGTTTCGGCTTCTTCACGGTTGTTACGACTGAAATGCCAAAAATAAGTATCTACATTAGCAAAGTATTCATCTTTAAGTTCGTATAACCCATGGTCATTGACACCATCAGGAGATTTAAATTTAGCGACTTCAGAAAGTATACGATCGAATTCAGGATGTTCGGTGATACGTTCAGGGATACGCTTGGTTAATTCAGAATACGCAGAAGATCCAAGACATAAATTGTGAATGATTTCGCGACGAATCTTGTCCTGGATAGACATACCAGATATATTGGCTCTTTCACAAGCAATAACAATCAACAAGTTTAAAATTTCTTCAACCATAAATACTGTTTGAGACGCGTCGTAGTAGTCGTGTCCATTCTTACCCAAGAACCACGATACTAAATCAAATCTATCTAAAAGTGTGGCCAAGAATTGGTTGGGTTGAATGGTGACAAATCCTAACTGTAATAAGAATACATCGGCATCATATGTGTTTTCACGTAAAGAAATGTCGCGATAATGGTGTGCCTGCAAAAAGAAAAATAAATTCGCATGTCAATGTAACACTTTTTTTTTTTTTTTTTTTTTTTTTTTTTGAGAAATATGTACCTGATTTCTGATACCGTAACCATTACGGACCCAAACACCAGCTCTAATTTGAGAAGAGAATACGATGGTACGAACAGGGTAGTCTAGAATAGGTAACAATACAGCAGGCGATGTATTATTGGTTTCATGGAACATGACAATCATTTTCTTAAAACCACCTTCCCATCCAGCCTCACGTAACACATCATCATTTAGCAAGTGAGCATATTCCAGTAAACCGGATAATAACCAATGTAAAGGATGATGGAAAGAAACAGGCTGTGTAGCAACATTATATTTGATGACTTCAAATGGTTCAGTGTAACGTAAAGTAATAGTGTGAAATACTTGAGAAGCAGCGCCATAGATCTTTTGAGGTGGAGCGGTGCCAGCAACAGCAGTAGCACGCTTAGCCTTTTCCGCCTCTTCTTCTTCTTCGTCCAGCTTGCCCCAATCCGTAATCTTTTTAAGCACTCGAGAAATAGCTCTTACAACTGTAATGGCTGCGTTGATTTTATCTTCATTAGTCGAATTGGGTAACATGGAGAAACAGTCAGAGAATTGACGACAGCATTTGGCAATTTGAAGAGTCACGTTAAAAGCGTTTACCCAGATTTCGGATTCGTATTCAACATGCGTATCCTTTTGACATACTTGTGCATTCATGCCTTGGAAAAGACTGATCAAATCTAAATACTGACGAAGGAATAAAGGATCTTGCGCAATCACACTTTTAATCATATCTACATTCATAATGTAACGCAAATCATGAAAGGCGTTAAAATAACGACGCGTTCTGAAGGCACGGGATTCACAGTTAATACGAGAAGGATACTTCGAACGGTCAGAGGGTAACAGAAGGTATAAACGATCAGTCAAGAAGAAGGCAGTCAAAGTAGAACAGATGATACCAAAGAAATAATAATTATGAACAAGCAAATCAGAAACGGTAGGAACAGTCAATAACTGAACAGAAAACAGAATGATGGAATTCTCGGGTTCACGATCACGAAGTAAAAAGGATTCAGCTAAACGAGCATAATTTCTAGCAAGACGTTTACCCAAAATCTTTTTAAAGTGAGAATTGGAAGCAAGCGTGGATATATATAGTTCGCGTAACGAAATACGGACTTCTTTCCAAAGTTTGAGATCATACAACATAAAATAATCCAAGCGTAATTTCTCTTCAAATTCTTTTTGCATGCCCATAGCAGAATAGACCGTCTCTTTATTGTCCAAAGCAGGCTTTTTACCTTGGGCAGATGAGCTTTTACCGTTTGTTGTTAAACATTCACCAAATGAAACTTCTGCACTTCTTAAATGTTGATATTCTCTGACCATTGCAGCGGGATCCCAATCAATACTAGCAATATCACACTGATTACGGAAAATAATTGGACTAGAAGCAAAGGATTCAGGGCTTCCAGGTTTACTGCTAATATTGGTATCAGCATCTGGTTCAAACATTTCAACATCTTCAGTAATAACTGACGTCGTCATTGCCATATCATCCTTCATATTATCTTCATCATCTTCATCTCCATTTATATTACTGTTTGTTCTTAATCCAGTTGTTAAAATAGCAAGAGGTAACCGAAGTTCCCATTCTGCGCATAATTCTTCACATAAAATGTTACGTATCACAGCATCACCATTTGGGATGGATTCAAAGAAACGCTTTCTACCGTTTACTAATTCATTAAGCCAATCGACTAATAAACCACATACTTGTTCTCTAAAAGTTTCTTTTGCTGGTCTAATTGTAACACCTAAATTGATAGCAGATAATGGAGCAGCAATCTTTCGAAGTTCAGCGATATCTTTTGATACAGCAATAATTTCTCTGCCGTGAACATGAATCACATCAACAATTTGTTTTGCCTTATCCCAATCCCAGCCTGTAGCAGTCATAATCGACTCTAATACATGAGAAAAAGCATGAGCTTCATCGTTCCAAGCAATACAAGCGTATAATTCACCATCTTCTTTCGAATTAGTTTTATTATTATTATTACTATTTTCTTTATCCATATCTACATCTTCTTCAATGGTAGTATCGATGTTTTCCATATTAGTATCCGCTTCATCATTAGGTAATTGAGAAGGTACACCTAATTTACTGAGGATGTTGCGTTGTTCTTGATTCTCTCTTACTAGATCTTCAGTAGATGAGTTTAGAGCGACTTCATCGGGAGCTAAAGCAAATGTATCCAATAAAAAGTTGAGAACAGAAGTAATTGTTGATCTAATGGCGTTTACTAATTCAGGTTCAATAGTAGCTCTTTCAGAACCTATTTCATCGTTATAGTTATTTGCTTTATCGCTGGTATGAATTTTACATTGTAAAGGAACTTTCCATGCCTCTGGATCTCCACAATCACAACATCCTCCAGATCCTGGGCTAACAGAAAATAGGATATCATGACCGTCATGGTTTGTCGCATGAAAGCATTTTGAACAAAACACACAGGTATCATCTAATCCACAATTTCTATTTTACACCCAATTTTTTAAAATAATAAGAAAATAATAATTACTTTTTTTTTTAAAAAATATTTACCTGCATCTATATACAGGTTCACCTTTACGAAATACGTGACCACATTGTCTGCCTTTTTGACTGGATAGATCTTGATTTGGTAAAATACCATTGGTGTGCCATAAACTTGAATCAGTAATAATATTTTGTTCTTTGCCATCATGACAGTGAGATTGATGATCAAGCGATTCTTCTAAATCTTGCTTAGAAGTGAAAAAATGCTTATTCATTAAACTTTGATTGTTCATCCATAAACTCTCATAACACCGTGACAAGATGGCTTGCTTTGCGACCTCATCAAAGTTGCAGTTAAATAAAAGGGGAGACTGCCATAAAAAATCAGATAAGTTTAGAGATGCTGAGAAGCCTTGTTTTTTGTCATTCATCATTTTTGAAGAAGAACTCTCCAATGTCATGTTCTTTTTTTTTTATGCGTGCAACAAAAAAAAAAAAAAAAAAAAAAAGAGAAAAAAGAAAAAAGACAACACGAAAATTTGAGCTGAATACGCACCTTTCTTTATTTCTGGAGGCGAAAATCAGTAAAAGGCGCTTTAAATCGATAAAATAAAGATGACGTAAGTTTTTTTTTTTTTTTTTTTTTTTTTTTTTTTGCTTCTTTTGATAGTTACAAGAAGAAAAGAAAGAAGAGGATAAGTTCTAGATAGAATAACTCTATTAGTCTTTATGTGTGTGCAATTGATATTTTTTTTCTTAAAGTAGAACTACACTTTAACTGAGTTTCAGACGAAATTTAAACTTTTAAACAAAACAAAACAAAAAAACTGAACAGTCGTTATTTACATTCAGGACAAAGTTTACAGGAAAATAGTTATGTATTAGAACATATCATTCGATTTTTTAAAGTTGGTAGTTACTCCATGCATCAAATAACAAACCGTATGCCGATCTTTTTTATCTGTTTTTTTTTCTGACTTGTCTAAAAGGGTCTAAAAGGGTTGTTATTGTGTGCGTGTCTTTTTTTTTTCTTTTTTGTAGAGTCAAAGAATGAAAATTATCAGGTAACTAGGGATTTAGTATAAAACGAAATACTTGAGAACGCTACCAAAAGATTTAGCTTCAACGGCAAGTCACGTTGCATGAACAAGAAGCGTCCAACTACAACCAATGAAATGAACTTAAATTATAATACACTTGGTAATTCCAGTAGTAAGATGAATTAAAAAAAGATTTATTGAAAAATATGTACAAAAAAGAAACAATAAATGGTAAGTAATAAAAGTAAGATAAAATATATTAGTAACAGAAAAAAAAAAAAAAAAAAAAAAAAAAAAAAAAAAAAAAAAGTGTAAATGTGTGTATAGTTGTGTTGTATGGGTCTGTGCGTATTATATCATTATTATTATTGTTATTTATCAAAGGTCTTCCATAAAAATACTAGAGGAATCAGACATAGTAGACAGTCTATCCAAGTCATCGTCATCAATTATAATTGATTCATTTTCTTCTTCGTCAATATGTTCATCAAGCCTATGATCCTGTTCAATTTTAATTTCTATTATGCTTTTACTACTTTCCTCATTTTCATCAAAATGATGGTTTTCAACCACAAAATTTTCTTCTATTCTACGATCCATACCAACCAAAATAGCAGCAGCCTCAAGCATCTGAACCTGTTGATGTTTAGTCAATGATAACTTTTTAGTAACTTCCCATTCTTCAGAGTGTTCCCATCGGTGTTTTTGTAAACAATTGGGATGTTTGTAAGATTTCCCGCAATCGTTACACCGGTACTGACCATTAAAAGATTCAGAAAGCCCACGACTCTTTCTTCTGCCTCCTATTATATTTGCCTCAGATTGCCTACGATTACGAATCGTTAAGCCTCCTGTTGCCGCTGCTGTGGCTGTTGCTATAGCAATAGGTGTATTTCTTTTTATAGTAGAATGATCAATCGTATAATTCTCTGGCAGAGAAGTCGAATAATCTTTAATGGTCATATCATTAAATACTGTCTGAAGTGAATTTCTTCTTTCCACTACAATATTGTTGCTTTGAGATGATTCATCCCCACAAAACGAATTAGGGGGTGAAGGAAGTCCACTTTGACTTTCTCCTGATTTTTGTTGTTGTTGACGAAGTTGGAATGTAAGTAAAGATGACATGATGAAGAGATTGTTTAGAGTTCAAAGAAGAATAATTGATATTCAAAAAAAAAAAAAAAAAAAAAAAAAAAAAAATAGGCCCCAGGGCAGCTAAAAGAAAATCGGGATTTTAAAATAAGCCATGTTTTTTATATCTTTTTTGCTCCACGTGAGTAGATTTTCATTTACAAACGATGCAAAAGTGGCTTATAGTGCATATTGCAGTCCATTATTGTAATCTAAAGAATTATTATTTCACGGCCTTAAACAAAAAAAAAGTAAATAACGGTGTATAATGCATTATGTATTCGTACTCAGGTCGAGAGATTTTTAAGTTTGCATATTTTTAATCTAATTTACGTTTCATTTCATTTGCAAAAAGTCGTATTAAGTGAATATCTTAATGACAAACAACAGTGTAAAGTACAGTTTGAGAAAAAAAAGTTATTTATTCTAAAATAAAAAAAAGACTTGGCAGTAAAAAGGGAATGGTAGATGTTTATATATATATATATGTAGATATGTGTGTGTGTGTGTGTATGCATTTATCCTACTCTATGATAGGTGATATGGATCGGATTATATTTCTTATTGACATTTTACATTTTAAAGAAAACCCAATAAATGATAACATATTATTTCCTTATAATCATCATATTATATACATATACATATATGTAACGCTAAAAAAAAATCGTCTTTTTAATTATTTACAACCAGAAAAAAAAACATTTGGACTATTTAGATTAAATTGTGTAACATGCATTATGGTTTCAAGGGCATTATAGCGCCTTACTTAACGTGGCTGACCTTGAACGCAGATTATATCCTAATCCTATATAATCAGGCAATACAATTAGTATGTTGATAGCCGCATTAATATCTCTGTCTCAAACCTAAATTGAAAAAAAAGTGCTTAAATTAGGTTCTCTGGTAAAGGCTTTTGCTTCGTCTACACACATTTATTCCTATTAATTTTGGTGATTAGCAACTACGACACGCATATAAGCGATAATCAATTCTAGCAAGCCCTAAAAATATATTAATTGCATGAAACGAAATCCTTCTCTCTTTAGAATAATGTGAATCTCAAGTCAATAAGGGAAACTCCGATTCCTGTGCAAGGTCCAATTCGCGTCTTTTAACAGTTCACGCACAACTAAAAAAGCATCACTTGTTTAGACTTTGGTGCAGGTTCTATTTACACGCGTAAAAAAGAAAGTTTAGCGTATTATTTTTTCGCGTACCTTTTTAAAGTATTAAACAAATAAACAAAAAAGGAGCCCAATATCTATACAGTATCACAGTCCGGTCGAAGTGCTCTTATGTATGGGGATTGCTTTGCACCTTATCCGTTTATATGAGCATAAAGAAAACGAAAAAGCTAAAAAAATATAAGATATAAGCTCGTTTAAATGATGAAAATACCTACTGGTATACATAGTAAAAAAGAAAAAGAGAAAGGTGCGTCGAGAGTCGCTTTTTATTCGTGGTCCGATCAATTCAACTTGTTTCAAACAAGCTGTGCCATTTTTGCAATCCCTTTTTTTTCACCTTGGATGTGTTCTATATAATGATTCATAACATTAGTATTGACGAGCACATTCTATCCTCATATTTATTCACTCGTATTTATTCACTCATATTTATTCATTCATATTTATACAAATATATTATACACATTTTTATTTTTCATTTACCAAAAAAAAATTCATCTATTTTAATTCTAATAATACAGTCTTTTCATCGTTCAACATGGCTTTT
Source organism: Thamnidium elegans (assembly GCA_025201345.1). Lineage (NCBI taxonomy): Eukaryota > Fungi > Mucoromycota > Mucoromycetes > Mucorales > Mucoraceae > Thamnidium > Thamnidium elegans. The sequence goes on along the minus strand of JAIXMG010000006.1, from coordinate 1,253,598 downwards.
ACCTTTTCAGGTACCTTTTCAATCTTATTTGCACTGTCAATTGTAGCATTTAAAATCTTTGTCCAAGTTTGGAATTCTTCTTCATCAGAAGCAAGTGCCAAAGCTTGATGAATCCAAGCCAATAAGCCATTGTATTGAATCAAATTAGATGTCACGCTAGGGATAGCAGTTGCTTGTTCCATAATCTATTATGTTATTGATTAATATAATAATCTTTTGTTTGTTTGTTATTTTTTTTTTTTATACCTCAATTACTGCTTTTTTACTTAATTGGTCAGCATAAGCAGAATTGTAAAAAGTAGCAATCATATCGAAAATACTTTGTCTCGAGAAAATCTTGTAATCATCGTATGTTCTTAATGAGGAAGATAAGACATAAAGCATCCAAAGACGTTCCTTTTTATGGTTGGGAGATGATGATGTAAATAGGAATGTAAACATGGGAACATACTATACATATATATATATATATATAAAATTAGTAAAAAAAAACACGTATATACATATAAAACCTCAACTTACGTTAAAATCAAATGTAGGGTTTTGCAAGATCCATGTAGAAATATGAGGGAGCATGAAATGTTCAGGATGAAGTAATATAGATAAAGCATGAGCGACACATACAGATATGGCAGATGGGACTCTGGGAGGTGCTTCAGCATCAGAACGACCTGTAATGGAGTTCTTGAAGGCCTCTAATACAAAGATGACTGAAGGTTGTTCTTTAAATCTAGCATGTTCAACCATAACATAAAATTGGTCAATCATTTGATAAGCAATACAGCGCACATCATTATTGGTAGAAGACATGCTCATAATAATAAATCCAAGCGCGTTACATTCAATGAATTTACGACATTCTACTGCACCAGAAGAAATCAAGTTTGCAAAGAGGGGTAAGAAAAAGGAAGGATCATATACAGGAGAAGTGCTAAAATCGTTTACTATGGAGTCATCGTGAACAGCTTGAAGAGTGCATTCGGCAGGGAAATGTGTAAAGGTATATTTCATCAAGGCAGGGTCAATCAAACTAAGGGTTTCAATAGAGATAGCGCTTGTCTGTAACAAGGTGCCGGCTTGTGCATGGGCTTGACGAGTACGATCAGAACCAGGTCCCCACATCAACATCTTTGGAAGAATAGTTTCACGACCTTGACTTTCACAGGACATTAATATTTCTAAAATAAGCTTATCCGTAATGGAGGTGGTAGCACTGTAACTGGTTAAAAGAGGGTCCAATAAACCATGGTTTTTCGCCAAGATGGCTGGTTGAATCTTGTTCAAAGTATAAATTAAACGAATAATAGCAAGGCGTTGAGCATCGTTTTCAGGAACTTGACGAATAAGAAGTTTAGCAACATCAGGAGCGGTCAATGTTTGGTATTCTTTATGATCGAGAATACGACGGAGATAAGTTTCAATAGGTTCCATTTTATCGTAGTTAGCATAAACACGCTCGACAAGGACACCAACAAAACGAATTGCAGCAGCATCAGAAATATTATCCATAAGAGACGTCAAAATAAAATCACGAACAATCTCAGCTTCCAAGTTAGTAGTCCAGTTAAAGTCGGCCATTGACTTTACAAATCCAACAAGCTTGTCGTAGAATGCATCCTCAGGGGTCTCATCAGACATAATATTACCATCGGCAGCAGCAGTCAATTGTTTAAGAAGGTGTTCAAGTACAGTTTGCATATACTCGATTTGATCTTCTTTTTTATCAGATAACAAGTCGTAACCAATATGAATGATATCAACTAAATTAGGAGTCAACAAAAGAGAATCATTTAAATGACTTAAAACAATAGAAGGAATATCAACCGAGGAAGCAACACAAGAAGCGCGAAGAGAACCAATGTCAATAATACACTTGTTTCCAGCCAAGATATGTTTGATAATAGGTTCACAACAGGCATTCAAAAGTACCTGAATAGCATTATTTTCAGCCTCATTCTTTTGTTGATCTCTAGTCATACTCAACTCCAATAAAGAAAGAACTTCCAAATTAAATTCATCGGTAGTACCCATCTTCCAAAGATGAGTGATAATTTCAAATGCTCTACTAGGGATAGCATATTGTATGGATGTAGAACTGTACATGTATTCGACAAGTACAAGTAAAAGCTTCTTCATGGTGTCGTTGATATGATTGTTCTTGACGATCTTTTTACTAAAAGTGTGGAGCCCTTCAAAGTCTACTCTGATAACACAGTTCAATAAGGTTTGTGCGTTTGATCCTTCACCGAAAATGTCGATAAATGAAACAGCTAATTGAAGCAACTAAAAAAAAAAGGTTGAGTTAAAGCTAGAATAAAAAGAAAAACAGGTCAACTTACAGATAAATCAATTGCACTAGGGAAAGTTTTCAAATTTTCAAAATGAAGAATATCATTAGAGACTTGAGTTTCAAGATATTTCAAAGAAGGGTGAGTAAAGATATAATCCTTCAGCTCGGAACGGATCTTGACTTCTTGGACTTGGTTCATTAAACCAACAATATGACGCAAAAGGGTAAAACAGAATTTTAAGGCAGCATCCTTCTCAGTCGCAGTCTCGCTAATCAAAACAGCATTCAAGTGTTGGAATACAAAACAAGTAGCAGTGATCAAGTCACGGGATTTGATAATATCCAAAGAATGCTTTAAAACAGTCATTGCGAATTCATGTTGGTATTTTTTGGTGATAATAGTGTTGTAAAAAAGTAAATCGAAAGGCATGTTTTTCAATAATGATGCTGTATGTTCACTACTCATAGAAGAAGAAAATTAATAAAATATACAACTATAATAGAACCATAAATACTTACTGCTCCATAGATACAAATGACTTCATATTTATAGTATCACTATAATCGAAGATGCTACCAGCTAAAGGATGACGAAGACACAAGTAGTCGACAAGAGGTTCATACAAAGTCCACTGCAATTGATGTTTACAAAACACAGCAGCTCTTTCCAAATGTAAATTCAAAACTTCGACAGGTAATTGCTCGAGCAACTTGATAAATTTTTCTTTAAGATCTGAAACATTTTCAACATCTTCAGTCTTGATCAAAGTTGTGAATTGATCTTCGATTGCATCATTGTCAGTATTTTTGGAAAGATCAAAAGATTGAATTTCTTGGCCTAAACATAATCTAGTTTGAAGTACCATTTCGTTCTTGCTCCACTTACTTACTTGACGAGGACTAATTGACTGATCAGCGTTCAATTCTTTATCTAATTTGGAACAGATAGATTGAAGATAGTATGGTACATTTTGTTTAGTGAGTAAAAGCTTGATCAAATTAGTCAAGTAAAGTATGGCAGGTGCTCTATCAGCCTTGATAAAGTTCAAGTTCTCACATAAAGTCAACAAGAGAGGACTAAAAGGATGCTTATAATCAGAACCGCTAATATCAGAGTTGGAAGCAATAAGTGTACGAATCAAAATATTGTTAGATTTTTCCGTTACTTCGTTATTAACTGTGTTGACAAGTTCTACCAATTGATCAGTGTATTTATATTGTGCTTTGCTAAATCTACTGATACAGTTATCCAAAAATTGTAAAACTGCTTGTTGGACGTCGGACATGACTAATCCGTTAGCAGTTGAAAAGTTGTGAGGTAAAGCATTTAACCAAAGTTGAACTTCCTCAGGATCGTGGGTAAACATGAAAGAATCAGATAAAGTCTGGTTTAAGAGTTTACCGGTCAAATCACGAATATGCTTATAAGGTGTTTGAAGATATAAAGTTAACAATGTGGTGATGTGAGAAGTAGCAGATCCAGCTAATGAAATTTTAAAATTAGTAAAAATGCAAATAATAATTAAGATAAATTTTTTATGCTTACATGATTTACTGGTCCAGTTGAAATCAGGCATACTGAGAAAGAGCTTTAACAAATGAATTAAAGTACCAGGTTTGACAGCTAAAATATCTGCAGGAATGAAATTACCGGGATCAATGTTAGATTCCATCAAGGCTTCAGGTACAAATTCTTGGTAATATCTAATAAGTCTGAACGCAGTATCTTGCAATAATTGATTTTGAGTAGCTTGTTCCTCCTCGTCAACACCTTCCTGTGCACTAGCCATCTTATTTGATGTTTGCTTGTGTAAAGCAACCAACGTTTGAATCTCAGGAACACGACGACGTAATCCTTCGCGGACACTTTCAATACACTTTTTCCAGATTTCTGAAGGCTTTGATTGTTGTTCTAATTGTCCATCTGCTACAATTTGTTCCTTTGAGTTCATCTCAGAGGCCTCAAGTGACATAATCACCTTTTCAATAGCATGTGCTACTTTACTATACTTTTGGAAAACGGCAGATAAAACAAGCATGGTAGCATATCTAACAAGAGGACTAGCATGTTGAAGACCCTTACTAGATGATGAACGATTGAAAACATTTGGAAGGATATTGTCGAGAATAGTCTCGGGGCTAGGAGGTTCGGCGGGATAAAGTCGAGTTGCTCCATAATATAAAGAAGGGACGGGTAATTGAACAATCTTTTGTAATAGAGTGATGTTAGCAAGCCATTTACTGGAGATTCTCGGTTCAAACATTAAAATCGTATTATTCCAGAACCTAAAAAAATGATTATAAGAGTTAATAACGGGGTCTTCGACTTTGCATATCAGTTTAAATTATACTTACTCTTGCACAAGTTCGGGACAAGCACTCAAAATCTTTAAAAGTAATTCTTGTTGACGCATATCATCAGCAGGTTTAAGGGTAGTGATGAACTTTGCTAATAAACGATTGGTGATTTTGGTGATTTTGGATGATTCTTCAGAAGTGGGTTTGGCAGGATACCAAGCAGTATCACGGAAACAAACACCGACGTCTGGTACACTACATATGGAAATAAGGAAATGGTGAACTAAATCAGCAGGAATACCAGTCTCTCCATCCATAGTTTCCTCTTCTTCAGAACGAGCATAAATCTTTGCGAGTTTTTCCAAAATATAGGCTGAAAAGAAAAATGCTTTGGCACTTCTAGGTACAGAATTATCCAAGATTAATTTTTCGTACATGACTGAAAGAATTTGTTCGATCAACTGTAAAAAAAAAGAGGGGGATCGTGTCAGTTTTGCATTATATACACTCTGATTTCTAACAAAATTACCGGATATGCATCCTCATCCATTCCTACAAATACACCACTGACTAAACCTTTAACACTCAAAACTTGCTTTTTAATATCTGCATCACCGTGCTTGAAGAAAGCAAGTACAAATTGAACATAATTGGTTCTTAAATCTAAATTAATTTTTCGTTAATATTTTACTTGGCGTATTCATTTATAATGACTACAAATACCATATATATAACTTTGAGGTTTCTTTGATTTCTTGGCTTGACGATATCTGGAAGCTCTCAAAAAACCCTAATTGAGAAATAATAAAAAAATTAGATCAAAGCTCATCACAATAGTTAATATCTACTTTACATCAGCTTGGAAATTAAATGTGGTGAATAAATCTCTAGCAGTTGATTCGTTAAATGATACCATCGACGTTAACAAGCGATAGGTTGATTGACAATGAGGAATACGCATAGAAGAAATACCACGATAGATAAACTTCATTTGTCTTTGTAAAACTGCTTGGATAAGTTGAATACCATATGAACGAATAACAGGTGTTGTACATAATCTCATAAATAATCCAATAATATCTGGTAGCATACACTCCAAATCCTGTGTGTTTGTCTTTTTTTTAAAAAAAAAAAAGGGTAAATAACGAAACCAAATGTCAAAAAAAAAAAAAAGAAGAAAGCTTACCGAAGCTTGATAGTCCCATAAATTATTAAGATCGCGACTATCAGTACACGATTGACAATATTCAACAAGAGGTTTAGTGTATTTTTCGGTAGGATCTACTCTTGTCTTAATAGCGATAGTTAATTGAGTTCTTAATTTGGATAAACCTAGTTTTTTTTTTTTATGTAAAAATAAAGGGTCAGTCGAATGTCAAACTTTATAAGTAAAATCGATTTTTACCTCTGATAAGAGTTTGAAGATCCTTCACCTTCAAGGCCTCTGCAACCTCTTTAGGAGTTTTGTAATAGTCCTCTAGTTCGGTAATATTACTATTCATTAAAAGTTGAAAAGACTACCTGTTTTATTTTTTTCACTCTTCATAAACTGTACTTTTTCCATGATGGCTTGTCTGGATTGTGACCGTTAAACCTTTCCTGTCAGGTCTTGATTTAAACAAAATATATGCAGACCTCTGAGCAAATTTTATAACTATCGCTAGCTAAAGTGATTGTTATATACAAAATAATGGCGTTTGGTTAATTTAGAAAGTGGTATATAGCATTAGCGAAGTGAGTTGCTGAAGGCTGAAAAGAAGTTTTTTTTTTTTGCATGAAAAATCTTTAAACGTCACAGTGAGGACCCTTATATTAAAAACGTTATTAAAATAGCAGCTACTTATGAAGATATGGATTTAAATTTATTTCTCGTGAATATATGAGTTTTTAAAGGTGTGGGTACCTATAAGGAGGATGCTTGATACACACATTTTAGTTATTTACACGTTCAACAAAAAGGCATGATATGTTTTTTCAAAAAAAAAAAGGAGAAAATCTTGCATTAAAGAAGTTGAAACAATATTAATGATTTTTCACTAATCATGCAACCTTGACCGTCTATCGATTACGTCTCACTGCTGCGAGCTTAAGCTTTGAATAGAGTTTGCATCATATTTTAGCGCTAAATATCATCCCGATTTTAAAATAAAAGAATCTTACGTACTACGATGATGGGTGGTACTCTTAGCGATTCTCATAAAAGTAAGAGAATTCAAGAAAACAAATTTTCTAGATTGCTTCTAGTGAATATGCTGATTATTGTTCAAGACGTTTACAGAAGAAAGTAGATAACCAGAATCTAAGTTACTACATCCAACGACTATAGCAAGAAAGTTAATAAATGATTAAACACATATGCATAGAAAAATAGTTTGTACTTGTTTAAATAAAATTCTAAACGGATTAATATGTCTTATTTAATTCTTTCACTTATACTACAGATAATATATTCAAGTACGAAGCTTCTATTCATTTATATACACTTCAAAATTTATAATATTATTTTTAATGGCTGCTATGTCTCTATTAGACGTGTGTTTAATGCAAAGCCTATGCGGAGACGTTCTTCTACTATCCCTCTCGTGTGCACATTGTCATTACTGAGTAAAGTCAAATATCTTACTGTATAAATAAAGCATAAAAAAATAGTCGCGGCATTGGTTAACAAAACAGCCTAGGCTTTCAACTGAAATTGATTTTTCGTATTTACACTGGCGTTAAAACAAAAGGGAGAGTATGTTTAATTTGTGCTACAAATCATGCAAAAAAAAAAAGAGAAAATAACTTGTATAAATTAGACATGGTTTCTCTTTTATGTAATAAAGACCGGCTTGTCAAAAATAATCTTCTGAAGTAGGTGCTGACATGGTTTTATAATTAACCAGTGTGACAGATAAAACATTTGTAGAATTAAACTAGTTATGTTTCTCATTTCGTTTTAACAACGTATCTTGTAAAGTATATCATCATTTTATTTTAATGGAATAATGGTATAACGATAACTATCCTTTTAGCTTGTATACTTTACTTATGTTCGAAAATATTATATATGCGTATTTTAAGAGGATTTTATGTTTAAAAGAAAAGGGGCGTTATAGTTTAGATTGATAAAGCAGCTTATTATATTTTGCTTTTTTGTCTGCGAAACAATCCGTATTAGTATGAGAATAACAAGCTAAAGTATCCATTTACAGTAAATGAAGAACCGTCGGTGAACTGGTTGTAAATACAGAAACCGTAGATTCATTGAACTGGAAAGAGGATTAATAGTATAAGCGATTTAGCCATAATCATATATCATTAAAAAAACAATGAAATAAAACAAAATTGGACTCATTTTATATTAACCAGTTTTAATAAAAAGAGGGTCGTATGGTTGATTCAAGCTAAATGTTTATAATTTACATTTTTTTTAATGAATATAGCTTATTATGATTAAATAAAATAAACTGTATATCAGTTGAAAACGACAAGTACCAAACACATCAAAACGTAACATCATAATCAAACGTTAGAAAAAAAGAACCAACTGATAGCGAATACCGTAGAAAAATTCAATTACAATAAGCCGTGTACATAAATCAGTAAGAAGTAGACAACCAGAAGAAAATAGTAATAATGGAAAAAGAGCCGGTTACGAGGAATGGTTTATATCAAGCACCATAAAGTAGACTACCAGAAGTAAATACCAATTAGCCAAACACCGGGTAGCCATATACCAAAAAGTCATATACCAAGAATCGAGTAACAGAAACGGCTACCAAAACCAGACACTATGTATGAAATATTAGATGCGAGCTCTCTTTTTTTTTAATAACCGCAAGATCACCTAAATGAACCAGCTCCATAAATCATAAGATCGCGACTACTCGGTATAAAGTGAAGCCCAAGCATACATCTAAAACTTTTACGCCTGTAAACATCACCAGGAGTTCATAATAAGGAATACTTGAGGTCTCATTCACCTCGCATAACTCCTCACTTACAAATCCTCGGCATCTCCCTCATTCGGAGACAGCCACAAACGTAATTATCCGTAGAAGACGTCAGGTTTAACGATAGTAACGGGAAGCCCTTATAAGTCCTGCAGAAACCCGGAACCAAACGCGTCCCAAATGCCCCAAAATAAAGGATATTCCGTTTTAACCACGTCTACGATTCCTGCAATGAAAAGCGTAAGAGTACCCTAAAAGTCTTCTAAAAACCCTATATCAAGTTTGAAATGATTGAAAAACGCTGCTCCTCGTTTAGCGAGACTTACATTTGACGGCAATAAAAATATTTGTAGTAGTGCTGTATAATTTTCTGAAGAAACACTAGATGCCTTTCAAGAACTGAATAATTTCATAGTGAAAAGAAAAGGGAAAAAAGGGGGAAAAGGAAATCCAACCATAAGTAAACAAAAGTAGGTTCAACATCTACTTGTTACCAGGTAAAACGATCAAACACGGTTCTGTGCTATATGCTTTGGTCGAGAGATCGGATAATGAGGGAACAAAAAGGATATTTGGGTCGTTGAGCTTTTGTGCGGACATACTTACTTATTTAACAATATGAAGAAGAAAGCCTTTTTTTTTTTGGCTTTTTTTTTTTGTTTATATCAATTTGCGCAGCAATAACTATCACGTGACTGTTTCGTGAGAGTAAATTCTCAACTACAACAGCTAAACTGAGTATCTCTTGTAAGAAAAATAAGATGCTTTAAATGAAGAAGCTTTTTTTTAAAAAAAAAAAGGTCAAAGCATGTTTCAGAATACTATATTTTATATTGTTAATTAATTAAATAGGCGATAAAAAACACACGATTTACTCAGTCTAATAGTGTATTCATTCACACTGTAATAAAACACTATTGCTTGATGGTATATATAAATATAACCTACTACTCATTAATCGTATATGTACTAATAGATTATTTTTTTCTTTCAAAGCACATTGTTGTAAACAATTCAAAGTTGGCTCGAATCGTCTGAGATTGAACAGAAAACAAAGAATTAATTCATGCATAAAAAATACTTCAAGCTTTCTTTTTTCTTTTTTTTTTTTTTTTTTTTTTCTCTCGCTTGAATTCATGAACAAAAGGCACAATCTAATGTTGCAACAACGACGACAACAAACAACAATGACTAACAGCATTTCCGTTTCAATAACGCATCATAATTATTGACATTTGACATTATGGGCAGAAGCTGTTCTAAACGTAGACGTTCTGAAAGCCATCTTATTAAAACCTACACCCAAGAAACCCCCCCCCTTCAAAAGCAGGGAGGGAAGGTACGCGATGATGGTATACATGTTACTGGCAGTTATATAAGATATACTAATTTAGTTTTCACAGCAGGTTTACAATAGGCATCTCGGTGAAAAAAAAGAATGAGCTTTCTTTTTTGAAGTAATCCTTATGTACCTCATTTAAAAAATAATAATCTTCTTTATAGACGACTGAAAAAGTAGATTGGGCTTGTAAAGTATAAGTGAAAAAAAAAAGCTTCAAAGATGGATATGTGCAGTCAAGTAAAGAAAATGTAGAAATATATGTATTGGCTTCACTTGGCATGACCTCGTTGTCGCAGAAAAGAAAAGAAAAAAAGAGAGAGAGACTGCTAAATAAGATGAAAGGATATTTGATACTTGCTGGTATAGTGAATAGTTGTCGAGAGTAAAGGATATCATAATATTCGTATTATGAGTAAAATGAAAGGAAGGTACTTGGAAGATGGTGGGCAAGGATAGTCATAGCGAAAGACAAGATATGTAAGTTAGTTGTTAGATTTTGTTTTATTCTGGGAAATAGAAAGGGATGGATTAAACTGTTGATCATATCGTGTTTCAAGTGACACTGTTGTATACATTTGAAACTGTGAAACAAAGTTCAAGTTTTCGCTTTTAATTCAGGCTTTATAATCTTCACGGATGTACTGTGTATGAATCTAATGATTTTATACGCTATTGAAATAGTGTATAGAGTTTATTTGGACTTATAACGTATCTTATTTTTCCTGGGAATATGTACAGGTTCAATGCAGGATATGATCTAAATAATGGTTTATAATAGATTTTTTTTTTCAAAGTATCACTTGACTTATCATGCCAATGTAACAAGTATAAATGTCGTACTTCGCAATGCTATTATTATAATGTCAAAAAAAGGATTCCTACAGCGTAGACACCCTTTTTTTCCTGAGTACATATATGTTGTGCAACATGCCATTGTTACACCAAATGATTATTCAGAGGCACTCGATTAAAATAAATAAAAAGCCATTATTTGAAGATAAATAAGAAAAAACTTGCGTTATATCAACAATAGTTATATAATTCTAGTTTAGTTGAAAAAACAAGTGAAATATATTATGATGAACAGGGTAACGCCTAGTTTTTTTTTTCTTTTTAAAAATATAAACATGAACTATATTTATACTTTTAAACCTTAGTTCGAAATACGTCATATGATCGCGGTTGTCTATTATTAACAAAGTTTAATCTAGTGTAATTTTTACAATGTATGTTAAATACAAAATGTACACGCGTAAATGCAGACAGGCGTTGAATAGAACACATGAAATAGCAGTTTATTTATGCATTCTCTGAACAAAGCAAGTACGCAAAAATTTAATGCTATGAATTGAACAAGATTGAACTTGAAAACCTAATACAGTGTTTTAAAAAGAGAGCAATACTTGTTGAATTTATTTAATGCTTGAATAAGTTCATTTTCCTAACTTTCTATATTAAAAGGTATATATGTATATAAATCCTTTTAATAGAATTACAACAAGAAAACTCATGTTCTACAAATTATGCAGAATGAAAAACTTTTATCCCTTGTACGTGAGTAACATAAATCGCATAGTTATACGTTTTTAAATATATTTTGCTTAGTTATAAATATATGGCTGAATTATTTTAGTTGGTTATTTTATCGCATAAATAATGCAATGTTACTAGTTAATAATAATAAGCATGGGCTCAGCCAAGAAATAAAACTCGAAAGCATACGCAAACATTCACATAATCAGGCGGCTTATTTCATCCTTAAAAACAGTAATCCCATAAGCAGCCAAGCACCAAAAAATTATTTTTAACTTACTAGAGTTCCTAACGCGGCAGGAAGGAATTTATTTTATTTATAAGAAACTTGAACTTTTTTTATAATTAGTAACATATACTGCATCTAGAAAAGTAAATCGTTGTTACCAACTTCAGCCCGAAACCTATGGATAGTTTTGAAGGTAAAAAAAAAAATATATATATATATATATATAAATATAAAGCAATTATTCAAGTCAAAAAGCTATATTATCAATCAACTCATATTCTTAAATACAATGGTCTCTTTCACCTTATTCAAATCAGTTTCTCTTTTGACTCTTATCTCTTCTCTTGTCTCTGCTGCTCCTACCAAGGACGTATGTGATGGATTCAGAGTAACCTCTCCTCATTCTTTCTTTACTACCACCGCTGGTCAATGCTATCAAGTTTCTTATGACTTTGGCGCTTCTTCTCCTGCTCACCCAGCTACTGTCACTGTCGATATTTATGAGTATAAGACTGATAAGTTTATCAGTAATGTTGTCAAGAAGGTAACTGCTAATGGTATTGCTACACCTTGGTTCAATGTCGATTTAGGAAGCACCAAGAAGACTGGTGACTATTACTTCCTTATTACTTATGGTGATAAGTGCAAGCCTATCAAGTCGACTTATTTCAATGTTATTTATAACAAGAACTCTCCTCCTGCTGTCTGCCCCAACTAACTAACTTTTTCCTTTTAATTTTTTATCTTTTATGACTCACTATCATAATTCAACCTGTATACTATTATTTAAATAAAATTCGGTATTTTATTTGTTCAAAAAAAAAAAGCTTTAACTAAGGATTTGTCCTTTTACAAGTCCAGAGCTTTTGAATGATTTACCAATGGATACCTTTGCTATATTTAGCTTGTTACGTGGTAATAATACTGGAGATGACATAAAAAATCTTGATATATATGGATTTGATAGTAAGATTTTTCTTTCTAGACTGAAATCACAAATACTGCATATTCGTTTAATCAAAAGTTTAATCATATAATCTTTTTTACCGGGCTTAAAAATAACTAGAGTATCCGGAACTTTTATTCGTAATATTTCATCTAATTCTGGTAAAATAATCATTCAAAAGAATGATAGCAAAGTTACACCAAAACAATTGCCAATTCCTGTCAAGAAAGATAATAATGATAGGATTACACTTTTAAAAACTGAATCAAACGCTCTCTGTTTACAATTAAAAAATGCTGTTCAAATAAGAACGAATCATATTATCACAAGTGATATTAAAGGCTTGAAAAATGAATTTATAAAAAAAGAAAAAAAAATGACAAGAGCTTTACAATTCAGGGGAAAAAAATTTAATGACAAGAAAATAGAACACCATAAGCTTTAAGTAATGGTTATCAAAGAAAATCTAAAAGCTAGTTAGAAAAATTGAAAAAGCGAACAGAAGCAGGAAAAGTTGTGATTAATATGAATAACGAAAAAGCCAATAATATAAACGAAGTCGATGATATGATGCATATAAAATATAAACATGGGAACGACTTAAGAAAATTTTATTATTCAAACGCGCAAATCAAACAAAAACGTAAAACAGAAATACAACGTAAAAAATGATTTGATAAAACTTGTTCATCTGAAAGACAGTTTATTTTAAACAAACAAAACAAACACCCCATCATGTTGACCGGTGATAGAGGCTAGTTATTGTCATAGCTCAAGTATTAAAGGTCACCTCAAGTACGGAGGTGTATGGAAACCTAAACTACATAGTCTGTATACGTCTGTTGGAATTACCAATGAAAATTTGACATCACAAACTTATGTTTTTTGTTTTAAAAAAACTACACGTCCCTTGAAAGTGTTAAAAACTAAGAAAGGTAATCTTGTTAAGGGAATAAGAGGAACATCAGTTTTCACAAATGAACATTGTATATTGGCATTAAAAAATGAAACACATAAGGGAAGAGATGCAGTATTTGCCACAGTAAAACAAACAAATGCATATTGAAACACCGGTATCATGATAGGTAGCTAAATCGAGATAATGCAGTAAGGCGAATTTCGTATGTTACCTTTATATACTCCTTATTTGATTACAGTACTTCTAACATAAACCAACTAATCCAAGAATAACGATAGTAGTATGTATTATGTTTTTCTAATATCGCAAACAGTCGAAATTTGAATTATATAGGCTGTTCCCAAGCAAAAAAAATACTACCCCCTCTTTTTGGAAAAAAAAAATACTCCCCCATTAAAAAGGAATAGTCCCAACTTAATTAGGAATAGTGTAAGACATCAAAGTTCGTTTTTGTTAGACAACTAACCTCCCTCCCCAGTTTTTTTTTTCTTTTCCCCCTTTCGAGTATATAATTTATTTTATTTTGTTTAAAATGTCTACTTATAATGAAGAATCACTTATGGAAGAGTTTATTGTTCTTTACGAACAAGCTATACTAATCATGAACTCAAGTTCTTCAGATCTTGAATCTCTTATTATTGAACAAGAAATGGAATCCAATTTGCTTCAAGAAGCATTTCTTTTTCATCATTCTGGTATTTTTGACATGCCTTCTTTTTTTTTGCGCACTGCCTTTCTTGATTATTCGCACACAATCAACTCGTACTGTTCCGTCAGCAGATAACCAATCCTTCTCCAACTATCATTATTGGACGATCACACACCCTTTTCTTTCTGACGACGATAATTCACGTACGAATTTTCGTGCAATGTATAGAATGAATCGTAGTAGCTTTGAAAGATTAGTTAACGATCTCAGCCTTCATTCTGCTTTTGACCTGAGAGCACACAACAGTACGTCTGCATATATTCAAATCTCATGTGCTATATGGCGGTTAGCTAACTGCCATATTGGATATAGAACGAGTAACATTTCCTTCAGTGTTTTCCATGGAAGTTACATGAATTTTTTTAGAAGAACCCTCATTGCAATTGAGGGTGTCTATGGAAACAAAATCAGCTGGCCTGTAAATCAAGGAGGGGTTGAGGCCATACAAACAGGTTTTGAATGGCCACACGGTCAGAGAGAAGGGGCCGTCCGTCGTTTGCCTAATATCATCGGTGCACTCGATAGTAAAAATGTGATCATTGAATCACTAAGGGTTCATTTCGAACATTGGCGTGATAGAAAGGGGCACTTTTCGATGAAACTGACAGCGGTATGCGACAATAAATGTCGTTTCATTTATATTCGGGTTGGAGACTCAGGTATGATTTAAAGCTAATTTATTAAATATCAACCACCAAGCTGATAAGATTAAATAGGTCGTACTCACGATGCTGCTGCATTTAAATGGACTGAGATATTCACAATGTACTTGAGAAATCCAGAAACCTTTTTTTTCCTTCTGATGGATACATTCTTGCAGGTATAACCCTGTTTAATAGTTAATTATTGATAACTGTATACTGTAACTAAATTATCGATGTGAACTTTCTAGATTCTGCGTATCCTCTCTCACATCATGTTATTGTCCCATACCCATCAACAGAGACCACGGGTAATTCTCCTAATGCTATTGCCAAAAGAAAATTCAACAAGTTCCATTCATCGGCAAGAATGTCGATTGAAAGGGCTTTTGGACTACTTTCAGCAAGATGGAGATTTATCAGTAAACATGTTTACATAAGAGATATCAAAGATATCTGTTAAACTATCACTGCTGCATGTATACTGCATAACGTATGTATCAGCTTCGACGATCCCGATTTTGATATTGAAGAAGTAATATCAAACGGAGGAGAAGACGAAAACGAAGGTACAATCCGTGAGTCTGCTCGTACCAGAGGAGACGAGTTAAATAGATGGTTTAACCCTTTATAATTATAATAAAAAAGGTATAATTTGTACATGAGTATAAGATTATTGATCGTTTTAAATTCTTTTTATTGATGGGGTCCTTGTTGGCGTATCTGATCTTGCAATTCTCTCATTCTTGCAATATTTTGCGCAATAAGAGCATTAGACTCTCTACGAGAAACAAGTAAAGCTTCTATTAAAGAATCACTTCTATCCGCACGTATGGCCATATACTCTCGAAATTCCTGTAATTGGCCTTGTCTAAAACTGTGTTCTCTATCAACGATACGTTCAATAATAGTTTCCGCATCAGACAGGTTGTTTGCTTGAGAACGTGTAATGTTTCTTGTAGGTCGAGATGATGGTACAAAAGGAGCGATAGGTGTGGGAGTAGAAGAGATAGGAGCGAGGGGAGATGTTTCCATTCTTCTTCTAGTTAATGGTGGTTCTGAACCTTGAGGAGCATCAGAATGCTCGTGCTCAGGAGCAGAAGAGGTATGCTGTCCCTCAGGCAAGTTGTCAGAAAATTGTCTTCAGTAGGAGCTGTACGTGAATGGTGGCAAGATGGTTGGATAGTTCTTCAGAAGTTCTTCTAGCTTATTATACACAATATCATCTTCAAAACCAGCTTCACCAGTTGAGCGACGTCTAGTAAACTCGGTTTTGAAGAGACTTACCATGCGTTTCCACTTACCCTTTTGTTCATCTGAAGAACGATACATCGAACTTTGCTCAATGGCTTCCTGATTGTAATAATTAGATATATTAAGGTAAATTTCACTCTTTTCAAAGTCGCTGGTAGTTGTTTGAAGTGAATCAAAATATTTGGCATACGACGCAACAAGTAAGAGCTCTTCTGTTGTATCCCATCCAGAACCTCTTCCGGGACTTGTAGAAGCTGTAGCAGAATTGTTAAAGTTGATAATACTGAACATTGATGTTTAAGTTAATATAAAAATGATTGTGAAGGTTTTATTTTAGTTTTAAATAACAAAAGTTATTACAATCCAGTGCTCACGGCACCAATTTGCGGTTTTGTATTTTTTTTTGCGGGTTTCTAATTCTCAATTGTTGTATTAAAAAAAATCAAATAGCGGTTTTTAAAATTCCAAATAACAGTTTTATAAAAACCAAATGGCAGATTTTTGTAGTCAATTAGCGTTTTATTTTTGTTTTTATTTTTAACATCTCTCATGATTAATAACATTCAATTTTTTATGGAAGACGGTCAAGGTAGAATTACTACGGAAGATGGTGATGATGCCATGGACTACATAATTGATGAAGGGGATGAGTATAAGTTAAACAACTTAACCACTTTAACCGAGTACAAAGAGCTTCAACCTGTTCCCATTGAGCTTGATTCTGAAGATGCAAACTTAGATAAAAGAATGGAAGCTGTGATTGAGAAGGTCGAAAAAATAAAAACTGCTAATATACGTACAGCAAGTAGTTATAGTACTTATACCGACGATCAAAAGACACTCTTTTTATATTACTTAAAAATCAAATTTTTTTTCAGCAGCTAAATCTGCCAGAATGTTTGGTGTGTCAGAACGAACAGAGCAAACATGGGCGAAGAAAATAAAAGCAGATCCCGACTGGGATATTTACCAAAAACAGACCAATACGGTGAATCGCCCTCGAAGCCAGCTTCAAGAGGAACAAAAGAAGCACATTATCGAGTTCTATGACAATAAACCATTTGGTACAACAGATGAAGCAGTAGAGAGCTTAACTGTAGCATTTGAAGGCTTTAGTTTTAAAAGAACGACAGTGAATAATTTTATTATAAAAGAGTGTAATCTCTCTATGAAAAAATTAAGCCGCCAACCTAAGGCCCGAAATGATATAGCACGTCTTAATAATAGATATGAATGGGTCAAAAAGTGTACAGAAACAGACATGGACTATGTTAAAAATTGCATTTTTATCGACGAGTCCGCATTTGATATTAACATGAGACCCTCTTATGGTAGATCTATCCGTGGTACTCCTGCCGTTATTACGACTCCTCTTACCAGAGCAGAATCCCATTCTATTCTTGGTGCAATTTCGGCAGTAGGAGTTATCAATATAGACGTTAGAGTTTCTCAAAGTAGAAAAAAAACGAAGGTTGTTGGGGCTCGTAAAAGAAAAGCTGTAAACCCTCAAGTAAACTCTAAAAAAAAGTGGCACTAAAACTGGCCATTACCTTGAGTTTCTAAAGGGAACATTAAATCAGTTGGATGCTTTCCCGGAACTGAAAGGTTTCTACCTCATTATGGATAACGCTCCCATCCATACGCACGGGGAAATTGATAATCTGATTACTAGTAGAGGGTACAGATGTATTTATCTTCCTCCCTACTCTCCAGAATTAAACCCTATCGAGCAATTTTGGGCTATTGTTAAAAATAGAGTTAAGCGTAGTGCATTTGAGGATAAGGAAAACCTTCATACAAGAATTGCAGAGGCGTGCAACTCAGTTCCAGAATATATTCTAAAAAATTGTATTCAACATTCTGTTGGTGTTTTTTCAAAATGTTTAAATAAATAGTACGTTTAAAAGCTTATAAAATGTTTACGCTAATTGACTATGAAAATCTGCCATTTGGTTTTTATAAAACTGCTATTTGGAATTTTAAAAATCGCTATTTGATTTTTTTTAATACGACAATTGAGAATTAGAAACCCGCAAAAAAAAATACAAAACCGCAAATTGGTGCCGTGAGCACTGTAACAAATGTACACCTTTTTGGTAGAGTTACACCATACTTTTTTTTTTTTTTTTTTTTTTTTTTTTTGATCGGCATACAAACAATGAAGATGCGAGAAATATTCGATTGTTTTTGGATTGTAACACCAATAAATGGGGTTTTTTTCCTAGGTAGGTTTATTGTTTGATCAAGGTATACGTAGTACGATATATTAATTTGCGACTTCAGGTACAAATGTTTTGCTTGCCCTGTAAATTAGCAATATATGCATTATATAAACCCGATTACATACGTACAAGTATATAAAGATAAACCGGACAATACGAATAAATATATAAATTAACGTTTATCGCATGCATAACACAAGTACAAAAGCATGTATTTTGCGTCGTACCACAGTGCTGAGAATTTTCACGTATTGCCATAATGACAATCGTTATTTTTTTACGATCTATTTAGGGCAATCATTTCCGAAACACAGCCCATAAATCTGTCAATTCAACCAAGATACACATAAAAAACTTGAACACCCCGTTTCATTCAACCCTAATTAATCAATTCGATTTGGTTTTTTTTTATTATTAAAAAGAAAAAATATTAGGTTATGAAGGAATAAATACTAGTTATGTTGTTTCCATTGATGTATCCGTAGCGGAGTGATGTTATTTTGATTGCTACTACTTTGCTGTGGAGAAATATTTACACTATTCACAGGATAACTGGGTTGGGTATAGGTTGGAGGTATTATAGGTAGACCAGTTTTTTTCATATTACTATCCATGCCATACTTTGGATCCATCAAAACAAAGGGAAAGTTGATCAGAGCGTTTGGTTCTCTAGCTACTTGTAATCGTTTGTTATTGTCACTTATGGCCGATGCAGATACGATCGAAGGTACATTCGGTGCAACTCCACCTGTTATTAGATAGTTTTGTGTTTGAACACCAATCGACCCTTTTCTCAATAACTTGGAATAATCTAAACAAATACAACTATATTAAAAAAAGGGGATATAAATCCAGAGCTTTTTTTTACTCTTTTCTTTTTTTTTCTCTTTTACATACGAAGTCCACATGCATTACATAGGGTCCTTGCACCATCTGGTCCTCTTCTCCATTCAGGTGTCTTTATATAAGTAAAATAAAAATTCAGTATAACATTTTTTTTTTTTTTTTTGTATAAATAGTTTACCTCTGTCGTACTACAAGAGTGACATTTTTGACCGATCATACTACGTCTCTATTTTTTTTATAAAAAAAAAAAAAAGTAAACAAATGATCAACCCTCAAATAATAATGATAACAATAAAACGTACGTTTCGTCTACGATATTTTGGTCTAGGTTGAGTATCTTGTAAATTTCTAGCTTGTCGAATAAGTTCATATTCAACGTGATCCTAACTAGTGACTCAGTATACATAAAAAAACAAAGACACAATTTATAGTATCCTTACTGTAATTTTAGAGGGAGTTCCTTCTTCTTCCTCCTCCTCCTCATCGTCTTCCTCTTCCTCTTCCTCGTCTACTTTATGAATCATATTATTCTGTTTCTCAAAGTTTAAGTGAGTCGATTGCATGTCTCTATAGAGATTTTCGGCAGCTTTAGATAAGTTATTAATCATTGCATCCCTTTCTTCCACTGAAATTGATCGATGTTGTACTTTTAACTGCCAAATACTTTGACAGAGTTTAGAACATTGATCGAAAACCTGTTGATTGAAACATTTAATTACTTTAAAAAAAAAGTTAAAACGGTAATCATGGTTACCATTTCAGGTTCGGTTACTGGCGACAAGATAAAATCTAGACTCGACGCAGTTATTTTCTGATCTTTTCTACAATTGAATAACATGTAAACCGAAGGATAAATTAAATGTAATTTTTTATTATTATTATTATTATTTTTACTTTAGTAATTTAGGTTTGTGCTCTGATAAAGAGCTTTCACATAATTTAGAAACATCCATTGATAAACGATAAAAAAAAAAGGTAAAAAAGGTAAAAAAGGTAAAAAAGAAAAAGAAAAAGAAAAAGGAAGTAAATCTGCGTTTAAATAAATTTATTTTATATTTATGGCCTTGAAATAGGTTTACCAGCTAAAGCGTCTATAATTTCTTGATAGTCAAGAGTTTCATATTCAATTAAAGCATTTGCCAAATTATCTAATTCTTGACGATGTTCAATAATAATCTTTTTTGCTCTCTTTTCACTTGTTTCAATCAAGTGTAATATTTCACTTTCGATCAAGAGCTTAGTTTGTGTACTTAATAATTGCATGTCGTCATCATCATGATTGACAGGTCCAACTTTTTCACTCATACCATAGTATCGGACCATACGTTTTGCAACATCCGTTGCCTTCATAATATCACTACTTGCTCCACTAGTTACATTTTCCGGCCCAAAAATTAATTCTTCGGCTACTCTACCACCCATACAAACGTCAATTTGTGCAATAAACTCTTTTTTCGTAAATGAATCCTAAAATTATTTTTCCATTAGTAACTTATTTTATGAATATATATATATATATACAGCTTACCTTATCAATCTCTGGTAATTGTACAGTCATGCCTAATGCAGAGCCTCTAGGCATGATGGTCGCTTTATGTAATGGCATAGCACCTGGCGTATAATAAGCAACTAACGCATGTCCACCTTCATGGTATGCTGTCAATCGTTTACTTTCATCTGTTGATATAGCAGATTTACGCTCAGCACCCATAATAATTTTATCCTTCGAATATTCTAAATGACGTAAATTGACTTGTTTACAATTTTCACGACTTGCTTGAATAGCAGCTTGATTTACTAAATTAGCTAAATCGGCACCACTGAATCCAGGTGTGCCACGAGCAACCACACTCACATCAACTTCACTAGCAACATGAATCTTTTTCATATGATGTTTAAGAATTTCAATTCTACCACGTACATCAGGTAATGGTACATTTACTAATCGATCAAATCTACCAGGTCTCACTAAAGCTTTATCCAATAATTCAGGGAAATTTGTAGCAGCAATAAAAATAACACCTTCAGTTTGAGAGAAACCATCTAAATCGACCAACAATTGATTTAACGTTTGTTTCATGTAAGATTGATCTTTAGGGTTTCTCTTTGATCCAATAGCATCAATTTCATCAATAAATACAATACTAGGAGCCTTTGCCCTAGCAGCTGCAAACAATTCACGTACTCTTCTAGCACCAACACCAACATACATTTCATCAAACTCACTACCACTCATAAAAAAGAAGGGCACGTTTGCTTCACCTGCAACAGCTCTTGCCAACATAGTTTTACCTGTACCGGGTGGGCCTGTCAGTAAAACGCCTTTTGGTAATTTACCTCCAAGTTCTGTAAATCGATGAGGATTCTTTAAAAACTCTACAATTTCTTCTAATTCTTGTTTTGCTTCATCTACACCTTGTACATCTTCGAATTTAACAGTGGTTTGAGTGACGGGCTCATACTCTGTTTGTGAGTTTGCGTTTTTTAAAAGACCTGAATTTTCCAATGCCAATGAAAGAATAGTCAAGATACAAAAGGCATAAGTTAAAGTAACACCGACCCATCTTAGTGCCTTCCAAAACATATATTTACGCGCCTCTTCAACTACAACATAAATTGGGTTGGATTTATTGCCAGATCCTGAAGCAACCGCCCCATTGGCTGAACTGACAACACGACCACCTTGTCGACTAGCAATTACTTGTTGTAAAATCTCTTTTGAGATCTTGCCGTCACCATTGACTTTACCTGATTCTTCCAATTTTTGTAAAATTTTAGGTAATACTGCTTCTGATTTACCCGTTTGTGCTAATGCTGCAATATAGTATTGCCAACATTCTTCATTATGAGTAAAATTACCACGCTCAAATCTTGTAATCACTGCTTGTGGGTTATTCGATCGAAGCCATTCCTACTTTATATTTTAATATGTTTGCTGTAATAAAAAGTGATTTTTTTCTTTACCTTGTAAAGTGTTGCTTGCTTTAATACATCAGTAGGTGATACGTTAGCTTCTTGTTCCAATTTATTTAATCGACGATAATTGATAATTCGGTTAGCTGCACCTCCTTGGTTATTAAACAAGGTACGACGCTGCATAGAAATAGGTTTGGCTTTTAAACCTTTGGGTATAAGGCGTGCAATATTCAAGGCAAGTTTGGGATCAGATTCAAGTAAACGTGTTGCGTTAGACACTGCTCTATTCAACTGACCGAGATTTGACTCAAGTATAGAAGATGGTAACTAAACATGTATAAGTTTTTCAACAGATTATATATATATATGCAAAAAGTAAAAAAAAAAAGAAAAAAAAAAAAAAAAAAAAAAAAAGGCCTTTTTTCTTACGGTATTTTTATTTAAGTGGATCCATTGTTCATAGTTTTTTACAAGTGCTGTAGATTTAGTTAATCCGGCGCGTGACGTAATATTGCAATGTTGAAAGAGTCGAGTTGCTTCAGAAGTAACCGTGGCAAGCTACATAAAGAAGTAAGTTTTTTTTTTCGTGTTCCTGATGGAGATGGAAACTTACCTTTTGTGTAAAAGAAAAAGCTCCAGACGTACTCATATTATAAACAGTAAATATATATTATGAAAACGGAATAGTATGTAAAGCGTATTTGTTGTAAGGAGGGGGGTAAGAAGAAAGAAAAGAAAAAAAAAGGTCCGTGTTTAATAAGTGAAGACCACACTCGACTGATGACGTATTAATTTCACACGCCTTTTGCGCAGTTTATTTAAATAAAAAAACACTTCCTCTTTTTACTGCATATTCCTTCAAGGCGGTCAGTCTGTAGTGTTGGGGCTTAAAAATCTCTCTCTCTCTTTGTCTCCTGTGTCTGGATGCTTCAACAGCCCAGGCGCTACTTTCTCAAAAACATGGCACACCATTAGGGATAAATATATGTTTTTTTTTGTAATGGCAACTTTTTAGTATTTGCTTGGTTTATTTGATATTAACTCTTTTTTTTTATAGTAAATTACTTTCAAGTTGTCCCAAGGTAGTGTATAAATGGGATTGAGATTTAAGGAAACAAAAGTCTTTTGTCGCACCATTAGGCTTGGGATCAGAATTGGCGTCAACATTGCATGTGGCATTTTCTTATTTCTGGAGTTATAAGTTGTGAGACGAAGAGATACCTACCAAATTAGTTTGTTTTCTTTCCTGTCAAAATTGAATTCATTCTTATAGTTTATCTGGTGTCTACATTCTAATAGTTATAAAAAAAAATGCATAATTTCATTAGACAAATAATTCGAACAAAAAAAACACACACACACGCACACGCACAACGTCATTTAACAACAATGCATATAACAATTACAAGTAGTAGCGATTCAATAATACCTTATAGTCATTGACATTACGGGTAGTGAAACTGTTTAAAGACGATTTTGAAGCTATCCTATTTACGTCTACATTCAAAGAAAAAAAAAGGTAAACGGGAAAGGTACACGACTATAGTTTAAACTTTATTAAAATGTAATAATTTAACTATTCAATCAGTTTACATAAAGATGACTTTTTACAAGTAGGTTCAACATCTACTTGTTACTAAGTAAAAGGATTAAACTTGGTTTTGTGATATATGTCTTAACTAGTGGAGTGATCGGATAACGGGAGAACAAAAAGGATATTTGAATCCTTGAAAAAAAGCCTATCTTGATGACGAATTTTCATCTTTAATACTATTACGCAGTTGATGTAACTAAATAATAAATAAATAAAAACATATTAATATTATATATGTATGTATTAATTCTAGAATACTTACCTATTTAAAAATGATAGATGATTTATATACAATATATGTAATAGCTCCTCTAGTTGAAGTTATAGTGATTTTTCCCTACTAAAGATCAAAGTGAGAGAGTGGTTTAGAAACTAGTTTTTTTTTTAGTAGACATACCTATTTGATAATGTAAAGGGTATTTGATGGAGGTTGATGTACTTTCAGTGCGATTGAAATTACTGAGAGTGATTTTATTTCAACTCTTTGTTAATCAGCAAAGGCTTCCATTGCAATTATAAAAATCTTGAAGGATAAGATTTCAATCCTTTGTAAATCAGCGAGTGTTCTTTTTTTCCTTCAATTGCAAATCATAAAATCTTGAAGTAATGCTATATATATTTTGGCTTCATTTCACAGTGATATTGTTAAATAAATAATATAAACAGTTACCCCCAAGGCACAACAACAAAGCCCTTTAGATTTTTCAATTAACTTTTTAAGTGGTTTAGTCAAATGTAAAATCTTAAAGAATGCTTGACTTTTGGTAAGATAGCAAGGGGGGGGGGGGGTAAGAGGTTTTGGTCTTGATGTTCTATTGCTGATTTTTCCGGGTTTCTTTTATTGATACGCTATGGTTGATTTTACGAGATATCATCCATATTTATCTTGATATTTTACTGTTGATGATTTACCCGGGATCATTTACTACATTTCTCTTGATATTCTACCGCTGATTTTGCTAGGAAGCATTTATGTTTCTCTTGATTTCTTGGATTTTTTTTACAATGATTATATAAGATGGCAGAAAATACTTATCTTATTATATGAGTTTTAGGATGAAGTATCTTTCTGCCATCTTTCTTTTTGAGCTTGCGTTTTTCACGCTCTTCTTCCTCTTCCTCTTCCTCTTCTGCTTCTATATTATAGACAAGTTATTTTTAGTACACATAGCTAAGTCGTTTAATATATATATATGTATATCTTACCATCAAATAATGCATCCAAAAAAGATTTTTTAGCAGTAGTAGTAGCAGTAGTAGCATTAGTAGCAGCGGAAGCAGCAGCAGCAGTAGTAGCAGTACTAGTAGTAGTAGTAGTAGTTGAAGCCTTCAAAGGCTTCGAATCAAAAGGATCTTCCACTAAAGGTCTTGTAGTGGAAATAATTGCATTGACTAAAGAAGAAACATTTTCTTCTTTAGTCGTTGCAATTGGTGCGCGCCCGCGCTCCTTGAAAACAGAAGTTTCAAATTCCTTACCTGTAGCAACAGGTAAAACATCTGAGGGAACTGGTTCCTTCAAAAATACACCACAAGATGGTGGTAAAGGCATAGAAATAACTGGTGAACCAGCACCAGTGACTACAGGCTCAAAAGAGCCTTCTTTTAAAGTTGGTACGTAACCAAAAGAAAAAGATCCAAAATTACCAACAACTAACTCTTGGTCACTAACAGACATTTCCTCAAAAGAGTCAATATCCATTGGTTCGCAAGAGCTAGTTTCAACTTCCATCTTCTCCAACTCATCAAAACAATCAACTTCCATGTACTCTACCAAAGAGGAAGAGAAACGGGAAGAAGAAGATCCAAAAAAGCGGAGAGGCCTAACACGGGTACAACGAGGTGCACCTGGACAAGAACGGATAAATCTACGAACTCGTAAACGAGAACGACGAATAGCCGAAGCTTGTGATTTGGTATTTTTGAAATAAAAAAAAGAAGGGTCACTACCACCACATTCTTTTTCTTCTACAACAAAAGGATGAAATACAGTAGAAACTGTATTATCGTCCATCTTCTCAGTAGGAGACAAAAACTTGTTTTCCAAAATTACAGGATTCATGTTTCCATAAATCTCTGCATTTTGTACTAACAAGTTAGTATCTACACTACATTCACCGGCGACGAGATCGATGTCATTTGCACCATGACCATCTCTCAAGTCAGTATCTCCAGGTAAATGAATATTGTCAACGCCGACAACATCATCACCTTTTGCAAGAACACCAGCATCTTTTCCTACAAGCATACTACAGTAACAGTGTTCGTTGCATGGACCAATGGCACCAGCATCTTCACCTTCAAGACTACTACAGTAACAGTAACCATTGTCCTCAGAATTAATAGGACCAGCATCTTCACCTACAAGACTACTACAGTAACAGTCGCTATAATCTGAAACGATATAGCCAGCATCTTTTACACCAAGACTACTACAGTAACAGCTATAATCAATATTAGAAGGAACATGATTTGACTCATGAGCCTTCTTATGGTTATCAGTACATTCGTACCAATACCATTTAGCAGCATTCCTAATTGCGAAGCGACCATGAAAAGAGTAAAGTTTTACTAATCCCAAGGTAACAGCAAGAAGAATGAAGCTATGAAGGGAGATAAACAAGATAAACCAAGTGATAACAAGAGCTAACGCGAGGTAAACCAAGTTGTTTGCAAAGTTTTGGGCCTTAGAAACGAAATGTTCAAAAGGATCAAACTTTACAGGATACAAAGTATCAGGTGAGGAAAGCACAGCTAAACATGCTGCATTAAGAAGTTGTTGTTGTTGTTGTAAACTAATTTGAAAAGAAAAGAGATTAGTTCAAATTAATAATAAAGAAGCACTTTAATTTTTTTACTTACTTGAGCTTTTGTGAGGACATACTTACTTATTTAACAATATGAAGAAGAAAGCCTTTTTTTTTTTTGGCTTTTTTTTTTTGTTTATATCAATTTGCGCAGCAATAACTATCACGTGACTGTTTCGTGAGAGTAAATTCTCAACTACAACAGCTAAACTGAGTATCTCTTGTAAGAAAAATAAGATGCTTTAAATGAAGAAGCTTTTTTTTAAAAAAAAAAAGGTCAAAGCATGTTTCAGAATACTATATTTTATATTGTTAATTAATTAAATAGGCGATAAAAAACACACGATTTACTCAGTCTAATAGTGTATTCATTCACACTGTAATAAAACACTATTGCTTGATGGTATATATAAATATAACCTACTACTCATTAATCGTATATGTACTAATAGATTATTTTTTTCTTTCAAAGCACATTGTTGTAAACAATTCAAAGTTGGCTCGAATCGTCTGAGATTGAACAGAAAACAAAGAATTAATTCATGCATAAAAAATACTTCAAGCTTTCTTTTTTCTTTTTTTTTTTTTTTTTTTTCTCTCGCTTGAATTCATGAACAAAAGGCACAATCTAATGTTGCAACAACGACGACAACAAACAACAATGACTAACAGCATTTCCGTTTCAATAACGCATCATAATTATTGACATTTGACATTATGGGCAGAAGCTGTTCTAAACGTAGACGTTCTGAAAGCCATCTTATTAAAACCTACACCCAAGAAACCCCCCCCCCTTCAAAAGCAGGGAGGGAAGGTACGCGATGATGGTATACATGTTACTGGCAGTTATATAAGATATACTAATTTAGTTTTCACAGCAGGTTTACAATAGGCATCTCGGTGAAAAAAAAGAATGAGCTTTCTTTTTTGAAGTAATCCTTATGTACCTCATTTAAAAAATAATAATCTTCTTTATAGACGACTGAAAAAGTAGATTGGGCTTGTAAAGTATAAGTGAAAAAAAAAAAAGCTTCAAAGATGGATATGTGCAGTCAAGTAAAGAAAATGTAGAAATATATGTATTGGCTTCACTTGGCATGACCTCGTTGTTGCAGAAAAAAAAAGAAAAAAAAAGAGAGAGAGACTGCTAAATAAGATGAAAGGATATTTGATACTTGCTGGTATAGTGAATAGTTGTCGAGAGTAAAGGATATCATAATATTCGTATTATGAATAAAATGAAAGGAAAGATGGTTGGTAAGGATGACTACAGAGAAAGACAAGATATGTAAGTTAATTGTATGTAGTCTTTTTTTTTTTTTTTTTTTTTTTGGGTAATAAAAGTGAATAGTTTAAACTGCTGATCATATTGTGTTACAAGTGACATTGGTAGTAATATAGTTTTCTGGTACATCCATAAACAAACAGCGACTTATAAGTAATGTAATTAGAAGTAAATAGTTTTGTGAATGCTTACCAAATATGTAATTGACAATAAAAAAAAAAGAGGGATTTGATTTAAACAAACACATTTACGATGTTGATACCAGACAACAACAAAAGAGGGAATGTGTAAGATCTATAACTTTTTGTCAATTAAAGCTAATGTGTACAGGACAATAGTGTAAGTCCAATGTTGCGAGTGATGGATAAGATTAAGAAAAGTAAAAAGTAAAAGGTACGAACTACTATACACTGAAAACGCGTAGGAGAAAAAAAAATGCACGGAAGCATTTTTAAAAGGACTTGAGACTAAACAACTCAGTATAGCATTCATAAGAATTGGAGTAACAAAGTATATTCAATCGAAGTAACCACCAGAGTTTTACTGAGAGGTTTTATTTTTCATTTTCATTATTATTTTAATATAGCTCTGTCCAAGGACAGAAGTATATTGGTATCAAAAATTAATCATTTGAGAAACATTCATTTCAAAAAGAAAGTAAAATATAGGCCACTCCAAACGGGAATCTCAAGGTGGCTCTCAAATGAAATAGTCCTTATACTTCTGAGTATATCTGAAATATTCTTCAAGTGGGAGGTCTTACTTTCTGGATCATCCTTAAAGACAAAGGAATAAGTTCGACTGTTAAAGTTCGACCACTCTCCCGATTCTTTTGTTTGGGCAAAGAATCTTGTATCATAGAAGTCTTAAATCCCATTAAGATTAATGGTGCCAGAATAGGATGAAGAACCGCTATAACAATGTTGGATTGCTTCTAGAAGCAAAGTAAGAGGTAGCGAACTATTCCAAACGGAATAGCCGATGAGAAACCAAAGTAACTTAAAAGAATAAAGAGAGTTTCGTCTTTAAAAGAGAGAGAAAAAAAAAGCTTGTCGCAAAAATTGGGCCAATGAGAGTACTTTTAACTAGTGCGTTTAAGCTATAACTATAGATACGATTAATATTTTTACTGACAACTATCAATAGGATAAAATAAAAGATTACTTCAATATTTTTTAGCTTTAGTTCAAAGTAGTTAAACAAATCATGCAAATTTACAACTCCAGACGAAACATTTTAAACGGACGATTTAAAAAGAGAAAGATCATTATTATGCTATCTTTTACTCAATAAGTAATTATAAAACGTACTCCTCTCGGGTATAATGTCCGGATTATTTTCTTATTATTATACTCTGCAATTGACGGCTACATCTTCTTTTGTAAAAATGAAAAAAGTTGAGAAAAGTTAACACCAAGTGTGTTCTCTTAAAATAGTATATTTGAGCAAGAGATTCAAGTCATTTCAGCCTAGATGTTAATCGTCATTTTTTCAGACGACGTTAATGTTGCATCAGCAATGGATGTTGACTATGAGTTTGAACTTTACTGGCTCCAATGAAAAAGAATAAGGGGATGAATAGAAGGTAAATCGGAGACAGTTAAGGAGAGGGACGTATGGTTAAAACCATTCTCTACTGAAAACCTTGGTGATGGTGTAACCATAAAGGATGCTGCTACTTCAAATAATTATTTAAAAAAAGGACCAAATACGTAGGCACACTAGTTAAAATAAGGTGGCATATTGGTGTGATAAGTGATATTCTTGGAGCGCGTAGAACACTTTCATGCGGAACATTTTGTAGCCTTTGTTAACTGGAAAAACATATTACCGTTTCTTTCTTTAGATCCGATTTGAATCGTATCGGTTTAAGAAGATACTAGATCATCTACTTTTTTGTAAGATTTTCGCCCGAGATCGAATCGTGTTTTTGCTTGTATAATTCTCATTTGTATCTCCTCATCGCATTTTTTTTTTAGTAATTAACAAATGAGATAAAACTCCTCGTTGATTATAATTGCGTCAATGTTTCTTTGTGTTACCTAATAAAAAACAAATGAAAAACATACGGCCATCAATCGTTATAAACCCAATTGACAGCACCTTGACCTGTAGATTTTCCTAGTATCAAAATGTTTTAATGTTTTGAAGGGTTAGTATAATAAATTATCTTGAAATTATGCTGACTAAATGAGAGCGTAAATCTATGATGGAGTAGCATACCACAAAAAGAAACAGTCTCACATTCGAATATTTGGCACTAGTAAGAAACGGAGTATTCAGGCTTTCGAACTTTACAAACTAAAAAATGTTTCTCCTTTGTTTATATGAAAACTTCGATTCATATAGACTTCAGCCCCGTTAAAAGCAGAGTACTTTTTTCTTAATATATACAGACAAGCATCGGTTATAAAGATCTTCTTTGGATATTCTGTATGACTAAAAAAAAAAAAAGGGAACCAATAATGTTACTTTTTGTTGTTACAAAATGATCTAACGCGATTTGTATACAATTAGAAAAAGTAAACTTTAACGGGTAATTATATTTTACACTTTAGAGTTAATAGACTGCAATACAAATACCCCCACGGCCAAAATAATAATAATGTCTGCAGCTGATTATTTTCGAAATTAATTGCTCATTTTTTATGTATTCAGGTAAAGAAAATAGCGTTTCTTTTTTAGAAAGCCGCCTTTTTGAAATGCATAAAGTTCCAATTTTTTTTTATGATAAAAAACGAATATTAGGAACTGTCCAGTTATGGAAGTTTCCCTGATCTATTTTTTTTTTTTTTTTTTTTTTTTTTTTTTGCAGCGGCAAATCTATGTCAGCCCTACATTCAAGGAATATTTCTTGCGTTTGCGTTTTTTTTAATTCTTTCCAATTTTATTCTGTTTGTTAGAAAAATAATTAAAAAGTTTCTTTTATTGTATATTAAATAAAAGAGACTTCTTGATAAAAAGGGTTTTTTTTAAAAAAAAAAAAAAAAAAAAAAAAAAGCATAAAACCAAAAGACAGTTATGTTACACATTATGTATTTTACATTACAAATATTTTACTATTGAGACTACTTTCGCGTAAATTGTTTTTGTGTCTAAGATATTGTGTCTTCATCAAGAACTACATAAAATATATATTCCTGATAGGTTGTCGTGGCAATAAAGGCAAACTTATCTTTTTATTAATTCCCAGATTACATATATTTCCCGCCCCAGCCTGTATATGTGGTCTGTGATCTACATATCAAGGGGAGAATAAAAAAATAAAAAGTTCCCCATAAAAAAAAGCCCATTGTGTCACAGTACATATGTACAATAACAACAAAAAATAGAATATAATAGCGACGAACAACAGTATCAAAAACGTCATTAAGTATACATGGATTATACGTCATTTACTGCCAATTTATTTCAACAAGAACCTATGCGCAAAGATTTACGTCAGTTCTAATCGGTCATTGAAAACTAGGCTGAAAGAGAAAGAGTGCTTAATTTCATCATAACCAGTTTCAAATTAGTTTTTTTTTTTTTTGGAATATATATAAATGCATATATTTTTTCCCTTCTGTTCTAATACTAACATATTTATATTAAAATATAACTACAGAAAAAAAAACAATGTCTGCTTTCACATCTATTCGTCGTGCCGCTATCAACAATAAGCGCTTCTACACTACTGCACCTCCTGCTGGACCTAAAGGCGGTTCAGGCAATGGTGGTCTCTTTTTATTTCTTGCTGCAGCCGGTGGAGCTGGTTATTACTTGTATCAAAGAAGTTTAGGTAAGCCTTTTTTTTTTTTTTTAAAAAAAAAAAATTAAAAAGAAATGTTCATAATCCAACCAATCTTTTATATAGAAGCTAATAAGGGGCCTATTGAAAAGAAGGGAGAAGTTTTGGACCAAAAGATGAAGGAAACCAAACAACAAGTAAATGAAAAGATTGAAGATACCAAGGCCAGATTTGAGCAAAGTAAAGCCGAAGCCAATCAAGCAGCACAAAATAAAATAGAAGATGCCAAGGATAAGTTTCAAGATTTAAAAAAGGAAGGTGCTAATCAATATGAAGCAACAAAACAAGCTGCTATTGGAAAGGGTGAAGAAGCTCAAAAAGTTGTCGGCGATAAAGTAGCTGACGCTGGTAAAAACATTAAGGAAAGAGCTTAATTTTTTTTTTATTTTACGTAAATTCATATACATATACTCTTTCTTTATTATTATTATTATTTGTAAATGATAATTATAATAACAAAGTAAATAAATAAAATAATTTGAAAATACAAGTTACACGTAAACTATAAAAAAAAAATGATGGGTTTCAATGTGTTGCTGTCCTCCCATCGCTTTGATCATGATGTTCGTGTTCCCATATGGCGCATAGACGGACAAAAGTGAAGCTTACTACTAACCGGGACACTGCATTAGCATGTTATAAGAAGAAAAAATAAGGTAACATTTTTTAAAAAATGGTTACACTTTTTTTTTTTTTTTTTTTTTTTTTTTCTTTTTTTTTTCTATTGTACACCGTACGCCATATATTATACCAATAGTTGCCTTTTCAAGTATATGGGTTCGATCAGGGAGCACATATACTTGATCTAGTTTCCGGTCTCCGTTTCTTTTTACACGCAAATCTATTTTTTTTTTACTAATATCGATGATGAAAAAAAAAAAAAAAAAAAAAAAAGGAAAGTAAGAGGTATAACAAGATACTTGTTTTCTAAAAAGTAAAAAAAATACATATTACAACAAAAACGTGTTAAATGAAAAAAAATAGTGGAGTTAAAAACTTTTTTACTATACAGTCTATTACATATAAAACGATAGAATTATATAATCCTCTTTTTCCCTTTCTCTTTTCTCTTTATTCTTTTAAATTAAAAAAAAAAGATCCTTTAATTCCTGTCCTTTTCCTATTCTTTCTCTCTCTCTCTCTCTCTTTCTCTCTCTCTATCTCTCTTTATCCCCTCACTCTCCCACTTTCGGCCATAATTGTGAGAGATAGTTAGATCATTATTGTATAGTGCATAGAACCATGAATCAAAAATCATTACCACTGGATCTTATACTTATAATTATACGACACTATGCAGACCAGTCAACACTATATCAATTAGGATTAACATGTCGTTCAATTTCACCTCATGCATTTTTACAATTATGGCATATGCCTTACATAACTACCGCCAAATCGCTTGATCAGCTTTCTACTACATTATCCTTACCTTCTTCGCATTTTCCCTATAAAGATTGGATGACTGGTCTAGCTCTTCATATGATTGAACAAGAAGACGAATATACCTATCAATCCATCACTCCAGATATATTTGACAGTCTTTGCAATCTAAAACTAGAAATCCTATCATTACTTCGACTTCATATCCCAATCAAAGATCTCTCATTTCAACAGTTTTTAAAAGCTCAGCTAGATCAAGGCCTGTCAGAATTACATTTATACCAATGTACACCCATCACGTTAGCTACAGTATCTACCAAAATTCAACAACACTCATTGGTACATTTAAGAACGTTATGCATACATAACTGCTATTTGACAGACACGCAAGTAGAGCATATGGTTCGATTTTGTCCTAATCTACAAGTGTTACGGTTAGAAGAATGCGGATGCTTATCAGACACATCCATGCTGACAATTGCGCAGAATTGTTTACAATTAAATACACTAGTTGTCACACTACCTCGAAATATCGCCCAAAGCAATATGATAACTGTACGTACCATTGAAGCTTTACAAACACATTGTTTGTTTCTAAAAAAGTTTATTTGTGGTGGCCAAATCAGGATTTCTGAGTACATAAACAGCAGTAATAACAGCACCAACTTTTCTATTATTATTTCTGATCCTCCTTCCTGGGATTAGAATGCGTGTTTTTTTTGCGCTGTTTCACTCTCATATTAAAATAAATATTTTGAAGTTTATCCTCTTTTTCGATGTTTTTTTTGATGTTTTTTTGTATGATGACGTCGGCCAATAGTATTACTTTTTTTTTTTTTTTTTTTTTTTTTTTGGTTGCTTTTTTTTTTTATTAACATTTGTATTTAAATATGCCTCCCAAAAAGACAACCAGAGCAGCAAAGAAAGGTAGATTAGTAAAGAGTGCCGTGATAAAAACAAAAGAAGCTACTGTAGAGGAAAACATAACAGAAACAGTAAACACAGTTGAAGAGAGCACTAATGACCAAGAAAATATCAATGACGAAAC
Organism: Thamnidium elegans; assembly: GCA_025201345.1. Classification (NCBI taxonomy): domain Eukaryota; kingdom Fungi; phylum Mucoromycota; class Mucoromycetes; order Mucorales; family Mucoraceae; genus Thamnidium; species Thamnidium elegans. The sequence continues at coordinate 1,219,614 of JAIXMG010000006.1, read as the reverse complement.
GATGCAAGAAACGATTATAGAAACTGAATCCATTAAAGAGACCTCAACACCAGAAGAACAAACTTCAACATCAACAAAGCGTAAATTTGAAGATTCAACTAGTAATTCTCTTGCTGATAGAATGGCCAAGTTAAAAGAGCTCAAACGACGTAGAGTATGTAGACAAAGCATACAATTTTATACATATAAAAAAAAAGAAGTGATCATTAAAAATTATTATGTAGGCAACAGAAGTTGAACAAGGTAATCGTAAAGATCGTAACCTTGAATTCCAAAGAGCGAAAGAGAATCCTAAATTGGAGGAAAAGAGTGAACGAAAGAAGGCAGAAGCTTTAAAGTTATTGGAAAAGCAAGAAGCGCAAGACGCAGGAGAGGATTACGAACGTAAACAGTTTTGGAAGTACTCTGCTGAATCTGCTGCTGCTTGGGAAAAGAAGATGGCTAAAAAGGCTAAAATGGCTAATAATGGATTTACAGGTAATTACAAAAAAAACTTTTTTGACATGCAAAAATATATTTGTGTGATTAACCTCATTTCAATAGATCATTCACAAGCTGCACATAAAAAATATATTCGACTCATGTCAGAGTTTAAACCGGACATGTCTGCTTATTCCGAAAAGAAACTCGCTGATATTGAACGTGCTATTCGTAACGGAGAAGATCCTTCTGATATCTCTGCTATGGCCAACAGTTTAGATTATGCAAGACTTGATGATAAACCATCTGAGGAAGCCGTAAACAGATTAGCAGCCGAAACCAAGAAACAGTATGTTCTAATACCATATACCATCTTCATCTTTGTTACTAACAATTTACATATTGTAGAATTATACAACGTGAAACCAGATCTCGTGATCGTAAAGAAGAAAGTGATGATATTTCTTGGATCAATGAAAAGAATCGTGTCTTTAACCAAAAGATTGCAAGATTTTATGACAAGTATACAAAAGAAATTCGCGAAAATCTCGAAAGAGGTACTGCCTTGTAAGATTATTGCGACAACAAATTATAAGAAAATAAAAAAAATATACATAAAAACATAGTTTATTTCTTTTTTAATGAAGGGGCTGCTTTACATCGCCACATAACAAAAGGAGGTTCGGATCCTTTTCCTTTCAATCCTGCTGTAGTTTGCTTTTGAGGGCGACATGCGCATAAATGAGCGGATGTGTCTTTCATTGTCTCAAATGCTTCAATGCCACCTTGTAATAAAGCTGTTCGAGGGAAATGATGTCTAACAAGATCAGAAACAAACTAAAAAAAATAATAGCATAAATTGAGTCATTTATCTTGATATGTACATTTTGTTTAGCTAACCTCGGGTCCGCCGTCATTTGCAATAACAATATGATATTTACGATTCAGTTTCTTCAAGATATTAGCATAGCTAGATAATTGAGTTGCTACAACATTCATAGAAGAAGGTGCATGACCTTTAGTATATTCTGTTTCTGGACGGATATCTAATACAAGTGAATAAGGAAGGATCTTGGGGAGATCTTTAACGCTAATTCGAGGAGCCAATTCAATTTTTTTAGTTTCTATTGATACGTGTTCATCCCACCATTGTTTTAACTGGGGCTGAAAGAAAGAAAGAAAAATATTAGCAATTTTCTTTTTATATAGGACAATTATAATATTACCTCTTTGTTATCTTGAGCAGAATCAGGGCTTTCAGGTTCAGGTCCATGAACACGAGTAGAGATACTAGGTGGTGTCACCTTACACATATTCAAAGCACTTTGCACACACTTTTCAATATCTACTTTAGGAAAGCTATCCGAAAACAAGACAATACAATCATTGAATTCATATTCTAACAAAGTATCTCTGATCTGACGCAAGATGGCGATACCAGCAAATAATGGTAATGAAGAAGGTCCAACTAACAACTTATCCCACAAGTGATATATCTTATCTAAAGGAAACACGTCTACAGTATATAGATTTGTTTTTAAGAAAAAAAGCTTTCAGTATTTATTTTTTTTTTTTTTTTTTTTTTTTTTTTTTAAAAAAAAAAAAAAAAAACTTACGTGTAAACAAGGTTAAAAACCATGGAATGGCATAAAGATCAGGCATAAACCCAATGGTATCTAAATGACTTGACAATTCCGGATCATGAAAACTTAACAAATGTCGAAACACAGCCAAATATTCTTGAAGCACGGGAGTGTTATCCGATAAGAAAAAGTTATTGAGGAATTTAGGAATGAATTTCTGCAAGCAAGCAAATGCGATTGCTTCATCGTTAAAGTTCAAGGTTAAAAATGGTGCACATAATGAATCAAGGCCTTGCCAATAAACCAAGTTTTTGTTGGCCGAGACCCATGACTTTAACAATCGACGTAGTTTTTCGTGGCCTGTCGAAGAGGCTAAGAGTTGGTTATATTGGTGGCATCGAGGGACGTCTACTTCGATCTGTTGTATACAGATTACGTTAGTACGCTGTTTGCGTATACATATTTATTTATTTATACCTGTCTATCTGCGCCCATATCTATACATTTATTAATTTTATCATAAGCATGATCTAAATCACCCCGTACGCCCAGCACAGCAGCCCAAATCTTTCCTCGTAACAGTGGCGGGATATCAACTTTAGCATGATGTAAAATTTCTCTTCGAGAAGCAGGGTATTGACGCAACAACTCTGAAAACAAAGTTTGGCGGTAGTATTGATAATTGATATCTTGTTCTCTCAAGAACAAGGGTAATTTTGGCACATTAGGCTGTGCAGGTATTGAAGTTGTACTATTCATAGATATGGAAGAAGCCGAACGAGATCTACCCATACCGGTCACGGATACAGTTCTACTCAAGGACCTCGAAGAAGAAGAAGGTGTAGTAGGTACAGGTAATTCAGGGGAAGATGCCAAATCGTCAGTAAACAATAAATCGTTTTCATCTGAATCGTCCAGTATCTCTAAGGCTTCACCATGTTCCACTTGTTCGTCATCCTCTATCAAGAAATTAACATCGTTTTCATCCACCAGCATAAAATAATCTGTATCCCATTCAAATTTATCGGATGTTGCTACTTTTTTATTACTGTCTTCTAATCGTTGATATAATTCTTTAAATCCAAGTACGTAAATAGCGTCAGAGTAGAGTTGTGCCGTATCATTGACTTTATCTCCAATTTCGGTACCGTCTGGCATCAAACATACTCGAGGTAATCGTTTAATAACAGGTGTAGATAAAAACACACCTCGTTTCACTAAATCTAATTCAACATCGCCACCAGCCAATTTCCATAAATTATACACTTGTGATGCCGGTAATCCTGTTAACACACCAAGTCTGTCTTCTTGGCTAGCGCTGTTCTTTGAATCAATTGTCTCGGGTTCCACAACATCTGATGCCAAGATGGGTCCTTCAACCCAATCAACCGACTCAATTGACACTAATGTCTCTCCATCGAAAAACTCGCTAGAAAGTGCCTGTGTTGTATCAAATCGAGTCTCCTCATCCACATCTAAACAACTCAATACAAACTGACGAAACAATCGTAATTGGCCATCTTGATCGTTATCTGTACCTTGTAAAAAAGCCAAAACAGATTTATTGATATCGAGTGACGCAATGCCGCTATGATTCCAAACACTAGTTTTTGGGTTTTCTGTATGCCATTCCCTCAAGGTCATTAACGAATCAAAAATAAGTCCAACGTCACTGGTGGTCCAAAATGAATTGCGTGTATACTGTTCTACTAAAATAATACCGGTAGCCCAGATATCTCTTTTGTATCCTGATTTACCTTCCAGACATTCAGGAGATAAATAAGATGGGTATCCTATTGGGAAATCAACGTCTCTTCCTCCACTTGTCATATAATGTAATCCATATCCAAATAATTTTATATGATTCTAATGATAACAGAGAATATTAATAAAACCAACAAACAAAAAATTCAATCAATTTGCATTACTTTAGTATCTAGCATTATATTGGTAGGAGATAGTGCGGCATGAATGATTCCATTTACTGAAAGGAATTGTAATGCCGAGAGTATTTCATATGCCCATTGTCGTAGTACGGATATACTAGATTATCTTTTTTTAGTGAGTAAATCTCCCAGCCAAAAAAAAAAAAAAGCCTTTATTATCTTACCTAATAGCAGGTGGGTGATTCGAATCGAGATTACGAGCTTTTTGAAGTGAAGAATCATAATACTCTGAAACTACAAATAATCGATCTAACAGGGCATATTTTTATTAGTTTTTTGAATTATGCAATACACGGTTTTTTAGGAAGACTTTTTTTTTTTTTTTACCGTGCTTTCCTCGATGAATTTCAACATATTCACAAAGATTAGGATGAATTAAAGCCTAAAAAAAAAGAGAGTTTATAGATTAGGTTACAGCTTAAAGTAACGGATTGAAAAAAGAAACTTACTTTTAAAAATTGGAATTGACCCATAATTTGTGAAGGGGCACTAAGAGCTAAATGACCAGACTGTGCTAAAGCTTCTGATACACGAGAAGACGCGACAAAGTTAACTGATGCTAACTTTGTATTATTTCGGTCTCGACAAAGTCTTAAATCGATGGCATTGGCAAATAAAGCCATTTTCTTGCTTTAAAAAAAAATATTAAAAAGAGAGAGAGAAGAAAAAAAAGGAGAAAGAAAAAAAAGGATGATATTTTTTATTATATTTATTATTTACACAACTCCGCTTTAAGATGATAATGATGATATGATCTTTTGCTTATTGACATGGCTTGTAGTTTTTGATACGCGGACATGATCTCTTAGTAATCCTAGAGAGCCATCTATATTGGTTTCGTAGTGATGTAAATCCAAATGATGTGCAGATACTTGAATAGAAGAAAATCCGTATCCTTGGAACCGCTTTCCAAGCCAATTTGGTAACTCAACTGTCATATCAAACTGATCCGGTCCCTCATAGTTGCCCGCATTGCCCGTAATGACTTGAAAGAACGAAGGTGGATTATGATAGGATTTTGTTATGAGTGTATTATTTCGCACCGTATATGTACGTTCATAATTATGTTTATGTCCGCAAAGGTATAAATCCACATTATATTTCGTTAATAACGTTTCTAATCCAAATTTACCGTCGACTCCGAACCTCAATCTCTCAGCATTTTCTTTACAATCTACATTTGACAAGATGGAGCAGTAGAGTGGTCGATGTCCGATCACAATAATCCAAGGCCTTAACGATCTGTTACGAGTTGCCTTGATTAAATCTTGTTCTAACCAGTTGAGGGCAGTTTTAATTTGGTCATCGGAGCCATAAAAAAACACTTCTGTTGAAAACGATATCAAGTGTAATGCTTTATAATTGATCGAGTACTGCATCGCATCAGCAAAATTAGATTGTCTATATGGTAACAAATCAAATCTGATATATACAAAAGTGTATGTTAATTCATTTTCTTATTTTCTATATATATATATATATATGTATATCTTACCTGTGCTTATAATGAGAGAAATTGTAAGCGCTTTCATGATTACCAGCTGTAGTCAAGATGGGTACATTGGCATAAAGGTCTTGCGCAAAGTTCATATACTCATCACCTTTTTTACCATTAAAATCAGCTAAATCGTATCCCTGATCACCCATAATAGCCACAAAATCATAATCATGAGATTTTGCTAATTGTTTAAATAACGGCATAGATACTGCGTTCACGACACCCTTTTTTTTTTTTTAAGAAAGAAAGAAAGAATAGGGAATTAGATAAGACAGAAAAAAAAAGAGGGAGAGAATTACTTACGATATCTCCTGTTGCCAGAAACTTGAATGGAATAGAAGAAAACAAATCAGGTGTATGCATTTGATATATATCAGAGCTATGTAGTTTACCGTCTGCATCAACTGTTACTACTTTATATTCGTAAATAGTAGCAGGGTCTAACCTATTAGAGATTAATGTATGCATATATCTACTGCTTTTTTCGGCACCGCCATCAATAAATTCCCATTCCTACAGAAAAACATAATTTAGTTGTTTTTTTAAAAGGTGCATTAATTAAGTTCAAATTACCTCGCTTTCATTTATTTGCTCGTGTTCCATACCATCGTAAGACCAATAAATTAAGTGAGATCTTTGTACAGGTTTAAAAGTAGAAAATTGCACTGTAAATGCTTTTCCGTCAGAAACCCAAGATATGTGTAATTGTTGCGGGTGTGCTTCATGATAAGTTTGGTTCCAGGATCCAGCTTCGTTGTATCTGTCAGCACTTGTATAACTTTTCGGACCTCCGTAACTTACGACCGTTTTATTATTCACCACTAATGAATTAACTTGATAAATTAAAAAAATCAATAAAAAGTATATAGTAATCATTTTGATAGAAAAGAAAAAAAAAAGAAAAAAAGAAGGATATCTTTAATTTTCCTTTTATATACAATTCAAAAAAAAATCTCCTTAGTCTTAAAGTATGAGAAGGAGGCCGGCGGAGGAGAGGGGGAAAGTCATAGGCAGAGAGGGGATTGAAACCGTTAATGCACGCCACGACATATAAACTAAAAGATGGCTAATGTTCTCTTTTACTTTTAAGAATACTCATAATATCATACTAGAATAAGGAAGAAGAAACGACCCCCTCACATTTAATAAAAACAGGAGGACAGAAAAAAAAACAGGAGGACAGAAAAAAAAAAAAAAAAAGGTTTACAATTTTAATGAATTCATTAACAGTAGAATCTACACTATTTTCAGACGAAAAAAATAATAATAATAGAAAAGGTATTTTGTGTGTATGTTATGTGTGTTTGAAGGAGATGTATTTAACGAAGATCATCATCAAAATCGCTTCCACCAATATCAATATCTTCATCCTCGTCATCCTCATCAGCATGCTCTTCTTCTTCAACCACATCATCAACCTTTGGAGATAACAATGGTTCAGGTTTAACAGATGCTTCCAATACAGGTTTATGTTCCACAACCACATTATCAATCTCGTCCTCTTCATCCTCTTCTTTTTTCACCGTTGCTTTCTTACCTCCACCCGTAACTGATTTTTTAATAATAATAGTTGAAGATTTTTTAGTACTTGGTGTAGCCGTGGTGATGGTCGTGCCAGCAGGTTTACTCGTACTGTTGTTGTTATTACCGCTCGACCATTTACCGCCTGTCGAATTCGATTTCTTACGAACAGGTTTTGTTAATTTCAATTCAGGTTCCTCTTCTTTTACGATACTTCGTCTACGCTTCTTTTGTAAATCGCGTGGATGAATATGAAGTGGTTGCTTATTGGTATGTGTCACTCTACTAATCATCTCTTCTAAATCATTAGAAGTCGTATCATGATCTTCTGACTCTGAATCCTCTTCATTGGAAGAAGTAGCCGCTACAGAAGAATCACTACTATTGACAATATCTACATCACTTTCTTCTTTCCCACTTATACTACCGTTGGTACTATTGGCTACAGAGGTAGTCGTAGATATAGGTACCGTTTTTGGCTCTTCTTCTTGATCATCGTAACGACCTAACAAGGGAGCTTTACTTAATCCGTTTGATTTCAGAGCTTTATTAGGATGTGTCAATAACAATTCTTGTAACTGAGCAGCACCCATACTTCCAGAAGAAGAAGATTGGCGGGAGATGGGTGGAACAATAAACCCATTTGTTTTTGAGTTATCAGATCTTAAAGCAGCTAAAGCTAAGGCAGTCAATCTACTATCACGATGCGGTTTCCTGGTATTGACTTGTATCGGTAACGGATTTGGAAAATAAGATTCGATCGAGTCTTCTAAAAAGTGACCCAGCTTGTGTTGAATGGAACATGTCACAGCTAATTCTTGTGCTCTTCGTAATGGAATCCAAGTACCAAACAATTGAGACTTCTTTTTAGGCATACGCACACGTTCCATCTCAAACGATAAAATCATACTTCGTTCACTCTCGGTTTCGATTCCACCTGCTGTCAAAAGAACTGTGCCGTTAATAAATCCTGTATCGACGCGGCGCATAATTCTATACTCGGGCGTGGTCTCTGTCTTAGCTAAAACAACGATGCAGACCGCGATATGATCAATCAAGGTAATATACATGGGTGGTGTCATTGGTGTCAAGGTATGAACAATGGGTTCTGTAGCACTTACAAGATTTGGTATGAAATCAGCACCTGGCACAGCTGAAACCAAAGGCGGAGGCTGAGGCATAGGTGGAGGAGTGGCAACAACTGGATCCTTTTTAATAAATGCTTCGAGCGCAGGGAATCGAGTCAAGATAGATTTCAAATCCATAGCATGAGGAGAATTCGTAGTTGAAGAAGCAGCATTAGCATTTGCAGATTTAGCCAAGGATTGCATATAAGCAGCCATAGTCTTTGCTAAATCAAAGGTAGGAGACAAGTGTTGTAAACTAGGAATATTGGAAGTCATTTGGTGAAGCGCAGATAAATTAAGGTTTTGGATATTCATGGATTTCAATATTTCAGCGGCAGATAAGGTCGTATTGTTTGTTGGTGTGACAGTGGTTGTAGTATTGTTATTATTGGCGGGTAAAATATCAGCAACTTTCTTTATTGGTGGTGGGCTCTCCTTCTTTTCATCATCTTCAAATTTTACGAAATCTTCACCATTATCTACATCCATAAGGCTAGAACTACTAAAAGAAGATTTAATGGATGGTTCAGGTGCTTGTTGTACTGGTTTTTCTTTTTCCTTTTCCTTTGGCTTTGGTTGTTCCTCTTCCTCTTCTTCATCTATTTTATCGGCAACACCTCTAGCTGCACTAGCTAAAAGTACCTTTTGTAGTAATGATTTATCGTTAGGACCCAACATGGCTGACGAAAAACTCTTTCGTTGTGATCGATTGGATGAAGATGAAGTAGAAGTACTTGAGAAATAATTATCTAGCTCTGATACTGAAACGGATTCAGGAGTAGCTATATTAAATGGAATATGATGTGCAGTTGAGGGTTCTTGTAAGAACACATTATCAAAATCATGTTCAAAACTAAATGGAGTCCAAAGTTCTTGATCTCCAGGAAATCCACTACTAAATGAAAATGAAGGCTTTCGAATATTTGTTAATGTTGTGACAGGTGGTGAAGGTGGTGGTAATTGTAATGAAGGCATGACGGGTTTGGCTTCTATAGATGATTCAATGATGGGATCAATTTCTGTAATTTTACTAGGTTCAATTGGGCTGATGGCCTTTTCTAACAAAGGCGATGTAGTTGTTGGGATGCTATTTTGCGTTTCGGTTATGATTGGTTGTGGTGTATTTGTGGAAGATATAGATGGTTCATGAGGATGTTGAGAAAAGGATAAATTAGGTGGTGTATGATTAATATTACTACTTTTTATATTCGATTTAGCTTTTGCATTGGATTGTCTTCTCGATAACCTTCTGGCTGCTAAAATATCTAAATCTTGATCACCTTGTAACATTTCTTCGTGATAATCTGAATGCTCTCCGTCACTTTCATCATCAGATCCAAGCATCGATTGACTATAACCATCAATAGTTGAAGCTCTGGGTTCTTGTTGAATAGGATGAATAGAGGGTGACATTGGTGGTGGCGTACTCAAGTGTTCACTTTTACGCTTTTTAGATGGATGGAATATAACACGCGCATCCTCTAAATCTTCTTCTTCTTCTAAATCACTCTCCTCCTCTTCCTCTTCTTCGTCATCTGCTTCTTCGCCTTTTCGTAAAACTTTTGGTAAAACAGGTCTTCGTGTTTTACTATTTGTACGAGAAGGATCTTCTTTGTACTGCGGTCCAATCCCACTGATTGCTGCGGTATTATTGACATCATGTGGTTCCGTTGTAGTTGTATTTGTTGCAGCTGTGGTGGTTGCAGTCGTTGGTTGTGAGGATGAAGATGCACTTTCACCAGTTGCTAAGGAATAATTAATTTTTCTTGAATGGTTTTGATCAACGTGTTTTGCTAGTAAAGGTGCTCTAGGTGGGTTATGTTCTGCAGCTCTTTTAAAGTGTTGAGATATACGAGAAGATACTGTAGCAAAAGGTGTAGCTCCACTAGAAAAAAAAAACGTGTCAAAAAAAGAATATAACAAAAAATCGTGTATATAAAAAAAAAGAATACTATATATCAAAAAGAAAGTTGTCAATAGAAAAATAGTTATAAAGACTTACCCAAGAGTAGCATATTTGTGTTTAACAATAATATTTGCGAGTTCTTTTGGTGAACTTGGTTTATTCCCCATCTTTAACAAAGCCTTTAGAATGGCTGTAAATACTTTATCTTTTGCATCGTCTGGATGAATGGATACTGGTAAACCACCTTGACGATGTTTCTTTTGCGTAATTTCATTATTTGTTTTTTGCGCCATTAGGTCGTCTTTCTTGTAAGTAGCCACTCTTTTTGAATTTTTTGTTTTTTTTTGTTTTTTTATTTTGTGTATTTATTTTTTATCAAAAAAAAGTTATTTTTCCCCCGTTGTTCGTGTGTTGTTGTTATTGCAGTTGTTGTATATGTACAGAAATATATATATATATGTATATATTTAAGGTAGGAAAGAAAAAAATGATAAATAAACTTGGTTCGTTTATACAAGAAAAAAAAAAGCCCTCTACCAATATTGACAGAAAGAAAGAAAAAAAAAAAAAGAAACAAAGTGGGTACTACTTAGGCCTGGCGTAATAGAACTCAATACTAGCCAACCATTTCTTGTATCGGTATATGGAAACCAGCCAATCACTAACACAAATAACCTGACCAGAAATAGAATGACTGCTTTGGATAAAATAATTTAACGTTTTTATTGTTAATCAACAAACATACACTAAGAAAAAAGTTCTTAAACTATTCCATTTGGAAAATAAAAAAATAAATAAACCGATAGGTCACTGACTCACTTAGGAAAAATATAGGTATACACTTTTTTTTTTTCTTGTTGCGCTACTAGACCTTTCTAGAACGTATTTTTCAGCTGCCATTATAACTAAATAAGCTTTTGGTACACATACACTTCAAGTTAGATACCTGTCAAGCATGTTACAGAAATCTACGTGGCAATAAGTACCAAAAAAAAAAAGAGCAAGGTGAAACTAAAATGCAAGAGTACAGCATAGAAAAAAAAAGGGGTTCTTCTTTTTATATATGTACGTGTATCTGTAGCCTATTTCACTCAAATAACTCATATATTGACAGATCAGACAAGCAAATGATGATCGATGAATGTTCTAACGTACGACGATGATTGAAACAGCGCAATTGTATCGGTCAAACTTGATCTTGACGCGATAAATAGTTCAATATATATATTTTTATAATGGATATATATATATATATATATGATTGTATTAAATACTCTTGTGATTTATATATTATTTTTCACTTTATTCGCAGCTATATTTGATTACATAGATAGAATGAATATACTCGCAGCTCCAAACTGCGATTCATTTTTGACTTCCGTATTAGGGCCCCATTTATGGACTATTATAAACCTATTGCACACGTAATCATATTTCCCAAAAAAAAAAAAAAAAAACTACAATAGCTTTCACTTTATGGTTTCAGAAAGACTACTCTTATACTTATCTCTCATACAGATACATACTGACGCAAAGGCCAAGAGAATAAGAACTATTTATTTATTTATTTTTAATTGCCACGAAACGGTGATCCTTTTTTTAGACTATTTCAAGTAACACAAATTAGGCGATTGTTCAAAAATTGAATCGATTTTATCTCTTTTTTAAAGCTGCACATATAGTATGTTCTTATACATAAATTATCTATATTATAAGTGAATAAGTATTTTTATATGAGCAACACTTGTTGGCAAACCAAATTTGCAATCAATCGAAACTAGTTTACTTATGTCAACGTTTGTCATAATATAGAGCTATATTTATATTCTTCACATGTATTTTGATATGCTAATAAATTAATCAAATTAACCTCTTGATAAATGATGAAACAAACCCCTACCTCAAACTTTTTAGTCTCTTGCACTAAACAAGCTAAAAAAAAAAAAAAAAAAAAAAAAAAAAAAAAAAAAAACCCTATAGACGCGTAATCGCTCCTTTTTTTTTCTTCGACATTCAAAAGCCGTTTATATTCGTTTGTTTTCAGTTTTTATTTCGCGTAATGGTTTGCTTTATGATGATAGTACATTGAATTAATAAATACTACCAATATATACCTAATATTCAGTACAAACGATTGATGAATACAAACAAACTATGTGCTAAACCCCAGTTTATAGAAAAAGCTTGTGCTTGAGTCGGATTGTTAAATGCATGAATTATTTCTTTCCAGTCAAGAAATTTTATGTGTACAACTAAAAAAACTCGGAAAACATAAATAAAACTGGTTTCATTTTGTGATACAAAAAGTAACCGTTTCTCATAACTATAAGCTTGGGTTTACAAATGTTACCTAGACTATTTGGTGTATCTGAAATAACCATAGTTGACCATGCTTCAATACGTTATTTTATTCGTGTACTTTACCCGATCCACAAAAATTGATCCTCAAGATATAGTCAAGTTTGATAATCTTCAAAAATGAGAAATATATCTGTCAAAAAAAGTCTTTATAGATGCGAAAACCTTCTTTTTTTTAAAAAAAATAAAAAGTATGCTTTTATTTATATTATTGTCATTTGATTTTCCCGAGGTTCTGGTCCTTTATAAGCTACCCGTTCTTTTTACTCAAATCAACTTTTTTACAAAAAGTGCCAGTGAACTGTCCCTGATTCTATTGTAACGTATCACTAAAGCTTATGATAGCACAGTATTTGTTTTGACATGACTGTCTTTTTACGAAAAAAAAACAAACCTGACCTAAATATATTCACTAAAAAAAAAAGAGGGAGGGAGAAGAAAGGGTTGCTTTTTGTTTTTGTTATTTTATAGAAAAAAAAATATAGTGGAAGGATGGAAAACAATTATTATCAAATAGGATTACGACTTTATTCACAAACAAATTACCTGAGCGCCTTATTAAATTTTACAAAAGCAGCGGAACAAAACCATGTATTTGCACAATTTTATTTAGGCCGTATGTATAAACATGGTCAAGGCACATTACGGGATACATTAGTATCATTACAATGGTATTTGAAGGCAGCATACCAAGGTGATACAGATGCACAGTACAACGCTGCCCTACTTTATTTTAATGGAACTGAATCGGTAGAAAAAGATGAACTTTTAGCTATTCACTGGTTTCAAAAGGCCGCCCAAAGTCATCATGCGTGTGCACAAAATTATATGGGAATCGTGTACGAGTCTGGATTTAGTGTCAAACAAGATTACAAAGTAGCCATGGACTGGTACATAAAATCTGCCGATGGTGGAAGTGAACACGCAGAATACAATATAGGACATTTGAACCTGGAAGGTCTTGGAGTTGACGTAAATTATGATTTGGCTTTAGCTTGGTTCACAAAAGCTGCAGAGCGAAACCATGCTTGTGCTCAGTACAAGATGGGTACCATGTACGAACACGGGTTAGGTATTAAAAAAGACGAGAAACAAGCGACAGTATGGTACAAGGTTGCGGCAATAAACGGGGACCCCGACGCATCTTACGCGATAGGTTTGATCTACTATTATGGTCGGTATCATGTGGACAAAGATTACAAACAGGCATTCACTTGGTTTCAAAAATCTCTCAATAACTCCGATGCTTTGAATTATATTGGTAACATGTACACAAATGGATTAGGTGTAGATCTAGATTATATGCTGGCTTTGCAAAGTTATATGGAGGCTGCCAAGGAAGATAATATGTATGCTCAATATAACATTGGACGTATGTATCGTGATGGTATTGGAGTAGATAAAAATTATGCAGAGGCTATAGGTTGGTTTGCAAAATCTGCAGAAAGTGGTTATATTGGTGCTTTTGCTAAAATTGCGCACCTCTTTGAGACTGGAGAATACGGCATTGAAAAAAGTTATCTTCAAGCAGAACAATGGTATATGAAGGCTATTCAAGTAGGATCTAATGATGTATATTATCAACTGGCAGAATTGTATTATAGCGGCGGGTATGGTATTGACTTAAATTATGTAACGGCTTTATTTTGGTTCAGAAAAGCTGCAGGAGCTGGTGATGCGCATGCTCAGAATAGAGTCGGGTTACTATACGACAAGTGTTTGGACGGCAAAATAAAGAATTATACAGAGGCAATGAAATGGTATAAAAGGGCCGCTAAAAACGGAGTAGCAATTGCTCAATATAATGTGGGTGTACTCTATGAAAAGGGTCTTGGCGTTCCTAAAGATGAAAAGGAAGCAATAATTTGGTATATGCAATCTATTGAAAGTGGATACACTTATGCCTACTTTGGTCTTGGATCAATATATCATTATAGTAGTAATCTCGTCGATTACGAAAAGGCATTGTCAATGTATAAACAATCTATCGAAAATGACGGGCAACTTAGTGGGTCTGCGTTACACGGCATTGGGTTACTTTATCAGCAAGGATTCGGTGTAATACAGAGTAATGATAATTCCATGCGTTACTACTTATTAGCGGCTGATAAAAAGAGTGATATTGCTTTTAACAGTATCGGAAATATGTATAAAAACGGGTATGGTGTAGAGCAAAGTAACACGGACGCGTTTAAATGGTATCTCAGGTCTGCCGAGGCTGGAAATAAAGATGGTCAATTGAATTTAGGTATCATGTATTTTCAGGGTATGGGAACTGAAAAAGACCATAACATTGCATATTTCTGGTTCAAAAGATCCTTGTATAATGGAAATAAGAGAGCGCTAGCTTATGTCGATCAAGTTGATGGTGAGGATAAAACAAAAGAAGAGCGGGATCTGAAAACTATGAAATTGGCAGAAGCGGCCAATGCTGTCAAAGCGACAGAAGAGAACATAGCCTTGTTAATGGCAGAACTCGAATTAATAGAATCGCCTATAACTCAAGAAAATTCAAAAAAGAAACCAATCGAGAATTTTAAAATGGAGAAACGAGTAAAGTAATTCCTAAAATCTATACCACCAGCTTCCTTGAAATTAAATACTTTTTTTTTTTTTTTTTTTTCACATTTGAATGTATTAATAAATAATTCATATACTACTGTGAGCTAAATAAACTGAATAATTGTGCTTTATTAATGACAGTAAAATCCCGTACAAATGACCTCTAATCCTGGTATTATCAGTGACACGTATATAATATTAGCTGCAGGAATAACCGCTATTGCATTGACATTGTCATCTACATCATCTATTCTAATACAACACCTCATACAATATACTAATACTTTATGCTTAAGAATGGATAAACTAGCTGTACTTTTTTTTTCGCAATAATTATATATCCAGTAATAAGTATTAGAAGCTATTCAAGCAATTTTTTATTTCGTTGTTGCTTATGAAACTCTTTAAATTACTGTAAAACTGCACATGCTTAATAATTGATACTTTGCTTGTACTTAAAATAAAAAATTGGACCTCTTTTTACGTACTTAATAACTACATCTTTAATCTTTAATAACTAGTTAACACCTTCTAGTCAGATGCTTACTTTAGTTAAGCTACTTTCATTATTACTATCCTTGTGAATCTATAAAAATTCTCCTCCCAGAATACATATCTCTAAATATACTTCCAAGTGGTAACTAGTTATCAATACTATTTTATTAAATACGGAAGCTCTTAGTCGCCTCGCTATATAGTTTTATAAGTTTAATATCGTACAGTATTATTATTCTATCAAAGATAAATTTTGCTTTTTTCTTCTTCTTTAAAACCTGCTCAAATTCATAGGTGTTGCAAGACTTTGTTGATAATCATTCTCATTATTATGACCCGCAATCTTTGTTATTAAAGTAATGGTTGACAAATTCGCTTCATAAAATGTAGAAATTATAATACATATACTTTGACTTACTTTTAAATTCTTTGGAAGGTTGCGGAAAAGAAATCCCGTGACACTTTCTGACATATTGAAGAAACGAACTGTACCATCGCGATTTATATAATTCCCCCGTACGAGCTTAAAATAAACTAGGTATATGTAAAAAAAAACATAAGCTATAAGGTCGACTTATTAAGCTATTTACGAACCTGCGAAAAGGTTAAGTTCATAAGAATTCTCTTGCAATCGCTTATTTATCCCCTTCTTTTAAAAAGGGAAGACACTGTGTAATTGTTAACTGAGGGTAGTTTTTTTTTTTTTTTTTTTTGTTTTTGTTTATGGAGGGAGTTATGTAACAAAAAAAGGCCTTTGCCGAACCCAAAAGATTTATTTGCCCCCAAAGTAAACGGAAAAAAAAAAAAATGCTCTTTATACCTTTTTACTACATATGCGGTGTAAATTACAGTCCAAGAACTTCAAGGTGGTCAGTCTATAGTGTTGGGACTTAAAACTCTCTCTTTTTCTCCTGTGTCTGAATGCTTCAACAGCCCAGGCGCTACTTTCTCAAAAACATGGCACACCATTAGGGATAAATATATGTTTTTTTTGTAGTGGCAACTTTTTAGTATTTGCTTGGTTTATTGAACGCGTTTTCACTGGTTTTTTTTTAGGTAAATATACTCTTATTTTATTAACTTCTTTGATATTAACTCTTTTTTTTTATAGTAAATTACTTTCAAGTTGTCCCAAGGTAGTGTATAAATGGGATTGAGATTTAAGAAAACAAAAGTCTTTTGTCGCACCATTAGGCTTGGGATCAGAACTGGCGTCAACATTGCATGTGACATTTTCTTATTTCTGGAGTTATAAGTTGTGAGACGAATAGATACCTACCAAATTAGTTTGTTTTCTCTCCTGCCAAAATTGAATTCATTCTTATAGTTTATCTGGTGGCTACATTCTGATACTATCCTTGCGGGCTGTTTTTATACTGGAATCTCAATGCATTCGAGGGGCAATTGGTGCAGTCCCTTAGCTGTGTCATACGGTATCGTCCTCAATCATCTTCTCTTTTTCTGTAATGGAAAAACATAGTTGATGGATATCGGTTTGCTGGTTGGGTTGGTGGAATTTCGGTGTCGACATTTATGCCCGTCCCGTGCCTCTGACCTAGAGTCCTTACTTAAAACTCCTTTGTGCTCGTAATTGTGGGGTGGCCTTTGTATTGGAAAGTAAGAATATGTAGTATTTTATAAGTAGTTCCTTTTGTGATGTAGTTTATTCTACTGATCAGATGGACCTACCATTACTTTTTGGGACCAGAAGTACTCTCGCCTTCCCTTGGCTGCTTGTCCTGTTAGTAACAAAGTATTCTTATTTTGTGAACCAAGAGGAGTGCATTTTTTTTATTTGTATTTTTGTTCAATAAAGCTTTTTATCTAAATACGATAGCATTGTCTCTATTTATAATAATACACATTTATTATGTCCAATAACAATGTTGTCCCTAACCTATGATGACACTCATTTGTCTGGAATTACCACTGTGTTCAAGAAATGGGACTTTGCTGTGAAATATAATATTTTATCCTTTATATTAAAGTGTTATCTACTCGTTCAACCCGACCCTCAGAACAAAGAAGGCTTTGTACCTAACCTAATACAATTCCGCTCGGAGACTAAAACAATGTATCCTCTCATATGGGATTATTTATGCAAAAGTTCTAATAACTAACATCGCCTAAATATATATATATATATAAAGCTTCAGCTTTGAAAGGAGCACAATGCTGTCAAAAAAAAGTATAGGCACAGTCCTCAGCTAATTGTATTTTTAATTGGGGCAATCGGCCCTCCCATTATCAAGATGATAAAAGAAAAAGACAATGCTTTAATGTTTGGCCTATCCCTATGAATTCCCAAGTTTTATTGAATTTGTTTCTTTTTTAAAATGTTGTTTTTAAAATGTTTGTCGTCCATAATGGTGCTATATTTTTTTAAAAAAATATGGCCAAAGTATTTAGCAAGTAATACTATTAATAAAACAGGAGGTGTTCTTGATTCAAACAAACAGTTATTATATGGATACTTAATAACATTCTGTTTCCAACAAGAAAGAAATATGCAAGGTTTCTAACTTTTTATATCTTTTCTTGAGTTGAAAAATAAGGGTAATAAACGACGTTGCCATCATGTTGATAACAAAAATAGTCATAAAATAGGACAATGTCGTTTAGGTACATTGTAGTGGTGTTAAGAACTTGACAATAACGGAAATAAAATGTGATCCCTCGCCCAAAAAAAAATAGGTCAGCCACTTACTATGAGAGTACCTAGTTTATTTCAATTCCCAAAGTATCTCAATTCCAAAAGAGTAAAGAGTAAAGAGTGAATAGTTAAGAGGGAAAAGGGAAAAAGGGTGACTTTGTCACAAAAAGCGAAAGCTCAACGAAAAAAAAAAATTGGGCAACATTTTACTTTTTTTGGCACAGAGCTAGGAAACATTCAAGTAATTAGAGAAGTTTATTATGCTTAAAAAAATATACTGTTAGTGAAACGATAAAACCCTCCTTTTAAAAAAGAAGGTTTATTTTCCTTTTATTGATAACCCGTGATGTTATCAAATAATTTTCAAATATACCTGAACTCGTTCGATTTTGACAACATACTACTTTTCCCTTTACTGGTGTAACTCCTTATATAAAAAAAAAAACTCCAACAGTGCATAAATTAAGGATCTGTCAGAAGTTTGAAGTGTAAAAAAAATGTATACTGTACTTAATGTTATATCTATCTCTTTGTTTCAATTAGTAAACATAATAACCAATAGTCTTTCTTTTTCCAAAGTAGACAAAAGTACAGACCTAGGCGAAATCAAAGGAAATCATGTTTTTTCTTCTTCTGGCAATCCTCTGACTAGGGGGACCTGCTGGTGGCTTCTTCCGTTAGTGAATTAAAAGCGAAGAGCATACAAGGATAGAGGCCTCCATGTTGGTTATGCTTGGAAAACGGTCTCTTCTTTTTCTTTTTTTCTTTTACTTAAAAAAAAGAAGAGAACAGCTAACGTCTGTCCCATTTTACATAATGATTTTTTAAAATAAAATAAGCAACTTTATCTATCTAAACTATACCGTCCCTTTTCATTTAAACATAAAATCCTCTTAAAATGCGCATATATAATATTTTTGAATATAGGCAAAATATACAAGCTAAAAGGATATCATTATATCATTATTCCCTTAAAATAAAGTGATGATATACTTTACAAGAACTGGTCTATTTCTACACCTGTTGTATCCGTCACATTGGTTATAAAACCACATCAACACATACTTCGGAAAATGACTTTTGATGAGCCAGTCTTTATTTTATAACAGTAAATGTGTGTTTGGATAGTTATTTATTTTTTTAAAAATTACTTTCATCCCTTTAACAAAAAAAAAAAAGAGGAAATGGAATCTCGGTCCATTGTTTATGTTTCAGATAGAGGGCGCTTATATATGGTTTTTTTTTTATGACATCAACAACTTTTTTTTTTATGGAAGTAATACTTCTTTCTTTTGGTACTTTTTACTAGAAATTTTTAAGCTGTGACTGGAGGTGTAAGTACGCTTTTTATCTAGAAAATTTATTAAGAGATATGAAAAGAATACATGTTTTTTTAGGACAGAATAAGCAAATCATGCAAATTTTACAAGTTCAGACAAATTTTTTTAAACTGACAAAAAAAAATGTTACCTATCTTCACATTATACGTTGATAGTATTTACGGAATACATCTACTATTTATATGCTATAAAATAAAATATGGCAAGTGTTACACGCAAAAAAAAAAAAAAAAAAAAAAAAAAAGTGGCAGTTACTCTTGAGCTAAATAGTTTAATTAATTTGTCGACGTTTGACAGCGTTTTATGCTTTTCATACATAAAATAAAAACTGTGTAGAGTATTTAATTTTGAACATACTAATAGTTTTTCATTTCGATGCCATATACAGTTTTATTCAGAAGAGTATGTACTTCCACCCAGGCTATTTTTGTTCGCTTTTTTTTTTTTTTTTTTTTTTTTTTTTTTTTTTTTTTTGCGCGAACAGTCGTTGAATTTTTAGTAACTGTTTATCTATCAACGTCCATTTACTGTTTTTGAGCGAGTATCCGCTGCGTTTTTATATATTTACTCCGTTTACGATGGATAAAGCGATTTTTTTTTTTGAAATCGAGTCTTTTTTATTTATTTATTCGCTAATGATATATAGTTAAATATGAGTCCTATAATTTCGTTAAAAGTCAAAAATAAGATGGTTGTGGAGAAATACTTTGATTTAACACAGAAAAATTAATAAAAACAGGTAAATAAGATTAAATGTCTAATAGCGTTTATTTCTTATTTTAATTGTAAAAATCAATCCCGGTAAAAGGGATTGCTAACTATGATTTCTTATTTATAGTCTTTTGCAATAGTGGCCACACTATTGTGATTGATCGTTACACTTAGATTTGATCTAGTGACTTTTATAGCTTGAGGATCTTGATTTCTAGACCCTGCGCTTTTTTTATATATAAGGTTCATTTTGATACCTAGCGTTTGTTATGTTTTATAATCGATGGTTCATTGATCATTATATATTCTATTTTATGTGTGATTTTACCACAGACCAAGCGAAACTTTTCTTCATATTAATATGGAATGCCGACTCATCGATAAGTATACAATTGCTGGTATAATCCATGTCAGTCTTCAACCGTCTTTGAACCCAGTCAAGCCTTTCCTTGATTTTATCTCTCAACGGAATGAAAATGAGCTCTTTTAAGACTAATTCTGCATTTTTCTGTTTTATTCTTGTGAAGTGCACTCTTATAAATAGTTAATCCAGAAAACGTAGTCATTATTTCATCCATAATCTCGGATATCACAAGTGATGGTTTCTCATCAATTAGTTCGTGCAAAAATTTCTAATGCTCTTCCACCAAAACCTGTGGTCTTCCAACAGCCTTACCGCTACCTTCCTCTCTTTCGATAACATCCCTTGGATTTCTTTTATCTGCGTTTGCCCAGTTTTGCGCAGTAGAAGGAGGCACGTTTAACTCTTTCGTAGCGCCTCTAATACGCATTCCTTTTTCGTAGATCAAAAAGAATAATCTCTCTTTATCGATAACGTTATGACGTTTATACCTTGGGATTTTATCTTGTTTTGTTTTCAACTTTACTATAAATCCATGCGTGGGATTTGACAAAATTACAACGTAAAATTAATGAAAAAAGACTTGGGGTGTTTTTTTTTATTAAAATTAAAACTGAAAAAAACTCTCTAAAACTAAAATAACATTTCCTTTTTATATCTTGAATATCCTAATTGATTTAAAGGGCTATATTTTCTAATAGGTTTAAATCATCTATACCCGATCCTATCTGCTTTTGAATGATGGGTTTCTACTCGTAAGAATTGACTCCCATCTTCCGTTTGATCCACCATAACCGATTGTATAACGACATTGCTCCTAAATGATGATACTGTCAACTCTTTGTTTACTGGATCATCTTTTATTCAGGTTCATCGCTACAGATATAATTGGTTATGCGTGCATTTAATATTTACTGGAATTGAACTATTTTTCTTATCGTATGACCTCGACCTTTTTCTTATTGTTCTAAGATTAAGGTAACCTTGTACCAATTATAGGTACAAAATGTATAGATAACAATTGGGATTTTAATTCCGTCTCAATGTTATCATTTTTAGGCTTTTTGGGCATATGATGTTAATGTTATATTATCGAATGAATAAAATTGTTTTATGTTAATCATGATCGTTCTTTATTTAATACAAGTTAGCTAAACTTATATTGAATCCAAGATTAGTGAATTACTTTATCTATTTGTTAATATAATTGAGCTTCTTTTTTATTGCTCAATCTTTTTATTTTGATCTACCGATCATTGATTTTGATTCCAGTTACACAGCATTTTAATATAGTTGAATTCCTTTGTTTTCAGGATATTATTAATAAAATGTCATTATAGATGTCATTTTATTAAGAAGATTTTTATTAGGTTTTTTAATTTAGTATTAGTTATTTCTTTAATTTGTATGTATTTTATATGTATATATGTCACAAATACAACAGTAGGGTTCCAATTTTCAGTGATTATTTTTTTTTTCTCCTGCTTAAAATTAGCGCTAGTGATTCCTCAAGCATTCCAGTGCTTGTACGAGCACCAATGCTTAACATTTAGCGCTTTTTCTCGCCATGGTGTTACATGATTATCTCACGCGTCTTTATCCCTTTATGACTAATTTATATTTATTTTAAATAAGCCTTGCCGATAGCGTCCAGTAATAAATGTTGCCTGAGTAATGATTAGAGGATTGACCATAATTACATATCTTGACCGAAGACTAGATTAGATAATTATTGTTGTCAATCTCATTGTATCGGACCCAGAAGATACGTACTTAGCAGGAACATCCGTATGCAACTTGAATTATTCTAGCTTCAAATGTATCGGTATCTTGTAACTTTTGACATCTAGTTCAGGCTTTTTTAATAGAGCTCAGAATTGTTCATCAATTGGTATGAGCAAGGTAACATTATCCACGATAAGAGTCTGCGAATTTAAGCTAAAACCTTAAATTGGCAGTGAAACGACTGTATTATTAAGGTGTATATTACTCGTCCATGGGATTTGCTTCTTCAATGATAGACATTGAAATGGAAGTAGCCTACTTTATCTTCTAAAAGTCACCACCAGAATGCTGAGACCGTTAGGGTAATGGGAAAAACCAATACTCTCCATACCCGGTCCGAGGAGGTAGGTATTTAGCATTGACCGAAAAAGGAACTAGGATATTTCTGGAAATAGTGATTAGCTTACTATCTCTCTTTTTCTATTTATGAAGTTGTGATTACCTATAACGACGAAATACTCCAGTAGTGATCTGTTTAATTGGAGTCGTAACAGAGATGGATACTTGTATAACCCAGTAATCACAGTATGGAATCCATTTTTGATGATCCAACATGCATGAAACAGTTTATTATTTACTAAATACCATTTCTACTAGCAGTCCGCATTCCTGGACCTAGATTTTACATTACTACCACCCAATTGACTGCGATCAATAGGAAGATGACTAAAAAATTTTTTTTTGCACGCTCTAGTTACACGCTCAGAAAAGAAAGTATGGCCTACTACTTTTCTTTTTTTTACATACCTTTATAAAATGTTAAAAAAAAAGTAGCTTTAACTTTAGAATATTACATCCGGGTGGACCATATTTGAATGTTCGTAACAAGTGCTCTTATACACGGTGGTTGCTTTGAACCGTATTCGTTTGCATGGACATAGAGAAAACAAAAATGCTAAAAAAAAATGGAATAATATAAGTTAGCTCTTTTACATTCCCCCAAAGTTTTAGTTAAGTTATAAGTTAGAAGTAGAGATGATTCTCTCTTCGGACCTCCGGGTTGAAAGTACTAGTATAATTTGTTGTGCCCCAGAGCCGTAAGAGTCCCGTTACAACATATGACATGTAGAGGAATTTGAGTAAAAGAGGAGTAAATCTCCCTTACAAAATAATAATAATATTTATTTACAGTATTTACACGATGAGAAAAGTGATTAAATTTAACAGAGGAAAGGATGCTGTAAAGCCTGTTTAGCAGTAATTCTTGTGTCTTTGTTTAAATCAAGAGCCTTTTCCAACAAATCCAAGGCTTGATGGAAATCATTGGGATCCCAATTGACAATATTTTCCTTGTTTAAATGCTCTGCAAGTTTTTTCCAAGGTATTTTAGCTGCAGGAAGGTTGATATTGGTATGAAAAGTTCGCTCTAATGATAATAAAAAGGTATTATTAGTACATAAAAATTATTATTTAATTCCCCCGTCTAATTTACCGTAATTCTGGGCACATTGCTTCATTTCTCGGGAGCCGTATACTTGCGCTAATTCCATAATAGCATCGGAATCTTCATTTGATATAAAGAAAGGGTATCTACCAGTCATAAAGCATGCTAAAATAACACCAGCTGACCATACATCAACAGCTAAAAAAAAAAAAAAAAAGTAAGCATAAAACATAAAAGCAGTAGAATATTATAAGATCTTACCGCAGGTTTGTTTAGTGACTTTAAATAAGGCTTCGGGGGCTCTGAAGCCTCGGGTTCCAGCACGGCTTGCTCGAATAGGACGACGTACATCATTTCTTACAAATCCCATTGGTCTAGATTCTTCAACAGGTACTGCTGTAGGATTAGAGGCAGTATTGGCTGCACGATTTTCTTTGTTTGAGAGTGTTGCCAATACAGGAATAGAAGACTTGGACGGTATACGATTAATTGCAGCATTTCTACTAATTTGAGTAAACATATCGCCGTGAGATCTTGCTTCAATCCTTGCGTCCTGCCCTTCCAATCTTTTCCCTTCATCTACATGCTATATATATATATATATATAAAGAAATATTAGTAAAAAAAAAAACAATTATAATTATCATCATTTAACATACCTCAGCTAAACCAAGATCAATTACGAATCCCATCTTCTTTCTACGGCTATACAAGAAATTGTTTGGTTTGATATCTCGATGAATAATACCAGCCTTGCTTAATTCATTTAAAGCAGTAAACATACATCTAAAGTAAGATTTGATTTCGGTCATATCCATATCTGAAAAGATAGATCTAAAGTCGTTGTTATGGATATATGGCATAACTACAAATACCTGATCTTGTTGTCTAAATGCTGTAATCAAAGGTGATATGCATGGTTTACCAAGAAATTTACGCAACAATTCAATTTCATTAACAATACGATGCGGACTACTAGTATCATAAATTCTCTTCAAGGCAACAAATTGGTTCACTGGCTTGGATGATTGCTGTTGCTCTTCGTCTTCTGTACTTGACAATAAATGCTCCCATTCTTGATTTTGATAATAATCTCGTCTTATATCTAACGCCTTGTATACCGTACTGAATGTTCCTTCTCCAATTTTAGAGATCAACTTGTAGTAGTTGGGTAAACATTTTACAGTTTTCATTAATTCTGCAATTTCTTCAGCTTCTGCTTGAGTTTCTGCTGCATCTACATCTTCTCCATCTGTTGTAACTGATGTTCCAGTGCTATCACCCTTTGAACCAAATGATCCAGCAACCTCATATTCTTTTACACGAGTAACGTTCCTTTGTTGTGCAGAAAGAGGTGTGGCATCCTTTGGTGGCGCTGGAAGAGATGTGACATATTTTGATGGTGTCAAGAGAGGCGTGACATCCTTTGGTTGTGTAGAAGGAGGAGTGAGAGCTTGTTCCTTTGGTCGGACAGGTGTAGAAGTATAAATTCTTCGCGGAATAAATGAACGAGAATAGTTTGAACGCTTTTGTCCATCAGATGAATGCTCTCTTCTTTGTTCATCCAAAGGTGTTATTTGGTATTTTGGTTGGCGAGTAGGTGAAGGAGTATTCATACTTTTATCTTTAGAAAGTTTCGTAGACTTATTCTTTGAATAAGACAATTCTAATTCGTCTGCCTTTCGCTTAGGGTTTCTAATCAAACTAGCATTTCTAGGCTTTATGTAAATATCTGACGTTAATGAGCTTGATAATGGAGAGAAGGGAGGTACAGTAAACATGGGTTCTGTTGAAGCATGTTGGGTAGAATCATGTTTGGGTGAGGACGGGATATAAGGTATAGGTGAACTAGCATGGAAATAATTGATGCGGCGTTGTTGTTGTGAGGGAAAATAAAGCTTAATTTCATCATCGTCTTCTGGTAATTTTCGTTTTGTACCCGATGCTTGTACAATTGGAACGTTACGATTATCTGTGGAGGACATTTTGTTCTTTGAAAAAAAAAAAAAAAAAAGGGAAACTGCGCTTTTTTCTGATTTAAAAAATAAAAATAAATCACGCGCCTTTTTTTTAGGCATAAAGGTCATACTTCAGAAGAATGGTGTGCAGTAATTAGGGTAAAGAAGACATTCAACTAAACGAAAGTAAGTAAATTATACATCAAAGCTTTTCTAGGTTCCGTTTTACAAATTTAATAGCCTGTGAAAAATTGTAGACAGGAGGTTACAATCGAGCTATTTTGGCAGGATACAGATGCTTCACAAAATACAGTAAGACATGGAGTAGTAGGGTTCTCAGCATATTATAATACGCATGGATGCTTTACATTATCGTAATGACAACGCAACCTACAGCTGTAAAAATAGTTTATTTAATCTCAGGTTAACGTATTTCGGTACAAGTAAAGATAAACCCCACTTCAAAGATTATTATTGTTTATTTGTATATGTATTTACGATACATAATCATTTAAATTCCAAGTCATTGCTTGTGGTAATGGTATATACTCTCCCCAATATAAATATTACTATCCCTGAGAATCCAACTGTTTGAGTTACCATCTGTGTCCTAGTTATCTAACGGATAGGAACAATCATAGTATTATAATATAGTGTATAATATAGTGTATAAATCTTGTCGATAGTAATATTCATCGTATAGTGGCTGTTCTGGTCGTCGCAAATAGTATAAGGAGGGCTGTCCCGGTACTACTATTATTTCTTTCCACGCGTTAATAGAAGAAAAAACTTATATTACCTATTTAATTCATGTGGTAAGACGAAATAACTTTATGTACCTGAAGAGTGGAACTTTTTCTTGTTGGTTGGAAAGAGCTCATAGTTACAAAGAAAAAGAAAAAATTGTTGCTTAATAAAGTATTAGTTACTAGTTAAAGATAGACAAATATGATATAGTTGATAAGGAAGCTTCATGTTGTTCACATTACTAAGATCAAGATATTGTTATGTGTTCTCTAACTTGTACTTTATTATTTTCTTTAATGTCTTTTACCG
Organism: Thamnidium elegans; assembly: GCA_025201345.1. Classification (NCBI taxonomy): domain Eukaryota; kingdom Fungi; phylum Mucoromycota; class Mucoromycetes; order Mucorales; family Mucoraceae; genus Thamnidium; species Thamnidium elegans. Next base: position 1,192,950 of record JAIXMG010000006.1, on the reverse strand, counting down.
ACTGATTTCATAAAAAAAAAAGGGGAAAATAATAGTTAGCCATAACATGTAACCCTTGTTGTAAAGTACGACTGCAAATTTTCTTACAAACATCCTTCAAATCCTTTCTATAACAATACTACGTTTAAATATAGTTTTTCTGTGTTTTCATCTTTATTTACGCTGTCAAGAAACATTTTCAAGTTCACATGCGTTACATATACTTATATATTATAGTCATTGGTTAGCAATAGTTTTCTTTTTTAAAAGTACATATTTCAAAGAGGATCCTTTATTTAAATCATGATAGATAATCCAATAACCCAAGGTTAATGTACCATGACACCATAGGACCAGTTTTATGCTGATAATTCTAATTAATGTAAATGTTATTTTCTAAGATTGAAAGCCAATTGACTAAATAGATTTATATAACTTTTTTATAGCAGAGTTTAAGTACAATTCTAAAGTTGTTATTTCTGAAAAACCGCAGAAAGAACTTAGAGAGAGCATAAACTAGTATTGTCTTAGTAAGGGATATCCACGTAATATCGTATTTATATCTTACATTGTATCAGTTACAAAATAATCGTGGTCCCAAATCTCTTTGACACCTCAATTTTCATCTAAAAGTGAGAAACGGTAATAATGTAGACTCGACCAAAATATCTATTTATAATTTTAATACAAGTTATAAAAAAATGTACTGGTTCAAAGCTGTGAAAATCGTATACCTATATTCATGATAGTATCAGATTTTGGCTTTAGAAATACGGAAGAAGAAGAAGTCAAAGTTTGTTCGGGTTGTATACGCGGTTAACTGTTAATATCAGAATTCCGAATAGCATCGAGGACATAACTAGTGATACAGCACATTACTAGATGTGAGAAGTTCGTAAGCGCATTTAGTAACATTTATAATACTTTTGCTACAGATATATACATATTAACTTATTTTTCAGTTTTATTGCGTTTGCTGAAGATTACTTGATTGGTGATATTTCTTATTTTAGAAATGTTAAACTTAATAGCGATATTTCAAAATATATTGTGCAGAAATAGCCATGCCGAGGGTATTTTGGTATCAACACAACAGCATGTATATATATCAAGGCCTTTATGCTGCTTTACGTAACTTATATAAAAGATGTCATAGCAAACAAACTATCTGCTATCGTAGATCCTAATATGAATATACAAATTGGATATGCCGTTACTATAGAAAAGCTGGTATTAAGTCGTCTATCTGGCACTGAAAAAGGTTTGAAAGACGTAATATATGCAAGTTGTCTGATGCAAAAGGATAACAGTTCTAAAAAATTAAGAGTTTTCAGACAAGGAAAAAACACTATTATATTTAATTCAACAATCTTTAGAAAATGTGTCCGAAAAGATCGAGGGATCTCGTATTTTGGACTCCAGAAATGACTTCAAAGTAGATCAGGATATACCCGTTGCGATTTCTATAGTTTATAGGGCGGATGTATCTGTACTATCTTTCACAGTCAAATTAGCTGAAGAAAGGGTAGACGGTGGTAATGTAACGCATCACGCAGAACCAATGCATTTAAGTCGGTTTTAAAATATACTACCGTGCTACTAATAAAAAAAAATGTCTTAATATCTTAATAAAATCGACTTTGTCTTTTATAAAAGCATTTAAAATAGGGACTAAGAAATTTCTTTCTATATAGTTTTCAAGTGAAAAAAAAAAAAAAAAAAAAAAAAGGGTCTTTTTTTTTTATTGGGAATAAATATCATCTAAACTATTTAATATACAAGATTTTTGAATATATTTACCATTCAATTTTTCTAAATTTTCACCGCCATAAGAGAGTAACGGCGATATCTCTACTTCAATCGATTGATCCTGATAGTGACCACCTGCCTGTGTAATAAACCTTTGGGCTTGATTCAAAATAGCAGCGCGAGAAGTCTCTGGACAGTCGACACCGGCACCGGACCCATTTTTCAGCGGAGCGAATTCATCTGCGCGATCTACCTGTAACACACTAAATGCCTCACAATGACCAAACACGTCAAACACGAAGCGTTCTAATTTAATACCGTTTGGCTTTGTAGGATATACTTGTTCTCCTGTACTGACATCAATGAACGGAATCTTTTTATGAGCGACATGGTATTCTAATTGGTCTGCAAAGGAAGGTACACGTTCCAAGAAATCGATAGAAAAGAAATGATTGGCGATATTAGCAGCGCCATAAACTAAGTTGCCATCTTGATGGGAACGCATATTTGCAAGTTCGGCACTGATTTCAGAATATTCTACTACACCGTACTTTCCATTACGACGAGCAACCACGCCCACTGGTTCTTCTGGGTTATTTTTGGCAACTACTTTGATTCCAACGTCTGTGTGACGCGAAGCACAGTAACCGATAAATATAGGATCTGCCACTTTGGCTAAACTATTGTCTACGCAGTAACAATGAGAATAAAGGACACCTCGTTCTTTTAATGATTTAATTACACCTTCTCTATGAAGAGCGTTATAAATCCCACCATTACCATCTGGAGCAACTGCCAACTATTTGTATAGTTTAGTACTGATTCCGTTTTATGTATATATGAATTTACCTTTCCCTTTTCTTCTAGCATAAATTTACCTTGTAAATCAAAACAAGGTAATACGCCCTGTTTAAAGAACAAGACATTTTGTTTGGATAAACCGAAATAATCATGTTGTTTAAAGAATTGACGAGTAGGAACATCAGTAGGACCTGAAGTCATAATGTACCAAGGAATAATGGAATTTTTACCATACGAAGAAGAAGCCAATGTTTGTAAACGTTTAATTCTTTCAGCTTGTAACTGAAATAAAGATTTATGGGAGGGAAGACCTATATCGTAACAACCTTTTGGAATTTGTGAACCAAGACGAGTACCTTGACCACCGGCCATTAAAATGACAGCTACTTTATTTTCAGCGATCAATTGTAAACCAGTTTGATACCATTGTGAATGACTTGAATCAATTACATCTTGCGGTAAAGGTTCTAATTTATTAGCGTCTTGTGTTAATTTATGAGACATTGCTTGCTGTATTAAAACTGATACTTGATCTACTTCTACTTGACTCAATTGTCTCAAGAAAACTTCCTGGTCTATCTTGTTTAATTCATTAAAGAATTTAAAGACATGTTCTTGACCTGCTTTTTTATACTTTTCAAATATAATTTCATAGTTCATTTTTATTATTATTATTAAAAAGGGGTTAAAAAGAAAGAGCTTAAAAAGAGAGAGAGAGAAAAAGAGAGTTTTTATATACAAAAAAAAAAAAAAAAAAAAAAAAAAGATAAAAATAGTTCTTACCCCGAAATTTAACTTGCCGATTTCGATTTTCTTTTTGACATAATTGTTGTCGAGCATAAAATTTCCCGAGCGTATCACACCACATAAACTTTTTTTTTTTTTTGATTTGCGTATAAGCCTAAAATAGGAAGACATCATTGCGTGACCTTTTGAATTCAGAAGAAAAACAAAAACAAAAAAAATATTATATTCACTTTTTCTTTTTCTTTATTATTATTACTCATATATAAAGAATGTCTAACGTACCAGATTATTATTCTATACTTGAAATACCTGTATCAAGTACTCATGATGAAATTCGGGAAGGTAAGTTAAATTTTTACTGCCAAGCAATTACTAAATTTAATTTTAGCCTATAAAAAACAAGCACTTTTAAATCACCCAGATAGACTTCCATCCACTGCTACTATTCAAGAACGAGAAGAAGCCACAAGAAAATTTCAACTTGTCGCTGATGCTTATTACATCTTGGGCGATCGATCAAGACGAGAATCTTACGACAAGTCCCGATCCAAGCAAGATCGTTTTGCTTCTTTTGCTTCTGCTATGCCTAATGCTTCTACAACACAAGCAAATCATATATTTGGAGATATATTTGAAGAATTATTAAAACCAGATGGTAAATTATTTTTAGGAGAGAGAGAGAGAGAGATAAACTTACTAACTTACATTATAGTGGAACATCCTACACACATTTGGAGAGTTTTAGGTGCCGGAGCTGGTGCAGTTCTGGGTTTTATTATTGGTAATGTGCCTGGAGCAGCTGTCGTAAGTATGATTTTTTTTTTTTTTTTTTTTTTAAGTAATAATAATAATTAATGTTTAAAATAGGGTGCATTGGCAGGAAAAACATTAGGTCAAGTGAGAGATCACAAAGGTAAAAAAAAATTAAGCTACCCCATTAAGTTACTAACTTTTATAATCGTTAGGTGTCTCTGTCTATTCAGCATTTCAAAAATTAGATACGGAACAACGTAGAAATATACTAACAAGTTTATTAGCTCGATTTGTTACAGCTGGTGCATCAGGCATGATGAAATAATAACCTCTTTTTTCAAGAAAGATATTTCTCTCCTTGTTCTAAACTAAAGGATAAAGGCAATAGTTGTTCAAACCTATATTCTTTATGTTCTCCATCCTTATTTAAAAAATAAACTGGCATATCTTTTGATACAAATTCAGATACAAATTGTCTATATTAACGTATTCTCTTTTAGTCTTTTTTTTTTTTTTTCTTTCTTTCTTCTTCTCTTTCTCTCTTACCTGCAAATACCACAAGGTGTGATAAATTCGGTTTGATCACTAGATATAGCTAACGCACTAAATTTACGGTGTCCTTCACTCTTTTTTTTTTTTCTCGTTTAGTTCTCAAGCTTTTTATTTATTTGTTTTTATTTATTTTTATTTTACTTACGACGGCTTTGACGAACGCAGTTCTCTCGGCACAAATAGCAGCTCCTAAAAAAAACCCCCACGCACAGGAACATGAGCAAAAAGAGAAAGAAAAAAAAAAGGTTTCATCCCATAAACTTACCATAAGATGCATTCTCTACATTACAACCTAACATTATGTTACTTAGCAACTATTAAACTTGTACTTTTTTTTTCTTTCTTACCTTTAAATAAGGAACCGTCTTTTGTTAAAAGCGCAGCACCCACTCTAAATTTGGAATAAGGCGAATACGAGGCTTCTCTAGCTATAGTTATCAAGTCAGGTTATACGAACCTGTACGAAAGTAATGGTTTTTTTTTATTATTTACCTTCTAAAGATAATTGAAACAGCTCTTTACGTTGTTCGGGTTCGATGGTTTGTGTAGTCATAGATAACAAAAGTGAAAAAGAAAAAAAAGAAACCCTATCATGCTTATCGTTATAATACCTTTGAATTAAAACACCGAGAGGGTTTTTAATCACTTGGTTCGAAAATACACAGCATACATTTCTCTCACACGTTTCAGTTGTTGGACAGAGGTTGTTGTTGTTAATAATGTAGGTACTCTCATCATGATAGCTAAAACCAACCCCGAAAACCATAATATATATGTGCCTCTTTGCTCTTTCAACAGCGACAAATATACGTACGTTCTTACGAAAAGAGTTGCTTCTCATATTAATAGCAAAACTAATTGAGCATCAAGTATAATGTATTTTTTTAGACAAGAAACATCACATGTAAGAATAAATTTTTTATGTGCTGATTAAATATTTTATTAAATGTATGTGTGTATACTATTTTCAGCACTCAAAGAGATAATATATTTGATTAACAGAACAACCGCGAGAAGGTAAATAGTATTTTCTGTCCTAATAAAAGACAAGAAAAAAAAAGTAAAGATAAAGAGTGTATTAAAGAAAGGTGGAAAAAAAGGCATTGAAAATAATCAAATGGCGTGTCATAACAACTTCTCATCCGTTTGAAAAACTGAACGAAACCAAATTAGAATGGCTGAAATATAAGGTCTACTCATTTTTTTTTTTTAGCTTTCGTACAAAAGAAAAAAAAAAGATCATAGAAATGTACTTCAAGTTAACACTGTAAAACTACAGCAGTTAACTAACCAAAAACAGCTACTATTGAAGGGAAAACCACAAAAAAGAGGGGACTAATCCCTTTTTTCATTACCCAGTTGGACCACGACTCTTGGAACGGCCATCATCGCATGTCTTCCAGGCAGATCTGTGTAACCTCAAAAAAGAGGATTATATGCGAGTAAATTCCCCTAGGGAACACCCTCCTAGCGTGAGTGATCTGTTTCAAGCAAATTTCCATAAAGGTTTTCAACGAGTTTACACGTAGGAGAATCATTCACAAATCAGAGCAAGTATGTACATCTTCGCAAGTTCTACGACGGCTACTAGGTTTATAAATAAACTAGTCTTCTTAATGAACTCATATTCCGTGTAAATGGCAAGCAGGGCTTTTAAAAAAAAGCGAAGTGAGCAGCAAAGAGAAAAAATATTACATGATTTTTCTTTCTTTCTATTCCTAGTGGATAACCGATTTTTTTTTTTTAAACAGTGACACCTGTCTGCTTTCAGTTTATTGATGAATACTTTGGCAGCAGAACTATTGTTTTACGCTATAATGATAGGTAATAACCTGTTGGGGATGACAAAGTATAGATATTTTGTACACCTTTTTTTTCCCCAGTGAACGATAATTTAAAAGACTCTACCTACTTGGGCTCTATCTGATTCAATTACTTCACTTGGAGTTGATACGAATACATTTACCCTTTGACAACTAATGAAAAAAAGTACCATTTTCTGCCTTGATTATTGAATGGATAAACAATTTTCCAGTACCCTCCATTAGAATAAAGGTATCTGGGATTAAACAAGAAAGTTTCTTTGCCTTTTTCTTTTTTTAATATATAATGGATGTCATTGAAATTGACGACGATGAATCACGCTTTGAATTTATTGAAGCAAAACCTAGAAAAATTGTGAGTACTCAAGAGAGAGAGAGAGAGAGAGAAATAGAAAGAGAGAGAAAGAGAAAAGTATTTTATAGCATACTTATATAAGCATTAGATGTTCTGTATTGATACTTCAGCTGAAATGAGTGAAATCTTGAACCCTTCAGCAAAAACTGGTGCTCGAGATTCAAATTTATATTACAGGTTTTCTTTTTTAAAATATAATTACCACCTTCTATCACTAACTGTAAAATTAATAGTTCTCGCATAGAAACTACGCAAAGGTTCTTGAAGCGGTATGCTAACATGAACGAAATGATTGGAAATGATAAAGATGAGTATGGTATGATAACTTTAACAGATGTGGCAACGTGGGTATGTATGAGTATAATTGAATATTTGGAATAGCTAATTGATATCTTTATTTTGATAGTGGTATGATTTTAGTCCTAATGTATCTTCATTTAATGAAGAAATTGGTTTCCTGGATAGTCAAGTAGTGGAGCATTATGATACATTAGGTAAGAAAATGGCACAGATTACAAAAAATATATACATATTAATTAGAGTTAGATATTGGATCTTTATTTAGAACAATTGAACATTATATGGATCCTAATAGCTTTAATCATGTAATTGTAATTTACGGTAGAGCAGATGTTATGCCAGAAGGGAATATGCAAATAGTTAAAGAAATACGCAAATCACCTAATTTAACTATGGATTTAATATATTTACATGATTCTACAGACTCGGTTCAGGTAAGAAAAAAAGAAAAAAAAAGAGTATATTATAGAGAGAAAGGGAGGGTTGGTTTATTAAATCCCTTTTATGTATAGAAAATATATGATTTTTGGGCTAGTTTGGATAGCGAAATTAGGCCAGGATGGTATTATGAGACTGGTACTTATCTGGGTAAAGATAAGATGGCCAAAGCATTATGTGAATTAATATCACACCCATTACAAAGAGGAGAACAAGAGATGTTATAACTGGTCTAATTGATCTTTTAGTAACTTATTTTCTTGCATATACTTGATCATCTTTCTATATCTATCAGCAGATTCTTCTCTTGTTTCATTCAGACTCTTTCTTAATATTTGACAATGTTCATTCATCCTTTCAATTGCACTTTCTAATTGCTTATTTTGAGATATCTTTTCTACCAATTTATCTTGAAATAACAATAAATCATCCTTCATTAAATTCATTTCTCGTTTTATATCCATTTGTTGCTGTATAGAGCCTGAAGTTAATACTGGTATACGACTCTTTTTTATATTGCTCAATTGATCATTTTCTTCTTCGTTTGTAGGGTTATATATCGCATTCATTTCTTGTATCCGCTTTTTATACCGTTGATTTTCTACTTGTAATTCTTCTATTTTATCTTGTAATGTACAACATTCATTTGCTTTTTGCTGTTGCACACATTTTAAATTTTGCTGAAATTCTTGTTCCTTTTCTCTACTTGATCGTTCATATGCTTCTTTTAACTGATCAATCATATCTTCTAAATTATTATTCTTTTCTATCAGTTCCTTACAATCTTGTTCTAATTCTTCAAATTTATCTTGGTTACTGCTTTGTTGTTGTTGCCAGTTTATTGTTCCTTGTTTATATTTTAGTCCTAGTGAGTCAAGTGCCTGCTGTAATTCGGTTATTTGTTGTTGCGCCTGCGATAATAAATCGTCCTTTTCTATAAACTCTTCTTCCTTTACTTTTAATACCAACGTCTTTTGCTGACATTCTTGTTCTAGTAATAAAGTCTTTTGTTGATATTCTTGTTTTAATAATTGCCATTGTTCTTGTTCTTGTTGTTGTTGCTGGTTCGTCTTTTTTGGTATGGTCCTGCCTTTTAGTAAACGTTGTATATTTTCTAATTTCGTGTTACTTTTTTCCATTTCAACTGTCAGGTGATGGAGACCAAAACTATTATTTTCTTGCGTTCCTTTTATTATTGATGAAAACATATTACCATGATGAAGAAGAAAAAGAAGAAAAAAAGCAAGTTTTTTCGGAAAGAGTTTTTTTTTTTACGATTATAAGTGTGACCTTTGTTTTCCTCACTGTATTCTTTTTATCTCTCCTTTTTCTAAATATGCTTACTATATCATTGGAAACATGATTTTAATAACACAGGTTGTAATTTACATGGTTGGTTAAGAGGGAGGACACACAGTATACTATTTGTTTATTAAAGAAAGGGCGATGGACAATACTAAACGTATAGTGTAGTACCGACATGTTGGACTGATGACTATATTTATTGAATAACCGACATTTTGATATAAAAGTTTCTTTTATTGCATGATGGGGGGGTTTTTTTTATTATATATATATATATATATATATTGATTCATGGTCATGTGGGGGACAAGAGAAGAGAGGGATATACTACATAATTTATAAGAAATAGAGAAAATTTATGCTCGGTTGAATTCATACAAGGAAAAAAAAGAAAAAAAAAGGGAGATTCATCTTGAAGTAATGGTGGCTTCCATAGCATGAAGTCTTTGTCTCATTTGGTCAGTACCAAAGTTCTCGACCTAAAAGAGTTTTTAATAAAAAATAATATACAAAAAAAAAATAGAGATACAAAAACTTACGTTTCGTAGAACGGAAGGGTATAGATCCCAAGAAGGAGTTTCTTGCAGAGGTTGCAGAGGTTGAGGTTGAGGTTGCCACAATGGATCATCGGTTGTATTATGAGTACGTCTCGCAACTATATTCATTGAAATAAAATTAGTTTGTTGTTTTTGTACTGGTCTAGTTGGTCTGTGAATATATCCATTGCCTAGTCTTCGCGAAAGACTTGGGTAGAGATCATAACTAGGTGTTGCCGTCATATAATGCTCATAATATACTCGAGGCGTAGTTTCAAGTTGAATTTCTGTATGTTGGTTGGACATTCTGGTGTTGAACCAAAAAAAAAAAAAGAAAAGATTTGTTGAGAAAAGGATTACAGAAAGAAAAAAAAAAAAAAAATATAGCAACAAATAAATACTGGAAAAAACTAGCTTTTTTTTCTTTGACGTTGGGTCAGGGCGTGCAGGTGATATTATAATTATCGTAAAATAATATAAATAAATAATTTCTCTTCAACTGACTTAAACAAATAAATGCATTGGTTTCTATATGTTTATAAACAAGCAACTGCTTCTTTTTCTTTTATTGTAAAGTAACTATGGAATAGCCAAATGTATCATACGGTCAAGTCATGTGGGTAGAAGGAGTTCTGTTCTTTTTTTGGCCCTATAGTCAACTAGTCCCTATTTATGTCATAGGTCTAAAATGAATCATGCAATGCCATTTATTTCACCAGTGTATGCACTATTTTTTTTCCTAGATAAGCTTTCATTTTGTGTAATTGAAAAACCTATTTATATATATGACATTTCGTAATCAAAAAAGATCTCGGTCATATATAACCTTTACAACATATGTAAGTGATGGCACGTGCATTTGTATTGAATTTGAGGTACACTGGCGGGAGAAAAAAAGATATATTCTATATAATATAATCCTGTGAAACTATTGGCCGCATGCTCGTAAATACTTATCTTGACCGTGCGTGCATAACGTATAAAATCTAATTAGAACTTGTAAGTAGCACATAGATTTTCAATAAAAACACTTTGTAATATTTATTTATTTATTTGTATACTGACTGCAAGTAAATAATTTTTTCTATATTGCCTCTTTTTTACACAGTTTTCAAATATTTAAACAAGTGTTTCAAGGTTAATTACAAACCTCCGAGCGAATAATTATTACTCGTTCCGAACGGGTTTTACTTAAACATTTTTTTAGCAAAAAAAAACTTGTTTCATTTAATTAGGTTTTTAGGAGACCAAGCTGGAAAATAAATCTATATCTTTTTGGTCACTAAAAAGTGGGCATATCATTTATTAAAATGGCAGGTTTAAATGAACCTAAAGTATGATCAAGTGAGATATGCACCATTATATGAATAACACGGTGTCGCTGTGGCAACACAAAACTTGGAAAAAAAATCAGATTTTTGGATCTAACTACCAAAAGTGTTTTTACTGATATGTCGTAAAAAAAAATTCAATTGATTTATCTCTTTAAAAAAAACAAAAGTAAAAAGAGATTGATTAAAAATGTATAATAAAAAAGTCAGAATTATAACCAACAACACTGTGTAACCCGACTCAACTGTATTTCGCCATTCACTGCACCTATTCACTCATTACGGTCTGGAAGAAGATTTTTTTTTTTTTTTATAGCACAAAAACTGGTAGGAATTTCTCGGCTGCCAAAATAAAAGTCGTAAAATTATCTTGTATAGATTATATTTAGTGATTATTACCACCTTTGGCGTTAAAATTAAACTCTATTTATCTCCTTAGCCTGCTAGCTACATAACTAAAGATACAATTATATCTTCTTTTTTTTTACAATAGGTGATCTGGCCCGGGTAAAAAAGTTTAAAGCCTGATCATGTGTTCATTACAGTCTTTTTTTTTTTTTTTCTAATAAATTATACTCTTTAAAACGTATATATTCATTTACTAAAAAAAAAGGGCTGCGCTAAACAGATGTTCCACAAATGACATTGTTCGCTCAAAACAGAACCTATGACTTTTTTTTTTAGCATATGACAAAAAAGAAAATTTGGTTGTTGCACACGTTTTTTATAAAAAAAGGCCTTTTTCTGCAATAACAAATAAGTCGGTGGTACAGATTAAGGTACGCCGAGCCTAGTAAGCATAATATCCGTCATAAGCATATTATAAATAAGTTGTCGTAATACTACGCAAAATACATAGATAAAAAAAAACCTTCCCCAAGTTGCATTGCATGAAAAAAAAAGCCAAGCAATACAGATGAAAATTTCTCGGGTCTTTTTTTTTTTCTCTGCATAAACCGACTACTTTAAAAGTCGGGTTCAAAGATGTATATATACCCTAAAAATTCTAGTATATAATATGCTTACATCATTTTTCTTTTACTAATAACAAGTATTGGGTTTATTCGATAAAATTTAAATATATATAGTTATGCCGTCTGTGCTTTTTAAACACATGAATACAAACTTTTGTGTTTGAAAGATCTACTGCGCCAAAACCGGTAAAGTGTCTTTAATTAGTTTCAACTCCTAAATTTATCTTTTTCGGTATAAAAGCGTATTTTATATATGTATATATATATATATATATATATGGTATAGGCAGATCACAGTAGTACGAAACATGCTAACAAATACTATACCATGTACATGGTTCACGTACTCCATGAAAAAAAAAAACATCTGTTTTTATCACAGATTTATATGACTTTCTGTTACATTCTCTTGGTCTAATATAGACGATATCACATAAAACTCTCAATAAGATAAAGTATAATGTCTCCCCTATTTGTATACATAGTCTCGTTTTATACACATCTAGTTAATGTCCTTAATATAAAATACTTTTAAACCGAACAAGAATCTCGTCTTTATTCTTTTTCAAATTATACTGTATACTTTTCTTTATTATTAAGGTTTATATCACGAGTAAAACAATTATAAGCACAACTCTATGACAGATTCGTAGAAAGACGTAATATAAGCACCCGTTAATGACTCTCTATGCAAGAGTAGAACAGTGAGAGTATTTTTATTTTATTTTTATCTTTTTTCTCAATGGGTAAATGTGGTTGTTTTATCATGTGGAGACTTCAAAGTTGTTGGTGCATTTATTACCTGATGTACGTATAAGAAACTAATAGCGTGGAAATGTCTATTAACATAAACAAAAGAACAACAATAAGATCTATATTGCATCATTGTCGCAATAGGTCTTAGTGATATGCACTCTTTTGAAACATGGAGACTTCCCTACTCTTGTTTGCATAAATACAGTAAGAGCTGGTTTTTTTTCTTTAAAAAGAAAGCATATGATTCTATTGTATACCAATAGACCCATCTTATCTCGATTAAATGTTATGATTGGTACATGTCTTCCCATATTTCACATTAGTACAACAAACTTTCTGTAACACTAATAATAAAAACTTTATTCATCTCATTTGATCATACAGTGGTTCCAAGCCCAAAGTTCGTTTTTGAAAATAATCCAAATTCGCTTTTGCATAGCTCAAAGTTCGCTTTTGTTTTCAGTCAAATTCGCTCTGGTCATAGTGAAGTTTGCGCTTTCATTAACAACTTAAACAGCCTAAAGGTCCTCAAAGCAATTTTTTTTCAAGGTAATTCAAGTAATAATTAAAAAAAAAGGTGATGGTTTGGTGATGGTTTGGTGACGCTAATGGTGATGACGGATTGTTTCTCTTTTTTCCTTTGCCACTTTGCAATACAACATTACTATTTAATTATTCAACTAAAAATAAAACTAGATTACTTAAAGGGGCTTATTCAAGTATGACAGAAGGTTTAGAAAGATTCAAATTACCATTGAAGTGGAAACCGGGCGCTGATCTCATGAGCAAAATGCTATTAAGCGATCCAGAAATAATGCGTATAATTATTCACTCTCTCATTGGTAATACATCGATATTTGTATTACGCGTTTGAAAGTACTAATATATAAGTCGTGGATGTTTCTCCTGATAGCTACTCAGTAGCCCTGACCGAGTGGGCTGATACTAAAGGTGCACATACCTTGTATGCCTCACAAAATATGAGTAATGAAAAATTCATTCCAGTACTTGTTGTTATTCAAGAAGATGTTAACCAAACTACGATTTTGGAAATTATCGAACGCTCAACGTTGGTTTGTGAGAATTTTAGGATCTTGCCCACAGTTTTGGTCATTTCTATCAAAAGCAGCTCTAAATTAAAGAACGATGGAGAGTTTAATGTTATTGATCATCCATTTTTGACGCAATGTGAATCTAAGTTTTGGGCGAGCAAATACTATTTATTTTTTGCTGATAATTAAGTCAACATGAATACAACTAATACATTTACATCTGCACTTTTTACATTGTGTCATTTTATATATAATCCCAATAAAACGTTCACCTTATCGCACCCTTCAAATACCCAAACTATATCTTTAGCCTGTGAAGCTAAACCACACAAACGGATTCAACAATAAAACTTTATTTTTAAATAAATCATTCATTTGATCTCTTGTTTCTTTTTTGAATGTGATAATAGGAACTTTTGAGGGTAGTAGATGATTTCTATGGCTTGAACAGGCCATTTGCTTTACCTTTATCAAAAACTTCTCTCCATTTTTTTCTCTTTCCGGACTTGCTGAGAGTTTCAATAAATGCAGCATCTTTATTTCTTTCTCCTTCACTTCTGTTATTGTCTTCGAGATTCTTTTGAATCTGTTTAACTGAGAAAAGCCCTTCTTCGGCGTGGATAATTGTTTTTCTGCTACTACTAACTCCTTGATTCTTGTTTTCTTCAATAATCTTCTCCAAATTTCTTTTCACCTGACTTACAAAGTACCTGGTATCTGATTTGAGTATCATGTCATATTTATCTATGCCAAAAAAAAGTTAAATGCTCTTGAGCGAAAAAAAAAAAAAAAAAAAATGTTGCTGAATCTGGTGAACCAATGTTTTTGGTGCATTAATACAAAAGCATCCATTTGATATATGAACAGGATATTTGAAATAATGGTATTACACAGAGTACTAATATAAATCCATGATTTCATTATACAAATAAATCACGCCAGTAGAAAAATACCTTTTTTTTCTCTGAAAAGAAAAAAGAAGACATAACCTTATTTATTGGAAAAAAAAAAGGTAAACGGGAAAGGTACACGACTATAGTTTAAACTTTATTAAAATGTAATAATTTAACTATTCAATCAGTTTACATAAAGATGACTTTTTACAAGTAGGTTCAACATCTACTTGTTACTAAGTAAAAGGATTAAACTTGGTTTTGTGATATATGTCTTAACTAGTGGAGTGATCGGATAACGGGAGAACAAAAAGGATATTTGAATCCTTGAAAAAAAGCCTATCTTGATGACGAATTTTCATCTTTAATACTATTACGCAGTTGATGTAACTAAATAATAAATAAATAAAAACATATTAATATTATATATGTATGTATTAATTCTAGAATACTTACCTATTTAAAAATGATAGATGATTTATATACAATATATGTAATAGCTCCTCTAGTTGAAGTTATAGTGATTTTTCCCTACTAAAGATCAAAGTGAGAGAGTGGTTTAGAAACTAGTTTTTTTTTTAGTAGACATACCTATTTGATAATGTAAAGGGTATTTGATGGAGGTTGATGTACTTTCAGTGCGATTGAAATTACTGAGAGTGATTTTATTTCAACTCTTTGTTAATCAGCAAAGGCTTCCATTGCAATTATAAAAATCTTGAAGGATAAGATTTCAATCCTTTGTAAATCAGCGAGTGTTCTTTTTTTCCTTCAATTGCAAATCATAAAATCTTGAAGTAATGCTATATATATTTTGGCTTCATTTCACAGTGATATTGTTAAATAAATAATATAAACAGTTACCCCCAAGGCACAACAACAAAGCCCTTTAGATTTTTCAATTAACTTTTTAAGTGGTTTAGTCAAATGGAAAATCTTAAAGAATGCTTGACTTTTGGTAAGATAGCAAGGGGGGGGGGGGGGTAAGAGGTTTTGGTCTTGATGTTCTATTGCTGATTTTTCCGGGTTTCTTTTATTGATACGCTATGGTTGATTTTACGAGATATCATCCATATTTATCTTGATATTTTACTGTTGATGATTTACCCGGGATCATTTACTACATTTCTCTTGATATTCTACCGCTGATTTTGCTAGGAAGCATTTATGTTTCTCTTGATTTCTTGGATTTTTTTTACAATGATTATATAAGATGGCAGAAAATACTTATCTTATTATATGAGTTTTAGGATGAAGTATCTTTCTGCCATCTTTCTTTTTGAGCTTGCGTTTTTCACGCTCTTCTTCCTCTTCCTCTTCCTCTTCTGCTTCTATATTATAGACAAGTTATTTTTAGTACACATAGCTAAGTCGTTTAATATATATATATGTATATCTTACCATCAAATAATGCATCCAAAAAAGATTTTTTAGCAGTAGTAGTAGCAGTAGTAGCATTAGTAGCAGCGGAAGCAGCAGCAGCAGTAGTAGCAGTACTAGTAGTAGTAGTAGTAGTTGAAGCCTTCAAAGGCTTCGAATCAAAAGGATCTTCCACTAAAGGTCTTGTAGTGGAAATAATTGCATTGACTAAAGAAGAAACATTTTCTTCTTTAGTCGTTGCAATTGGTGCGCGCCCGCGCTCCTTGGAAACAGAAGTTTCAAATTCCTTACCTGTAGCAACAGGTAAAACATCTGAGGGAACTGGTTCCTTCAAAAATACACCACAAGATGGTGGTAAAGGCATAGAAATAACTGGTGAACCAGCACCAGTGACTACAGGCTCAAAAGAGCCTTCTTTTAAAGTTGGTACGTAACCAAAAGAAAAAGATCCAAAATTACCAACAACTAACTCTTGGTCACTAACAGACATTTCCTCAAAAGAGTCAATATCCATTGGTTCGCAAGAGCTAGTTTCAACTTCCATCTTCTCCAACTCATCAAAACAATCAACTTCCATGTACTCTACCAAAGAGGAAGAGAAACGGGAAGAAGAAGATCCAAAAAAGCGGAGAGGCCTAACACGGGTACAACGAGGTGCACCTGGACAAGAACGGATAAATCTACGAACTCGTAAACGAGAACGACGAATAGCCGAAGCTTGTGATTTGGTATTTTTGAAATAAAAAAAAGAAGGGTCACTACCACCACATTCTTTTTCTTCTACAACAAAAGGATGAAATACAGTAGAAACTGTATTATCGTCCATCTTCTCAGTAGGAGACAAAAACTTGTTTTCCAAAATTACAGGATTCATGTTTCCATAAATCTCTGCATTTTGTACTAACAAGTTAGTATCTACACTACAT
This sequence comes from Thamnidium elegans, assembly GCA_025201345.1. NCBI lineage: Eukaryota > Fungi > Mucoromycota > Mucoromycetes > Mucorales > Mucoraceae > Thamnidium > Thamnidium elegans. The sequence continues at coordinate 1,176,300 of JAIXMG010000006.1, read as the reverse complement.
TCACCGGCGACGAGATCGATGTCATTTGCACCATGACCATCTCTCAAGTCAGTATCTCCAGGTAAATGAATATTGTCAACGCCGACAACATCATCACCTTTTGCAAGAACACCAGCATCTTTTCCTACAAGCATACTACAGTAACAGTGTTCGTTGCATGGACCAATGGCACCAGCATCTTCACCTTCAAGACTACTACAGTAACAGTAACCATTGTCCTCAGAATTAATAGGACCAGCATCTTCACCTACAAGACTACTACAGTAACAGTCGCTATAATCTGAAACGATATAGCCAGCATCTTTTACACCAAGGCTACTACAGTAACAGCTATAATCAATATTAGAAGGAACATGATTTGACTCATGAGCCTTCTTATGGTTATCAGTACATTCGTACCAATACCATTTAGCAGCATTCCTAATTGCGAAGCGACCATGAAAAGAGTAAAGTTTTACTAATCCCAAGGTAACAGCAAGAAGAATGAAGCTATGAAGGGAGATAAACCAAGTGATAACAAGAGCTAACGCGAGGTAAACCAAGTTGTTTGCAAAGTTTTGGGCCTTAGAAACGAAATGTTCAAAAGGATCAAACTTTACAGGATACAAAGTATCAGGTGAGGAAAGCACAGCTAAACATGCTGCATTAAGAAGTTGTTGTTGTTGTTATAAACTAATTTGAAAAGAAAAGAGATTAGTTCAAATTAATAATAAAGAAGCACTTTAATTTTTTTTACTTACTTGAGCTTTTGTGCGGACATACTTACTTATTTAACAATATGAAGAAGAAAGCCTTTTTTTTTTTTGACTTTTTTTTTTGTTTATATCAATTTGCGCAGCAATAACTATCACGTGACTGTTTCGTGAGAGTAAATTCTCAACTACAACAGCTAAACTGAGTATCTCTTGTAAGAAAAATAAGATGCTTTAAATGAAGAAGCTTTTTTTTAAAAAAAAAAAAGGTCAAAGCATGTTTCAGAATACTATATTTTATATTGTTAATTAATTAAATAGGCGATAAAAAACACACGATTTACTCAGTCTAATAGTGTATTCATTCACACTGTAATAAAACACTATTGCTTGATGGTATATATAAATATAACCTACTACTCATTAATCGTATATGTACTAATAGATTATTTTTTTCTTTCAAAGCACATTGTTGTAAACAATTCAAAGTTGGCTCGAATCGTCTGAGATTGAACAGAAAACAAAGAATTAATTCATGCATAAAAAATACTTCAAGCTTTCTTTTTTCTTTTTTTCTTTTTTTTCTCTCGCTTGAATTCATGAACAAAAGGCACAATCTAATGTTGCAACAACAACAACAACAAACAACAATGACTAACAGCATTTCCGTTTCAATAACGCATCATAATTATTGACATTTGACATTATGGGCAGAAGCTGTTCTAAACGTAGACGTTCTGAAAGCCATCTTATTAAAACCTACACCCAAGAAACCCCCCCCCCTTCAAAAGCAGGGAGGGAAGGTACGTGATGATGGTATACATGTTACTGGCAGTTATATAATATATACTAATTTAGTTTTCACAGCAGGTTTACAATAGGCATCTCGGTGAAAAAAAAGAATGAGCTTTCTTTTTTGAAGTAATCCTTATGTACCTCATTTAAAAAATAACAATCTTCTTTATAGACGACTGAAAAAGTAGATTGGGCTTGTAAAGTATAAGTGAAAAAAAAAAAGCTTCAAAGATGGATATGTGCAATCAAGTAAAGAAAATGTAGATAAGTAATAAACTCACTTTGAAATATATGTATTGGCTTCACTTAATAAGGAGTTGTGTAACAAAAAAAGGTCTTTGCCGAACCCAAAAGATTTATTTGCCCGCAAAGTAAACAGAAAAAAAATACTCTTTATACCTTTTTACTACATATGCGGTGTAAATTACAGTCCAAGAACTTCAAGGTGGTCAGTCTGTAGTGTTGGGACTTAAAACTCTCTCTTTGTCTCCTGTGTCTGAATGCTTCAACAGCCCAGGCGCTACTTTCTCAAAAACATGGCACACCATTAGGGATAAATATATGTTTTTTTTGTAGTGGCAACTTTTTAGTATTTGCTTGGTTTATTGAACGCCTTTTCACTGGTTTTTTTTAGGTAAATATACTCTTATTTTATTAACTTCTTTGATATTAACTCTTTTTTTTTTATAGTAAATTACTTTCAAGTTGTCCCAAGATAGTGTATAAATGGGATTGAGATTTAAGGAAACAAAAGTCTTTTGTCGCACCATTAGGCTTGGGATCAGAATTGGCGTCAACATTGCATGTAGCATTTTCTTATTTCTGTAGCTATAAGTTGTGAGACGAAGAGATACCTACCAAATTAGTTTGTTTTCTCTCCTGCCAAAATTTAATTCATTCTTATAGTTTATCTGGTGGCTACATTCTGATACTATCCTTGCGGGCTGTTTTTATACTGGAATCTCAATGCATTCGAGGGGCAATTGGTGCAGTCCCTTAGCTGTGTCATACGGTATCGTCCTCAATCATCTTCTCTTTTTCTGTAATGGAAAAACATAGTTGATGGATATCGGTTTGCTGGTTGAGTTGGTGGGATTTCGGTGCCGACATTTATGCCCGTCCCGTGCCTCTGACCTAGAGTCCTTACTGAAAACTCCTTTGTGCTCGTAATTGTGGGGGTGGCCTTTGTATTGGAAAGTAAGAATATGTAGTATTTTATAAGTAGTTCCTTTTGTGATGTAGTTTATTCTACTGATCAGATGGACCTACCATTACTTTTTGGGACCAGAAGTATTCTCGCCTTCCCTTGGCTGCTTGTCCTGTTAGTAACAAAGTATTCTTATTTTGTGAACCAAGAGGAGTGCATTTTTTTTATTAGTATTTTGTTCAGTAAATATTTTTATTTGAAATATGATAGTATTGTTTCTATTTATAATAATCAAGACGTATTATAGTCAATACCAATAGTAGTCCTAACCTACGATGACACATATTTGTCCTCTACTCCTTCCATGGAATTATCATTGTGTATGTATAAAAAGTGATAGTCTGGTGTGACTCTAACATATAATCATATTTTCTATTTTTTTTTATAAGTTAAAAACTTTGGACTAGGAGATGATGGATGATGGGTAGGGTCATATTACTTCTAATGTCTTCGTAGAGTATAGTTAGGGACTGTAAGAATAACAAGCTTTGGAAAGTAAAGCACTCAATATTATATCTACTTGTTTCAATTTGAAGCCATTGGTTTTATATATTCAAATGCCTGAAGATACAAAAAAGGGGAAAAAAAGGAAGAGAAAAAAGAGTGACTTATTCAGTTAATTTTATATTTATTTGGCCAAACTAAATAGTTAAGCCACGGACAGCTTGGCACGTAAAGTTTAAGAAGTAAGCTGATATACCGTTCATCATATTTAAGTAATCAACTTCCAAACATTTAAAGAGTCTAGTAAAGTCAGACTTGGAATCCTTGTAGAAATATTGATCGCCATTTTCATTCGAGTGCTTGAAAAAAAAACGCATGTAGATGTGACCATTGTGTTTCCATTATCAAGCGTTCCATCATATGGTATAAAATTATTTTCCACAAGTGACAAAGTCTTCAAGTTTGGTAATTGAATAGATAAGCGTTCCAAAATTTTTAGGTAAATTTTGATAAAACTCAAATTGAGTTCTTCAATCGATGTGAGCTTTCAGGACTTAAGGTTACTATGATACCAAAAAAGCATTCCAATTTCTTTAAAGAAGAACAGCAATCAGACACATGATCTAAAGGATATATTTGGTACGCAGCTATTATTTCCTCCGCTATACTAGATGTATCTTGAGGCATAAACCTGATACACAAATTAGTTAAAAGTGGTCCTACGTTTTCTACCAACTAATTCAGCAGTCCAAGGTATATCTTCAAATTTTATACTAGAAGCCGTTACTCTGCATTTATTTGACATACTGATACAAGGTTTGGTCGGGATAGGGTTGCAGATTAAAATAATTTCTTCTAATGTTAAAAGATACTACCTTCTTGTTAGCTGCTTTGTAAGATTCATATTTCCAATATAAAAGTAATAACGAAGCTATATTTTCATAGGGGATATATTTTACATCGAAAGTATTTCTGTTGAGTAAACGAAAGTACAACAGCGCCACTATAATTTGTACTTATTTGCTCCGTATCTTGATTAAAGTGAAGGGTTTCTAAATCTGGAAATACACGTTAAAAATTCTTCATCGCCATAGTGCCTTTATGCCTTCTACAAACTTTTTAAATTCAACTTTTGATTCGAAGAGAGCAGCTACTGTATTGTACTAGGTTTAGGATAAGTAAACAGAAAGTATCTGGATTAGCTATTAATATAATGTATATATAATAATTATTTTTGATATATAGAGGTATTTGTATTGATCTTCAAACTGTTTTCGTGTAATGTTCTTGACACTTGTTTTTTGCAGGGAAAACCTTGACACGTGTTCTATTTACACAGTCAGACAAAAAAAACTGCCAAGTATTAATTTTATACACAGCTGCTGCTCTAAGAAAAACTGTATCTTAAAAAAAAAATATAGATAAAATGGGGGGGGTCTATTTACTCATGTGATATATATTTTATCAATGATAGCGTATTTAGACTGCAACCTGTTTCATATAATGTACTCGTGTTTAATCATTTTTACACACGTTATTTCAACTTGTTTCATAAAGCAGGTTCCCCACGTCAAGAGAAAAGTAAATATTCACTAACATATAATGGAATAAAAACCCTCGCTCTCTTAAAACATGAACCACACGCTTTGACGAATGTCTTTGAACCTATCTAATAAACTATATTTGTACCTTTTGAATAGTATTATCCTATGCAAAAGAAAAAGTAGTAGAATGTATTTTTTTTTTGTATAAAAGTATTTATTGAATATTTTTTTTAATGCACACACCGATGAACCCATTTAAGCTTAGTTCGTGACGGGTGTTTAATAGTTTTTTTTTTTTTTTTCAACAAGGCAGGGGCAGTTTTTTATAGTCGGATCTTTTTTTATTTTTTCTTTCAAAAAAATGTTATCTTTGAAGCCTACTTTGCGTTTATTCTGTAGAGTTACTCGTAACTATAATACATTAGCACAAACGCTTCCAGGAGGAGGAGGAGCAAGTTTACAACGTCAAAGACAAAGCACAGCCTTTCGACCACCACAACCACTAGCTCCTTTGCAACAACAACAGCATAGTAAGCCTACACAGTCCAAAACCAGTTCTGGACGATCACGTAGGGATGAAGAGATCAGTTCACGTTTTATTACCTTTGTCGATGAGCAAGGAGAGGCTCATTCCCGTTGTCGAGTACAAGACGTATTGAACCAATTCGATCGTTCTCGTTATTTCTTGGTTGAAGTAGATCCTTCAGCCAAACCTAACCCAGTGTGTCGTTTGTTTGATAAAAAAGCATTATTTGAAAAGGAAAAACAAAGTAAAAAGAAGAAGCAGACTTCACCTGAATCAGTATTAAAGGAAATTGTATTTGGTTGGAATGTTAGCTCTCATGATATGGAACATAAATTAAACAAGGCAATACAGTTTTTGGATAAAGGAAATAAAGTTAAATTAGATATTGTTTATAAACGTGGACAGAAGCGTGTAGATAAGGAAACTCAACAAGAGGTAATTTCTACTGTGGCTGGATTAATGGAAGACTATAAGCTTGCGAAACAACCTGCTTTTAATGGTCAAAATTGTTCTATGCAATTTGAAAGAAAACAATAAAATAAAATGATTCCCTCTTTTTCTTTTTTTTTGGTATTCATAAAAATATATGTTTTATTATTATTATTACATGGCATGGGCAGCTCTTTCTTCTTCTTGGTCACGAACTCCATTCTTTTCTCTTTCTTGTGCATAGAATTTTTCCAATTGAATAGGGTCAATAGGATAGGTATTTTGAGGGGCAGGAAATTGTCTACTTTTAACATCTTGATGATATTCTTTTAATGCATTTACTATAATCTGATTTAAATTACAGTATTGCTTTGTGAACCTATAGCAATAATAATAATTAAGAGACTAGTTATATATATATATGTATACAAGTACTTACTTTGGTACAAATTTATCAAATAAACCTAAAGCATCATTTTGAACCAAAACTTGACCGGAGCATTGTACACCAGCGCCAATGCCAATAGTGGGTACCTTTAATTTTTGTGTAATGTAACCAGCAATTTCTTCAGGCACAGCTTCAATCACTATTGCAAAAGCGCCGGCCTCTTGTACCGCTAAAGCGTCTCGTAATAAAGCAGTTGCTTGTTTAGCTGTTTTGCCTTGAACTCTAAATCCACCTAAAGCAGATTGTCTTTGAGGAGTTAAACCGATATGACCAATGACTGGAATACCAATACGACTAATTCTATGAATTGTTTCTGCCATTTCTATACCACCTTCTAGTTTGACAGCCTACATGTATAAATTTTTTTTTTAATTAGTTTGTGTGTAACCAGTAATAAAAAAAAGTTTCTTACATCGCAGTTGCCTTCTTTCATAAACCGAAGTGATACTCTTACTGCATCATCAGGGCTTGCTTCATAACTACCGTAAGGTAAATCTGCAATAACAAATGGAGATTTACAACCTCTAGCTACAGCACGACAATGATGCAACATATCCTATTACAAAAAAAAAAAAAAAAAAAAAAAAAAAAAAAAAAAAAAAGGTTACATAAACAAACAATACATAAAAAACAAAAAAAAAGCTTTTTTTTACCTCAACAGTAAGAGGATTTGTAGAATCATAACCCAAGGTAACCATAGCTAAAGAATCACCCACCAAACAAATATCAATACCGGCTTTATCAACTACAAGACCAGAAGGATAATCTTGAGCGGTCATCATTGAAATGGCTTCTTTACGACGATACATGGTTTGAATAGTTTTAATTGATACTTTGGATCTAGCTAAAATATTATAATTAAAAATGTTGGGGTAAGTTACACAATAAATAAAATAAAAACTTTACTTTACTTTGGGCTACGGGCTCTACTGGCCTACTTGAATAAAATCTGCTTGCAAAAACAGGCATAATAGGTCTTGATAAAACCTTTTGAGCTAATACTAATGTTCTTAATCTTGTAACAGACATCATATTACTATATATAATATTAAATAGCTAAAGAAGAAAAAAAGATGGATAAAATAAAAGGGATAAAAAAAAGGGAGTTGTCAAGAGAGAGGGGATTCCGTTTGTCAGCAGCTTTATAAAGAGAATAGAAAAAAAATATGACTCCGATATGAAAACTAAGGTGACTGGTTTCATCTTATTGTTCTTTTTTCTACTTGTAAACGGCGTGTAACACCGGATTCTCCCCCCTTTTTAATATTACATTTGACGGTGTCAAACTTGGTTTATAATAACCAATTATACACGGGTAAAAGAATATAAAAGAGACGGTGTAGATTACCGACGAAACTTGGCTTATGAGAAGTCAGTCATTCAAAAAAGAAACGGTATAGATTACCGACGAAACTTGACTTATGAGAAATCAGTTATTCAAAAAGGAACTACACCATCATAAATATATCAGTAATGACATCTCGACCCAACATAAACTTGCTGTCCCTGTAGATATACATATAAAGTGTTCGGAGCATGAAAAAGGTATGATTGATATAAATCAACTATTAAGTGTTTTTTCTTTTTCTTGTACGGATCCTTTAATAGTAGATAAGCTACATACCTGAGATCTAGTACAAATGCGATACCTGGACCAACCATAAGGTCCTTTTGCTTCCTTGTGCAATCTGGCAGGATCTAGCATATACGGTTAATACCATATCGGTTTCTAGTAAAAATAGATACGATGCAGTACACACAAAGTATGATTCATCTTGATACTGACCCATTAATAGCAAGTAAGCAAATCCCACTCTCTATATCTAAGATTTAGCATACATCGATAATACCATCTCGATCTATATGACACTTGCATTAATACGTACTGCGCATTAAGTATGTATGCAAAGACTGATTCATCTACAGAAACCATGTATATTTTTTTCTTCCATTAGTACTAAATAAGCAAACAGTAATAACTGTCGAAAAAATGACATTTTATTTATTGATTATTTCTATAAGCTTTAAGGGGGTGGAAGAGAGAGAGTACATGAAAATATAAAAATTATTACTATAATAAAAAAGATTATTACAAAAAAAAAAGATTAAAAAAAAAGGTATGATGTAACATGCGATGAAAAGAGAAAGGGTAGAAAAGAAAAAGAGTGGGATATATTAAAACTCGATGTCATCTTGAGCAAACATGCCACCCAAAGCAACCTTTTCACCAGCAGTAAAAGCAGGCATACCTAAGTAAGGACAGGTAGAACATCTAAAGGCATCACCTAAAGTACAACTTCCACAACCAGCCTTCTTTGGTGTAGGATCAACTTCAACAATTTCATCTTGAATATCATCCATTAAATCCAAAGAGACAACACCATTTGCCTCTGCTTCTTCTTCTTCGGCTCTACCACAAGTACAATTCTTACAAGCCTTTCTCTTTCCTTCTGTCAATTCACAATCATCTGGTCTAGCTAAAGATTCCTTACTAGGCTTTACTCTGTCAGATTCATCCAATAATAAATCATCGTCTTCGATATCATCAGTTGACACACTGGCCCAAACTGCTTTTTTATTACTAGGCTTCTTTTTAAAGTTTAACTTCATCTTTTGACCAACTTCATAAGCTGGCTTTTTGGCCTCAATATGAGCAATACCAAATTTACCTGTCAATCTACTGACGCCCTGTTCAATTTTGGTTGTACCCCATAATCTAAAATAAGAAGCCAAAGTTTCGTCGGAAACGGGAGCGACATTGGTGACTGTAACATCAACAAAACCAGCAAGCTTCAACATGGATTCTAAATCGGTTGATTTACGAGTAATGGGACAAATAGTGTTTGCTAAATCGACCAACAATACAACTTCTTCTAAAATCAAACGACCACCGGCTGCCAAAGTAGTCAAGTAATGAGAAAACATGGAAGGTGTATGAATAGAAACAGAAGGAGAGAAAAGATTAGAGTAAATGAGGTTATAACTAGACTTGATCAAAGGTGCTAAAAACTAATGTTAATTTTTAAGCTGCAGATATATATAACAGTTTAAGTTACCTTCAGAGACACGCTCGAATACTTCAAAAGCTGTTTGACCATTTGAACCTACTTGCTCTTGAACAGAATTCTTGACTTGGATAAAAGCAGCTTGATCGACAGTTGCAGGTGCAACAAATAATACCTTATCTCCAGCAGTAAATGAATTTAACGACATGTTTTCTTTAATGTAAGTTTATTGGCTTTTTTTTTATGTGTGTATAAAAAAGAAAGAAGTTGAAAAAAAGAGAGGAAAAGAAAAAAAAAAGAAGAGAATTTTTTAAATAATTAGTCAGATTAGTCAGAAAAAAAAACTAGATAAAGGGATCCTTTTGATTGGTTTGTGTCATCACTTATCTTGATATCCCACAAAACTACACAAAGATCTTCTAAAATCTAATATACTCGTAAGAATATTGCTTTATTCTTGAAGTCTACTGTACCTAGTATATATTAGCTCTGTTATTACAATGAATTTTTGCTGCCAAAAAAAAAAAGATCGATTACCAAGATACATTTTAATTTAATAATACAAGAATGTTGGATCGGAACAGTATCATAAACACTTTAAGATCTTTAAACTTATACAATTCATTTGAAGAACGTTATAACATACTTCTTTTTCTCGTCTTCTTTATCAAGACTTGATTTATTATACGAGCTACAAGTAAAGGTATACGCTAATATATACATACTATTAAGCCTTCATCATTTCTTATATATATATATCAAGCAAAAAAAAACTAATTGTATCACATTAATAGATAATAGAAAAAAATCCATATAGGTACAGTTAAAAACTATAAATCTTCCCGCAGCAAAACTTTCGTGTCACCTAGCTTCTTCTTTGACTATATTCACATGCTTTTTTTTAAAAAAAACATTTAATGATAGTAACCGAGTTTTTCCCCCCTCACAGTTTTAAAAAACGATATGTAATCCAATTCCTTCGTAGCAACTGTCAGGGGTCATTTGTAATACTTTTAAAACATAATATTACCTTCTTTCTTTTCGAATATTTAGGAATATTTGCAATTTCTACATAAAACGAATTTTGTATAAAATCGCGTACTTTATTAAAGTTAAAAATAAAATAAAAAAGAAAAGAAGATAGAAAAAGGGGGTGGGGATAAGGTTGGACTATTGAAAGTAAGACTCGATAGAATCAAAGAATCTTTTAATACGTTGTCGAGTCGGTCAGGCATGGCGAGGATACCACTGATCGAGCTAACGAGAATTTAAATAAGGAACAATGGTAAAATAGCACCAAGAAAAGGTGGTATCAAAAATACACATCGAGTGGTAACGCCACATACAGTTAAGTATTATATCGAGAGAGATAAGCTCGTCTTCGGGGACTGAGTAACTATGTCGATCATGTAAGCTCTTCCAAAAACCACATTTTTTACTACAGCTGACACAAAAAGTTTGGTTATTTTCGTTTTCTGACTGAAAGATTTGACATATAGCAAGATGGTCATATTTACGGGCCCCATCGAAAAAGCGTGCCCTGAACTTTTACTCGATCTTGTACGAAACACCACCAAACAATGTCAACCTTATGAGGCAAGAGCAATAACCAGAAATACGTCTATGAAGTCGGAGGAAGATAATTTTTTGAAATAACAAAAGGTGTGCGAGCCAGCCTAGATGTAGTAATCAATACATCCGTTTCCTTTTTACAGCGATGTTCTAGTTGCATATGTAGTCTAAAATCACCGATAGTGGCTTGACAGATCATTGACAGTTTATGAGCTCTCGTGCGTAAGATCCAGTGATCATAATTCGGAAGCCATTCTTTAAGTTTCAGAGAAGGATCTACTTTAGTGAGTGCTGGAAATGATGGAAGAAAAAACGCATCACTACACAGCAGTAGAAATTTACGGAAAGCCCAAGATTAGAAAACGTTAATATCAGGTTGTTTTAGCAGCTGGTATATAGTAGAACAGGCGAGTCCAATTTTCGTAAATTAAAAAACAGACGACTATGGAATGGTTAAATCGTATGGTTCCACCGTATAATGTCAAGAACTAAGTGCCATAAGGGAATTTTGGCGGGTCAATTGTTTCTGCCCTGTTAGAATGATGATGAGTAAAAATCTTGGGATATTGCAGCACATTTTGTTGAAAAGTGAGCACCAGTTCCTGTTTTTATAAGTAGAACGACTTAAAGGTAGAAATATAGTTTAAATAAAATTAAAAAGATACAATGAATTTTAAATAATTCAAGGGAATCAAGCTACGAGTAAATATAGATAGGAGGGAATAAAATAGTAGTAAAAAGATTGAAAGCCCTTTTTATGTATTTAGTTAGGTAGTAAGTTAAATTGATTTTTATTTTTATTTGATTATTTGTTTGATATTTATATGTTTTTTTTAAAAAAAAAAAAGAGATAAGAAAAGATATTTGTATGGATGAACCATCTATTAAATTGTTCATGCATCGGATGTATCCACGATTTGCTTCATCCAAAACCAAAAAGAGAAAATAGTATTTTGTCGTGTAACAAATTTACATTCTACGGAACCATATAGTGTTACATAGTGTCTTACAATTTTTGTAGTGTCACAAATCCAAGAAGGACGCTCGTTGAAGAGGATCCTCCTTAACAAGGATTGCCTTTTAAACTTTAACTTAAAATAATACTTTTTTTTGTAATAATCTAAAATAATATAAATAACCATCGAAAAATCACAATCTAATAAAATTCAATTCATTTTGTTTATAATTTAATCTTATACTTCTTTAACTTATAAAAGATCTCTTAACTAGCTCTTTTATTCATCTCTTCATTCTCTATTTTATTCTATACTTGAATTCCCTTGGATCTCACTCTCCATTGTACTCTTATCTAAAACTCTTTATTTACCTTATTTTACCTAAGTCGTTCTACTTATAAAGCAGGAACTGGTGCTCACTTTTCTTACTATTACCTTGTTATACTCTTTTTACACTTTACCACACTATCTATTGATTAACAACCTTTTATTTTATTTCTCTACCACATCCCAAATTCTAACATAACAATAGTATCAGCGGTGTATGCGGCTGTTAGAATTTGGGATGTGGTAGAGAAATAAAATAAAAGGTTGTTAATCAATAGATAGTGTGGTAAAGTGTAAAAAGAGTATAACAAGGTAATAGTAAGAAAAGTGAGCACCAGTTCCTGCTTTATAAGTAGAACGACTTAGGTAAAATAAGGTAAATAAAGAGTTTTAGATAAGAGTACAATGGAGAGTGAGATCCAAGGGAATTCAAGTATAGAATAAAATAGAGAATGAAGAGATGAATAAAAGAGCTAGTTAAGAGATCTTTTATAAGTTAAAGAAGTATAAGATTAAATTATAAACAAAATGAATTGAATTTTATTAGATTGTGATTTTTCGATGGTTATTTATATTATTTTAGATTATTACAAAAAAAAGTATTATTTTAAGGCAAAGGAGGTTAAAATTTGTTTACAACCATCCTCGTCGAAGAGAATCCTCTTCAAAGAGCATCGTTCTTGATTTAGTGTTACGGGGATAAATAAAGGTCATTGTGTAACAGTGTAACCAAAGAAAAAAAAGAGAACCGTGTAACAAGTCTACATACACTAATTTAGTTACGAAAAAGAAAAATGTAATTGAGGCTACCAGGGGTCGAACCTGGAATCTCCTGATTCGTAGTCAGACGCCTTATCCATTGGGCCATAGCCCCTCAATTGAGAACTTAAACCACAATTTTAAATATTTGTTATTATTGTATTTTACATCACGTGAGTTTCACGTGATTAATTTATATTTTGATATTTGTATTTTTTAAAAACAAAATAAATATACAAATCCTCAATGGTCCAACGGCTAGGATTTATCGCTTTCACCGATACGGCCGGGGTTCGACTCCCCGTTGGGGAATATATATTTTTTTCTCGAGTTTTATGTAAACGTCTCATGAAATTATTTTTATCGTATTGTTACAAATGGAGTACTAGTTATTTGTAGAATGGGTAAAATATAAGGTATAAAATAAAAAAAGATTATTTTATAAGTTCAATAAATTGAAAGTGAGCACCAGGTTTATAGTTGTCCAACTAAGAGAATATATTATATAAATATATAATACGTAGAGAAATAAAATAAAAGAATAATAAATTTTACAGAGAATTATATAATAAAAGAATATAATTCAAGGGATCTTTATAGGTAAGAAACTGAAAATAATCGAGTATAAAATATAGGTGAAAAATAAGATAAGATTTATTTAATAAGTAAAATTATGTGGTATTTATATTCAAAGGTGCCCGTCAGGACATCCTTCGAATCTTGTAAAACACCTCTGATATCAGGAATAACTTTGTTCCTTTTCATTCTAAATAATGTGTAATGGATAAAATTCTAATCTAGTCTGTTGTTTTTGTTCTAGTTAACTAATATAATAAAATAAATTAATGTTTTTACGATAGGAAAGAACTAAACGTCATTATAGATGTAAGTAAAGAGATGGAGTAACATATCTGATGTTAAATGAAGGATAAACTTGAGTAAGAGATAATAAAAAGATGGGAAAATAATACTTGTTCAGATAAAAGTATAAAATAGAGCTTTAAACTGATACAATATTCTTCGATTCGTAACCGTACCTGTGTCAGTGTCGTAGTCACAAAGTGATATAAAAAGAACAATATTCTAATCAATAAACTTTATCTATCTTTTAATCTTTTAATCATACTTTTGTTTTTATCCTAGAACCCATAGTAACAAAAGAGTTATAACCACCAGCTGAGACACGACATTAGGCAAATGTTATATTTAATTTGAGGAACAGATGCAAATTTCCTCAGTAATCTATACTATGAACCCACTCGTTTCCACGCGTAGCATTTTTAATCACATTTATTTATTATATCCCCTTGATTTAAAAACGGGGATACAACACTGTTTTTGTTATTTTGATTTTATATATTGGGAACGCTCCCTGACCTCTCTGAGTTATACATAAAACATAATTTTCGCTACACACTTGTTGTAAAATACCAGCTTGGAAATCTTTATATTAGAATGATCGCTGTGTAATAACTGGTAGTAAAAGCTGACTATATAATTCGGGTATAAATAAACACAATGTGTCAATTCCTAATTCTAAATTAAAATCAACAGCTTCCTCTTCTAGTATTTTTGTAAATGCATATTTTAGCTGTGGATTATTGCTGAAACGTATCAAGCTCAAAAGATAATCTATATTCACGTAGTTTCCAGACAGCTCCTTATTTAACAAAGAGGCGGATAAAGTACAGGTAATATCTTGTAGAACTGACGTAAAAGAGATTTCTATGATATCAGCGGTTGTCAAACGAACTATGCAACCACAAGGACTATTCGACTTGACAGTGTTTGTCTCAACAGTGCTATGTATGTTAGTGTTATTTTTAAGGACCTAAATATTCGAGTATCGAGTTGTTAGTATGCAAAGAAGATACTTTTTATTCATTTATATTTCTTACACTGTCTGAAATATAACGTTTGAGATTAACAAAATATTCGGTCTTAGTCGTTAATAAGAAAGAATCTAAAATTTCATTATCATGAATTTTGCGCAATCCAATTAAGCCACTATTTTGCGCGAGTTTATTCCACATACTCGATCACATATAATAAAATATATTCTGGATTCCTGTTCATTTTTTTCCGAATCAGAAGCTGCTATTACCAGATTTAATGTCAGCTGTACATAATCTTTATGCAATTGACATAATACAAAATGTCTTGAGTGGTAATTTGAGTAGTATCTTTTCTTTTATAAAGATAAAGTACATCAGTATGAATGTCTGCATATATTTTTGTTTGTCAATCGATACTAATGCTTCATCAGCGGAAATGTCCCTGGTCAATATAGGTTCCATTTCAAACAAAATACCTTTTTTTACAGAGACATCTTTATCAATAAAAAATAATTCAAGTTATCTAGCAAGTATTTCTCAGGAAACGGTATGAACCTGGATAAAGCTTAATATTATTTAGACAGTATGTATTATGTTATTAGAATTACCTCTCTTAAATATTTAACGTCGTCGCGCTCGAATCGACGGAAAAAAATTCCAAAGGAGACAAACTATACTTTAGTTAGTTTTTTGCGTAGTAAAGTTGATATGGATATTTTACTATTTGTCCCTCACAAAAAAAAAAAATCATTGACGAAAATCTGCTGGATCGATTCATCTTTGTTTAAAAGAGAGCATGTTAATAAGGTAGACCCGAGAGAAATATCTTTGTATAAATGTTAGTTGTTGCTAAATAATACACATAATTTTAGCATATCCAAATTGATAATAGCGTTTGATTGGAGTTTAGAAATACAGATGAAGAGGTGTTTAAATCTCCCGATGATAGTATACGTGATTTACAATGTAAATCAGAATTTTGAATAGCTTCAGAGACGCCCAAACCGACCCCTTTTAAAAGTTATCCAAGGCTCTGTTTCCGTATCATTACCATTCTTTTTGTCCTATAAACATAATTTGTTAGAAGTTGTAATAATTATATAAAGCCACATTACCAATGGAGGCATACGTCTACGGAAAATATAATCCATTATGGATTGTATAATCTGATCTTGATCAAAAGGAAGTAACTTGGTTTTTAAAAATCTTTTTAACGGTTTTCGGCCACAATCGGCATCTGTAGTCTCAGGAAATAAATTGGTTCTTAAGAATGCTTTTATACGGTTTTCAACATCATTGACAGTAATAGAGAGCGTGTTCGAGTTTGTAACTTTGGGAAATAATCTTGAATTTGGAAAGTTGAATCGTGGGCTCATAGTTTGAATTAAACCAAATTTGATTATGATTTTTTTCTCCTCAGGAGAGATTCTACACAGGATTGCATTTTTCCTCTCTTGAAATATTAACTTTTATCATATTTGTATTTCAATCCGAGAAAGATAAAAGCCTGTCTTGATGACCCTTATTTGATATCAAACTTGATTGAAAAAAAATGGTCCGATAATGTTATTTCTACTTTCTTCCCATTCAGAAGGAACGACAAAAACATAATGCAATAAATCAAAGTTTTTCATTTCTTTTATAGTGTCATTTATTGCAAGAGGTAGATAATCCGAAATGGCCTTCATTAGAAACTTATCTTTTTCATCCCAAGTATCCTTGTCCTTTTTAAACAAGTCATATTATCCGTCAATAAAATTACTAATTACTATACTATCTTCGTCGTCATCTTTTTCACATTTCCAGCTCCAATTCTTAACATTTGCTCTTTGATTTGCTTATCGTAAGAGAGAAAAGGGCCATTTCTATACAATATTTATACGCTGTATAATGCTAATTTTATCTTTAACTCGTCATTTATTGCATGTACGGTCTTTCATTACGCTGTAAAAAATCAAAGTATCTGCTCAAAGTAGAAAGAATATAAATCGTAACTCTGGATTTTGCAATATCCAAGCAATACATTTTTTAATGAGTATTCGTTTTTTTTTTGTGCAAGTATTTACATATAACTGCACAATGAGTGTGCTGGTGAAGTTCATATAGGTACTCCATGTTAAAGAACGTTGTTTTTGTTCACATGAACGTAAAGAGGTTATATGCCACTTGTATCACCTTGAAAACTCTGCATTAACATAAACTAATATATTGGGCACATTAACAAACTTCTATAGCTTCTCTTAAAGCGATACCTCATTTTTTTGTTGTTGTTGAACAAACTCGTGTCTAATTTTTTATCAAATAGCGTCGTATACGATTCTACTAACTTCTCTGTTTCTTCAATTTTAACATGCTGTTATTACTAAGTTTTACCAAGAAGGTCAAAAGCGAGTATTTCATTGTAGGTTAAGCATTACATCATTCCTTACTTTTTACTTAATAAAAATTCAACTCGCTTTTTATAAAACGATTTAAGCATGTACTTTTTCTCTTTACATTTAAAGACTTTTTTTTATATTTATTTCTCCCCCTTTAAACCTATAAATTGCATAGTATGTTGTATTAAAGTATGATTTAGCCTAAATAAATTCCGCAAATAACACCTTTATCTATTTAATCACACACACACACAATGCAAATCGCAGGACAGGTGGTGTAACTATTAGCGTGACGTATAATAAGATTTAACTAAATATCATAATATATTGATATAATATGGAAGAGAAGAGAAGCATGACCCTGAAAAGGAAAGATAGCCTTGGATTTCCTCAGTTGAAAGGGTAAACTGTGGAGACGTAAGTCTTGGATGCCTGAGAAAAAAAGTTACATCAAAATTTTATTTCCAAGGAAGGAAATTAGTACTCATAAGCATATTGAGACTGTTCTTCTAAATTTATAAGGTTTGAATATGTTCCGAGAACAGGGTATTTCCGAATTTGACGTGGTTTCATTAAGTTCTGATATATCTTGATAACTTCTTGACCTTTTCAAAATGTAAATGAGACAAAGCAACAAAAAATATATAATCTACTTGATTTAAACAAGTATATAGTATTAAAGTTTTTATTTTTATTTTTATTTTTTAAGTGTAATATAATTTGACAGAACTTCTTTTTATATCTTTTTATATCTGTTGTTGCGTACTATTATTTGTTTTTTTTCTGCTAGTTATCGATATGAATCAATTGAATTTACCTAAACAAGGTTCCCCCCAATGATTATTGTGTTCAAGATATATTAAGATAAAAAAAATTCTAATCAGGTTTTTGTGTTTCCTTTCGAATTTTATAATAAAGACTTTTTGTATTTATATCATTCCGTTCTATGTGTGATCAATAACAAACAAACATATTTCAATATATCTTTTATATCCTGTGCTTATTTTAACCTAAAACTTGTCTTTTGATCAAAAAAACTAGTATCTGATCTAAAAAAGATAATATTACGCTATGTTTTTGTTATGCTAAAAAAAAGAAAAGTCAAAATGGTTCCTGTTTCACAAAGTCATATATATTTCGCTGTTATCCCATAAATCTTGTAGCAGTTCCACTATGCATATTTAACAATTTTTTTTTGTTTAATCACTTATTGGATACATATGTATAGGTTCCTACAGACATGAACAATGTTGATTGCGTATTTTTTATTTTAAAAATAGCAATTGTTTTTTTTGTAGCCCCCCCTTTTTTTTTTCTTAATTATGATAAAGAATGGCTGAAAATCAGAAATAGATAAGATAATCGAGGATATTTAGTTACTAAAAAGTGCTACGATAGAATAGTAAAGTTTAAAAAGAGAGATATTAGCAATAGTTGTCAATACTTTGATAATCGCTGGAAGAAAACACTAGATAACATTTAGTTGACAATATTAAACGATTACTTTTTGGGGAGAGTGAAATAGCTATCGATCAAGATAGGGAACACTCTCCTACATGTGATATTATAAGAGATCATCAGATTATGCCTGGGACCAGTTCTACTCGCTTCATTCCTCTTTTTTTTCTTAAAGGTATTAGGTCGTAAGTATATAACTTTTTTTTTTTTTTTTTTTTTGCGTCTTTACAAATGAAAATAAATGTCAATATTTAGCTACTATTTAGACTATTTTAACAAAATATTTGCTTAAAAAACTATACTATAATCGATAAAATTATTGCATGAAAACCCTTTTTTTTTTGTATTCTTTCTTTTTCCTTAATTAATATAGAACAGGTACGCTTAGTTTTAACTAGTTCATTGCCCAAAAAAAAAAAAAAAAAAAAAAAAAAAAAAAAAAAATTCCCTGCTAAATAAGCTTTTTTTCTCCTTACGACGTATACAAGGTTTAGTTAACTTGTAAAAAGGAAACATTGGCAGCTTTACTTGCATAAAAATCGAGATATTTTGCTCTTGTGGGAAATTATAATCATGAGGTTGGTTAAGGAGATAAAGTTTACGTTTTTTCTTTTTTGAAGTTCTACTACAATGATAAAATATTTTATATTACTTTTCTTTTTATTTTCAAACATATTTTTTTTTTAGCCTAACGAATTTCTTTCTTCTTTCTCAAAGACTACAAGTGTATAACAGCCTTACGGCCGAGATAAATTTTAAGAACAAAATAATTGTTTCAAAAAAAGAAAAGAAAAGAAAAGTGATACATACTTAAGATAGAATACTAATTTAGTATACAACCTCATGCCCTCAGTGAAATAAAAGAAATATAACAGAGTGAGTAATTTAACAGTAGTTAATAAAGAGTTATGTCTACAATATGATAATAAAAATGCATACTATCTTATAAGAGTATATTGTTAGAGCAATGGCACATTTTCGGCATTTATAAAAAGTTATGCTATCGAGTTAGATTGATGGAGGGGTTACGGACAAGGCGGGGAAAAGAGTTGGGCCGACAAAAAATTGGTATTTCTACACCCACCCCCGCTCATCTAATTTTTTCTTCTTATCACCCCCTACTCTTTCATTACCTTACACTAAGAAAAAAAAATGGCCACTGTATACACTCAAACCGAAGTCGAAAAACACAATGTCAAGGGTGACTTGTGGATGACCATTCATGGAAAGGTTTACGATGTTTCTACTTTTGCTCAAGACGTAAGTTGCATATATATTTTTTATGTGTATTATTCAGTTCATTGACAACTTTTTTTTTTTTTTTTAAAAAAAATAGCATCCTGGAGGTAACTGAAGTTTCGGATTTTTTTGTTTTTGTTTAGCGTAACTGAATTTTTTGTGTTTTTTTTAATAGGAGAGGAAGCAATTTATGATGAAGCTGGTAAGAATACACTGTTTTTTAAAAGCGTTGATAATGGTTAGTAATCCGAGAAAATATAGGTAAGGATGCCACCGAGTCATTTGAAGATATTGGTCACTCTGACGAAGCTCGTGAGCAATTGCAACAATTCTATATTGGTGAATTAGATTCTGCTTCTGTAAGTTTCTTTTTTTTTTTTTTTTTTTTTGAAATTTTTTGATTTTTTTTTTTGACGTGTAATTTTGTTTTTTAGGCTGTTAAGGCTGTCCCAGTTGCTGTCGCTCCTATTCCTCAAGATAAGCCCAAGGGATCGTAAGTTAAAACTCTACAAACATAAAAATAATTTTATATATATTACTAATATATAAAATACATGTATAGTGTTCTTCGTGTTCTTATTCCTGCTGTTGTTGTTGCTGGTATTCTTTTATACAAGTTTGTTATTGCACCTCAACAAAAGAACTAGATTTGTTTGCTATGTTTATTTATTAAAAAAAAAAAAGTGTTGCTAAGCGCCTAAAATAGAAAGATTTTTTAATGATTATGCATGGTGTGTGTATATAGATAAGGGCTTGTAAAGAGACAAAAGAGAGATTAAATATAGTAAATGAATGATCGGCTACATGACGTGAATTATAAACAAGAATATATCTCTTTTTAAGAAAAGTGTCAATTATTGGATGTTTTTTTATCTATCAAAAAGATTACATCATGTATACGTTGTGTGTGTGCGTGCGAGTATATATATATATATATATAAGTGTGTGTGTGTGTGTGTGTGTGTGTGTGTGTGTGTGTGGAAAAAAATAAAAGAAAAGGGAGAGGGTAATAGCGTGTTATTTTAATGGAATAAATTCAAACTTTAAAATTTTAATCAATAATATTTGGGTGACTATTGATTTGTATTCTAACTTTTTTTAATATCTTTTTTTTTTTTTTTTTTTTTTTTTGGTAGTAATGATATAATTCTTGACTTTATAAACTAGTTTATTTTGAACCACTCATAATCAACTTTTTGGTTATAAAATAAAAAGGAGTTCATTGTGTATGCACAGCTAGTAGTTGGAGGAAAAGGGTTATCCGTATATGTAAATGAACGCATGACTCTAAGGTAGCACCAGATAAAGAAGATACTGGACTTGGGTAACACCCGGTTATTTTTAATTGACCAAGCAAAATAAAAGATTTGCTAGAGATAGTGGGGGCCTATTTACGCCCATAAAAATGTCAAATATAAATGAGTGTCCGTGTACATATTACTCTTTTTGTTTCCCCATGACTATTGTACACAAATCGATAACCTCACATGGCTCCCCTTTCATTAACAGTATATGTTAACACATGCAGTTTTTATCCAATAAAAATTTATCTTTTTTTTTTCTGTATAAAAATGACCTTTTTTTTATTTTCCTTTTCCTTTTTATTTTTTATTTTCTTCTCTTTTATTTATTATTGTCTCGGTTTATCTATAAAGCTTAATTTTTTTTTACAACAATGTTATTTGAGTCACACCAATTTGGTAAAATATTATATATACATATATATGTATATAAAAAACTGTCTATTATTATTATAATTTCTAATATAAATAAAAAGAAGATACAAATACCATGGTTACAAAAGACAAGACCAATAATATGCCTACCATAAAGCATTATTATGATAGCGAAGATGATGACGAAACCTTAGCAACAGCCATTGATGATTTATCTAGTTTAATATTATATCCTTCACAACCTTTAATTGATACCGAATTATTTCAAGATCAAATGCAAGATCCAAACAATGCTCATATATCCCAATGTCAAAACACTTACTTTATGGACGGTGGAGTAAGATTTATATCTGTAAGTCACTCTTTCACCCCCCCCCCCTTTTTTTTTCTTTAATAATCTAGTAGTAACACTATAAAAAAAGTTGCCTACTTTAGGCAGTAATACAAAAGCAACGTCACCAATATCTCGTATATTCGAAGAGTGGTTAGCAAATAAATTATACAGTCATCCTAATAAGATGGTAAATCTAACAAATGACGACGATGACGCTATGATGATAGATCAAGACGATATTTATAATGATCAATTACCAATATTAGAAGAAAATTTAGAGCTGTTATCAGAAGACATTATCAATATATTTAAATCAAGAAAGAGAGCACTAAAAGGCTTATCAAACATATTAATTAAAATCAGAACAGGTCATGTCTATACCTATCATCAATTAGAAAACGGTCAACCATTAATCACTGAAGACATGGAAGACTTTTTTCAACAGTTTCCCTTATTTGTTGAAATACTCACTTTTGCTACGCAAGATGATAATAATGAAGAAACTGATAATATCAACTTTTTATTAGTTGTAGAAAATACTACTTTAAATCCTGGTGATCCTTATAAATTAATGGAAAATATTCATTAAACTTTTACGTCTTCAAATGCTAATGGTTCGATATTTCTCATCATTATATTATCCATTTGCTTTTCTTTGATCGGTTGCTGTGTATTGTTGTTGATGCTGTTGTAGTGGTTTGTAATTGTTGCTCCTCCTCTTCGCATAGACCACACTAATCCAAGCACAAATACAATACTATAAAACTAAACAAAATAATAACATTAAAATCATTTCCACACACATATTTGTTTTTCTTTTTCCTTTCTTACCATTGTCTTTAAACTAAGTGAGTTTGAAAACTCATTCACCATTTCTGCAAATGTTTCTGCCAACACCTTTGATTTACTGATCGAAATAGGCTCATGAATACATTTTTCCCAATTCCTACAATAATCAATTATGGCTGGTAGTCTGGTATTTGGTAAACACTTGTTATCTATATATTGCTGCTGACAAAACATTTTCTCATCAAGTAAAACTACTATTGCGTTAGAAAAAATTATAATAATATATAAAAAAAAGATCTTTTTTTTTTACCTGATTCATATTTGGCAATTTTGTTATGCATATCATGGCTAAAATTAATACCAATGTGATAGGAAATATAAAGTACACCAGTAAATAATATGGCTGCTGTTAAGATCTTGAAAAGTCCTGTAATGTAATAAATAGTACTGTGACTTTCTGCTACAGGATCTGGCGCAGAAGGATATTGGTAATGAAAATGCATATTATTGTTATGTGAGATTGGTGGTTGCAGAGGTAAATTAAATAGGGTAGGTGATGCAACGGGTGTAATTGGTATTTGTTTCTGTTCAACAGGTATGCTAGGTTTGTAGTATGGTTCTTGGTTTAAAGGAGCCTCATTGTTCGTAGGTATTTCCATATTTTCTTGCGGTGTCAAAGGTGGGCTAAATAAAACCAATGCACTCTATGCATACAAAAAGAGTTTAGATTTTTTTTTTGTCAAGTGTTATACTCATCATTACCTTTTCTTCTGATTTGGTTTCTTGTTTTACATTTAATTCTCGCATGCTTGGTTTTTCATTTTCCTCTAAAGAAATGGAATCGTCCAGTGAAAACCCATTTAATTTGTCACAGATGGCATTAGTTACCGCTGTTGTTTTTGAATGCATGGCTTGAAAGAAACTTTCTGGTATATGAAACATTCCTTCAGGCGGTGGTACGTATTTTTGTTCTGGATTAGGGAAGACTCCTGGGGTAAAGTACTTTGGTCGATTGGTGTACTCATACTCCATAGAGTCTTCATACTCGTAGTCCATTAAGTCTGAATTCACTTTGAATGTATGAGGATTCCTTTTTGGATCCAAGTTAAAAAAGAAAAAAAAAAAAAAAAGAGAAAGAGGAAAAGATTGGGTTTCTCAAAGTGACTGTAAGTTTTTAGCCAAAATTGGCGGAGTTTAGGCTCTAAAAAAAAGTCCAAGTCCATACATGATATGAACAAAGTCTTCTTGTTAAGTATATTGTGATTGCTGAAAATTTGGACACAATTATCGTATTTAATTTACGAAATATTAATACTTTGCTGTGAACAGGACAATATGTCACGAGAATATAGCCCAAAAAAATCACGGTAGATCAGTCTGATCAATAATAGAAACCTAAAAGTTACAGTCCAACTATAAGAATGAATTCAATTTTGGCAGGAAAGAAAACAAACTAATTTGCTAGGTACCTCTTCGTCTCACAACTTACAACTCCAGAAATAAGAAAATGCCACATGCAATGTTGACGCCAGTTCTGATCCCAAGCCTAATGGTGCGACAAAAGACTTTTGTTTTCTTAAATCTCAATCCCATTTATACACTACCTTGGGACAACTTGAAAGTAATTTACGATATATAAAAAAAAAAGAGCTAATATTAAAGAAGATAATAAAATTACTTAAAAAATCAGTGAAAACGCGTCCAAAAACATATACTGTATTTATCCCAAATGGTGTGCCATTTTTTTTGTGTGAGAAAGTAGCACCTGGACTGTTGAAGCATCCAGATACAGAAGACGGAATCAACATAATAACCAATGGTTTTATAGAACATTTGAGGTAGTAGATGTCTGTTTGCTATATGTTTGGCATACAAATTGGAATCACAATTAGGTCCGCGGGAAATACCTTTCACTGATCTGATGATGCTATTGGGTTCAGGATTAGTACCGGTTTAGATAAATTTTGTTGGATGAAAATCCCCAATGGTTTTTCAAGATATTTGATCCAATCTAACCAAACACTTTGATTCTAAGAAAAAAAAATCACGTTGCCACGTTAATCAGAGTTAGAGGTAATAAAAAAGGGTAATGACTTGAAAAAAACAGTGTAGCTTATAACTCGAAATATATGTTTTTTTTATTGAATTAGTCGTGTAAATTGACCGTGCATCAAGATTCACTCCCGCGTCGAGGTCGAATTCCGTAACTAATACACTTTATAATTGTCTTGTGCAATGGACATAATACATAATAAACCTAACTTTATTAAATATCAATGCGTTAATTTTTCTTTTCTTTTCGCAAAGACTGTAACCACATGTGGTAAAAAGTGTTAATAATCCCACGAAGACGGCTAATTCCAACGTCGCACCAGCTGTTTTACAGCACAAGAAGTCTAGACCGAAAGCTTTATAAATAAACATCATCTAGTTATATATAAAAAAAAGGCGTTGGTACCTGAAAGCTATTCTACTTTTTAACTATAAAAAAAAAAAACTTTCTTTTAAATACAATTGACCGATTTTATTTTTTTCGTATTCCACAACTAAACTTTTCATGACTAATTTCCCCGAGATTAGCTTTTTGTTTCGATTGACAAATGTTACACAACCAAAAAGATATTTACCGGCGGTGACTGTAATAGATTACCCTTGAAGAATGGGTCCGATATTAAAAAAGTTTCGTTTTTTCCTTTTCTTTTTACTTTTCCCTACAACTCTTTAGTTCGCAATGTTTAAAAGTAGATCCTTATGTTAGTTCATGCTTGTATAATATATATAGAAAAAAATTTGACATTACCTGGTATTTAACTCGTTTTTTTTTTATTTTATATAAACTATTTTTGTCACCAGTAGTAAACTCGGCTCGCTCTTTCCGTCGTACATCTTTATTGTAAGTAACAGAAATAGAGAATCCAACGTATTTTTTAAGCTGAAACATCGAAATATTAGGTCCAATAATCAACGGTTTTATGCAACCACCAGAACTACAGTTTTAAACAGCAGTTGGAGAAATAAAGCTTCTGTTGCCGCTTTAGGTGCCACTGTACTTGCCTTTGGTGTTTTAAGCGCTAAAGAAGTTTATTGTGATGCTGTTTTAGAGGATAAAAAACGTGTAAAGGATTTGTTTGCACATACAAAAAAAAACATACAACTTTTTTTTTTATTAACTTATTAAATAATAGAGAACCGAAGGTCCAATTACCGACAGTGATCCAATGCGTCTTCGTATGGAAGCCTTTGTCAAAGGTCTTCAAAACCGTATTGTATCCGATATTGAGCAATTAGACGGTAAACAATTCACGCGTACAGCTTGGGAACGTAGCGAGGGAGGAGAGGGAATTACCTGTGTCCTTCAAGATGGTAATGTTTTTGAAAAGGCTGGTGTTGGAATTTCCATTGTCTATGGTCAATTACCCAAGGCGGCTGTTGAACAAATGCGTCACGATCGCGGTAAAGAAATCAGCGCGGATGGACCTGTTCCTTTCTTTGCAGCCGGTATATCACTTGTCATTCATCCTCATAATCCTAACGCACCTACAGTTCATTTAAACTATCGTTATTTTGAAATCGAGAATCCAGACGGTACTCCCAAGATGTGGTGGTTTGGCGGTGGATCTGATTTGACGCCTTCTTACTTATTTGAAGATGATGCTATTCATTTCCATCAAGTGCTTAAGGATGGTTGTGACAAGTACGATAAGAAATATTACAGTACGTTTAAACAGTGGTGCGATAAGTATTTCTTTATCAAGCATCGTGGTGAGGCTAGAGGTCTTGGTGGTATCTTCTTTGATGATTTGGATGATAAACCTGCTGATGAGATCTTTAGTTTCATCAAGGAGATGGGTAACAGATTCTCTCTTTCTTATATTCCTATTATGAAGAAGAGAATGAACATGAAGTATACAAATGAGATGAGGGAGTGGCAACAGCTTCGTCGTGGAAGATATGTTGAGTTCAATTTGGTTTGGGATAGAGGTACCAAGTTTGGTCTTCAAACTCCTGGTGCACGTATTGAGGCCATCTTGATGACTTTGCCTCTTACTGCTCGCTGGGAGTATATGAAGGAGCCTGAGGAAGGATCTAGAGAAGAAGATTTACAAGAAGTATTAAAGAACCCTAGAGATTGGATTCCTCTCAACTAAAAAAGAAAAAAGTAAAAATAATCAACATGTAGTATAAGTGTAAAACTAGAAATAAATAAGTAAAACCAATGAAAAAATACTTCTTTTTTTTTTTTTTCGATATAACTGAAAAAAAATATATATATATATATTGACAGCGTTTTTGTTCCTTTTTTCTCTCTCTCTTTCTTTCTTTTTTTTTTTTTTTTTTTTCTCTTTTAAAAAAACCATGTCAGTAACTAGTAAAACCAGAGTACCTCAAGAAATTTGGAAATCCATATTTAGTTTTTGTCGAAAAGAACAATTACGCGAATGTTTGTTTGTATGCAGAAATTGGTATATGTTAGCAAAACCTGTATTCTACGAAGAAGTGATGATTCCAAACGAATCCACTAGTGCATTATTTACTGTAACTCTAGCTACTTTTCATAACGGAGTTTACGTACATCACTTAGCACTGCCTCAAAAGCAAAAGCCCAGAAGACGTAAAGCGTCACCCTTATACTCATCTCTCATAATTCAATACATGTTTCAGAGCTGTCCCAACCTTTTATCAGTAGATTTGGACATTTGTAACCCCTATTATTTCCTTCGGTCACTTGTCAAAATAGAGCTTGATAAGTTACAGCAAATTAAAATTCAATGGTCATCAATCAGGAGATTCGGGAGTCCAGCTGTTAAGCGCTACTTTCTAATCGCAAATCAATTGCATCGAAAGTCAATTCTATCACTTGAAATACCAGATATTCCAGACTCAGTATGGACGGGAGACAATACTTTATCAAAACAAGATTATATGTCTCAATTTCTTCGTTTGGAGCATTTGACTATCAATCAAAGCACGCATGTCTTTATTAGCTTTTCAAAAATCTTATCGAGTTTGCCAAAATTAAAAACACTTCACTATATCAGTCTCTTTCGCTCTTTAGGAATTACGGATCAAGATATATTGGATTCTAGTAAAGTTAAGTATGCCAACTTAAAATCACTTTCTTTGGAAGTGTTTCATTTATCAGTAAATGATATCGAATATATTATAAACTCATTACCAAGCTTAAGAATGATGGACACCTCACTGAGGTACGCAGAAAAATTTAAGGACTATATTAGTGAATCCAATGCTTTAATAGTACTTGTTGGTTCTCCTTAACTTTGCTACTAAAATTTGATAATAAGAAAAAAAAATACTTGCTTTATCTTTAGCCAACCAAGAAGAGAAACAATCGTAATAACAAATAATAATAAAAATGTAATTGCTCCTTTTTCTTTTTTAAAAAAAAAACTTTTTATTATTGTAATCAGTCTTTAAGTACTTATTATTAATGTTACACCAAAAAAGCAACTACACGCATGAATATCACCTAACATTGATAACTGTTGGACCTAAACTCATTTATTAAATATTACATGAATCCTTTTTGAAATGAATGTGTAGATTATTATCTTTTTTTTTTTTTAAAAAAAAAAAGAAAGGTTACGCCTCTAAATTACCAGCATCATGATATTTTTTTTTTGTCTTTTGATAACCAATGAAATAAGGGGGGCAACCTTAGAAAAAAAAAGTCAATGGCACTTGATTATTATTTTGATTGAAATGTAGCGCATGCAACTGCTTCTAGACTATATTGAAGTATTTTAAGGTTCGTATCATAACATTTTATGAGTAGTTTGTGTCCCTTGCAAGACGTATTCTCTATATCTTGGTTTCTCTACTTGTACATAAGCATTTTTTTAAAAGGGCAATGTTAATATCAGACCTATAGAAAAAAAAACTCTATTTGTAAATGTTTGCCTCTCTCGAAGTCACGAAACTTATTACGTGAAAAATAAAAAAATAAAAAAATGAGGCAGAGTTAACAACTTCGTACCTTTTTATATATTTAATATAATGTCGAATCCTGTTGATTTAAAAACTCAAAAATACGATCGTCAATTAAGGTAAAAAAAAAAGAAGAAAAAAACTCGTATTCTTCCTCTTACTCATCCTCAATGACAGACTTTGGGCAGCCACTGGACAAAAAGCTTTAGAAGATGCACATATCTGTTTATTAAATGCTAGTTCAACAGGTTGTGAAATTATAAAGAACCTTGTCTTACCAGGTAAAATGCTCTTTTTTTTTTTTTTTTTTGAAAAAAAACAAATGTAAGAAGAATCTCTAATTTTACTTTAAAACAGGTGTTGGTCATGTCACTATTATCGATAACTCAAAGGTCACGAAACAAGATATCCAAAACAATTTCTTTTTGGATCCCGAAAGCACAGGTCAATCCAAATCAAAGTCAACAGCTGAATTACTTCAAGAACTAAACGAGGATGCTTCTGTTGTACACGAAGAAAAGGTAATAGAAGTCTCGAGCGCGTAGTAAATAGGTCTATGTACTAAAGATTAGTTTACAGAATCCTTCTGAATTGATTCAAAATAACCCAGAGTTTTTCGATCCATTTACTATGATTATCACGGTTAATATGGCCGAACAAGAGGTTTTAAAGCTTGCTGCTATCTGTAATGAATCAAGAAAGACATTGATCACGGTGAAGAATAAGGGACTTGTTGGTGTATTTAGTATCCAGGCACCCGAGCACACAGGTAAAAAAAAAAAAAAAAAAAAAAAGCTAACTATTCGCCCTCTTACTAACTATATATTATAGTGATTGAGACGCATCCTGATAATGCGACTGATCTTCGTTTATCCAAGCCTTTCCAACAATTGATCGACTATGTATCTACATTTGACTTTGATAAATTGGATCAAACAGACCTTGGACAAGTTCCCTTTGTCGTAGTGCTTTTAAAATTCATGGAATTATGGAAGAAAGAAGATAGTTCTATTCAAATTCCTTTATCTTATGCTCAAAAGAAAGAGTTGGTAGAAAGAATTAATGCTGGTAAAAGAACACCTGATCAAGAAAACTTTGATGAAGCTATTGCTAATGCTTGGAGACTTTGCTCTGCTGATCGTGTAAGCGTATAAACTTTTTTTTTCTAGGGTGTATCATTTTTTTTTCTAATATCAAAAAAATCATATAGATCTCTGATGAAGTCCTTCAAATACTTGAAGATACTTCTTGTCAAGGTGCTCATAATGAGGTAAGTTTCCCGTTCTTTTCCTCTTTCCCCTTTACTTAACCCAATTTTCCTTTATATTATAAAAAAAAAAGTCGCCTTATTTCTGGATCTTAGCACGAGCCCTGCGTGATTTCGTAGAGACCGAAAGCGGAGGCCAACTTCCACTTTCAGGAAAGTTACCCGACATGAAATCCGATACAATGAATTACATTGGCTTACAAAAGGTATACCGCGAAAAGGCATTATCTGATTTTGAATCTGTCAAAAGAAGAGTGAAGGGACTTGTTGAAGGAACAGATGTGGTTATTCCTGATGAAACGATTGAAATCTTTTGTAAAAATGCTTCTAATCTTAGAGTGATTCAATACCGTTCTCTTACTGAAAATCCTGTACAACCGGAAAAACTTGGTAAAAAAAAATGGTGATATCAGCATGATCTTTTTTAATTAACATGCTTAAAAACCCTAGTAAATTGGATAAAAACAGAAGAAAACTTTTGTTACTATTTAACTTTTAAAGCTGCTGATAATTTTTATAGCAAGCATGGTCGATTCCCTGGTAAGTAGCACTTGCTCCCTCCCTCCCCCTTTTTTTTATAGCTTACTAACGTTGTCTTTTTTTTTTTTTTTAAAAAAAAAAAGCCGCGCAAGAAGACTTTGAAACTTTAAAAGAACAAACTCAGTTATTAATTCAAGATTTGGGAGTTGCTGACACCGAGGTACAAGAAATCATGTCAACTGATATGATGGATAAATGTATTTTAAATTAGTAAGTTTTTCTTTTCTTTTTTAAATAATATTATATCATTAAAACTCTTTTTTTTTTTTTAAAAAAAAATAGTGTACGATTTGGCGATATGGAAACCCCGAATATGGCAGCTCTTGTAGGTGGCTTAGTAGCTCAAGAAGCGATCAAATTGATAACTCATCAATACATTCCTATCAACAATACCTGTGTGTTTAATGGCATTACTTCTACTAGCAACGTATTTGAACTATAAAAAAAAAAAAAAAAAAAAAAAAAACTAGCTTAAATAAATTATTTATGTAGATGTAAAAAAAAAAAATTATGCAATCTATTATATATATATAAAAAAAAAAAAAAGAGTAAAGGTGGGTGGAGAGGGGGATGTATATAAAATAAATGAAATGAATACAAAATAGAACACATTAACGTTCTAGTTTTTTTTTTTTGAAGGAAAATGAAAGGAGGTTTATTTTCCGCCTTCCATACGAGCGGCAACACAAGCAGTAAGGGCAGCACCTACACCACTACCATCTCTAGCAAGACCAAGACGAATTGTATTATGAAGATCCTTGATTTCAGGCAACATCTCTTCAAGAGCTTCATACATTCTAGCCTCAAAGGAAGGATAGAACTCATAAAGAGAACCATCAATACCGATATCACAACCCTTCTCAGCAACACCTGTATGTTCAACAATAGCAGCGATTGAAGCAGCAGCAAGACGAGCAGCACGTTTACCAACAAGTTCACAAATCTTTTTAATAAACTTGGCTTCAGTGGTTGTAATATCATGTAAATTAAGATTGGTATCCAAAATTTCCTTGGTGTTTGTAAAATCCTTTGAGTTATCAGCTTCAATATTAGACATGAAAGCAGTTTCAAAAGACCAATGTCTAGATATATCTTTAGACCAAGCGATAGAAGTATGTTCATCACGCTTCAAAAGTAATTCACGATCAATCATATCTGTCAACACGTTACGACTGATTTCGCCAAGGTACATACCCGAAATCATCTTTTCATAAATTTGTGAATGTGGATTAATTGATTCACGATCCAATTTGTTATCGAAACGTGTTAAAGGAAGGATCTTACGTTCGTTATCAAATGCACCAAATTCCATATTGATAATCATTTCGTCTGAAGTGGTCTTACCACCTTTCCATTTCTTGATGTTCGACATCTTTTCAATGTAAGCACCGTTAGCACCTGTACCCAAAATAAGACCTGCTAATGTGTCGGGCTTATTATATGCGTTGGATAAAAGTGTACCAACTGTATCATTGACAAGTGCAGATACTTTGACTGGAACATGCTTTCTTAAAAGTGCATCTTGTAATAATAAAACTGGATCTTTACCGGCTGCTCCAGTACATGCGAAACCCTTGGTCCAAGTAGAAAGAATACCGCGATTGATCTTATCAACAGATAAAGGAGTTTTTTTTTTTAGTCACAGATATTAAGAGTTAATGAAGTCTTTTTTATTTTTAATTTTTTTTATTTTTTTTTTTATTACCTTGGATTGAAGAACTGGGAAAGAAAATGTATAACCCAAGTTAAGTTCAGTTTCTTGATCTTCAAGACCTTGTTCAGTTAAGAAAGTATCAACACACTCGGCAATATAATCTAATTAAAAAAAAAAAAAAAAAAAAAGCCATGTTAAAATCGGAATTCAAATAAGTTTCAACTGATTAGGGTGTTGGAGATATAAAAAAAAACGTACCACACAAGTTGCGCATAGGGCCAATCTTTAATTCATCAGAAACCCTAGACTTTGAAGAAACCGTCTTGAATTTTCCTTCACCAAGAAGCGTAACAAGAACAACTCTCAAATTGGTTCCTCCTAAATCAAGAGCAAGGAAGTGACCTTCTTCCTTACCTATTTTTTTTTTAACGTTAATAAAAAAAAACCCTTTTTTATTATTATTATTTTATTACCTGTTAAACGTCCTTCAACATAAGAAGGAATCATGGCAAGTGTTGCTCCATTTTTCTCAAGTCCTTTATCCATCTCTTTAATAAAACGATCACGGATTTGGTTCAAGTAGTTTGTATCTACAGTGAACTGTTCAATTATATCACGCATATAAGCTTCTTGCTCTGGTGTTCCACCGAGTTCCTTAACTTCAAAGGCTTGAGGTGCTTTACTATTAAACATTATTTTGTATGTTACGAAAAATAAAAAAAGAAAAAAAACTATTGAAAAATGAAAAAAATTCCCTTTTATGCAAGCGGACTTTTTTTTTTTTTTTTTTTTTCAACCAGAAACCAAAAAAATATTAAATTACCGCTTTTAGATTTTGCATGATAGGGTATCACTTTCCCAGTTGTATTAATATCCGTTTTGTTCTTATTAAACA
The DNA here is from genome assembly GCA_025201345.1 of Thamnidium elegans. NCBI lineage: Eukaryota > Fungi > Mucoromycota > Mucoromycetes > Mucorales > Mucoraceae > Thamnidium > Thamnidium elegans. Next base: position 1,143,585 of record JAIXMG010000006.1, on the reverse strand, counting down.
GGCCATTTAATATCTATTTTACACATGATTCCCCTTTTTAAAAAGTAATTTTTTTTTTTTTTTTTTTTTTTTTTTTTGCGCAGGGTCCCAGTGAATACTATAGAAAATACAAATGACATAGTCATTACACTATTTTTTGTTACACAAAGTAACTACACCCAAACCGTCAAACTTTTTTTTTTTTAGTGTTGCACATCATCATCATTATCATCATCGTCTTCTTCACACTGCACAATTGATTTATTTTCCTTTATTCCAAATATTTTTCGATCTTTTACTGTCCGTCTTACCTCATCAAAAATGGATATGTTCCCCTAAACAATAGGTCTGTTATTTGGTTTGGTGGTGATTGTATAAAATAGCCTGAAACACTTTGTATTTTTGCTCTGTCTGCGTAAAGTAGAGTACGCTGGTTTTTTTTTTACCGTTTTTTTATTATTACAACCCAAGGAATAGTATAAATTGCAGTAAGTGAGCATCTAAAATATTATCGCATCGGGATTGCGTATAAAGCAACTAGCATAAATATTACAATCGTAACTTTATTTTAGTCGGGAATCTCGTCTTATAATAAATATTATGCGTACAACGAAAAAAGAATAGTAAAAAAAGAATAAGCTTTGGGACAATCTCAATAATACTCTAATATATTAACAAGGTCTATTTTTATTATTATTATTATTATTATTGCATCGCTTTCATTGCCATTTCATAAGCAAAGAAAGTAGCAGCATTAGCAGGAAAAGCTCTCGCCATAGCAGGTGCAATACCATTAAAAAATGCTTTAGGTCCCTTTGTCTTTAACAGCGTTTTAAATACTTGTCCATACGATTTATAACTAATATCATTTTGATAACAACTCTTTATCACATCTTGAGGGTAAGATGGTACCCAAGCTGCAAATCCGGATAAACCACCTGCCATCAATAGATCAAAGGTTGTTAATTCTCCATCTTCTCTCATTGATTGAAATAGTCTTTTTAAACTTTCGTATCCAACTAAAAAATAAAAAATAAAAAATCATATTAGTTTTACAGTGGCACCATTAAAAATAAGGACTTACCAAAATAAGCAAAATAGCCAGGTACATCACGAAGTAATGTCATACCCATACCACGATAAATACCCAAAAACCCTTGAGCACGTACACTACGAATACCACAATCAATAACACCTTTAAACTAAAAAAGAAAACCCTTTTCAGAGCTTTATCATCCGCTGCATACGCAAATAATACTTACAGGTGGTTCAAGCTTTCCATTAAGACCCATCACACCTTTAGGGTCTTGAATTTGCAGCTTGACTTTCAACAGTTCAATAGGACAATTCAAAAATGACATTACAGAACCAGCCATGGATCCTGCCACACCAATTTGAACTATATAATATATATATGTTAACACTTGATCCCTTTTTTTTTTCTTGAGTGTATTAACTTACAAATAGAAAGCACTTTATCATCTTTTTGTAACATGCGTCTAAAATATCCATTACATGTAAACATCACAGCGTTACTAATATACACACACACACATATATATATATATATAAGCTTTCTTAACATACATAAATAATTTACTTGTTTACCAAAATCCAATTCCCGCTAAAGGAGGCATTACTCCACGATATAAACCTTTAGGCTATTTAAAATATATGTAAGTACAAAACTTTTTTTTTTTTTTTTTTAAGATGCTAGTTTGTTTTAATTTTACCCCTTCTTGTTTTACAAGTTGTCGAAAACAGTCGGTTGCATTTTTGTAAAGTGGTGGTGAAGGTTGAGTTTGTAAACGTACTTTGATCGTGTCAAGTGGTTGACCGACAATCACTTGTGCCCAACCCCCTACTGTACCCGCAATAAGATCTTGAGCAACTTTTGGGATCTTACTTTCGTTACTCATAAAAGATAATAGTATGGTTTTTACAAGAAAAAGGTACAGGCCATGTCAAAACATAAAAAAATAAAATAAAAAAATAAGTGACCGTGGTACGACTGTCAAAAAAAAAAAAAAAAAAATAAAGATTGAGAGTTTTTTAATAACAAGTTTATATAAATGTAAAAAAAAAAAAATTGAAAAAAAGATAAATAATATATATAATAAAAAAGAAAAGTTTTTTGTACGGAAAAAAAAAAGGGAGGAAAAAGGGATGTTCTATCAAGAAAAGGTGTTTTTTTAAGTTTTTGAGAAACGAGTTTTGATTTTTTTTTTTTGGAAAGATATATATATATACGAGCGATTTTTTTTTTAAAAAAAGATGGTTGAGATTAAGCTGTAGGAACTGGTGTACCACTTGTACTATTTCTAGATTTCTATACATTAAAAAAGAATGTGTTAATGACATATAAACACATATATACATAGAAAAACATATACTTACACCGTGGTGAGGTACTTTATAGGTTGTTTCAGCTTGAGCAGCAGGAGCATCAGCATTTCTAAAATCTTCAACCGACTTATATTTTGCTAATAATGCAACCAAGGGTTCATTAATCTTGAGATCTCTCTTCTTCTTATCCTTACGATAGAAAGTATAAGCCCAGAACTTTTCAAGACCATAGAGATGACCTCTTTCATAATCAGCTAAAGTCAACTCTTGGAAATCTTCAAAGAGCTCCTTACGATAACGCTTTTCAATACCATAAGAATAGAAACGGAACAAACATTCCAAACCATATCGGTAGTTTTGATTGGCATCTTCTACTGCTAATCTCTTGAATTCATTATACATACGCTTGTTGAAATGATCACGCAAGAAGTGAGACCAGAAACGGAATAATGTGTTCATCTCTTGAGAATGTCCAACACCCAATTGCTTACGCTCTCTTAATGCCTTGGCATGGTACTTGTAATACTTGTGTTGAACAAATCCTTTATCACGTAATAAGTCGTGACTAGGATGTTGGAAGCTACCAAATGAATGGGCCATATCACCGATAGATGATGAAAGCATACCTTCAGTAGCGGGGGATTTACCGTAACTAGTAGATAATAAATCATTAGGGTTGTAGTGATAGGCTTGATCACTCAAGACCCAACCAACATGACCTTGATCGTTGACCTTGCGAGTAGGTGTAGTACCAAAGAAGGCAGAACTAGGAAGAGATTCGGGACGAACAGCATAGAAACGAGGAGTGGACTTGTCAGTCTTGATAGGCTTAGCATGAATAGTGGTACTAGAAAGTTGAGTACCAACTTGTTCACCATGTTGATGCTCACGGGTTTTTAATTGGTCAAATTGATCTTTACCAACAGAGCCAACCTTGGGAGTAGTATGATTAGAACTGTGAAGACCAGATTCATATTGATAAAGACCTTCATTGATCATTTCAGAAATATCTTCATTAATCTTGGCACGGTTAAAGTTGGTATGAGAACGATCTGATTTACGTTGAGTGACAATCATAATACGAGCAACAGTATCATCATCCATCTCAAGATCATCATCATCTTCTTCATCTTCATCAGACAAGTAATATTTCTTGACGGTATCTTGACGACTACCATCAGTCCAATCATCATCGAAATCAAATAAATCGTCTTCGTCTTTAGGAGTAGGCTTTGGTGCAGCCTTTTGACCGTTTAATTTGGGAACAGATGCAGGGAGTAAAGTGGTACCGGCTAAAGAGGCTAATGTGGGTTGAGGGTTAGTAGGTGCATTGTGCTTGGCGATTTCAGCAGCGGTTGTAGTGGCCTTGGGTACAACAGGTACAACAGGTGCAGGACCAGGAATAACAGATGGCATTAACCAGGTCTCCCAACCTTCTCTCTTACGCAACTTATCTCCCTTTACTTCAAGAATCTGACTATCATCTAAAGCTTCACGAATTAACTTGGTGTCAGTAGTTAAGCCCTTGACACGATTGAAGTTGGCAATAAAGGATAAATCAACAAAACCATTTGAATCCATTTGTTGACGCAAGAAGACATCTTTACAAAGGTTGTCAATACTAAAGTAATATTCACTATATTAAAAAAAGAAATTGGGTTAGTAAAAATAATTATATGAGAGATCGCCACCCCCCCCCTCTTCCATCGATCTTTTTTTTTTTTTTTTTTTTTTTTTTTTACGTCGCATGTTATATTACTTACATTTGTTGCATAATGTACATCTTTAATGTGTCAGCATCAATGTTGATGAAAGCAGGAGCCTTACGGGGAACGAAACGACCGGCATTCTTGGGACGAACAGAACGAGATTTAGGTTTCTTTTCTTCTTCCTTTTCAGACTTTGTAGAAGTGGTAGTGGTAGGTGCGGGAGCAGCGGCAGTAGTAGCCGCAGCAGATGTATCCTTTGGCTTGGAACCTCTACGAGGACCATTGGTAGATGCCTTTTTGGAATCCTTGTTATTGGGACCAGCACGACGAATAGGCTTACGAGCAGTTGTACGAGGACTAGAAGAAGCATGGACTAAAGTGGGAGTGAAAGGTTTCCATTGGCCCTTGCTCTTGACTTTAGTTTCAACAAACTTTTCCTTTTCAGCTTCTTCAGTTGCACTATCTACAATAGCTTCCTTGGGTGCAGGCCAGTCTAATAAATTTAATAAAAAAAAAAAAAATTGACAGGTGTGAGATATATATGAATATATAATATTTAAAGTTTTTAGTATTCGTTTTTACCAGCAATGACTTCGGATACTTTCTCGGTTACTTCAGTAGTTACTTTCCAAGCACTCTTTTCAGGAATAGGTGCTGGGATAGTTGAAGTTTGCTTTTCTGGCTTCTCTTGCTTCTCTTGCTTGTCTTTAATAGTGTGATCTTCTTTTTGAATCACTTTTTCGGTAGTGTTATTTTCCATTCTTAATTTTTTTATTTTAGGGTAAGAAAGTGGAAAAAATAGAATAAAAATAGTTTTTTTTTTCTCTTTTTTTTTTTTTATCAAAGAACGTTGTAGTTATTTAACTTGTTTTAAAAGGAGTTTATAAAAATGTAAAGAAATTCTTTGGTAATACAAAATACTTTTTTTTTTTTTTTTTTTTTTTAACCACGTCAAAAAAAGTAACTTTGAATTGTTTACTAAGGAAAAAGATTATAAAAAAAAAAACTACTAGGTGGCTTGTATTAAGAAAAAAAAAAGGTTTCAGACATAGAAAAAAAAAAGCGTTTTACATTTTTGTCTCTTTTTTTTTAGGTGTATAAATCTTCTTATTTAGGTGGTTTTGCATTAATTTTCTTTTTTAACTGACCATCTTTTTTTTTGCAAACAGTTCACGCTTTTCAAGAGATGAGGAAATTTTTATACCCTATTATTTTGACATCTCAATAGTTTTAATTTCTATTGGGCGGAGTGAGCACCAGTGACGTACATAGTCGCTCTAAATTGCCTTTTTAAGCTTACACTATCTTCACCATTGGAGCTTCTTTTTTTTTTGTGATTGACAGGAGTGCGAATTTTATCCTGCGTGGTGAAAAATGATATCATAATATCAAAAAGTAAAAATAAAAGCAAAATAGGCGGCGATACAAGCAGTTTTTTTTACGGAGTAAATACTTTTTTTTTTATCCTCCTACTGCTTCTCTAATCTTTATTTTTCTCTTGTACGCGTTTTTTACTGTTCCCTGAAAAAAAAAAAAAACTATCAGTGTGCTTTTACTTTTTTAAAAAAAAACACTCCCCCCATATTTTAAAGCCCGACTTTTTTTTTAAAAAAACGGACGACGTCACTTTATGTGGTGTATATAGTCTTAAAAATCCCCTGCTCAATTCGGGCCCCCCACTTTTTTTTTTTTAGGGCCTAATATATTATTATAATATTTTTTTCCAAGTAACTTCTTTTTTTTTTCTACACTAATTAAAGTATTTTTTAAAAAATGTTCGGTATGCGCAAGTGGTCTACTCCTGTTCTTCGTCCTGCTGCCCCCTTCATTGTTGGTGGTGCCGTTGTCTTCTATTTGGTTGCTAAGGCCCAAGATGCCATGATCAACAGTACGTTTTTTTTCTTCGAAAAAAAAAAAAAGTATCTTATCATTAAACAATTTTTTTTCTTTAAATAATAGGTGATGAATACAAGAATGATCCCAGAAACCCTGCTAGTAAGTTTACATTGACATAATGACTCGAAAAGTATACGAATTAAACTTTTTTTTTCTTCTAAAACAGACGCTTCCGGCAAGAAGGCTCATTAAATTCTTTCGACTCTTTGAAAAAATAAAATAAAAAACGATACAACATTTCAGTAGCAAAAACGTGAATCGGTTTTTTATTACGTTGTAAATTAATAAAAAAAACAATTATTTAGATATAGTTGCTTTTTTTTTGACGCAAAAAAAAAACAAAACAAAAAATAATTCGTGTGTCCGTTATGCAAGGTACCATGGTAGTATATATAAAGATAAGAGAGAAAAGGTTTATTATTATTATTATTATTGCATTGATGTGTTACAGTGAAAGAAAAAAAAAAAGAGGGAGGGGAAAGCATAATACACGTTATTAAAAAGCAAGTGTATTGTGGGAGGAGGGGTTTATATGATATATATGTGGAGAGAGATGACAACATTTCAATGTGTATACTCTTTCACTATATTAATTAAATGATGAATGATATCTTCATCTGCCATAGTAGAAGTATCTCCTATTTGATCAGACTCATTATTAACAATCTTTCGCAACACACGTCGAAGAATCTTGCCTGACCGAGTCTTTGGTAAATCTTGAACAACATAGATTGCTTTTGGTTTAGCAAATGGTCCTATTGTCTTTCTTACTTGTAAAATAAGATTCTTGATCAGTTGTTCTGGCTCTACTCCTATCAGGGGCTTCAATGTACAGAAAGCGTGAATACATTGTCCTGTTAGTTCATCGTGCCCGGCAATCACTGCTGCTTCTGCTACATCTGAATGAAGAATTAATGCTGATTCAATTTCGGCTGTGGAAAGACGGTGGCCAGATACATTAATCACATCTATGTAAATAATATTTAGTTTTTTTTTGTGTGTGTAAATACCAAGCTATAAAAAAGAAATTACCGTCGACACGACCATTAATATAGATGTAACCGTCCTTGTCACGCGTAGCTCCATCACCCGTAAAGTAATACCCAGGATAAGGATCAAGATAAGTTTCCATAAACCGATGATGGTTGTTATACACCGTACGAGCCATCGAAGGCCAAGGTTTAGCAATTGCCAAGACACCTTTAACAGCATTGCCTTGTAATACTTCACCTGTTGTAGGTTCTAAAATCACAGGTTCAATACCAAAGAAAGGGAAAGTAGCCGATCCAGGTTTAGTAGGTGTAGCACCTGGTAAAGGACTAATAACGATGGACCCAGTTTCTGTTTGCCAATAGGTATCAACTACGGCACATTGACCACGTCCTACTTTTTCGTAGTACCATTTCCATGCTTCTGCATTGATAGGTTCGCCAACAGACCCAATCACACGAAGACTGGAGAGATCACATGCATCCACCCATTTATCTCCTAAACGTTTTAGGGCGCGAATAGCGGTAGGTGCTGTATAGAATTGAGTTACTTTATGTTTATCTACTAGATCCCAAAATCGAGAAGGGGTAGGGTAGGTTGGCGTTGATTCAAATAAAACTGTAGTAGCGCCCAAGCAAAGAGGACCGTATGTAATATAAGTATGACCTAATAATAATATTTGTAAATATAAAAGAGAGAGAGAGAGAGAGAGAGAGAAAGTATTATTTATTTATTTTATCATCGTTTACCTGTAATCCATCCTAAATCAGCCATACATGCATAAATATCATCAGGATGATAATCAAATACGTATTTTACAGTCATAGCAGCACCAAGCAAATAGCCGCCAGTAGTATGTACCACACCCTTGGGAGTACCCGTGGATCCAGATGTATACAATAAAAACAACGGGTCTTCAGAATTGACAGGTACAACAGGACAAAAAGGCCTTGCATGATCCAACGCTTCATGCCACCAAATATCACGATGTTCCACCATATTAATATCAGATCCAGTATGTTTACAAACAACCACGCGTTCTACCATATCTGTATCTTGTCCAATCTCAAGTGCTTCATCTACAATACGTTTTGTGGCTACAAATCGACCACCTCGTTTACCTTCATCGGCAGTAATCACTACGCGTGCTCCGCAATCTACAATACGGTCATGAAGTGAATCAGCGGAAAATCCTGCAAAGACAACCGAGTGTACGGCACCGATTCTGGCACATGCTAACATGGCTATCATGGCTTCTGGGATCATTGGCATATAGATAATGACGTTATCTCCTTTACGAATATCGAACGTTTTAAGTACGTTTGCCATACGACATACTTGTAAGAGTAGTTCATTGTATGTGATTTTACGAGTATCTTTAGGGTCATCTCCTTCATGAATAATAGCGACCTTTTTTTTTTTAATAAAAATAAATAAATAGGTTTAGCTTATAAGGAAATAAGTATTATTTTATGTGTATTTTTACTTTATCAGGAGTAGCAATAGCATGTCTATCTACACAGTTATAACAAGCATTTAATTCTCCTTCAAGGAACCAAGCAATATTACCATGCTTGAAATCACCGCTCATGGTAGTTTCGAAAGGTCTATTCCAATACAAATGTTCTTTTGCTGCCTAGTATATATATATATATATATTAGTATATTTGTGGGTTAAGATACACGAGATCAAATTTATTACTTTAGCAAAGAATTGTGAAGGGTCGTTTATGCTTGCTTGCCAAAGCGTTTTGTAATCATTAAAGTTATTAATATATGGTTTTGGATCCTGTAATAACTTTTGGGGTACAGGATAAATTATTTCTTCTGACATTTTCTTATAAAAATACAGAAGAAGAAGAAGAAAAAAAAAAGTTTTTATTTTCTTTTTTATTTAAAAGGGATGTTTCGGAAATTCACTTTACAAAAAGTTGCTTTAACCAGCGGGGGGTTTTTTTACTCATAAAAAAATTGAACGAGGGACGAAATAAGCGAGTTTTTTTTTATATTCATTTAATTGGGTACTTCAACAACTTGATCTCCATTAGGATACTGAGGTACATCAAAATTAAATTTGTTAGCCAAAGAAGGGGGCACAAATCTTCCACCCACAAAATGGCGTCTTCCTTTAAACTGAGAAACACATGATTTTGGACAAGTTAAAGATACCAAAACATCAGGTTGAAATCCAACTTCTGTCGTAGGTCCCGACTCCACATCCCAACCGGACGGAATATCAACGGAAACAATTGGTTTACTGGTACTTTCAAAGAAACCGATCATTTCTTTATAAGGATCACGTACTTGCCCGTGAAAACTGAACCCAAATAGTGCGTCAAGAATGATATCTGATTTCTCGACAAGATCACCTGTTGCTTCTTTGTAGATTGGTAAAGAAAGGTTTTTACATTGAGTTAATAACCTCTACATACAAGGTTTTTTTTTTTTAGCAAACAGATATATATATGTATATATATATATATGCATTGTTTACCTGGTAGAGATCTTTCTCTGGTTGCTTAGGATAATATAAACTGGGCTTAAATCCAAAATGATACAAGTGTCTAGCGGCTACCAGTCCGTCACCACCATTATTTCCTATTGGATTATTAGTTTCGGATTTGTCAGTAAACACATGCAAAAAAAAACTTTACCTGGCCCAACACAGATTAGAATGTTGGGATTTTGCTTATTATCAAACGATTTTTGAACTGCTTGAGCTACGCTTAATCCAGCTTATTTTTTTACCAGCAAAAAAAAAAAAAAAAAAAGATATTAGATATTTTTGACATATAGACTTGGTTTTTTTTTGTTTTACCTAATTCCATTAGTTGGTCAATGGAAAAACCTCCAGAACTTGACATGAGTTCAACATCAATAGCTTGTGCAATTTTTTGAGGAACACTCTGATAAGAAGATATAACGTGTTATTTTTTTTTTTAAAAAAAAGAACTATTTATACTTTAGTAACGTAAATACCTTTAAGGCCATAATAATTATAAAAAAAAGTTAGATAGAGAGGCGAGAAGAAAAAAGAAAAAAAAAAAACGCTAGTTCCCCCCGAATTTCATGCACATTTCTTGAAACAGAGTCCCAACAGCCGGATTTTTTATCTTAATATTTCTGGAACAATAGATATTTTACTTGTTTGACAAATCGAGTAAACACGGCCGTATCTTAAATAGCTGTTTAATGATACCTAGAAATCATTCAGTTGGGTTGAGCTTAGGCAGTTACCAACCTTAACCTCATATAGCAAAACAAAATAAAATCTTGGTTGATTGGCAACCTCTCTAGGTACTCACATAGGTACATCCGAAAAATATATAAATTTTATTGAACGCGTACAAAAAAAAAAAAAAAAAAAAGTGAAATAGAGTGAAAAATATTTACATGTAAATTGGAAAGAAAGGGGATATAAAAAATTTACCGAGATGAGTTAACTATGCGAAGGTTTTTAAATGGACTCATCATAGAGGCATACTGATTTTCAATACGAGCAGTATGCTTATTATGTGTGAATGTGATCTCTTGCTTCAACACCTGGTTGACATGAGCCATACGAGTAGGGTGCTTAAGTAAGGTACCAGCGACTTTACAATAAGTATGCAGTGTGGATAATTTAGATGGCTTGGAAGATTTAGAAGCTTGTTGACTTTCATCCTTCTTCTTTTTCAACGCGGCATCTTTATGCTTCTTGAAACAAGTAGGACTTTCTTTATAACAATATTTAAATCTTTCAATTGTTTCATCATGAGATATACCACGAGCACGTAATAAGAGATAAGATGGGAAATAATGTTTCATAACAAGTCGAACAAATTCAACATCTGTTAAATCTTCTTCTTCACACAAATCTTTGGAGTCAATAGGTCCCTTGATCTGTAACGTTTCCATCTTTTGAAGTTTTTCTTCACTTGATTGTTCTGCAAATTCAGGTCCTAACGATTCAGAAAATTCTTTAGCAATAGAGGTAACATACTCTAATGAAAGTGTGTGTCGAACAACAATAGACATAAGTGCAGGGGCAAGTAACGGGTAATCATGAATAAGGTCACGAGCAGCTTGACGTTGATCGATTTCAGGGAACATGGGTTTACCCTTTTCACCAAGCACCTGGTGAATATCCCAATCAGGCATAATCGCATGATTAAGATAGAATAAATTATTGGTATCTGTTGTTGTTTCTTGTGGTTGTGATTGATCAAATAGATTTAAATCATATAAATCATTAAACTGGAACTGGAACATGGTTGGTACTGGTTCTGTCTCAGGTGAATAATTACCTTCGGACCCGGAAGACGAAAGAACGTTGTCGGAAGAGGGTGGTGTAAGAGGTTGGTTTAGTAGCTGTTTCATAAGCTCATCATTGGCTAATCGAAGTTTCGAGTTTTCCTGTTGTAATTCATCAATGGTATGTTCATGTTCTTCGACTTTTTCTTCTAATTGAGTGATATATTCTATACATGAAAATATAAATACAACAGACTCTACATGCTTGTATAATAAACACACACACACACACATACACATACCTTTTCTTCGGACTCGAAAGTTACGAGCTGAAATTTTATTCCGTAATTGACGACGTTCCTTGGGTGTCATATTCTTCAATTTAGAAGCGGGAAACTGTTCATCCAACAACATATCGTCATCTGAGTTTTCATCTCCACTACTCAATTGACCCTTCTTTTTCTTGTAAGCGTTTTGGGGTAATTCTGTAACAAAGATAGAATCCTTCATTTTAGATTTTTTAGGTACAGTAGGCTTTTTTGTTCGAATAGTACTGTTTACAGGCATAAATGTAACAAAGTTATCTTCACGTTGTACGATTGATAATGATGAATTGAATTCCGTACTACGCAGTGTAGATTTTGACTCATTTAAAACAGGCTTCGGATTCTTGTTTACGGGCTCTATCATCTGATTCGGTTGAATGGGTATAGGTTGGATACCACTAGACGAAAAATTTGTTGTTGCGTCTTGCAACAGGTACTGTAGTATTTCATTACTGGTATTCGAGCTTTGTACAGGTGTAGAAGCAACAAGTGATTCAGACATAGATTTATCATTATCAAGCCAGTCAAAATTTGAAGAATCCATTTTTTTTTTATTGTATTTATATATATGCTGTTTAAATAAAAAAATAAAAAAAAAGAGGTACAAGGTAGTTAAAAGAAAAGAGGAAAAATAATTAAATAAATATTAAGTCTCAGTGACTTGGGTTTAAGGTTGATCTTCAACCAATTGACCATTTCCTTTTTCAGAGACAACGTAATCGTATCCTAATTAAGAACGATTGACTTACAAATCTATTTTTTTTCCGAGTCACTTTTCATATTAAAAGAGATCCTGTCTGTTATATTGCTTCCACTTTCAGATTTTACTTAATGCTTAATCAGGTTATTACTCGCCACTGTTATATCTATGTAATACAAGTCAGTAAACTGAACTTACGAGTTCGTCATGGCTGATTACAGAACTAGAAAGAAAAAAAATAGTTATCAGCCAAAAAAATGGTCTCGTGTCGCTCAAAACTAAGGAACCATTTTACCTCGGCTTATATTCATGTTTATATTTTTCCCTTTTTTTAAGCGAAGAAATATGTGAACTATAATCGTCACTGAAGAAAACTTTAAAAGGAAAAGAGGAGAGCAGAAGACTTTTTTTTTTTTTTCTTTTTTTTTTCAAGTTGAGATATCTGTCATTTATACTATGGGGATTTGGATTTAAAAGCATAAATACGTCATGTATCATTTGCACCATTGTCTAATTCAATTTAAGGGAGGAAGGGTTTAAAAAAAAAGGACGAGCGGCTCAAGAATGAGTCTTGTGCATAATGATAAAGGAGGTGAGAGCGATGATGACATATCTTGTTTATTCGACTTTTTTTAAAGAAAAAATCAACTTCCAAGTGATGTATAGTTAAAAAAAGATAGAATGTGGCAGAAAAAATCAGTTTGTAGGTATTGAAAAATGGGGTTTCAGTAACACCTATTGCGCCTAATTTGCTGCTATAAAAAAAGACGGTTATTGAGGGTATTCCAGCAACATGTAAACTTTCCTGCAAGATAAGCTGAGATTGAAACAAACAAGGCGAGTTAAAAAACGCCAGAGTTTATATTCAGTATAATGAATGTGTGTGTGTGTGTGTGTTTTTTGATAAGTTAATAAGTGACTTAAATTCTCAGCTAGTATTTTCCCAAACTGATGGTAAAAAGATATTCGTCACATTCGGAATTAATATTACAACAAAGTGGGGGATATGTTAATCGATTATACCGCTTGCATTGTCCTGATATATATGAAAAAGTACAGGAACTAGTTGCATCGTTTGATAAACAAATCTCATACTTTACATTCGAGAGTCTAGTTGATTTAGGATAAAAAATAATAATTCACTCCCTATAATCCTTCCTTTATAAGCTATCTATTTATCCCTGACGTCTCTCAAGACACAAAAAAGTAAAAAAAAAAAAAAAGAGAAATATTTATTGTTGAGATATATGTATATATATGAAAAAGAAAAGAGATGTACTATTACAACAAAGATATATAGTCTTTCTCAACGATGAAAAAAAAAATTAATTTAAAATAGATATAAAAACTGTCTGTCTAAAAAACATAATAAAAAAAAAAAAGGTCTTTTTAGTTGGGTGTACAGAATGGAGTTCTTGTAGTAGCCGGATAAGCAAAGCATCCAATTTCCTTGTGGTACTCTTCTGGTTTAGGTGATGCCTTGACTGTACCTAACAAAGCTACGATAACGATAGAGATTGTAATTTTTGAGAATTGCATTATTATTATAGTTTGCTGTCGAAAAATTATTTGCTTAAAATGAAAAAAAAGAAGAAAAAGAAGCGAGGGAGAACTATCAAGTATTTATACATCTTAATTTAATACCGAATACCGGCATAAAAAAAAAAAAAAAAAAAAAATGTTGCCATTCGTCATGCCGACACAAGTAAAATACTAATTACCCTTCATTACCAAAAAAACAATGGTCGATGGTGTTTTTTCTTCTTCTTTTCTAAAAAAAAAAAAAAAAAAAAAAAAAAAAAAAAAAAAAGGTTGAAAGTCGTAGTTACTTTAGACAGAAAACGTATTTTCTTTATTTATATTAACATGTTTGAAAATACTATGCAGAACCGTACAAACACGTACACACACGAAATAAAATGGTATTTTTTTTTACCAGTAATTTAATGAAACAAAGTGGCGGGTGTAATCTACTTTGGTCCCGTGGACATTGGCAAATAAAAAAATGAAGGCACCACTTTACATATGCTTATATACTGAATAGTATCAATAAAATTTAAATTCTTTAAAATATTTCTATTCTACCAGAAGTTTTCAAACCGCACAGGCAGCGAAGCACAACCTGGTGCACCACCGCTTTAAAGCGTATATTTTTCAGGTGACTAGGGGCGAAAAAGATATATATTGTTCATATAGAAAAAGGAGGAAAGTTTTGGTTAAAATTTTTTTTTGTCATTGCGTGTGTCCAGTAGGAACCAATCCGATCATCAAGAGCAACATAAGTATAACAAGGAAGCCTCTTACGTTCTTCTTCTTCGCGATGTTTTTTTCGTTTTCTTTTACCCATTTTTAGCAGAAGGAGAGCAGTGGAAGAAAGAAAAAAGAAAACAAGCTGATAGCTTTTTATAAACATTTTTTTTTACCAACTGCTAAAAATATGAATAATATATCAAAATAACACGTCCAAATTATTATTTATCATTTTATCTATCTTTGTGTTGTACGTATAAGCAAATGTACCCTTTACGAGGGAGGTACAAAGTAGTTCAGTATTGCTAATGTGTGTTCTTTAATAAAGACTATGGCTAAATACCTTTAGTTTCTTTTTTTATGGCAATGTAATTAAACAGCATACAACACCAAGGCTTTTTTAACCCAGTTTGCTCATCAGTTTTTTTTTAACAAAAATCCCCTTGGAAAAACTGGATCTGATGGGATAAAAAAAAAGTTACTCTCACGGATAACGAGATTTATTGTTTTAAACGAGATTTGGAATAAACAAAAAAACACTTCTTTTTACAGCTTTAAAATACAACAGTGGTGAATAAATTATACGTAAAAATAAAACGATAATATAAGGAATAAATTATGAGTTCAGTTTATTATAAAACGCAAAAAAAAACAATATAGCTTATTACATATAAAATAAAAAGGGTTGATAGGTATATCAATAAAACAAATTAAACTGTCTTATAAAGAAAGAAGTGATATATAAATTAAAAATGATAGATACACATATAAATAAACAGGTCAAACTATATTCAAAACAATAATAGATAAGCGAGGCAATAGTGTATTATAAAAAAAAACAATCTTTTTTTTAAAAAAAAAGATCTAATAAAAATAGTTTAAGTATAAGTTTGAATGCATGTGTATAAATAAAAGAAGCATTCTTATATACATATATCCTTGTATTAAACCGGTCAAAATATTAAATGGGTATAAAGCTTACACGGTGTCATTTTTTTACCCTCCCCCAGTTGGAGACACACTGCCCACCACTGGTCCACTTTTATTGGGATACTGTCATTTTTACCAACTTGTAAGAATATTTTATATAAAAATGACGCTAGCAAAAAAGAAAAGACTAACAATCTTGTTATACAGTACATGTATTAGAGCAGCCCGAAATTAGATCCAACTGCTTGCTGATAAAGTTTGTAATCACGTCTTTTTTTTAAGCCGAATATCAATAACACGTTTTTCCCATTCAAGTAAAAATTAGGGAGGATATATACGTTATACGTTATACGTTTTTTTTTTTTTTTTTTTGGTCCTTTTTGTCAATTCTATTTAATACCTCGTCATTTAGTCATATGAACTCTGACAAGAAGGTACATAAGTCATTCAATGTAATGCAAATAAAATAACTGGATTTCATACCTATTTTTAAAAATAAAATCTTTATTTTTGAAGAATCTTGTATTTTTTTTTATTGAAAAGTTCGAATATTTTGGGAAATATCTAAACGTCTATTGGGCTTATTTTCTTTTGTCAACAATAATGATAATAGGAGTAGAAATGTACATAAAAATGATTAAATAGATCACATAAGCAAACAGACCCTTTATTTTATCACGAGTAACCTTTTTTTTTTACCTAATCTTTTTTTCTTCTTCTAATAACCACCGTATAGAAGAGTACTTCTTGTTGTAAATGCTCCAAATGTGGTCCACTCTACTGCAATATTGTATAAATATATTGAGCCCCTTTCCTTTTTTTTTTTTCCTTTCTTTTTTGTCCAGCACTTTATAAAGGTACGTGAAATATAATACGTTATACTTTTTTTTTTTTGAAAGTATAAATAGAAACAATGAGCGACCACGATGTGTTGATCACTAGTTATTTGAAGCCAGCGTTTGATGGATTTGTTGCAAAACATACAAAGACCATGCTAGAGACGTTAGTCCTTTTATATGATATTAACTAGAGACAAGTACGTTTACATGGTTCAATTGTACAAACATAAAAACTACTTAGTAGGACACACAATTCGAAGTTTCAGTTTGATAAACTCTTTGGTAGAGTCGTAGAAACTTTCAAAAAGCGTTATAAACCTGAAGGTAACTACGCCTGGAGAGAGGTTTGTGGTGCGTCTTATTTTTCTTTAAATAGTATCAAAAAACTACTTTCTAATAATAATAAACAGGTCTTTTTTTTTCGCCAATTCTGTCAAGTCCGATGGACTTTTTATTTCACAAGAGAAACGGTTCAGTTCGAGATGACAATGCCAACGTAGAGTCGAAAGACTTTATTTTGCATAAGATCAAAACAGAATACCAACCGATGTTTCTACATGAAGGTTCCCTCAGTAGTCTTTGGCAGGGGAATGCCTGGAAAAGATTGTGTCAAAGCTCAAGCGAAACAAACCGGGGGGTACTGATATTTTACATCGACAACTAAAGGCTAAAGAAGGGGGCCGTGCTTTTGTTAGAAATCGATGAGTATAAAACTCTATGAATTTATAACAAATGTGGTGGTAAACGCAGCAAAAACACGATGAAAATAAATATTTCTATTTGAGAAGGAAACGGTAGACCGGAAGGTTACTCAAGAACGAATAGTCATATTTAAAAAGAAAGTTATAAAAAAGCTTTGCTAAAAAATAGTTCTATTGTTTTAATTATGTAATTCTAGTTACTTGACTTTCAAGAAGTCGAGTATGTAGCTTGAAATTCTTCTGGCTTCAAGTGTTTCGGTATCTTGTAACTTTTGACGTTTGTTCCAGGCTTTTAACTAAATAACCCATAATTTCTCAATTGGTATAAATAGGTGCATTCTCCATGATAAAAATAACCCCCCTCCCCCTTTGATATTCTGCGTAAATAAACTTTGAGTGACAGCAATGAATTTCATTAAATCCTTAAATTGACAGCTATATTACATGTTCGGACCGGATATGTGACTTGTTTAAAGTTTAATTTTGTAGCTCTCTCGCAACCTAAGCTCCGCACCCAGGCGAATCCATACAAGAAGAAACATCCTGGCAGCTATAGTTTTGTTCCTCCTCTAATCAAAAATGGTTCGTATAACAGCATGTACATGGAAAAAATTAAAAAATAAAAATAAAGATCAATGATGATGATTCCCCAATACACACGCACACACACATGATGATAGGAAGCAATACAGAAAAAAAATGAAATGAAAACAGTACAGATGAATGATAATGTAGATGACGATACAGAATGGATGGATGGATGGATGTGAAAGCAGATGATAATGGGATGTTTTGATTTTACTATGCATCCATCTAAAACGTTAGATATATCGTTACTGTTTGAAACTGTATACGTAATTTTCATTATCGTCTATGTTGTTTTTGTTTGAATGGGGGAAGTAGTCGAAATGTGTGTGGAAGTCAATTGGCCTTTATTTTTATTTTTTATTTTAACCATGTTTTATTCTTAAAATTAGTTTTGTAAATTAACCAATATTTTAAATTTATGTAGGCTAAAAAAGACGTTGCTGGTAAGCCTAGTTCATCCTCTGGTGGAAAGAAGGCCAAGAAGAAGTGGTCCGCTAAGAAGGTTAAGGATAAGTCTAACAACATTGTTATCCTCGATAAGCCTACCTACGATCGTTTGTTCAAGGAAGTCCCTACCTACAAGCTCATCTCTCAATCTGTCTTGGTTGATCGTCTCAAGTTAAACGGTTCTTTGGCTCGTATTGCTATCCGTGAGCTCGAAGCTCAAGGTTTGATCAAGGCCATCTCTCGCCATCACGCTCAAGTTATCTACACTAGAGCCACTGGTGATGAAAAGAAGGAGTAAACTTCTTTTTTTACTCTTTTAATTGTTTAATAAAATCTTTTTTTTTTGTAAACCAAAAAAAACGTTTATATACTTTTGAAGCATTGTAAAGAGGAGGAAGAGAGGGGGTTTGAAAGAGTCTAGATTGTACTGTCAGGGAGTGCATGAAATTTTTAACAGGATCAATCTGCCTAACGAAAAGGGGGTTATAATTGCTTGAGCGTTCTATAGCCCACGTGTAGTTAAAATAACTCAATATACGAAGAAATGCCGCATCATTCATTTTACTTTTTGATGTTGCCGTGTGACGTGAATGGTAGTTTTTTATCAGTTACAAAATCACTGCGCATGAGATTTTTTTTTTATGTATTCAAAAAGGGGGAAAAAACCAATTCTTTTTCACTTTCTTTCCTTTTTTTTCTTTCTTCCTCTTACATAAAACATGTTGTCAGGAAAGAAATCGCCTATAATAGACGAAGAAAATAGTTTATGCGTTGAAACACATAATACTACTACCTACGGTACTATTCCTTCTAGCGATGAGACTTCGTCAAGGGGAAACAGTGATGCAGACGAAAGAGGTAGTAACCACAGTAGTAGTGTTGTCAAAAGAAAGAAACGTCGTATGGAACAAAGACAGTGTTGCAGACCTAAAGTTTCGACACGACTTTCTAGTATTTTACCAAAGAGACATGGTTCTGCTTGCGAAGAAGAACGTCCGACAGATCTTGTCTTACCCGCTCTCGATCCAAAGTAAAAAAAAAAAAATGCATACACAAAAAAAAAAAACATAATCAGTGGTACTTATACTATATAATATATAGTGCCAGAGAAGTAAAAGAATCTATACCGCCTAATAGTTCATTAGATCAATTATTTATGCGGCAATCGCAAGTGAATTTAAGTACAGTTCGTGCCAATTATCGTTTTGAAAAAAGAAAAGCTCGGTAATAAATTATAAAAAAAAATATATATGGAAACAATGTATTGCCAACAAAAAGGTTACGAGGTTTATTATTTATTTTTTAATAATGTATTTCCTCTATGTAGACATAGAACACAGAAAAGATCTGTTTCAGAAAGAATGAAGCACTTTTTCATGTATAATCCGTATATAACATTTTTAAAAAGTTTACTGTTTGCAAAAAAAACGATTATTTTATTTGTAAGTATAAGCAAATTTCCAATTCATACACACATAATTCATGCGGTGTGTCTTTTATTTAGGTCAATTTGGATTTATTAGTTGATTTATTGTTTTGTATTGCATATCTCGTTGAAATGAAGGAAGAGTCAGATGTAAATCTTTATCCGCCTTGGCTTTATAAATACAGAACATATGATTTATGGTACATCAATTATATATATATATATAATTGTGTAATCATGCTTTCTTTTTTAACTTTTCTTTTTTAGGTTGGTTTGTTTGGCATTGACATATTGGGATCTATGTTCATTCACAATCAGTAAGTTTGTTTTTTTTATCCCTTTACAAGTATTTGTATTTAATTTTGTGTGCAGGATTCTTCATTTCCAGACATCCTACTGCCGTATTATTTAGTTTTAGATGTTGTATTGAAATGCTGACTACAATTCCTTTTCTGATTTCAACTTATATCCCTCACGGTCAATTTCTTTACGGTAAAACATTCAATTAACCTTAACTCATTAAAGAAAGACTAATAACGTATATAGTACCGTATTTTATTCGAAGTTGGGTTTTACTCCTAAGAATTAAAAGCGTCATGAAGATTAAAATCAATCTACAGATAACTGGTACTTTTGATATAAACAAATAGTTTTATAAAAAAAAAAATCTAACCTCTTTTTTAAAGATAAACCAATAGATCCACACAAAACAAAATTAATTCATCTCGTCAGTACTTTGGTAGTTCTTTTATATAATGGAACTTGCGCATTTCAATATACTGAAGTAACATTTGGTGATCATAATTATACTATACTCGAGTCATTGTAAGTCGAAAAAATAAATAAAACAAATACTGTGGACAAACAAAAATAAATAAATTTAGATATGTTGTTATGGTAACTCTGTCAACAGTAGGTTATGGAGGTAAGCTTAAATATTTTTTTTTTTTGATGCTGTACTGTTTTTAACATTAAATACCTCATAAAAATAACTCAAATAGACATTACACCAAATACACAGGGGAGTAGAGTAGTAATGATGTTATTAATTGTTATTGCGCTTGCTGTACTTCCTGGTTTAATTGGCGATGTATCTGAAACCTTTCGTAAACGAAAAGGTATGTCCCCTCTTCCCCCCAAAAAAAAAACCTTCTTTTTTTTAATGATGTAAACAAATAAATAACTGATACAGATGGTGAAGGTTATGTCAGCAAGGTATCTACGCCCTTTATATTGATTGTTGGATCATTCACTCCCGATCAAGTGGTTGAAATATTAGATGGCTTCTTAAACACAGTAAGTTTTTTTTATAAAAGAAAAAAAAATGGATATTTATTGTTTCTTTTTTTTTGTGTAGGAAAACACTGAATTCCATCTAAGTGTTATATTTCTTGATATCAATAGACCAACAGAACAATTGAAGTTGATGGAAAGAAACTCAATTTGGGGTCATAGAGTACAATTTCTTCATGGTTCTGTCTTGGTAAAATAATATTACATATATATTTTTTTTTTTGAACTTTATATTCTAAACCACATTACGTAGGACGAGAAAACTTTGTTACGTGTCGTAAGTTTACATCAACAAAGTATAGTTTTAGTTTTTAAAAGTATAACTTCTATAGGAAGCAAGATACGCCGAAGCCATCTTTACTATTTCAGGTAAGCAAGCAAGCAAGCAAGCAAAAAAAAAAAAAAAAAAAAAAAAAAAAATACTTATAAAAAAAAAAAAAAAAGATCAAAATGCCTCAGATCCTTCTAAAGAAGATGAGAGAAATACAGTTCGACTTTGGTCACTCTATTGTCACACAGTAAGTCATGACGTACCAATTTATACCTATAATCTATCGCCCAGTACAGCCATCTATCAAAAAGTGGCCAAAGAAATCATTTGTGTTCGTGAATTTAAACAATACTTGTTGGCAATGAATTGTAGATGCAGAGGTGCATCTACCTTATTAACGAATCTACTACATCAAAGACAACCTATTAATAAGTACGATGAAGGTTGGCAGGCTCAGTTTGGTAGGTGATTTTTTATTTTAATTGCGAAATATTTTCTTAAACTTGATATTTTAGATGATGGCTCGTGTAATGAAATTTATACTGGTAGAGCTCCTAAATGTATAGTAGGCTTAACATTTGGCCAAGCTGCTCTGGTAATTATTATAGCGCACATATACAACATTCAATTTAATAAATATTTTTTTTTAGTACTTATTTGAAGAGGCACAAGTCATTTTATTTGCAATCAAGACGTTCATGTCTTCACGGAACGATTTCGAAATATTATTAAATCCAAGTAGTTCGTACGTAATTGAAAAAACAGACGTGTGCGTGTATATTGCTGAAGGACCTAAAGAAGTTCAAGACATTTCTACTCTGGTAAGAAAATTGTGCATTACATAAAAAAAAAACAAATAATTCCTAAATCTAAATCTAAATTAAAAATCATAGTGTAAACCCAATAAACATGTTTTAGATTGTATTATTAATAAAGACCTTGGAGAAAAATCATTTCAATCATCAGCTGATCAACCTACTACTACTACTAGAAAGACGCTAGAAGATTATTACGTAAAATCTCAAACAGAAAACCTACCATCTTCTTCTACTACAGATGATAAACAACAGCAGACACAAGATGTATTAGACTCTAATTTTTATAATCGTAAGCATTCAACATCTACGAGCACAGTGCGTTCTTATAAATCTCAAAAGAGTGCATATTCAGATCGACCAACCTCAGAAAAATCTTATTCTGTAGCAAAATTACCTTCTAAACGACATGCAGTACTTACAGGTAGTCGTGCTTTGATTAAAAGAATTGGGAAATGTCCTTTATCTGATGGATACGATGATGATACTTCCTTTCCACTTTGTTACTTGCTTCAACAACCTGTTTTATTAGAAGATGTTACCATTAATTCAACAGAAGGAATGCATAATCATGTTCTTGTTTGTTTACATCGTGAAGTAATTAATATGTTCAAGTTTATTTATAATTTAAGATCTCCAAATATTAAAGCGGATGAACTTCAAGATATTGTATTGTTATGCTCAAAAAAACCTTCGCCAAAAATATTCGAATTAATCAATACCTTTCCTAAAGTTTACTTTATGGAAGTAAGTTAAATTTATATATACACTTCATAATAGTGATTTGAGGCATTTAATTTTTATATATTATAGGGTAATTGTAGACATCCAGATGATCTACTTCGAGCAGGTGCCAAAAGAGCAAAGCAAGTTGTCGTCATGAGGTAATTTTTACCGTAAAATTTATGTGCGTCTTCTCTTTCTCTCTAAGTGCTTTTTTTTTTTTACATGTAGTGAAAAAGAATGTTTAGATCAGTATGAGCGAAATTCAGATAGCCCAGCAGTGTATGTATTTTTAATATTTGATAATGAAACGATACATATTAAAAAACGTTGTAAAATAGCATGGCAAGTCACATACTTGATTTATTATTACAAGAAAGACCAACTGACGCATATACCATCGTAAACCTCAGTAAGTTACCCTAAAAAAATGTTTCCTTTTATATAACACTAATTTTTTTTTCTATAGTCGAGAAATCCAATATCAAGTTTATGCACCTCTTGCAGGGAAAAGATGTGGCGGAAGAAATTGATGTGTTTTATACACCCGCTTATGCAGCAGGAGATGTAGTGGCGGACAGTCTTATCAGCAACGTACTGCTGAGTCAAACGTATTATAAGCCAGATATTGTTTCCATCATTAAAACGTTATGCGGTATGCCCGGTCCTTTATACGATGGATCGGCTGCTTATTTACTTTCAACCACACCAGAGATTAAAACTGCTTCTGCTGCTGCTCGTTTAGCTCCTCATCTGACCAGTATTGGCATGCCCACTGAATTCATAGGCCGTACTTATGCCGTCCTTTTCAAGACCCTTTTAACTAAATATGAAGTGCTTGCGATTGGTTTGTTTCGGGCTTCTGATAACGAATTAGGGAATGAGCTACCGTTTGTATATGCTAACCCTGTTTCTTCCTTGATTTTAAAGGATTCAGATATGGTTTATGTATTTTCTCCACCTGGCTGGGTGATTTAAAAACAATTCCTTTGTACACATTAAAAAAATAAAAAAAGTATTCATCCCTCATATCATCTCTTTTTCTACTATATAATTTATTACAGAAGAAAAAAAAAATGGTATATATTCAAACAATATCTTTAAGAGAGGTATCACCCAAGATAGCAATCGCAGCTCCTAAACACCACCCAGTTTCTACGCCATCAATCTTTTTAGCCACAGTCAATTCTCTATTATCAGGAATCTCATAACCAAAAGACAATAATCGATAGATAAATGATAAATCCAAACACCATTCGGGACGATCTAATAATTCATCCTTTAAAGCAATGTCAGTCACATTTTCCAAATAAGCACCTGAACAAACAGATTCCGTCAATTGAGCAAGTTCGGGTAACTTGAAGGAAACAGGTAGACCCAATGGAATAGTACGATCATGGAAATAAGAAAAGATATAGATGGGACCTTGTTTAAAAGTATCAGCAATAGGAGGCTGATAGATACCGTCAAATGAGCAAGGTGAATAATCACACATCTTTTCCTTATTCAACATTAAATCAGCTACACCAAGACAATCAGCAAAACTACCTTGACCCATAAACTTTACGGGATCATTTCCTTTTGTGTACTCCCAGTTTAAACCACGAGGTAAACAGGCATGTGACAAGTTATCCTCATCTGCTAATGTTTGTTGTAAAACTTGTTGGTGCATACGTTTACGAGCTTCCATTAATCCATAACCAAGATAAGAATGCTGATATAATAAATAATCTCGTCCTTCATGCTTTAAAACATATTTAAAATCGTTGTCGGGAAGTGAAGGGAAACTACCATCCTCTAATCTATCAGGCTCGAATACAATTTGTGTAGATCCACCTCCTAAATCTAATACGGCTGCAGTAGGTCGATGTACAGTGGATGGATCGAAATTACCCAATAAAAAGTTAACTGTAATCCATGCAAATACACCTTCGTCTCTACCGTCCATAATGGCTACACCATCTTCTCCACCTACAATCGGAAACGGGTATTGTGTCTCGAGATGATGGCGAACTGATTTCAAAATATCATCACTCTTGAGTTGTCCTAATAAACGTAATCCAGCGGTTGCTTTAACAGCGATAGGTGTCTTGTGTTGAAGATGTTTAGGAACCAATTCAATAGCCCCCTTTAATAATACATCTAATGACTCAGCAGCTTGTTGTGGATCGTCGGCGTATGAGGATAATCCCGGAATGGTCTGTGCAAACAGTTCTTCTTCTTCCAGCTTTACAGGTTCCAGATGAGTACATTGATGGAATCTGTAAACATGAATTCGTGAACCTGTTGACCCGGCATCAATCATTAAAGCATATTTTTGACATGAGCCTACAAAAAAAAAAAAAAAAAAAAAAAAAGGTTTAGAAAAAAAAGGGCGAAAAGGAAGGGAAAGCTTGCTTTTTACCTTGATCTATAACTTTGTTGCCATTTAAACGAGAAACCAAGTTTGGAAAGAAATAAACAGCCATGGCTACAATAATACCAATACTCATTAACCCAAGTCGAATCTGTACCGTGGCAGGAGACCATTTGGTTTTCTCATTTTGCTTTGCTGATTCTCGTAACTGCGCGTATGGTGTTTTTACTGTCTTTTTATCCATGTCCCCTAAACACCCTCTTTATAATATATATATATTTATATAGAAAAGGAGAGAGAGAGAGAAAAAAAAAGAGAGAAATAACAAAGTTTTTTTTTTATATTAATAAGCAAAAAAAAAAAAAAAAAAAAAAAAACCGACCCGCCGCCTATTACCGATATCTCTTTTTTGCTAATCGATTAAAAGAGAAAAAGATACTTTTAAGATATATACTTATTAAAGGATACAAAGTCAATTCATGTACGCACAGGGGGGGGGGGGGGGGTTTACTGTTCTGCGGGGAGGAACGGAATTACTTGTTGAACTGTTATCATCATTTATATGAAAAATAAGACTGTATTCATTTTAAATACAAATAACCCTTTATTTACCGTTCATCCTAAAAGTCATCTGAAGTAACAAAACTTGGTATCGAACATGCTGAAAATCTACTCGATCTTGTGTCAGCTAAAGGGACCTTTTTTTTTGTTTGTTTGTCATAATAGAGTCCATTGAAACAAGTCAATTGTAAATGACTCTAAATAAAATATCATAATGTAATCCCCCCGCGTTTTTTTCTTATAAACTAAGAGGAGGGTTTCTAGTTTATCTCTGTCACAACCTTGAGATATATTTTTTCGAAAGTAATGATAATAACTTGGTTTTCTTTAAAATCACATTCTGCAAACCTAATTTATATTAAAGTAAAATAATGATCTTTGCACCAAGATACACCGGCTCATTTGTAAAATGTTCAAGCATTAAAAAAAAAAAATACGTGCCGTAACTTTCTAAATATTTGCCGGGATTCAATCCATGCCAATTTACAAGCTTCAGTTAGTAATAAGCTATACTTACAATTCCGGATGTTTACTAACTAGAAGGGATGATAAAGAGAATCATTATAAAAGAATAATTTATTACTATCATTAGATAAGTAATGGCTTGCTTCCTACCAAAGTAAAGCCTGTTTACTAAACAGCTTTATTATCGTTGTTACTGTGCTCTTTTCATTTTTAAGGCCGTATCCACAGGAAAAGAAAAGAGAGTTCAGAGCTTAAAGTATTATTGACTATGTATGTCAGAGAGGAGACAAGTTTTATATATTCATTTTTTGTATTCCAACTATTACCATAACTTGTATGTCGTATGATCTTTCTTCTCACATTATTAATGTTTGCAGAAAATCAGCTAGTGAGAGGAACAAAAGGGATTATCCCATTAATCCATACTCGAAGTCACTCGTTTCTATACACTACGGAAACCATTATGGATACGTCTATATCTCCAATCCCACGAAGCTGGTCAGCGTTTATTTTTATGTTACCAATACGTTCATAAACATTATGCTCCAAACAAAGAGTTTCATTATTCTCTAAATAATTCATCGTTTTAAATCTATCTATTATTAAAATACGAAAAATTGAATTTTAACATTTCGTTATGTTGTAGTTACACTATCTATAGTATAAGAAAGTGGCAGAGCGCCTTTGGTGCTTAAATAAAACGTTTTACTCAACCGACCATTATTTATTATATCCCCTTTATTTAAAAACGGGAGTACAGTATTTCCGTCGCGCCCGATAGTTTTTATATCTGTTAACTATTTTGCATCTATACGTAATATCTGCTCTGCGAAATTCACCTACAGTTATACATAAGACACAATCTTCGCTGCACATTTGTTGTAAAATACCAGCTTGGAAATTTTTATACCAGAATGATCGCTGTGTACTAACTAGCAGTAAAAGCCGACTATATAATTCGAGAATGTGTCAATTCCTAACTCTAAATTAAAATCAACAGCTTCCTCTTCTAGTATTCTTGTAAATGCATATTGTAGCTGTGGATTATTACTGAAATGTATCAAACTGAGGGGGATAATCGATATTAATATAGTTTCCAAAGAACTCCTTATTTAACAAAGAGATGGATAAATTACAGGCAATATCATGTAGAACTGGCGTAAAAGATATCAGTGGTTGTCAAACGAATTATGCAACCGCAAGAACTATTCAATTTTACAGTGGTTGTATCGGCAGTACTTTGTTGGTGTTATTTTTAAGTACCTACATATTCGAGTGTTGAGTTGTTAGTATACTCTTGATTCATTTATATTTCAGACAGTGTCAGAAATATAACGTTTGAGGTTAACAAAAAATTCGGTCTTGGTCTTTAATGAGAAAAGATCTATCATGAATTTTGCACAATTCGATTAAGGTACTTGTCTTGCTTGAAGGTTATTCCATATATTCGAGCATAGCATAGAGAATAATAGATAATCTGAATGGGTATCGTTTTGTCTTGTACAATGATGGATTCCTGTTCATTTTCTTCCAAACCTGGTGTTGTATATAATCTTTATGTAATTGAGATAATACAAAATAAGACTTGAGCGGAAATTCTAATTTCAAAGAATTTTGGATAGCAGGTAGCTTTCCAGAGACATTTTCCTTTGGTACTAATCCACTTGAAGATATAATACTTTGAAGGTTGTTTTTTTAGTGCCAATAGTCCGAATAAAATGTCGCTTAATAGCACAACTTTTTTTGCCCAACTGCAGCAGATTATCGTAATGAGTGTATATCCAAGAGTGTTAAAAAGGAACAAAAGGTCGCCACACCAAAAAAAAAAAAAAAAAAAAAAAAAAACCATTCGTTCCGCTGTTGAGTGAAATTGAAATAAAGAAAAAAGTTTCCTTTTGTCCTCTGATTCTCTGATAATTATACCGTTAGTTGAAGCGCCAGAATTATCTTGAATTATAAGGGATCGCTCAGCCCTTGAAAATAGTTCGAGTCAAATGATAGAAATCGAAAATGAGACAGCTGAAAATGGAACTCATCCGTAGCCATCCGTTGTTCATCTGCATTTCATCTGTTGCATTTGAGTTTCATCCGTTGTTCATCTGTATTTCATCTGTTGCAAGTTTAGCCACAACGCTTCTTTACCGAATATAGTATTACAGCCCCAAAATACCTTTTTTCATTCTTGTATTTTTTTAATCAATAATGGAAATATCAAGAGACCAGGCAATTTGTATGTTTTTCTATGTTAAACATACTAAAGAAAATGTCAAGAAATATAGAACACTAATCGAAGATTTCGATAATATTGAAATTTGTTACAACATTAAGCCAACGTAACCCATCTTGGTCTCATTAAATAGAATTTACAAAAATCCTTAATCCTTTCATTTATATCCCAACAATACCTCTAATCTTGAAACATAAATGGAACTGGATTAATATGATTGTCTTTATTTTTTTGTTATTTTTGTTATTTAAATTTGAAAATAAAAATTATTTTGATCTTTTATTTAACTGTTTTCTACAATTAAAATATTCTAATAATTTATCATCCATTTTCAAACTATCAGCATCAAACAGAAAAACCTCGTCCGAAATAGTAAATGTATCGATCGCAATTTTCTTGATGGATGGGTTATCTTCAATTAATTGTATGATGTCATTTGCTCTGCTTGTTAGTCCAGCAAAATCAATAGATATTAAACAAATATCATGATCAACAGAGCCGAGGTATTCCAGCATATCTATAATCAATTGAACAAGGATAGGTTTTAAATTTTGGAATTTTTTTGTATATTTTAATTTACCTTGACTATTTCCACGTATGTTTTCTAATTTATCCATTATGTTATCATTAAGTTTTAAATCACGTTCAAAAAATGGTGTGGAGGCACAACTGTTGGGAGATACGTAAATTCTTTGTGCAAATGATCGTTCACTCAAGTTATTAATCATATCTTGGAGAAGCCTAATTCTATCATTCTCGTCTTCATCACCAGGGGACTTGCGAGCATAACCCACTATTTCATATCCTTCGTGAATTAAATTTCTGACTGACTCTTGATAATTAGGTAAATACTTGGAAATAGAACAAATCAAATTGTCTATGAAAATTACGTTAGATTTTTTTTTTTGGTTAAATTCTACTATTGGAGTACCATAATAAATTTCCTCCATGATATATAATTCTCTGACGCGAGTTCCTTTTATAACATTGCTTTTCTTGTTCAAAAACTTGATCCGATTGTTTCTACACCAATTAGCGAATGATTGAGCGGTTCGTCTCTCAAATATTGTAGAATACTGCATAATTGTGTCATAAATATTTTTGGTAGAAACTGACAATTTACAATAAATCTCTGCATTCTTGAGTTCTTCACAGCAATAGACTTCGTTAATAAACCGCTTCATTTGACTATCCGTTTCTAAAAAAAAGAGTTATTTTAATTAAAACATTGGAATCTTTGCTCTCAAACCTACGTAATTCTTGAATTATTCTTTTTTTTTTCATTTTTAGATTGGTCCAAATTACTTGAACTTTCAGCTTCTAGATATGTCTTATAAGTGAAGGGGTCACCAAAAATGCTCAGTTTGGAAGCTGAAATTGGTTTATGCTCGTCGACATTGTAACAAATATCTGCTTCTTCAAAGTCTTCAATTTTTTTTTTGTATTTCTTAACATTCTCATCAGAGTATTTAACATAAAAGAACATGCAAATCGCTTGGTCTCTTGTTATGTTTGTGGAGAAATATTTTGATTTAACACAGAAAAATTAATAAAAACGGGTGAATAAGATTAAATGTCTAATAACGTTTATTTCTTATTTTAATTGTAAAAATCAATCCCGGTAAAAGGGATTGCTAACTATGATTTCTTATTTATAGTCTTTTGCAATAGTGGTCACACTATTGTGATTGATCTTTACACTTAGATTTTTATATATAAGGTTCATTTTGATACCTAACGTTTGTTATGTTTTATAATCGATGGTTCATCGATTGTTATATATTCTATTTTATGTAAGTTTACCACAATATTCATTTCCAAGATATTACAAAAGAAAAACAGATGAACAACGGATGAAACTCAAATGCAACAGATGAAATGCAGATGAACAACGGATGGCTACGGATGAGTTCCATTTTCAGCTGTCTCATTTTCGATTTCTATCATTTGACTCGAACTATTTTCAAGGGCTGAGCGATCCCTTATAATTCAAGATAATTCTGGCGCTTCAACTAACGGTATAATTATCAGAGAATCAGAGGACAAAAGGAAACTTTTTTCTTTATTTCAATTTCACTCAACAGCGGAACGAATGGTTTTTTTTTTTTTTTTTTTTTTTTTTTGGTGTGGCGACCTTTTGTTCCTTTTTAACACTCTTGGATATACACTCATTACGATAATCTGCTGCAGTTGGGCAAAAAAAGTTGTGCTATTAAGCGACATTTTATATTGTAATGGGCGGCATTTTATTTCTGAAAAAGTGACATTTTCTTTCTGGCAAAACGACGTTTTATTGTTTATTTAGACATGAAAATACAAAATAAGAAATATGATTTGCTTTAATCTTCTTTTATTATAAATCAGCGAAAAATAGTTAAAATAAAATAAGAAATAAAAAATAAAAATAAAGTATATAAATAAATTTTTCTTGGCTGCTAGTATTAGATCAATTTTCTTTTTCGCTCGGTCAGCACCACAATTATGGATTCAAATAGTTCTCCAGATCAAACAATTTTTAATATGCAACAGCGTTTAGCTCAGTTAGAGCAAATGATTCAACAGGCTCAACCCTCCACAGAGCCAAGTTCATCCTCTACAAATCCTACTGCTATGGATATGAATGACACATCTGAACAAGTCTCAGATCTTCATTCTTTACAAGTGCGTCCTTCTTATACTTGGACTCCCCCGGAATTCTTAACTGAATTACTGTCACTTGATGAACCTTTATTCACATCTTCAATTCTTACAGATGATGAACGTAAGAAAACCATTGAAAGATATCCTCCGGTTGAAAACCTTCATTATCAACCACCTGATACAGTACCAGTTGCAGCAAGAAAGATGAACCGCTACCAGACAAAACAAGACATGTCGCTCAAAAAACTACAATACTTGATCTCTGGGGTTTTCCGTCCACTTGATGTACTAGGTCTTGAAATTAGTAAGGATGACAATCAAGATAATGCTCAACGTTATCTTTATATGCTTGCAGACTGCCGTTCATTATTACTAAATGTGGCAACACAAATTAATGAATTACGTAACAATACCACAAATCAATCTTATAAACCAGGTCAACTTCTCTTTCTACAATGGGCTTTAGATAACAACATCTCACAAACGGAATTTAGTGCAATTGACCTAATTAATTTTTTATCTGATATGTTCTCTTCGAAGGGGTATGCAGTTACAACTATACAACTATTTCGTTTTGCAGTCACTCACCTACACAACAATCCGCAAAGTCTAAGAGAGAATCAAGATTTAAATGAATTTGTTACAACAATTTTAAATCAAGCACCACCTATTAGACTTCATAAATCAATAATTAATTTACAACCAACATTCACCTTTTTGAAGAATACCGAGAATGGTACAACATCGCTAGCAGAACTTCAAAGCAAATTGGCATTCTTATTAGCAGTAACATGTTTTCTACGACCATCAGACTTACACCGCATACCAATCAACTCGATGAAAATAGAAAACAACAATACAGAACTCTTATTTGATGTCAACTGCCCAAAAGAAAAACGAGACCGCCGTATGATTGTAAAAATTTTCCAAGTAAAAGCTCACCAAGAACCTCACTTATGTCCCGTCAACGCTTGCTCAGTATATTTACAGAAACGTCCAGCATGCACGGCGACTACACTATTTGTTAACTCACTACGTCCCAACAACCCTATTTCAGTAAGAACTATTCAAAGATGGTTAACAAAACTTCTACACTTGTCCACCTCAGAAAATCGGATATCAATTCGGTCTATCGCCTCATCCTTAGCACTGCAAGTAGGTATCCCCAAGGAAGGCATTGTTACTCTGGGTAATTGGACCTCATCAACATTTGAAAACCACTATCGAAGAGAACATCTGTCACAATTTGACTTCACAAATTCGTTAATTAGTTATATGAATATTGATAACAGTGATGATAACGAAGAATTCTTTGATGCTGAAGATATGGACTTTGGATAAGCAAATCAGATTTCTTATTTTGTATTTGAGTGCCTCGCACAATTCTAGTAGAATTTATTCGACAACTTAAATTTTTATTGTGCGACATCATTTTGAGAAAAGGTGTACAATCTACATTGTTCTCTAAAAGTATTATTCCCAAGCACATGACACTTATTTGTTATTTAGATAAGTTTCATTTTTCGCACGTCATTAAAGACTAAATAAAGTGGGCGTTCTATTTACTTTTAACCGTATTAAAAATATTACCGCGCATCTATTGGGGTTGTATGGATAAAACTTTTTGATCCATGGATTGCAGTGACCCCGGATGTAGGCAGAATTCCCATTTGCCTATTTATTTTCACAATCCGATGATAGGTAAACTAAACTACTAAAAGCAACTGCAAATGCAGGGTAAAAAGACTTTTTTTTGCCCCCTACCATAAATGTTAAAAAGAGGCATTTTAAACCAGATATATCATTCAATCAGTCCATTTATTTTAATTGCTCTCTGGAGGATCTAATACTCGGACTAAAAAAAGTATAGTATAGTATAGTATGTACGCAGTAAAGATCTAGTTCATCTATTTTAAAAGCTAAATACTCCTCCCCTTTTTACACTAACTGGAAGATAAGGGCCGAATTAAATTTTATACATTCATATGTTTCCTCTTCTTCCAAGTGACAATTTTAATACAGAAGGAAGATGATGTACCCGATATTTTGTTCTCGTGTAACATATTATTCATAACGGCATCATTTTTGTCTGCGACTCGATAAAAATCCTGGGTCACACGCAAAAAGTAAGTTAAACTCATATTATATTTATATATTGTTACTACTGCAGAATATATCTATTATATCTAGGCTTTACTTTTTGGTAGAGACGATACGATAAAACCTGTACACACAATAAAGTCATTGGTATTGGACAGCTTATAAATAGATTATTGCGATAGAAACAGGGATCGAAAAAAAAAAAGCATCGAAACTTGAAGGAAAAAAAGAACTAAATTTTATTTCTGAATTGACAGATTTATTAATCTAAATAGTACTAGTTTAATACTACACTAAAAAAACGTGAATTAATACACTAAAAAAAAACCAAGTATTTTTACGCTTTTCCCGACTTTGAAAAAGAAACTTATTGTATAACGAGAAATTTTTTATGTAAATATAAAACGTCATTTGAAAAAACAGGGAATACAGTTGACTCCCAGGTATTCTCTGTCAGTATCGAGAATTTTTTTTTTTTTTTGGTGAGCTCCTTTTTAATTTCGCCCACAGTCTTGGGTCCTGTGAAACACCCCCCCCCTTTTTTTTTATAAATTATGTCATAAAGCTTTCAATTCTGGTCCCACTTTTTATTCTATACGATTCTATAGGAGATTCCAATTCTTTTTTTATAAATACAATAATTGGGTGTCGGGATTCCTATTGTAAACATAAACAGAAAAGACGTATTAGGTAAATTGCAAAAAAAAAAGGCGGTTATTTGTTTTTTATATATGTACAAAACTTGAAAAAAAAAAAAAAGAGGAGTGGGGTGAGAGAAAATATAATAGCATATTAAAAGAAAAAAAGAGGCTATAAGCATGATAGAATAATTTGTTGCGTAAAAAAATATATGTGTGCGTGTGTGTGTGTATAAAAAGAAAGAAAGAGAGGAATGGAAATGGAATCGAAAAATAATAAAAGGTTACAAAATAAGTAATAGTAGTAGAAAATTATAAAGACGAAAAGGATTATTTCGATTATGAGTCAGTAGTAGAATGAGAGTGAGAAAAGTAATCATTTGATGGTTCAGACTTATTAATCACAGTATTAAGGAATGGTGTCAAACCAGTAGATGTTTCTGGGAAAGGTGGGATTGTAGAGAATGAAGCCTGATAGGGTGGCATAGAAGCTGCTACTGCTGATGTTGGTACAGAAGAGTATGATGCGATAGATGCTCTTCTGGAAGATACATTATGATGGTGATGAGGAATAACCGTTTTAGATGTGATTTCAGCCGATGTTTTGCGAAGGTAAGCCTGTACCGATTCACAATCACAGTTTCCGTGAGAAAGCAGTAAATTACGTAAATACATGCTTTCTTCTCTTAACTGTGCGACTATAGAACGGAGTTCTTCATTACGATTATTTTGTATATCGGCCTTTTGTTCAAGTTCTTGCATCCAGTTCTTTTTCTTTTGACGGCATTTGTAAGCTAAAAAAAATTATAATTAATATCACACAAATTTTTTTTTTAGTTTTAGTTTTAATACTTTACCAGCAACACGATTACGTTCTAAAAACTTCTTTCTACGATCTTCTGCATCATCACCTTCAAATACTATGCGTCTTTTACGACCGCTTTGTACAGATGCAGTTCTTGGTTTAATATCTTCTGCTTCTTCATCAATATAATCAGAAAAGAAAGTTTGTTTGGTTTGAATTCGAGAACTGCGACGTGTGCTTTCATGATAATGATGATCTTGAGTACTAGCTGTGACTGTGGGTTGCATAGATTGACTAATTGAAGAAGGTGAAGATAAACTACTAAAGAAGCTGGAAGAGCTAGAAGGACTTTGACTGAGAGACATGGGTGGAGTTGAAGGAGATGATGAATTGAATGCTAAAACTTCTGGTTCTGGTGAGGTATAGTTGGTATTGGTAAAAATTACGGGAGCAGAAGCCCATTTATCAGTAACAGTGGGAATGTCTTTAGGGGTGCGTTGTTGAAAGTTACAATCAAAAGGATTCATCTCGTTTTGAATTGATTCACCCATATTAGGTGTAAGGTTCCATTCTCCACTTTCAATAAGGAACCGAGTGGGAGTTGCAAGAGGTACAATAGTATCTATTTTTTTTTTTTTTTTAAATATTATTATTGTTATATATTCAATTTATATAATTACCATCAGTCATCGTTTCTTATGGTTTTATGGACGTACTTGGACAAAAAAAGAAAAAAAAAGACAAAGAGAATAAAATGTTGTCACAATAAACAAGTAAAAGAAAAAAGGAATACAAGAGAAGCCATAGATATTCTGTTCTGTATTTATACAGCAAAAGAAAAAAAAAGGAATAAGCGGCGCTTAAATCATAATTGATCAACAAAGGTCAAAGAGTTGTGTGTTACATGATGTCATTTCCAATTTTTTCTTTTTAGACTATCTTATGATATCATTAAGATGATACATAAACTTTTATTTTGTATAAGTGACAGAAATGCCAGCTTTACAGAATCTTAAATAGGGTTTTTTTTTTAAAAGAAATTCCCGTTGTAAAAAAAACTACTATAGAATATAGTAAGAAAGTATGTTTGGTTTTTTATTGTAAAAAGACCCATATAATCTTGAATCTAGAAAGCTTATAAATAACGCTAGATCTAAAAATGAGTTTTATTTTTTTTTTCAAGAGAAAATATATCTTGTACGACGGTGTAACACTATCAAGATAAAATGAAAGAATTTACATTAAACTACGTTAAAAAGACTAAACAGGAAAATTGCTATCAAGATCCAATTTCCAAAACTCAAAACTCTATAGTTTTCAAAAAGATTAAAAATGTAGTAGAATTACCATATATTTGGAAAAAATCAAATCAGTGCAAATCGAAAAATGAAACTAAACCACAAATGACATGTAATAACGATGGTAACCTTTATTTTTCTTCATCCAATCAAACTATAAACTCGTATCAAAAGATGCCATTTACACCAAGCTTGGGTAAAGCCGATCGATGGGTAAGGCATCCCAAATCGAGCGAATCCTATTCGTACATTAATTTTTTCTTATAAGTCTAATCTCAAGTCAATTATAAATAACCCCATTCAGGTTAATATAAATGGTTCAAGCCAAAATTTATTAGATACAGGTGTTGTGGGTGGATTTGAATACTGGGATGGAGGTTTCATTGAATTACCAAATTAGAAATTCTAATTCAGTCCCTGTATACAACTTTTTTTTTTTCTTCTAAAATTTTCTATCAAAATCACATATATGTACAGGCGTCAATTTTATCTACTAGCCAATAACAATCAATCGTATGTTCTAATGTAATTTAATTCGCTGTATTAAACACCTTACGCCTCCCGCCTGTAGCACATAGGACACATTTCAAATAAACTTGGAAAATCTACAATTTTTATTTTTTCTTTGGTCTTCTATTTTCTATTATCGAAATACAGAACGTAATTATTTGACGGGTTTTTCTTTTAATGCAGCCACAATATAATTAACGTAAATTAAGCTTTTTTTTTCTTATACTGACAACAAAAAAATGACACAAACAAAAAGAAAAAAACCTTGCAAAAGTTATGTCATTTAATCGTTTTTATTGTAATGATCTATTTTTATACATAAGCTTTTTTTTTTATTCGTTTTTTTTTTTAATTAAGCCCTAAAACAATATTTCATCTAAATATTATTATTGTTTGTGGTAAGAAAATGGAGGGTTTTTTTTTTAATGTAAATGCAACGTAATTTTTTAATGCTTCTTATTCTCTCGTTCCAGACGCTTCAATTCAGATTGTTCACCTTCTAAGATAGTCATAACACCCTTAACCATCTTATTATACTCTTCATCCTTTTGCTTACGTTCCTTTGCTCTTTCTCTAGCAATAAATTGATTATCTTTACGAAGTTCACGTAATGCACCCTTCTTTTCCTTCTTAACTTGAGATTCAAGCTTATGTTGTTGAGCACGTTCATGATCAGGATCATAATGACGATCCATAGAGTAAGCCTTTTCAAACTTGGGCAAATGTTGAGCAATGGGTATGGGTCTATGTTGTTGCATTCTAAGTGGTGTCTTTGTACGTTTCTCTTTACAGAATTTAATTTGTCTTTCGAGGCGACCTTGTACAGTAGTAATCAAAGTCTAATTATATATTATATAAGTACAAATATCTAATAACAACAAACAACTTTTTTTTTTTACCTCAAGTTCGCTGTGCCAGCTAACAGTTGTTAATTTTGAAACAACATGTAAAGCATCTTCAAACACTTCCAAAAATGCTGGTGTAGAAGCATAGAGTTGTAAATAACGTTCAAGCATACGAAGTGTACCTTGAAGTAAAGAAAGACGAAGAGTATTGCTGGATTCTTCTTCAATACTGAGTTCTTCTAATTTAACAGGTGCAATTGTATCAATGCCTTGACCTTCAGTATCCTCAATAGAAAGCTCTGCTGTACCATCTGGCATAGGAAAGAAACCAGGAACATTATCTTCAAATGTTTGTTTAGGAGCAAGCGCTACTAAAGCTCTGTTTAAAAAGTTGAGTGATTCAGGAATGAAACGCTTAGAGACAGTTTGGTACTAAATAAATAAATAAACGAAGTTTAGCATTGATATATATATATATATATACTTGTATGTCAACATATATTTTACCTCGTATGTTAACAATGTCAAAAATAAACCACGACCAAGATCCATTTCAGATTGAATACGACATTGACTCAAGGCTTGACACATGAATAATAAAGCAGGTGTAGCAATAGGATGAGTTAAATCCGAAGTAGAAAATATATGACCAATAGAACGAAGAATAGTTAAATCCTCAATATCAGGCCAAGAAGAGCTGGTATGCTTCATCTTCTTTGCCATATCACCGTGCATCTTCTTTAATCTAGCAGTAAAGATCTGTCCAGCAACT
The DNA here is from genome assembly GCA_025201345.1 of Thamnidium elegans. Classification (NCBI taxonomy): domain Eukaryota; kingdom Fungi; phylum Mucoromycota; class Mucoromycetes; order Mucorales; family Mucoraceae; genus Thamnidium; species Thamnidium elegans. The sequence goes on along the minus strand of JAIXMG010000006.1, from coordinate 1,105,906 downwards.
TCAGGTAATTGTTGAGACATTTCGTATACATGCTTACCGAGACCTTCAAGAACGGTTGTAGGTAAAGGTGAAACAGTAGAGGCAACATAGGCCATATGATCAACGAGTGCACCCAAAAATTTAGTTAATTTCTCCTTGTTATCGTGTGCAAGCTTAATGTGGTACAAGACACGAATACGTTGAGTAACAATAACGGAATCTTCAACGTCAAGTCCTTCAAGAATCTTGAGGAGTTCGTCGTGAGTAGAGGGACATTCAAAAGTGTAAGGAATTTCACGCTTTTCGGACTCGACGGGCTTTTGGACCTTCTTTTTATGAACTACACCGGCTTTACCGATTTCGTTCATATCATCGCCATCGTCGTCTCCAAAGACAGGAGCTTCTTCCTCATCATCTTCTTCCATATCTTCAATATCTTCGTTATCTGTTTCACCCTCTTCATCATCTTCGTCCTCGTCCTCGTCATCTTCATCTTCGTCTTCATCATCCTCATCTTCGTCATCCTCATCTTCATCATCATCTTCAAGGCTATTTCTAATATCTTCAAGACTTAAACCTTTACCGAGTTTAACAACATCATCTTCCAACTCATCAAGATAATCGTCACCGAGATCATCACCTTGAGGAGCGCCCTTTCTCTTCTTGTGAGATTTCTTTTTATGAGAACCCTCATCCTCATCCTCAGAATCAAGGCCTTCCATACGTCTCTTTCTAGCACGTTCAGCCTTTTCGAGCTTTTCCTTTTCTTCAATGGCAATTTCTTCTTCGGTCTTAGTACGATCAGTAGCTTGTGCACGTTGATCAGTAGCAAGCTCACGGATAGCTTTATCGTACTCGGAATAATCGTTCAAATCTTCTTCTCTGGGGTTCTCGTTCTCGTTTCTCTTGAAAACAGCATTTTGAGAAGGTAAGGGTTTACGAGGCTTGGTCTCTAAAAGACCTCTAATATCGTCAAGTTCATCATCCAAGTTCTCACGTAATTCGTCATCCTCCTGCTTGATATTTTGACGTTCGAGCTAATATACATAAAAAATCAGTTACTAACCATACTTTCCCTTCTATAATTTTTTTTTTTACCTTGTGCATTTTACTCTTTGCGATAATCTCCTTCATAACTTCATGCTTAGATTTATGTCTTTCACCATCACCTTCTTCTCTCTCATCTTCAAAACCACCAAAATGCAATCTAGATACGATTTTACCGTCCATTTGCTTCTTCTCCTCTTCATCATCACTGAGCCCAAGGCCAGCATCGTCAAAATCATCCATGGTAGAAAGAGATTGACCATAATGAGTAAGAGATAAATCCTCTTCATCATCGTCTAAATTATACATGGTACTGCGAGAAGACGACTTTTGCTTTTCGCGGGTGAATCTCTCCAACATTCTTTCTTCAGGCGTTAAAGAAGGGTTGTTCTCACCGAAACGTTTATCAATAATTCCTCCACGACGGTTCTTATTTTTCATTTCTACGAGTAAAGTTTTCTTACGCTATATATACACAGTAGAAGTTTTTTTTTTTAGTTTTTTTTTTTGAAAAAAGTTTTTATAGATCTTACGTTTTCTTCACCAATTTGCTTACTCAAGTTTGGTTTACCAGAGGTACCCTTCATTTTACGTCCGAGAATTTCAAACTTTGTCTTTTGGATTTTATGTTCAAACGGGTTGAATTCACCACGAATAAGCGAGAGCTTCTTATCAGCATTGTTCTTGCCGACTTCAGTAGGTGCTCCCCTCTTACGATCTTTCTTGGATCGACTGGCTTTCGAGGCTTGGCCAACAACGCCAGCTACTTGTAAAGTCTTTTTGAGTCGCTTTAAAGCAGAACCTCCACTGGATTTAGGTTGTTGTGGTTTTGCTGCGACCATGGTTTCTTATTTTTAAAAAAAAAGAAGTTAAAAGAAATGGCTTTTTTTTTTTTTTTTTTTTAGATCTCTTTGAATTTTTTTTTTAATTGACAGCTTCAAAAGAAAAAAAATTCTCGATCGACGTCACTATAAGCGTTTTTTTTTTCAAGAGAAAAAATTGGCTTGTTTTATATTAGAAAAAGGGATAGGATAATCAATAAATATTACATTAAACATATCTTAGTTAAAGTATATGATTTTGATGGCAAGTAAGTAACGTAGGGCACATAATTGATTCAGTATAGTATATAATTGCATTTATGTTATTTTTGTTTCCGTGACTGTTTTATTCTGAAAAGTATAGTTATAACGATTCCACTGCCAATTTGAGGATTTTATAGATATTGCACAGAAAAACAATATTTGATTTCGCCGGTTTAAGCAAAAGCGAAACTAACGTAAGAAAAAAAAAAGATAGCTAATCACCCGAGTATTACCAACTACTAATCAATAACGTTATTCCTTGAACACGAAGAAAACTACTTGGTTTTAATGAGCGGTATAAAACGGCCCCAAACGGAACATTCCCGACCTATCTTCTTCTTCGGTCAACTTCAGCATACTACAGCTGATAATAGTGGATAAACTATCTTTTGGTAAAGAAGAGGTAAGTACATTATCATTGATAACTTTTAAGTGTTCTTGCTTGAGTATCGCAAGATTTTTGGCAGTATCGTCAATCAAGCACTACAAAAATCATGGTCTATTAATACCTCTTTTTTCTACCTAACGGAGGGAGGGTCTCATTCGAGATATTTACTTTAAGTGTCCAATAAAACTTGATCGTAAATGGAACCTGCTCAGCTCTTTCGTCAAATGAAGGATTTATGGTGTAATTTTGTTCCAACCATAGTTCATAAAGTGGCCCTTCTGGAATGTATCGCATTGACCAAAGGCGAACAGTTTTTTCTATTTCACATTTTACGTTTAAATTCAATAAAAAGTAGCACAAGTCAATAGTATTCATCTTTTTATACCTGCTGCATGAACAAAAAAAACTTTAACTTCCTTAAAAGTCTCTAATGATCCAAAAGAGTAATTGTCCGCGATAGTTTTAAGCATCGATAAAGAACCAAATAAACCTTTGTGATGATCGAAACTGCTTTTTGAGTTGTCAACGCTGCCAAAGGGGCCCGATGTTTCCAGAAGCAAGATCTCTACTTTGTTGAACCCATAAAGTCTTATTATTCCATCAGCCTTGTATAAAGTCGATTCATCACTTTCAATTTCAGATTCATTTATTTTTTTGGCCATTGCTTTGAGTTGAGTCTCACCCACTTTGAATTGTGGTGCACCAGGATTACTAGCTACACAGACTGCCTTTAAGAAAGGATAAAGCAAAATATCTTTAAACATGGCTTCTCCGTCTTCAAGATCTTGAATTGTGCTATAAAGGGAATAGCTGTTATATAATGTATGAGCTCCTTGTTTAATTCATATTCTGGATTTCATGTAATTTTGCTTTACCTAGAACGAAGTACCTCTTCCAAAAAATCGATAACATTATTTTCAATATTTGGTAATTGTCTTAAGTTTCTTTTAAACTCGTTAATGTTCAACTATAAGATGGTTTTATAGAAAAATTACAAATTATCAAAATCATTCAATATATACTGTAAGTTGAAGAAGATGACCACTTACACTACTCACAACATAATTAACGTAATCGGCTGCAGCCTTGGAGAGAGGGTATGGTACTTCACCATGAATATCTAAATGTCGGTTGTATAAATCACTGTCGAGGTTTGGCCGCCAGGAGACACCTTTGCCACAGCGAATAATGTCGTGGTATTCTGGACTATAGTTAATGTAAGGTTTGAGTTACTAAATATTAGTCTGTTTCTATTTCTTTACACACCTGAAAGGGTGGAACTTGCTAATGTTTTCTGGGTTCCTTAGAAATAAAACCTATTTTTTCCAAAGACTCTCCTATAAAAGAAAATGACGAAATATTATAACTCTAATTATACGAAGCTCAAGATAATGCGACATTTACGCTCTCAATATCCTCTTCCAGAGGCTCCTTCTTCTCCCTCTCTGTATTACGGACAGTTTCGCTACTAAAATCCTGTCTCTTCTTCTCAATACCATCCACATTCTCTTCCGTCCCACGTGATCTCTTGACACTTATACTGTTACTACCACTGGTACTCGTTTCACTACCATAAAACTAATAATAATGGCAGTTAGCGAAACGAAGAAAAAGAAAGAGTACAATTCAGGTTACTACATTATTTAGGGTAATATGTTTGTTACGATCCCCGTTGATAAGAATCGAGTTATTGTAAATATGCTGCTGCTTTTTTGGCTTGGCTAGATTGGCCTTGAGAATAGCCCTGGTTGGCTAAAAAAAGCTGGTTAACGTGCGGTCAAATTCTGTTAATAGCAAAAGATTTTATATACTATATCCTGACTCCTTAGAAACACAATGTATTCTTTGATCTTTTCAGGCAAATTAGTTTGGTATATTTTTTGAAGATCGTTAAAATAGTCGGTTTTTATGTTGTTATATTTCTTCATTTTATTTTGACCATTGTGGGTATCGTTGAAGTAACTAATAAAGTTCCACTTCGTTATTGCGTTACTACTGAAGAAACCAGCGGTACCATCCATAGCAACTGGCACGCGATAATGTTCATATTCTTTGTCAATTAACATTTTTTTTATGTATTTGAATGTTACTAGGAAATTTATTAAAGGCTTTAGGAAAGACAATAATAGACTAATTGGCGTAAATAACCAAGTCGACTTGTAAGTGGGTTGAAGTATGAAGGTGCTCTTAATGCGCTTTTTTCGTTGACAATTCCGCCATATCGAAACAGTCACTTTTAAACGATGTCGCACCAACCCCTATTTTATTATGTAACCTTAGAAATGTTTTGTGTTCGCACAAGATCATGTGGTTTAAATCTCTCCCGGAACGCTTGGAGCGGGTTATTATAGTCAAGAAAAGGGTAAATTGTAGTTTATAAAAAACAATAGGTACAAAAAGAACCCTTACAACACTTTTCTTATAAGTCCGTTAATTCAGAATCCATTTACCTTACACTTGTATTCTCTCGAACCGAGAAAACTATTAAACAGTCTTACCGTTAAATACCCGACAGGGCAACCCCACAAAAAAAGAACGTAAGTGGAGCTTTAAATAATACTACAATAAGAAACCTTAGGTTTTTCCACTTTGACAACTTCCAAAACCTCCACAGTGAATGAAAAAGGATTAGTGCCTCTCTGACCTACTTAATTCTCAGCAATATTCTTGATTCGCTCATTCTATATCCACTACACGACATGCCGAACCTAAATTCAGCCGCTCTACACTGACCCTTATCATGGACTCGGGCGCGTTTAATATCTCGCTGTTTCCATTTGACAAAGGTAATACAAGTACCTATCCAAAGACTATGCACAAAAAAATTTCAAACATACCATTATTTATCAACTTAGATAACATTGACTGGGCCAAGTTTTTATTTAATGAAGCTTGAAGGACTTATCAATTTCCAAAATTGTCTTCGCAATGATAAAATTTAAGCAATATCATATGGCTAATGCCAACTAACTTTAACAAAGACTTCCTACGACTGAAAGAACAGCCATTATTATTATTTTTTTGTAATCTATCAGTTTGAGCTGCTGAGTATAATCTCTTTTTTATGGTTAGAGCATATATAGAATAGTGTAATTTCATGCATAAACTTAGCATCTATGCTCGAAACTTGAAGTTCTTTTTCAATATATAACACGTATTACTACGATACAGGGCTATCCATACCAAAATAAAATATTATATTAAAAAAACAATTCAGAATAATAATTCTACATCGCTGTATGAAGCAGCATTACAACGATGTGAGAGGTAGCAGAATAAAGATAGGACTTTAATAATAGTAGCTGAGATACATATAAAAAAGGAATACATGTGACAATACAGCGCATAAATCGTACAAATGATTAGCAGCTAATAGCAACTGCTTTTATTAAGACGGTGATGGGATATTTGTAAAGAATGGTCAAGCTACAACGACAAAAGGTAGAGCGAGTCATTTCAACCAAGATAGAACCATCTGTCGAAGCTATAAGCATTATAACGAAGCAAAACAATCTCGATAAACAACTACCTTAAGAAGCAATATAATATAAGCATGGAGCCCATAATGCTTGATGAGGTAGCCAACTCTGGGAACGTGCCATTAGTTGCGTTGCGTATTAGGAACCCCGCCAAGCCTACGGAGATTGTTCACAACCGAGCTACCCTATACCTTACATAGTCCTACAGTATAACAATAGCGGTTACAGAGATTGTGATTCTGGTAGAGTCATTCTCCCTGCACGGTCGCGTCTTGGTATTTTGCTTACTTCTCTCCACTGCAACAATCTCGATAAACAACTACCTTGAAAAGCAATACAAATGTGAAGCCTATAATGCTTGGTAAGGTAGCCAACTCTGGGAACGTGCCATTAGTTGCGTTGCGTATTAGGAACCCCGCCAAGCCTACGGAGATTGTTCACAACCGAGCTATCCCTATACCTTACATAGTCCTACAGTATAACAATAGCGGTTACAGAGATTGTGATTCTGGTAGAGTCATTCTCCCTGCACGATTGTGTTGGTTCGCAGCGAAGAGGAAAGAATAAAGGAACCAATCTAAAAGAATGTAATAAAAAATAAGTATTATATTATAATATATATGCAGGTATACATTAACGTAGACCTTTTTGGGCAAGATAGAAGCTTTAAGCATTGTAATGAAGATAGATGAGCAACACTAGTAAGAAAAAAGGCGAATTCTTGGCGCACCATTTTCGATTCGTGATGTCACTTTTTGAAGGAGAAATAGAAGTCACGAAGTTTCGCATAATAATCAAAAGAAAGGGGCAATTCTTGAATAGAGTGAAGCTTTAAATATTCAGTGATAAATTAAGCGCTAGCGCTTCAACAACTTTACTTTTTTAATGAATACTACGATCGTTAATTACAGCAATAAAAAACGCACTACAAATTCTATAAAACATGGTAAATAATAAAGGTTTAACTCTATTTTATTGTACAAAATATTTCTTTTTTTATTTTATCACTTTTTTTTCCTTCCATTTAATAAAATAAGATAAAAGTTCTTTTGAACTTTACTTACACGTTTTAACCGTGTTGTAACTTGTCTCATTCTTTGAATAGTTCGTAAGATATTCCATTTTTTCTAATTTTTTTTACAAAGGAATGAAAAAGTACAGCCAATTTGAGAATTTTATAAAATAATACAGACTTTTAAAATTTGTTTATTGCAGTATACTTAGATTGGGATGTGGTTTAAACAATTTACGAAATGGTCTTTTGAGTACTGAATTATACTTTGGAGATGCTGGATAGGGATTTCATTTGCAGCATCAATAACTCTGTCTTGGAGTGTTTCTGCATCTTCAAGCTTGTGGCGCTTCACTTTGCCTTTTACCATGCTCAGAACGGTTCAATCGGATTGAGCTCTGGTGAATAAGGAGGAAGATAAACATTCTTATAGTCCGGATCTCTTTCATAGATAATTTCTTCTATTTGTTTAGACGAATGGATCGGTGCGTTGTCAATAATCAGATAAAAAACTTTCATTTGATCATGCTTGTCCATAATAACTAAGGTCTCCCTTAAGAACTTTAAATAATGACTGGCAGTTGAGCCTTTTGACCCTTATCCTCTAGAAGCTGCTTCTCTTTTTGCCGCTCTAGATCTTCCTGTTTCTTTGGTACACGAATACTCAAGTTTAACATACCTACAGATGATATGGCACCAATAGCGGTATGTGTAGGTGCTTTTGTCGTAGGGGTGGTGACCACTTCCATTTTCCCTCTAGAAGCCCATGCTCTACTCGCTTTCATGTTGATATGGAAGCCAGTTTCATCGATAAAAACGCAGTTTTTAGAAAAATTCGTATATGAATTACTCCATACGATGACCTAATCGAAACGTTTTTGGATGGTATCTGAGCTTGCTCTTGCCTCGGACCAAGAAGTAGCTTTCTTAAAATAGAGATTGCAATCGTCTCTCATAAACTCATGTACTCTTGATTTTTTGATCTCAAGACCAGCAAACTTGCTGGGAAACATCTCAACAGCGTCTTAAATATTGGCAACTGGGTCATCATCGTAAAACTTTATTAAACATTGTTTATGCTCTTTCTGTAGCTGTGATTTCGACCTGTTTTGAATACTGATTTTCTTTTCAAAAGTAAAAGAGCCTGGATTATTTTCATAGTTTTTCCACCAGGCGCGAGCAGTACTTTCTTTGACGCCTGCTTTAAGAGCCGCAGCTTTTGTGCCAGAACCATATGCCATATACTTAGTTAAACGTTCTGTACTTATTTTCATAGCTGTTCCTATTTCTTCTTCTCTTTTAAAGACAAAATACGATAAAAAACAAATACAAGTTTTAGATGTACCTGCATATATTTTTAATTGACAAAGTAAAATAAATAAAAAATGTTAGACATGTTGACGTGCTACCATTTAAGTGCCCGTGTTTTCGATCATTTTAAATGATATGGCGTGATAAATGATCGAGTAAGTTGATTATCTGTACGAACTTTACATTTAATGTCTTTCAATACTAATATGTAATCATATACTTAACGGAGAAAACTACTCTCAAGTCACCAAGTATTTCCAGAGGATATGTCCCGACAAAGATGAAGAAGGTTAATAGGAAGAAAAGTAGATATGATAACGGCTGAATCTAGGGGTTGAATTAAGTAGTAATGAATGGAAGAAATGTTGAACCACTACTGCCATTATTTAACAATAGTGAGTAAAGAATACAAGAATGAACCGAGCTATACTGAACAAGATATCCAGTTTACCAATTAATAATACCGATTTTTGGCCAAGAACTAGTTGGGTTTGTCCTGTTTTTAATAAGGTCGTCATAATCTGTAATTACTTAACGAAGGCATCCAATGAAACCCCCATCCAAAAAGAGTATGTACAAATACCTTGTATTTTTTTGACGTAAAACTCTACTAACCATGACGTTTTTTTTAGAGGCGTATTATGCTTATAGTGAACCAGTCAATCTGCACTTGAATTTTCCTTTTTCTCGTTTTTTTTTTTTCCCCCAGCTAAAACTTATTTCTCCCCCCTTCACCAGTTTTTTTCTCGTTTAATATATTTATACAATAATGGGAGACGCACAGGTATGAAACTTAAATGGGTTTCTTTAATCACATAAAATACCAATCAGCTTATTGTTTTTATTAGTTACCTACAGAAGAGGAGCAACGTTATAGACAACACCAACAAGAAGCATCAAGACGATTATTTGCATTGGTATACACATAAAAAATCCCTTCGCAGTACAATTAAAATAAACTAAATTAAAATCTAGTTAGAATCCTCAGCAGGATCTAAAGTTCATGTCAATGCTGTCACTATCCTCGGCACCAAAACTACTCGACCTTCATTCCTTCAATCAGCCACCTCTAAAATCTTAAAGTCAAAACATATGGCCGATGTCATTAACAGTTCACAAGACGTGGCAGAAAATTTAATGCGTCTTGATATCTTTGACCACGTTAATATTTTATTGGATAATGCTACCGATAGTGATCCTCTTGCTGCTGCTGACTCGATCAATGTCGTCTATCAAGTAAAGGAAAAGAGTCGTGTCTTTATCAAGACAGGTACTGAAATTGGAAATAACGAAGGAAACATGGTAATACATATATATTTATGTGTATATGGTAGGATATTAAAAAAAAGGGTGTTTTTTTTAAATAGAATGGTTCAATTACTTTGCGTAATGTTTTTGGTGGTGCTGAATTATTAGAAACTGTTGCTTCTTTTGGCACAAGAAATAGTTCTTCATTCCAGGTAAATTTTGTATTAAAGTTTTATTGTACGCAAATATTACTGGATAATTAAAAAAAGAAGACATTCTAGTTCACACTTGGAAAACCTGTCAATGCTTCACCTGATTCTAGAATAGATTTTAACGCCCATCGTGTTCTCTGTAATAACACTTTAACTTCTTCTTATGAGGAGTTAGCTAGAGGAGCTGGATTACGTTACAAGACAGTTTCTAGATTTGGTTACCATGAACTTAGCTATGATATGACATGGCGTTCAATTGATCGTGTATCACCCAGCGCATCACTCAGGTAAAAAAAAAAGATATTTTATCTCTTTATTTTAATATACTTAAAACAATATACATTTTAGTATTCGCAAAGAAGTTGGACACTCTCTTAAATCATCTATCAACCATGTCTTTGTACGTGAACGTCGTGACGATATCTTATTACCTTCCAACGGTCATTACATTCGTATCGCTCAAGAATTATCTGGTTTATTAGGATTAGGTAACTCGCACTTTTTCAAAACTGAATTCGAATCACAATTCTGTCATCAATTGGGCGGAGGACAGTTATTAAAAGATAAAGAGACAAATGAATTGTTGGGTGTTCATCCTGGATTTGTATTAAGTACTACCTTGAGAGCTGGCTGGCTAGCTAATTTAAGTGATGACAAGAAGTCCTCTAGCGTATCCGATCGATTCTTGTTGGGTGGCCCATTATCAATTCGTGGGTTTAGAAATGCAGGTGTTGGTCCAAGGGATTATAAGGATGCACTTGGTGGTAATATGTATTGGGCTGCTGGTATTAGTGCTATTGCTCCTTTACCCAAATTAGAAAACAAACCACTTAGAGCTCACGCGTTTATTAATGCTGGTACAAACGTACCTTCCAATTCAAATATCCAATCTACTGTACAAGATCTCATGAAATCTCCAAGTATTTCGGCTGGTTTTGGTTTAATCTATCGTCATAGTATTGCTCGTATCGAATTAAACTATTGTTTACCATTAACTGCTGCAAAGGGTGATCAAATCAAGAGAGGTTTACAATTAGGTATTGGATTGAACTTTTTGTAAATAGAAAATATATAAAAAGTATTTTTTTTAAAAAAAGAAATAAAAAACAAATTATTTATAATATATACATGTGCAAATTTAAATTCTTGCGCTTTTACTAAACAATAATTGAAGATCGGCCATTTTTCTATTCTTCGACTCATCTCTGGATTGATAAAGTTCGTTGACAAGTACGTTTTTGCGGTTTTGAATTTCTAATATACGTTCTTCAATAGTATCTCGCATCACAAATCGTGTAACTGATACATCCTTTAACTGACCAAGTCGATGAACACGATCAATCGCTTGTGCCTCAATTGAAAGGTTCCACCAAGGGTCCTAAACATAAAATTATGTTAAGATATATTAAAATATATAAACAATGGATTTTTTTTTACCATCATCACGACACGGTTTGCACAAGTTAAATTTAATCCAACTCCACCAGCTCTTAAACTAATCAATAACACATTGACTTCTTTTTCCTCAGCTGCAAATGTATTCAGCACTTTTTCACGTTGTGCTTGCTGTAAAGTACCATCTAATCTAGTAAATTTAATTTCTTCATGTTCCAGTGCTTCACCAATCAAATCTAAAAAACTTGTAAACTGAGAGAACACAACTGTTTTACAATGATCAGCTTGGTTTTGCTTCAGATGTGTAATTAATGCGTTCATCTTGGTAGAAGGTCTAAATCCTCCTACTGCTTTTCGGATATCAAACGCTACATTTGATTCAGTCTTTTTATCATCAGATTTAACAGCAATCTCTAGTAACTGGCTTTGTAAGATAGGCCCGTGTCGGCACACAGGACATTCTCCCGCTGCTCCTTCATCCTCTTTTTTCTGAAAGTAGTCCATCACACAGAGTCTACAGGCCATATGCATACAAGGTAACGCGATCATGGTATCAGGCGACTCAAAACAAATAGGACACTCATCATTAATCTTTGCCAATGCATCTAATGAGGACTCTTGTGAGTTCTTTGCATTGTTCTGCAAAGACCCTTTCTGTAAATCCAGCATATTTTGCAACACACTTAAGCCGTACTTATTTGCTTGAGAAGGTTGCAATTCATCTTGACTACACTCCATGGCATTATTTCGATTAGCAATCAAATCTTCTAAATTAATACCTTTTGTATCTCGATCGGTTACTATATTCTTGAGAGCCAAGTAAGGGTGACAACAGCTTTGTCTCAATTTGGTCAAGAGTTGTAAAATAGAAGCATAATTTGCACCTACTTTACCAGCTTCACAAAAATACGAAAACTTGATTTGCGAATCGCTATAGATGGCATCATAAATATCTTGTTCTTCTGGAGAGAACGACAAGTACTCTACCAATACAGTTTTTGGAGGTAACGGTACCATCGGCTGTCCATTTCCGTCTCGCATCGCCTTAGTTCTTCGTAACACAATAGGTTCTAATACACTTTGTACTGCAGTCAATGCACGAGGGTCTTGCTTTTCAAATGGAACCGTAATGAATGTTCTCCAAAATGTATGGTCAGCCCAAGGCTCATGTTTTAAAAATCGAACAAGTGAGTATAAATCATCTAGTTTGTTTTGAATTGGTGTTCCTGATACTGCCCATCGTCTTCTGGATTTAATATCACTGCATGCTAATGATGTCTTTGACGCTCTGTTCTTAATTTGATGCGCCTCGTCTAATACAACTCTCCAAAACTCAATACCAAATAATGGTGACTCGTATACATTGCTGTTTTGTGATTTGGTCCAGTCATTTAAGACACATCCATATGTGGTGACAAGTACATCAGGTGCAGAGCCGGTCCAACTTGATAATTTGTCAGTGGTCGATTTGCCTCGTTCTTCTCCATAAAATACATCGACTTTAATCGTACCGGGTTTAGATCCTCGAATGATTTCGTCTCGCCATTGTGCTAATAAGGACATGGGACATACAATAAGTGTGGTAGGCGATTTTTTAACTGTTCTTTTAAACATTTTTCCTAAAAATCCTGATGAACCAGGTGACGATGGGATCGGATCCTTGTTCTTATTGAATCGGTTCGTGTGAATTAAACTAAGAATTTCTATTGTTTTGCCTAGTCCCATCTCTTTTGTTATATTATTAGTTTTTGTTCGTTGATACATATCTCTTTTTTTTAGTTACCATCAGCGAGAATTCCACCCCTTTCTTGGGTAGATGCTTCGGGAAATTCCAAGCTTAATTCGCCTAGTAAATTCAATAAATATCTCTCTCGCTCTCGCTCTCACTCTTGCGTTTGTACATCATTTTACTTACCGCTATAAGGATTAAAATAGAAAAACTTATATTCACTGTCATATTGGTTTGGAAAAGCATATTCTTCCCATAATGGATGCATAGAACGCATATCTATGTCTCCATCCTCATGCTCCCAAGTTTCTTTTGCCATCATCCAAGCTAGTGCCTAACCAAGAAAAGTGTTACTTTTTTTTAAAAAAAAAAACTTGTAAAACAGCTTACTCTCTTTTGGTACTCTTTTAATTCTAATGCCATTGTTTCTGGTTGATTCATTGCAGTGATATGTGAATCAAACACTTGTGCCTTTTCATAAATAGTATCTAACTGGTCATCGGTTACTTCCTTTTTCTCCTCTTCACCTTCTTCAACAACTTCTTCTTTCTGTGCAACAGTTTGTAACAACATATCCCAAGTTTCATCGCCGTCCATATTCATTCTTTGAATCGAAGACCGAACTGGTTTCAAGGCTAAATTTCTAAACATTCGCATCAATGCCATTTTTTTTAATACATTGACATCGACATTCTTTTGAATTGATCTTTTTTTGGTTACTGGTAAAGTACTTGTGAAGTCTTTGGAATGAATAGGTAATAAATAACATTGGATCATCAAGATCATATCGTCTCCTATTTTTAAAGTGCTTGGGCACCATACAATCGTTCCTTCAAATGTACAAAGTTTAAAATCGAGTAATGTCGAAATATAATCTGCTACTTCTTTTGGTAATCTTCCAATTTCTTTGTCTCTTATTGAGAAACGCACAATTTTGTTGCTAGAGTTGATGACATTGTCTCGAATAATATTTACTTTGTCGCCTTCTTTTACTGGACTTGCCCCTTTAGTTAATGACCAACCTAAGGTATACATAACTTTGTTAAACAAGAAATAATAAAAGCAACTCTCTTTTTGTTATGTACCTGTAATCACTAGATCGCCAAGATAGTATTTATCTATTTTTTGTGCTGGTGTATCTTGTTTGATGTGTTTGTTACTTTGTGCTGGAGGTGGTGACGATGGAGGAGGAGGTGGTGGCGGGTCAGTAAAATACAAGTTGATAGCTGTTTCAACATTTTGGTTTGCACTATTTAATAGCTTTTCGATGGTTTCTATCGGGATATCGCCTAAGATAGATCTAACAGATTCAATTTTTGTCTCGTCTCTTGATCTTTTTGACATATTATATTTTTTTTTAAAAAAAGGAACCGCGTAGTAAATTGGAAGACGCGACTTTTCGAGAATTGGTTTTTTATGTGACCGAAAAAAAAAAGAGACTGTCTTTGAAACATTTGCGTGCCTTAAAAAGAAGACTGGGTACAATTTACTAAACTAAAATAAAATCAAGTCATCGTTCTTTTACAAACTCTTTGATTGTATCGATTTTGACATCGTGCTGGTAAATTGCTAATAAGAGTGATATGAAACTTCATAAATATATTGAAATAAACCGGGTAAACGTTTTTTTCTACCAGGCCACTGGTACGTGCGTAACGTTACCGTTTTTTTTTTTTTGCATTAATTTAATAATGTTCTAATGGATAGCAGATATAGTATTTCAGAATATAATGACATAGGTCTTTTTATAAAAAAAAAAAAACGCAATACACTCACGCGCCGTTGATTTTCGTACAGTTTCTAAATTTTTTAAATTTTTGAGAACCATCATGCATTTTTCACGTAATGGAACGTACCCAAATCAGATGCATATAGCTCCAAAGTACACGATATCATAGTTTAAAAGGTATAGTTTATTAAAGTGTAAAAAAAAAAGAAAGTGAAGTAGAATTTTATGAGAATATTAATAAAAACATAAAAAACTTAAGGTGTACGGATTTTTTTTACTATGTATAGTTTATTAAATCTAGAAGCTAGCATATTGATAACCGTTATATTTCCGTTGTGATATAATATAAAATTGTTTTTCACAAATAATAAAAGTTTTAGGTTTGGTAATCTGATTGGTAATTGTTCTAATACATACGAGTTGATTCTGCTAAAACTGGATTTGAGCTCTTCAATTGATGTATTGATTGCTAATTCTGGATTAAATGTATTTAATTCCCCAAAAGAGCATTTCAATTTTTTCAAAGCATGGCAGTATTTGAACGTAGATCCAAAAAATATTTTTGGTTCGTAGCTATTATACCTGGTATATCGTGAGGAGCAAATATGATATACAAATTAGTTAAAAACTATCCTACCTTTTCTATTAAATCAAGAGGTCAAGGTAAGATGTGCATGGATTACCTTTATAAGTACCAAAAAAAAGTAGCGTAATATATGTATTATACATAACAGAACACATGCCAAGGAATATATATAGTGGCACTTTTGTGTAAGTTCCGACAGTCCGAAAAAAAGTATATCAGCTTTAAAGTTTACGCTGTCTTTTTAAGAAGGGATGTCCTGATTTGCACGTAATCAATAAGTCCTTGTAGTGGCAGCATATATTATAAGTGGGAGTTTTTTAAAGCATCGGTGATCGAAATAAAAAACGAGAAGAAGGACAAGGCGCTTCCTATAGGGTATTTGTTAAAACTTTAGGCTTTATACAGAATATTCTGTGATCCTGGTTCTTTAAAAAGATTCTGTGATTTTATTCCTGAAAAAACAAACTCTGCGTTTCATGTTCTGTTAGCTTCTAATGTAATGTGAACAGAAGTGTATTGTTTATAAATATTCTCAGTTCCAGCACCCTCGAAATGAAAAACTTTTTCTTCCTCTTTCAAGTAAAAAAAAAAAGCAATAGTATGGAAGAAGTATATGATCTTCATCTATATACACACTTAGCAGTTTGTCGTGAGTATTCTTTTTTTTTTTGGCAGTAAACACGTTTTTTGTTTTTAACAAAATCTAGATAAGGGGGAAACAGAACTTAATATAGAAGCTGCCTCTACTTCGACGAGATTATATCGTCAATGTATCATGTCATTATCGTATGTATAATACTTAAACAAATAAAACTGTGATTTAAATAGTATGTTTTATAGGAAAGAAACTTGTATCATTTACGATAAAGAAAAAGAAAATATTTTAAGTTGGGGAGATGATCAGTTCGCGTGTGATAACAAAGATAATATACGAATTGATAGATTTTTAGAGAAACTGTATCAATTATATAAAACAGATAAAGAAAGTTGGAGTCAAGATAATTTATTCTTGTTAAAAACAGTATCAAATTTTATGCATCTATCAGTAAAAGAATTGAGAGAATATTTGGACGAAGAAATTAAAGATAAAGATTTACTTCACTATATATTTGTTATTCCTTCAGAATGGGAAGAAGAAATTAGGGAAGTTTTACTTCGACCTATGTTTGTCCAAGCCGGCTTAATATCAAAGGATGATCACAAAGATAGATTGTTGTTCTGTTCCGATCTTGAATCTCTATTTTACCTTATAGTAGACACAATCAAGGATAAAATATCTTTGAACTCCGGAAAGAGCACTATTTTATGTCGAAATACTCTCATGGAAGAAAATAAAATATTGATCAAATTGGATTTAGTCTCAATTGTAAATTTAATGTTTGATTTTTCAGGTGCCGTGTTATATTCTAAGATTGTACGTTCTAACTCGTTATCTCTTACGATTGATGATGTTAAAGACAGTATAAGAGAGTGTTTAGAGAATGGGCTAGGTGCTGATATCGAAGAAGAAGAAGACGATATTGAAGAAGATGACGATACTGAAAATGCCATACAAATGATTATAGATATGTCTTATGATTATTTCTTATCTGATACGGTAATATCTATAGAATGAGATTACCGAAAAAAGAAACTAGAAATTAATTATTTATTATAATAGAGTGAAGAAGCGGATAGAATTTTTCTTTTCATGAAACCTTTGTTTGCGGATACAAGCGAATATAGTTTGGATAAAGACCAAGAAGTCTTTATGAAATCATTTTGCCTTTTTGATATATTTACAGAGCTTGGTAAAATTAAGTCTAATATTATAAAAGATTTAGTTTTAAGCAACACTGTAAAGGAGTATAACATGTTGCTATTTTGTGATATGTACTCTTCTGGAAAATATCGAAATGAAAATCTATTTAAATGGTTAAAATATTTGGTAGAATATAATAGATTTTCTTTCAACCCTAAAATATTATACGCCATAATTGCAAGTTAATAGAAGATTTTTGTTATGGAACTACTATGGGTAAAAATATCAGAGATAAAAACATTGAAGAAACATATGCTAGGTATAGTGATGTCCTAATGGGGGCTCGTCGATATGGCTTTGATGCGATTATGAATTCCGATCTTAACTGCAAATCACGTATAATATCCGTAAAAAAATCAACTGCTTCTTCCGTATTTCCAAACTCAAAATTTGATGCTGTAATGAATATAGGTATATATCAACCTATCACAATGTTATATATTTCTATATGTATTAAAATTCTTATACGTAGATATTTCATGGGAGTCTACATTATTATCGTTTTCTATTCTAGATGAAAATGGATTTATCGAAAAGTTTTGGAATCACGACTATTTTGTAACTGATTCAAGGTACTATTAGAATATATATATATAAAAATATATGCATACAGCTATACTAAAGCAGTGTTAGCTTATACTCTCTGAGTTTTTTTTTGATTTTTCAGAAATATCAACCTTAAATGTGAAGTATTCGTAAGTCTATTAATACCTGTTGCCAGTAAAATATAAATAAATAACATTCACTTAGATTTATCACGTTTGCGAGAGAGTACTTAGCTGGTGATAACGGCGCCGTATTAAATAAAGATGTCATGACCGAAATACAATCTATATTGAACGTAGAGAACAATACTAAAAGTTTATTGGTATCAACGCAACAGCTAGCATACATCAAAACTTTTGTACAGATTTATATGATTTATATAAAACAAATTATATCTAGCAAGCTATCACCCATTTTAGACTGTAATGTTGATTTATAAATTGTATATACAGTTACAATAGAAAAAATAATATTGAACAATTTATTCAACACCAAAGAAGGTTTGAAAGATGTCATATATACAAGCGGTTTATTACAAAGGGATGAAAGTTTTAAAAAACTGAGAATTTTTATACAAGGAGAGGGGATCCTATCTGTAATTCAACAGTCTTTGTCACTACAATTTCCACTCAATTCTTTCTTCGTTGTAGCTTAAATGTATGAAACTATATACAGCTAACATTAAATCAAGTAGTAACTGAATTTAATTTGGATGAAGATCAATATCAAGAAGCAATTATCATTCGTGACAAAATAATCCGAATTCCAAATATATACAACTCGTTATGTTTAAACCTGTGGACGAATATTATAGAAGACAAGAGTTTAATTCAGTTATGCGACACACATAAAGAATATAGTGATATTGACTTGTTAGATATATTTTCGCTAGAAAATAAAGACAAATTTACTAGCAATTTTAAGCAATATATTTCTGAAAAGGTAAGGAATATTTGCTATTCTTTGCGAAAAGGATTCTAATTTGTATTTTATCCAGAATATCATTACAGATTTAAACAGTCAAATTGCAGACAAACGTATCATACAATTCAGTGCATCTTGTAACTGCAAAATTTGCTTAACATACAACGATATTATAGACATATCCTTCGCACCTATTTTATAAGATATTACATCCTTAGTATCGACTTCATTGATAAATAATGATTTTTTTTTGGAAAGCGCTGGGATACTAAATATCTTTTTTCAATTGATAAAGTTCGACTATAATGCACATTTTCAAGATCCACGTATTAAGATGTTGAAGGAGAAAAGTGAAGATTTTATGCTAGAGCAAGGGATCGACACACCTCATTATATTTTATCCAAATCACTAAATAACTATACGAAACCTGTTTGTCAGCAACGGTATTTCTTGCATAAAGGATTCCAAATAGGCACTTTACATCACGTCTATGGCGAAAACTATGGGGTTGGTTTTCGTCAGGCTTGCGATGATACAGATTTTGAATATAAACGTAAGAGAACCGATTCAAATAGTATCCACGTCGATGAGCGAATAGTATTTCCACTTTTTAAAAAGGGGATGAAATAAGTGATTGTCAAACAAATCAAACATTTTATATGATTGCAGACGAGCAATTTCTTAGAGCTGGTTTGAATACGAGTAAGTAAAATAAAATAACTAGATTATTTTATAAAAATATTTTATTTTTAAATAGAATACTTTAAGCTCAAAGCTCTTGACGGTTTAAAAGATGACGGTACAGTATGTTTAGAAAATATATATGAAGATATGGACGGACCCCTTATTTTTGGAAATACCAATGGATTTGGAGAAGGTCAAGGTATGCCTTTTGCGATTTCTGCAGCTTATGAACCATACTCTTCATCTCTTAATTTCATATCAAGAATGATTGGTAGTGATGTATATGACAAATGTATCGCTACTCATGCAGAACCAATGGCTTTAGTTCGCTTTTAAAAATCAGAAAAATAAAATAGTTTTATATAAAATAAAGTTAAGCTTTGCTAGTGCTATTTCTGATTCATAACATATACCACTATTTTCGTTTCATCATATTGACGCCCTTTGAAACCACTTTAGGATTAACGGTTTACTTTAAACGAAGCGAGCGAAGTTCATCTCCGGTAGATGCTACTTTCACAAAAACTTTAATTATGTTGATTAATAAGCCCAACTTACCTTTCAACAGAACCATTATAACTAAACGATAGTTTTTTTTAGTAACTATTATTTTAGCTATGATTATATATTACAGCTAATGAGGTTGTTTGAATAGTAACTTCAGCTAATTTTTGTTGTAATAGCAATAATTAAAGAATAGAAGCTTGATAAAAGCATGAAACGCTGTCAAACGTCGCCAAATTAATTAAATCCGGAATCGTGGATGAAAGAAAACTATTAGTTCAAAAGTAATTACCTGTTGTTACGACTATTACTTCACTCGGATAGTTTCTTCATTAGTTATACTTTTTTTTTTTGTCTCTAACACTTGCCACTTTTTCTTTTATTGGCATATGTATGGTAGATTTATTCCGTAAGTACTACTTATCAACGTACAATGTGAAGATAAGTAGCATTTTTTTTTTGTCAGTTTTAAAAAAATTATCTGAATCTATTCTGCACTAAAAAAAAAGATGTACTCTTTTCATATGTCTTAATAACGTTTCTCGATAAAAAGAGTACTTAGTTCTATAGGCATAACTTAGAAATTATTAGTAAAAAGTACCAAAAGGAAGAAGCATTACTTCTATAAGAAAAAGTTGTTGATGGCATAAAAAACGTAATTTAAACACACATTTATTGTTATAAAATAAATACTGGCTCATCAATAGTCATCTTCTGAAGTATGTGCCGACGTGGTTTTACAGTTAACCGGTGTGGAGGATACAACAGTTGTAGAAATAGACTAATTCTGTTTCTCAATTCATTTTGACGACATATCTTGTAAAGTATAGTATCACTTTATTTTAAGGGAGCGGTATAATCAAGTATATTTTGCTTATGTTCAAACATATTATATTATAAGAGAAATTTATGCTTAAAATAAAAGGGACAAGATAGTTTAAATAGATAAAGTAGATTATCTTCTTTTAAAAATTATTATGTAAAATAGGACAGACGTTAGCCGTTCTCTTCTTTTTTTTTTAAACAAAAAAAAAAGACCATTTTCCAAGCGTATCCAACGTGAAAGTCCCTATCCTTGCATGCTCTTCGCTTTTAATTCACTAACAGAAAAGCCAACATCAGGTCCCCAGAGTTAAACTATTTCCAGAAGCAAAAAAAAAAAAACGTAATTTTCTTTAATTTAGTCTACATCAAAGGAAGTGGGAAAAAGCCGTAACCTAAGCTAGGTCAGGGTTTTGTTTCCTATAAAAGAAAATAAAAAGAAAAAAGAAGTGAGTTCCGTCCAAAATCCTGAGAGTGGAGAAGAAAAAAAAGGATTGTAAGCAAGACCAGATAGCAGCACAAAGATGAGAAAAAAACCTTACCAAAAATCGTACCGTATCGTATCGTCAATTATCGTTCCTGTTGAAAGGTCTTCTTGTTGTAAGTTAAAGAAGAAAAAAGAAAAAAAAAGTGATGGCATCTTATGTTAGGATAGTATTGAGAGGCATGTATTTTTTTTTTTTGTAAAATAAGGGGTAAAGAATTTTTTTTTGGTTTAGGTATGTAATTTTGTCTACTTTGGACAGCTCTATTAGAAAAAGAAAGGCTAGTGTCTATTGTGTTTACTGATTTTAAAAGAGAGAGAATATTAAGTACAGTATATTATTTAATACGAATATATTTTTTTACACTTTAAATATCTGACAGATTCTTAATTTCTGCACTGTTGGAGTTTTTCATATGAAGTTACACCAGTAAAGGGAAAAATAATGAAATACTTTTTAGGTTATCTATTTTCACTTTTATTACCATAAATAAACTTTCGTTTTTATTGGGTATTTGGGATATAATAATTTTTTTATTGGCTGTTTCTGCATCTCAGTATTTAGAGACTCAATAAGTCACTTGAATTAATTCGTGCAGACGACCCTCCATCATGTTTTAAAATCGTGACTGTTTAACCGTGACGGCCTTGTTTTTTTTTTCTTTTGAAAAAAAAAGTTTCTTGATAAACTTTCCCTTTTTGTATTTGACGCAAAAGTATACATACATGGCTAAACAAAATACAGCACCTGTAGTTAAGAAAGCGAACCTCAGAGAGGTCAAAAGAGCTCAAGAAAAAGATGATTTAGAAACTTTGGAAGAGAAAGCTAGTCACCCCGTAAGTTTAGAAGCTACTTCTTTTTGTTTTTATGTGCGTAGATCTTAATCGATCGTTTTTTTATTACCATTAGGAAAACTATAATAGCAGTAAATTCTTTGCCGATTTACCACTTTCAGAAAAGACACAAAAAGGTCTTGCACAATGTAATTTCAAACAAATGACTGAGATTCAACGTAAAGGTATTCCACTTGCTTTAGCCAAGCGTGATGTTTTAGGCGCTGCAAAGACCGGTAGTGGTAAGACCTTGACATTCCTTATTCCCGTAAGTAAAACAAACCTACAGAAAAAAAAAAAAAAAAAAAAAACTTGAAAAAATTATACTAAAGAACGTACAAAAAAAAAAAAAAAAATAGGCACTTGAGATTTTATTTAGACAACAATGGAATGCAGCCGATGGATTAGGTGCGTTGATCATTTCACCCACTCGTGAATTAGCCGTTCAAATATTTGAAGTTTTAAAAAAGATTGGTAAAGCACATACCTTTTCAGCTGGTTTAATTATTGGAGGAAAAGAATTCAAGGTAGAGCAAGAGCGTATTGCACGTATGAACATTTTAGTGTGTACACCTGGCCGACTTTTACAGCATATGGATCAATCTGTTGGATTTACATGTGACAACCTTCAAATGTTGATCTTGGATGAAGCCGATCGTATTATGGATATGGGTTTCCAGAACACCATGAACGCCATTATTGAGAATTTACCTCCTCACAGACAAACCTTATTATTCTCTGCCACACAAACCAGATCCGTTAAAGATTTAGCTAGACTGTCATTAAAGGACCCTGAATACGTAGCTGTGCACGAAAAGGCAGAACACAGTACCCCAAAGACTTTATCTCAGCATTACGTTGTAGCTGAACTCCCTAAAAAGATGGACGTTTTATTTTCGTTTGTAAAGACACATTTAAAGAGCAAGACCATTGTGTTTTTATCTAGTTGTAAACAAGCTCGATTTGTGTTTGAATCGTTTTGTAAGTTGCAACCTGGTGTACCCATCATGCATTTACACGGCAAACAAAAGCAAACAAAGCGTGTGGATATCTTTAGAAAGTTCACATCTAGTCAACATGCTGTGCTTTTATGTACTGATATCGCTGCGCGTGGTTTGGATTTCCCTGCTGTCGATTGGGTTGTGCAATTGGATTGTCCAGAGGACGCAGATACCTATATTCATCGTGTAGGTCGCACAGCACGTTTTGCTGCTGACGGTCATGCGCTTATGATCTTGGTGCCATCTGAAGTCGAGGGCATGTTGGAGGATTTAAAGAAGAAACGTGTACCCATTGAAGAAATCAAGATTAGAACAAGTAAACAACAAAGTATTCAAAAACAACTTCAAAGTTTCTGTTTCCAAGATCCTGAAATTAAGTATCTTGCCCAAAGAGCCTTTGTTGCTTATATGAGATCGGTATACCTTCAACGTAATAAAAAGGTGTTTGATGTCACTGCTTTACCCGCTGAAGAGTTTGCGCTCTCGCTTGGATTAGCTGGTGCTCCCAAGATTAAGTTTGTAAAGAAGGCTGAGAAGAAGATGATAGGTGCTATTAAAGCCAAGACTAGAAAGCAAGTTGAAGAAGGATCTGGTTCTGAACAAGAAGAGGAAGAAGAGGAAGAAGAGGCAGAGAAGGTCAAGGAACAAAAGACTAAAGTGGATCGTATGTTTCAAAGAAAGAATCAAGATATTTTATCAGAGCATTATAGTAAACTTGTTGACTTTGAGGGAGATAAACTCCATGTGGAAGGAGAAGAAGAAGAAGATGATGAGGATTTCCTCAAGATTCAACGTGCTGATCATGAGCTTGAAAGTGAATCAGAAGAAGATATGAACGAGATTGAAGGACAAAATATATCAAAGAGAAAGTTAAAGATGAGTAAAAAGGAAAGAGTAAAGAATATGCCTCGTGGTGATAAACTTATCTTTGATGATGATGGTGTTGCTCATCCCATGTACGAACTTGTTGATGAAAAGGATTTCTTAAAGGATGGTGATGCAAAGTCTCAAATTAAGGCCTTTATTGAAGAAAAGGGTGAGGCTATGGAGACTGCTGATAAGGAAGATAAAGAGTTTGCAAAGCAAAAGAAGCTTGAAAAGAAGATCAAGAGAAAGGAAAGAGCTAGGGCTGTAAGTATATATATATATATATATGGGGGGATGATATGCCCGAGTATAACTGACATTTGTTTTTGTTTTTGTTTTTGTTTTTAGGCTTTGAAGGAGGAGGGTGAAAGTGGCTCATCAGCTTCAGAAGGTGAAGAAGATGAGAGTGAAGGCTCTGCCATGTCTGAAGATGAATCAGAAGAGGAAGAAAAGGAAGAAAGAAAGAGAAAGTGGTTTGAAGATAGTGATAGTTCAGATGATGAGTCTAGTAAGAAGAGAATTATTGATGTTGCTGAACCTGAAACATTAGAGGATCAAGAAGCACTTGCATTGAAACTTTTGGGTGTATAAAACATCCATTTTGCTTATATGAAAAAAATAATAATAATAAAAAATACGTTTATATATACAACATACAGTGGCTTATATCTTGTTATAAAAAGAAAAAAAGTGACAGGAAGAATTTTATTTGCTTTCTCTTTTTCTCTTTTTCTCTTTTTTTATTATTATACATATTGACATTATGTCAGACTCTATACCACTTAGTCAACATAGCTTAGCACTTGAGTTAAGGAGTGATCCTATTAAAGGTAGAGGCGTATTCGCAAATCAAGAAATAGAAGGAAACACACTAGTAGAGATATCACCCATTTTATTATTTAATCACGATGAATACAGTGCACACGGAAAATATACGATACTAGACCATTATACGTACTGTTGGCCTGGAGGATACGCACTTGCACTTGGATTAGGATCCATGTTTAACCATGATAGTGAACCGAATGTTGGTTTTATTCGAGATATTGCCAACAACTTGATTCGCTATGTAACCTTACGACCTATTACAAAAAACGAAGAATTATGTATATCCTATGGAAATCATTTATGGTTTGACGATGGTTCTAAAAAAGAATCTGTCATTACTGAGGAACCAGATGAGCCATTTCCCTTCTCACAAGACTCGGATCAAGAAGAGGAAGAATAACCCCACACACACCCCCTTTTGTAGTATATTATTATCCTCCTTATTTGTCTCCCTAATAAAGGCATAACAATCATGTGATGGTTTAAAGTTGAGTTTTCAATATTATCCCCTCTTTTTTATATTTGTTTCCCTTTTCTCCTCTTCTCTCTCTCTTTCTCTTTCTCTCTCTTTCTCTTTTTTTTTTTTTTTTTTTTTTTTACTAAAAAAAATCATAAAAAAAACTTGTATCTATGACAACAACCATAACAACAGCCAATTCTATCATTGGTTACAAAGTTGGCAACTCGTACAAGATAGGCGCAAAAATTGGTTCTGGTTCATTTGGAGAGATTCATAAAGGTAAAGAAACCAACACTAGATAACGATATTTAAAGCACGATAACAACAACAAAAAAAGTTCACGCGATATAATATAATTAGGTACAGAAGAAAAATCAGGAGAGGAAGTAGCTATAAAATTAGAAAAGGTTTCAGCTAAACATCCACAACTTGAATATGAATACCGTGTATATAAAGCAATTGCTGGTGGAACAGGAATACCTAGAGTGAGACACTTTTCAACAGAGTATAATTATAATAGTATGGTAATGGACAAATTAGGACGTAAGTAGTATAGTCCCCCCTTATTATTTTGATCATACATAATAATTAATCATGTGCGAAAATATAATATAGCATCACTTGAAGACCTCTTTAATTTTTGTAAGCGAAAGTTTTCACTTCAAACTGTTATCATGCTAGCTGATCAAATGATTACAAGAATAGAATATTTACATTCAAAGAAATTTATTCATCGTGATATTAAACCTGATAACTTTTTAATGGGTTTAGACGGGCATAATTATTTGGTTAATTTAATCGACTTTGGTTTAGCTAAAAGATATAGAGATTCAAAGACAAATTCACATATACCATGGAGAGAAGGAAAAAACTTGACAGGTACTGCAAGGTATGCCAGTACACATACACATTTAGGAAGAGGTGAGTGAGAACACATTTTATTGCCCCCCTTTATTATGTATACCTATCGTATCTTTTTTTTTTTTCTAGAGCAATCTCGTAGAGATGATTTGGAATCACTTGGTTATGTATTAGTCTACTTTTATAGAGGTTCTTTACCTTGGCAAGGTTTAAAAGCGAAAACAAAAAAGCAAAAATATGAAATGATTAGTAGTAGAAAAGTAACAACACCACTCGATAAATTATGCAAAGGGATGCCGTTTGAGTTTATGACTTACCTCGATTACACTCGTAAATTAACTTTTGAAGGTCAGCCAGATTATAATTTCCTACGTGATTTGTTTCGTAAAGTAGCTATTCGTGAAGGCATCACACTTGACTTTAAGTTTGACTGGTTAATATTTATGATGGTAACCTTTTTTTTTCATTGTATATTACTAATAATACTAAGAATTATCCCTTTTTCTGTCTATGTAGGAAAATGATAATAAAATAAAGGGTCTTAGTACGATAGATACAAACAAGTTGGTTGTATCACAACAGCAAGTTATTTGATTTAAACATTCTTTTTTTTTTCTTTTATATATCGACCATAATAAATCATATGAACCTCCTTCCCACTGTCGTCCATAATTTTAAGTTGTAGACTTTTTAATGACACTATTCTTCAGCAGTTTCATCTTTTTTATTCAGTATAATAGAGAAATGCATTCTTTATATAACGTCTTTACGCCCTTTGATTAACCCAGTCTAATTTTAGTTAAAAGAGCTTTAATAATACCCTCCTTCTTCCTCTCTCGTTTATTATTAACGAATGGTCACTCACAGTAAAAATAGATTTTACTGCATGATGCATCAAATTAAACAAAAGCCTTGTATCGATAATCCTCTTCTGAATCCCAGATATACATGCTTTATTCTATTTATTTTTTTAAAAAAAGGGGGTATGTCAGCACTCACAGTATCTTTTTCAATCAAACTTTTTAATAAGCTTGATGAAAACGGATATATGATTACCCAAAAGGCTGCTCTTTTTCATGTTTTATGCTACACGTGATTTAATCTTCCTCACCTTTTTTTTTTTTTCCTTTCTCTTTCTTTTTTCCATAAAACACACTTGTATAAAAATAAAACAATGTCTGACCAAGGTATAAAAAAACAAGTTGAAAAGTTAATTAATAAAAAGCTAACAATAATAATAATAAAAGGTTCGACTTATGCTGTACTTCAAAGTGTGCCAGTAATGGTATCCCCACTATATAGATTACCAAAGAAGGTTTCCTGAAAAAAAGCAAAGCTTACTGTTTTTTAAATCCTAATACTCTTTTTTTTTAAAAAAATAGATTATAGTCACTAGTGAACTAAAAATGGTACCTGACGATGTCACCAAACTAGTAAGAAAAAGATCATGTTAAACCCTCATTTTTTTTTATAAAACAATCTAACAGATTCTTTATTTAAAAAAGCCTGCATACCCATTCGCCGTAGAACGAGATGTCATTGCACAAGTAGAAGCAGTTCGTAAACAAACGTTTGAATCTGAGGAAGCTTTTCAACAGTTAAAAAAGCAGTATCAGCAGGATAAACTAAATAAACAAAAGGCAGCAGCCAGAAAGATTGCACCTGGATTTCTTGATACCGATACTCGTATTTTAAAACCGGAGCAAACGTACGCTCAAGAATTCGCAATGCCTGCGGAAGAAGAATATAGTAGTAATAATACTTCCCCACAAATGTTACGACCTTCTGCTAGTAGTACAACTCAAGATAAAGTGCAGGTTGTTGAAGCTAGTCCGGACAAGGTAAAATATTTATTGCTGTGGTGTTTCTATGATAACCAACATCTTTTTTTTTGTAGCATTTCGATTATCTCAAGTTTGAACAAGGATTAGCTCCTGCTGATCCTTGGGATACTCCAGAGAATGATATGGTCGCTTTAAGATCTATTCTAGGTAGCCCCAAGACTGATTTCAATAACAATCGTACTCCCACACCTCCTTCTTATCCACCTCAACAATATCAAAACCAACAACAGCAACAGCAACAGCAACAACAACAACAACAACAACAACAACCAAGACCATATCAAAAGAACGAAGGAGGTATTTTTTTTTAAAAAAAAGGGCCATGTTTTTCTTAGCATGTTACTCAATTACTTAAATTTTTTATATGTAGTCTATTGGAGCTTTCAAACGAATATGAGCAACTCACCAAACACCATGTACCCACCTCAACAATTACAAAGACAAATTCACTCTACAAACTCCGTCCCTGCTTTACCACCTAAACTCTTTAACCCATTACCTTCCTCCTCTACATCTTCACCCATCATGTCTCCACCTGTACTTCCACCACCCAGTGATTACCATAAATCAAACTCGGTTCCTCCTCCACCACCACCATTACCTCCTCTACCTACAAACTCTCCTCATGAAAATCTAATTACCGAGTTGGGTATTATGGGATTTTCAAGGACCCAAGCCATTGATGCTTTGGAAAAGAATGATAACGATTTAATCAAAGCGACCAATTTTCTTTTAGATCAAGCTTAATTCGAAAAATAAAATAAAATATTTTTTTTTAAAAAAAAAGTGGTGTGTGCGTGCGTGTATATATAAAAAAAAAGAGATTGTATGTAATATGTATATTGATATAAAGTAATAATTTTTTATGATCCCCACCATGAAAGAAGACCTAAACCATCCTCTGAAATTGCACACTATTTTTTTTTCATGTTAGTCTTACCCAGTTATAAAAAACGTCAACAGAAAAATACTTACAGTGATAGAGTAAGGTGGTATCTTTGTTGAATTACCAGCAAGGTCACTACTCGCAGCTGCATCAGCTACAGATTGACGTCTACCAGGTACTGAAGTAGGTGGATGGTTTGTCGGTGTTGTATCGGTAAATTGTTCGCGCAATACTCTAAATCGAATCGATTCTTCTATATCCATAAACATCTTTTCTCCTTCATAATTCCAGACCCATACTTGTTCTGCTGGATCACTATAAAAAAATACGTTAATTATACTTGTGAATTGATTTAAAGGTATCATATAATTACAATTTAGATCCGGGTTGAAGAGCTCCACCAGGAATTAAAATATCGTCAAAGAATCCCATAGATACTATATATATATATATATATATATATCAATATCCCATCCCTTTTTTACTTTCAGAATCTAAATCTTTTACCTCTTACACCACTAGGAGAACAACTCTTAATTTTACCCGTCAAAATTTCTCCAACAAATGGTCTAAACACAACCACTCTAAATAAAACTTTTTTCAACTAATTTAACATCAAGCGGCCAATATATACAAGATATATATATAATAGTACCTTTGACATAACTACACCCGTCTCCATAAAGAATAAAACCTTCTGAGGTATGTAAAATATCGTGTACACATATGCAAAGACCTACTTCTTGAACTACTTTATTAGCGTACTTTTCGTTTAATACATCGGTAATTGCTCCACTGTCTTCTTTTTTAAAGTCATTGGGTACGATTTTGACTGTGTCCTCAATTTCTGAAAGAATAAACATGTTTATAGAATAAGAATACCACTTGAAAAAAAAATATTTTTGTAACAGCAAAAAAATTGTGACTCTTATATTTTCGATAAAACGAAGTCTGATATTTGATCAAAGACGACATGCCTATTTTGTTGTATTCCTTTTTAAAAACTTCTCTCCCCCGACGCTAACCTATATTTGGGTATTATTTTTAGTGACAAATGTCATTTCCAGACTAATTTGTTTATTCTATAGAAATACAGTAGCGGTTCTATTTAAGGGTGGGTTTCCTGAGAATTTCGGCTACCCTTAAATAGAGCCGCTACTGTACATTGTTCTGAAAATCAAGATGGTTGCTGAAAAGAAAAGGGAATATGTGTCATGTATCGTATAAAAACCTTTATAATCTATATATCCTCTTGTAAAGTATATAGTTAAATAATTTACACTAAAAAAAAGTCACCAAGACAAAACGTGTTGTTTACTCTTCTTGTTCTATCCACCCTGAAGAAAATGAACACGTAGTAAAGACAATTTTAAAGAGACATCCTGAATTCAAGTTGGCTACTCGTGAGTCTGTTTTACCTACTTGGAACAGAAGAAGTATTTCTGAAGAGATCAATGGAAATAAAGATAAAGAAAAAACTGATTAAATGGTTCAAGTACTAAAATAAAATGATTATATCTTGCCGAGTGCGTTGTTCGTACTGTACCAGCAGAAGATTTCACAAATTGTTTCCTTATTGCTTGTTTCATTAGAAAATTATCAAAAGGACAAGGTGCAAAGAGACCTTTAGAAGAAGGCAGTAATTTAGATGCTCCTACTCAAAGCCTTGCTAAAAAGAAGAAGAAGAACAACAAGAAGAAGACCCAATAGATTTCTTTGATGACCAATAAAAAAAGGGTCTTTTGTATGATACTACTGTATTCAGACCAAATTTATATTGAACGATGCAAAAAAGAAATTGACTTGTTTTAATTTATACGATAAATCCAAAAAAAAAAAAAGTATAATATATTACACACTTTTTTTTTTAAAAAAAACAGACATTGCTAGTTACTACGAGTCAGTATTATAGTATTAACATTCTGTTTTATGAAGGAGTAAATACGACAGAAAGACAATACATCATATACGATTTAAACATTCCGTCATCATTTTCAGAGACTACTTGTTACTTTGAACTTGAACCAAGATAACGATAAAAGGTAGAAAAAAAAACATCTTGTTTTTTTTGGGATGGAAAGATTACCATTAATTATAAGGTTTACAAGTATTCTGGCTCACTTAACCAGGGTTATGAAAGATTCTATATTAAGAAATCGAGCCTGGAAGAAATATATTATTAAATAATCGTTAGCGGTTCAACTTTTAGCTGGTGCCATACTTGTTGAAGGTAATCAATTTTTGATATCTTGTAAACAATATTAGCGTTAAAGTTGTAGTAAAAAAACGTTGGTGGTGATAAAAAAATAACAAGAAGCGATAGTTTAAAAATGATCATGATGATCACGTTACTACGAGACTGATAGTTCAAGTGGACTCGAAAGCGATGACCGTACCTATTTTTTTTAAAAAATAATAACATAAAAAGTAGAACAGTGTAAAATAATTATAACTAATATAACTACAACTATAGCTAGAAACAAACGCGAATATGATTAAGATAGGTATACCTGTATATTTTAAATAATAATAAATAAAAAAGAGCCTTAATATTTTTCTTTAAAAAATTTTATTTTATTTTAATAACGAGCCATTCGATTGCCTATTATATAGACAATCGTCAGGCTCGTTATGAACAACATCATTTTGTTGTCAGGGTAAAAAAACCCTGACTGATGTTCTTTGGACAACTCTTTTGCTTCAACAGCAAAAGAGTTAGTTGGCTTCCAAACAGTGTTACAGGCTGGTGGAAGCAGGGAGGAAGGAGAAGAAAGGGAAAGAAGCGGACAAGAAGACAAAGGACAGACTGGAAGAGGGAGAGAAGAGACAGGACAGGCAGAAGGAGGAGGAGTAATCATCAATCCTTTTGGCTCTTCAGCCAAAGGGCAAACACCAGGAGGGAGTGCTTCTTTTAACAAATCCCTCGGAGAGAGGGATTTACAAACCTCCACAAGGAAGGTTTTTTGCCAACCTTGACCAGAGGCAACAGTTGGCACAAAAGTGCAGTAACTTTTAGTGTCCCAGAAGGACGAACCAGCTAGAAAATAAGGTTATTATTTATTTTAAAATGAAAAAAAAAAAAGTTACTTATGACAGGCTGGAAAAAGGGAGGTTGTGCTGTCGCTAAATAGCGAGATGAAGGATGAGCCAAGGAAGAGTGCAATGAAGGCTAAAGGCAACATTCTTTATAATATGAAAAGTAAAGAAAAAAAAATGGAGGCAAGTAAAATAAATTCATTTTTGTATCAAATAAAGTACATACTCTCTAGGTCTTGTTCATTTTTTTTTTTTTTTTTTTTTAGTAAAGCTTTTAGTTAGATTTCTAGTAAACTTGACTACAGTATCTTATTTCAATAATAATCAAACATATAAAGACACACTATTCAGTAGATTATGTCTTATTATATACGACTTAACTATTAAAAAGTTATAATAAAAAAAAAAAAAAAAAAAAAAAAAAAAAAAAAAAAAAAACTAAATATATAATATATAAATTTTATTAAAAAAAAAAGGATTTATTTATACAAAGACAAAGTCATCGCTGACTTTGTCTTTAAGAGCAGAGTTTTTTCTTTTTAACTCTGTAATTGTAACAAAATGTGTTTGGAGCATTTTTGCCATATCCTTGTCATGGTTAGCAGGTATAGCTAACATACCTGCCGTCAAGCTGGCCATTTCTTGGTACAAACTATTTTTTTTGACATTTAAGTCATCAATAGCTTTTAACAAAACTTCGACAGTGTCGTCGGAGTTTTTAAGGCGACACTTCGCAAGGTTCAATTCTCCTTCAACGGCATTTTCCTTTTCTTTAATTTTTACAAAAGCATTTTTCAGCTTTTCACATTCATTTACGTAGTATCGAAGTTGCTTTGCCCGGTTGGACAACTTGAGTTCAAGCTCCTTCATACGTAAATGATTTGCATCTATGAATATATTTAATTTAATATTTGTACTATATAGATATATGTAGACTGTATGACATACTAATTTTAACAAAGAAATGTATTATTTTTTTTGGGAAAACCATGGAAATGGCTTCTTCAGCAAAGGAAATGAAACCTTTATCAATTAAAACAAAAATATAGAAGCATAACTGGCTAAAAAAAAATATGCTTCTAATTTTTTCAGTCATGATATATTCTGTTACTATTGCTGTAGATAATGTACTTGTAATAAACATTTTTAGAAATAAATAAAACTATAAAGAAAAAGAAAAATAAGGTAAATGTCTCGACCATGATATTTAACAATCGAAGACATGACTTCCTTTTTTCTCGGGAAAGCATGTGCTTATCATAACGGAATCGCATATATATTAAAACTAAAGTCACCCGTATCTGTTTACTCCAAACAATCAAACTTGATCGGTTTCCAAATATTCCCATAGTTACAGGAAAGTACTATCTTATGTCAAAAAAAAAAGTATTCACTTCAAACTAGAGGGTGGTTTTTTTTTAAGTAAATACCACGTCTACCATAAACTATATGACAAGTCATTTTAAAACGTGGACATATGTGGTCAAGTTCTTTTTTTTTTTTTTTTTTTTTTTTTTTTTTTTTTTTTATGTCGCAAATGTGTAAACAAAATTTATTTATGTTCCCTTCATGAGGTCATTCCTATTTTTTTTTCTATTTATTCGTTTCATATTATAAACAACAACGCGAGATATAAGCTTTCTAGGCTCGTTCTTTCTATCGTTGTTCGGTGGCAGCACGACCTCTGTTCTCCCAGCCTGTCGTAAATATCTTTTTTTTTTTGGATTAGGTGTAAACTTTATTGATGAATCGAATAAGAAAAAAAGATTTAGATAGACTAAGACTAAAAATCTATTCAGGCAAGAAAAGCTGGGTAATTAAACTTCATTTCTCTGTGTCACGATGGTTAGATTTAAAACTATTGATAGCGTTATTATGTTCTTGAAAAGCTGATAAATGGCTATGTTATATCGGAGTTTCTCGAATAACACAATGCCAAAGGGTGGAGAAAGCAGTTACCACCATTACAAACATGTCAATAGGTAGTGACTTCATCTTGTTTGAACGGGATGGAGTTGTCGTACTTGACAGGCATGTCAAAGCAGTCCAGACAGAGAGCTTGTTAGGAAACCAGTTTTACAACCCTAGCAACTTGAATATATCAAACCAGCAGTTCCATTTTTTTTATCACAACCTACTACCATATGCAACTTTTACTATATAGATTCCATTATTTAATGTATGAAAGATAATCAAATGCGGTATAATTAATTGGCGAGTCATTTTCATCCTTTTCTTCTGGGAGCTGGATATTATATCCTAGACCCTTTACTGGTTTTGTCAAGTTTGAATTCAGCATTTGGACTAAAGGAATACAGTTAATAATCTTATCTGATAGTATCCTCTGTACTAAGTACTCGCCATGTTCATATTTCATTTTGTGGACAACTTTTATGGCATTTTTGATCAATCGCTAAATATATTAAGTGTTAGCTAATTACTGATCATCGATGAAATATAATGAATGAATAAACAATTACTCCAATTAATATTGCCCAAGGGTAATATTTCTTGGATTTCTGTTAACATTTTAGGAACTTTAGTTTTGAAAACTTCCCTTGAGCAACATAATTGGGATGAGCATATTTCTATATACCACAAATGAAGAGTGGCATATGTATTAATAATAACAGTTAAAAGGTTAATGATCTATACTATTCATGCTCAGCGACTATTACTAAGTTCTACGTTCATCTTGCACAAACGGGATATGTAAACTGGATGCAGTTTCGTCTGTTGCCCGGCATTAAGGTTGCTTAAGACACCGTAATGAATCTTGACATAGTCAGTTCCATACTTTGACAGATCGTCAAGAAAAAACTTTCTCAATGTTTCCAAGATACAAAGTTTGTTTTCCCCATCTAGAATGTAAGCGTCAGCTTTGTAACCTTCTTTGGTTATACTCTGCTGGACAGAAAGTTAAAGAAGTAACTGAAATATTCTCTACCACTAATTCCATAAATATTTAAACGAATGAATGGTTAAGATTAGCTTCGTTGACTGCAAGAGCTTTATACGGATTGGGTTTCCTATAGTTCCAAAGACAAACTAGACGTATCCCATAGGAAAGAATCAATTCCTATATCAAGAGCAATCCTAAAACCCGTGGTTTTTTTTTTCAAAAACACCAGAGAGGGCCGCAACATCAAGATATACATAGCTTTTGTATCCTTGATAGCTTTAGATAAATTAACGAAGTAATCTTCTTGTATAGTTCACAAAGGAAAATATCAATTTGTAAACGACACTTGTATATGCGTTTATTAAAAAGGGAAAATATGGACTCCTTTACTGCTCAAAAAATGATTAATACAACTATTATTTAAAACTAGAAATAAAAAGATTATAGCTAAACGTTTATAAGGGAGATTACTTGAATTTGAATGGTCACTTTTACACACCGTTTGACAGAACCAAGGTACAATTTTAGATAAGGGCTTTGAGGTCAATTCAATTGTATTTATAATTAAGAGCATATACCTATAAAAAAAGGTATAGAAGTAATATACACTACGTAATAGTTGCTTGACATTAATCATAAAATGCTAGATGCCATTTAAAAAGATAGAATATGCTCGGCTGACTTGGTTTATATCGATTTACCCATTTACAGTGTAGTTTAATTGATTCAGGTTAGAAACCGGTCTCTGCAAATTAGACATTTGCTTTTCAGATCAAAAGGGTACTACAAGAACCAAAAGTACGGACCTACAACAATCATTTTTTCTCTCTCTCTCTTGGCATTGTTGCAAAGAGCTGTTGTGGAACATTTTACACCAAGAAAAGTCGTCATCCCACTCAATTCACCTTTAATAACTTCCTCGGATGACCAAACTTTGCAAATAAGTACCATTTCTCCTCACAGGAGCGAAAAAAGCAAGTAATAAACCTGTGTGTTACTTCAATTCCAAGCTCGTACAAAAAAAAGGTGGCTTACCCAGTTTACCCTCGATCTGTATTCCCTCTCACACAGCGGATCATATTCTACTTGGATTAAAAGAATGCAATTATTTTAAATTTTATACAACTACGCTTTTTTTTCTCTCTTGTAACTAATCTTAAATTAGTCCTCTTTTGTTTTACCGCCGTATTATTTACTACATGAATATTTAGGCCACTACACTTTCGAATATACGAACTAGTTACAAAATACTATATACCGAGGAAAAAAAATTACAGTGGTGTCACCATTCGGTGTTTCGTTTAGTCATATTAAATGCTCCATAACAAACATTTTAAACTATTGCCACGTTGTTTTACCGTTTCTTTTGAGGCATTACGAAAACTTACCATCTGATAAAGCTTATTTTTTCTCAACCAAAAATTCATGCAGATTTTTTTGTTACATTTTTTAACTTTCGGGGTTTCGGACAAATAATGTGCCACATTATTCTCTCTCCTTATAAACAAGATCTTCAAAATTGATCGTCCAAACATTCATACATTTTTTTTTTTTTTTTGACTGCTAGAAAAAAAAAAGGTTCTTTTTGTACAGTAATTTTTTGTATAACGTAGTTGCGAGAACTCAAATATAGAAACTTATACTTGTAAAAGACTAGCGCATTAAAACTGGTTTTTCAGGTGACGAGTCAGATCGGTTACTATGATGAAAAGGAGTAGTGTTACACAGACTTATCACACGAATACATAATAGAGAATAATTCCGTCGTATTATATCTTTTATGTTTTAACACTTATTCAATCTGAATCATACTCATTTGACAGGTTAAAAAAACAGGAGGGATTGAAATACAGGTGATTACATAAATTGTATTTGTCAAAGAGAGCTTAATAACCCAATCAGATCATTACTACTACGTCAAAAAATCACACATGTATCCAACGCGACTAAATTTATAATCAATATTTTCTCATGTAAAAATGTACCATTCGATCCGTGTACTTTGTCGTGGCACAAAATAGAAGAGCCCTCTACATACACCAGGAAACTTTCCTTGCCCTACGTGAACATCTTATTTTTTTAAAAAAAAAAGACTTACCATGTGTTTCAACATTACTCACCGTTTTTCTCAAGAAGAATGAAAATGGTATCATACAGCGAAAACGTCCATACTGTGCAATGCTGATCATTCGTAAATTGATCACCAAACGTAAGACCAAGCCAATATTTGATTTGTATAAAAAGAGCACGTTTAAAAATCTTTCTTTTCTTTTTTTTATTATTATATAATCTTTACAAATCTTAAAATGGTTTCTCTTAAAACTATCATCACACTTTCTTTCTCGGTAGCTTCAGTTATAGCTGCCAACGTGAACTCTATTTCGGAATGCCCGTCTCTTCCTGCCCGTGTGGCTCCTGCCAAAGATATCACTGACCTTCGTATTGATGACATTAAAATAATTGGTGCATTAGGCGACAGGTACAAAAAAAGCAATCAAAGGGGGTAAGGCAAGTTTACTAAAAAAAAATTTTAAAAAAAATAGTATTATGGCAGGATTTGCAATGATGGGTCTTGATTATGAAGCAGGCACAGGCGCGCTTAATCTAAGTTTGATATCCGAGTACCGTGGCAACAGTTATGCTATCGGCGGAGACACCAACGCAGTTACTCTTGCCAACTTTATGAAGAAGTACAATCCAGACGTGCAAGGCGCATCTGTTCTTTCGCATTTAGCTTCTATCTGTCACGGTCCCTTATGTGGATTTCCTATCACTGCTTGTAAAATTTCAAATTTGTTTATAATATATCATCTGCTTATCAATTTGTTTTCTTGCAGATCGTCCCTTAAAGGATAACTTAAATGCTGGACAAAGTGGCGCTATTGCCATGAACTTGAATTATGAGCTCGATTATCTTATCCCACGTAAGCATATAACTTTAATTCCCCTTTTTTAAATCTCTACTTGTCTATCTAACACATCATACTAGGCATGAAGTCTTATATTTTTTCTACTAGCTACAAAAATGATTGGAAGATGATTACTATTCAAATTGGAAGTAAGTGCTTTGCATGTACCCTTTTCGTAAAAAAAAAAAAAAAAAAAAAAAAAAAATTACAATGACTTATAATTCTCGTCCATCCCCCCCCTTTTTTTAATAGGTAACGATCAATGTGCCTCTTGCGACAGTGCTTTGGCAAAGTATGTCTCACCTGACGCTTATGGTCAATACGTTGAAGCTGCTATTGAACGTATCAAAAAAGAAATACCAAAAGTTGTAGTCAACTTGCGTAAGTTATTAAAACTATTTACAAACAACACTCACTCACAAAAAATAAATATAGTCGGTACATTTAAAGTTTCTGGTGTATTCCCATTGACCGACGGAGACCCATACTGCGTCCCTAACGGCATCTTGGAAAACGAAGGTGAATGTGCATGTGCCGACTCACCCGAAAATCTGGCCAAGATGGATACAATCTCGGACGCTTACAACCAAAAATTAGAAGCCATTGCCAACAAGCATAAGGGTGTAGCAGGTGGAACATTTGCTGTCATGTACAGTCCTGCACCTATTGACATTAGCTCTTTTCCCGTCAATGCTCTTAGTAATGTTGATTGTTTCCATCCTAGTTTAAAGGGTCATCAGTATATTGCCAAGGTATATATATATATTAATTTTGCAGTACATTTAAGGGAATTACTGATAAACATTGGTTAGGCATTCTGGAATCAATTGTTTATGGAGAAAAGTCTTAAACCTCCTGTATTTACTTTTGAAGAAAATCTTAAAGTAAGTGATCTAATGTGTACACAAATTAATTATTTTTTAAACGTGTTGAATAGGTTTACTGTCCTACTGGAGATGACAGATTACCCACCGCTTAAAATAAGTGGTGTATAAGTATCCTATTAACCACTGTATGCTGTGCATATCAAATACTATTTATTTATTTTTTCTAATAAAAAAAAGAAGGCCTCAAAACATTATTTATATGTATATATATACTATTTATTTTTTTTTACTGTGCAAAAAAAAGGAACTACGTTATCTAATCACACTGATCATTAAGTTACTTTTGAATAGTACATGTTTATACATAATAAGAAGAACTGCTCTACTTCCATGCAGCAAATATATAACTTTTTGAGAATAAACTTTCTTCTTCTCCCCCTGAAAATGGCACGATACTTGTTTAAGTATATAATAGAAGAGGTGATGCATAAAAAAAAGAAGCGGATTCTATCAAAATCAAAATAATTTCCTCTCTCTCTCTCTCTCTCAAAATCCCACATGTTATTTTCCGCTACAACTATTTATCTCCCTTTTCTGTAATTTTTCTGAATCACAAAAAATTTGATCGACTTTAATACGCTTAAGGTAGTGAAAACCGAGAAATATAAACTACTTTTTTTTTTCTTTCTTTTTTTACTAGTGCAAACAAGGTTTATTATTCCTTGTTTAGATTTAGATTTTTTTTTTTTTTGTAAACTAATCTCGAATGTGAATGTGAATGGCAAATAAAATAAAAACTTTTATATATATATATGTGTATAATAACAAACACACACACAAAGAGAGAGAGAGAGAGAAAGCTAAACTACACTTCATCATAAGATAGTCTAACTTAACAATATCTGTTTCTCCTATTTTGATCTACATGAGTAACGGTGGTAACGATAAACGATATGCATATCTATGATACAGTTTCTAAAAATAACAAGTCTATCTGTACACCGAAAATCGCTTAAAATGATACAATACAACCTTGATATTAATTATGTGCATTTTAAATCAACTAGTAAGATTGTGTGTGTCACACAACCGAATATATGTGTAGACCTTTTTGTCAGTAGTATTCTATGATTTAGTTTTGAACTAGTAAGAAATCTTTTTCTTTTTTACATAATAATAGTACTTGCTACCACTTAAAAATGTTACTACACTACTGTAAAAAAAAAAAAAAAGGGTACATTTAGTATGCATCTTTTTAGATTATAACAATAATGCCCGCCCAATAAAACAAAAGAGAAATAATACACGTGGTTTTCCCTTTTCAACACAAGAATTACGATGGAATAATAGTAACGAAATAGAAAGTGGCTACTAAAGAAAAGACAAAGAAAAATAAAGTACTAGGTTGGATTGAAAAGTGATCTTAATATGTGTTCTTATAAATGATAAATGTCGATAAATATATATACATGTATATATAAAAAGTATATATATATATACAACACCCCTTAATAATTTACTTGGTTCCCCTTTTTTCCTTTCTTTTGCAAAACAATCTACATTATACTATTATATTCTAATATGGAATTACACTTGTTTACCAAATAAACAAGACGTGCACACTCACATAATAAAATACATGATTTGTTCAATATATAACCATCATCATCATCATCTTTTTTTTTTATTTTTTTTTATAAAAGAACTGATTTCATCTGAATTGTCCCTCAAAAATTCTTGCTCCCCCACATCATATTTTATTTTATATTTTGCTCCTTCTTTTTTTTTTTTTTCGTCTTCTTTTTATACCTTTTTTTTTTCAGTCCCTCACTATCTCTCTCTCTTTCTTTTCTTTTTATTTCCTTACTGTTATTAGGCTGGATGTCCTTTTTTATATAAAAAGATTACAGAAAAAAAAAAAGTTTCCCTTCCCGTATAATTTATCTCATTTCCCCTTTTTTTTCTCTCAGTTGTACTATATTTTTTTTTTTTTTTTTTTTTTTTTTACTATTCTAATATATTATACAACATATATTACTACTAATAATAAAAAGGGAAAAAAAAAACCCCTCTAATCATTTCACAACATTCATCTTTTCTTATACGTACACAAAAAAAAAATGGAAATATCATTTAGTAACCTATCGATATCAACTTCCGCCAACAATGGAGAATCAAGTAATACACCCAGACGTACTGGCTCACTCGTGAGACCAGAAAGAAGTCGAATTGATTCACAACACCCTCAATACCACACACGAAAAAAACTAAACACTGAAGATTATTATCGACCCGCCGGAGACCGATCTGCACCTGCTAGACGTTCAGTTATCAGAAGAGGTTTATTAGGGAGAGAAGAAGACGATAGACAACCTATTATTGAATACTCAACTAATACAGCATCCAAAACATGCGATATTTGGAAACTATTCTGTTATACTGTTACATGCTGCTGTCCTCCCCCTATTCTTAAAGCTATGGGTAAGGGATTCCCTTTTTTTTTATATATTATTATTAGTTGTATTTATATGCAATCTTTTTTTTTTAGGTAAAAAGGATAAAAGTGCTCAGATGGCATTTAGAGAAAAAATAGGTCTTGTTACCATCATTTTAGGTATCATGGCCTTTGTTGGTTTTCTAACTTTTGGATTTACACAAGTCGTCTGTCCACGACCACCACTTAGTTTTCGTGTAGAAACCATCAACAGTGGATATGTTGTCATTCACGGGTGGGCTTATCTATTAGCCTCCTGGAACCATCACCCTGCCATACCTGGTTCCACAGATAAGCCTACCAACGTTATTTACGAACCCATCCAAGCAGGTGGAAAAGATGCTTCCTTTTTATTCCAAAACATTAATCAGCAATGCAACTCCATCTTTATTCCTAAATCAGCAGGCGCTGTTATCGGTAAAGGTGATACCCCTTCTTATTTCCCTTGTCAGTTAATAGATTACAATACCGCTCCACCAAACCCCTCACTCTACTCAAACCAATCTGCCTGTCATTTAAATCCTGCCACAAAAACTACTTTTGAATCCATGAGAACACACGGTATTTTAAATTCAAATGGCAATTATGATAAATCAGGAAGGGTTTATTACGATTGGAATGATGTCAATAGCACAACCCATTTAGCTGTTTTTAACGGGTACATTAGAAAAATATTTTAATATTTGTTGTCACTACTAACTAAAAATTTCTTAGTTATGTTATAAACTTGAATTTACTTCAATCACTACCTCAATCTGTATTTTCAGTACCTCCCGACGGCTTAATCCAATCCATCCTTCAAAACAGCTCCATGTACGGCGGCCAAGATATCACACACACCGTTGCCACGCACCGCACCTTAAGCAAACAATGGACCTCAGAAGCCAACTGTTTACTAGATGTCATCAAAGTGGGCGAAATCGACACCAAAAGTGTTGGCTGCATTGCATCCGATGTCGTGCTATACACCTCACTGATAGTTATTCTGGGAGTCATCCTTGTTAAATTTGGACTGGCCGTTATATTCGGTTGGTTCTTATCGTGGAAACTAGGTAACTTTAAAAAAGAAGGGCGATCATCCTACAAGGATCGTATGCGTCGCGACGACGAAATTGAAGATTGGACAACTGGCATTCACGTTCCAGCTGAAGCCATCCGACCCCAATACGATCCTTACAAGTACTCTTACGGCACGCCAAAGCTAAACAAAAAGAAGAGCATGATGCCACAAACATCGAGATTTACGCAACCCGATACAGGTTCAATGCACTTCACTACCATCGATAGACCCGGAAGTGCTATTTGGAAACAAACAGGGTAAAACATTGTATATAAAACCAAATGATAATAATAAAAAAAAACCCCTAATATAAATTTTAGATCTAGAGTATTTAACCAAAGCCATGTTCGACAAACAGGTTCCGAAAACAGTCGAAGCGTCACTGCAAGTCCGTTATCTCGCCGATCATCACAAACATCACAATCAAGCATCATACCTCGCTCAGTGCAAACAGCTACATCCTGTCCATACGTCTTATCACCGCATGCCATCAAACAGCCTACACCCGAGTACATGCCCTTCGGATTTAATTTAGCACACACAATTTGTCTCGTCACTTGTTACTCCGAAAGTGAAGATGGGTTGCGTACCACACTGGATTCTATTGCTACCACCGACTACCCCAACTCGCATAAACTGATCCTCGTCATTGCCGATGGCATCATCACCGGCCACGGCAACACCATGTCTACGCCCGACACCTGTATCGCCATGATGCACAACTTCCTTATCGAACCCGAGAGCGTCGAAACACGCTCCTACGTTGCCATTGCCGACGGCACCAAACGTCACAACATGGCCAAAGTGTACGCCGGCTTCTACCGCTACGACGACAAAACTGTCGACCACGACAAACAGCAAGTCGTTCCCATGATCACCATCGTCAAATGTGGCACGCCACAAGAGCAAGCGAAGGAATCGAAACCCGGTAACCGCGGCAAACGGGACGGTCAGGTAATCCTGATGTCCTTTTTACAAAAGGTCATGTTTGACGAGCGTATGACCGAGCTCGAGTACGAGTTCTTCACCAATATTTGGGGTGTCACAGGTGTCAGTCCTGACAAGTACGAGATTGTCTTGATGGTCGACGCTGACACAAAAGTGTACCCTGACGCCCTATCGCGTTTGATTAGTTGCATGGTCAATGATTCAGAAGTAATGGGTCTTTGTGGAGAAACTAAAATTGGAAATAAAACGGATAGTTGGGTATCCATGATCCAAGGTAAAAAAAAATAATAATATATAAATATATTTATCAACTTGTATTAACTCTTTTATAGTATTCGAATATTATATCTCTCATCATCAGTCCAAAGCCTTTGAATCTATTTTCGGCAACGTAACCTGCTTACCAGGCTGTTTCTGCATGTACCGTATCAAAGCGCCCAAAGGCAACAACGGCCACTGGGTGCCTATCCTCGCCAATCCCGACATCATCGAACACTACTCTGAAAACGTTGTTGACACGCTTCACAAAAAGAACCTGCTCCTGCTGGGCGAAGACCGGTACCTGTCCACGCTCATGCTAAAGACCTTCCCGCGCCGCAAGATGCTTTTTGTCCCGCAAGCCGTCTGCAAAACCGTGGTCCCCGATTCATTTGCCGTGCTTTTATCACAACGAAGACGCTGGATTAACTCTACCATCCATAACTTGATGGAGCTAGTGTTTGTACGTGATTTATGCGGTACCTTTTGTTTTTCGATGCAGTTTGTTGTCTTTATGGAGCTAGTCGGTACCTTAGCTTTACCGGCCGCTATTTCATTCACCATGTACTTGATTGTGTTGGCCTGTATGGGTCAGCCTGCCATACTCTCGCTTATTTTACTGGCCCTTATCCTGGGTCTCCCTG
Organism: Thamnidium elegans; assembly: GCA_025201345.1. Classification (NCBI taxonomy): domain Eukaryota; kingdom Fungi; phylum Mucoromycota; class Mucoromycetes; order Mucorales; family Mucoraceae; genus Thamnidium; species Thamnidium elegans. The sequence goes on along the minus strand of JAIXMG010000006.1, from coordinate 1,062,281 downwards.
CCGTGCTAATCGTCATGACAAGTCGAAAATTGGTCTACGTCGGCTGGATGCTGATCTACTTGATCAGTCTGCCCATCTGGAACTTCGTGCTGCCCTCGTACGCGTACTGGCACTTTGACGATTTCACATGGGGAGAGACCCGTAAAGTCGAAGGTCAAGAAGCCAAAGAAAACCACGGCGACAAGGAAGGTGAATTTGATTCATCTCAAATCGTGATGAAAAAATGGTCCGAGTACGAAAAGGAACGAAAGCAGCGAGAATCAGATGAACGCTCAAGAGTCATGGTGCAGCAGCATCTAGCTACACCGCTATCACGATGGTCACCGTACTCTCGCATCTCTCCCAACTCCACAAATCTATCACTAGAGATTGATAATTCGACCCTGTCTACTTTAATTGGCTCTACCTTAGGTAACTCACCTCGATTAGCAGGGTCAAATGTACCTCCTCCACCTCCTGTACCTGTACAACAAAGGTTATCAATAACTTCTGAAACTAATGACGAGTATGATAATGAAACCAGTTCAAATGTATCACAAGAAGAAGACGACGACGACGAAGATGAAGACGAGTCAGATGAAATTAGACAGTGGAGAAGAAGTCTTGATGTCCTAGGAGAAACAAGACCCCTCGATATCAATTTACCCATGATATCAAACCGAGACGAGCCTGAAGACGATTGGCAAACAGGCATCATAGATTCATTTAAAAAGCCGAAAAAGCAAGATGAATCTATTAAAGAATCTGATTCCATAAATGAATCAAGTTCTTCTGTACCAAAAAACGATACCTAAAAAATTTTATTTATTTATTTTTTTTAAAAACGTAGGACCGTATAAAAAAAAAAAAGAAATAAAATATGTATAAAAAAAAAAATCAGGGGACTCTTTTTTCTTTTAAATGTTGAACATGTATTCTTATTTTCCTAAACAAAGTAGAGCTCTTGACTCTATTAAACGATTAAAAATGTATTTCGAAGTACAAGGAAATTCTGAAAAGGAGCCTTTACCGACAATGTCAAAAATTGTAGATTACTGTATAAAGTATCCACGATTACTACGAAGTATGGTTTTAAGCAACACATTGACCATTAGACTACAGCTTTTAACATTTTTATTTTATTTTATAGTTCGCGATTCACCTTTGAAAGTTTTACACGACCCAAGTTTACCTTACGTGTTAGTTCACGATTGGTATATTGGTATTTCTCTTGATTACCTGGAAACCTCTGTTATTGTCTTACTGGAGCAGTGGGAAAAAGTATACAAGGTAAACAAAAAACACGGGGTGATATATATATATTTGTATATAAAAACTTATACAATTTTTTTTTTAAAAAAAGAAAAAAAGACACGATCCAGGGCAAATCACAGATCACTTTGTACAACTTGTCAACGATATATACGAATGTTACGAGCACACAGGTTTAGCATTAAATATGCCTTTTCCCGAGTAAATAAAAAAATCCATCCCACAAAATAACTCTTATGCTTACTTTTTTTTTTTATTTTTTTTAATAGAGGAAGTTCATTAGCAGCGACCGAATTAAAAGACAAGGTCAAGTATACTAGCATCGCATTAATCAAAGAAAAAATTACGTCTTCATTCACGACCGCCCGCACCATCTTTTACGACGCTGGCTCCAACACCATCGAGCACCTGTTCCGGTCGCATCTGCAAACCCACGCAAAGCCCACTTTCGCCTACTTATTCTCGCACCGCATCTCCAAATACCAAGGCCCCGACCTCGAGTATCAAGTCCAAACCATCCTCGATTCCAACCTACCCGGCCTTGTAGACGTGTTCAATCTCTCGGACGAAATGCTAAAAGAATCATCCACCAAGAGTTTTCGTAACGATGAACAAAACGATATTGAAATCGATAATTGGCTTATCCCCGACCATACACATACACTAACTTTAGAACAGTACGAACAAAAGAGATTGGTCTTTAGTACCGTCTGTGAGAAATTAAATGTCTTGTTGTTGACACCCGATTGGATATTCATTTTAAAAGAAAAGATTGAGGCACGCTTGAATACCTTGCTTTGGAAAGATAATTGGACCGTATCCATGGTCTCTGTACAATTGAAATGGCTTCATGTATTGATTTTACCTTGGTTATCGTACGTGATACCTAAATCTGGAGATGTTGGTAAGTTTTTTTTTTCCTACATATCTACATGTAAGAGGTTTCTTAGTTTATGTATATATAGATTCTGATTGGAACAATTTTTTAAGACAAAAGATCAAGGCAGAGCATGTCCTTTATGAACTCATCTATCAGTCTCGGTAAAGGCTAAAAAAAAAGTTAAATAATTTACTTTTATGCTCATCACCTCTTTTATATATATATATAGCATTCCTAAAATATTCGATATTATAAGAGACTACCCTACGACCAAAGAAGCAATTCTTGATTTCCACGTTATTGCCACAAAGAGAGATTTACTGCAAGACTTGCAACAAAAATTAATGGAAGAGTAAGTTTGTTAGCTTATTTACCTACCTGGGTATTAAATCTCTCCTTTATTTGCAGGCTGCAAGATAGACTTCTTCATCTGGGCGCTTCAGCTAGTGATATCCTGCAGCAGTATATTGCATGTATACAATGCTTAGCTATTATCGATCCTTCTTGCGGAATCATGGGTCCAGTTATAGAAATGATTGAATCATACATGAAGTAAAAAAAAAAAAAAAAAGTCCCAAACAAGAGCTAACATTTTTTTTTTTTTTTTTTTTACGACTTAGACGTTACCGTAATGATGCTGTTCAAGGTGTGGTTGAATTAATTCGCGATCAAGAAGAAGACGAATTTTTCCCTGCAGTGCAAGAAGAAGACGTCTATGTATTTAAGCAATCCGAACTAACAAACCAAGAAACCCCTCGAGACACTGTCATTATTAAAGAAGATAAACCCGGTAAGATGCCACTCTAATCACACGGTAAACCCTTACTTACACATCTAAAAAATAAATAAAAAAAAGCCATGTTAAGAAGATTGCAACAAAAGTCACGAGATTCAGTAGCCATGCTTATCAGCATGTGTAATTCACTTGAAGATTTTATAAAAGGCTACAGCAACAAGTTAGGAGAAGTCTTACTTTTAACAAAGAATTATGATACAGATGCAGAAGTCCGAAAATTAGAGTTACTGAAACGACATTTCCCCGCCCATACTTTTTTACGCTGTGATATTATGTTGCGAGATTTAGATATCAGTAGAAGACTGGATAAGTCGATCCATGAGAACAAAGATGTAAGTGAGTCGTTGCATGCCATCATCATGTCGGGGTTTTATTGGCCTGGTGGAGATGATGATAGCGATGTAGATGATTTAGGTGAAGACGATGAAGAAGAAATTGGCTTATCAAGTTTACAATCATGGCCTGAATTTGAAAGGTAATTTTTATTTTATTTTAAAAAAGAAAAATGCAAATATAAATCGATTACCCTTCTGTAAAAAAAAAAAAAAGGTCTGTGCGAGCGTACGAAACAGAATTCAAAAAAGCAAAGGCATCCAGAAAATTAAAGTTTGTACCATCCATGGGTTCTGTAACACTAGAACTAGAATTTAAAACTCGAAAGTTGAAACTTGATGTTTGTCCAGAAGCTGCTTTAATTATAGCCTTATTTAAAACAAAAGGTACTGTTTTTTTTTTTTTTTCCGTCAAGGATAAAACTAAAACTATCTAAAATAGAGGATTCTTTTACAAGAGATCAAATTAAATTACAGGTTAAAATATCTAAAGAAAAGGTAGTAGAACAATTAGATTTTTGGATTAAGCAGCAGGTACTTGAATTATCAGCAGAAGGGTATTTTCAATTGATTGAGGATTAAGATGTACATATCTTCCGCATATACCCTGTAAGTTTAATACATACAAGCTCACTTATAAAAATAAAACATTTCTTTTTTTTAAAAAAAAAAAATGATTTATGTATTCTTGGTTAGATACAGATATTTTATAGTATGGGATACATTTAAATGAAGATGGGGTATTCTCTTTTTTTTTTATATATATATAAGTTTGCAGTTATCAATCTAGAAGAGATCATACTGGAGAAAAAATGTTAGTACCAAATAGTATTTCTAAAAAAAAAGAAAAAGACTTACAAAGTAATCAAGACCTTGTCCAACTTCCCATAAGGCCACACCAACTACAAAAAGAAAAAAAAAACTCAATATAAAGTGTTAAAAAAATTATATATACTATACCATTATAATCTTCAGCAAGTCTTAGACGATTTCTAACAGACTAAAAATATATATATATATATACATATATTAGACCCTTTTTTTTTTTAGATTTGCACATACAGCATAGTTACCCTGTAGGTTGGAGTCCAAACTGTTCCCTGTCTAATACCATCCTCATCTATATCTATAAACCAAGCCTCTTGATGCTCTTTATCCCAATTCAATTCCTCTTCACTTCTTATCAATTGATTCTCATCTTCTAACAATTCATCATACTCAGTCGGCTGATCAATTAATTTATCCACTACAGTTTTCAGCACAAGTGGTTCTGGTGCACGCGTATGTAAATAAGACATGGCGTACATATTAAGTCCAACTAACAACTGGTGTCTATTCTGTTGATTGGTCAAGTATTCAATATTATCCATAATCCATTCTATGGGTGCATTCGGTCCACCACTACTATAATAAAAAATCATCAGATTTTTGCATTTTTAAACTCGTGTCAATTACTTTACGGATCATGACTGGAATAGTCATAAGTCATCACACTGAATCGATCAACATATTTCGACATGGTCTCAAATATTTCTGGTTTCATATACTGTTTATGTTCTTCATTCATAATAGAAGGTAAAACCACAATCAATTGACGACTTTCTTTATGTAACAACAACGATAAATCTGCTAGAAATCGTTGAAAGAAAGCAGGATATCCGCACTCAATGACCACACCATCAAATTTATACTTTCTAAAAAAAAAAAAAAAATAAGATAATATCCTTTTTGTATAACGTATATATACTTTACTTGACTTGTTCATTAATTTCATTTGCTAACACGTTTGATTCTTCTGCACTTCCAACAAACACTCTTAAATCCTCACCTGTCCATCCACGTAATTGAAATCTTGGTAAAACTTTACCCATATTTGTGGCTTCATCTTTTACCTCTTTCATCCACTGTATTAAACACAATTATTATGGAACCATCTTTTTTTTATATATATATATTGTTTACTTACACCTTGGTCAACATCATGCTCTCCATCAAAATCAAATTGCATAGCCGATCTAATTAAAAAAAGAGATTTTTTTTTAGTAACATAATCGGAGAGTAAAAAAATAACCTAGCAACAAAATACCTTCTTTGAATGTAATACCAAACAGGAGAAACACTATCAACCACTTTTCAGTATACCGATTGCTTTCTCTCTCTTTAGTATGTATACTTACTAGTCAAACTTTCCTTTAAACTCTTTTACAACATCGTATCCTATAAAAACCATGAATATCATACTAAATAAACTTTGATTTTGATTTACCTCTGTTATTCCAGGGCGTAACGTATGCTAAAGCTTCCCCTTTAAATTTTTTAATATGAGCTTCTAAAACATTTGGCTTATCATGGTTATGAATAATTTCCTTGGCTTTAAGACCGTGTTTACTCAAGTTATCATTAGCGTTTATTATCCTCTGGTTAGTTTCACAACACACTAAACTAATCGTGACAACACATGTGAAAAGTAGTAGCAATTTCATTTTTTTTGTTAAAAAGAGAGAAAAAAAGGGAAACATGTTCATAGTTTTTTTTTTTTATAGTGTGAGATTTTTTTTATTATGCATTTTTCAGTAGTCACCTGAGGGTTGGCACTCCAAAAATGGGTTTTAATAAACAGCAAACATACGGTTTTCATCTAATCCTTTTTTTTTTTCGAAATGATATCAGTATCCCAGTCATTTTTAACTGTTTTAAGGAGGACAGGTTTCTTAGATTATTCTTTTGTTGGCTCTTCTTCTCTTTCTTGACATCTCCGCCTTTAAATATCGTGCTTTAGCAAGGCTGGTAAAAGTTCCTAGTTTACCAATTTTAAATAAAGCGGTATACTTGTTCCGATAAGAGTTCTCTTCTTTCATACACTTTGGGATTGTTTGGACCTACACACAGAAAGACGTTATCTACAAAAAAAAATTACTGCTTCTGAATACTGTTCCATACGGTCTTTATGAAACATGAATAGCTAAGGAAAGATAATTTTAACTGGCTATTATTTTTTGATATAAATAATGAGCGAAAGTTTACAGGAACAAATAAATTGTTTGGGGGTTCTCTTCATACTCAGTAGACACATTTAGTTCCTTTAATAGCTTGTTGTATATTAACTGTATTTTCAAGTACCAGGAAATTAGATAATTCTTTTTTTTTTAACCAAAGACAAAAGGTTCTCGTTAGTTAATTTACAAGGTCATATAAAAAAGTATGATCTGTTACTTTTCGCATATCTTTACAGATAACCATTACTCTACTAAGAACTGTACCCGTTTGTACAGACATAAAAAAATAGAAAGAAGTAAAGAAAAAAAGGCTAATTAAAAAACGCTACAGAGAACATATATGTATACTTTCAAAAACAAAAACCTTATTTGGTCAAACCACAACTTAAAAGCATTTGTACCACTTTTATTTTTACGCGCGTAAAGCTATATTGAAATAAAATAAAAAAAAAAGACGGTTTGATCATTTTATCAAATTATGGCAATCATTGCGGATTTATTACAACTTTTATGATCATAATTTAACGGTGTTACTCATGTATATATGATCCTTATTTCCTCTCTCTCTCTTTTTTTTTTATATGGAAGTGATACAGCTTCCAAAGAAACGACGGATGATTTCTCGACCATAAGGAATATAACTAGCACTACATTATACCAATCCTTAGCATTTCACTCTCCGTACAAAGTACCTATTCCCCTATTTTATCTTTTAAAAAAAAAACTTACGAATACCAAATGAGCGCGCAGAATTGAATGATCACCAAAACAATAGATAGCACAAAATTCTTGAGCTTATTTTTTTTAAAAAAAAAATTGTTAGTACCACCCTTTTCACTAGCATTTTATGCGATATTTCATACCCAGATAGACATGGCAAGTGTCAATGCAAGTAAAACAATATAAGTTACAGTAGCCCAAAACCGTACTACACTTTGTTCAATACATATATACTCCACAGATTTTTTTTTTTTTTTTTGATAAAAACTTACCAGGCGCAAACATTGTTTTCATTTGTTTCGGAATACCGATGATAAATGTTAAACTAACAAAATGTATGAATACACCAGAATATATATTTTTTTTTATAAAAAGCCCTTTTTTTTTACCTAAACAAAGATATCACATTGCCACAACTATAAATAATAGCAAAAGCAGCAACGTTACCACCTAATAAAATAAGTGTCGACTAGAGAAAAAAAAAAATATGTTAATAACTTGGTTTATTATCCCGAATTATACTTGCTAGGATAGACAAGATAGTACCAGCTACAAAACTAGATTGAATAGAAAAAAAAAAAAAAAAAAAAAAAAAAAGTTAACGTAATAATCGCTTCACATAAAAAAAAGTACAAGAATCCTTTTTTACCATCCACCAAAGGCAAACATCCTTTGAGACTTACTTAGTCCACAAAATTTCCAAGCACCTGCCAAAAAAAAAAAAAAAAAAAAAAAAAAAAAAAAAAGTTGACGACCTTTTTTTTTAATTGAGACTAATGTCAAAACTTACCATCGTCAATTAGACCTTGGTCACTAAAGTCAGACGAAAAAAATCCAAACTTCATTTTAGTTATATAACGAAAGAGCTTTAAAAAAGAAAGAAGAGCCAAAAAAACAAATAAGGCGGTTTATTAATTATTTTTTTTCTTTTTCTAATTCAATAAGCATTTTTTTTTAAAAAAAAACATCATTTATACTTCTCTTTTTTACATAGTAATTAAAGTACTATGTTTCAATGATTAAAAACTGTGGATTACATTAGTGGACATGTCAGCTAAAAAAAATCAAGGCTATAAAAAAAAAGTTTAAAAACAAGGATAATGTGGTTTGTGCACATCCCCTCTTTGTAACTCCTTAAAAAATACCCGAAATAAACATTCCTCTGTGTTACAATTTGAGTGAATGTTTCACCAAATAATCAATCCCCTTTGATATAGTCCCATTGTAATTAATACGTCACTTGACTTTTACTTTATTGAAGACTAGTCGTTGAATACTTCATAAATAAATAATATAACAAGTCTTTAGTCAGTTGACTACTAACAGTCTATTGCTCATTACTCTTACTACTGACGTTTTTACACTTTTAATAATCTCTCCCCAAACTTTTCACTTTATTTTAAGCTGTATCACTGTATTAAAAAAACACTAGATACTGTATATATACCAAATAGTAGGAATTAGTTACTTTTTTTGTGCAGCATTCATAGCAGCAGCTAAACTCCGTACAATACATCGCGCAACCCGTATATGATAATAATCGGGATGTGTTGTCTCCGTATGTTTCTCTAAATCTAAAAATAAACTTGTCAAAAAAAAAAGGGGGTCGTACTACAAAAGAAAAAAACTATTATTATTACCTGCTAATAATAACCCATATCTCGTTATACGTTGAATCGGAATAATAAGATAATCATGCAACGTAAATTGTCGTGTTTCTTTTCTTAACGCTAGTTTCTATATATATATATATATATTAAAAAACTCGCTATAAAATAAAAAAAAAAAAAAAAAAAAAAAAAAAGTTATAAACATTATACCTCGTTATAAAGAGCATAAGCCTTATTATGTAACCGCTGATCCAACGTCTTTTTATTCGTTCTATAATCCATAGCACACCTCAAAAACGTCACCATGGACTCAGCCATATCACACAGTTCGTACCCAATATTAACATTATTAGGACACGACAAACACATAGGATCTACCTCAACACCTTTACAAATATTCGTACCATCTGCAGATTTGATCTGTGCGTTTCGTAATCGTACAATCAACGTCGAAGAAAACTTCATTAGGTCGTGTAAGTTTGCAAATAAATTCATATCTGATGTCTTTGTAACATCACTGTTTCTATCGACAGCAAGGTGTAACGGATCACTAAACATCTATTTTGTATTTTATTTTAATGGTTTTTCTAACAAAATTCATGCAAAGAAAAAAAAAAAAAAAAAAAAAAAAAAAAAAACTTACTACTTTGGTATAATTCAATTGATTCCAAAAATTAATTTCTGTCGTATAAAATTCTCTTAGGATGAACTTTCTTGTAAGAGAATATTTTTCTGTTTTTTCAAACGACTAGTAAAAGAATATTTAAGTACTTCTTTTTTCTTTTTAAGAAAAATATCAATATATCTGATTATTTTTACTTACGTGTAGCTTTGGTAACGTTATTTTTAAATCATTCAAGGTATGAAGTAATTCATTTTGCCAAATATGCAGTGCTTTTACTTCATTCTTTGATTTACGTTTTAATTTTGTATTTCTAGGTTTGATCTGACCAAACCGAAGCACGATTTGATTTGTATTAGGTTCATGTACATTAAACAAGTGATGATCATCTAACGGTGAAGAAGGTATGGATGCAGTAGAAGAAGATGAAGAAGATGCTGATGGTATGATATTATGATGTCCGTCGTTAGAATTACCTCTTCTTAAAATAGGTCTTTGAAAATTGGAGAATAATTTATGAGTAATTAATTTAGATTTATGCGTGGGTGATGGAGGAGGCGAATCTATTTTTGCTGATGCCGATTTATAGGCTGGACAACTTCCTCTACGAACAATGATGGGACTTTCTTGTGGTGTATCCAGATCCGAACGAAAATCTGTTGGCAATAGCGTACTATCGCACACAAGTGGTTGCGACTTATTGGATGACCAATCCAAGTTAAATAGGAGTTGAGGCGGAGGTTCAGGTGGTTCCACTAGCCCTGCTTTTAATCCGCCATAATCTCTTTTTGGTGGTGTTGAAGCTTGTCTCTTTAAACGAGATAACTGAAACCATTTTTTTTTACTTTTTATAGAGTTTTTGGCATCCGTTGCCTTGGAGAGAAGGTTGGGTACTGACTGATTTCTAGGCAAAAGAATCGTTTCGCTACCAAAACTGACTGATCGCTTATGTCCAATTGATTTACTAATATTGTATGGACAAGTATCTAACAAACAAGAGGTAGAATATCGTTTAGTTTTATCCATGGCGTTAGGTCTAGGCCTAGTTTTAGGCACTAGTTGCGTATCAATCTGAAGAAGCCTAAACTTCTTTTCAGCCTCGTCCATTCAGTTGTATATAAAAGAAAGGGAAAATGTATATATATATATATATATATATAAAAAAAAAAAAAAAAAAAAAAAAGAGTTGAAAAAGGGGGTCTGAATATCTAAAAATATTTTATTTTTTATACAAATTGAACGGAAGCATATTGTGCTATACCCTTGGCGGCGATTTAAATAAACAATGTAATACTTAGCGAATAAAAGAGTAAAGCGGTAAAAAACTTTAGGCTGTCGATCAGGATGGTATCGGATACCTATAAAGTATTAAAAATAACAATAATAATAAAAAACAAGCATCCTTTATTCCCCAATCTTTGCTATTATTTATATATTCCTTCACCTAGTGCTTTTAAATCTTTATATAAGCAAGTATCTTTTATGCGTCTACATCTTTTAAAAGACCATTGTATCTTATAGCATCTCCTTTATATTTTCTATTTTTTTAGTGCCTTTATCTCATGAGAATGCCTTGCTGACACGAACGGATACAGGTCACTTAAAAGTACTGCATTTTTATTACTGCGTCATCTATTCAAGGATGAAACTCCCAAACACCGCGGCATATCTCAAACATTTCTTTACTAAACAGGTTTACATACTATATCATCAATTTATCAAAATGATATTATTTCCCAAACATTGCACGTCATGTTATCACCACTTCTTTATTTATGTCGACTATATCCTGTAAAAAGGACTATAGAGGACGATAGTCACTCATTGCATAACCAAAAAAAAAAGGGGGGGGGGGTTAATCTTCGGCACTATACAGCAACTGGCGATTTCTTCTTCTTCTTCTTCTAGTAACTACTAAAGAGATGAACGTGTCAGCGACGTAAATTACTATAGGCTTTGTAATTTTTATTATTTCAAAAATATAAAATCAAGGCAGACAAACTTATCTTTTTGTATCTCTGTCTTTTTTCCTGCGCCACTCAATATCCAGGTATGCAACAGTTCAATAAAATCATTACATACTGCTCTTAGTAACTTATTTTTTTTATATCAAAAAAGACGAAAGTACCGATATCCTACCTCCATAAAAGCGAACACCTTCCCCCGTTCGAGAAGGAGAAAGAAGTGTTAAAAAGATGAAGTAATGGTAAATAGAACAAAGTAGTAATAGTAGTACACCAGAGGCCTCAGATCTTCGCGTCTTGAAAGATGAGCATATTATTAATGACACTAACTGCATTGACTTCAGAGAAAAGGATTGTATAACAAACATAATACTCAATAACTCCCTGAGGTCGATGGTACAATCAAGAATCTGGCACCCGTCTTTTTAGAATCGTATATTGAATTTAATTCAATTTTTATTTTTGTAACACAATTTGAAGTTTACTTTAGAAACTATTCAAGTGTTATCTCCACTTTACATGAACCCTACAATGAAGATCCTGTTGCAGCTATGAAAGATAAAAACGAAAGAAGAAATACTTGGTTCGAATATTCGTATTTTTTAAGCGTTTCGAATTACTTATTACTGATAGTTAAACAAATATAATGTACTTTTTGTAAGAGTATGCGAAAGAGATAGGCTATAAACTAAGTTTTAACGATAATAGAAATAAGAATAATGTGAGTAGTAAAACTCTCATAACTTTGTAATTTTATTGAATTGTTTGAAACTTATAGAAAGACAAGACTTTCTTGTTTATGAATTTGCAGTATGAGTTAAGTTTTGATGAAAGAAGTACTGTTGCTTCTTGTTTGAGTGTAAGTCTAGGAGGTTTTCTCTTGTTCTTCTACAGCTCCACAGGTATATTTATGACATCTAAGTCATATTCACGAAAGGAATATTGGGGCCAAGAAAAAGGGGTAAGTTTTCGGCCTGTAGTTTCTTCAGATTGTTTTATTTTTGGTTATTCTAATTATTCTTACTAACATCATGCGTCTTATAATTTTTTTGGTTTGTAGGGGAGATGATACTCCGTGTTTTATTTAAAATTCTCTAATCATGTGTCTTATAAAGAGCGTTAGTTTCTTATACATTAGGCACTATCATACCTTCGATCGAGCGTGGGGGGGGGAGGTTTCGTTCGAGCAGCTTGAATATCCTTTTATGGAATTCTGATTAGGATGAAAAACCGTCCTACAAATCAGTTCTGCATTGCGCTGGAGAGTACCATAAATCCTTAAATTGGCAGTGAAACGACTGTATTCCGTACCTGAGACGTAATAAATTATCCTATTGCTTTCCTACAAAAAAAAAATAATTAGTTTCTTATATTAAGTTTTCAATAGTGGCCACACTTTGTACTTGATTGTTACACTTAGGTTGAAGATCTTAATATATAAGATCCAGGGCCTTTTTAATAATGCTTTATTTTAACACCTAATATGTTATGTATTAGAGAAGATTATTGTTCTAATTTTATGTGTTGATTTCAGCGCACTTCGGACTATTCCGAACTTTGACGATTTGTATTACTATGCTTTGTGCTTCTAAACAGTCAATGTAACACAAGTGACACCAGTTTCTTTTTATTTGCGTTTATTTTCTTGACTTTTTACTTTTCTTTTTAGCCCCATGCGTTAAGAAAAACGTATATAAATATGGATAAGGTGTATGAACTTCATCAACACACCCATTGTGTGGCTATATGTAAATATCTTTATAAAGACTAATATATTTACTAAATTTTATAATTATTATTATTGGTTAGATATTGAAAAATCCGCAGTTACAACGTATATTTTTTCTACTTCAAACAGACATTTTCATTATTCTTTCTTCAATGAAGGGAAGTAAGTAAATAGTAAATTAAAACCAACATAGAAAGATATAGCCTATACATATTCATCGATCTATAGACTCGGTTCTTCTATCTCCTACAATAAGGAAAAAACATATGTTAAAGCTTTGGGGCGGAACTGTGGAGAAGAAGACGAAGATAACCTAGTAATTAACAACTTTCGCGATGGATTACACAACTTGTTTCAAAAGGACAAGGAAACTTGGGAAGAAGAAGATAAATTTTTGATGAAGGCAGTTTCTGATTATTTACCCCTAGCGGTAAAGAATACCGTAAAAAAAAAAAATGGAATTAGAAATAGAAAGCTTCGATTTATTTCATTACGCGTTTATTTTTCCAACTGAATGGGACGAGGAAATGAGAGATGCTATTATTCGACCAATTTTTGTTCAATCTGGTTTGATATCAAAAGAAGATCACCAAGTCAGGCTTTTATTTTTCACTGATATTGAAGCTATATGTTACAAAATCCCTTTCAAGAGAGGATAAAATACAATCTTGTGCAGACTTTCTGCTAACGAGACAAAAATCATAGTAAAGTTTAATTTGATTCAAACTACGACCACTCTATTCAACTTTCCGAATGCAAGCTTATTTCCGAAAGTTATAAAATCAAGCTTAGTCTATGTCACCACTGGCGATATTAAAAGCGGTATGAAAGAATTTCTAAGAACTAATTTATTCTCTGGGATTACTGTTACAGATAATGGCGGCATAAGAAAATCGTTAAAAAGGTTTTTTAAATTCAAGTCGGCTCCTGTTGACCAAGATCAGATTATCGAAGCCATAATAAACAGAATGAATAATTCGCGTTTTCTTTCATTGGCAACCACGGCTTGATATGACCAGCATAGTTAATAACGACTTATGCTGATAGGGCAAAGAAAATGAAAAAATATAAACGGAAACAAAACCTTGGATAATTTTTAAAAAGGAATGGATGCTGAAAGCCAGAAAGAATTTATAAAATCTCAGCCCTTCTATTATATGCGCTGGAATTGGTACATTTCTCTTTGGCGACATGAAAGATATAATTTCGAATAACTTTACAAAGAGTTACAAATCTATGCTAGTTACGGATGAATACTGTTGTGACGGCGTTAGACTTAAAGATGATATTAAATGGTCAACACATATATTGGAGTATAATAGATGCTCTTATACCTATTGTTACAATAGCTAAAATATATCTAGAGGAAAGCGAAATTTGGTCAAGATCTATCTTGGAAGGGGTCGGTATAGGTATCTTTGAAGCCATTCGACATTCGGATATATACTGTAAGCCGCGTATAGTACCATCGGAAGATTCAAAAATTTCTTCGTCCGTATTCTTAAACTCCAAACCAGATATTATCATTAACTTGGGTATAAAAAAATGCTGTGTATTATTTAGCATTAGCTAACATTTATACAAACAGATATATCACGCGGGTCTACATTATTTACGTGTTCGGTTTTAGATGAAGACGGATCAATACAACAGGTTTTCAACCACGATTATTTTATAGCAGACAAGTGGTAAAGTATTTGCATTAACTTTATTTCGAAAAAGCTAACAAAATTATAGTTTGCCTCCTTTGGGACATTTCTATACATTTTCAAATACAACGACATTAAATGTTAAAGAGAAGTAAGTCCAATAACAGAGTATAATGTTAGAAATAATATTCATTTTGCTTTAAATATTCAGATTCATTCCGTTTGCCGAGAAATACTTGTTAGGTGACTTGGTCGATTTTATTGTTGATGATGGCGTTTCTATAAAGAAAAATCTTTTGTTTGAGATGAAAGCTATATTGAGCAAGGATCTTTTGACTGGGAAACTATTAGTATCAACTAACAAGCCAAAGTATATCAAAGTATTTATACTGATATATATGATCTACATAAAAAAGAGATATTATACAAGTTACCGGACCAGTTAATATCTCATCATATAGATATAAAAATTTGGTATGTCGTTTCTATTGAAGCAATGTTATTAAACAGTACAATGGGTACCAAAGACAATCTTCAAGATGTTATATTTGCAAGTGGATTAGTACCTAACGATAGTAATTCTACAAAGCTACGAATCACTACTCAAGGAGAAAGGACTTTACCCGCCATTCAAAAGTCTTTGAAACTAGAATTGCCACTAAAGTCTTATTTTGTATTATGCCAATTACATGAAGATTATGTACAGTTATCACTACATTAAGTGGTAACATCTCAAAGTTCAGAAGAAAAGGAACAGGAATCCATCATTGTACAAGATGAAATATTAGGTATTCAGAATGTATATGATTCTCTGTGCTCAAGTATGAGGCACAACCTCCTGCAAGATAGTAGTTTAATTGAACTATGCGAAATACATAATACAAGCGATGATAGAAAGATTCTAAACCTATTCTCATCAAAGATCAAAACAGAGTTCTTTGCTAATCTTAAGGGTCATATTTCAGATAATGTAAGTTATAAATATATACAGTTCTCTTTTTTTTTTTTTTGACAGTTAGATGCTCGAATATATAGGTGCTTCAAAATAATTCTGGCACACAAAGCATTACTGATACAAGTGCCATAAAGTTAAACGATTCTTGTAATTGTAAGGTCTGTTTGTCAACTTCTGATATTATAGATATGTCGTTTACTCCAGTTTTACAAGATATTGCCTGTACGCTATATGCCTCTTTATTAAATAAGGAACTTTTTGGAAACTTTATAAATATCGATTATCTTTTTAGCCTTATACATTTCAATAATAATCCGCAACTCCAATACGCATTTGCAAGGACACTAGAAGAGGAAGCTGACAATTTTAATTTAGAACTAGGGATTGATACAACTTGTTTTCTCGTACCCGAGTTATTTAGCCAAATCTTACAGCCAGTTATTGCACAACGACCATTGTGCTATAGGGATTTCTGAATTGGTGCTCTACAACAAGTATGTAGTGAAAATTATGTTTTTTGTATAGATGACGATGTATACGAATTGCCTCCTCTATATAAATTCAAAGAGAGAAATATAAAAGTCACCGAATGCAATGATAACACTATTTTCCCCTTTCTAAATAAAGGAGACATGATAACTAATGTTCAGTCAAACAGAGCATTTTATTTGCAGAACAAACTTGGATGGGGTTTTACTACTTTTAGAATGAGTAATATTTCAGAATAGTGACATGTTAATGCATAACTAGTACTGATCTTCATACTTTAGCGATATACAGATTTGAAACGATGAATTATTTAGAGAATAATGAGAGGCTTTTCCGTGATGATAACATTAATCAGTATGTCGATGACACGAATATACAGTTTGAGCCAACTAAAACATGTACTGTGGGTGTACGTACAATAATTTACGTAAGCTATGTGTCTTATACTTCTTCCCTCCAGTTTTTCGTAAAATTAGTCGGCGCTGATACCAGAGATGAAAATTTAACGGGTATAGTTGAAGCAGGTGAACCATTGACCCTTACTAGGCTTTGAAACAGTAAAATAAACCATTTATCTTCGTTAGGTACATGAATTTTCCCCTTATAGTGTCGTTCAGTATCATATAGTTATGTATAAAGGACCCTTGCTGCACGAAATAAGTCGGAATTACTAGGTTTATTTACTTTAGTGAAATAACTTTTTAATATTTCAACTTTTGCCATTTTGAAAAGCTATGTTTTCGGCTAAACGTTTTGGATGTACCAGAAAGTATATAAACCTTCCTTATTTTCGCGTTTTGTACTTTGAACCAAGGTAAATCCCTTCGCTAGCACACTATTTAAGTGCCAGGAAATTAGATTTTTCTTTTAGCTAAAAAACACTTTTTTTTTCCAAATATTTTTTTTTACTAATGGAAGATTCCAGTATATTACACCTGCAAAAAAAAAAAAAAGGTATACTCTACTAAAAAAGTGTAACTAACCTATTACTTTTCACTTACGTTTATGGGTGACAGTTGCTCTAAGAAGAATCGTATAGGTTTATACGAATATGATGTGATAAATAGGGGATAGCTTTTACTTATGTGATTTATTTAACTATTCAATCAGCATGATGTGTTTATACAGCAATGTGTTTCATAATTCTCTTATATATACGTTAGTTAATCATTTATTATTATACATTTGAGTACTTGTTTACTCCTTTTTAAGCGGATAAAACCGAGTTGAATGAACACACGGAAAAAAAAATACGTTACGCTTTTTGCCGAAGTGTGAATAGCTAGACCGTACGTGATCTATATGGAAATGCGTTTTGTACTTAAATTTTACTTCCTTACACAACTTGTAAAGAGTGTTCATACACTTCAATTATTCTGACCGTCTCATTTTCGGTTGTATATTCAACTAACTTCATTAGACCAAGACCAAAATACCTGAAGTGACAGTAGTAGTAGTAAAAGAATGAAGTATATCAGGAATAGTAAGTTTTTGAAAATAGGTGGGGAAACCCAGCATACTGTACCAATCAAATAACTACCGGTCACGGACCTGCTGAGGTTTAAACCAATAAATATATAAAAAAAAGTCTTAAATTCGGGTCAACATTACACACGCAAAAAGTATTTCCTTTTTTTCCCCATACTTTTTTTTTAATATAAAACAATGCACCTTAGCACAATTTTAAAGCAAGCAGCAGCTAATTCTATAAAACCCAGTGCAGGTAGTTCACGATTACGTTTAAGAAAAGCAGCCTTGACCTTGGTAAAGTAGTAAGAGTTTGAAAAAAAACGAAAAAGTTCAATTTCATTTGAATACTCATTCTCCTCCCACCCCTGTTTAATTTAGACACCAGCCGCAGTTTCTCGGTTAAAGGATTTGACTGAAGGACCCACTCCACAATACTTGAGAGTGGGTGTGAAGCAAAAAGGTTGTTCTGGCAATTCATATGATTTACAATTTACTGATGCAAAGGGAAAGTTTGATGAAATTGTCAACCAAGATGGTAACGAAAAAATTTATTACTATGCGACCCCCCTTTTTTTAATAATTTTATTTTAGGTGTTACTGTACTTGTTGATTCTAAGGCTTTAATTACAGTATTAGGATCTGAAATGGATTTTGTTCAAGATAAATTATCAGAACATTTTGTGTTTAATAATCCTAATGCTAAAGGAACGTGTGGTTGTGGAGAATCATTTACGACCGTCTAAAGCAAAAATACCAACCCAGTTTTTTACAACAACAAAAAAACCGATATAGAGAAATAATTATTTGTGTACATATATATTTAACCCCATCAACAAACCCTTTTTTTTTTTTTAATAAAGCATTTTTGCATTGCATTAGTAATACGAATTTTTAGAGTTTTGATAGTGGGGTTTTTTTATTATTTATTTTTGCATTAGTGCATTAAACTACCGACTAAAATAAAATATAAAATAAAATAAAGAATAATGATAGAAATCATAAATTGATACATTTTTTTTAAAGGTGATAGATCATAGAGACAAGTGTTAATATAGACAAAAGTACAACCAAATTATCATGTTCATCAAACAACGAAGATGCTGCCGAGATAGGAGGAATAATAGTTGTAGCGGAAGGTGATGCCCGCACAGAGGATGGACTACTAACAATACTACGAGTAATAGACATAGAAGCCGTTGTAACCGCACTACTAGTAGCTGGAGCCGATACTGAGTCTGTATGTGTAGCTTGCGATGTAGATACAGCGCTCACAGCTGCTTCAGACGCAGGAACATTCTTATTATGAATAATAGGATCTGCTGCAATAATAATACCTTTGTCATCCTCTACTGGTTCAGTGTTTGTTAGCGGTGCAGCAGGAACAACAGGAGTATTGATAATAGCGTTTGCAGGATCGGCAGCAGCAGGAATAGCAACAGAAACAGGTGCTTTATCAGCAGGGACAGCAGCAGCAGCAGGCGCAGGTATCCAAGGTACTGAAGCGGGTGCGGATGCTTGGTTACTTTTGATGTCAGAAGTAGGTTCCGTGGTAGCAACTTTTACCTCTGCAACAGGAGCAGCGGGTTTGGCCTCAACCTGAGCAGGTTCAGCGGGCTTGACATCAGCGGGCTTGACATCGATAGCAGCAGGAATAGTTACTTTGGTATCGATAGCAGCGGGTTCAGCGACCTTGGTATCAGTAGCAGGAGTAGCGGGCTTGACATCCGCAACAACAACAGGAGCAGAAGCGGGTTTGGTATCAGCCACAGTAGGCTGTGAATAAGGAATAGCAGCAGCAGCAGCAACCGAAGCAGGTACACCAGCGGCTAGAGCAATAGGTATATCAGCGGGAGCCTTGTTTGTTACAGCCGTGCCCTTTGCTTGTTTAGAAGGGCCTGCTTTTGCAGGATCGGCGGGGTTATCAGATACAGGATGTGGGTTTAAGATGTCATTAGATACAACATTGTTAGTGCTCTTTTGTTGGTCTTGTGCGAGCACAAGAATAGAAGCAACAAAGAAAAAATAAGCGAGTAAAATACGAAGCATTACAGTTTTTTTTTTATATGTAAAAAGTGAAGAAAGGATATAAGTTGTAATATAATTATTTTTTTCAATTTATATATACAATATAAGGGTACTCTATCAGTAAATGATTAAAAATAAAGGTGTGTAAAATAAAATTTTAATATATCATTTACTGTACAAATTAAAAAGGAGGTATATATACTATTTTAAGCGTCTAATGCTGTTTATCTTATTCTCCTTTTGTATTAGAAGAAACGGTTGATTGACTTCCCAATTTTTGATTTTTAGAATAAAATTTTATATCCTTAGAAATTAATTATTTTTTTTTACCTGGTCATTGGTTCTCCATACTGATCGTATTCAGGTGTCACTTCTACTGTGGGTATCCCTGCACACCTAAAATAATATATTTAGCTCTCTTTTATTTTGGGGGGAGCAAGTTTGGGAATTTTTACTTTAGAAATAAACGGACAAAAGGTGTACATTCTATGTTGTTTATATTGGCTTCACACTGATATTGAACCATTTCGTATAGTTTACAATTCTCTGGTATATTATTTGATTCATTTAAAGTATGTTGTGTCATTATGTTTTTTAAGAAAGTGGGAAAAGAAAATAAAACTTGAACCACTTTTTTTTGTTTTTGTACAGCATTACGTGTGACCTTTTTTTTTTTTTTTTTTTTTGACATATACATAACTTTTTCCGGGGGTTACTATTTCCTCTCTCTTCTTTTTAAAACCAATTACAAATGGCACAGATCAGAACATTACTCGACTTGTGCCGTCGCAGAGGGTTCTTGTACCAGTCTGCCGAAATTTACGGTGGACTGAGAGGAGCTTATGACTACGGACCGCTAGGTGTAGAAATGAAGAAGAATATTTTGAACTCATGGTGGCAACGCAATGTATACAGTCGTGACGACGTTGTCGGTATCGACACTAGTATCCTGACACCTCATCCAGTTCTCAAGGCGTCAGGTCACGTAGACGAGTTCACGGATTTGTTGGTCGATTGTACTTTAACCAAGGAAAGATTTCGCCCTGATAAAGCACCTCAGGTAACATTGGATAAAAATGGACATTTACCTATTACTGCACCAGATAAAGAAACAGCTCAACAATGGAAGAGATCAATTGACGAGCAGTTTGCGCCCAACGTGAAGGTTACAGTAGAAGGCAAAAGATTGTTGTTGCATGTGGATCATGTCGTTGAGCCAGTAAAGGGACATGCCGGTAAAATTGTGTTTAAAATGAATAACGAACAAGCTGCATTTGAATTAAATTATCATGGTTATGTTGAACCCAACACTAATTCACCATTTTTAACGGATAGCAGACCATTTAATTTAATGTTCAAGACCTTTTTGGACCCTATTGATCCTATTGACCGTGTGATTCAAACGACCATGAACCAAGCTGGAGAATCAAAACCAACCGTCCGTGAAGAAGTCGATAAAGTGTTAAAACCCTCTACAGTTTATCTAAGACCTGAGACCGCTCAAGGTGTATTTGTTAATTTCGAACAGGTCGTACGTACCATGAAGACAAAACCACCGTTTGGTATTGCACAAGTAGGTAAATCCTTTAGAAACGAAATTAGATTAGAGCACGGAATCTTTCGTACACCCGAATTCGAACAATTAGAACTTGAATACTTTGTTGCTCCTTGGGAATCCAGGCATTTTTACAAGTACTGGCGTGAGCAGAGATACAAATGGTGGTTAGAGCACGCGACACATCCAGAAAACTTTAGACAGAGAGATCATGAAAGTGATGAAATGGCACATTATGCTACAGGCTGTACAGATGTAGAGTACTTGTATCCTTGGGGCTGGGGAGAGGTAGAAGGTGTAGCTCATCGCGGAAATTACGATTTAACTCAACATATTAAAAACACAGGTGCCAATTTTGAAATTGTAGATGAAAAGCCGTCTATTTCACCTGATGTGGAAGGAGAAATTGATTTAATACCAAAGGAAACTCCTGCTAGATATATTCCTCATGTAGTTGAAAGTTCTTGTGGGTTAAATAGAGCCATGTTAGCTTACCTCTGTGACGCGTTTCATCAGGTGGAAGAAGGAAAGGGTAAACCTGTAAGAAATGTGCTCAAGTTACATCCTCGTTTAGCACCTATTAAATGTGCAGTCATGCCTTTAACCGGTAAAGAAGAATTTATACCATTAACAAAGAAAGTAGCAAAATCATTGAGACGTATGGGCTGGTATACAGTGGTTGAAAGTCAAAAGTTAAAGATTGGTAAACGGTACTACCGTCATGATGAAATCGGTACTCCATGGTGTGTTACTGTGGATTATCAGAGTTTAGAGGATGATACTGTCACGATTCGAGATCGAGATACAGGACATCAAGAAAGAGTGCATTGGAAGCAAGTACAAACTTTTATTGGTGATAAACTAATGGAGCCTGAGGATGATGATATTTAAAAAAAAAATCATTTATTTAAAATAAAAATTATGCTAAATCTTCTTCGTCAAAATCATCGTCAAAGTCTATACTATGTGTTAATAATGATTACATATAAATAAGTGTGTTATTTACTTACTGTCAAAGAACTTTTGATGAACAATTGTCTTTTCCAAATGCATCATAAGCGCTACGGTTTCTCCCTTTTCGTCAATAGCTTCGTTCCAGCCAAGTGGTGACCCTGCTGATAAGTCGAAACGCGAAAAGTCTCTGGGGTTCTTGCTGAAGTGAGACGTGTTGGCTTGTTCGGAATATTCGTCAGCATAAACTGACTTTCCAGCGTTGTTGTATCTGTCTTCGTCTTCGTCTTCCTCTCCACCTTCTTCCATTATAAGATCTTCGTCGTTCATTTCTATTTTTAATATCGTATATTAGTTTTTTTTTTATAATGTTGGAGTAACTCTCAAGTACCTTCGCTATGGGCTTCCCATTTATTATTTTCGCTCATGTTTTAAAAAAAATATGTTTTGAATAAAGAAGACGTTCTGGGAGCTACTACGTCCATTTTTTATTTTATTTATAAATCCCGACTTATTTTTCGTCTGTTTAATTTAGTTTTCTCTCTCTCACAACAAGATGCCAACCATGCCCTCTAACGAGAGTGATGTTGGAAAACTAGCGCGGTCTATGGACAGAGCCAATGTGAACGACACTAGTGTTTTTACCAATGGTTTAGAACTGACCTTTTCAGCTACGTTAGATGACTCTGAAAGTTTGGAACAGTTGGGTCCTGTTATTAAAAATATCACAAGTACGGGAAAACAAGCTGCATTTTTAGATGCTCTTGATGCTTTGATTCGAAAGAAAGATGGTGAAATTGAACGCATGTGTAATTCTCATTATCAAGTAAGAGAAGAAAACCTCTGTTTTTTTTTTTGCGTGGTTATTAAATTTTAGTATGTTAGGAATTTGTACATGCCGTTGACCAACTTTTAAAAGTAAGACAAGGTTCAGTTGAGTTACGTAGAAAATTAGCTGAGGTTAATGAGACTTTACAATCTCGAGGTACAAGATGGGCAGAAAAGGTATTTTCTTTCTGGCGTATGTTTTACCCTACTCCCTTTTTAATACCTTTCTTTAACGCAGAAACGAGAGTTGACGAATGCTAGAAAAGTACAACAAAATGTAGAAGATGCGATTGAAGCACTGCAAACAAGTTTAGTCGTACTTGAATCGGCTAATAAAGTCAATAATTTGTTAGAAAACAAAAATTATTATGCAGCACTCAAGGTAATATCGATTTTTTTTTATAATGCGAAAAGATGATTAAAAAGGCCAATAAAAAGACGTTGGATGGGTTAGAAAATGATAGATTAGGTCAAATAACGGAATACACATTTGCAAAGATGCTTGGTCGTGGTATACCTGTCATGCAAAATTCAATTAAAGGTACAGTGACAGTTGAGTTAAAAGAGTGGTTGGCTCGTGTACGTGAAATCTCGCGTGAGATTGGTAATTTAGCTATGCAACGTATGCAGGAAAGACAAGACCGTTGGAGATCAAAGACAACTGAAAATCCAAAATTGAAAAACTTACAGCATCATCAAGTTAATTCTGCTATTGAAATGGTTGTCAATGAAGGATTAGAAAGTATGTTTTTATATTTATTTTTTTAGTGTTTGCATAGTGTAACATTTTTTTTTCTTTAGCTAGCATATTGGATGAGGTTAATATTGATTTTGAGCCTCTTTATCGTTGTATTCATGTGTATGATACGTTGGGTAAACGTAACGAATTTAAAACATCGTATTCCGAAGATAGAAGAGTAGGTAAAAAAGAAAGAAAAAGAGAAAAGGTGAAAAAAGAGTTTAGTGTCTGACGATTGTAATTTTTTTTAGGCGCAAGCTAATTTGGCTTTATCTACACCTATCAACTTGAGAGAAGGTAACCTAGTTACATTTGAAACATTACTTCAAGATATTGTCGGATTCTTTATTATCGAGCATATGATTTTACACAACACAACTGAATTTAGAAGTCAAGCAGAAGTAGATGGATTATGGGAAATGGTAACTGGTAAAGTTATCTTGGTCGTATCTGAAAGTTTAAAGGGTTGCAGCGATCCAGAATTGTTTTTAAGAATCAAGTTTTCTTTATTGATCTTCATTCAAACGCTGGAAGGGTTTGATTATTCGGTCAAGCCTTTACAGGAGACTTTACTTACACTTTTCCAAAGGTATTCTGAGCTCTTGATTAACCAGTACAGTGAAGTATTTGAAAAGGTAACGTATATAATTATATATATGCAGTGAAAAAAAAATTAACAATGACGAAAAAAAAATAGATTGTGCAAGAGGATGAATGTATGCCAATGACAGTAGAGAATGATGAAGAGTTGAGAGAAGTGATGCAATATACCCGGTTCCGACCTGATCGTGAATTTATTAAAAGATATGGATTCCCACTTCGATTACCCTTTTCAAAAGTATTTCCTACATGTTGTCGTGATGTCAGTTTCTTTGTACATCAATTCTATCAGTTTGCAGAAGGGTTTAGTCAAACACATGGTGAAATGGATGATATTTTAAAGAAGGTAATATCACTAGTATATCATTTAGTCGTATAAACTAAAATTTTATTTTTAGGCTGTTGATAGCTTGTTGATTCAAAAAGTAAACGCTATTTTACTAAAAAAGTTACAATCTACTAATCTATCACAAATTGTACAAATCATCATTAATATCGAATACTTTGAATCCACTTGTCCTGATTTTGAAATGCTGTTGATGGAAACCAGATCCTTTCATAGGTCGGGTCATATTCATTTAAAGGCAACCTCTACGTTTAAAGATACAAGACGAAAGGCAGAGAAACGTATTTTCGAATTGGTTAATTCAAAGTTGGATGAATTTTTGGAACTGTTTGAATACGACTGGTAAATATACACTATATGGTTGCCATGGTAGATTTTTTTTTAATGCATATCTAAAAAAATAGGGAATCAGAAGAGATTCAAACTCAACCTAGTCCCAACCTACAGGATTTAGTTACATTTTTGACAAATGTTACTAATGCAGCTTTATTGAATTTACCTGAGACTATCAAGAGTTTACTTTACTTTGATGCGTTGGAGCATTTAAGTCAATCGATGAAAACATTATTACTTGATCCAGATCAACGTAATATCACTGAAATTGCGCTTAGTAACTTTGATATCGATGTTCGATTTATAGAGGATTTTGTACGTAATTTAGGTGATCCTACCGTCACTGATACGTTTGTCGAATTACGTCAGTTGCTTGATTTGACCATCATTTGTGATCATCCTGAAGAGTATCTTACGCCTCAAGTTAGAAATCGTAAATTTAATCGATTGAATGGGCGTGATGTCATTGTCTTGTTTGAAAAGTAAGTTCTTTTTATCGCTTATTATTTTAGATTTAGCAACTAACTTGTATATTAGGGTCTTGCGTACACCTTTACCTATCAATGCTGTATTGAGTCAGAAGGAAAAAATGAGACGTAAAGAGATGGAAAACGTAGCAAGGTAAAGCATGTATATGTATATACTATGATCCAGTATTAATTCCTTTTTTTAAAATAGAGTATTAAGATCTGTTCATATTGGAGGATCCAGATAAAGTTTTTTTATTACAACTTTTTCTTTAACTTTTCTAAAGCAGTTTCAGCTTTATCAATGCCTAATAAAGCAGCTCTTTCAAATCTAGTCTTTGCGTCATCTAATCTTGCAAGTGCTTCATAGACACAAGCAAGGTTATATTGAACTTCGCCGTCTAATGGGTTAAAGTTGGATGCTTGTTCCAAGTGCTTGACTGCATTTTCAGTATCTTTCATCATTAAGTAGCAAGATGCAATGTTGGTATGTGCATCAGCTGAGTTGGGTTCATATTCTAAAGAACGGGTGAAGGATTTAATAGCATCTCTATGCTTGCCTAAATTTTTTTAAACTTTTTTTGTTAGCGTGTATAATTATGCATTAACTACGAAAAAAAAAAAAAATCTTACCCATTTGAAAGTAACAAACACCAATATTGAAATATCCAGCCCCACTGGGAGCAATTCTAACACTCTTGTGATAACTATTCATAGCCTTTTTATATAATTTAATCATAGATAATTCAGGGGGGGGGTCATCATTTTTTAAATGCTTACCATATCAAGAGATCCTTGGTTCATATGGTCTGATCCAATTTTAATTTGTTCTTCAGCTTCAGCAAGTCTATCGAACTTTGGTGCACTAACAAAAAAAGCTATCAAAAGAAACACGTTTAAGTATTTATAGTTTTTTTTTTGACATGGGGTGTATATATTTACTTCTTTTTGTCATGAATGTTGTTGTGGGTCGAATAGTTGCACGGAAACTAGTTTGGACAGGTGCATTAACACGAACCAAAGACTTGGATTGTAAAAGTGCTCTCTTGATAATGGTTGACATGTTTTAAATGTGTGTATGTAAAAAAGTAAGGGTATTAAAACTGAGTGACATTTTTTTTATTCTTAAAAAACGAAGTATAAGTGACTGCCAATCAACTGTGTCGGGTTTCCCACCTCATTTTCCAAAGACAAGTTACTGCAGAAGCCTTTATAACGAGAAAATAATAAAATCACGTGAAGGTCCTTGTCCTTGATCTGTTGGAAGGCCGGGGAAAGAAAAACTCTCCTTTCCAAAGTTTTACAGAAGAACACTGCTGTTGAAGGCTCCACCAGAATTACTCAAAACAGACATGCTATAATTTAAATAGTCATTGTCACACACATATGTCAGTGCTGAAGTATTCTCATATTGTACAAGTTATTTTCCCTGATTTACACGTCATTAAATCTTCCCGGGTAGTATTTTTATTCTCGTAATCCTTTCCACTGGATTACAACCCGTACTTTTATTATTAGCCATAGCCAATGTGTATAAAAGAAATCAACAATATTTATAAAGACTTTAGTTTATTTTGGCAGTCTGGTTACTTTACTGTCTTTTTTAATAATATCGCATATCCTCTGTATTTATTACGTACTAACTTTATTGAAAAATTGAACCGATAGACCGAAATAAAAAATGGTTCGTTGATCCGAATCGATGAAAATCGTTGCCTAACCCATCCCTAAACTTCTCTCTGTTTAACCATCTGCGTTTTGTAGTAACATGAATTAATATTATGTATGCCAAATACAAAAAGAAGATACAACAAACAAATAGCAACTGGAGTAGTTATGAGATATATAGGTATTGATCAAAATGTAAATATATATATATATATATATATATTATTATTTAAGAGTTCATAAAAAACTTGTTTTTAAAAATATTTATCTTCCCCAAGTATCAAATACTTAAGATGGACTTTCTTCAGTACTGACTTTTGTTTTCTTTGCCTTTTCCCTATCTAACCTAGGTGCAAAGAATACGTTCGCTTTCAGAACATCGTCATCTTTGGCTCCGCTTTCTTCATCATCCAAGCTGAAAACTTCAACAAGATCGAACTGCATACGCTTCTGGGCTCTAGCTGTCTTGACTTGTAAACTCGACTTAACCAACTGTGCCTAAATAAGTGCATGTTAGTCAAATTCATAGATATTATACAATATCCTCAAAGTACCTTCAAATAATACACGATGATTAAAGTACGTCTAAAGCCCTTAATACTCGCCAGGTCTCTGGGGTTCTTTACTTGTTGGTTCATGATAACTGAAGTGGAAACATCAAACTTTTTAAATTCGTTCGTGTTCAACTCATTAAATACCATCTTCATCTTTTAATATAAAATCAGTTTTTTGTCGAAAGAGTACGTGTTTGGATCATTATATCTTCTTCGAAAAAGCTCTTAAAAAAAGTCGTTTTTACATATGAAGTACCCGTTATTGTTGGAAGTGCACCAAAAATTACGTCATAAATTGGCACAGGTAGTGTCCAAAAAATGTAATACCTGTGCATTCCCGTTGACTTTGAATGATGATTCAATAAACTTTCTGTTTTTTGTGCTGAAGACTCTCCGGCTGATCGTGTAAGTTTTAACGAGCTTACTTCGACTTGATAGATTGTTGCTTTCTAAACAATAAAAATTTAATTAAATATCAAAATAGCATGATGGAATGGTACATACGTATTCTTGACTCAAAATAAACAATTTGTTCCAATCTTGGTTTAGTATTGCTGGCCTATTAAATCGTTTGTCAATGGTAAATGAAAAATGCATTGACATGTGAATATAATTATTTACATTGTCAATAACTTGTTAAACCTATTGGTTGTGTCTATATACATGTTTATTCGTGTCCTCCAGACGTTTGTCAACTCCTTTGCATTGTCAGCACTTATTCATGAACTGTAAATAGATAAGCCTTTTATCATTTTGTTTATGGTAAAAAATCTATTTTATCATCCCTTTTTCTAACGGAAAAATTAAGTGCTTGTCTTTGAAAAAATTCAGTTGATTGTGGTAAATAGATCACCACCAAGGAGTCCAAAAAATACTACATCAACTGCAAATACCAATTATCTGAATCAAGGGTTCCTCTCGTACTGGCTTCAGCTACTGTTATGATACCAATACCATGATTAGGATGAAACTAACTTGCAAATGTTCCTTTCTCTGTCAAAAGGAACAAAGAGGACAAAAGACCGCGTCTTTAGTAGTTATTATTAGTGATGTTGATTATGTTAACAATTTTAGCTAATTTGTATTATATTAAGTCAAATAAATCTATTTTTTTTTTATTGATTGCCAAAAGAAAAGGGGAGATTTTAGGGCAGTCGACAACTTAAGCGCTATAGGATCCCAACCCAGAGAATTTTGGACATGTTACGAAAGAGAGCACATCATGCTTCCATCGAACGCTATCAAAGATTATATTACTAGAACACTGTATCATTACGAGATGCTAAAAAAAGTTACATTATGTCTTTAATTTTAGAAATGATTAAGAAGGGCATCTTGAAATAATTACGCTACTCGGGGAACGTCATCTACATGAGTTCTTGAAGGTCTCATTTGCGAAGTGCGAGGGTCGGCGACGATAAATAGTCTTGTCCTGGGTTTTTATTTTTGATAAAGTATTTATTCTGGTTTGAAGGTATACCTTTATAATCCTGTTACACTTATTAGTACGTTTCAGTTGGGAATCAACTGTTTGATTTTGCTTCAGGATTTTTTCCTAGCCAATTGTTTTCAATAATCATAATCATATCATTTTTTTTTTTCGTATTTGAAACGCACTATTATTATTTATTTTGTAGAGTTGATAGATGCTACGTAAATAGGATCCGTAGGCACTGTAACTGAGTATCTGAATTCGCATTGTGGCATCATCTGAAATCAATATTTCCAATAAAATACTTAAGCTGCGAAGTATCCAAAAGTTATAAGCCTTTAATACAAAGGACAAAATGTTCTACACAGTTATTTATAAATTTTACGCGACTTTAAGCCTTACGAATGCTTTACCTGGTAACTACTTATAACTAATCACACGCGTTGTAGTGAAAATGGGTTTTCCAATTGGTTTACCGCGTTTTACAATGTTTGGCTTTTTATATATGGTGTACGGGACCCTATTGTTGAGGGAGATGCTGGTAGTAGTATAATTGTGATGTGCTTGTCTGTCATATTTTCATTAGTTGCAGTCTTGATTTTTTTCAATATGGTGATGTAAGTTGTACACAAATACTTTTTATTATTTGATTTTTAACTAACTTATTTTTTTTATATTGATAAAGTGCCATTATGTCAAGCGTGATTGAAGAGGTAGACAAAAGTGGAAAGAAGGCGTGGTAAGTAGAATAATTATCATTAGTTGAACGCCACTAATACTCTTTTTTTTTTTATTATTATTTAGGAGTAGCCATTTTACTGGTAATATATGAGTCTCTATATTTTTAGGATTACAAAAACTTATTTTTATTTTTTACTTTAGATGTTGTATCAGAAATTGAGCTCTTGTGGTGCTTTAAAGCAAAATATAACCTAAAAAAAATCGAACATGCTTGTGCTATTTGGCAAACGAGGAAAAAATTTTAGAGCAAAAAGAGAAACTTGATAAAGAAACAACCGAACTTAAAAAAAAAACTAAATATTTCTGAAAGTTCAGTTGACTTACTTGAATAAACAATTATTTTTAAAGAGACCGCATACAAATATTGTAAAATGTTTAAGCACCAAAAAAAAAGGGGGTTGTTTAGCGACTATTTGAAGACTCCTTACAAATAAATACTATCTACCCTTTTTTTTCACGGTATAGTTTAGAGTATAATGGGATATATATTTTAGTAATTGATTTTATTGAATCAGTAGACGAAACGTATGCATTATTTATGTATGACCATTTTATATTAAACGAAAATGCCCCTAATTACAGTTGGGTCCCACGGCCATTATGCATTGCTTTTACTTTCAGTCCGTGAAGTCTAGAATCGGAAGCAGGAGAGCCGTTAACATGTAAGCAATTGTGAGCCTTTATTTATTATCAAGTTAGCAGCTCTATTTGTTTTCTTTCATATCTAATGCTAATGATAATTGCAATAATAAAAAATAAATTTTACAAAGTCGTTCGTTTTATCATTAAAAATATAACAATATAATAAATAGAATATTTTATTTAAACATAATTATCGTGAAGCATATGTAAAGAGGTTCTACTACTTGCATAACTATATTGACGCAAAGAAATTTTTTCCAGATACCCAGCAATTGCTGAGTAGGGTTACAACTTGCACAGTGTTATGTTTTACGGACGCTTCTCCCAAGTGACAAAGAAAAAAAAAGGGGGGAGGGGAGTACAAACGTGAAACTGTGACACTATATTATGTTACGCAAGTGGCGTGTACATCCGAAAAATGAAACAAACAGTTAAAAACGTTTGACGGTATTGACATTTTTTGCTTTAAATAATTGAAAGTAGCTGAGCCATTTTTTATGTATTAAAATATAAACAATAACGCGTTAAAAAACGCACGCCTTTTAATTTTGAGGCATTACAGAAATGAACTTTACGGTACTTCGCCACCGCTTTATTTAAAGTAACACACACATATATTCATATTAAATGCCACGTCAAAAACCTATGTTATTTTTCCTTTCTTTTTTACTTCAAAATAATACAACTACCGGTATGGAGGAGATATATGATCTTCAAAAACATACCCATTTTGTCGTTATTCGTAATTACTGATATTAAAAATAAGCACGCTTTCATTTTATGAACTTTTCTTTTATATATAGATATGCAAGAGGGTGGAACGTATATAGAGATTTGCTCTAACTTGAATAGATTTCTTTTCACTCCCGGTGATCAAACGCAGTATGTATAAAGTGTTTATAATAAATAGAGTAATATTATTTAACAAAACATTGTCTTATAACGCAGCCAAGAGAATAATATGATTTATAATAGTCAGATAGTATACAAAAACACAGGGAAAAAGGCTACTCACAAATGTTCTCCAGTTAGCTCTTTTATACAAAAACTTCATCGTGCGTCAGAAAAAGAGGAGCATGCTTGGGATTGGTACGATGTAACCAACATAAATACAATAACAACTTTTATAAAAAGTAGAGTGGATAAATTAATAGCACTTTCGAAAAATAATATTGCATCACCTATTGCACTCCATTACGTATTTATTGTTCCTTCCCAGTGGAAAGAAAGTATTAGAGACGAATTAATTCGGCCTATTTTTATTCGATCCAAATTAATATCAGAAGAAGATCACCATGATAGGCTTTTATTTTATACTGACCTAGAATCCATCTACTACAACTTGCAAAAGGATCCCGTCACCGGGAATACAATTAAAGAAGGCCAAAAATCAGTTTTCTGTAGATTTTCCTGCTCTAAAGAAAATGAAATCAAATTAGATTTAATCCAAAGTGAGAAAAATAATCTTTTCGACTTCTCCGATTCAATGCTATTCCCTAAGGTCGTGAATTCTACTTCGCTTTCTTTTTCCGAAAACTGTATTAAAAAATCCTTGAGAGAATTCTTAGTTAAAAAGTTGCTTCCACCAAATGATGGCAGTCAAGAACAGAGTTATTATGCAAAATATATGGAGCCCAAATGTCAAAATTACATTATCATCGGCATAATGGTGGATATCATATATAGCGAAGATCTACCCGAGATGGTAATTGAATTTTTTATATATAAAATATTGCTTTTTTTTTTAAAAAAAAAACGTTCATGTTGACAGGATATATACAATAAAGATAACCCACAAAATGAACATTGGTTACGTGAAAGAAAACGATGGTGGGTGCTAAATGAAGACCAGAAAGAGACTATGCGATCTATTAAGCCTATCGACATATACGCCTGTGTCAGTGAACCCTTCCTTAAAGCTTTGAAATATCTACTTTTGAATAACTTTACAAGAGAGTATTCGCTTTTTCAGATTGATAATAGATACCTTGATAGTATGGATCTAGACGATCGCATTCTCAAATGGCTATACCGTATATTGGAGTATAATAAACATGTATTGAGGTGTATTACTACGACAACTAGAGTTGATATACCTTCAAATCCTCTGGAGTTAGGCGAGATCCCTAAAGGCGCTTGTCATGGTGCTTTTGAGGTAATTAAAAACTCTAATATATACAGTAAACCACGTATACTTGACGCTGGTATTTCGGTCGATTCTTCATCCACATTCCTAGACGCAAGAGTAAATGCTATCATCAACATAGGTAAGTTGAATCGTCACATACATATATCTTTTTTTTTTACTGTTCATTTTATTTAATAACATTATTTTTATAAATAGATATTTCACTAAAATCCACAACATTATCGCTTTCATTTTTGAATGAGGATGGGTTAGTTGAAGAGATTGTTTCCCATAATCAATTAACGGATGAAAAATGGTAACGTACAGATATATTCAAAAACGTATTACATTAAAATTAATATAATTCTAGTTTACCGTCTCTGGATCCTTTTTATCAAGTCTCACATGAAACAACTTTGACAGTGAAAAAAGAGTAAGTCCATTAATATAATATGTGCGAAAATAAAAAAGGAAAAAAAAAATACTAAATTTTAATTTTAGTTTCCTCGCGTTTGCAGATAAATGTTTGGTGAGTGATATTAACCGCCTAACTGGCACCGAAGGTAGCCGCTTTAAAGGCACAGAAAATATATTTTATATAGAAAAATTATTGAGTGATGGTCCTGGTACGAACGAAGCGTCTGTATCGACCCAACAGAAAGTATATATCAAGGCATTTCTACTAATGTATATGATTTATATAAAAGAAGTTATATCAAGAAAGCTGCTTGACCGTTTAAACCGCGGCCCTATAAACATTGGATATGCTGTTTCGATTGACGCGTTTCTCTTGGATGGTGTGGCTAAAACTATAGATAGTTTCAAAGAGATTATATACAATAGCGGCTTGGTACAAAAAGATGACAACTCTACGAAATTAAGAATCATAACTCAGGGCGAAGGGATGTTACCTGCAATCCAAAAATATTTCAATTTGACACTCCCACTCAAGTCTTACTTCGTACTAGCTCAATTACATGAAGGTCACATACAGCTTACTTTGAACCAGACAGTAACCTGTACAGATTCGAGAGAACAGGAGTCAATTATTGTTGAAGATAAAATTGTTCCCATAAGAAATATATACGACTCTTTTTGTTTAAATGTGTGGAATAACCTTGTAGAAAACAGCGACTCAATTCAATTGTGTAACAAGTATACTAACGGAACATTTGAGCTACTCTCGTTGGAAATCAAAAAAGAGTTTGGAGTCACTCTTAAGCAGTATATTTTAGAAAATGTAAGAACTGCATACTAAGCCATTCCTGTATACTAATGCTTTAATATTGTATAGATCATTAAAGAAAATACAAGCTTGCAATTCGGCAGGGAAATAATCCTACAATTAAGCAGATCTTGCACTTGCAGGTTTCATTCATCAATCGATAGTATTATTGAAGTATCTTTTAACCCTGTACTACAAGACATTATGCATTATGTATCAACTTCGCTGATAAAGGAGGGACCTTTTGGAAATTATAAAAACATACATTATCTTTTTAGTTTGATACGGTTTGATTATAACTCGCAGTTTCGATACACGTTTAAAAAAATTCTAATGGGGGAATCAGACCAATTTAATTATGAAAATGGAATATACACTCATTCTTTAATCATACCCACATTTTCAAGTCTAATCCTACAACCAGTGCTTCAACAGCAACACTACGCATATCAAAGCTTTCAGAAAGGTACTCTTCGCCAAGTTTCAAGTGAAAGTTATGCAGTTGTTATAGACCATTCCGGTAAAGAAACAGAGCTACTATTCAAAAACAAAAGAACAGATTCAGAAAAGTTTGGATTTGGAGAGAATAACTTATTTCCATTTCTAAGAATGGGAGATATAATAAGCAGTAATCATTCAAAAAGAATATTCTATTTAAAGCAAAATTATTTAGAGGAGGACTTCATTATCTCTATGAGTAAGTATTTAGAGCAATTTATTTGTTAATATATTGTTAACACTTTTTCTTTTCACGCATTAGAATTATTAAAGTATAAAACGCAAGATAATTTAGATTACAATGGGGCATCTACTTCAGAAAACTATGTTACAGAATTAGTCAGTGGAACGCAGAAATCATTCAAGTATAGTAATTATAACACGGACAAATACATACCGATAGTAATTGCTGTAAGGTCGCAAGGTCATTCTTCATCGCTTCTGTTCTCGTTAGATGTATTAGGTCAACATACTAACAAAAGCGAGCTTATGGAAACAGGAGAGCCGTTAACATTAAGGCGATTTTAAACCAGTACTTTAAGCATAAGAATGAAATAACCCACATAAAAAAAAAAGTTAACCAGTTCCTTGCAAGTATTCATTTTATTATAAAATAATTCAAAATGTCTTGTACTTCTTTTTTTGATAATTCACAATATCATTCACTAAGCTCACTTCAAACACAATGTTAATTACTATGCATTTTTTTTTTACAGTGTTACATACCTCTATCATCTTCTTTCATGATACAAACAATTTTTTTTTAAACGCGAGAACAGCCTAACTATTAACCTCTCCATTTTATTTTTAAATGGTTTAACGTGTACTTTCTAGAAAACTGAGTGAGCTATGCAAAGTTTTTGAATAGTATAAGAAAGTATAACGATTTACTATCTAAAATATTTCGGCTGATGATAGCGTTTTACATTCGTAAGCCCTTTCATTATTAGGACCTTCTATTAAAAATGCCTTGTCAACGGAGTCTGCGCGCTTTGCACTCGAGTCTAATGGTTAGTTTACGAACTATAACTAATATGTAATAAAGAAGGTGTAATACTTACGTATTATACTCTCATCTTGTTCTTTCGGTTCAATAATTGACAATTGATGGATATATCACTTGCATCAAAAAGGAAAAAGTTTATTTTGTGATTTGATACGATGAAAGGTTCGGTTGGTGACACCAGATTTCATTTACACGACTCTTTTCTTTATAAAATTTTACATGCACAGTTACTGTCAAAAGAGATCTTATCAAAATATGCGGAAAGATTTGTGACTGACTTTCTAAAATGGAGTTGACAGACCTATATAAAAAAAAAACTCTTTTTTATTCCTTTTTCTTCTTTTTTTATATATAAATCCTTTTTTTTTTTTGGTTTTTTTTATGAATAAAGAGAACCCTTTTCCACCGTATTATTCTAGTGATGAATTTTCATGGTCAACACCGTTTGTAATTGGGCCTACAGTGTTATTAGGAACGATTGTTTTATTCGGGTTACCTCGTTACCTTTATAACAGTGTACAAGAAACCAGCCGAGTAAGAGCTCTTTCTACTTTTTCAAAGCTTATTATAGTTTTATTGGTTTTTGTTACTGGTACATTTATCGCGGATGCTCTCGTTATCATTTCTCGGGCTATTATTGATGAACATTGGACGTCTTCTGTCTTGGCTTATTACATTGGTATCTCTTGGTTATCCTGGACTTTCAGTTTAGGAGCATTGGCTGATGAAACACAAAAGTACTCTCAATGGTATTGGATTCAATATTTGTTTTGGGTTATAGCCGCACTGAATGATTCAGTGATTGGTTGGTTTTGGATGATGGGTATACTTAAACCTGAACCAGGTAAAAAAAAAAAAAATATAAGGAGTTATTGTTATTTGTTTATTTAACGATCTTTTGTTTGATACTAACTCCTCCCCCTTATTTTTTTATATTAGGGACTACTTTTACTATTTATGATAATCTTTTATTGGCAATATTTATAACAAGATATATAATTGAGATTTCAATTGTGATTTTATCTATTGTTCATTTATTGATTACACCATCCAATGATCAACATGATCAGCAAGAAAGAAGTCCACTTTTAGGAACACAACAAGTCCAGTACGGCACATCCACTGAAAAAGTCGAACCAAGTGCATTTGAAGGTTTCTTTGTAAAGATGAAAAAGTTATTACCTTATATCTGGCCTCACCACAACTTAAAGTTGCAAGCTTATGTTGTATTATGTTTTGCTCTCATGTCTGTTGGATTTTTGGTAAACATCTTGGCCCCTAGACAAATTGGTTTTATTGTAGACAATCTTCGAAAAGGTGAATTTGCTTGGTTACCAATTGTTTTATATGTTGGACTCAAGTTTCTTCAAGGAGGGGTAAAAATTTGTTTGATTGTAG
Organism: Thamnidium elegans; assembly: GCA_025201345.1. Classification (NCBI taxonomy): domain Eukaryota; kingdom Fungi; phylum Mucoromycota; class Mucoromycetes; order Mucorales; family Mucoraceae; genus Thamnidium; species Thamnidium elegans. The sequence goes on along the minus strand of JAIXMG010000006.1, from coordinate 1,025,682 downwards.
TAGTGAGCGCTTTACTGATTTTCCTTTTTTGTAATTACACTAGTCGGGACTCCTGCAGTCTTTACAAAACTGGCTTTGGATTCCTATAGGTCAATACACCACACGCGAAATCTCTATCAAGACATTTAGTCACCTTCACAGTTTATCATTAGGATTTCATATTAATCGTAAAACGGGTGAAGTATTAAGAATTATGGATCGTGGTACAAGTTCTGTGGTTAGTTTGTTAAACCAAATCTTATTTCAAATATTTCCTGTATGGGTTAATATTGCGTTAATCTCCATGTACGCCACTTATATCTATGCTCCTTCTTTTGGTTTTATTGTATTCATGACCATGGTGCTTTACATGTATATCACAATCACTGTAACTGAATGGCGTACTAAGTTTAGAAGATCCATGATCGAATTGGATAATTCCGCTAGAACAAAAGCTGTAGACTCTTTATTGAATTTTGAAACTGTAAAGTATTATAATGCAGAGAACTTTGAAATCAATCGATACAAGGAAGCCATTTTAGAATATCAAGAGGCTGATTGGAAGAGTTCCGTTTCTTTAAATATTTTGAACTTGGCTCAAAACGCTATTATTACCGGTGGTTTGCTTTCTGGTTGTTTATTGTTTGCTTACGAAGTTTCAAAAGGCGAATTAACCGCTGGTGATTTCGTGTCGTTTAATTTGTATATGATGCAACTTTATACTCCTGTAAGTAAATGACGTACATATAATTAAGGTTTTTGTACCTGTGTAATATTTTTCTAAACATCCATTTTTTTTAATAGTTACACTGGTTTGGCACGTATTACAGAATGATTCAGTCTAATTTCATTGATATGGAAAAGATGTTTGCGTTATTGGATGAAGTAGAAACAGTAAAAGATACTCCTAATGCTAAAGAATTAGTTGTTTCTGAGGGACATGTTGTTTTCGGTACGTAAAAAAAAAAAAAATGTATAATCCTTTTTTAACCAAGACTTTTACAATAGATAATGTTACATTCTCATATGATGGACGTCAAACTGCTTTAAACAATATTTCATTTACAATTCCTAAGGGTGCAACTGTAGCTTTAGTTGGACCATCTGGAGGAGGGTAAGTTTCTATTTGTTTGTTTTTTTCTAAAAAAAAAAAGGGCACATATTTATTTACTTTACTGTAAATATAGTAAATCTACTATTTTGCGTTTATTGTTCCGATTCTATGATCCCAGTTCAGGTCGTATTAATATTGATGGACAAGATATTCGTCAAGTGACACAACTCTCTTTACGAAAGAATATCGGTGTAGTCCCTCAAGATACTGTTTTATTCAACGACTCTGTTTATTACAATATTCAATACGGTGATATCAATGCGGATTCCAGTGAAATTTATAGAGCTGCCAAGGCTGCAATGATTCATGATAAAATTGAGTCTTTCCCTGATGGATATGAGACAAAAGTAGGAGAGCGTGGTCTTCGTTTAAGTGGTGGTGAAAAGGTATACTATTTAAAATACGTCAAGCATAAGAAAAAAAAAACTAATATGTACATGTAGCAACGTGTCGCAATTGCAAGAACAATTCTCAAGAACCCACCTATTATTTTATTAGATGAAGCTACCAGTGCTTTAGATACGTAAGTACACAATTAGACGGTATGCGGATGGAGATAACTGATATATATATATATATATTTTTTTTTTTTTGGTCGTAGAACTACTGAAAGACATATTCAACAAGCTTTATCGGATATGACCAAGGACCGTACTACACTTGTTGTTGCGCATCGTTTATCAACGATCGTCAATGCAGATTTGATTTTAGTGTAAAAAAACAAAAACAAAAAAAAAACAGGAGATACCTTTTATACTAACGATTTTTTTTTTTTTTTTTTTTTTTTACTATGTAGGATTAAGGATGGTACAGTAGTTGAATCAGGTAGTCATGAAGAATTAATTAGAAAGGGTGGCTTAAATGAAGATGGTAAAGTAACAAGGAGAGAGAGAAAACAAAGTAATATGCTTATACGATTCTTTTTTAAAAAAAAATAGGTGTTTATTATGAAATGTGGCAAAAACAATTACGAGATGACAGCGAAGATCGTAGCGAAACAGTTCTTGATGAATGTGCTAGTTCATCTACGATGGAAGAAATTATGCATGCAAAGAAGCCTGCGCCTATCGATACGGGTAAATTGAATGTAGCGAAGCAAACCAGTGCTGCTAAACTTGATTCGCCTGTAGAAACTCGTCAACAAGATAACGTGGCTTCACCTGTGAAATCCCCTCAAGTAATGGACTCACCTGTACAAACTACTCAAAAAGAAGATAACGTAGAAACCCGTCTGGTAGATGATGCGACACCACCACCTGTAAAAACTCGTCAAATAATTAACAAGGTATTACCTGTACAAACTACTCAAGAAGATACTGTAGAAACTGAACAGGAAGATACTGTGTCTTCGCCTGCAGAAAAACCTCAGGAAGATAAAGTTGAATCCATCGTAACAACCCGTCAAGAAGATAATGTGGAATCACCTGTAGAGCCCGCCCAGGAAGATAAAGTAGAATCATCTGTACAAGAAGATAATGTGAAATCGCCTGTAAAACTTATCCAGGAATCATCTGTACAAACTACTAGTCAAGAAGATATTGTAGAGCCTAGCCAGGAAGATAAAGCAGAACCTACCCAGGAAGATATTATAGAGCCTAGCCAGGAAGATATTGCACCTTCTTCACTTGTACAAACTAGCCATAAAAATACTGCACCTTTACGTGTAGAAACTGGCTACGAAGAAACCGCATCCTCACCTGTACAAACCTACGGAGAAAAAGATATTGTATCCTCACCTATCGACGACATTGTTTCATCTCCTACACAAGAAGACTTTACATCATCACCAGCACAAAGCAGCAGTCGAGAAATGAGTACGATACCAGAAGACCAAGAAGCCAAACCTGAACAATCCAAGGCTGATAATACCACCAAAAATACCTCTAGTGACCACTCATCTTCTGCACCACCAATCAAAAAGAACAATAAAAAGAGAAAGAGCAAGAGAAGAAAGTCAAAGTTTTAAAATGTTTTTTAATATATAGTATACGTTTAATAAAAGAGATTATCATACCAAAATAAGAAGGGTACGCGTTCTAAAATAAGTTGTAAAAATGATTAAATAGATCGCATGAGCAAATGCGCCCCCTATTTAATTAGTCTACTAATTATTTATTCAATAGAATAGGCACTTAACAAGAGAACATTTATGGTATATGAGGCATAAAGAAGTACACCATGAAGTTGTTGGGTGATACACTATTTTCAGAAATTATTTGCGCACTTATAGAATTATTTTTTTGCGCTGATTTTTAATAAAATAGGAATGTTACAGTAGCGGCTCTATTTAAGGGTGGCCGAAAATTCTCAGGAAATCCACCCTTAAATCGATTATTAGCGATACAGTGCTTCCGCCCTCAATTTACCGATTTTTTGAAAAGCCTGGCCTGATGTATCCAAGTAATATTAGAGTAATATAATTTAGACATAATTTTATACAAGTATAATATCAGTTATCAACTTACATAAAATTATATACAGATATAGTGTTAGCTACATATTACTTTGATCCCTTTGTACTACGTTATAACGAATGATAAATATGTATATAACAAAGCATGGTGTAACAACTAAAAAGTGATACAATGATACATTTTCTATAATCAGATTTGTTGTTGTGATTGATCTATAATCAGTGTACTCATCCATAAAAGGTTATGTATCTATATGCTCTTTTTTAACTTACAATCATGTCATGCTGAGACCATCTTATTTATTTTCTAAAAGTCTATAAAAAGGCTCTTATTTTTCAATTTAATAAAATAATAATCTCTTTCAGTCTGACAAACTTTTCTTTTTTATTTTTCTTTTTTTGATATTTACTCTGTCAATATCACATGGCGCATTTTTGCATTCAAGTTGACCAGAAAAATAAACCTAATTTGGTCAGCTATTTGAAAACAATTTGACCAGCCTTTTGAAATAGTTTAACCACTATTTTGAAATAAGTTAACCAACTTCTGATTAAATTGATTACAAAGGTTCTTTATTTATGCTCAAAATTCTGGTCAACTTGATTCAAAATAGTAGTTAAACTATTCCAAAAGGCTGGTCAAATTGTTTTCAACAGAATGCTCATTTAAGCAGAAATATATCCTTGTAGTTTACAACTGGAAACAGGTACTGCGAAAACAAGTTCAAACAGATTCAACACAATTGCAAAAGTTGATGTAAATCACTAATATTGTAAAATGACGCGGTCCTACCAACTAGCAAGCAACACAAGTAGCAAGTAGCAAGTTAGTGAGTCGTCATAATTTATAATAAAAATCACTGCAAACCGTTCCTGATCAACTGTATTTTCACCGGTAATTGAGAAAAGTTGACTGCTATTTTTGGGAATTTTTTTGTAAAAGTGTCCTTCCCCTTTTCATTTCTTTTTTTTAATATGAATAATAATATGGATTCAAATACTTGTCATTAAATGAACAAGATAATTCTGATGAACTAACATGAGAAGTAACTGTTAGCTTGATGTCGATGATGAGAACGAAATACGAGTATGGCCCTGCTGCCATGGAAATCGACGGGGACTTAACTGAAGAGTTCTCTCATGAAGAAACAGATTCGACAGTAAAGCAATCCAGTGAGACAAGTGATGAGAAAGAAAACGTAAGCAGCGAACCTGCTACTAAGGACAAAATTGAAGAGTTTGTTAGTACTTTAGTGGAAAAGAAAAACTTAAAAAAAGAAAGAAGTACATACCATAGTTATAATACGGATCAAATATCGCGGTTTTTAGCCCTAGTTACAGAACAAGTATCTGTAAAAGACGCGGCATTAGATGCTGGTATAACAGTAAGTACTGCATATCGTTTTAAGAAAAAATGGGAAGAACTTGGGACTGTGCCTTTAGCCAAAAAAAGAGGGCCTGGTAAAGGCACGGGTGCTATTCTGACTGAGGCACAGAGTCTTTTTATTATTAGTATCGTTGATAGTTGTGCCCCTACAACTCTGGAGCAGATGAGATACAGTCTTTTAGAAGCATACCCTGAACTTAAAATCAGTAAAACAGCCTTCTATAACCATGTTCGTCAGCATTGCGTACTGAGTTTTAAGAGGCTTGAAAAGCTTCCCGAAAAGCGAAACTCAGAAGAAGTCAAGCTCAAAAGACGAGAAGCAGTTCTGGAATGGATGGCAACCAAAGATATAGACTTCGAAAAAAATTGTGGTTTTCTCGATGAAGCAGGTTTTAATCTTCATATAAGTCGTTCTCGAGGCTGGTCAAAGAAAGGAAAGCCTGCTAAATCCATTGTTCTTACTTCTCGAGGTACTTCCATTACAATCTTGGGGGTTATATCGGCTCAAGGGGTAATTGATATATCTCTTCGAAAACCAATTACGGTGGTAGGTAGTAAAAAAAAAGAAAAGCTGACGGGACTGTTGTAACGACAACAGCTAGAATTGGAACTAGAACAGAGCATTACTTAGGTTACTTGAATAATGTAATGGATGTTTTAGATAAGAACAATCTGAAAGGGCATTATATCGTTATGGATAATGCTCCTATTCATAAGCCGGCAACAGTAAGAAAATCCATTAAAGATAGAGGCTATAAATGTCTATATCTCCCACCCTATTCGCCTTTCTTAAACCCAATAGAAGAGTTTTGGTCGAAGGTGAAATTTGGTGTGAAGAGAGAAGCCTTTGACAACGGAGACACATTAACTCCTAGGATTCTTAAGGCATGCTCAGAAGTGACTCTTAAAGATTTCCAAGGCTGGATTAGACATTATGTATCATTCTTTGATCTCTAGATTTTCTCAATTAAATAAAAAGATTTTTTCCAAAAATAGTACTGAACTTTTTCCAAAAATAGCAGTCAACTTTTCTCAATAACTGTGTTTAAATTTTCTCAATTATCGATGAAAATACAGTACGTGCACTCCCGTGGCCCGAGAAAGTTTTGGTCCCTGAACTGCGTCAAAACAAAAGTTTAAAAGTTCAATGATGATAGGTATAGGGATGTCAAGAAAGATATGCCCGTAGAGTGTGAATAAAAAAAGAGCATGTATGTAAATACTTTGGTTTCGACGTTGCCAGCCTAGAAAGGAGCATCAAATCAGATATGAATGAGTATAGAAAAACGAGCATGTCTATTTGGTTTGACTATCTTGGCTGTGTTCAAGCAGTTGCAGATACTTACAACATACCTGTATGTACATACCCTGACGCCGGGAATAAAAGACGTCTTTATGAACCATTCACTTAAAGTTACTATAAAACCAAAGGTAAAAGTACGGCCACACCACCTTCAAAATATAAAAAATGCACACTGAGTAGCTGTCGAGTTCGGCCATAGGCGTATGTCATATCCTTCTGTTAGCCATATGTACTTCCAGGTAGACGAATCCTATGCTACATTGTTTAAATCGACATGGAATCTCTTTGGGAAATTTTCCAAACATACATAAGGAAAGAATTTTGATGCAGAAAAAGACGAGCTTGTTGTAATCGAATCTTCCGATGATGAATAATAATTTTTCCTCTTAATAAACTACCTTATTTTCTTTATATTTTCAGAGAAAGATAATAAAATACGAAGTATAGTATGAATGCTAAGCGTAAAAAATAATTTTAAATATTTTATGATGTGTATAAGTAATATAAAATAACAAAAATAAAATAACGAATATCAATTAAACAACTCTAATGTTTTAGTTTTGTTTGATAACGCTCGGACCACGGGGCGCCCGATCCAAGTTACCCTATGTACACTCCCCCGTGGTCCGAAAGATTTGCGCCGTGGTCCCTAAGAAAACCGTAAAATAAACTCCTTTTTACAAAGTGTTATATAGCGATAATAGTTGCAAGATTTATCATTCTCGTTCTGTTGTGATGCTATCAACAAAGACATTTATAAGCCGTTATCGATGACTTCGTTATATATACAAACTACATTATTTGCATTTCGTTTATAAAACTTTGAGCATAAATAAAGAACCTTTGTAATCAATTTAATCAGAAGTTGGTTAACTTATTTCAAAAGGCTGGTCAAATTGTTTTCAAATAGCTGACCAAATTAGGTTTATCTTTCTGGTCAAACTTGAACTCAAAAATGCGCGTAAAATTTCTCGAAAAAGCGGTCAGGAAGCACTGTAGTAGTGGTGTTAAAGCGGGATGTCCTGGAGAAATCCACCCTTAAATAGAGCGGCTACTGTATCACATTTATACTCCAACTTAACAGAGATGATGTCTCACATCAACTTAAAATTATTAGATAGTTTTGTTCCTATTTCTTTAGTAACTTACTATTCTTTATTCGATAACTTCAAAAAGATTTCTTTTCATTTACTTATATGTCTGTAATGTCCCTGTAATTTTAGGTTATTATTACTTGTTATTTTTTTTATTAAACTTATATATTTTTTTTTAAAAAAAAAGATACTATTACAAAAAAATGTGTTTGCGTTTAATAATAATAAGAAAAAAAAGGATATTTACAATATTAAAAGAAAAAAAAACGAGTGTGTGTGTGTGTGTGATATACAAATTCAAGTTTCCATCTTAATCCCATCTCCTTCTATCCATTTCATCATCAGATAAAGACCCTCTTCTAGAGGAACTACCTGACGGTCGATGATAATAAGGTGGTGGAGACGGTCTTCCTCTTGCGCCCGAATAATACCTTGGATTACTACTTCTATAATAGGGACCTGACGAAGGCGGTGGAGGGTAACGATAATACGACGGCGAGCTGTAGGCGTTATAATGAGGTCGAGAGTAACCAGGTCGAACATACTCTCCCGCACTTGCAGACGAAGAAGAGTACCTTGAAGACTCCCCGTACAATTTATCGCGGCTGCTATTATAAGGTGAATCGGCTCGACTGCGACGTGAATTATAATAATAGCTTTCATCTTTGGTCGGTGACGGTAAATGCGCAGGTTTTTCCGGTACCGGGTCTTGAGGAGGAGGTGCTCGTGCTGTATATGTGATGTTATGAAGAGGTTTGGTGTTATTATCTGAAAATCCTTCCGGCGTTTGAGACAGTGTCTTTAACGCAGGAGAGGTAGGAATCTCTTGTGAATAGTCCCATAAATTATCTTCAGCGCTAGGTTGAGGTTGTGATTCAGGTGTAGATAATAAAGGTTGTTGCTGCTGTACAAATGATGATGTGATGGTTTTAGAATATTTACTACTGGTCTCTTCCGAAATAACGCTCGAAGGACTATCTGTCTTTTCTTTTGTTGTTGTTGTTGCAGTAGAAATTGAATGATGTTTTCGCTTTCGGTTGATTTTAAGCACTAAATCTGAGCCATGCGAGTCTATAAATTTTTCGATTTTGGATCGTACACTACTATTGATAGCGTGAATTTTCCTTGAAGACTGTGTTTCTCTATCAACAATATGATGTGTAATCTATATAATAATTAGTTTCTCTCTTATATATACACACCCCCTCTTTTTTTTTTTTTTTTTTTTTTACCTTTCTTGCCAGTTCTTTAAATAAATACTTGTCTCCTTTCCATAAACTCTTTTGCTTGGAACTAAGATACTTTGTTACAATCTTGCCCACTTCCTTTTTCAATTCAGTTTCATCCAAACTATTACTGACAACCCCCATATCACCTGACCCTCTTCTACTAACAGAAGGCGTAATAATACGCGGAGAAGATTTCGTTGCACCATTACGACTTGCAATAGATACAGCCGGACTTTCACTGCGCGCAGACTCTAACCGTTTCTTTTCAGCATCCTGAATTGTCTTTTCAACTAAATCTTCTAGATCCGATTGATTCACACCTTCAATTGAGCTCACTCTCTCCTCTGGGAAATTCCACTGCGTCTTTCCAGTAATACGATGATAATAATAAACAGTACCGTCTTCAGCATACGCTGATTTCCAATTATTAGGTAGTTTAGGTGCTGGTACAGAAACCGAAGCAGCAGGTGAACCAGTAGTAGCATGAGGAGAATCGAAATAAGAGGACGAATTTAACGTATTTGAAGAAGGTATATTATAAGTGTTGTAGTATTCGTTTAATTTACTGTTCTTGTAATCGCTGGATTTATAAGGAGATCCGTAAGATGCGTGTGATCTATCATACGTAGCAGTATCTTGATCGGAATGATAAGGGTCTATTGTTGTTGGATTGTTGGCATCGTTGGTAGCAGGGTATGTTGTAAGATGAGATGGTGTTGATACCCGTGATGGTCTTCCAAACCCATAGTAGCCATTTTTAATACAAGCATCAATCATTGCACGTGGAGCAGTAGGAATAGTCGATCGTGGTGGGTACTCGGTTTTCCACTGTATCTCCGCTGCGTCTACATCTAAAGAAAGGTATTCGAAATAATCATCATCTGGATCAAAGAACTCTCTGCTCGAATCATAGCGTGGTGGTATCACTATATCTTCTGATACCTCTGATAATTTGTCCTTATTATCATTTTCACTTTGCTGATCTCGATCTGTTTTACTAGACTGTTCCGCAGGTGTTCTTTTAGGAATACGATACACGCTCTTCAACTTGTCCCAATCCTGTAACAACTCATTTGCCAAATTACGAATCTCTTCATTTTCATGATTGGTTAACCTTCCCACGATTTCAAACATTTTACAATCTTCCAGCCCATTCTTGTTCGCCAAAGGCAACTGCGATAACACATGAAGTACTTTGATTAAAATCTCTGCATCGTTTTTCCATTCACTTAACCAAAACTTTAGCATTTTCAGACCATGCAAACGGACAAATTTTTTGAGTACTTCTTTGCCTTGTGTTGAATTCTTATCGGTTAATTCTAATCGCAACAGTAGTTTTAGAACAAGATGTGATTTGCCAACAGAATCCAACATGCGTTTAACAAACGATTGTACTTCGCGCGTATCCTGTAAAGGTTCTGAAGCACGACGACGATGCATCTTTCGCAGCATTTTCTTTTGTGTCAACGTAACAGCTTCCGCAGTATCTGAATCGTCTTCTTGATCTGAATCGTCTTCATCATCATCGTCATCATCATCATCGTCATCGTCAATATTGTCATCGTCAATAATGGCTTCCGTTGCTTTGGGTGCATCGCTTTTTAATGATCCACCAATAAATCCTTTACAGTTTGCTTCACCGCAATAACATCTTTGAGCTACAGCACTAACGCAAATATATTAGCATTTTTTTTTTAAAAAAAAATAATAATTTCAAAGCTTTTTTACCCGTAACGTTCAAATTTATAATCAAAAGTAAGTTCTTGGCCAGCTTTAATAGGTCGACGAGTAAAGATACCAATTCGCATGTTTTTACCAACAACCCATTTCTGTGTAACACTGTTGGGGTTGCAAGAATGATTTATAAATCGAGCCAAACATCCTTTTTTAGTCGCATCAATAATCTAAGTGATTTTAGATTTTAGAACCCAATGACTTTTTTCTTTATATGTATAAAAATATTGTATACCTCGTCTGTTTTTAATGTCATGAAATAGTAGTGCTCTAATCCTGCCGCTTCATATTCCTTTGTTCTTCTGATAAATTCATGATTCGGAATTACTTCTCCAATATACTCCATAATAAACGCATTACTAAAATATAAAAGAGAGTTAAACAGATGATATATAAAAAGATGATGAAAAAAAGAAAAAACTTACGTGGGCAAATCAGTTAAAGCTCTTAAACCAAAACCCTTTTTGTCTGTTCTGATGACATCAACGCGTGCATATTGCCGTAATTGGAATCTTCTATTACGACAGTATCTTTCGCAAGGACAATCATCGACCATACATTCCATAAACATCATTCGGTTGATACAATAATTGTCGTCACCACAAGCAGCATCTGGGTTATCAATATCAGGCCTGTACTTACATTCACATGGCATAGATTCCTCAGCGATGGACTTTCCCGTTGCAGATCCACAATAAATATTTTCATTGATATTTGTATAGGTTTCCATTGCATCAGCCGTAGCAGAAGGTAATTGCGGTTCCTCACTTTCCTCTTCTTCCGATACATTATTCCCCTCCATTTCCTTTTCATCTAGCAAGTAATGTTCATCCAAAGGAGATGTCGTAGTTGTAATATCCATCTCAGATTGAATTGACAAGTTGTGAAATGTGTTTAAATCGTTACTAGTGTCCATTAATGAACTAACATGTCCGTCATAATTATTTTCTAGCGTAATAAGAAAGAAAGAAAGAAAGAAAGAAAGGGAAAAAAAAAAAAAGTAGATCAGTTTTTTTTTAGATCTTTTTTTTTTTTTTTCTCCTAAATATACCTTTTCGGTATACAAAGAAAAGAGAGAGAGAGAGTAATATTTACCTTGGTTACAATTCGATAGTTTATCGTCAAATCCAATTGATAATGTTCTTGAAGGTCTATTATTAAAAAAAAAAAAAAAAAAAAAAGTTAATGACATTGGGTAGGGTTTTTTTATTAAAACTTACACTAGCCTAATGTCAGCACTTTGCATGCTGGGTATTCCCGTTCTAAAGTTCTCTTGACGTGATATCACTTATTTCTTTGTTAAATATTATTTAAAAGAAGAAAGAAAAAAAAAAAGAAAAAAAAACTCTGGTGTACAAAAAAGTATATTATATTTTTCCTTTTTTTTTTTTTTTTTTTTTTTTTTTTTTTTTTTTTGTACAGTTACAGAGAATTATCCAAAATAAGACAAGAAAAGAGGAGGGAAAAAAATAAAATATTAAGCTTGTAAGTTTAATCCTCTAAGCCACCAATTTCATTGGTTCCCTTTCTTTAAAAAAAAAATACAGCTGTCATTTTTTATTTAAGCTTTAAAAAAAAATTCCCTCTTTAGTTTTTATTATCTACATTTTCTAACTTTTCAAAATACTTTCTAGCAGCAGCAATGTTCACCTGAGTAGCTGCAGAAGCTAAGAGAACAATCAAAATCAGTATTTGATCATCTATTTACACAAATAAATAAAAAAAAAACTTACTTATGCCGTGATCTGATATAATTAGCAGAACACTTGTATTTTTAGTCAACGTATCGAAAAATGCAGTAAAATTGCTTCCCTTAATTTCCATTTGCCTTGAATAACTCTCCTTTCTATATTTCATTATTAGATTATATATATATATATATATATTACACCAAAATAGATATATGTGTATATATTTTTTTACCTGGTACAAAGATTAAACTGCTTTATAATACTACTGATTTTTTCAAATCGATGTACATCTGGGTGATGTATACTAGCAGAATTAGCAATCACCAAAAAGGTTGTATTTTCAAACAGGACAATTTCATCCGCTCCACAAATACCGCAAAACGTATCAAGACTTGCTTGCAATGCATTAATGTTTGGAATAAGACAATGAATAATTTTAGCCCAAGCCTATTATATATAAAGCATTTAACAACAAGAGATAATCATGCTTTTTTTTTTCTTTTACCGCATAAAGTGTTTCGTCCCATATAGAAGTTTGAAATGCTTGGATTTGAATAGGTTCGGATCTCACTTGTAACTCTATTTTTTGTTTTTCAAACATCTATTTAAAAAAAAGGTCACATTATAAATACCACGAATAAAAAGAGAAAGAGCGAAATATATGTTACCTTATCTCTTCTATCTTCTTGTATTAAATCCATTTTGTGCATTAAGCAAAATACTATGGCATCAGGTGAATGCGTTAATATAGATTCTAAGCATGATTGATAATAATGTATGTCTTTATCTAGTTCCGCGCTAACTGCATCAAATACGTATATTAATACGTGTACGTCTTTAAATATTAACGATCGGTATGTTGTCAAGTAGTCATTGAAGGAATCATCTTGACTAAGAGAAAAAATAAGTAAAACTAGGACAACAAAGTACCCTTTTTTTTAAAAAAAAAAACATACCCGCCACAGTCCCATAAGTTTAAGTGCAAGTTACCAAGAAACTGAACGTCAGTTTTATTATCCCATAATACTGTAAACAATGAGTATGATATATTTTAAAATCGAGTAAATTGTAGACGTACTGGTTGGTTCCAAGTTTCTAGTTTTTGTAGCCACATTATTATGAAAGATAATGGATCGCATAGAAGTCTTTCCTGCAGCACACCTTCCCATTAATAACACCTAATAGTAACTAATTTTTTTTTAGCAAAATAAGGTACATATAAATACTTTATATATATATATATATATATACAGTCTACCTTTTTCGTCTTTTTATAAAACATAGTTGCGAGAAAAAGAGAGAAAGATGAAAAAAGAAAAAAAGATGGGTTGTATAATTGACATAACCTGATACCACTCGTGATCATGTCGGAGTGAACTAAACTTTTTTTGTAATTGTATGTGGGAAACACTTCATATGTCTTATCAATGCATACACAAAAAAAAAAGTCCCTTTTTATGCTTTTTATTGTTAACCTACATTTAAAAAAAGATCGGCGTCTATCTTTGCTTAGTGAGCTTAAAAAAAATGGATTGGTTCCTTGGAACTCACGCTTACACAGAGAGTAGTCGTTCCACTGCCCAATTTGAGGACTTTGTGGTTTCTTTTTTGTCAGCATTCAAACATAAACCCATTAAAAGCAATGGTTAGTAAATCAGGCATTCTGGTAATATAATCTTCGTGAACTAGAAGTAGGATAAAATAAATCTCATAAACGTCTGGTTCGTGTAACGTACTCCACTGGTATATCAAACACAAAATACAATCAGCCTTTTTTTTAAAAAGAAAAAACTTCCTATAAAATTTTAGAAAGGGTACTTGTTAAAATGTATGCATTTTATACTTACCATTGTCTATAGAATTCCGTTGAAGAAAGTCTGGAATTCCAATGGAAAAGTGCTACCGAATTTAGCCACACATGTAAGTCACTATAGTTAACATTACACTTTATTCAAAATATACTTATTATTGAGCATTTAGATTAGATACTACCGCAACAACCTTTCTCACAGGAAAGATGGGCACGTTCTTTAAAGACGGCCCATGTCGTAAAAAGACATGGGCGTCAATCAGCGGAATTCATCGAAAGCAGCTCTCTCTCTTTCGATTTAAAATCGTAAATGAAAACATTCATCTTTATTAATCGATACCTAAACTTACTTTTCGTTCAAGAAAGCGTATACTAATAGTGCAGTTACTTTTTTTTAAGTTCAAGTTGGATATTTCTTTACAACAATCGAATTTCAATCCCAAAAGTAATTACTGTTGTTTAAAAATGTTGACAAAGTATAGTTTGAAAGACACAGTACTGCCTAGGGGCAGCTTTCGGTTGCATATTCTTTTTGGTTTGGCACTTGAGTTTTGATTAAACGAGAGATTAAAAAAGAAAAGAAAAAAATTTACTCTTTATTTGTTGTCGCTTTTTTCTCTCAAGGAAGTATCTACGATTCTGTTGTATCAATTTCATGCAATAACATTCAGCATGACTTTAATTTTTATGGTACAATAATATGATGAGTAAAATGAATGATTTTAATTAATTTAAACAGGTCTTCTTCATTACGTATAATCCAAAGCTTGACTAAGAAAAAGCAACTTTAGTCCAGTGTAAAATTTATTTCTGACCCAATAAATATGTGTTATTAAATTTTTCATTTTTATTTTATTAGAGAAGTTCAACAAGTGAACTAAATTTCAAAAAATTATGGAAAACTTGGAAAAGGTGCACATTTTCCAAGCATCCGGTCGGTTGACATGCCTCAAATTCCATCATCCCGTCCACTCTTGCTCAGAGTACCAAGTGTAGTCCTACTAAACTTGAGAATAAAGGTCCCATTTCTCCGATAAGCCACCACAAGTGGGTTGTCAATACCCCTCAAAGCTATGGAGTCAAGGAACCCACGCCTCCGTGCCAAGCACAATTGAAGGGCCCCGTGTACTCTGAGCCCCCGCCCCAACGCCCACAAGTTGTAGCAGACAGGAGTAAGAATTTAAAGATTAAATTTTCGAGAAAAAGGTGCCTTTTTATAGTTTTTCAACCAACAGAAAAAAAAAATTCTCGAAAAGGCGAGTCACGTGTCCTATCACGTCACTTGTTCGCCCCTTTTTGGCTTCACAAGAAGTGGTTGAAGTGGTGTGAAGGAGGATACTGATAGCTAAGAAGCGTTTTAAACAAATATTCAATATCTTGTCGAATTCTAACCATGCGTGTAACATGATATTTCGTGTAACTTTTGATTAAGTTAGTGTTACCATTTATTTTGTACACAGCCAAAAGCCATTTCAAGGAACGAAAAAAAATACAAGCTCGCTATTAGTTCGGTAGTAAATCACATTATTTGTGGAAAGGGTATTATATGTATAAGGTTTTTTTATATAAAGAAAATGCAATAGATTTTATTTTTAAATGAAACATATAGAGTAATAAAACAGAATTTATTATTGGAAAAACGTATTCTTTATTAAGCGCAAACACAGTTAACCACTTTTTCTCTTCCCATTCTATTTTTTAAACACATAGGACACTCACATCAGTGACCTTACGCTAATAAACAGTATACATTTATTTGCAACTTGACAATCTAATCCACAAATGTTATCCATCTTGTACATTCCTTTTTCTTGCTGAAAGCTAAAATGTGGTCATGTGCTAATATAATAAATGGCATTGCACGAATCAAGATCTTTTTTATTTATTTATACTGTTGTTAAACACTTGCTAAATACTTTGGAGAGAGTTCTTGGGAAGTATTGATTTAAGCTACATTACGCATAAAACCTTATTGATTTAGCTAATTGACCTAATCGTTACCACATAAGTTATTTCTTTCAAATAATTAAGTACAAGATAGCGTATATAACCAGTGGTGAATGATATTCATAGTGCCGTAATCGATTATTAATGTGTTTATTTTTTAAAAACTCGCCAGAGCTTACATATTCTTGTTATCACAGAGCCGTGAGCACGTTCACGGGATTAGTTTACACTTGCTTCTGTTCACGTAAAAAATTACTTTTTTCTTTTAAGAAACATCAAAAAATGGTATTTTCAACATACTATACTTTCTTCGTCACATAGACCAGAACCACAACCTAAAGAAATCTTAATAGTGCAACAAGGACACGTAGGTCTATATGAAGGGTAGAAAAAACTCTACCCCTTTTTTTAACAACACTGTTTCTAACTTTTTTTTTTTTTGTTAAAAAGAATAAACTAGATCATTATCAAGATGGTATATATTACTTGACTTCACATCGACTTATACATGTTGGTAGCGCGAGCCCGTTAGAAAACTCGATAGAAATGAGTTTAGGATTTATAAAAGATATCGAGACCTATGTAAAAAAAAAAAAAAAAAAAACTATATTTAACACCCTTTTTTATAATAGGGTGGATTTTTAAGATCATCACCAAAAATCATTATCAATATAGACCCAATCATTGTCCCCAAAGAAGAAGACCAAATTTTAGGTCCAGTATGGGATGTTCCATTTGTTCATTTTGAAATAAAGAGGCTTCAAAGTTCTGTGAATTATGTGGTGTCAAGGACGCTTTAGCGTCCGAACCTAGTCCTGCTTTACAAAACGTAACTGACAGTAGTACATGTACCGTTTGTACTTTTGTAAATCATTCATCGTATCCAACTCAGATGTCAATCATGCTCAGATCCGTCTATCTTTTAGAAAAGGCAACAGAAAGCATTTGTCAAGGATGGCAATAGAGGCTGCTTCACTCCGGTTCACACCAAGAGCTTCTTAACAGTTTATAAAAACCTTCATGCTTGCTAAAATCTGCGGCTGATCTTCAGCCCCCGTATGAGTAATTTAATTTCGCAGATTTAGTCATGAAAAGCAAACGGACGATAAATACTCTTTACGTAACTACGTTAAACAAGACTCTCCTAACTTCTTCAAAAAAGGCAAAAACTTCAATAACTGATGCCATTGTTCGCTTTAACGTAAGAATTGATATAATATTTAGTAATGAGAATCCAAATCTGATAACAATCTATTTTGTTTTTCTTTTCAGAAACGAAACGACCAGAACTTCCTCTTCTACCAAAATTATAACGAATACTGGTCAAGACGAGATGAAGATGAAAGGGAAGAGTCTGATCGCAGGATCGAAAAGCGTGTTTGTAGTACATTAGAGAATGAAGCTGAAAACGTATTCAGTTCAATAACACAAGCATCTAAGCGTGTATGTGTGTGTTCAGATACTTTAAAAATATTTAATCGGTGTACTGACTATTTCATTATGTTTTTTAGTCGCGTAACAGAGGCGCATAATTCTAAATGATTTGACCTCTACTTACAAAGAGCAACACTACGCACTTGCGCATGGTACTATTCATATTCTTGGTCTTAACTTAAACCTTCTTTTTGATAGAGCAATTTGTGTGGTATTTAACCAAAAACTAACGCAAGATATTACTCTAAATATATCTGAGGTGGTTAAACAACCTCAGTTGGGTATCACTCACTACCCTGGTTCTTAAACCCAAATTATTTCTACTATAAAAAGGATATTATACGAGGCAACCTTTTGTTCCCTCTCTTGTTTTTTTAGAAGTTATTTTTTAATTAAAGATCCAAAAGAAGTTTCATCTTATTTACTGCTGTCTCTTTTTATAATATAATTCGATACTAAATATCTCAATTTTGATCAAATAGAAATCATCACTTTTACAAACAAAAACAATTATCCGTATGATATAGCATCTTTGAATGAAAAAACCTGATAATATAAGTTACAACTAATGAGCGTTAAATTTTATTCATGTTTTAACATTTGGTGTATGGCCATTATTGACTTTTTCTTTTTACAGCCATACGTCTCTCGGGCATACTGCTTATAGATTTTAAACAAATGTCTTACCCGTTCTTTTTGAGTAATGACATCCAATTGTTTCAAATTAGTACATCATTACTTTTCTTTCCAATTTTCTACCTAAAACGTACCAAATGTTTTCAAGTGTATTTACATCTGGACTTTGAAGGATGTAGTTTATCTATAAAAACCAATGATTATTTTTTACACAGAGTTGTACAATTGTTCATGGTAGTGTCAAACATTCGCCAACTATGTAAAGACCAGCAATACTCTTCTTTTTTTTAAAAAAAATTCTTATAAATACAAACACATATTCTGCTGTAATTAGATATCTAAATTTTATATGCTCCTTTCTACATTACTGTTCCCTTTACGCTCATTCTTCACTCAGTCATCCGCAAGTCCTTCTAGTATCGCTTCGGGTGACCGAATTAAAAGTATACATGCACGTATGGTCTTCAAAGATACACAGTAACAACTGCTGTAAATTAAAATATTTTATTAATGTTTTTATACTTAGATATACAAATCAAATTTTAAAGCAGACCATAGAAGCATTGCTGTTTACAATTAGACATACTTCTAAATCTCAAGCTTGTAAATAAAAAAAATGTTTATTAAAGTAAATTATCAAGCGAAATTTTAAATTTCGAGCTTTTTCTTAAGCTCGTCTGTTTCTTCTACAAGTTTTTGTCTTTTCTCTAATATGGCTTCCTCGCTTGCCAAATAGTACAAACACATTGGATTGTTTTTTAAGTTATATTTTTCCTTAAAGCACCATAGGAGCTCAATTTCTGATATAACATCTAATGTAATTAAAAAAAAAGGATAAGTTTTTGCAATACTAAAAATATAGACTTATATATTACCAGAAAAATGGCCGATCCTAAATACAAAAAAAAAATACGAGTAAATATCAATGGAATTAAATTAACGATACTTATTCTACTCACCACACTTTCTTTCCACGGCTATCTACCTCTTCAATTACACTCGACATAATAGCACTTTATGGCCAAAAAAAAAAAAAAAAAAAAAAAAAAAATAAGTTAGTTGAAAAGCAAATAATAAGTATTTTTGTCCAACTTACATCACCATGTTGAAAAAAATCAAGACTGCGGTTAATGAAAATACGACAGATAAACCCATCACCATTAAACTACTACCAGCATCTCCCTCAACAATAGGGTCCCATACACCATAGATAAAAAGCCAGACATTATAAAATGCGGTAAGCCAATTTGAAAACCCGTTGTCACTAGATGTCGTAAACTCCACATTGCCCTCAAATGTCACATCGCCCGTACCAGAGCTGTTCTTGCTCAAAAAGACTCCTGTAAAGGTATCCCTAAAATATTCATCTGGTTCAAGACGTAGTAAAACAATATAAGATTGGGTAAAAGCAAGAATGACAAGTAACATGATTAATAGTAAAGGTGCAATTTTTTTAGAAAGTTGAATAATGATCTCTAGAGTCACGCCCTAGGTTTACAAAAAAAAAAATATCAGTATACTAGTTACTTTTTGTTGCTTAATACGTACAAAATGTGAGATCACACGAAGTCTTAAAATAGCATGCGTCCATAAAACCAAAGTTGATATACTACACACTTCAACCTATACGTGCAAATATAGTAAGTTTAAAATAATTTTGTCTACATATATTTTGATTATGGTAAACTTACAAAGTGGGGCCAGTTGTTGCATAATTGTATAAGTGTAAATAAAGGAAGTAAAAATGCACCCACATCTATCCAATTATAGCCAGAGAAAAAGTAACCCATCTTATCTCTCTTACCGGAGAGCTGACGAAATTCTTGTACAATAAGAATCAGAAGAGAGACCACCATCAAAACAATTGAAACGATTTGACCAGGATGTTCCAAAAAAATGTCTTCTGTTAAATCTAAACCATACAACTCGGGAGCAAACAAAACACTTGTACAGTAACTGACGTAATAAATTGCGTGAATAAAGCAAATCAAAATAAACTTAGACCTAGCAAAACGATGCCATTTATATTTCAGCAGGAGTTCGAGTACAATATCACCTTGTTGAAACATATCGTTAATATTTCGGTCTAACGCAACGCGAACAAAGGTACTCTCTTTTTTACGACATTTATTTTCACTCTCTTCTTCCTTTATGTTTGTGTGTCTGGGCCGGTTTTCATAAAGATCGCCATAGGAATTGAAATGGGTAATTGGGACTGAGCATACTCTTGCATACCTTTCGAGTTCTTCTAAAGAGTTTAAGGGTAATGACGACCATGGGTACTGGGCTCTTCTGTTATATAAATAAACGAAGCAATTTACAGGGATATCCAAATGGGACCATTCTAAGAATATTTTAAGTAAACGGTACCAACTTAACGAATATCCCTTGTACATTTTAATTTGCTCCATAGTTGCGTGAGCCTCCAAGCCGTCAACGTCTGTGATATCGCTTTTTTGCAGTATTTTGGAATCAATCATTTTCTGATATTCATGTTTTAATATACCTAATTTAGGTTGATCAACTTCTAAATAAGATAATTTTGCGCTGCTTGAGAGTAAAAGGCCTACAGTGTACAATTAATTCTAATATTCTATAACTTTTTTTTTTTTTTGTAGTTGACTTACTATGTTTTCTTCCTTCTTCAAGATACAAGAGGGTATCAGTTAACGATGAGAGACAACCAGGGCCTACAATTGTAGAGTCTAATAGGATACGATTGAATAGCAGCTTGTACAAATCATGACTTAGTTCGTCCAGTAACACAGTCAAAGCATTTTCATTAGGTGCAATCGTAGTTGTATCGGAGCTTTTTCTGTAATTCGGTTTGAACATAGATGATCTATAAAATATTCCTCCCTTTGTTATGACAGGCAAATTCGATCCGGTGATATTTCTTGATTGAAGCCTATTGATCAGTACTCCTCGGGACTTTGGAGGGGGAACAGAGTCAAAACGTCCGTAGCCTTTCGTTCGGTTTTTTTTGTCTATTTCAGACTGTGATCTGAGATAACCAAAAATACTAATACGGGTCTTACTACCCAAGATTAACTTGATCATTTCTCTACCGTCTTCAAATGATGCCAACATGGCAAGCGTTCTACTACCAGCAATTGTTGAAAAGAAATTACAATCGCTTTTGATATCAGATATAGATGAGCTGATAATTTTAGTGGTTTTTTCACGTATAATATTCCAATTAGGCTAAAAAAAAAGAAGGAGAAAGATTAATATCGTTAAATAAATGTAAAATATATTTACTTACGTTTGTATAGGATTTTCCTGGATCTTCCATATAAAAATAATGTAAAGCTTGACATGCACTCTCCAGTTTATGATGGTCAAATTTTCTTTCGCGAATAGTATGATCAAGTGGTGGTCGCAACTCCTCCAGCGGTAAAAAAATTTCTTCAGTGTGATAACTGTCAATTTCATGTAGCATTCTTATATTCACTATCAGTCTTCCAGGAAGATTACCTCCGATATATCTTATACTATCAAAATCTTGAATCTCCCAAGTCTCGCGAAAGGAATATCCGAGACCATAGTCGGGACCCTTGTATGCTCTTATATAAAGAAGTTCGTCATCTTCCGTTATCAAACTACCGTTTGAGACTACATGCCAAAGTTGCACAGTATGTTTACCAAAGCGAATGAGATATTTTTTATGCGCGATCTTGATGTAACCACATTTAATATATTTGAATTCACCCAAGCCATTTTCTACTTCAAGTTTACTCTCGAATTGAGGATCTGTACCAGTTTTCCAATTTACAATATCACCTTCGGGGGATTCGTCAATTTTTAACTCTACACACATAATAGTCATTCTTCCATTCGGATAAGATGTATAATATCCCTTTAAACACTTTTCATTGTTCCTCAGGTCTCTTGTTACAAAAGGCTCCACTCTTCTTAAAGTAGAAATCATTTCTTCTGCGCCTTCTTGCTTGACAATCTTTGCAGTTGTTCTATAAATGGATCTTTCGGATTCTAAATGCCAAACTTCAAACACCACCTCATTATCATTTTCCAGCCCTGACATGGCAACATATCTAGCGTCATAGCAAAAACGGATATGAGAAACTTTAAAAGTACGAGCATCGCTCTTCTCGCTTGATCTCAAACAGTACACCAAAAGACCACTTTTAATATTATATATATTTACTAATCGGCTATTCTCTACATAGGCTGCAGCATATGCGTGACCTGTTGAGAGAGCCATAACATGTTGGTACCTGGCAGGAAACGAGCAGAGTCGGGAACCTTCTTCGGAAAGAGACCAGATACGAACGGCGCACGTGTCTTCGAAGGGCGTTATCAATATATTGTGGCGTATATGTCTAGTAAACATGATAATATTTTCTGCATCTTTAATATTATCGTAATCAAACGAAAGATAAGACATATTGGCCCAGGAAACGGTCTTAATATAGGAATCTTGCTTACTGACCGTTGAACAAGTGTGTATATCATTCGAATAGAAACCAGATAAATCAAACATACACGTAACTTTTTTTATATCGGGAAGTTCGGCATAAATATCTATAGTGGTTTTACTGACAATTGCTAAACGATACCCTTCTTCTTCGTTCAAAAAAACAGCACGCCCTTGACATTTTATTTTGAGGAGATCAGACAAATTACCATCCATATAAAAAATAAGACAGTCTGGGTTAATATATTTTCTTTGGTTTAGATGCCGTGAGCCGTAGTCTTTTTCGTAGAAAGATAAAGCAACGTATTTTCCGTCGTTTGAAATAGACAAAAATTTACTGTTGGCACAAGTGCTATAAGTTACATAATCTGTGATTTCGATACTAGAATGTTCCAAAGCAGTAGATGACGCAAGGTTGCCACCGAGTCCCATTTCATCCTCTTGGGTTTCTAGATCTGTCGCAGTAAACCTTCGTCGAGTTACGAATATCTTAGGTTTAGTCTGCTCAACCATATAATAATAACTGACATAAGCAATCCATTTTTTGTTACATGATATGTCAAGTAGTTGTACGTGATGATCACTGATATTGATTGGAGATACAACAGAAGCCTGTCCACTTAACAAGGGTTGATCTTCGCACAATGTACTTCCACTCTCTTCATCACACGGCATAGTAGACGATAGAAAAAGATATAGAAATAATGATAAGAAAAAAGAGATGCGAATAGAAAATCGTTTGATTGACATTTTATTTATTTAAGAAAAATGGCTAAGTAATTTAATGATACGCCTTATAAACAAACGTATTAAGTTTAAAATAATAATAAACCAGTACGTAACACTTGTAATTAAGTATAAGTAGATACCGATTAAAGCACTCCTATGCTAGTAGACGTGTATATTCTATAAATGTTAATCATGTAGAACATTTGACCTTTGCAAAAACGACTTAAATCTTTGAATCCTTTATAGCTAAAGTATTTTGTAAAAGTCCAAAGAAGCTTTACGGTTTTAAAAGTGCCACAATCTGAATTAAAATACTCGCTAATGCATTAACACGTAAATATGGAATACAAAAAAGAATTATTTATTTAGAAAGTGCCGCAAACTATGTTTTTGAGTTAAACTTAAACTTTTTTAAATGAATGGGTAGTCGTTGATTAAGAGAAGAAAAAACTACAAGATAAAAGGTTGAGTAATAGCTTAAATAAAAACATTTTTAGGTCTAAAAATGATATAAAAAAAAATAATGAAGAGTTTATACATCTGTTGAACAGGTTTTTTTATTGATAGTTTAAAACGTCAAGGCGTTTTTCGAAAAAAGGAAAGGCCAGCAAATGTTGATCACCAGTTATTATTTTTATTAAGGTTTTGACGATATACTAACATGGTGGGTAACTTAAGGCGTTTCAGAAACATTATCATAGAACTCAACCTTCTTCAAGTTTTATTTTATGCACTTATATAATTTCCTTGCTCTCTAAATAGTTTAAACATACAGGATTGTTTTTTTTTTATTAAACGAGGTCCCTATTTGTATCAGCAGTTGCACGATTATGATATTCCCCAGATGAAAATCATAATATAGAATTGCTTAATAAAAAAAAGCAAATATTTGTTTTCCAAAGTACAAAAGGTGGAATGTGCTGGTCCGGAATTCCTTATATTACAAGGATAGCAAAGATTAAAGAGACGTCTATTTCTAGCGATGTTTCCCTCCTCGAAAGAAGTATATTATTACTGGTATTTTTGGTATGGCAACTTAAACAACAAATAATGAAAGTAAAAAAACCAAGTATCTACTAGACTTGAAGGAATTTTTATAGTAAAATAAAAATAATAAAAAGAAAAAAATCAGCGTCTAAAAAAAAATAGTTGACATCTTTCCGTAGTTAAATGAAATGACTGTGTATAATTGTAAGCCTTTTACCAAAAATTCTAGTTTGTAACTATGCAGTTGAATATGTATTATAGCTCAATAACTACTTTTATACATACAATTTAACAGACATCCCTTATATTCCTTCTTCAGACTTATACTTGTCATCGTTCTCGTTCCCTTGTACCATTTACGTTTCGTCTTTTAGTTATGCGTAAATTATAAAATTAAAAGCATAACTAACAGATTATACAGTGCAGCCACTCTCAAATCTAACTCGGTAGTAAATTTTTCGAACGAAGATAGAACTGAAGCCGTGGATTCCGAGGGTGAAAGCGAACCTTACAATTTAAATAAACTGGCAGATTTCGAGGAATACCTGAAAAACAAACGTTTGAAAGTCGAGATATCCGAGAATATTAGTACAGAAGCTAGTAATAGTAAGAGTGTAAAAGATACTAGCTCAGATAAAGAGCAAAAATATGTATTGCATGATGGAACTGCCTGTGGGTTATTTAAGGTTGCAAAAAGGCCTACCTGTTCATGGTGCGGGTTCCAGAGTCAATGTGAGTCAGAAGTATCTAAGCGACCTCGATAATTATGAAATGAAAAAAAAAAAAGACCAATCGTAGTAACAAACCAATTTCTAAGCTTCAGGAGTCACATAAACAACATTTGATTGATTTTTTTTTAATGAAAACCCATCTGCTGTTATAACTAATACCATAGAAAGTTTGACAACAGCTTTCGAAGGGCTTGATACTAAGAAGTCTAGAGTACATGAGTTTATGAAAGACGAATGTAATCTCTCTTTGAAAGTCGCTACGTTACATCCAAGACCTCATAACGATGATAAAAAAAAATTGAAAAGAGATTGAAGTGGACGCAAGCGAGGATGAACACCGACATGGACTTTACAAAAACTGTGTATTTATTGACGAGTCCGGTTTTGACATAAATATGAGACGTGGTAGAGCTTGGTCTAGAAAGTGTACCGAAGCTATAACCCCTACTACAAGCACTAGAGCAGTATATCATACTATAATTGGAGCAAATTTGGCCATAAGCGTTGTTAATATAACTATGAGAGTACCAAAGAGCTTGGAGTTTTATTGAAGCAAGTATACATAATACGATACCGTTTTTAAAGTGCGACACATGTATGTAATACCAGAACTACTCAATTAGGCTTTTTTCTTTTTCCCTGGGTCGCCACAAAAGATCTTCATTGGTACTTTGCTTCAAAGCTAGAAAATGGTTTCTACCTGTTAAAAAGAATTTAAACGGGTGATAATATATGCAGAATACACGTGACAATAGATTTTTTTACCGTATTTGAAAAAGTGACAAGTAACACACATAATACCCCCGCATTTTTTCACTAGTATATTTTTTTCCCTTTTTTTCCCTTTAACCTTACTATGTTTCGCTCTCGTTTATTAAGACTTTCCACCATTGCAGGTAATATATCCACAACAAAACTGTTAAAGAGAGAATATTAAAAAAAAATATCAAGTTGCTCAAAGAACTGTGCTTCAGTCAACAACTCGTCGCCTGAATCCCGTTCGTCCTGCGTGTCAAAGGTTCTTTGCTTCTGAACGTGTACCTGAAACTCATAAGCGTTCGTTTGGTCAACCAACTCCAGTAACTCACCCTAATATTATGAAAAAGGGTGAAGGTAAAAAAATAGGAGCTTTTTTTAGTCGTTGTTGTTGGTGCTGAATTATTTTCTTATTTAGTAACACCTGGTTTAACTTTGGAAGAATTTGAAACAAGACGTTCCAATTTAATGAAATCATTACCAGAAAAAAGTATAGTGGTAAGTTTGGGTTATGGAACAAGATATATGACCAACAATATCTTTTATCCGTTCCATCAAAATACGGACTTTTGGTACTTGTGTGGATTCAATGAACCAGATGCAGCCATGATTTTAGGTATACAAAGGAAAAAAAAAATATTACTGAGCAAAGAATGAATTTTAATATGTGTGCTGTATATATGTAGAAAAGAATAATTCTAAGCGTGGGTATAAACAAACCATGTTCGTTGCCCCAAAGAGCCCTAGTGCGGAGTTATGGGATGGCCCTAGAACCGGCGTTGAGGGAGTAACAGAAATATTTGGAGCAGATGAAGCTTACGAAAACACAAGGTTCTCTAGCTACTTGAAAAAAGCGCTTAGTTCTTCAGAACATATATTTATGGATAGTCCTGGTGAGCAACCTACTTTAGCATCAAATGAAAGTACCAAAAAGTTAATTGAAACTGGTACGTTGGCTTCTTTTTTTACTCCGGCGTCTTGGAATAAGAAACGTTTGGTGTTTTCAAAAAAGGGTGTGTGGGAGAGGGGGATTTTTTTTTACAAGACGTTACTTCTAAAAAAAAAAAAAAAAAAAAAAGTACAGCTATTAATTCTCTCTTTTATTACTAGGTCTTAAATTGCAAACAATTTTACCCTTGAGTAAAATAATTCAAGAGTTAAGAATGATCAAGAGTGATGCGGAAATAGAAATTATGAAAAAGTCAGGTTTGATTAGTTCAAAGGCATTTGTTGAAGCGATGAAATGGACAAAACCAGGTACCACAGAGGGACAACTTTGGGCGAAATTTGATTTTGAATGCAGAGTTAGAGGATCTACCATATTAGCATACGTTCCTGTAATCGCAGGTGGTCCAAACGCCTTGTCTATGCATTATGTTCGTAATGATATGGAATTAAAGTAAGTAAAAAGAAAAGAGAACCATCATGTGTTTTTTTAATAAAAAAAATAGGGATAACGAATTGGTTTTGGTTGATTGTGGTGGAGAATATAATGGATATGCTAGTGATATTACTCGTACTTGGCCCGTCAACGGTACATTCTCCGAAGCTCAACGCGAACTTTATCAAGCCGTTTTAAACGTCAATAAATCATGTATCAAGATGTGTACAGAAGCGAACATTATTTCTTTGCACGGTATTCATACGCACTCTGTAAAAGTAATGAAGCAGGAACTTCAAAATATTGGATTCAATGCAAATAGCTGGGTAAGTTATGGGTTTATCGAGTTCATATATATATATATATATATATATAAGAGTCTAACGAGTTTGCTTTGCTATAGGATATTGAACGCATTCTCTATCCTCACCACGTTGGCCACTACTTGGGTTTAGACGTTCATGATTTACATGACTTGGATAGATCTCGTAAATTGAAAAAGAATATGGTGATTACTATTGAACCTGGAATTTATGTCCCATTTGATGATAAATTCCCTGCTAAATACCAGGGTATTGGTATTCGTATTGAGGATAATGTTGTGATTGGAAAAAACGAGCCCTATGTATTAACTGCCAATTCACCTAAAGAAGTTGTCGATATTGAATACTGCTGCGAAAACAAATAATACCATGATTTATTATTCAATCTTTTTTTTTATTTATTATTTATCCAGTATAAATAATACTACTGTTATATATATCAAAATTTTATTTAACCCTAAAAAAAAAGAAAACAAATTAGTATATAGTGTAATAATAATAATAATAATAATAAAACAATTTTTGTACCTCAATCTTATCAAAAGAATTGGCCTTATGCTTGGGTAAGAAAACGAAATCATCAGGAACAGGACCAAGTAAAAGTTCAGAGATCTTTACCCAATCAGAAGCAAGAGGACTTGCCATTAAAGTTTCAAGATCATTACGACCTTGGTAAGGAGGAGGTCTTTGATTCATATGTTGAGGAGGATGCTCCAAAATACCAACAGGAATATATCTGTACAAGAAGGATTGCCATTCACAAAGGAAACGTCTAGTTGTGTTCAAACCTTGACTATCAGTACCCCAATGTTCTAAACCATAATCACAGAAACGCTTCATCATATCAAGACGTTCGTTAGCAGAGATATCCCAATGACGTTGGTTTTTAATTTCGTCAAAGATCCAGGGCTTAATCAAAGCTCCTCTACCGATCATGACGCCATCAACACCACTCACTTCAATATCACGGTTATAATCTTCAAAACTCATAATATCTCCATTACCAAAAAGAGGCATTCTGTGTGTCAAGTTTTTCATCTTTCCAACATAATTCCAATCAGCCAACTTGGTATATCTTTGTGTACGAGAACGACCATGAATAGTACTTAAAGCAATACCCATCTCGTCGAGTTTAGGCACAATACGGTCAGCAAGAGGTTGGCTATCCTTAATACCAGTTCTAAATTTGGCGGTAATAGGAATATCGGTTACACTTTGCATACCCTTCAAAATCTTGAACATGCGACCTCTAGCATCCAATAAAGCAGATCCAGCACCTTGCTTGAAAACAAGATCAATAGGACAACCCATATTAAGATCAATAAAATCAACATCAACTTCTCTATTCAAAACTTCACAAGCCTTGGTAACTTGTTCGACTTTAGAACCACAGATTTGAATACCAAAGATATCTTCAGACTTGTGGCGCTTAGTTAATGCCCATTCAGATTGTTGACCTTTGAGTAAATTAGCTGCTAAAGCCATTTCACCACAAGTAATATCGACACCATACTCTTTACAAACTCTACGGAAAGGCAAGTTACCAACTGTAGTAAGAGGTGCAAGATAAGTTTTGTTTCTAAAATCAATAATCTATACATGGTTTTTAAAAATGTTAACGTTCCTTTTTTTTTAAGAAAAATAAAATAAAAATATCAAACCTATACCTTCTTGTAACCAGTATCAATAGGCCCGATAGGCTTTTCTGCCTCTTGTTGAGCAGATTCGCTAGTGACATTGGTAAATTCACTAGCAGCATCAAAAAATTCTTCGTTTTCACTATCACTTTCAACTTCAGGCTTGGATTTCTTAGCATAAGGTTCAGATTGTGTAGTAGGAGCAGCAAGTAAAGCAGGATCCTCTAATGCCTTTCTCTTGACAGCGTTGGAAAGATTATTAGCTTGTTCGTCTGCAATTTCTTTTTGAACTTGAACCATATATGCTTTGGTTCTAGGGAAATCATACTAATAAAAAAAAAATTAATACCTTTGTCCTACCCCCTTTTACTGCTTTTTTTTTCTTTTTCTTTTTTTTACCTTTTGACGTAAAAGATTAGTTTGTGTACCACTAGTAATACCGTTGACAGTATAAACGGGATTTTTAGCAGCAATCTTTTCATTTACAACAAGTTTATTGTTTTTATCAAGATGTGCCTTGAGGTAACGACACTTATAACCGTAATGACACCTTTTTTAAAAAAAATAAGTTACTAATAAAAAAAAAAAAAAAACTCGCAAAACTTACTTTCCAAAAACGTTGAATTGAACACAGTTATCACCAAGATCGGCAGGTTTGATCTTTAAGTATGCATCCAAATCATGAGAGAATTTACAGCTATAATCATCTATTAGTTCACTTTCTCTTTCTTTTTTTTTAAACGCAAAAAAAAAACTTACTTTTCGCTAAATTCACATTCTTCTCCACGAGAAGTCGCTTTACAAAGCTAATTAAAAGAAAAAATTAATCAAAAAACCCAATGAATTCAAATAAACTTGTTCTTACTTTAATAGAATCTTCAATACGCTTCTTTCCTCTTTGTCCTTTATTAGCACCACGAACATTCTATATTTCCCCAAATATATAATATATCAATTTCACTATCACTAAAAAAAAATTTTTTTACGTTATACCTTTTGCTTCTTTCCCTTGGACCTTTCTTTAGGCTCTCCTTCTGCAGCATCGTCATTAACAGCTGCCTCTTGTTCAGCTCTTTCATCTTCAAACCAACGTTCTTTTCTGAACCTATAAAAAAACTATTCAGTTTCAATCCTCTTCTTATCTAAAAAAAAATTCCTTCGCTTACTCAGGCTTAATATGGGCTTCGCCATCTCTATGCACAAACTGAACCATTACTACAAAGAATATATATGAGGAAAGAGTAACGTTGAAGCTTTTTTCTTTTCCAGTTTTTTTTTTTTTAAAAAAAAAAAGGGCTGGTATGTACAGTCCATCCTTACCGTCACATTGACCGTCACAGAATACTTTATTTTCATAGGACATACTGTATTTTTACCGGTAATTGAGAAAATTTAAACACAGTTATTGAGAAAAGTTGACTGCTATTTTTGGAAAAAGTTCAGTACTATTTTTGGAAAAAATCTTTTTATTTAATTGAGATCAAAGTCTTTCTTCCATAGCTAAACAGCGTTCAAAGAATGATACATAATGTCTAATCCAGCCTTGGCAATCTTTAAGAGTCACTTCTGAGCATGCCTTAAGAATCCTAGGAGTTAATGTGTCTCCGTTGTCAAAGGCTTCTCTCTTCACACCAAATTTCACCTTCGACCAAAACTCTTCTATTGGATTTAAGAAAGGCGAATAGGGTGGGAGATATAGACATTTATAGCATCTATCTTCAATGGATTTTCTTACTGTTGCCGGCTTATGAATAGGAGCATTATCCATAACGATATAATGCCCTTTCAGATTGTTCCTATCTACGGCTTCAAGATTCTAATCAGCATATCCAGAGTATTAACTTCTTTTTCTGTACCATCCGGAATCTCCTTTTTCAGACGCTCTATAGTAGGTGGCTTCTCAAGCGAGAGCAGAAGATGTTTTGCTACAAATTTCAAAGATTTTAGCCGTGAACGGGAAGACTCATCGTCAATAGCCTTAACTTCTTTTTCAGCAGAGCTCTATAAAACATGCGAGTTAGTTATTTTCAATTGTGCAGGCAGAGACTAGTTTTTACCAAATCGTCATTTTCTTTTTTCTTTCCTATGGCAGCACTAGTAGAGGGCTATCATATATACTTGTTAGTATGCTCCCTTTACAATTAAACTCTTATCTTACCAAAACGGAGCCTCTATCTTTCCTAAGACTCTTAAAGAAATTAATTCTTTGTTCGCTTTTTTGCACATGGTGTTTGCATTTTTCTTGCTTTTCTTTATCAGCCATTTTCTGAAGCTTCTGTTCGAGTTTCTTCTTCTTATATTCTTTTCTTACTAACTCTCTGCGTCTGTTGGAGCTGACTACTGGCACATTCCTCTCAGCACCCTTTTCCTTCTTGTCTTCTCTTTCTTTTTTTTTCTCTGCGATGTATGACATGTAATCATTAGCTCTACTATCAGCCAAATGCAGCTTGAGCAAGACAGAGACCAAGCGATCAAGAAGTTTTGTAAAGATGTTGTTGCTGACCCACATGTTCTTTATGTTTGTCATGATTTTAGTTGTAACAGCAACTTTTTCCTCTTGTTTGAGTAAGTTTTTGTAAGTGTCTTTCTTTATTCCATTTTTTTCTAATTCCTCAAAGAAAAAGCTTTCTACAAGATATTTTTGAAGATTACTTGAACGGGCACCTGAACCAAAGCAGTGGGAGGCAATGAGTGACAGGTGCTGATCAGTGAACAGAACACCCAGTTCTTCTCGAAGCCCATTTGGAATATCTTTTGGGAGCGGCATAGAAGAGAACAAAGGCTGAATACTGTTTCTTTGAACAAACTCATCTGGGAGCAGACCAAGTATGTTGTATCCTTCTGATGATTCTACATGAAAGCCATCACTGTCGACGACAAAGGCTGTGCTTTTCATAATGATTACTATGGAGTTTACTACAAGCAGAAACTGGGAATAATAGTCACTTGCGTTCTTAATGGATGACTCTAACTTTGTCTTGACGATCTCTTCTATCTCTTTGGGCAAATCTTTTCTAAGGGCTTTGTTTATGGATATAGAAAAAGTTCTGTACTCATCCTTGGTATTTGAGCCATCTTGAACTGGCTGTACAGATGAAGAAGAGGGACCTGGCTGAGCAGATAAAGAAGAAGAGGGACCTTCTTTTTTAAAAGAGAGATTTTTCTCTTTAAGAGTGCTGGCGATTGAGTCAAAGTGTTCATTAACATAATACACAAACAAGTGAATTTGCAGCTTCCTGGCATTGTTTTCCATAAAGTTTCTCATCACGGCAGCTTCCAGGCCAGCAAATGCCTCAGCATTTGTCATTATTCCGTTTGGAAGCCTTTTCTTGCTTTGTAAATCCTTTTTTGCTTTTAGTAAATCAGCATCAAGTTTCTTGCTGCTTCTTATCTTATTCAGAATTACAGCTGATATGAAATTATGCATTGATTGATCAAAGTATGCAAGATAAGCTAGGTCGTTATTGTGTTGCTTTTTGGTTCTTTTTAGTAAAGTGTGATTGTGAAGATTCTGCATCACTGAGACGTCGCTTGTTTGAGAGTGAAGGCACTGGCGTTTGCTTGTCTGCAGTAAAGGAGCTGGCCTGCTTTTTCCTCGTTGAGTTACGCATCCTTTTATCATAGATTTTAAGGATTATGTTTACTGAAACTATAGATGTATATATCTTTTTTATAACTGTACCTTTGTTAAAAAAATATTAGAGATCAAGCTAATGTGAGAAATAAGCGAAAGGAAATGGAAAAAAAAAGAAAATATGCATCCCAAGTCAGGATATGATCATAAAAAATATGGTCGCGTCTCTCCTTTATTGATGAAAGTGTATATAGCAATACAGTGTTTCATAAGTTATCACAGATAAATAGTTCTTTTGGCATTCAACACAAGAAACATTTACTTACAAATAGCTACAGACTAAAACATATGCCATATACCGATATGCAGTTCAATATAGTGTATAAGGCATTGACCATACTACTATCAAATCTATTAATTGATACTTAAACATTCTTTCTTCGGCTAAAGGCTGTTATATTGATGAACATAGAAGCAAGTAAAAATTATGATTTTTTTGAAACCAGCAACACAAAACCAGTTGCGAATACATTTTATGATAATTTTATTTTTGGCGAGTATTGTGAGTATCGTAAGTACTATTAAAATTCCATTTTATAGCTTCTTCAAGCAGCTATACAAAAAATAAACTAGTACAATAACTAAATAAAAATACTAACTGCTTGCTTTTCTTTTCCAATCAGCAATCCATGATATAACAAAAGGATCATTCAAAAACTTGTCCTTAAAAAGAATGAGAATTTTACATTAATCATATCGTGTACCAGCTTATAATTGAGGGAGAAATTATAAGCTACAATACCAGTCCCTTTCCAGTCCTTATGATTTTCAACATGTTCTTCAATCTAAGCATCAATTTTTGATCTTACAACATCTCCGGTTTCAAGAGTATAACGATTTTTATGTTTCCAGTGGTTTTGAATAAATATGGTATTATTAGATTTAAAAGTAACAGTACATTTGGCTTTGCGATTAACTTTTATAAAGGCCTTGAGAGGGTTTTTTTTTTTTTTTTTTTTTTTGAGAGGGTATGCAGTTATCTTCTTTTGTTTTTTGGTTTCAAAAAGAGCTTAAATGGTTACGATTGTAGCAATAAACAAGCTTGCTGTATCATTTGCTTTTTTTTTAACTACGAGAAAGTTATGGTGTTTACAAAGTTTTTAAAGCCTTTGATCTTTTCAAAGGTTTTTTATAAAAAAGGGTTATGGATGTGAAGTTAAAATTTTTATTCATCTCATGATTTTAGATCTATACTTGAATTTGTTTCCCTTATTATTTTATAACTCGGACAAAATGATGCTACTAATAACATGCTAATAATATGCGCTCAACCTTCGCTTCGTTACGGTACGCTGAAGAAATGTTCTATACATATTATAACCTTTCTGAGAGGAGGACCCCAGACCCCTCTCGTTTTCAATGCTAATACTATGCGTTTGTCCTGCACTTCGTTACGGTGGACTAAATAGGACTTATTGCTCGACCTATGCTTCGCTTTGGTCAGCGATAAAATATAAAAAAAGGTTTACTATTATATTTGGGATTTATTAATTGAACATCATACATAAGATCATTATTTTACTTTAATTGAACATCCTAATATTTTTGTATTGAACAACATAAAATCATCATATTATTGGTATGAGTATCATACATACTATTATAAAACTATTTTGAATTATATAAATGATGTTTCGTATATATAAAAACTGACTAAAGAAGGTATAAACGTTATAAAAAAGAAATGAAATTACTCTTCCTCGGTTGTCTCAGAAGGAGATGCTTTTCTCTTCTTATGACTGATCTCTATAGCCACAAAACAAGGAGGAAAGTAAATAAGCTCATTATTATCAAGAACCACTGAAGAAGCAACATCATTTATAAAATTGGTGGTTTCTCTCATCACCTGGGCACAGTTATAAACCAATTTTAAAACGGGAGGCAAGAGACGAGCAATCTGCCACTGATTCTGGCATATGAAGTCTTTCAGTGCTTTTGATCATGGCAATTTAACCTCTATCATGAGTCATCAAGAGGCCGGAGATATTGAACCCTATCACAAAAGAAATTAGAATGGCACATAAATATCGTAAGAAGTTTTTTGCTTTACCGATGGTGATAATCTTGCTTGCATCAATTTTATATTGCTGTACCAAATGATACGCAAAATTCTTCATCGTTATGGGCGTTTTAATAGACCTCTCGTTCATTTCTTTGGCTCCATTCCGTCTTTCATCTTCCAAACCTATCTCTAAACAGCCGATTTCATGAGACAAGTGTTTGAATACAAGATCAGCCCTCTCGGAAGACTGCTTGCGACAAACCTTGCTCATTGAACCGATTGTTCGATTTACGTTCTTATTCTCACCAGAAGACATACTCGCAGAAGCTCTATTCAAACGCAAACTCAGTCAGAGGTTTTCAAGCAAGTGAGAAAATATCACATTAGGTCTTACGTTTCTACGGTTGTATTACTTAATCTATAGCTTTTCTTTATGAATCCGTAAACATCTTCCAATAAACCTTGCTCGGTTCTGCGAGGCAAGACCTTCTCATTTTCAATTAATAAACAAGCACAATCCAAAATACTTCGTTTTACCCAGTACTCCTCTGGGTTATAAATTGGATCGGCTTTGACAGCATCAAATTCGTCGTAGATGCTTCGAAATGTATTCTGTATAGAGAATTTAATTCATTTCAAATCAAAATCAAATGAAATAAGCGGTATGCGAGACTTACTTTTTTGTCTAACTTTGATAGTAAATCTTCAATATTAGTTGGTAACGGTCTACCAAGTTCATTGTGAGAATTGCTATAAGTAATTATTTCATCAAGGTCTTCAGCGGAAAAACAGCTTCTCCATAATGAGCTTTTAGGATCCATGATCATGGAATGCGTAGGGCTACGAGATTAAAATATCACGTTAGTATGCATATTGTTACTTAACAATCTATGAAAGTTGATATATTTACTGCTCATATAAAAATTCTTTTGATTCTGTGGGATTTGACAAAATTACAACGTAAAATTAATGAAAAAAGACTTGGGGTACTTTTTATTAAAAATAAAAACTGAAAAAACTCTCTAAACTAAAATTAAATTTCCTTTTTATATCTTGAATATCCTAACTGATATTAAAGGGCTATATTTTCTAATAGGTTTAAATCATCTATACCCGATCCTATCTGCTTTTGAATGATGGGTTTCTACTCGTAAGAATTGACTCCCATCTTCCGTTTGATCCATCATAACCGATTGGATAGCGATATTGCTCCTAAATGATGATCCTGTTAACTCCTTGTTTACTGGGTCATATTTTATTCAGGTTCATCGCTACAGATATAATTGGTTATGCGTGCATTTAATATTTACTGGAATTGAACTAATTTTCTTATCGTATGACCTCAACCTTTTTCTTATTGTTCTAATATTAAGGTAATCTTGTACCAATTATCGGTACAAGATATATAGATAGCAATTGAGATTTTTATTCTATCTCAATGTTATCATTTTTAGATTATTGGGCATATGATGTTAATGTTATATTATCAAATGAATAAAATTGTTCTATGCTAATCATGGTCGTTCTTTATTTAATATAAGTTAGCTAGACTTATATTAAATCCAAGTTTAGTGAATTATTTTATCTATTTGTTAATATGATTGAGCTTCTTTTTTATTGCTCAATCTTTTTATTTTGATCTAATGATCATTGATTTTGATTCCAGTTACACAGCATTTTAATATAGTTGAATTCCTTTGTTTCAGGATATTAATAATAATATGACATTATAGATGTCATTTTATTAAGAAGATTTTTATTAGGTTTTTTTAATGTAGTATTAGTTATTTCTTTAATTTGTATGTATTTTATATGTATATATGTCACAAATACAACATATTTCATATATATTTTATCT
Organism: Thamnidium elegans; assembly: GCA_025201345.1. NCBI lineage: Eukaryota > Fungi > Mucoromycota > Mucoromycetes > Mucorales > Mucoraceae > Thamnidium > Thamnidium elegans. The sequence goes on along the minus strand of JAIXMG010000006.1, from coordinate 989,435 downwards.
TCTACAGCTGTTCCAGAGTTCAATACCCACTTTTTGTTAATTTTTTTATAATTCTTAGATAACTCAAGTTTGTTTGCAACTGTCAAATCTCTTTGATAATTTAATGAAGAGGTGCTACTTGCTTTTGAGCTGGTATCTCTTCTAGGCAATTGAGATTCTGAAGATGAGGGAGTATTACTTGCTTTTCTAAACGATCCAGATACTGATTGGTCGTATTTCTGTATAATATGTGGCTCAACAATCTTTTCCCAATGGTCCTCGCCTCTTTTACAAGTGATTCCAATCTCCTTTGCGATCTTTCTAAATGCGTGTTTTCAAGCGCCTTTATACTTAGCAAGTGGAGACTTGTCGTATTCGTCAATAATGGTTGTACTCAGTTCTTTAATGAACTCATTCCAATCGATCTTTTTATCTGCTGTTGCCTTTGATGTTATTGTGAGGGCGATCACTAAATATAATATTATAAGTAACCGTTTTCGTGGACTATTATTTCGCTTGCCTTCTTTATGTGTTCCATATATTCCCATGGTAACAAGCTTTATAAATTGAGGTAATAAGGGAAGACCAAGGTTAAGAACATGAAACGCGGATCTGTTGACTGTTTTTTCATCTCACGTTGCACACATCAATTTCAAGCACAGTTTACAAGCATGGCATTTTTGGCACATGGCATTAAGGTTGCATGCGCATCTTTTAGAAACCCGAGAAGGTTTTACACCCCGCTCCTTGCATGTTCTACATACCAATCTTTTTCTTTCAGGATATTGGGCAAGAACTACATACCTGTGAGCTTCATCAGAAGTTCGGCTTCTTGTATTCATAGGCCCTGCCTCTTCATAATTCCCGAAATCCTTGACCTTTTTTAGCAAAGACTGTGCAAGCCTGCATTTAAAATCGGAATGAAGAATCCCTTCTGCATTATTCCCCCAGATCTTATAACAGCTAAAAGCATTGGCTTCAGCGATATCAAACACAAATGACAAAAAGCGAACTTCCCAACGATAAGTCTTCATTATATCATGAAAAGATACCATGTTGTCTCTGCGGTTGTTGTTGGCATCTACACTGCCTATGATGAAGAAAAAACAAAAATCAATTATCGAATATAGAGATACAATATAGATATACAAAGCTACAGTATCCTACTCTTTTGACTTTCATAATCTTCAAAAACCTGTGGACGGCGAAGGCCACTACCGTTGACCCCTTGGTATACCCGTGTGGAGGGACTCGTAGTACTACAAGAAGATATCAAAGCTTTCGCCTTTTTATCTCTGTACGCGCAGACAAAAATGGTACGACCAAAGTCATCCACCTTCGACATGGAAGCAGAGCTTCCACGCTCAGGTTGAAGACATTGTATGATATCAGTGCGAGGCATTCCCCTTGGCCAGTACACTCTTTTGGCTACTTGCATGATAGAGAATAACCCTTGATCTAATAACCTACTTGTCATTAAAGGGGAACCAAACCAAGAGTCAGCAATAATCGTTCTACCACTTGCGAACCACGGTTTACATAAACATTTGACAGTAGCAATCAAATTTCTGTCCACATCATCAAACTCCTTGTGTAACTTATCACTTACTGTATCAAGTTGAAGGATGCAGTAGGTATGATTATCGGCAAGAGCTTTGAATTCCTGACCAATAGGATGAGGTTTCCTGGGCACTTTTTTGACATTAGGCATACCACTACCGAGCCACTGGTTCATACTCTCATCTACACAGAGATACCTACCTGGTTCCAGACATTTTGATAATGTCTCGTTGAAGGCTGCTAAGAACCCACGGATCTGGTTAAGGGGATCTGCATTACTTCTAGCCGCATCATACAATTCAAAGACATGGAATTGGAGAATAATAAAGAATCTTTTATATCCCATGTAATCAGAAAAGTTGATGTTAGGAAAGAAGAAACTAGAACCCATGTGCCAGTAGGCTTTCTTATCAGCATATGCCACCAGAGTCATAGTTATAAGAAGAGCCATCCATGTCAAATACTCCGTAAACTCGATATCTATCCAATTATGTATCACAATGGATCCATGAACGTTAGTGTTGGGAATAACAACGTTGCGGATATGATCCATTGACAAGAAGAACAGGAAAAAAATCAGCAGGAGAAGCAGTTGATTTATTCGAAAGGTTGAACTTCGAAGTTAGAGATCTGTATAATTGACTGATGTTACGAGCGTCAATCGTTACATGATCCATTCTCCAGTCATTACTTACAGCTGAAGTTGCAATATCAATAATTTCTTCTTCTTCATTACCATTATCACTACTGTCACTATCTTCTTCGATTGGATAATCCAAATTAATATGTTCATGGACAGTGGCTGATCTATTAGATCTTCTAGGACCTTCGTATTTAATAGTAGTTCCCGGAAAAGAGAAGTTTCTGTCAAGAAGGTCATCAAATACAACCTGCCACATTACATCTCCATTGGTACCGGTAATGGAACCAATGATGACTCCATGAAGACGAAGTCCAGGAGTAGAGAAGTCGTACTTGTCTTTTAAAAGTCCAGGGACTTCGGTACGCGTTAAAAACTGTTTGGATACAGAGATGTGTGCATCAACTGAGATCATGGAATTAATTTTTGGCATTTTAATTTTTGTGATGTCTCAATTGTAATGGTAAATTAAACAAGAATTCAAGAATAAAAAAATTTGAAAAAAAGGTTCGGTAATATTTTCGAAGGTTTATTGAATATATATATTATATTTTGATAGATAAAAACCCCATTCTCCATGATTTATTGTTAGAAACATGACCGGCCCTATAGGGCTGATTTGAAAAGTACTTGTTAATAAATATCAGATGTAAACTACATTATTAAGTCTCTCTTAATTTCAAAACGATTGGTTTTTACTCACGGAAGTAACCACGAGAAGGTGAAGACTGTCTATTTCCAAAAAATTCCCCCAGACCCCTAGTCACAAGCTTTGGTACTGCTGGAGTATGAAGACCTATCAAGGGACAACGCAGCATTCAGGATTCTTGCAACATGAGACAAACCCCCCCCCCCCAGATCCTTGTTATATGTTTTGGTATTGCTGAAGTATGAAGACCCAGTAGAGGAAAACACAGCATTCAGGGCTCTCGCCACATATAACAACCCCCCAGATCCTTTTGCAACATGTTTTGGTACTGCTGAAGTATGAAGTCCTACAGTGCATCTATTTTAAAATCGAATTTGTTTTATACAACGGTCATTTTTTGCAGGTTATATACTCTTAACGTGCATCTACTTTATAATAAACTTTTTTTTTCAAAACGGTCATTTTTGGGGAATTACGATTCCGACTCCTTTTTTTTTTTTTTTTTTTGTAAAATAATTTTTTTATTTTTTATGTGAATTATTGATTTTCGCAGAGCTTTCTGTGTGATTTTTGAAGCTTTGAGAAGTCTTTTACGAGAGAAAATGCCTCAGCAACATCTTTTTGGTTACTGTAAGCTTCAATGTACCGGAAGCTTTTGTTAAAGTAACGACGGATTTGCAAAGGGATCTCTCCAGGTTGGTTCACGCTATCAAGAAAACTATTGATGTTGTTATCGAGAGAACGGAAATTGTAGTTACAATTCCGTCTCGCTATTTTTTGCTGGCTCCCCAGAAACGTTCGATGGGGTTACATTCACAATGATACCGAGGGTAAAGATCGAAAATATGACCTGCTTCTTCAATAGCTTCAGCCAAGATTGATTTTTGCTCTATGAAAACAGGCTGGCTGCCAAGCAAATGAACCGCACAGCATTCATGGTTAGAAGTTTCTACATTGTTGCAATATCTGTTTTGACCGCCGAACAAATTTCTTTGTGTTGATATTTCTTTAATACCTATGAAATATGTTTTTATCTCGTTATTCTATTTTTTAAATAAATCAAACGAGTTAAACGGAAATTTCTATATATATATAATTTGAAATCTAAGAATGGATAATTATAAACTTACGGGATGAACGTTTTTCATAATTGCATCAAATTTCACAACTTTATCAGCCCTGGAAATTTTGCTAAATCTAAGCTTTTGTAGCTCGGGGTAGTTGAAATTTCTTTCAACGTAAAAACTTTGACGTTTCTCTACACTTAAATGTTTATGTTGCATAGATAAATTTATTACCGTATATTTAAACGCAGGTATGTGATATCATTGGGCCTTAATACTAATTTGGGGAGGTCATTTGTAGACTTCTCTGCCTAAAGAGCCAAACTTCAAATCGATATTTTTCACGAAAAAAACCGCAAAGACAAAAAACAACTTAGGCATATCTCTTTGTAATTTTATTTATAATGTTAAACTGCAATTAATTTATGTTAAAAGTGTTTTGCCGTCGAGTATTATAGAAAATAAAAAAATACGAAAAATCGGAGTTAGTAGAGTTTATTATAAAGTAGATGCACGTTAACGAATCTTGTTGTGCTGAATTAAGCGAAAACTCTTACCGTCATCATGTTCTTTATTACTAAGAATTTGTTGCTTATCGGCCACCGCAAAAAATCCTTATAGGTCGCCATCTCTTTGTACGCAAGGTAGCTACATATTATTGTGGATGAGTGATGATGATACAAGCGACAAATAAAGTGTAGTACAGTAGCGGCTCTATTTAAGGGTGGCCGAAATTCTCAGGAAATTACCCTTAAATCGATTATTAGCGATAATAGTGGTGTTAAAGCGGGGGACGGAAGAAGGTGTCCTGGAGAAATCCACCCTTAAATAGAGCCTACCCTTAAATCGAACACCCTTAAATAGAGCCGCTACTGTATAGATAAGAGTCATACAAGATTGTTTATCAAGCAATAATGATGAAATCTGATTATTAGAAAGGTTAAAAAACAAAGATATCCTTTTTTTTTTCGTGTTTTCGTTTCCAATAGTCTTTTACGAGTGGTAGAATCCCGGCAAGATTAAATTGCGGAATGAACCTGCAAAGTACTGGCCACTTTCCGTTTTCATCAAACTTGAAATTGATAAGTAAACGTTTTTGTCATACTAGATGACGCTCATCAATCGAACTTTGCTAAGTATTTTTTCTTCTTTGTGCTTGACATCAGTTTTGCAGTCACCAGTGCCAATAAAGTTTCTATATAAGAAATAACCATACCTTCTTTTCCTCAGGCAGACTGCAAATATCAGTGAGTACAACAAATTTTTCACCAATGCCAAACATAATGTTTCCAATCCATACATTCTTTGTCACTTCGTTTGCTCCACTCATTTTTCTCATTTGCATATTTTCCAACTCCCAAAAGTCCAATCGTCTCTTGGACAGACCTGTTGAATCGTACATGACGAACTCTGGATAATTATTCTCATACACGGAAAAGTCTATACAATAGTTTAGTAAGTAAAAAAAGTAAAACATAATATCATCTTACCATCCTTTATAATAATCGTCTTGTATTCAATCTTGTTTGCATGAATGACTGCTCTTTTACCTGCAGATTTTCCACGGCATCCAATTGTTGTTGTCACACATGAAATAATTTCTGCAAAAGTCTCGGCCTTGGGACCATACAGTACAATATCGCATAAAGTAGCAAAACGGGCAATTTGGTCTGAAAAGTTGCGCAAGTTGATACTCATCTCGGTATTGGCTATAAAAAGGCTACTGGTGACATCAATGACTTGTAATGGTAAAACAGATTCTACTAAGCGACTTGAATTTTCTAATTCATCATAATGAATAACTATCATGCCTCAGTGCCGGGGTGGTATACTTCTTCGTACGCCAAAGAACGTTTTGTTGATTCGACATGCCGTCTACGCCATGAAGCCATGGAAATAATATATCGTTTGGTAAAGGAAAACTTTTGTACAAGTTTTGAAATTCGTGAAACGATTGTGCAGTGGTTGTGTATATATTGTCATGGTGTAGTTCCAAGTGTGAACTAGGTATTTCAAATAGTGAATCTTGTTGTATAGAGGAGAAACAAAGAAAAAATTAGAGACGAAAAAATTTACTACAGAAGATTGTCTTGGATGGATCAGACGTTCAGAGTCGTTTTGGGACAGATGTCTTGAGTAAGAACTTAGCCTTGTATAATGAGCTATTGCAGTTTTACCCGTCATCATATCCGAATACCTTATATTATTTTGTCTGAATACTTCTTTACTACTCGTCTGATTTTTTTTTTTTTTTGTAATTTAAATTTTTATTAAAAAAAATTTTGAAACTTACATCGCGGAGTGGTGAGATCAGATAATATAAGGAATGTTAAACTAAAAGGAGGAAAGGAAGAAGGGAGCAGGGTATAAGTATATGGGACAGTTAAAGGTCAGTTAGTAAATGATGTGTTCGTCTGATTTTTTTATAAAATTTTCTGAAAAAAAAAATGTGTCTGAAGTTAAATTTTTTATTCATCTGAAAAAAGAATAAAATGTCCCGGTATGTAGGACTTATTCGTCAAACGACAATTATATATTCTACTTTTATAACTTTATTCTAAATTGCTACCAAACTAATGTCTTTATGTTAGGGTACGTCTCTGTTCATCATGTCCTGATTCCTGCTCTAAAAGAAACATCTTATTTCTGTGCAATCCTAGCAATCCTTATTGATTAACAGCAAAAACAAGACAAATGATTTTAAGTTAAGTCCTTATTTTACGTTTCTATACTTTTTTGTATTTGAAAAACACAATGATAAAGTACACATTTACCCTGCCCTAGTTGTTCAGTCATAGAAGTTAATTAAATTTCTCCGGGCATATAAGTAATGCCATACTTCTTATTACGAAGCATACGAGAACATACTTGCAAACAAGACTTTATCAAATTACTGTTGAGGCATGCCTCAGATTCAGACAAAGTGTCACCTACATCGTCATAAATCTCTTCACCTCTATAGCATAAAAATGGTAATGTTGTCAGTAAAAATTTAGAATTACATTTTTGCAACTTACAATAGTATAAAAAAAGTCAACTAGTGCTTTCTTCTCAACTACACTACCCTCGGCAGAACGTAAGACTTCAATAGATTCCAGCATATGATTACGATTGGTCTATTAATTGACAGATTAGTAGCTCTGATTATTATTTGAATCGTCTTTACATACACTTACTGATTGAATTATATTCTTGATCGCCTCCTTGTAACTATTACTGATAGTATATTGCTTGATCGCTGTAGTTTCGTACCTCGTTCGGGTATAAAGATCTTCTGGAAGAGATGAACGGCGGCGTAAATCAATCCCGTACCAAATTACACCATGCTTTTCTGGGCTATATTATTTTGTTAATTTTCAGAATAAAAGATGAGTATTCGTATGTTAGTACCTGAGAGATGGAAGATATTTGTTATTTTGAACATTATTTAAAAACTCCTTCCAGTCTTGCCAGATGTTCTTTCTTGATTCAGTTTCATCTTCAACATCACTTCCAGACATAACAGAACGATTATCATTACTACTTGTAGCTACACTTATCTTTAGTTTCTTCTGTACACGTTCGTCTTCTTCATGAGCTACTTCTTGCATCATCGATGATTTCAGTATTGCCTACATTAATCCTTAGCGATACAAATACATATGTACAAATAATACTTTCTATATTCTTACTTTGGCCGACTTCTGCTTGATATCACTATTTTTAAAGTCATCTGCAACTTCATAGAATCTTTTCATTGTAACTTTGCCGGATTTAGTCTATATAAAGTTACAACAGAAATTTGATAAAAAAAAATAAAAAAAAAGCTATCATACTTCGTTGAAACGGCACAGAGTATTTAACATCGTTTCAGCAATGGTACAAGGAACAATCAATTTTTTCAGGTTGTTCGCGTCTTTCAATAGATAGTTATGCGCTACGCGTTTCGTCAATACTGAATCCTTTTCATAAAGATCACTAAGTAGGTTATAGCCTTCCAATCACAGAGTTCTGTGAGTTCCCAAAAACCTAGTAACAACTTTATTTAATTATGATAAAATGAAGTTTATTGGACCATGATAAAACGAGATTTATTCAACCATGATAAAACGAGGTTTATTCAACTATGATAAAAATGATTTATTTAATCATCGTGATATCTATATTACAATTTCCTTTCTCACAATATTAAAAAAAAGTCGTTTTTACATGTAAAGTATGTTTTATAAAAGTGTAATAAAAGTGTAATAAAAATTAAGTGAGCATCAGGTCTAAGTTGTCCAACTATAGTAGAAAGATATAAACTAACGTTTATATAGAAAAATAAAATAAAAGAAAAGAGTTTACAATGGATAATAATAATAATAAATAACGGAGGGATCTTTTTTATAGGAAATTATAAAAGTGTTATAAGTAAAAGTTTAAAGTACAGTGCTTACGGTCTCAATTGACTGTATCTCAACATATCTGAAAAACAGGAAGAAATATATATAGGTGATGAAAAGGATAATAAATTAAGTATATTTACTCTTCATGGTGTAATATACTATTATTTGCTTCGTGTACTCGTATTTATACATCAGTTAATCATTTTTATTATACATATGCGAATATTGACGTTCCAATTTGATTCACGCAAGATTCCTTTTTATGTTGATAGTCCAGTGAGTGTGACTAATTTACTACAGTAATATACGAGATACGCATATTAAGTTCTCTGGAGTAAAGGTCCAGACAAAACTAGAGCTATATACGGTTTGCACTAAGATATTAAAACCAGCATGTCAGTCCGTTTCATTTGAATTATAATGGCCAATCAAAACACCGCAACTTGAAGCAAACCATGCGGGCTTCCAACATGATTAAAATTGTCTCCTTCATAAACCTTTTTGCTTTCATTCATCTCTCTTAAAAGAAATAACAGGAAGTTATCTTTATGAGTAGCAATCCTTTCTTACAGTCTGGGTCACCAGGATCAGCTTCTAGAAGTAAAACTATTGTTCGACAAAAATATGTAGCTCGTCAACCATCTCAAGATTACTTTGAATCCGATGACAATGTTCAAGGCGACTTTTCTGAATTCGAAGGTAAGAAGACCACACAGAACAAAAAAAGTCATAGTTGTCATAGTACTAAGTTGGAATTACAGCTGTATTGAGAGAAATTCACGAAGGCTGGCAATTTATGCTTGAAGATGATGTATTTTAACGCACTCTCAAAATAAGTAACGCAATGTCTCTGACCACTTCTTTTTTTATTAGTTCGATCCAGTTACACTTGCTTTAAAGCTTATGGACGATAGTTCAGTAGGGAAAAAGAAAGATTTTAAAGCCTTTCAACGTGTGTTGTATAATTTGGATATGGCCCTGAAAACAATTGTGAATGGTAAGCTTCTGTTTGGAAAATCAAGAATTGAATTTGTCTAATTTTGACTTTTACGATAGACTATTATAAAGGCTTCAATAACTCTATTGGTACATTTGGTGGTGTATTGCAATACATCAATGGTGAGAAAGAGAGAATAATATACAAATGCATGATACAGATATTAAACTTTTTTTTCACTTGAAGATTCATCTAGTAGAGTTGTTCAAATGAAGACCAATTTAAAGAAATGTAAAGAAGAACTTCTTCAAAAGAGAACTGATTTATTAAACCTTTGGTATAAATCACAGCAGTACAAAGAAATGCTCAGTATTTTGGAAACAATGTAATTGGATATATTCTACTTGAATATATATATCTTTCTAACTCCCCCCCCCCCTTTTTTTTATAGAGAGGAATTGAGAACTACACCTGAAAAGATTGATGTCATGACCGAAAGTAAACATTTCTTGGGTGCAGCAAAATTATTAGTATCTTCGTTGAAACAAATTATGAGCGATGATATGATGCAGATAGGCGCCTTGGACGATATTAGACGAACATTATCTACTCAAAAGAACGTAAGTTTGACATTGTTCGCCTTTTCTTTAAAAAAAAAGAAAAAGAAAATCAAACGACAATGTTTTTAACGGAATTTTAGACTTTATACGATTTATTAATTGAGGAAATTCACAATCACTTGTATTTAAAAAACTCTTACTGCGATAATCGTTGGTCTGCATATACTCCTAGACAACAACATTGTAAGTAAAAAAAAAATTAGATGGAACTATCCGAGTGATTATATTAATAATTATATAGTACCAGAATCCCTTATCAAGCCTAGAGTATTTAGAGAGACTGAACTAGGAAGTACTACTTTAGAAGAAAGTCAAAATTTAGAGGACATGTTTGCTGTTGAAAACGATATTGTAAGTCAGCTAATAGTGAAATCAAAATATCATACATCTAAATTATAAATCAATTAGTTATCTGAAGATCCAGAAAAAAATCCAGAAACAGATTCATTTTATTATATGGAAATTATCATGGAGTCTATACTTGCATTAGGTGAAATACCTGCTGCATTAGAGGTAATAAAAATACAATGGATAGTTAAACAATTTGCTTACGCCTTTAAAAAAAAGACCATTCTTGAAAGATTACCCGTTGAAATTCATGCTCTTGTTGATAAAACTATTGCTGAAGTAGAACAAAGACATTTAATGACCAAATGGGCTTCCCAGGGCCGTAAAAAGGATAGAAATGGAGACGATAATGATATGTATTGCCTTGATAAAGCTAATTCAGAAGTAAAGAATGAAGTATTAAAAGATTTACTTTGGACTTTATATTCCAAGTTGGAAGCAGTCTTGCGAGGACATCGATTTATAGAATCTTGTGCAAGACGAATTAAAAAGGTAACAATTAAAAAGACTGCCTTAAAAAAAAGTTTTTTTAACAGACTTTTATATAGAGATTACTTAGTACACGATTAACAAACGGAGAAGATATAAATACTGGATCGAATATTAAAGTCTATCATTTTCATGAAATTTGGAGACCTGTTCAGACAGAAATTCGATCTTTATTACAAGATTATTTAACTAGTCAAGATCAAGCTATTGTTTCTGTTAATGATCCAGGTTCAACAAATACATTCCGTGGAAAACGAGATAAACCAAAGCAACTCTTTACATTTGCTGAAGCTGCTGAAGATACTGAGTTAGAAGAATCTTACGATGAATTAAAGAGAAAATTGTTCCTCTCTTATAAAAAACAAGTACCTGGATTCCACTTTTCGGATTCTTCAAAGCCTCATTCAACTATTGTAGATAAATATGCAAATGATATGTCCTCAAAGGGTCACAAGGTATTGGTTAAACCTGACGCTTATAACGTTAGTGTACTATTAAAACCTACAATGGCTTTCTTGCACCGTTTGAGAGAAGTATTCCCTAACTAGTAAGTATAAAATATAAATGTTGGGCTAGATAATAACCATTTTCTTTTATATATATTCTAGTGACGATCATAATGAGGAAGGATTTGGTAGCTTCTTGGATGATTTTGCCGTAAATGTCTTTTTACCCCAAATCGAAGAAAAGGTGATGCAACTTATTCAGCATGCTACAGTTGGTTTGGATGCTTTTCAAGATGCCCGTGATTACAAGAATTACTCTAGATACCCTATTGCAAAGGTACAAAAAAAACACTACGTAACTAACGTAACAGTAGCATAATTATTAATATTTTAGAATAGAGTGCCGTTGCTTTAATTTCAGTAATTCAAAGTTTATGTCGTACAATGCATAGTATGCCTTTCCATACTGATGAGTATGTTCGATTAATTGAGGTTGTTCTTTTAAAGTTTTACGAAAAATCCTACCAGCGATTCTATTGTAAGTACACAGAGATATATTTCGATAACTAATTAACTCATCTGTTTTATAAGCCACCGTTGCTCGAGGAAGTTCTTACTCTGAACAACCAAAAAATGTCACCGATATTACCATTAGTACTAGTGGAGATTGGGCCCAAGATGAAAGTTTAGTTGGGTTACTTGCACAGAACCCCTTCTTCAATGATGATTCAAAGACGGATAATGAATTTGTTAAAGCGCTTAATCAAGCAGAAATAACAATGGAATTAAAATTAAAGAATGATAGAGTATTAGATTCTAGTGAGCTTATTTTCGATTCCAAGAAACTTATTGCCTTAGGAAGATTATACCATACACTGAAGTGGTTCGTGCGCGAAATTTGGGATCTTCGTTCAGCGAATGTTCCAATGTCTTTAGTGAATTCAACATCGTCTACAAAAATTGTCAACTCGGAAGCTAATATTGACGCTAATGATTCTCCTGAAGTAAAGAGTTCAAAGAGATGGTCAAATCAAGAGCCTAGACCTATCAGAGACCCCAGTGAGGAAGCAGGACCTGTGTTGTTACCACTTCGTGGTGAGATTGCAAAGTAAATTAGTTGTATATGATAACAAAGAACTATTTATTCAACTACTCTTTTTTTAGGCGTTTTGATGCATTGTTAACTACATATCAACAATTGGCCGAAACTTGTTTGTTTACTTTACGTCTTGAAGGACGTTGTCATACCATGTATTATCTCGAAATGGCTATTCGCGATGGTAACTATCATCTTGAAGATGAGACCTTTGAGCCTGACCCATATGTAATTACGCTCAACTCTGATCTTATGGAATTGGATGATTGTATCAATGCTTCCTTACCATCAAAAGACGAATTGTAAGTCTCTTATATATATACTATGTATTCTTGATTTATATACTATGCATTCTTGATTTCCAACACCCCCTTTTTTTTTTTACGAAATAGGTTCGCATTTGACGGTTTACCAGGATTAATTGTATATATCTTAATATCTGAAGCCAGTTACATTAAAAGATTAAATAACAACGGTGTACAAAAGATGGTACGTAATATTCTTGCTTTACAACAAAACTTAAGCAATTTCGTACCATTGGCTCAATGCTCTATGATGGAACGTGCACGTGAATACTATCAATTATTTAATCTTGGTAGTGAGGTAAGTCTTGTCATGATAATATTGATCTCTTTTTTTATGGTTGTTAATGTTTTATAATGTAGGGTATTATTAAATCTATTCAAGAAAATGGACCCAAATTTACATTTGATGAGTATCGTATTATCTTGGGCTTGATTTATGATATCAATCATGATCAAGAAGACGAGCCCAAGAGTGCTGTAGAAGCTAACGACGATTCAAGAAAACAAAATAGCGCAAAGTACAGTGAATGGCTTATGGAACTTGTAGAAGTTATGGCTGATTACGAAAACTAATAAAATTAACATTTATGGAAATAACATTTTTTTTTTGTGGGTGTCTTATACGAAACATTTGCTAATTGTTCTCTCTCGATTGTCTTATTCTTTATTTTTTAAACATGAACATTACTACTACATAACAAGCAATATGTATGTTTTTCTGCGAGGAATTCAACGAAGATAGTGTCAAAAAATTAACCAAAGAAGTGGACGATTTTGTCAAAATCTTGTAGTTTATTGTTAAACATCAGCCATCCTACCAGCAGATAATCCAGTCATTTAAAAGTGATGGGTATAGTGTAATCGGTTACATAAGAAAATCTAAAACAAAAGAAAGCGGCAAAAGTCGTTTTAATTTATTAATAAGCACTTTTTTCTTGAATTTTTTTTTTATTAACAATAATAATATATAGATCGACTGTAAAGAGAAATATGCTTGCGTAAGCTGCATTATTTACAATATATTAGGATGACATATAAACAATAAGCACCATATGTATTCAGATATAATTATTTATATGTTTTAACATGCTCATTTTTTTAAGTCTCTCATTCTACCCAGATTTAGAAGCAAGTTTCGATAAACTTGAAGAACAAAAAATGGGTATTATCCACGGGAAAGGCGGTAGAAAAAACTTTGTACGACTTTAGTAAAACACGTTTAGTTTATCACCCTTCTTGCACAACGAACCTATATTTGGATGATAAGACTCTTTTGAAAGAAAAGCTTTTTACAGAAGAAATTGCTGAGATGAAACAACACAATAATACAAAAGGTCTTCGTCAACAACTTCTTAAGTCCCAAGTTTGGGAGTACAACTACGACATAGCTGTCTATAGAGCGAGCGGTCAGTACAAGTTATTGATATGTATAATAACTCTCTTTTAGTCTTACAACTAAACACCATAGTAATAAACCCTCTTTATTATATCCTTTGAATCATCAATTATTTTTGGATAACACTATTTATAGTTAGTTATTACCTTTGACAGACTTTGAAGTGGAAAAATCCTTCTACAAGGGTTTCAGTAAGTAAACTAGATAAAATGGTACTAGGAACAACAATTTTGATTTGTATATGTTTGTATTTGAACACATAAATCAAGAATGGTTTCGTTATAATAAAAGTGACAGAAATTGTTATGACCACATTTCACGTTCACATATTTACCCATTACAGACCGATTGACCAACAATATGTGTGTCAGATTATAATGATAAATATATGACAAATTACCAAAGAGATTGTGGTTCTCTTTATTATGCCCTCTCATTCTTTCCTTTTTTCAAAATTTATTATTTGTCGCTAGTTATGTACAAGAACAAAGACACTTATGGTATATAAAGCAAGTATTTTTTTTTAGAAAAAGAAGATTCAATCGAATACTATCAAAATGGTTAGGGTCAAGTTATTGCTATTGTCGTGTTTTTTTTTCTTTCAAGGAATATACGGTTATTGTATTTACAATATGCTTACCGACGGTTCCTCGTTTAAAGTAGTCCAGGGCGAATCGTGTGCTCCAACTGGAAAGTAAGTGTTTTTTTTAGATGGATGTCCTTCAAAAAGTAAAATATTTACAAAATAGTTACTTAGAATCTTTCACAAGCATATGGAAATGGATTCCACGACCTGCTGTCCTTACACTCAGAAGGACTGCTCTTGTAATTTAAAAGATGACGACGAAGTTCTATTTTATGTAAGTTTCGCCATAAACTTCTCTTTTTTTTTCTTCGTTTCTTTACTGATAAATACATATTAAATATAGATTTTCTTTTATTTTGAAAGAGGTTATCTCCCTGTTAAGTCTGTAAAGTGTACAACAGGTGGAGCACTTATTATCCACGGTACACAAGAAAGCTATTCTGCCGCGTGCCATGAGGCCAATGGAGTTTCTAAGGAAGTTCCGATAGTAGAGGCCATTGAGCCAGCTTACTATTATTAAAATCCTCTTTTTTATTAAAAAAATCAAATCTTGCTTAAGAGTGCTTAATTTTCTTTAATACTGTTGGTTCTGTTTCAGTTCCTGTTTTTTTATTGAGTGCCGGATCTTCTTGAAAGTAAGAAAAAGAAACAGGAAAGTGGCACTTTCTTTCTTTCCATTGTAACAATAGTTTTTCTTTACATTATGACTTTTTTTCAATGTAGTTGACTAATACGTAGGGTCTTGCATATTGTGATGATATGGCGATAAATCATCATGGTTGTATTGATTTAATGAATGTATAATTACATAATACTTGCCGATCAGACCTACTAGACCTATCAGGGCTTTCTTGGAAAATTAATTTGCTGTTTTATCCTCTAAACTTCTTACGCATACAAGCAAGATGAGTACCATACAGTGCATCCACTCTCATTATTGTACACTTTTTGAACTCAGTGATACATTTTTAGAGAATAAAATGTGCCGCCAAGTTCAAAAAGTATTGCGATTCGAGAGTAACTTCTTTTTTCTTGTTTTTTGATACATATAAAAAAAAACTGAAAATGCGCGTACCCCCAGACGATATAGAAGATTATGTGGACGAGACGGTAAAGTACGTCCCTCCAGAACCCCTAGAGAACCATATGAACGATGGCGATCCAAATAGATTAACAAAGTACCTTGATCCAGAATTTTTGAATGCTACGCCTGACAGTAAAGCCATCGATCCAAATCAATTAGAGATCGAACACAAAGAACATATGAATCTTGATTTAGACTTGGATGAAGACCAGTTGGAAGAACTCAATGCAGAAAATTTAAAGAGTGCCATGTTGGCTCCTCGCGAATATCAATATGAATTATATCAAAAAGCTTTAAAAGAAAACATTATCACCGTATTGGATACTGGTAGTGGTAAGACTCTAATTTCTGTCATGTTGATTAAGCAAATGGCCTTAATTGAGCGCGAGGCTCGTTTAACAAGACGCGAGGTATTGTGATAAACTATATACGTGTTTTTCGCTGTTCTGATTTTTTTGAGGGGGTATTGGTCATTAGACAAAACTGGCATTTTTTCTTGTAGAAAGAGTTCCGCTTGTATTTCAACAAGCAAGTGTAATCCGAGCCAATTGTGATTTGGTAGTAGAACAAATGTGTGGTGAAATGGATGTTGATAACTGGTCTGAAAAGAGATGGAAGCAAATCTTTGAGGAAAGTGATGTGTGTGTTATGACGGCTCAAATCTTTCTTGATACCCTTTATCATGGTTTTATTAGTTTGGAAAAAGTAAGTTTAATACACTGTTATGTTTAATTCGGGTTTCTCATATAACTTTTTTTTTTCTTCAGGTTCATTTATTGATTTTTGATGAATGCCATCACACAACTAAAAGACATCCTTTCAATTTGATTATGCGAACATTTTATGACAGGTGTCCAGTAGAAAACCGTCCTAAAATCTTCGGTATGACCGCTTCACCTATGCATGCCAGATCAAGTGTTGAAAGTAGTGTTGTGTAGGTGGATTAATAATGATAAAAGTGAATACTTTATTAACGTGTACATAGTCAATTGGAGAAAAACTTGGATGCTCGTGTCTATACTGCTACTAATTTAGAGGAATTGAATATTACGGTAAATAAACCACAGGAATATACAATTGAATATTATCCACCTCCCCTATATCAAGAAACCCCACTTTCATTTAAAATCAGAGAAAAGATTGGATCAATTGAGCGGTATAGACGTTGTTTTATCATTACAGGAGATATCCTAAGTACATTAGGACCTTGGTGCTGTGACTATATGTGGAAAACTATGTTGACTGATTTAGAGCGTAGAATGTCTGTTGTAACGCAAGATTTGGATAAAGAATCGCTTATTGATGAGGACCTTGCATTAAAGGAGACCCACGAATTTATTGATCCAATTGTATTTGCTCGTAACCCTAATTATAAAGACATCGATCTATTCTCTCCCAAGATACGTATGTTGATCGATATCCTTGTTACTGTCGGGGGTAAAATTACAGGTTTCTGTGGTATCATCTTTGTGGAGAGAAGACATACTGCTGTAGCAATTAAACTATTGATTGATTCGCTGGATGCCTTATCTGATTTAAGAAGTGATGTATTAATCGGCCATGGTACCTCGGAAGAAGGTGACATTCAAATGTCCTTTAAAGAACAAAATAAGGTTATCACGAAATTCAGAACTGGTGAAATCAACTTGCTAATCGCTACTAATGTTGCAGAAGAAGGTCTTGATATCCAACCCTGTAATTTTGTCATACGGTAAATAAGATAATATTATTGAAGGGGGGGAGTTATATATACTTACTTTGCGGTTTTAGATTCGATTTCTTTTATACCTTAATTGCATATATCCAATCTCGTGGAAGAGCGAGACGACAGGATTCTAAATACATCTTGTTGTTAGAAACGGGTAACGCCAGTCAGTTTGGTTTATTAAGTGAGTTTAGAGGTTTAGAACAAGACATGAAGACCTACTGTCAAACTTTACCTGAAGAAAGAAATGTTGCCAATAAATTCTCTGTAAGTATGCACGGTGGTTATGACTCTGACGATTATTCAGATTCGGATGAAGAAGATTATTTGGGAGACGCTGTGTTTATTCCAGAAACAGGTGCAACACTCACCAAACAAAACGCTATTCCTTTGATTCATCGATACTGCAGTTCTTTGCCTTCTGATAGTTTTTGTGTGCTGAAACCTATTTTTGAAACAATTACGACGGGTGATGGGTATATTTGTAAATTGACGTTGCCTAGCAACGCTGCTCTTCAGGAACTGGAGTCGCCGGTGGTGAGAACCAAGGAACATGCTAAAGCGCTTGTGGCGTTGCAGGCTTGTACGCAGTTGTTGGCATTAAAGGCGTTTGATAACCATTTAATACCGCGTAATATTCGAAAAGAAATTTTAGGCGAGATGGCTCCGCAGTATGATGAAAATGGTATGGTAATTGGTAGTAGACGTAGACATGGTCTGTATGAAAAGAGAACACCAAAGCTATGGGATAGAGTGGTAGAAGAAGAGGAAGAAGATGTCATTGGTGTAGAAGACAATGTAGATTTGTTAAAAGCTACGGCACATACAGCTGTGACAGAAACAAACGCTACCGAAGATAAAAAACCTAACGAATTACCTAACGAATTACCTAACGAAATACCTAACGAAATACCTAACGAAATACCTAACGGAGTACGTGATGAAGTGAAAGAAGTTTCCATTCAAGAACCTGAAAAATCAGCAAATATTGACCCCGAACAAGAAGATGAAGAAAATGGTATTAAGATGCTAAACCATAATAAAACACTGGAAGTAGAAGAAGAAAATATGGCTGCCGAAGAGAAGGTAGAGGAAGAAGAAGTAGAAGATGTCGAAGAAGAATTAGAAGAAGGACCTTTCATCTGTTGGTTTACTGTTATTGAAGTTAGATTACCTGAGCATCGATTCGAGGGTGTACCTTATCGTACAATTTGCTTGATCTCAAAAAAGCCTTTCCCTGATATACCTGAACTAAAATTGTTTCATAAGAGTGTACCATTTATGGTTAAAATGCGAAACTTGTCAACTGAAGTTATATTTGATCGTGACCAAATGTTGGTGTTATCAGAATATATGTTGAAACTTATGCTTGCACTTATTAATAAGGAATTTAATTGTCCTATCAATGATATCCCTTATTACATTGTGCCGTTTATTAAAAACTGTGAAAATACGCAATACGAAGACCTTTCTGACTCGGAATTACAGGCTTTGATAGATTGGGAAGAAATTAATAGTATCATTGAGTCTAAGTCAATACCGTTTATTCTAGATGAAAGTAAGGACCCCACAGACACTATTGTAATTGATGCAACCGATAACCATCGTCGTTATTTTGTTACAAACATTCGACACGATATGTCTCCACTCAGTCCTGTACCCGACGGCGTTAAAACTCGTGAAGCTGGATTTGCAACTTTTGCAGATTATTACAAGGAAAAGAGATTTATTGAATCAGTAGATTTAGATCAACCTCTCTTAGAAGTCAGGCGATTAAAGAAGGTGATGAACTTTTTATATCCTGGACATATCGTACCTGCACAGGTAAAGGGCCCTCTCAGCACTTGGACTATATCACAATTATGCCAAAAGTTCTTTATGAGTGCTAGTATGTATCAAGCATCGATGATGATTCCTTCTATTATGACACGAGTAGATTCCATTTTACTTTGTCGTGAGGCGAAAGTGAGATATGATTTACCTATCAACGATTCTCAGTTCCTTGAGGCTTATACAACCCCGTCTGCTAATATGGAAATGAATTATGAGCGTTTGGAAACACTTGGTGGTAAAGTATTTTTCGCATAAAAATAATTATATTTAACAGTAATCATTTACCCTCTCTTAGATTCACTTTTAAAGTTCATTGCGACTATTCGTTTATATATCAATTTCCCTTTTAGTAATGAAGGTGAACTTCATCATTTACGTATTCGTGTTATTTGTAACAGAGCCATGTACAGATCTGCTAAGCGTCTCAAGTTTTATAGATACGTTACTAGTCAAGCATTCAATCGTCGTTACTGGCGTCCGCCCAAGTTTACAAGTCCTGCTGATAATGCTGCGACCATGGAAGGGTTAAATTTTCATAAATTATCTGATAAAACACTTGCTGATATTGTTGAAGCTTCGCTTGGTGCAGCATATCTTAGTACTGGTCTTGAGGGAGGTCTTCATGCGGCTATCCAGCTTCAAATTCCGTTTGATGAAATTAAGTCATGGAGTGATTTTAATCCTACGTTCAAAGAATCAAGAAAGCAAGTTCCACCTCGTGCAGAGGTGAGAGCACTGCGTTTACTTAATATACCCAAAATTACAGAGATTATAGGGCGTGACTTTGCAAAGCCTTTGTTACTTGTCGAAGCGCTTACACATGCCAGTTTACCCAACTCCACGTCGCCTTGTTATCAACGCTTGGAGTTTTTAGGAGACGCTATTTTAGATTTTTTGGTTATTCGTTACTTGTTTGACAAATATCCAGATGCAGACCCAGGAATTATTACTGATTTAAAGGATTCTTGTGTCAATAATCATATCCTAGGCATTATTTGTATTGAAACAAATTTGTACAAACATATCATTCATTACTCTGGAAAGTTGGTAAGAGCAATTGAAGTGTTCCAAAACGAAGTACAAGAAGCAAAAGATTCAGGAGAAGCAGTAGGCGAATACTGGGTTGATTTTAATATCCCAAAGGTCTTGTCTGATGTGGTTGAATCCATGTTGGGTGCTTCGTTTGTAGATGCTGGCTTTAAAATAGAGGCTTGTGAGGATTTGTTTGCTAAATGGTTTTTACCGATTCTCGATAATCATGTCACGCCCGAGTTGATTAAATTTCATCCTTTACGAAGACTTATTAATGATTTACAAAAATTTGGCTGTGATGGGTTTATGCTTAGGTAAGTTTTTTTTTTATTAAACTGAGGATTGTCTATCGATTGTGTTACTAATCTTTTTATTTAGAAATCACGGGTCTGGTGAAACAGGTCCCGAAAGTCAAAAATGTGTTATTTTTCTACATGATAAACCGTTAGCTTGTGGTTCTGATTGGAATATCAAGACAGCTCGTCGTCACGCAGCTACTAAGGCTAGTCAAAGATTGTTGGATGAACCAAACTTATTAGAATCAGTTTGTAATTGTAGAGTGTCCATGATGAAACGAGGATTATTAGTTGAAGAAGATGAATAAAAGTATGTTACTTTTTTAAAAAAACATTAATAATCACGTGATATATTAAATTGCCGCGCCCTGCTCTTGTTTGATGTTGGATTTTTGTCATTGTTTTTTTTTCTTTCTTTTTATTAACCCTCCCCACTCAATTTTTTTATATTCTAAAATGCTTCGTGCTGCTTTCACTGGTACTGTCTCTCGTATTGCTGTTCGTTCAGCCGTTCCTGCCACTGCTCGTCCTATTATGGGTAATTTTTTTTTTAGTTGATTCAAAACATGCCCATAAACTTTTTTTTTAACATGTAATAAGTAGCTATGGGTAACCGTTTCTACTCTTCTAGCCATGAGGATGAAAGTTTTGAATCCTTCACTGAACGTTATGTCAAGTTCTTTGATGGTGTTGAGGATCTTTTCGAACTTCAACGTGGTTTGAACAACGCTTTCGCTTACGATCTTGTTCCTGCTACCTCTGTCATCGAGTCTGCTCTCAAGGCCTCTCGTCGTGTTAACGATTTTGCTACTGCTGTTCGTGTCTTTGAAGGTCTTAAGGATAAGGTCGAAAACGAAACTCAATACTTGGAATACCTCAAGGAATTAGAACCTATTAGAGCTGAATTGGGTGTTTTGACCAAGGAAGAATTAAGCCAGTAAATCTGTCAGTTTTTATATAAAATAAAAAATAATAAAAAATTCAAGAAATTCTGCTATTTTGTTTTTGTACATAAAGGAAAGATCATATACTTCAAGGTTTTTTATTTTTTTTGTGCGTGGATGGTATTGTTTTTTAAAGCTTTCGGGTCTTTTTTTTTTTATTTTGGTATATCCTTTAAGCGCGAAATGGGTGTATAATAATGCACTTTTTTCTTCTTTTTTTTTTTCTCTTTTAAAAAAAATGGTTCGATAATATTTTAATTGGTTTACACAAAGGACAACGCTTAATTTTAATTGACCAAGTTTGACATTAAAAAGCATGTTTGACTGGACACTACACACCATACCACACAGACACACCCGGGGGTTTTCACTCCGCAAAGTGACGTCGAGTAATCGCTTGAGTGATTGGTGTTTATTGTACCTTTATTAACTACGCATTTTTTCTCCCATATCCCCTTTTTTTTCACCTTTTTTTTTTCCTTAAAAAAATATGCTATCTCGCTTAGCTCAGATCGGTGCGCGATCGACGCAACGCAATGTACCTCGAGTACCTGTATTGACACGCTTTAACCGACCCACTACTCTCTTACGTAAAGATATTCGCAAATACTCTACTGACAAGGAGCCAAAGAATAAAGATGACAAACCATTCAATATTCCTAAAGGCTTTGAGAGTTTTTTCGGCAAACAGTCTGGTAAACAAGCCAAACAATCAGCAGAGGAAGCAGCCTCCAAACATTCAAAGAATTCTAGTGACCAAATTCCTAAACCTCCACCACCGCCACCTAAGGGCAACGGCAATAAACCCCCTGAAGTCCAACTCAATATGAATATGTTACTTGGTACTGCTGCTGGTACTTGGTTGTTGTGGAAACTCACTTCACCTGCTGATGGATCGAGAGAGATTACATGGCAAGGTTTCCGTACCCAATTATTGGATAAAGGTCTTGTAGATAAATTAGTTGTTGTCAACCGTAATAGAGTACGAGTTTATTTAAGATCTGAGGCTAATTCTGTTGGTGTGAACCCTGGACAGACCTTTATATTTACAATTGGTTCGTCTGATAACTTTGAACATAAGTTGGAAGAAGCTCAAAATGAATTGGGTATTCCTTCGAACGAACGTATTGCTGTCGCTTATCGTGACGAAGTTAGCATCCTTCAAACACTTTTACATTTCGCTCCTACCGTTTTATTAATTGGTGTACTTGTTTATATGACTAAGCGTGGTGGTGCTGGTGGCGGTGGTCAAGGTGGTATATTTGGTATCGGTAAAAGTAAAGCCAAAATGTTCAACCAAGAAACAGATATTCGTGTTAAATTTAAGGATGTCGCTGGTGCTGATGAAGCGAAGGTTGAAATTATGGAATTCGTTAATTTCTTAAAGAATCCTGCTATTTACGAAAAGTTGGGTGCTACCATTCCTAAGGGTGCCATTTTATCCGGTCCTCCAGGTACCGGTAAGACCTTGTTAGCTAAAGCTACTGCTGGTGAAGCTGGTGTTCCTTTCTTGAGTGTCTCTGGTTCTGAATTCGTTGAAATGTTTGTCGGTGTTGGTCCTTCTCGTGTGCGTGATTTATTCGCTACTGCAAAGAAGAATGCACCTTGTATTATTTTTGTTGATGAAATTGATGCCATTGGTAAAGCAAGAGGTAAAGGTGGGCAAATGGGTGGTAATGATGAAAGAGAAAGTACTTTAAATCAATTGTTAGTTGAAATGGATGGTTTTGACTCAAATCAACACGTTGTGGTATTGGCCGGTACCAATCGTCCTGACGTCTTGGACCCCGCTTTGATGCGTCCTGGTCGCTTCGATCGTCATATTGCTCTTGATCGTCCTGATATCGGTGGTCGTGCTGAAATTATGAAGGTTCATTTAAAGCCTATCAAGACAAAGGTCAATATTGAACAACTCTCTAGAAAATTAGCTGCTTTAACTCCTGGCTTCAGTGGTGCTGATTTAAGAAATGTTTGTAACGAAGCTGCTTTAATTGCTGCTCGTCGTTTGAAGGAAGATGTTGAAGAACAAGATTTCGAAGACGCTATTGAACGTGTCATTGCTGGTCTCGAAAAGAAGTCTCGTATTTTATCTCCTGAAGAAAAGAAGACTGTTGCTTATCATGAAGCTGGTCATGCTGTTGCTGGTTGGTATTTGAAGCACGCTGACCCTTTGCTCAAGGTGTCTGTTATTCCCCGTGGCTCTGCTGCTCTTGGTTATGCCCAATATTTGCCCAAGGA
The DNA here is from genome assembly GCA_025201345.1 of Thamnidium elegans. Lineage (NCBI taxonomy): Eukaryota > Fungi > Mucoromycota > Mucoromycetes > Mucorales > Mucoraceae > Thamnidium > Thamnidium elegans. The sequence continues at coordinate 965,821 of JAIXMG010000006.1, read as the reverse complement.
TCAATACCTCTACTCCAAGGCTCACTTGTTAGATCGTATGTGTATGACTCTCGGCGGCCGTGTCTCTGAAGAAATCTTTTTCGATTCCATTACTACTGGTGCTCATGATGATTTACAAAAGGTTACAAAGATTGCGTATGCTCAAGTTACTACCTATGGTATGAACGAAAAGGTTGGTCCTCTCTCTTTCACTGATCCTTCTGGTGAACAACAATTCCAAAAGCCTTACTCTGAAGAAACTGGTACTTTAATCGATAACGAAGCAAGAAAGTTGGTCACAGATGCTTATGCTCGTACCTTGCAATTATTAAAGGAAAAGAAATCTGATATTGAAAAGGTTGCCAAGTTATTGTTAGAAAAGGAAGTATTAACAAGAGAAGATATGGAAATCCTTTTGGGTAAGAGACCCTTCGAGGAATTTACTGTTTATGACGAATACGTTAGAAAGAAGGTAAGATAATTGTATAATAATATTGAGAATAAAAAATATACTTATATTTTTTTTTAGTCTTCTTCTCCCCCTCCATTCCCTGAAGACACACCAAGTGTAAGCGCATAAAAAAAAAGATATCTAACTTAACCAAATAATCCTTCCCTACTTTCTCCTTTATCCAATCTCACGCTACTAAATCAGTGCAATAGACATCCTATAAAATAAAATATGTATTATAATAAAAATAACTTGTATCTTAAGCTTGTAATAATAATGCATACTTTCATAGTTACACAACTGTGACGTGGTAATCCTTTTTCTCTTTCACATAAAACGATCCGTTTTTTTTCGTTGTTTACTGAAAACTTGGTAACTAAATACCCCACAGGTACCTAGTCGCGTTATATACATATAAATTATTTTAGTGTCGCACTAACTCTATTATCTACTAGATCCTACATCTACCAAGAAGTATAAAACTTTTATTATTTCTAAACCTATTGAATCATTACACTCTATAATTTCTAATTTACAACACAACATGTACGAACGTAGTCCAAGACCAGAAAACCGAGATCCTGACTCAAACAAAGAGTTAGCTTCTATTAATAGTACACAAAAACTCGTCTCTGACTACTCAACCCTCGAACCGGCTTCTTGCGTTGCACAAAAATATATTCCTGTTGACTCTAAAGAAAATCCTGTATCTATGGATACCACACAAAACACAACACGTACGAATTATTCACCACCATCGCCTATTTCCCAGTTATATGATTTGACCGATCTAACGCAAATACCCACTGCGCAAGCATCAGCTAAGAGCTTATGTTCGCCAGTAGTAAAACAAGACTTGGAATCACTTGCAACTACTCAAACTATTGAAAAAAATTTAAAAGTATCTTTACCAAGTCAAATAGTTGAACAAGGACCTAGTTCGCATATTGTAACTGACGCTGAGTTAACTACTCTCTCTTCCTACCAACCAATTCAAAATGATACGGTTATGTTTGATTCTAGTCTAACTGATGATACAAAAGATACACATGTGGATGATATTGTTTTGCCAGATAAAGTTAATGAAGAAACTGCATCTACCCAAGTAGCTAATAGCGATAAAAATAAGTTACGCTTTGCTCCTTATATTAAAACTCGCGAATCCCGAAAGAGAAAGTCTACAACAAATGTAAATTACAAAGAGCAAACTGAGAACGATGCTATGTTTATCGAAGAAGAAAAGTCTGTAAAAAAGAAACCCGCTACAAAAAAAACTGTTGCGAAAAAACCTGCAGCAAAAAAGCCTACTGAAAAAAAAGTTGTTGGAAAAAAGCATGCAGTAAAAATATCAGCCGAAAAAGAACCTACTGAAAAAGAACTTGCTGGAAAGGAACTTGCTGAAGAAGCAGTCCAAATAAAGCCCAAGGGACAAAGAAAGTCCATGGCAAAATTAAAACTAAACGAAGAAAGTGGTTCTGATGTAGTTAAAGTAAATGGAAAAAGAAAAAAGAAGCTTCAAGATGAAGATGAAGAAAGGGAAGATATGCCCAAAAAGAAAGTTACAAGAACAAAAAGGACGAAAGAAGCCATAAAGATAGAAAAGGAAGAGAAGAAAGAAAAGGTAGAAAAGGCAAAAGAAAGAGAAGATGAAGAGCAAAAGGAAGATGAAGAAGTAAAATTGAATCGATTGCTTCAGAGTAAAACCAGTTTCTTAACTGAAATTGATATGAAGGTATGTATGATTTAACACTTTACACTTGTATATATATTTATTTTATATACATTTATTTATTTAGGAACTGATTCCTCAATGGCTAGAGGCTTTACCAGAGGAAGATAAGCTTGAGCTGGCCTCTCTCTTGCCCGAACCTGATTGCGAGATAAAAGAAGGAAAGCACCGCACGATCAGGGAAGGGTTTGGGTCTAATTCAAGCCATTTATATGATGCAGCTGCTCAATGGCAGAACGTCCTCGCTTTGGGCGGCTTCGAGGAGGATGACCGGGAACCCGAGTCTCAAGTCCTTACCGATTCTTTCAAGGACGAAAACTATGAAAGAAACTGGGGCGAGAGGGTCAGTAGGGACCAAAAGTCCAAGAGCAAGGTTCGCGGTCGTCCAAAGAAGAATAAATAAAGCCTCTTTTTGTTTTTTCTTTGTCTAATTTTATTGTCTATAGCTAATATTTTGAGTTACTAATATTTTTTTGTTATAATTTCGCGTATTTGAATGTATATTTACAGCATTCGATGTATATCATAATTTTGATCAAAGTAGTTCGTGCTTTTTATTTATTCTATGTTGTATCTTTGAAACTTCTTAAATTCCAGTACCACATCTGTATAGTTCACAATATATTTATTTGGTTTTCCAAACGCCATGATATAAGACTCGTTATCGGCTAAGAAGTCATGAATGTGTATCTAGCTCTCTTACACTGGAACTTGAACTAGGTTGTTTACTCGGGAAGAAGAGCAAGCAGTACAGACATGTTCACAGCAAGCAAAGTTATACCTCGCAATGTCCTGTCTTGGTATACGATTGCTTTTTTTCATCTTGCTCGAGATAGCTACGTTGGTTGATGACTTAACATTCCATAAAAAAATGGTACACTGCCCAGTAATTTTTTTAATTTTTTTGGTGTGCCGCCATTTACACCACAAGTGCCTGCATCGACACCACCATACCATAAGGAATCTCCTTTTGAAATATTTAGACATTTAATTATATAAAAGGTACTTGCTTGTATATGAATTCATTGTTAAAAAAAATAAAAGAAAGGGATGGAATAAATAGGTTGGTTTAATCATGATAAAAAGGATTTATTTAATCATAATATATTTATATTACAATTTACTTCCATACGTAATTAAAAAGAAACTTGTTTTTTACCTGTTATTTGTTGGAGGCGCAACAAATAATTACGCAAGAATTTCCAAGCTTTTTTAACTCTCATTCATCGTGACCTGTTATACCTCACTCTGTGCATTAATAAAAATAGCTTTTCGTCTTTTTTTTTTACTAAAAACCTAACTAAATACTCAAAGCACATAGTCGCGTTATAGTTTTTAATTCTAGTATTTCACGAACTGTAGTTTCAACTAAATCTCACGCCTTCCAAGAAAAATAAAGTCTTTACTATTTCCAAACCTATTGAGTCATTACCTATTGAGTCATTATACTTTATAATCTCTAATTTACAAACACAACATGTACAGACGTAGTTCAAGTCCAGAAAACCGAGATCCCGTATCTACTGACTCAACTCAAGATTTAACTTCTATTAGTACTACAAAAAAGTACGTCCCTAAAGACTCGACTCAAGAGCAGGTCTCTAGCGGCGCAGCACAAAACTCAGCGCCTGTTATCTCTACGAAAGAGTCCAAATCTAGTGGTTCTGCACAAAAATTAATACTTGCCAGCTTTACAAAAGAACCCTTACTAAGTGATTCTGAAAAAACATCTTTATCTGTGAACCTTACTCCAGGACGCAGATCCTGTGATTTATTTCCAGAACCTTTTTCAGGGTCTCCTATTGTAACTAGTTCAACGCAAATGCCCACAGAGCAGGTCTTTGATGAAGATTCCTGTTCTCACTTGGCACAACAAGATTCATTAAAACAAATACAAAATTTAGATTTATCTTTACCCAACCGAGACTTAAATGTATCTTCTCAACCAAATCAAAACTTTAATCAAGAAACAACTTCACTTTCCGTAGCTGGGCCAACATCATCTCCTAACAAAATATTTGAGTGTGCATCGATCGCATCTGATTTCGATCCGAATGAAAAAATCGGAGCTATTAAAACCACTGCCACTGTTGAACCTGATACGATTAATAAAGAACCCACACACACTCGACCACGCAGGAAGGGTAATAAACGAACAAATATAGCTCCTGATATTAAGTTGCGGGAACCACGAAAGAGAACATGTAGAGCCAATATAAATTATGGTGAAGAGCTTCAACGAAACAAAACTGTTAATTCGACCAAGAAGAATGTTGAAAAACACAAGGCCAAAAATAAACTAGCTGTCAATTTAAAGAGGAAAAACGAATATGGTAGTTCGAGTACGAAGGAAGAAGATGAAGACGGAGCGGGAAATATGCCCAAGAGAAAAGTTCAGAGGACGGGCAAAGGAAAAGAAAAAGACATGCCTGTAAAGAAAGATGATGAAGAAGAAGCCGCAACTACAGAAGAAGAAGAAATGAAAGTGAATCAGCTCCTTCAAAGCAAAGATAGTTTTTTAACTACAGTTGATCTGAAGGTAAGTATAATTTTAAAGCTTTCGAAACGTATATACTTTTATTTACATATCATCTGCTTTATTTTAGGAATTGATTCCTCAATGGCTTGAGGCTTTGCCTGAGGAGGATAGGCTTGAGCTGGTTCCTCTCCTACCCGGACCTGATTGTGAGATAAAAGAAGGAAATCTCATTATTAGGGAAGGATTTGGAGATGGCTCAACCTATTTATACGAAGCAGCTACTCAATGGCAAACTGCCCTTGCCTTGGGCGGCTTTGAAAAGGACAACCATGAATTCGAAGGTCAAGTCTCTACTGATTCGTTTAAAGATGAAACTTATGAAGAAAACTGGGGTGAAAGGTTACGTAGGGACCAAAAGGCTAAAACAAAGGATCGTGGCCGCTCAAAGAAGAACAAATAAAGCCTTTTTTTTTTTTTACTTTCTTAATGTCTTTCGTGTGTGTTTAAAAAAATAATTTGATAGCCATGTAACATTATAAAGTCCAGATTGAAGAAATCAAACTCCCTTTAATGCAAAATTAAAAGATTAAAATGTAAATAGTATACAAGAATACCGATTTACATTATAAGCAAATGCTTTTATTTATTTGACTGACAGTACTTGGGTTGTCCATAGTAGTATGCTCCTATGAATGCTGATCCTTTGACAGCAACAGGACTGTTTATACGTGACTGTTTTAGAATTTTACTGCAAGAAGAAAAAACCTTTTTCTCCACAGAAAAAAGGCTTTTTTTCTTTAGTTGTAAACCTATACATATTAATATATTCACTATGGGAGACCCAGTTCGTCCTTCAGAGTTAAAAAATAAACACAAGCGTGAAAATCTTTATCAAAAACAAAGACTTGAAAAGCAAAAAGCAAAGTCAAGTAAGAGAAAGCAACTTGCCAAGGCCGAAGAAAAGAATCCCGAGTTAAAAAAGGTTTGTATTTTGCTGCTTGACAATGAAATAAATAAAAAAAAAAGACGTGATCTTAACAACAATGGATAGAAACGTTTGGAAGAAAATGTACCAAAGACTTTGGATAATACAAGAGAGGCCGATGAAACCATGGTTGAGCAAGACGATGAAGTTGCTCAAGATGAAGCTCTTGATGAATTAGCTAGTTACTTTAACGGAAAGACTCCTAAAGTATTGATCACCTCCAGTAAAAACCCTTCACCAAATTGTTATGATTTCTGTGCTGAGTTAGTCTCCATGTTCCCCGAGGCCCAATTTGCTAAACGTGGAGCTAAGCATGAGTTGAGACAAGTTATAAAGATTGCTAACGATAAGGAATTCACTGATCTTATTATTGTAAACGAAGATCGCAAAGTGCCTAGTAAGTAGATAGAATTATGCAAAAAAAAAAAAAAAAAAAAAATTAAAAAGGGGAAGGGAGTAACTAAAAACAACGGGTTTTGTTTCTTTGTTTAGACGCTATTACCTTAATACATTTACCTGATGGACCTTCTGCTTATTTCAAACTCACCAGTTTTACACCAGCCAAGGCAATTTCAGTAAGTAGAATACACATATTAAAAAAATGACAGATGAATATTAATTACTAAAACCAAACAAACAAAAAAAGGGTCATGGTCGTGTAACTGCTCATAATCCTGAATTGATTCTTAACAATTTCAATACCAGATTAGGTCATACAGTTGGTCGTATGTTCCAAGCTCTTTTACCTCAAGTACCAGAATTCCAAGGTAGACAAGTTATTACGTTCCATAACCAACGTGATTTCATTTTTGTGCGCCGTCATCGTTATGTTTTTAGAGATACAGAAAAGGTCGGATTACAAGAATTAGGACCTAAATTCACATTAAAACTTCGTTGGTTACAAAAGGGTATTTACAAGCGTGATGGTGAATACGAATGGGTATTCAAGCCTGATATGGAGACTAGTCGTAAGAGATTCTTCTTGTAAATAAATATTATAAACACTGCACACATAAATAATAATAAAAAAAATCGGTTTAAACAAATTTTTACTGTGGATACGATTAAACGACACTAACTGTGAATTTACGCTACCTTGTAACTAACAAGTAACAGTGCTGACGGGGGTACTTCCTAGCCTAATTGTGTATATAAACTATTTAACTTTCATATCGGTTCTTTACTTGAACACTTTGAGAAACTGGTATTAGAATGTTAAAAAATCTCGAAAGAAAGGTCTGTAATTCATTCTTGTTTTAAACAATAACAAATACTTAGTACGTGTAAAGTCTTCCTATAGCGAAATTGAAAGCATCTTTATGAATATACGTTACAGCAGGCTTACTCACCCGGAAGAACACTGGTGTGTTAAGAACACTATACAACCTATTTTAATACAGTAAAAATGTTGTTCTAGTTAACTTGTTTCATACCAGAGACCAGAGAAAACAACCAATCGACACCCATACAATTTATTAGGTTCCTCAAAAGAAATAAACTGTTTGTTTTCAAGAGGGAATTTCTAAGTTTTTTCTTTACTAAACTATAGTTGTCCTGTACGTAAAAAAAAAAAAAAAAAAAAAAAAAAAAAAAGAGGATCGTTTGATTCATGTATCCTTAAAAAATACTCAAGACATAGATATAACTATTTGAAGAGCCAGGTATTAAGGGGAAAGCATTATGGATAAATATGATGTCTATAAACAATGTACAAATGATTTAACAAATAGTTAGTTGACAATTAGATTTATTTTAGTGTGAGAAAAATAAAATAAAAAAAATTTTGTAGTTTTTTATACAAATAAAAGTGGGAAAAAAAGGGGGTTAAAAAATTAGTTTACAGGGTAAAATATGAAATGTGTTTGAGGAAAAAGAAGTAGTAAATCTAATAGGCCTTTTCTAAAGCTTGCTTAAGATCAGCAATCAAATCTTCCTTGTTCTCAATACCAATGGAAACACGAATTAAGGTATCGGTAATACCCAAGATAGCACGATCTTCGGGGCTAACGGCACCGTGAGTCATGATAGCAGGAACCTCAACAAGAGATTCAACACCACCCAAGGATTCAGCAAGAGTGATATGTTCCAAGTTGCTCAAGATTTTGTTAACATTATCCAAAGTACCCTTAACACGGAATGAAATCATACCACCGAAACCAGTTTGTTGTCTCTTGGCAAGCTCGTGGTTAGGGTGAGAAGGAAGACCGGGATAGATAACTGCATCAACATATTGGTTGGTTTCCAAGTATTCAGCAACAGCTTGAGCGTTCTCAGCATGTCTTTGCATACGGACTTCGAGAGTCATAAGACCACGACGAGCTAAGAAACAATCGAAAGCAGAAGGAACGGCACCGAGAGAGTTTTGCATGAATGCAAGCTTTTGGTAGAATTCTTCGTTGGAGGTAACAGCAACACCCATAACAACATCGGAGTGACCGTTGATGTACTTGGTAACGGAGTGAATGACAATATCAGCACCTAAAGAAATAGGCTTTTGGAAGTAAGGAGACATGAAGGTGTTATCAACAACCAAAAGAGCACCGTGAGCGTGAGCACGTTCGGCAATGGCTTGGATATCAATGATACGGAGGGTAGGGTTAGTAGGGGTTTCGAGCCAGACTAACTTGGTGTTGGGCTTGAAGTAAGATTCAATGTTGGCAGGATCGTCCAAGTTGACAAAGGTAGTTTCGATACCACCGTGAACGGCAACCTTGGTGAAGTAACGGTAAGTACCACCATAGACATCGTTAACAGAGATGATATGAGCACCTTGTTGGAGGGAGTTGACAATAGAAGCAGTAGTGGCGGAACCAGAAGCAAAGGCAAGACCGTACTTGGCACCTTCGAGGTCAGCAATAGCTTCTTCAAAGTTGTTACGGTTAGGGTTACCAGATCTAGAGTATTCAAAACCCTATAAAATAAAAAGTACGTTTAATACAACTATCCTTTTTTTTTTTTTATATCCTTCTCCCCCTTTTTTTTTTTTTTTTCTCTCTCTATTTAAAGAACTCTTTTAAATACTTACGGTATGGACACCAGCAGCAGATTGCTTATATGTGGTTGAGAGAGAAAGGGCAGGGATGACAGCACCAGTGGTGGGGTCAGGGCGTTGAGCAGAGTGAATAGCACGAGTACCGAATCCAGCAGACATTTTTATATGATTATTTTTTTATAAAAGATCAAAGTAACAAGTAGGAAAAAAAAGTTTTAAATTATAAACCTTTTTTTTTTTTTTTGTGACGGGGAGAACAGCGCGTCATTTTGGTTAATGATTTATAAGCCCGAAGCACGCAATAAGGAATATTGGTTTAATAGGATTGGCAGTTAATGGCGACATTGAAACTTGAAAATAAAGCGGCGAATACTATGCCAAAAAAAAAAAAAAAAAAAACATTATTAGGAACATGAAACAAAAAGTAATTTTCTTTTTTAAAAACGATTTTTTTTTTTTCTGTTGTAGAATAACGTAGCGGTAAAGTTTGGAAATGACCCTGGGAAATTGTTGGGTCTTACAAAGAAATTTCCGCTGTGAAACATTGAGGTATCCTCGTTGACAGCCATTGACCGTGGAAAAGCATGGCTCCCATTGGTAGCACAAAGGCTATTGTTTTCCTTCTCCCCCATTCCTTGTTTGGATTTTCGTACTAAATTTGGACGCAAATCAAAAATCATTACGTATATTCTTACAAAAAATATGGCTATAAACTTTAACTTAATATACTTCCTGAAAAAAGCAACAAAAAAAAAGGTACTAAAAATCAAGTTAATATATATATACGTTATAGCATAACTACGGTGTTGTCGATTAATAAGCTGTAAACATATTCACAATATTAAAGCCTTATTTCACTTACTTTAGACTCGTATATTAACTTTTGAATATTACCACTTTTTTTGGTTTTTCAGTGGGTTCTAGGGTCCACTCATTTTAGAAATAAACTATATAAAACAATGTTGTCACTTCGTACGCGTGGTATTTTTTTCTTGTGTATATGGTAACTCTACAGGCTTCTATGTTTCCTAAAAAAAAAAAATATAGCTATTAAAAACGGGGGGTAGGGGATTGTATATGTTTTACAAATTGTGTGATATGTTTTGAAAATGAGTCAAAACTACACAAACAGTGGAATATTACAGGTACACACATACACATTTAAGGAAGACAGTTTCATATTTCCCCTTATATGTACATTTTTTTACATGTATATATTTTTAGCCTTCCTTTTTGGGCAGCTATAGCAATTATTTAAACGAAGCCCGCCTGTAAAATGCAGCCGTTTTCTTCACTTCATACAACAAGGAGTGTATGTAGGAAACAAGGAGAAAATACAGCAGAAAAAAGGAGTGTGTGTTATGTAAAGCTTATAAAGAGAAGTTTATTTTTTAAAAAAAAAAAAAATAAAAAAAAAAAGTAAAAAAAAACTCTTTCTACTCACGCATGGCTCCTCACGCTTTACTTAATAAACAGGCTCCTTCTGGTATTACTTTAAAGAATCAACATGATCAAGAAATTAGTACTTCAGATTTTATCGGTAAGTCTACCGTAGTATTATTTTTTTATCCAAAGGATAGTACATATGTCTGCAGTAAAGAGGTAAAAAAATTGTGCTTGTATGACCTACAACGGATTTTTTTAATACTTTTAAAATTAAATTAGGCTTGTGCATTTCGTGATAATTTAGAGGTAACAGAACAATCAGAATTTTTTTTTAAAGTTACCCGAAGATATATAAACCTTAAAAACTTTTTTAATCTTTTAGGAAATTCAAAAGTTGGGTGCTGAAGTCGTTGGTGTTAGTGCTGATAACGTCAAATCTCATGAACAATTCGCCAATAAACAAAAATTATCTTACACCTTATTAGCTGATACCGAGGGACAACTCCGTAGTGCTTACCAAGTACCTAAATTATTGTTTGGTTTCCCTCAGTAAGTTTATATATACATATTTGGTTGATATGAAAATTAACTAGTTATTCTAGACGTACAACTTATGTTATTGGTAAAGATGGTGAAGTAAAACATGTGTTTGAATCATTCTTTAGCTACAGCTATCATATTAATAATGTAATGAAAGCCCTTCAAAAAGGCTCCGAGGATGGGTCTAATGAAACGATTGAAGAAGAGTAAGAGGACCCCTTTTTTTTTTCTTCGTGCGTGTCATGATATATTCTCCCATACTTCTCTTAATTTTTCCTGATTTGGCATAATAAACAACATTAATACTTTAACCTATACGAAAACATATAGTACGACTTGTATTAGAATATATATTCAGGTATTGTAACCGTATTCTAAATACGTCGTTAAAAAAATAACAACTTTTTTTTTTGTGTGTCTTTTTTTTTTTTTTTTTTTTTGACAGAAATGAGACCGCTGTCGTTTTTTTCTTTTACCGCCCCCTAACAATTGCAATATTAACTTTACTGTTTACTCCTGACATAGCTAGGATGCATAGCAACTTGTTAAAGCTATCGCAAGATATAAAAACAGATGTCCTACATACAAAACGAAGTACTTATAAGGATGCATACTACAGTTGAAATTGTGAAGTTTATTTGCCATTAAAAAAATCATTTAACTACGAGATTAAATCATCTTCTTCAGTCTCTTATTCCTTTTTTCTTAATCGAAGCTGTCAGGTTTTTTTCTTTGTAAGACCTATTCCGGATCGTCTTCATGAACCTCGGAAGCTCTTTCAACGAAAAACGAGCCATTTCTATTCTTAAGCGGGGAGATTTTTATTCATTTTTCATACCCCCTTTTTTTTTTGTTAAATACTTTAAAATATAACCATTAATAGCTTAATGATATTCTTAATAAAAAATACCTAGTTTAAAGAGGATTGAATCATCCAACAATATTAAAAAAATAAAAGTTAGGTAGGCGGAATAACAAGTGTACATAAAAATGATTAAATAGATCGCCAGCCATTTTATCAGCCTAAATATTTATTTAGCTTATATGTTGTATATCTATTTTCAAACAGTGTTAATCATCGAATGTAGGATACAACATATTTATGCGAATAACTTTTGTTATAAAACATGAGCACTAACTGTTTTCTAATTTATTATGATAGCTTTACAGAAATACATTAGTAGCTCTATTTAAGGGTGTTCGATTTAAGGATATGTTCGATTTAAGGGTAGATTTCTCGAACCAAGTTGAAATATTATGGTCTTGTAAGAATCTAACACGAGCCAACAAAGACCAAGATCAATTAAACAAAGTATATTAGATGTTTTCTATGAGAGACAACCGCAGGTTAATCTTCATAGATACGCCTACACAGCAGAACGTATTGATAATCTTATTACACGTTGAACGTCTACAAGCCAACAAAGAACCAAACACTAACCTGGTAGGTACAAACTACTTTTTTTTCCAAAGTTATTTATAAACTTGATTACCTCTCGAGTGTTTTAAAAATATTGTTAACTATTGTCATATAAATAAATGGTATCATCTCTAGTTAAATGCTGCGCTTAATACATAATAACTTGACCTAAACTTATAAATTTAGTGGAATCAAGGATATCTCTATTGCTAAGAATGATTGGATTTCTGACGTTTTGGTTCAATAAAAAAAAACACCGCATGAGAAGAAGGTCTTATGATTTGAATACTTTTGTGTGTGTAACATCCGAACGTTAAAATGAAACGTTTTCTTTTTTTTTATAAAATATAATTTGGAGATAAAAGTTGCCCACTTCCTCTCTTTATAAAAAAAATTACTTTATAAAGAAACGTAATAATTCAAATAATCACGTACAAGAAGAAGAAAAACTTAGACGGATAGTATTAACATGTAACTCGATTCACCAAGTAAATAGAAGTATATTTACATATCTTTTACTCATGAAAAAGTAAACAAATCATTAACTAATTAAAAAAAAAATTTCTCTCACTTTTGTTTATTTATATCTGGATTTCCTTTTTTCCTTTCTTTCCCTTTTCTTTCCACTATGAAATTATTCAGTTCTTGAAAGACCTCTGGGGTTCCTTCAGAAAATTATACAACACTACTACAAATACTTTCATTACCGTCAAATGTAGGCGTTTTTCAATCATTACAAACTTGATATAGGGTCTTCAGACTTTTAGGGTGCTCTTACGCTTTTCATTGCAGGAACCGTAGACGTGCTTGAAACGGAATATTCTTTATTTTGGAGCACTGGGGACGCGTTTGGTTCCGGGTTTCTGCAGGACTTATAAGGGCTTCCCGTTACTATCGTTAAACCTGACGTCTTCTACGGATAATTACGTTTGTGACTGTCTCCGAATGAGGGAGATGCCGAGGATTTGTAAGTGAGGAGTTATGCGAGGTGAATGAGACTTCAAGTATTCCTTATTATGAACTCCTGGTGATGTTTACAAGCGTAAAAGTTCTAGATGTATGCTTGGGCTTCACTTTATACCGAGTAGTCACGATCTTATGCTTTATGGAGCTGGTTCATTTAGGTGATTTTGCGGTTATTAAAAAAAAAAAAAAAAAAAAAAAAAAGAGCTCGCATCTAATATTTCATACATAGTGTCTGGTTTTGGTAGTCGTTTCTGTTACTCGATTCTAGTTATATGACTTCTTGGTATATTACTACCTGGTGTTTGACTACTTGATGTTTACTTCTGGTAGTCTAATTTATGGTGCTTGATATAAACCATTCATCGTAACCGGCTCTTTTTCCATTATTACTATTTTCTTCTGGTTGTCTACTTCTTGCTGATTTATGTACACGACTTATTGTAACTGAATTTTTCTACGGTATTTGCTATCAGTTGGTGCTTTTTTTCTAGCATTTGATTATGATGTTGCTTTTTTATGTGTTTGGAACTTGTCGTTTTCTACCGAACCATAGTTTATTTTATTTAATCATAATAAACTATAATCATTAAAAAAATATGTAAAAAAAAAAAGCACGCCAGTAAATTATAAATATTTAGCTTGCTGTATGTACTATAGATGGCGAGTTGGTTATTTACGATACAGAAAACAAAAATTTTGCGAAGCGCATTTATGCAAATGGATTTATCATATCAATTCCTTTGATGTATTCTTAATATGGTCGTAGAATAGGTCCTTTTTAAAGTATCAAGATGTTATTATTTTTTAAAAACCTTATATTTATGTAATAAATTAGAGAACATTTAGTGCTCATGTTTTATAGCGGAAGTTATTTGTATGATTAAAATTGTTTGAAATTGGATATACAACATATAAACTAAATAAATATCATTTACTCATGTGATCTACAAGTATTTGGCTATCTTACACCTATACTAACACGAATTGTTCTCGCAGACAAAGAAACGACGATCCAATTTAATTTATTGTAAATTTTAATCTATACGTTCTATATTTGTATATACTTACTATTACTTATAACTATAGACCAACATTCACTTTAAGATTGTAATATGTAATTAAAAAATACGAGTTACCCAAGGACGCTACAGTCCAAGACAAAGGCTAACGCATAAAACAACCAGATATATCCACGAAGAACATTTACTATATAGCGGCAGACGTGATCCCCAAACACCTCATATCACGAGCCTACAGAGGCAGCTTACTGGCAAAGAACTACTTCCAGTTTTTCTTGATTGACGAATTCCGAACAAGTAAATGTTGCTCAGAATGTCACAATATGACTCTAGAAACTTTTAAACGAATAATTTATGAATAAAAGTGCATCTATCTAAAAAAATAAAATAAGCTTTACTTAGTTCATCTAATAATAAACACCCAAGTATTGGTATCGTTTTCTAAAAGTCAATGACGATGTAAGCATATAAGTTTTATCAAAAAACACATATATTATGTTGATGATATTAAAATTTCCAAGTAGTATTTGCAAAAATTAATAATGATGTTTTTATTAAGCACTTTATAATAAGTGCTGTGATAACATCTCATGTTCATATATTTACCCATTATAACTCAATAGTACAACAATAGATGCGTGTGTCAGATTATACGTATTTACAAGGAGAAGATAACGACTCTTTTTTTCATAAGTATATGGCAAGTTAATAAAGAGTGTATGGATCTCTTTATTATTTGCTCATTCCTTCTCGTCCTCTTTTCAAACTATTATTTGTTGCTATTACATACGAACAAAGGACACCTATAATATATAAAGTGAGTTTTTTTTTAATAGAATACAAAATCAAATGATTGGAATTAAGTTACTTTTGTGGTCAAGTTTCTTTTTATTTCAAGGAATATATGGATATTGCGTCTACAACAAGCTTACTGATGGTTCCTCGTTTACAGCAACTCAACTTGATTCAGGTGCTTCCTTGGGGAAGTAAGTATCTTTTCTTTAGTTATACGTTCTTCAAAAATTAATATTACAATATATGAAGAAACTTTTCGAAACACTTGGAAAAGGATACCACGTACTGTTGTCCTTATTCTACGAAGGATTGTTCTGCTTATTTAAAAAATAACGATGTAGCTTTATTTGCCGTAACTATATATTTCTCATTTTCATTTTTTTTTTTTTTTTTTTTTTTTTTTGGCTAAAACATATAGCTTATGTAGATTGAACTTTTCTTTATCGACAAAACATATTCCTTTAAGTATCTAAGATGTATAACAGGTGGTGGACTTACTATCCACGGTACAAAAGAAAATTATTATGCTGAGTGCGCTAATGCCAATGGAGTTTCTATGGCGGTTCCGTTTCAAGATTATAAAGAACCGTATGTCGAATAGGAAGACCTTTAACTCGTTTAGAAAGATTTGTATTTCTATTGAAATACTATTTTGTCATAAAACCAGGTTTTAGTTACCTGGATAATAACCCTTTTAACTTGAAAATGGCACCTCTTTTTATCTAATAAAGAAGTAACTCCCATTTGTAAAAAAAAAAAAAAAAAAAAAAAAAAAAAAAAAAAAAAAAAAAAAGAACTTTTTGGAGAACTACAAGTCTATAAATATTATTTCTTGTTATTTATTTGTGTACTTACCGCTCTTTTGAATTGATATATAGTCCCATTTTAATTTATACTTTATTTGATCTAGATATTAACGAAACTTGAGCAATACTAATAACGCCCTTTATTTTACGTGGAAACTCAGTTTCTCAGTTACATCTATATCAGGATTCGCAATGTTCTACTTCAATTTTTTTTAACACGTTCTAATCTAGTTTGGTAAAAAAAACCTATCAATTGGAGGTAAATGACGATTCCTCTATAAAAAAAACTGCAATATTACTTTTGAACCGCAAAAACCAATCCTTTGGGGACATTACACTTTGTGTTTTCGTTTTATATTTTTACGTTATGATTGGATGTTCAAAAGAGAATATATGTCCGCCAAAATTAAAAGAATCTTATGCAACTTCTTGTGAATTACCTGTTTAGAAAATCCGCTATTTTGGCGGACCCTGTACCTAGGTTTGTCGTACGAACTGCTGGCGTCATGAATGTTGTTTGTGCAACATACAATTGCAAAAAAGTATGCTTAAAAGTAATATATATCTTAAACAATAGGGGCTTAGAATTAAGGTTGTGTTTTAATAGCTAGACAAAAAGTGTGATGCATTTTATATATTCATAAGAGAAACACCAAAAGCTCAAACGAATTAAAAAAAAAAGTTTTCGCTCAGATATGACGTAAAATACGACCATTGAAACGTCTGTTACACAACGGTTATAGTGGACTAGCTTATACGTAACAACATAGGCTGCGGAGGCAAATATATATCAGTTCAACAAACTGTAACGGTTTTATACAGAAGCAAAAAAAAAAAAAAAAAAAAATACCCGTGACGCGAGTATGATACAGCATTTCTATACACAAACTTGAAACTCCATTTTTAAGTATCAGTTGACTACTTTTTTTTCCATATCAAGTCTTATTTTTTTGTTTTTCCCTTTTTTCCCTTTTTAACAGTATATATATTTTTTATTGACAACAATATGGAAGCGTCAATACCAAGCTCGCTATCCACGAGACCAACAACGGATATAATATACGAAACGGCGACTGCAACACCTCAACAACGATCGATGCTCGCCAAAGTGATTGGGTTTGTTCCCATGTTGCTTTTAAAGATGGTTGGATTCGCAACGATCTCGATCCCATTATTCTTTTACCGTATTTTGACATGGTCATTTACGTTGCACTTGAATTTTTCGTCTCTGCTTGTTATTTTAGCAGTAATGATTACTATTGCCTACCTTATCGTGCGCTATCGATTCCTGACGAAATATTCCCGTTTGAAGACCATCAACCCGCCTAAAGTAGCTTCCTCCTTTGATTTACATCCAGATACAGAAGAAGATGCCGAATACTCCAAGCCAGGCTATAAAAACTACCCCGACGAATTCTTATCCGCTTTTTTATCCTCAATTAAAATTTTCGGATACTTGGAACAGCCAGTGTTTCATGAATTGGCCAGACATCTTCAGACCAAAAAGTTGTTGGCCGGTGATACTCTTTTTAGAAACCCGGAGCAAGAACGTTCATTTTATATTGTCGTCGATGGACACGTGCAAATGTTTGTGAAGCCGGATAACGCCGATGATGAAGATTTGGATTCTGAAAGTGATGAGAGTGAAAATCAATGGTTAGAGGATGAAGATGAAGATGAGGAATTGTTACTAGATAATGATAGAAAGAAAGACAAGTTTAGAAAATATACTTTGATCAATGAAGTGGGTGCTGGTGGTACTCTATCAAGTTTATTCACCATCTTATCTATCTTTCGAGAGAGTTTCAATCGTTCTGAAGCAAAAGAAAAGAGTCGTCAAAAGCCTACTTCAAAATCGCATCTTTCTCGTATGGCACCTAACGAAATGAGCAGAGAAACCTCTCATGATGAATGGCGTCAAGTATTTCCTGGCTTAGAAGACAATCCTGCGTTGCCTAGCAACACATCTTCAAGACCTGATTCCGAAACAAGTACATCTGGACTTCGTAAAAGAAGCAACACAGCACAACATACAACAATTGAAACAGAGGGTACTTATTTTACCGGGGAATTAGAGACGCATGATAACTCTGGTTTACACAGCGATTCGTTTGGTTTAGCTATGCCTATTCCGCTTCGTAAACTCTCTACATCATCTGCTGCCTCTCAGCAACACCAACGCCAGCACCAACAAAGGCGACCTAGCCTTTATGCAGGCTCTTCATCACGTCGTTCTTACCGCTCAGTGCATCCAAACATTATTGCACGTGCAACAGTCGATACCACATTAGCTGTAATTCCAGAAGAAGCCTTTCACAAGCTAACTCAGAAATTTCCTAAAGCAGCTGCTCATATCGTGCAAGTGATTGTTACTCGGTTCCAAAGAGTCACGCTAATGACGAGTCACAGGTACTTGGGACTAACCAAGGAGCTGTTACGTTTAGAGAAACTGGTCAACGAGTCTGCTAGTTTACCTGAACTACCTCCTAATTTCTTTGCGCCTGGTGGTATGGATAGGTTGAGACGCAAGTTTAATGACGAAGAAGCATCTTCTGCGGATAATGACGGTAGTTTGGGCCCCTCCGAGATTAGTCGCAGTGAAAGTTCAGGTATCATCCAAGCGATTGGTATTATTGATATTCCCGGTACGCCTTCTTTGCACATCAACAGTCCTGTGTCCAACAACCTGGGTAATTCTCCTTCTGCTGGTGGGTCTCCTCATTTGTCACGTCAAAAGTTAAATCGAAGAGGTGAATACAGTATGGAAGACGACGAACATTTACGAACCTCGGTGATGCGCTGTGTTTCAGATGCGTTAGGTATTAAATTAATGGTGCCTGGAGGAGATGAACAGCCACACAAGTTATCATTCAATATGTCTCCTCGTCATCCTCGCAGGTTTCCCAGCGAAGAAAGATCTCGGTCGTCTCAATTTCCTATGGACTTGTTTTCTCATACCGGTAGTGTGGATTCCTTAAACTCGCCTACGTTGGAAGAATACGATGATGAAGACGCTGATATTCGATCCACCTCCTCTGGCGGCAACAATTCAGATATATTCAGTAAATCCAAGCATACCGATCCTATTTCTGCTGATGATATCCAAATCTTGTACTTCCCCAAGGACGCTGTACTGGTACGAGAAGGTGCACATAACAATGGTTTGTTCTTTGTCATCGATGGTCTCTTACAAGCTTCTATGACCCCTGCTGTGGGTGAAGATGTCTTGGGCTCCCACAGAAAGAGTCCTACCTCCAAGAGAAAGACAAACCGTCATTCACTGAGCCGTAAGAAGTCTCGTATTGTTGAGACCGATTTCCAGCCTCGTGATACCAAGTTACCTGATCCCAAGGGTCCTCCTCCAAACAGCACGAGTGCCAAAGAGGATAAAGTGGTGGCATCTGAATCTCCTGCGGGTCGTTCAAGTGAAAAGGATAAAAACAAAGAGGATAAAGAAAAGGTCAAGAAGCCATTGTTTATTATTAAGCCGGGTGGTCTGGCTGGTTACTTGGACGCTCTGACTGGGTTCCCTAGTTTCGTTGAGATTCGGGCAAAGACCGATACGTATGTTGGGTATGTTTCCAAGAAGAGGTTGGATCGTATTACAGATAAGAATCCTTCAGTCATGTTGAAATTGGCTAATCAACTTGTTGGTCATGTCAGTCCTCTAAGTAAGTTTGTTTTTTTTTAAAAAAAAGGGGGGGGGGGCAGGTAACTAACACATGCTTTAGTTCTTCATATTGATATCTCTTTGGAATGGATGCAAGTAAACGCAGGGCAAATTATTTGCAGAGAAGGCGAGCCAAGTGATGCAATCTACATGGTCCTTCACGGTCGTTTAAGAACCATTCATGAAAAGAAGGAAGGCCAAATTGAAATCCTTGGTGAATTTGGTCAAGGTGATAGTGTTGGAGAATTAGAAGTACTAAGTAAGTTCAATATAAACCCTCTCTATTATATACTTTAAAAACTTATTTAATTTTTTTTAAGCCGGTGTTCCTACTTCGTCTACTCTTCATGCTATTCGTGATACAGAGCTTGCTCGTATGCCAAAGACACTATTCAACGCGCTGGCTCTTCGTCACCCCGAGATCACGCTTCAAATCTCTCGTATGGTTGCATTCCGCTCACTTCAACTTGCTGTGAACCGCAAAGGACCTAGCGAGATGCAAAACTCCAACGTATTTCAATTGAACTCAAACGCCGATGCCTCTGCTGCTATTTCTTCCATCAACAGCGGCGCGTCCAACAAATACCCTGAACTCTACGGCCGCAACAACGTCAATCTAAAGACCATTGGCATCATTCCTGTCAACAGCTCTGTCCCGGTCTCTGAATTTGCCGAGAGTTTGAAGCAGGAGTTACTTGATTCCGTGGGAGCTACCTGCGCTTTATTAAACAGCGCGACTGTCACCAGCGTCATGGGTAAATATGCGTTCTCCAGATTAGGTAAATTGAAAATGGCGTCTTGGCTTGCCGAGCAAGAAGAAAAGTACAGGATCGTGCTTTATTTGGCGGATAGTGGCGTCACTTCGCAGTGGACGCGTACGTGTATTCGACAAGCAGATTGTATCTTGCTGGTGGGCCTTGGCGATGGCGACCCGTCTGTTGGTGAGTACGAACGTTTCTTGATCAATATGAAAACAACAGCTAGAAAAGAACTGGTGCTTTTGCATGCTGAAAAGTCATGTGAATCTGGATCGACTCAAAACTGGTTAAAGGTAATAAACCCAAAAAAAAAAAAGCATTAGATATTTATGTTTTTTTATATATATATTAGAGTCGTTTATGGATTCAAGCACATCATCATATTTATATGCCAATGAGACAACACACTACATTATCTACAGAAAAGTTCAGACCTCCCTGGTTAGCTGAACAAGGCCGTAAAATGACAGCGGGCTCGATCAACATGCTTGCCAACGTCAAAGACCAGCTCAAAGAATATTACTCTGCGGTTCCCAACTTTGGCCGTCTCCTAGACGTCAAGAAATCGTCTGTGAATTCATTGAGTTCGATGAGCTCGCCATCGCGAAACGATTTTGCTCGTTTAGCACGTAGATTGTGCGGTAAATCGGTTGCGCTTGTTTTAGGCGGCGGCGGAGCTCGTGGTATTGGCCACGTCGGTGTGATCCAAGCGATTGAAGAAGCGGGCATACCGATTGATATTGTCGGCGGCACCAGTATCGGTAGTTTCGTAGGCGGGCTTTACGCGCGTAACATGGACTTGGTGTCAGTGATTGCACGCAGTCGCATGTTTGCAGGCCGTGTGTCTAGCATCTGGCGACAGATCATGGACCTTACGTATCCTGTTACCGCTTGGTTTACAGGGCACGAGTTTAACAGGGCCGTGTGGAAGTGTCTGGGCGATAGTCAGATTGAAGATTACTGGCTTCCTTATTTTGCAGTGACGACCAATATTACCTTTTCTCGAATGGAGGTGCATACGACCGGTTACGCGTGGCGGTATATCCGTGCGTCCATGTCTCTGTCGGGCTACATGCCGCCCATCTGCGATAACGGTAACATGTTGGTGGACGGTGGGTACATGGACAACTTACCGGTTTCAGTCGCCAAGAATATGGGAGCAGACATTATTATTGCCGTAGATGTTGCGTCGGAAGATGATACGAGCCCGGTGTATTACGGAGACTCCATCAGTGGATGGTGGGCGTTGATCCATGGCTTTAATCCCTTTAGAACGTACAACGTGCCTAGTATTGCAGACATCCAAAGTCGACTTGCGTACGTGAGCAGTGTGGCGACGCTGGAGGAAGCAAAAATCACCGACGGCACGCTTTATTTGAAACTGCCCGTGCAACAATGGGGCACGCTCGAGTTCTCAAAGTACAATGATATCTTTCAAAAGGGGTACGATGTAGGCCGTGAAGTCGTCAATAAGTGGAGAAAGGCTGGGTATGCGTCGGGAAGAATGACTGATGCTGATAAAGATTATGCGTTGACTGGTAAAGAAGTAAAAGGAAAAAGAGGTAGAAGAAACAGTATATAAACCTTTTTTTTTTTACAATAATAAAAACACGATTTTGCCTTTTTTGAGAAATATTTATAAACCCGTTTTTATTATTTTAACTTTTTTTTTCTTTTTTTTTCCCCTTCTTTTTTCTTTTTTTTTTTTTTCTTTTATTATAAGCAATGACACAAAGTAAACTAGATAGTTATTTATCAAACAAGGACGCAACAACACTTGATTCATTAGGCCACCAGAACACTGAATCATCTGGATCGATCGTTAGTTATCCTTGGCCTTGGGCAGACCCTAATATTCTAAGCAAAACTGACGCATATCAAGTTACTCGACACTTAAAACTTCCTGTTGAATTTCAAAACTTGGCTCTTCAATGTAAGTGATTTTTTCTTCTCTGTAATTGACACTGACATGTTTTTAGACACAAACCAAGAATATCGTGTTCAGGCTGACCCTGATAAAAAGTATTTAGCGTTGATAAGTAGTAACAACATTGACCTCTATTTTTACACGGTAAAAAAAAAAAGTATATATAACACGCTTATATAAAACTTACACCCCCCTTTTTTTTACAGTCAGATCCTATCTTGATTCAGTTGACAGTTCCAACAGCAATTCAATTCTTTTACTTGTTAAACCAAAGCATAGCTATTGCTCTTACGACAACAGGAGAAGTATATTATTGGAAAGATATCAAGGACGACCCAATTCATTATACGATTTCTTTGTTATCGAATAAAGAACATATTACGGCAGTTGAGCCCATTGATGAAACTCAATTGGTTGTAGGTACGTCCAGCGGCGAGATTTACTCGCTGTCTATGACGGATACAATCACGGTGTCGACATTTTATAAACCCACTGGGGTTGTTTCATATATCACTGGGATCTTTCAAACACCTTTACCTCATATCTCTCAAATTGAGCTGCGTGCTCATACGGAACAGATTTTAAAGTTCAAGATGTTTAAAGAGATGGTATATGTTGTTAGCAGAAAACATCTTTTGGTTTGGAAAAGACATTCAATCAATCAAGTTGAGGTAATATAAAGAGATTAAAAAAAAAAAAAAAAGGAGAGGGTTTATGTTGACCTCTTTTTGTGTAGTTTGTGTCACATATTGATTTAGGTGTAACGTTATTGTCAAGTGTATTTCAACACTTTCAATCGAATGCAACAAAGGATCAAATCAAGCTAGATATTTTAGATTTGGATCTTATAACGTAATCAAGTTATTTTCTTTCTTTTCTTTCTTTGTCTGGACTAACATACAATTTAGTGATAGAGAATGTGTTGCGCTGGTGTCTTATTCTGTACCTGCTTTAGGCGAGTACGTTCAATTCGCACTGGTTTCATTCACCTTGCAATCGTTTTACAAACAGGCTCAAGTTGATTATACGTCCTCTATACCATTTACCGCTGTTGCGGGTACAACCTCTCCTAGTCTCTCTGTTACAAACACCTTGGGATTTGTTACTTTTAACCAAACCTTAATTGCTGTCTCGCTGGATCCCCGATCTGTGTTTGAAGAATCGGTTGTTTTAAAAGACGATACGATACTTTCGGTCTCTGTTTGGGAAGAGAAACAAACGAATAAGGCCTTGATTTATACTTTAAATAGTGGTATTATAGAATTTAAAGTAGACGTCAATGAGATTCTAGCACAAAGAGATACTGGGTAAGTTAATAATGAAAACAAAGGAACCCTATTTTTTTTAATTGTGTATATAAAATAGAAACGTGTATGCTCGTGTTGTTCCTAGTGTTGTAAGATTATTTTACAAAACAAAAACAAAAAAATATATATATATATTAACTGATATGCAATTACAGATGGATAGAGATACACTTATTTTCATGTCCAAATTAGAACAAGCAGTGTTTTTTGGTGCGTCAAAGCAGGTATATTAAATCCGTCTAGAATATAATCGTTTTTAATATTGACTACATTATGTGTGCAGTCACCATTATCATTTCCTCTTAAACCAGAAAAAGTAGATATATCGTATGCAGTCAAGACGCTTTCTGACAGGATTATGAACTTGGAAAGTAAACTCTTACCTAACAAACAAGACGTTACTTTGTTTTTAGAATCAAGATTTGTTTTTGAAAAACAAATTATGATTGTATTAAAAGAAAGTTTCTTGATGGATACGGTAAGTGTATACGCACATATACCCCCTCCTTTTTCTTAACTGTTATTATTAGATTCCTCAAAATATTAGAAATGAACTGTTTAAAAGAGTAGAATTCTACCTCCTCTCTTTAATATTATGGGAATTCCATCAAGAAAGGTACCTTAAAAAAAAAAGGGCAAATTTTCTTCTTTACTAATCTATCTAAAAACAGGGCTCATGATTCAGTTACGTCAGAATATTGGGAAAGAACAATAGCTGATGTACTTGAACCTAAAGATAACATCATACAAGATCTATTGATTAACCACGTAAGAAATTGTACCTCTTTATGTGTTAGTGATGCACTAACATATATTATTAGCCTTTTAGAATTCTTGACTTTGTTAATAAGGTACGCAGCAAAGTATTGATCCAGGGAAAAAAAGTCAAAAATGCACAAGAGCATATGACTTTGATCTATACGACCAATAAAATTATGATGGTAAAAAAACTAGATTTTATTATGCACATAAATTGACCTTTTTCCCTTTTTTTTTTTTTATCAGAGAGTTACCAAAGAAACATATCGATTTGAAAAAAAGTATAGAAGAGATTATAAAGTACCTGTCAATTACGATGATTCCGTTTCGGGTAAGGTTATCAACAAGTAATGATTTTACAAGATTGAATTAACGTTTTTATAGTACAATTGAATGATATGATATATTTATTATTCGAGTTAAATGTGGAATATATTGTAAATAATAGCTTTGATGATAGTATAATGAATTCAGATTATCTCAAGAGGATGAAAGAAAGTTTATATGAATTATCCATCATCTTATTAGACATCTTGTTGGAAGCAGCAAAAAATACAAAAATGTATGTAAGAATTTTTTTTTTTTTTTTCCTGCTGTTACTTATTTTGCTTTGCAGGAATGTCGAACAGTATCAATCTGATTACGAAACAGTACGAAAATCAGTGATTGAAGGGTTATGCAAGTCTGGTCTTTATGAGAAAGCGATTGTACTTGGAGAAAAGCATGATGACGTACAATCACTGGTAATGACCATTCAGACGAGTGGATTTGCAACGGAGACTATTCAAGAAAAAAACACATGGTTTATCCAGTTATTTAAACAAGACTATTTTAGCTGCTTATTAAACTATCTCGATAAAGACACTGTAGAAAATGAAAAGATGATTCTTGCATTATTATCGAAACATCCAGTGTATGCAACTGATTTTTTAAATCAAAATAGTTTACAGGTAGCTTGGAAATTTTATTTACAGCAAAAGGATTATAAAAGTGCCTTGGAGGCTATTCAACTTGTGATTCAGCAAGAGTCTGATCAAACTAAATTAAATGAATATTCTTCTTGGATAAAAATATTTGAAGCTGCTTTACTACAATAAATAAAAGAATTGAACCCCCTCCCTATTATCTCTCTCTCTCTCTCTCTCTCCTTGATATTTAAAAGCCCATTTATGTTTCTACTGATTTTCTCCTCGAAACTAATCATATAGTTTTATTTTTTGCAGGGTTTACAATAAAACAATATACTTTTTTTTTTTTTTTTTTTTTTTTTCTTTGAAACTGAAATTGTTCTTTTGTAGTTACACATTCACGCAAGAAGCTTTTTCACGAGAGAAGGGGGGGAAAAGAGAGGGGATAACCGTCAAAAATTGAAGGCTATCCATCCCTTTTTTGCTGTACATATTACATTTTATTCATTCCACTCGAGTATATATCATGAATGTTCATTTTGTCAAATAAGCAAGTTATATATGCTTTTTTTCCCCCTCATCTGAGACCCTACTATCTGTCGCTTAAGAGTCCCCTTCCACACGCGGTTATTGTTATTACAAGAAACATGCCACAGAAAGAAAGAGTACTCTCTTATTACTTTTAATAAGACTAATGTGACAACCTATGGTTACTATGCAACTGTTTGCATATATAAGATTGATATTTTTTCTGTGAAAAAAGGAATTTTTTTTTTCAAAGAGTATGGAAAATATGCCACGAAAAATTTAATAAGTAACCCTTAACGCTGCAAAAATAAAAAAGGTTGTATGAGTTTTTTTTTTGTGTGTGTAGCACGTGCAAAAGAGTGTCCCTAAGGAATCTACTGTGAAAAAAGATTACGGTATGTGTTAAAAGAGTAAAGAGTAAAAAAGATCTACATGATATTATTAAGGAGTGTCTCTCATTTTGTATGATGGTTTGTTTTTTTCATGAGCGTTTATGTACAAAGAGAGATTACTGTAACTAGCATGTTATCATACCTGGAGGGGGGAGTTTCTACTAAAAAGATATATATATTATTTTCGGTCAGTATAAAACTTTTTTTTTTTTTTTTTTTTTTTTTTTTTTTTTTTTTTTTTTTTTTAAAGTTTACATTTTCTATAAATTTAGTTACACTAATAGAAACTGACAAATTCAAACAATTTCTCCTAACATAAAAATATATATTATCTGACCAACGTAATTATGTATTATGTCAATCACCAATAACACCAACAGGGTTCTCCCTTGTGAATCAACTTTTTTTTTTTTCCTTATCGTTGGTTAACGTTTAGTATAAACTATTAATAGAGGTTTTGAACAAAATCTGTAAATTACTTTAAACGAATTTCAAACCGAAAATAAATATTTTGAAAATCGTCCCTGTCAAGTTCCCCTTTTGTATTACCTCTTCCCCTCAACTTGGTTTTTTCATAACTTCTGAGTATTCATCTGCAAAACAAATACTGACCGAAAAAAAATAGTGTATCTATAATTATGCATTTATATTATTATATTAGCAACCGGGGGGATCCCAATAGTAATTCGAAAACCAAATGCAAAACAATAACTTGTGCTACTGTTTGTACAGATAAACGCTATGCGTACGTGCGAAATATTGAAAAAGCTATATCTTTTTTTTTAAAAAAAATACCTATAATTTTTACACGTGTGCTGCTAAAGGTTTCTTAGAAACCATGGAAACATTGTTTGCTCGCCATTCTACAGCATAGGGAACTGGAACTTGCAGCCACATGCAAAAGCAAAAATTTGCTCAGCCTGTTATTGTCATTAAACATATATACTTCTACCTGCTTCTGTAGAGTTCTCAAGCCAAAGGAAGGCTTAGTCTTGTCTTGATTCTAACAAATGACTGCAAGAAAAAGATAATATACACGCACATACAAGAAAAAAGCGTAGTTGATGCATCATTTTAAGGGGGGGGGGACGAAAGATAGCCAGTTTTTTTTTTTTTTTTTTTTTTTTTTTTTTTTTGCCACCAACAAAGCTGTGCGGCAAAAAAAAAAGTAAATAATAATAACAAAGAGGTCTACTTTATGACAGTATTATTAAAAAAAAAAAAGAAGGGTGTGTTATAGGAGTTAAACTTGGGGATTCAAAAGTTACTTTTTTGAAGTTGCAAAATTTTGTATGCAAGTGAAAAAAAAAATACACAGATCAATTACTATTTCTTGTTTACAGAAGCAAAAGAACAAGCAAACAAATTACAAGTTCCAGACTAATTTACGTTCATTTTGCATAATCAATACAAAGAAGGAAAAAAAAAAAAAAAAGGTATATGAGTTTATTTTAGAAGGAAAAAGAAAATGCTACAAGTGCATCTTTTACAGTATTTACAGTTATTGACAAAGGTTTGTCGTTTGTTATTCTCCGTGTTTTAACACACGTACAAAATCTCTGTAATTAAAATTCCCTTCATCATCAATAACCGAGCCTTTAAACATAATATCAACCTACAAAAAAAAAAAAAAAAAAAAAAAGTTAAATGCAAGATATAAATCAAGCTGCTTATTTATACCTCTTCGTCTGTAAACCTATCACCCATTGTTGTCATACACTCTCTTAAATGGGTAGCATTAATTTTTCCATTTCTATCATCATCAAAGGCCGAAAATGCCTTCAAGATGACATTTTCTTGATCTGTATCAGCTAATTTATCAGCCATCAGAGTTAAAAACACAGTAAAATTAATAGGTCCCGTGGCATCACCCATCATCAATTCGATTTCTTCTGTTGTAGCAGGTTGGCCTAAATTAAAATTTATAAGTTGGTGGTGGTTGAGATAATAAACAAAACTGTACCTAATCTTTCAAAAGTCACTTTGAGATCATTAATGTCTACTAAACCATCACTGTTTGTATCCATGATACTAAATGCATCCTTGAATTCCATGACCTGTGCCTTGTCAAACATGGCAAACACGTTGGAGTTCTGACGTCTCTTGTTCTTTTTTTATAGAAATACGGAGGATTAATTTAAAAAAAAAAGACGGATTAATTAACCAACACAACTTACAATAGGTGCCATTTTTATGTGTAAATTTAGTATATAGAAAAGAAAGAGATAGAAAAAAAAAAGAGAGAGAGAGAGAGAGAGAGAGAAATGACGAGGTTTGTATTCTTTATTGAGAATGCTTTGTTTTTATTATATATAATCCTAGTTTAGAAAAAAGAATAACATAATGCCTTTTTTAAAATATGAATTGAATCTCCGCTCTTAAGTGAAGCTGACAGAGAAGATGAAAAAAAAAAAAAAAAGGAGAGGGACGACGGAGAAGATATTATTTATAAGAAAAAATAAAATAAAAAAATAAAAAAAAAGGTGGTGGTTTTATACAGAGTGAAAACTGCACATGTATTGTATATATTGTATTTTACATATTATGCTATCATAGTGTAGTATTTCATATATTATTTTGCACTATAAAAAAGGGGTGGATTCAAGAGAGACAGTTCATAAAGAGTTATCTAGTTTTTATAAAATAAAAAAAACATTCCTATGTATCTTGATTTTCTAAAACCCACCCCTTTACCTTCCTAAAATAAGAGTAAAATGATTAACATATATGTGAAAAAGGTTTTGTATATCTTATCATTTCATTATTATTTTGGTTCGACTTGCATTAAGGGAGAGAAAAAAAAGATAGATAGATAGAGAGAGAGAGAGGGACAATTACGCTCTATAATATTCAGGGCCTGTTTATATGCCACCTTCCCCGTGTCTGGAGGATGTTGATGGAATGGCCGGATTAGACAAGGCTGCATAGATTGGATCGAAAATATGCAAAATGCAATATCCGTAATAATCTTTTTTCTTTATTTTTATTCTGTATTTTGAGCACTTGACTTACTTCTTCCTATAAGCCAAAAGACCTAGACTATAAAGATAAATGCAAAGTAAAGTAACAACAAAAAGTAAAAAAGAAAAAAAGTAAAAATAAATGAAGATCATCTGCTTCTAATGCAATAAACAAAAGAAGTTTTAATCTGCAGGAAAGTTCTACATAGATTTTTTACTGTAAGTTTATATAACGTTATGTTTATGTATAGTGTATATCTAGCCTTTCTGTTCCTCCCCCCCTTTTTTTTTTTTTTTTTTTTTTTTTATTCTTTGTGAGGACACACACACCCATATACACACACACACACACACAAACACACAAAACCCCCCCGTTTATATTAAGCTTATAAAGAAAAACACCTCCTTTAACAATCCAACTTCTAATAGAAAAAAAAAAAAAAAAAAAGCATATATTTCATTCAATTTGAATTTTTTTGTTTCTTTTTTCTTTTCTTTTTTTCACTTTGATAAAAAAAAAATATATATATACATTTTTTTTTAATTTTATATACAAATATATAATCCTTTTTTGTAATAATACCACCTAATTTTTTTTTATTTTTTTTTTTTTATTTTATATACATCCTCTTTTATATACTAATAATAATAATAATAAAAAAAAAAGAAAAGAAGAACAAAAAAAAAAAAAAATATATAAAGGGAAAATAACGAAAATGTCCAATTATCATCACCACAGTGAAGACCCTACTTTGATCGCTACACCCAACCAGTCAACTATGCTTGACGATGTAAAGATTGATTTCCGAGACACACTTAAAGCTCATAATGATCCCAGCAACCCATTTGCATTTGTACCAGACCAACTCTCGGCCCTTATGGACCCCAAAAACCTACCCTTGCTCCGTTCGTTCGGTGGTCTAGAGGGCCTTGCTCGTGGTCTTCAAGTAGATATCCAGTCTGGTTTAACACCTAACGCACCTAAACATCAAAATATTACACTAAACCAAGTTTTAAAGGAAAAGGATGACTCTGTCTATGTTGAAGAAATCGAATTCAAGAGAACACCTACTGTACATTCTCTAGGTAGACAATTAACTCATCGTACTGACGCTACCGTCTCCGCCCCTGACGCTTCGGCTTTTCCTCAGCGAAAGCATGCCTTTGGCTCCAATATCTTGCCTGAAACCCAGTCCAAAAGCATATTCCAACTGATGTGGATTGCCTTTCAAGATAAAACTCTGGTACGTTTTTTTTTTTTTTTTTTTTTTTTTTTGCATAATTTTAATTAACTTCTCTTTAAAAAAAATATAGATCCTGTTAGCTATTGCGGCTGTAGTCTCTTTAGGTGTCGGTCTCTACGAAGATATCGCAGTCCCTGAATACGATACATTCGGTCAACGTATCCCCGGTGTAAAATGGGTTGAAGGTGTCGCTATTATCGTAGCCATTTTAATGGTAGTCATGGTAGGCAGTGTAAACGATTTCCAAAAAGAAAAGCAATTTCGTAAATTAAACGCCAAAAAAGATGATCGAGCAGTCAAAGTAAAAAAAAACCCTCCCTAATTTTACATTAAAAAAAAAAACTAAGAAACCCTTTTTTTTTTTTTTCTAGGCAACACGTGAGTCTACGGTAATTATGATTTCTGTTTACGATATTCAAGTAGGTGATATTCTTCACCTTGAACCAGGAGACATTGTAGCCGTCGACGGTGTGTTTATCGAAGGCCATAACCTCAAGTGTGATGAATCAGCTGCAACAGGAGAATCAGACGCGGTACGTAAGCAGCCCTGGCAAATGTGCGAGCGGTTAGCTGCGGTATCCGAAAAGGAGCATCAAAGACCTGCCATGGACTCTCCTTCTTCGTCCGAATCCGGATTTAAACCTACTAAAAAAACTGCCCCTGTTGAACACAAGTCCACACCTGACCCATTTATTATCTCTGGCTCCAAGGTCTTGGAAGGTGTCTGTACTTACCTCGTCACCTCTATCGGAGAAAACTCTTACTATGGCCGTACCATGATGGCCCTTCGTTCCGAGCCTGAAAGCACCCCCTTGCAAGAGAAATTAAACCATTTGGCTGAGACAATTGCTAAAATGGGTTCTGCTGTAGGTCTGTTGATGCTGATCGTCCTCTTGATTCGTTATTTCGTTGGATGGAAGTCAGGTGTACCTGATCAACCTACTGAAATCGTGATGGCTATTATGAAAATTTTGATTGTCGTTGTAACTATTGTAGTTGTTGCTGTTCCTGAAGGTTTACCTTTAGCTGTTACACTTGGTAAGTTTTTTTTTTTTTTTTTCTCTTTTCTTAAAATGCTAACCTTAAAAAAAAATTAGCTCTTGCCTATGCTACACAACGTATGTTGAAAGATAACAATTTGGTCCGTGTCCTTGCTGCTTGTGAAACCATGGGTAACGCAACTACGATCTGCTCCGACAAAACCGGTACATTAACGCAAAACAAAATGACAGTGGTTGCCGGTACATTTGGCTCTTCATTCCGGTTCATCAACAACCCACCGTCGTCTCGGTCAGATCTTGTGGATATCAAGAAAGTTGGCGCCACCGCACCCAAGGACGCCCTTAACCTCATTAACCAGTCCATCGCCGTAAACTCCAACGCGTTTGAAGGCGAGAACGAAAAAGGCGAGCCTTGCTTTGTCGGCAACAAGACCGAGACCGCCTTACTTCAATTCTCTCGTGAGATTCATGCCGAGCACTACGACACCTTGCGTACACGCTGGCCCATCGAGCAAGTCTACCCTTTCAGTTCTGAGCGCAAAGCAATGGCTACTGTCTTGGAAATCCCGCATCCCACCAAGCCCCAGCAAGTCATGTACCGTGTCCACGTCAAAGGTGCCTCCGAAATCATCTTGGGACTCTGCTCCAAGATCCTGAGCCTGCAAAAGTCTTCTCGCGATGATTACAGCGGCGCAAGCACCCGCGAACTGACTCCCGACGATGTTGATCGTGTCGACCGCATCATTCAAAGTTACGCTACCCGTAGTTTAAGAACCATCGGTATCGCCTATATCGACTTTGAGCAGTGGCCACCCAAGGGCCCCTTGTTGAACCAAGACGACGACGTACCCTACGACGACATCGTCGAAGGCAACGACCTGACCTTCCTGGGTGTGGTCGGTATTGAAGATCCGCTTCGTGACGGTGTCCCTGAGGCCGTGAAAGCATGTCAACGTGCTGGTGTCTTTGTACGTATGGTCACTGGTGATAACGTGGTGACGGCAAAGAGTATTGCAAAGCAGTGCGGCATCTACACGCCAGGTGGGATCGTCATGGAGGGCCCTACCTTCAGAAAGCTGCCACAATCCGAGATGGACTCGGTGTTACCTCGTCTTCAGGTCTTGGCGCGTTCGAGTCCCGAAGATAAACGTATTTTGGTCAGTCGGTTGCGTGAGCTGGGTGATATTGTCGCCGTGACGGGTGACGGTACCAACGATGGTCCTGCTTTAAAGATGGCTGATGTCGGCTTCTCCATGGGTATCGCCGGTACCGAAGTAGCCAAGGAAGCTTCAAGTATTATTTTGATGGACGATAATTTCTCAAGTATCATCAAGGCCATCATGTGGGGTCGCTGCGTCAACGACGCCGTAAAGAAGTTCTTGGAGTTTCAAATCACTGTCAATCTTACCGCTGTTATCTCGACCTTTATCTCGGCCGTGGCGAGTGAGGACCAGAAATCTGTCTTGACCGCCGTCCAGTTGCTGTGGGTCAACTTGATCATGGATACTTTCGCTGCGCTTGCTTTAGCTACCGATCCTCCTACACCTGAACTGTTA
The DNA here is from genome assembly GCA_025201345.1 of Thamnidium elegans. NCBI lineage: Eukaryota > Fungi > Mucoromycota > Mucoromycetes > Mucorales > Mucoraceae > Thamnidium > Thamnidium elegans. Next base: position 933,264 of record JAIXMG010000006.1, on the reverse strand, counting down.
GACCGTATGCCAGACCCTCGTACTGCTCCCTTAATCACCTTGAAGATGTGGAAAATGATCATTGGTCAAGCCATTTTCCAAATTACCGTGACGCTCGTGCTTTTGTACGGAAATGTGCTTGGGCTCGAACCAGAAAGTGCAGTTTTACAAACAGTTGTCTTTAATACTTTTGTATTCTGTCAAATCTTCAATGAGATCAAGTAAGTAAAAAGGAAAAAAAAATTTATATATATCTTTTTTTTTATTGACTATTATTATTAGTTGTCGTCGTATCGATAGTCATCTTAATATCTTTTCAAACATCTTTGCAAACAAGTTCTTTATTATCATCTTCTTTATCTGTGTGCTTGGTCAGGTAGTGATTGTTCAGTTTGGTGGTGCTGCTTTCCAGGTGGTTCCACTGGGCGGTACGCATTGGGGGATTGCGATTGTTATCGGATTTTTCTCCTTACCGATCGGTGTTGTGATCCGTCTTATTCCTGACCATATCTTTGGCTTCTTATTCCGTGATCCGGCTACACGAGAGAAATATATGGGGGGACAGAATTCGACACCAGCAGTGTACATGGCTGGCAATGAACGTCTGCCCTGGAATTCTGTAGAAAGAAGTAACACTATGCGTTCTCGATCTTCCAAACATAACAATGATAACCACTCTTTTACTTCAGGATCTATTCGTAGTCTCAAGTAAAAAAAAAAAAAAAAAAAAAAAAAACCCTTTTTCCCCCTTTAATATTTCCTTCTGCATCATCTTTTATCCCCTCCTTTTTTTTTTTCTAAACAGACAAAAAAGGAGGGGGGAGGGTTTTTTTTTTTTTTTTTTTTTTACTTTTTTAATTATTTCATAATCGGTATGTTTCTTTTCTTCATCAACCGAAGTTCATGTATAGTGCTTCCCTTCTTCTTTTTCATTACACTCTTTCTTTTAAGGGTAATATTCAAACATCTTTTACTTAATTATACTTTTATTCATTCTTTATTAAAATACAAAAATTCAATAGATGATAAATTTTCCATGTACTAAGTTGTATACATTTTGTCTTGTACTAACGTAACTGAGTCCATACATTTTTAAAAAATAAAAAGAAAAGTCTTAAGAACTACAGGAGCATCTCATATCCTTATCCTAAACAATAGAATTGTTCAAATGAGTGATTTTTTTTTCTTTTGTGTATATGTAATTTACTTACAGGAATAGGACTATGAATCCATTCTTCTACGCGTGGATCTTGATAATGGTCTTGGAAAGGGTTGATACAAGCATCAAGACATGCATTCAGAACCTGTTTCGCCTCATCTTCTGTATCCTTCTCAAAGGACTCTATGACTTTCTCTGCAATTGAGTTTCGAAGCACAAATCGAGGATTGACAGCGTCCATCCTTTTCTTTCTCTCCTCGCAATCTGACTTTTCCTTGATCAGTCGATGACGATAGATAGCCAGCCAGGCCTTTAAGGTCTGCTTGCTTTCCTCTACCTGACTCTCCTGTTCGGCATAAATATCAAGCCACTCATGGACCGCCTTTTCATGGTCGCTTTCTTCGCCTTCGCTCGTCATTTTATAATTACTAAGCGATCTGTAGAACTTGTGGTAGTCGATATGGTGGTTAGTCATCCAGTCCAGTAAAGGAATGATCACATCGTCCATGTCGCTTTTATTCTCTGAGCATTCTTTTAGCCCCAGCTTGGACCGCATCTTTGTCAATAAACTGGACATGAAATACTCTTTGAATTCTTCCTGCAGTAACTTTTGCACAAAATGTTGCGCTTTCGATCGGTATTCTTCCAGTACTTGCTCCGAGGTCACACCTTCACGCGTCTCGTCTTCTTTGGACGCAAAGACCAAGCTGTCCACTTGGTCGCCAGCGCCGATAAGCTCGAACAACGGGATGCTTAATCGCACCAAGTTGAATATACAAACAGAAGGTTGACGATGAAAAGCGTAACCTAAAATAAAATGAGTATAAAAAAAAACAGACTAAAAAAAGAGAGTGTGCTACTTTACGTCCAGTTTCGTCAGAGTGGTTACAGACGTAACGAGGGTTATAAAAATCCATGACTTGGAAAGGCCCGTAATCCATGGTTAGGCCCAACACAGACATGTTATCTGTGTTCATGACACCGTGATTAAACCCAATGGCTTGCCACTCCGCCACCATTTTCGCTGTATTCTTTGTGATATTTCTAAACATTTGCGCGTACTTATTGCCAGAGCCTTCCTGCTCCGTAACCACGTTCTCGATGGTGTAATCCGCTAGTTTTCGTACATTGTCCATATCGTCACGGTGATAGAATATCTCAAAGTTACCAAATCGAAGCCACGAAGGAGCCATGCGTGCTACGATAGCTCCAGTCTCGGGTTGAACTAAGATTTATATTAATACACGGCTGCTTAAAAATATCTCTTTTTTATTACTTTCTCTGGGCCCGTCTTCTCTGTAAACATCTCGGCTGGTCTCCACCAATGCTAATGCACGCGTTGTCGGTACACCTAAAGCATGCATATGCTCAGACATCAGAAATTCTCGGATACTTGATCTCAATACCGCATACCCGTCTCCAAACCGAGAATAAGGCGTTCTTCCCGCTCCTTTCAACTGTATTTCCCAAGACTGGCCTTTACTGTTGACGGTTTCGAATAATGAAATGGCTCTACCGTCACCGAGCTGTCCAGCATAATACCTGTTTTTTTTAAAAAAAAAAAAAGGATTAATAATCCATAATGCACTAAAAAAAAAAAAGTGCGAAACTTACCCGAATTGGTGTCCGGCGTAACATAAAGACCAAGGTCGAGTATCAGGTAATACCTTATTACCAGAAAAGACATCTGCAAAATCCTCGTCTGTGATATCTAGATCGATGGCTTGACAGGCAGGTTTCGAGATGGCCAAGACGATAGGGTCGGGCGCCTTTTCAGGATAGACGTGTGAGTAGACAGCGCCATGGACTGGACGCGGTGTGCGCATAATGTTGGGCTGGTTTTCGTCGGTTACATTCGTTGTGTAGATATCGCCAGGCAAACACTTTGTGAATTTCGTCGGTACATTAGGTAAAGACTTTAAAGAACGTGTAGTCATATTGCGAATGCTCATGATTTTTAAAACGGAAAAAGAGAAGAAAAGAATTGTTTTTTTTTTTTTTAGTTTACAATTTTAAGCGCTGCGCCAAAAAAAAAAAAAAAAAAAAAAAGTTAAGTTTTAATCGTTTAATTTATAAAGTGACAGGTTGAAAGAGGGAGGCAGGATATTCTCCGATGTAACAGACTCGAATATAAACTATCTAACGTGTAGAAAGAACAAAACATATTGTGATCCCTTATTAAAGCATTAAAAAGAAAAACATATAACAAATGACGTAAAAAGGAGGTTTTTTTTTTTTTCACTCTAGGAGGTAGAAAATGAATATGGCACCATTATATGAGAATTTTCAATAAATATGTGAGACTTTTTTTTTTTTTTTTTTTTATTCTTTTTCTATTTATATATCTTCTTTAACACACACACTTTAGCACATATCCATTCCTTTCTTTCATTCTCTTTAACCCTCAAAATGTTTTTAAAGCGAAAGGGTTCATACAAGTGGTCAGAAGCGTGTACAGAGTTTATCAAAGAAGTCGTGTTAAGAAGAAGACACACAAAGACGAAGCATATCATGTTGAACGACCCAAATCTTTGCTTGGATCAACTATCAGAATTTCAAAAGAGTTACGTTTCCTTTCCAGAATTTAATGATTCTACCATTAGCACCGATACAGAAACGGATCAATCTTGGGTCTCTTCTTCTTCAACTAGTCTATAAAAACTTATAATTTATACACACCTAATTCTTAATACATTCTTTAAAATATATAATTATATACACACAAAAAAAAAATAGAAAAAAGAAAAAAAATGATCCCAAAAAAAAAAGGAATTTCTATAATTCTACTTTATTATTGTTTATTTCAATGTGTTGGGGGGTTATTGTACGAGTTGTAATGAATTTCTGGTCTTTTTTTATTTATTTTTTTACAATTTGGAGATGACGGCAGCGGTGAATTCCTTAAGGGTGCTCTTTCCACCGATATCGACAGTCTTGGAAGTACCAGAGGCGATAGTATCGTAAACAGCAGAAGAGATCTTGTTGGCATGTTCATCCAAGTTCAAGTGTCTCAACATCATAACACTGGAAAGCAACATGGCGGTGGGGTTAGCAGAGTTTTGATCTTGGATATCAAGAGCAACGTGACGACAACCCTACAACACACATAAGAAACATTTAGTAAACCTATTTTTTTTTTCCAAAAAAAAAATTTAAACTTACAGGTTCGAACATAGCGAATTCACGACCAATGTTACAACCGGGAATCAAACCAGGGCTACCGATTAAACCAGCACCCTAAAAAAAAAGTGTTAGAAAAAAAAAAAAAAGATATTTTAGATATTTTTAATAGGTTACTTACGACGTTGGAGACAATGTTACCGTACAAGTTGGGCATGACCATAACATCGAATTGTTGAGGACGACAGACAAGTTGCATAGCAGTGTTATCAACAATCATATCGTTGACTTCAATGTTGTGGTGAGCATACTCCTTGGCGACTTCACGACAAGTACGCAAGAAAAGACCATCAGCCAATTTCCTATTTTAATCAAAATTAGTAACCCCATTTTTTTTTCCCCGCTTATTAAATAATAATAATAAAAAAAAAAAAACTTACATAATGTTGGCCTTGTGAATAATGGTAACCTTCTTACGGTTGTTCTTGACAGCAAAATCGAAAGCGAAACGAGCAATACGTTCAGTCTTGGTACGGGTAATGATCTTGAGAGACTCAACAACACCGGGAACAGACTAAAAAGAAAAATCGGGTAAGTTAAAAAAAAAAAAAAAAAAAAAATGGCAAATATTAAAGCCGTTTTAAAATAAAAAAAAATCCTTACTTGATGTTCCAAACCAGAGTATTCACCTTCAGTGTTCTCACGAATGATGGCAATATCAACATTGCTCAAACGAGAAGAGACACCGGGAATGTTCTTACAGAGAGAGAGAGAAGCATACATATCCAAATCCTTACGCATAGTAACGTTGAAAGACTTGTGACCAAGCTTGGAGGTGGGAGTGAAAAGGGTACCCTTGATACCAACCTTGTTACGACGAAGAGACTCAATAGACTCTTGGTACAACTTATCGTCTTCAGAGGTCAAACCAGAGACATCGTATTGCTCAAATTCAACAGGAACATTGGCAGCCTTGAAAACATCCTTGACGGACATGGCAATCTCTTGACCAATACCATCACCAGGAATCATGGTAACGGTATATTTACCTCCATACTTCTTGGGGAAGATCTATTGTAGATGGTGTAAGCTATTATTAAAAGAAAAAATATTTTTTTTTTTTTCTATATAAAAAAAAAAAAAAAAAAAAAAAAAAAAAACTTACAGTCTTTTGCTCAACGGGAGCAGGGGTGGGAATATAACTGGCTTGAGAAGCGAAACCACGAGTAGCCTATGCAATATATAAAATATGTACAAAAAGAAAAGGATAGGTTGTAAGTCAAGTATATTCTATTGTATTGTGTGTATATATATGCTTGCAAGAAGAAGAAGAAGAAGAAAGTGGAACGAAAATGATATACCTGCTTGACGCTGACAATAGTAGGTCTAGAGATAACGTTACGAAGCATCTTTTTTATATTTTTTGTTTACAAAAAGGGAAGAGGAAGGTAAATTAAGTTGGTCGGGTAAACGACTGGAAATATAATAATTTTTTTTTTATTTTATTTTAACCCCAGGGGGGGTGGGATGTCCATGGTTTTTATTTTATTTTAACAGAGCCTGTACGTCAGAAAATGCAACCTTAAAAAAAAAAACTATTTTATACTATATATTTCTGTCAATTCTTTTCTTTTTAAAAAAGAAAAAAGGTTGATTTAAACAAGCAAAAAAAAAAGCTCTTTTATTATTATTATTATCTTTATTATAAAAGGGTTGATTACAAAACTTTATCTGATGCGATATGGTGACCAGTAAATGTTGTACAACTCATTTTAGTGTCCGTTTTACTTTCTTTTTACAAGTCTTTTTGATTACGTTATCTTTAATCGGTTTACCAAATCATTTAAGCCAAAAACGTAATTTACCCTTCTTTAAAGTAATAAACAATCGTGTTATTTGCTTAATACCTCATTATTGCATGATACGCTTATCAAAAGTAATCTTTTTATTGTACTTGAGAATCCCAAATTCCTGGACCATGTGAAAGCTATATTTTTTTTTATGGCAAAACGTCTATCCGCTTTTATTTTATACCCGCCCTATTGTAGCGACCCTTAAGCCCATATACTTTTTTTTTTTTTTTCCAACAAAAATGTATCGCACTTTTAAAGAGTGTTGCACAATTCAGGAAAATAGTGCTGCATGTCAAGAGAACCTTTTTTGCTGCAAAAAAAAAAAAAAAACTTTATTTTTATTTGAATATAGCTAATAAAGGGGTATTCAGTTTTAAACATTTGAAGAAAATATGGTTTGTCAATTAAATTGTTGTAGAACCATTTGAATGCAATATATTCAAATTCCATTAGATATACCAATGACACTAACATTACTGGTAGCTATAGATACTACTGTTAAGCAACAATTAACATTATTTCGTTCAAGTAGATGGATTCTGGTTGTGTTTAGAAACAAGATAATTTAATTATTTCGTGATTACATAAGACCCCTTACCGTACAATTTTTTTTTTCTGTGTATTTATATTAAAAAGATCTGTACACTTATTGTTCGTGCAGCAAGTTCCTTTTATATATATATTCGTATGAATACGGATAAACGAGACTAAAAAGTGATATATTACTCGTTATTCTTTATCAAACCGGTATTCCCTGCAATTGGTTGATTATATCTGATAGTGGTGAGGTTAACCCTACGCTACTTCAATGTTGCTAGACTCAAGTAAAAAAAAAAAGAGTAACTAATTACATCCTCCACTCAGCTATTAAATACTTTATTTTTCAAGACGAAAATTACATGTATTACGATTTCTTATAAATAAGGTATTAAAGAGACAATAATGGCTTTTCGATATCTCAAACGACTTTTAATGTTTAAAATACACACTTCGTTTACAGTCAACTCTCATCAAACCGTACTTCTTACAATAAACAACTTTTGAACGTTAAAAATCTTTTTAAGAAGGGAAAATATCAGTACAACATTCTATTCAGCTAAATATATATATATATATATATATAACGAGCACAAAAAAGAAGTGAGACATATTATCCTTTCATGCGCTCACTTAACTTTGTTTATCCATATAAAAAGTACATAAATAACTGATCGACGTATAAAATACGAATACATATCCGAATGATTAAATAGATTTCATGAGTAAATATGTAAAACATGAGCACAGAAATATAAGGTTTTTACACTTTGATACTTTAAAAAGGATCTATTGTGCAACCATATTAAAGGAATTTGTATGGTAACTCCATTTGCATAAATGGAAGCTTAAGGGGAGGATATTTACCTGAAGCAAAGTGGAAAAACCGCCGGTGAGCTGATTGTAGATACAGAAACCGTAGTTTCATTGAATAGAAAGAGGATTACTAGTATAAGCGATTTAACCATAACCATATATCATCAAAAAAAAACAATTAAATAAAACAAAGTCGGATTCATTTTATATTAACCATAAATGTAACTATTTTATTTACAGTGGTAATCTCGAATAATAGAGCAAGTACAATAGCTTTAATAAAGAGACGGTCGTATGGTTGATTCAAGCTAAATTTTACTGCCGCGCTTTTATTATGATTAGATAAAATAAACTGTGGTTCGGTAGAAAACGACAAGTATCAAACACATCAAAACATAACATCATAATCAAATGCTAGAAAAAAAAGCACCAGATGATAGCAAATACCGTAGAAAAATTCAGTTACAATAAGTCGTGTACATAAATCAGCAAGAAGTAGACAACCAGAAGAAAATAGTAATAATGGAAAAAGAGCCGGTTACGATGAATGGTTTATATCAAGCACCATAAAGTAGACTACCAGAAGTAAACACCAAGTAGTCAAACACCAAGTAGTTAAAAACCAGGTAGCAATATACCAAGAAGTCATATACCTAGAATCGAGTAACAGAAACGACTACCAAAACCAGACACTATGTATGAAATATTAGATGCGAGCTCTTTTTTTTTTTTTTTTTTTTTTTTTTTTTAATAACCGCAAAATCACCTAAATGAACCAGCTCCATAAAGCATAAGATCGTGACTACTCGGTATAAAGTGAAGCCCAAGCATACATCTAGAACTTTTACGCTTGTAAACATCACCAGGAGTTCATAATAAGGAATACTTGAAGTCTCATTCACCTCGCATAACTCCTCACTTACAAATCCTCGCCATCTCCCTCATTCGGAGACAGCCACAAACGTAATTATCCGTAGAAGACGTCAGGTTTAACGATAGTAACGGGAAGCCCTTATAAGTCCTGCAGAAACCCGGAACCAAACGCGTCCCCAGTGCTCCAAAATAAAGAATATTCCGTTTCAAGTACGTCTACGGTTCCTGCAATGAAAAGCGTAAGAGCACCCTAAAAGTCTGAAGACCCTATATCAAGTTTGTAATGATTGAAAAACGCCTACATTTGACGGTAATGAAAGTATTTGTAGTAGTGTTGTATAATTTTCTGAAGGAACCCCAGAGGTCTTTCAAGAACTGAATAATTTCATAGTGGAAAGAAAAGGGAAAGAAAGGAAAAAAGGAAATCCAGACATAAATAAACAAAAGTGAGAGAAATTTTTTTTTTAATTAGTTAATGATTTGTTTACTTTTTCATGAGTAAAAGATATATAAATATACTTCTATTTACTTGGTGAATCGAGTTACATGTTAATACTATCCGTCTAAGTTTTTCTTCTTCTTGTACGTGATTATTTGAATTATTACGTTTCTTTATAAAGTAATTTTTTTTATAAAGAGAGGAAGTGAGCAACTTTTATCTCACATTACATTTTATAAAAAGGAAAATGTTTCATTTTAATCATAATGTTTGTTATAAGAAATTCGATAAGACCTCCTTCTCACGCGCTATTTTTTTTTATTGAAAACGGTAAGTTCCTGATCCACATAATTGTACTTATGGCCTTATCTGCAAATAACTAACTACAAAACCGATATTGTTCAATTATTTAAAATATAACAACTGGTGGCATTTATCATAGAAGGATATTGTCGGATAAAATCGAGCTTTTTAGTCTAGACAGCATGTTATTTACCGAAAAACTCTTTACTCAACAAAATATATCTTTCAGCCAATCAGGTATTAAATTAATTATTAAAAAAAAACAACAGAAAAAGTGTTTTTTTTGATATTACGGATACGGATGATCCATTTTGTAACTAAAAAAAAGAGTACACACAATATTTGTAAACGTTGCTTGCCTTCTTATGATTGACGTGATTGTTTGATAGGAAATACTCGTACCATTTCACAAAAATGGCAAAACAACGAAAATGAATAAACGCTAAAAATATTGGCTGGCTTGATTTTTTTATGTACTTCAAAAGTTTTGAGTTTACCTGCAGCAGTTTAGTTGATGTAACGTTAAGCTGAGATCTATTTTTTTTTTTAAAAAAGAGAAATAGTAGAAATTAATAAATGAAAATGGTTAATAGAATTTAATCTCGCGTCTTTTTATTATCATTCATTTCATTGAAATTTCCTTATGACACTAGAGTATCAAAACAACGACAAAAAGCTCCTTCCATTACAGCGATAGAAAAAGTAAAAGGCAATTTATATTTAGTAGTGTTTCTAGCTTTAACCAGCACTGGAGGGGAGAATATATTTTTTGAAAGCCGAATGACACAGTACGACCACACAAACACCGGCTGCTCGGAGGGGAATTAGTATAAAAAAATAATAAAACTCCATTACCTATTACCTTTTTATCTTTTTTTTTTTTTCATTATGAACGACATTAAGCAATCTATTACACATACCATTGACGGTCTCGATAAGGAACTTCGAGAGATTAGTCTCAAGGTAACTAAACGCTTTACATAAAAATATTCCTCATACTTATAAAAACTTATAGGTTCATGACGATCCCGAGTTAGGAAACAAAGAGTTCCACGCTTATAACCTCTTGACAAAGTACCTTGCCGGTAAAGGATTTGACATGACTTATGAAGCCTCTGGTTTAAAGACTGCTTTTATGGCAAAGTACAGTAACAGCAGCTCCGGCAGAAGAGTTGGTTTTGTTTGTGAATATGATGCTTTACCTGGGTAAAAAAAAAAAAAGAAAAAAAAAATATAAAACTGTGTTAATAAAACTTGTTTTTAGTATTGGACACGCATGTGGCCATAACATTATTACTGTTCAAGGTCTTGCTTGTACACTTGCCTTTAAGGAATTAATGGATAAAGGTTTAGTTCAAGGTACTGTTGTCCTCTTTGGCACTCCTGCTGAAGAAACTACAAATGGAAAGATCAATTTTGTAAAGGAAGGTATTGTTCAAGATAATGTGGATTATGCCATGATGTTGGTAAGTGGGAGGGTTTTTACAAATCTTTTTCTTTTCCCCCCAGCTAAATTTTTTATTTTTTTTTTAGCATCCTTTTGCTGTTGATGGGTTATACGGTAGAATGTTAGCATTAGATGCGCTTGATGTTGAGTTCTTTGGTAAGGCTTCTCATGCCGGTATGGCTCCTTGGAACGGTGTAAACGCTGTAGATGCCTTAATGCAAGGTTTCGATAACATTGGTTTATTAAGACAACAAACCATCCCCACAGACAGGTAAAAAAAAATCTTGTCTCACGCTTATTTTCACACGATTTTTTATTAATATTTAAATTTTTAGACTTCACGGTATTATTACAAACGGTGGTAATTCTCCTAATGTCATCCCAGCTTATTCCTCCGCTCGTTTTTATGCTCGTTCCATCACCAGAAACCAACTCAAGGCATTAAAGCCCCGCGTCGAAAACTGTTTTAAAGCCGCTGCTCTTGCCACTGGCTGTAACTACAAATTGAATTGGGCACCATTGGGACCTGTCGAAGATGTTTTTATGAACGATGCTATGACTGCTGATTTCAAGCATTATATGGAAAAGGAAGGTATCAAGTACCGTACACGTACAGAAGAAGAACAAACCAGTACCGGTAGTACTGATATGGGTAACTTTAGTTATGTTGTGCCTACCATTCATCCTGCCTACGGTATTCATACCGATGCTGCTAACCATACCAAAGAATTTGCTGCTGCTGCCAGACTTCCTCGTGCTCACCAAGATACCATTCGTGCTGCAAAGTGTTTAGCTTTCACTGCTGCTAAAGTCATGACAAGTGATACCTTTTATCAACAAGTTGTTGATGATTTTAAAAAGGGGAAGCCTCAATAAAATAGTATAGGTTTTAGAAATACGGCCTTTTTTTTTTGATAAATATATACAAAAAAATCTTACGAAATGCTTGCATTATTCCTCCCCTTATCTTGTTGATAATGCAGTTTATGTAAGTTAGTCCAAATTTTAAACTGTTAAGAATGGAACTATACTTCATATGATGTATTTATCTCTCTACCCCACTTTTTTTCACTCACACTTTGTACAACATAATTGCATGAGAAAAAAAACACACACATTTCGCACGTATCTAACTATATACCTATATGTATAATATGCTTTTTGTTTTTCACACGAATATAAATAGCCCTTTTTTATTTGTTTTTGCTTTAACCTTCGTTTATTCTCTCTTTTTTTTTTTAAAACAAATAATGAACCAACTTATTGACCAAGACCTCTGGCAAGCTGCCAGCGATAAAATTGACTGGTTTACCAAACCCACCTCAATACTTGGTCCACGTCCGGGCCCAAACCCTTATACCTGGTTCCCCAACGGCCAACTCAATACCTGTTACAATTGTCTCGATCGTCATGTAAGTACATTAGGCAATCAGCCTTGTTTAATATGGGATTCGTCCGTTACGGAAACGCAACGTACCTACACGTATGCGCAAGTCCTTGACCGAGTTCAAGTACTAGCTGGTGTTTTTCATTCGTACGGTATTCAAAAAGGGGATACCATTTTGATTTATATGCCAATGGTACCTGAAGCCGTGTTTGCTTTCTTGGCCTGTGCTAGACTTGGTATTGTACACAGTGTTGTATTTGGTGGATTTGCTCCCAAGGAATTAGCAAAACGAATTGATGCTTGTAAACCTAAACTCGTACTTACTGCAAGTTGTGGTATCGAACCTAAACGCGTAATTCCTTACAAGCGTAAAGTTTATTCCTGTATAATTTTTTTTTCATACTTTTTTTTAATTTTTACTGGTTTTTTTTTTTTTAATTAGCTCTTTTGGAAGCTGCAATGAAATTATCTTCTCATCATGTACCTATTCGTATTGTATTTCAAAGACCTGGTCAGCAACGTGCGTTAATGAATTATGCTCAAGGAGATAGAGATTTCGACCAAGAGATGGAAAGAATTGAATCAAAAGGAAAGCACTTTAAAGAATGTGTGCCTGTTGGAAGTGATGACCCGTTATATGTATTGTATACAAGTGGAACAACAGGTGTACCAAAAGGTGTAGTACGATCCAACGGCGGTCACGCCGTGGTTTTGCAATGGTCTATTGATTATGTATTTAATATTAGGCGAGGAGATACAATATTTACTGCTAGTGATATTGGGTAATATTATATATTTGTAATAAAGTACACAAGATTAACTTTTTTATTTTATTTTCTAGATGGGCTGTAAGTCACAGCTACACAATTTATGGCCCAATGTTAATTGGTGCAACCACCATTTTATACGAAGGTAAACCAATTGGCTCACCTGACGCAGGTACATTTTGGCGCTTAGTATCCGACTACAACGTCAAAAGTATGTTTACTGCTCCTACCGCCGTCCGTGCTATTGCTCGTGAAGATCCACAAGGCCTGTTAGCAAAGAAGTACGATTTATCTTCACTTACCTCTTTGTTTTTGGCTGGTGAGAGAAGTGATCCAGAGACATTAAAGTGGTGTCAAAATTTAGTACATAAGAATTGTACAGTGATTGATAATTACTGGAGTACCGAATGTAAGTCTTTTTTTTTTTTTTTTTTTTTTTTTTGGGACGGAATTGTTTTTTGACGTTTTTTTTTAGTGGGTTCACCTGTTACGGCAACTTGTGCAGGCGTTGAAAAGGACGTAAGAGCTGCAGTCAAATGGGGTTCAGCCGGTAAACAAGTACCTGGCTCACGTATTGTTGTCTTAAAAGAAGACAGTTTACAAGAAACAACTGAACCTAATCAATTCGGTAACATTGTTTTAAAATTACCTTTACCACCCGGTGCGTTTCCTGGATTATGGGAAAATGAAGATGGCTACAAGACAAGTTATTTTGATAAGTTTCCTGGTTATTTTGATACAGGTGATGCTGGTTTGATTGATGAACAAGGGTAAAGTTCGCTTCTCTTTTTTTTTTTCTGAGTTGTCAAAAGTAACAACGTTTTATATATAGATTTGTACATATTATGTCAAGAACAGATGATATTATCAATATAGCCGGTCACCGTCTATCTACGGGTACCATTGAAGAAATCCTTATCTCTCATCCTATGGTAGCAGAATGTTGTGTAGTACCTTTACCAGACAAATTAAAGGGCCATGTCCCGCTTGGTATCCTTGTACTTTCTCATGGCTCTGTAGATGAGCCTACTCTACTTAAAGAGCTCGTACATGCTACGCGTCGTGACTTGGGCGCCATTGCTTGTTTTGAAACCGCTGTTGTTGTACCTAAATTACCAAAGACAAGAAGTGGCAAGGTATTGCGTAGAAGTGTTCGAGAGATGGTAGACGGAAAGAAAATTAATATGCCAGCTACAATTGAAGATGAAGATACCTTATATGATATTTATAATATCTTAAAATCTAGAAATTTAATTCCAAGTGGTGCTCCTGGTTTTGTGAAAGCTAAATTATAGTTCTTTTCATTTATAAATAAAATTATATATTAGGTCCGTGCGTAACAAAGAAAAAAAAAGACTTTTATACGTCAAGATGTTATAAAAAAAAAGTATAAATAGAGGCAGGGTATTTCATCTAACCTTTGTAACTTTTCTTTTTCTAAGAAAAAAAAGTATCTGTTCTGGAAGCTTATGTTAAACTGTTGGAACCCTCCTTTACTCGAAAGAGAACTAATTTACTTATTAAAGTGGAAATAAAGCGTTTTGTACGGATTATTCGTAAGATATACAAATCGGAAAATGAAGCTGTTATGGATAGAATCGCATCAAATAATCAACAGCAGCCAGTTGATTATAGTCAAAATAATAGCATCGGCCGCCGTTTTATCTCTCCAAAGACTGATATATTTGAATTACAAAAAAATCAATACACTATTGGAAACAAGAAAAATAAATTAATTTGGAATTTACGCGCAGAATATGAGGACGATAATTATAAGCCTGAATTTATCGAGGATATAACTGAAGCTATAAAAAATATAAAAAACGATTATGAACAAGTAACTTGTAAATATTGGGACGAGTTTGTTATTGAAAGGGTTGAAAAAAAGTCGCCTTCTACTACCTAATTAAAGTTACCCTCACTTTTTTTTAATAAAATATTCATATTTATATATCTAGGATGTCCTGTTTTTTAGAATGTTGATTATGTTGTAGTATTACAGCCTGTAGTTATTCAGACGGAGAATAAAATAAACGCTTTAACTTGTAAAAAATCAGTTCAATTGCCGCAAGGACGGACTATTACAGTATTAAGAATTAGCCTTCTTTTTTTTTGTTTTTTTTTCTATTTTCTCTTTTCTTTTTTAACAATTTACAAACTAATTAGAAACTTACGATATGGGACAAACACTATCCGAACCCCTTACAGACAAAACGACAACGGAAGGGAACGATAAACGAGTACTTTATGGAGCTTCTAGTATGCAAGGTTGGAGAACCAGTAAGTTTTTTTTTTTCTTTCTGTCACTTTTTTTTTTTTTTTTTTTTTTTCGCTAACAAAAAAAGGATTAGATATGGAAGACGCACATACTACAATTAGCTCCTATGGTGAGTCTGGCGCCAGTTTCTTTGCCGTGTTTGATGGTCATGGGGGAGAAGCGGTTGCAAAATACAGTGGAAAAAAACTTTACAAAAAAATTATGGACACACCCGCGTTTGAACGAGGCAGGTATCGAGATGCAATTCGGACAGGGTATTATGGTATAGATGAAGATTTATTAAAAGGTATATATAAAAGAGAAAAAAAAAAACCTGGTGATTAAAAAAAAAACCTTTCCAGATCCCGCATTTGAAGAGGATCACTCTGGCTGTACTGCTGTAGCTGCGCTACTGACAAGAAATAACGTCTTGTATGTAAGTAATGCCGGAGATTCAAGAGCTGTGATTAGTACGCGAGATGGTAGAGCTATCCCACTATCACAAGATCATAAGCCGAAATTGCCTAAAGAAGAGCTTCGAATCCGTACTGCAGGTGGGCATGTGGAAAATGGTAGAGTGAATGGAAGTTTAGCGTTGTCGAGAGCTCTTGGCGATTTTAATTTTAAAGCAAATCCTAGTCTTTCACCGGATAAACAAGCTGTCACTGGTAAGAGAGAGAGAGAGAGAGAGAGAGAGAGAGAGAGAGGGAAAAAGAGAAAGAGAAAGAGAGAAAATATATGAAAAGATAATTAACGGGAAGGGGGTTTTTTTTTTTAATTTTACCTAGCTGAGCCAGATATTATTGAACACTTATTAACAGATCATGATGAATTTGTGGTGTTGGCATGTGACGGTATTTGGGATTGCCTTAGTAACCAACAGGTAGTAGACTTTATTCGATACCAATTATGTCAACATAAATCCATGGGACCTATCTGTGAAGAGCTTATGGATTATTGTTTAGCAGAGAAAGCTAATATGGCTGGTATTGGATGTGATAATATGACAGTAGTGATTATAGGATTCTTACGCCGTCGTACACCACAAGAATGGTATGACTGGATGGCATCTAAACCGTGTCCTAATTTACCTACTAAAAAAGCAATTTTACTTGCTCCTATAGAAAAGAAACAATAGAATAAAAAGTTTTTATTTGTATAATTTTAATGCACTTCGACTTAATAATCGAATATTATTTACAAATGTTTCAACCATCGATGTATAGTGAGAGGGTTCTTTACGATCATTCTTTAACTTTTCTAACCCAAGCGCTTTGGCATCTGCAAATTCTAGTTCCAACTCATGACGTACGTCGGGATCTCGGTCCTATCAAGAATTTATTTTAGCTCCTAAAATAAATTTTTTAAATGCATCAAAATTTAAACTTACTGCTGAGCCTTTAACTTGTGTAAGATCAAATGCGATACCACCATGTTGGTATGATATCCGATCCTTATTACGTTCAAAAATAGGATTTGTAGTAGGTTTTGATCTTGGTTTTTCAATATTGATAGATATTCTATAATCTAAAGCTTGATTGGGTGAATGAATATTAAGATCTGCTACTCTAATCTTTTCAATAATGCCATTTTCAACAATCTATAATAGTCTAGCTTTTTAGTAAAAAAAAAAAAAAAAAAAAAAACGCGTGTTTCATGCTATTATAACTTTACTTTTCCTGTTGATTGTTCTGTTGTTACTCTACATTTGTTTCGTCCCATTTCATAAAATCGATCGGTTTCAATAGTGTGTTTATATTTAACACGCTCACCCTAAATTACTTAGTTTTTAAAAAAAAAGTCCAAAGTGAAATTTATCTTTTTTTTTCTACCTTGTATTCGCGCGCTTGCGTTCTATTGACAGTTTCGTTCAACATCTTGTTAAAGTGACGGTGTTGTTCTAAAGGCATATCCGCAACAAAGCGATACTGTCTAGTGGATTCAGGCTCCAAAACTACACAAAGAAAGATGTGTTGGCAAACTTGTTTAAAATTAGATCAATAGGTTTATAAATTACCTGTTTCTGTTTTAGCACCAATGTTCATACGTTGGTTAGAACGTTTATCTACAAAGATACCCAACTTTGCTTCAATCTAACTTGGACAAAGTGGTGAATATAACAGATCAAATGCAAAAGATTATTTTAAATTACCTCGACGTTTTCCAAATGAACATGTTCTGCAATAAAATCTGCAATATATTTCGTAATGTCGTCTACTGGCTTAATACCAAAAATTGAAGGCTCTCTTATAGTTACAGCTTGACGTTTATGAACAGGAACTGAAGCAATGTCAGCTTCTGAAGCAGTTCTCTTTTTTGATTCCATTTTGTTTAATATATAACAACAGAAAAAAAAATTCGAAAAAAAAACCCCGGGGTGAAAGTATAAAAAGGAAATAATTATAAAAAAAGGAAAAAAAAAAAAAAAAAAAAGTTATATATATATTTTTTTGGGTTTGGAAATATTTATGAAATAAAAATGAATATAAAAAAAAAGAGAGAGAAAAGGATAGTGAGTGAGAGAGGGGTAAAAAAAAAAAAGAGAGAAAGAGAGTATTAAATATTTATAAAACAGTACAACCCTTTGACTTCTTCTTCTTTGATACCATTAATGCAGCTCTTGTTGCATGTTCGAATACTTCGCGTACACCTTCACCTGTCTTGGCGGAACACTCGAGATACTTGTAAGCACTAATTCTTTGCGCAACCGAAGCACCCTATAATATTGTGATACATTAAATATTTTCTATTTTAAAATCACAAGTTTTTTTTTTTTTTTTTACCTCGTCAGAACCAACAGGTTTTTGTGAATTTCTTCTAAGTTCTTCAATTGTTGCAGCATCATTTCTCAAATCTTTCTTGCAACCTACTAAAAGAATAGGTAAACCTTGACAAAAGTGAAGAACTTCAGAAATCCACTACAAAAAAAAAAGGAAAAAAAAAAGTTAGTATAAAATAAGGGGAAAGTCATTTTTTAAGGGGAAAAAATAAAATAAAAATACCTTTTCTTGTACGTTCTCCAAAGAATCGGGAGAGTCAACAGCGAAACAGATTAAGATAACATGAGAATCAGGGTATGACAAGGGTCTAAGACGATCATAATCCTCTTGACCTAAACAGTTTGTTTAATAAGAAAGAAACAAAAAAAAAAAAAGAAACAAGAAAAAGAGAAGAAAATACATGATTATTATTTTAATTTTTTTACCTGCTGTATCCCATAAAGCCAACTCCACGTGTTTTCCATCGACTTCGACATCAGCTACGTAATTTTCAAATACGGTGGGAACATAAAACTAGGGGAATAACAATAAATAAACAATAACAGAAACATATACTCATCTAAAGCTTTTTTTTTTTTTTTTTTTTTTTTTTTTTTTACCTCTGGGAAAGTACCCTTTGAAAAGACAATTAACAAACAAGTTTTACCGCAAGCACCATCACCAACAATGACAAGTTTTCTTCTAATTTCAGCCATCTATTAATTAGTTTTTTTTTAAGAAAAAAGAGAAAGAAAGAAAGAGATGATGAGTTTACTTTTATGTACTTTTTCTATTTTTAAGTAACAGCAAAAAAAAAAATTACCTTGTATATATTTTCTTTTTTGAAAAAGAGAGAGGAGAAAAAAAAAAAAAAGAGAGAAAAAGGAAGAAAAAGAAAAAAATTCGCTCACTTTTAGTTTGAGTAATCCTTTCAGTCCAGACAAAGAAATTAGACCAATGAAAAAAGAGAGTATTTTAATCAAGTTACCTCTAAATCATTTGATTTTTTTTTTATGTGTATTCTTTTAAGCCTCATAGCCTCATAGCATTAATCTTGTTTCATCACTTTATACACAGCTTCCTCCGTTGTCTTCTTGGCAAGCATAAATCTCTTGGTTTTTTTTTTTCCTTTTTTTTTACTGCCATGGATATGAATTAAAAAAAATGACGTTACCATGGTTTCCCCATCCTGTACCTATTTCGAATCTGCTTGCGTCCAAAAGATGATCACTTTTTTTTTTTTAAATCCTTTTAAACAGTCACCCTTTGCAATTGCTTTAACAAAAACTTCTTGTTGTTTTTGTAATCATAATCACGTGTTTTAAACAAAACTATTTACAGCTGAGTTTCATCAGGTTACTCCTATATTATTTTACTCCCTATTCTTGTACCCTCTATTCAATCATGTACACACAAGAACACACAACACACTAACAGTCTTTTTTTTTCCTTCTCTTCCCCTTTTATATAACTTTTTTTATAAAAAAAAAATGGAATTCTTGATATCTATAACAAGAGATGAAGTAGATAAAGTGAGACACATGTTACAGTCTGGAATTGACGTCAACAGTTCCTTTACGTGGAACTCAAAAGATACCTTCTCTCCAGTATTACCCAACAGTCGTCCAGATAATTTACAAATAGATCAAGAGTATCAGTGCAAGCCACTAAATATTGCCGTTTTAGGTGGCCATCCTAATATGGTCAGGCTCTTATTAAGTGCTGGCGCTGATATCAACAACAAGGATGGTCGAGGAAGGTAAAGTACATATTGATCAAGTATATTTAAAAGAAAAAACTCACTTTTTTGAAATAAATAGAACCGCTCTAGTATGCGCCATCTACGGCCTGGATCTAGATGCATCCAATATAAATACTTCCAATTTACCCTTGATTTCTCAAACAAATCCTTCTCATTTTGATATAATGAAAAATATACTTTTATGTCATCCCAACCTTTATTATGCAACACTAGATTCCCCTCAATATGAAATTAAAGGAATCACTCCTTTATGTTTAGCTAGTTATCTAGGAAAATCTGATATTATTCAATTATTATTAGACGATGGACGTGTCAATGTAGATGGTACAGATAGTAAAAATGCCACTGCATTAATGTACGCCGGTAAGTTCCCTTTTTTTTTTTCTCTCCCTTTCCTTTTATATATTAACCTCTGTCAGTATGTAGCTAGAGATGGTAACATACCCATCGTTAAAATGTTACTTGACTACCATGCTGCACCCGATATCACCGATAGTCATGGTTGGTCTGCAATCCAATACGCAGAACGTAATCCTGAAATTGTACAACTATGTGAACAAGTCCTCCGTCTCAACCGATCCGAGCTCTCCGTAACCACCACCACCAACCACCGAACCAACTACACAAAACTATCGCATCTACTTAGCACCATACCCAACTACCCGTCCTCTTTATCGCATCTACAATTTGATACTTTAAAAGACATCGATCATCTCGACCCTTCTGCTGCGCCCCTTGTATACATCATCCAATCTGCTTTTTTGCAAGCCATCAAGATCCACGACCATCTATCTTTGCAGACTTTACTGATGCAGTCTCCACCCGTCCACGGTAAACAGTCTGCGGGTCCTTTATTGATCAACCACCATGATCCAAAGACAGGTTTAACTGCGTTCCATCATGCGATGCGTACCAAACCATTGCCTTCCTTGGATACCATCACCATGTTGTTCCAAGCAGGTGCAGACATGAACGCACAAACATACTATGGACGCACCGCTCTGCACCATCTCGCTAGGTTCGGCCAAGACAAGGACAGCCAGGCATGGGGAATTCAAAAAAGCAACAACAATCCTACACATCCCAATCAAAACAAAATCAAAGGAGTGCAAGTGCCTCAACATTTGGCCATGTGCGCGTCGCTTTTGATAAGATTTGGTTCATTGGTCAATATTGCAGACCCGACTGGCAACACGCCACTGCATTTCGCTGCAGAGTTTGGTGGAGTCTTTGAAGTACTGGAGGTGTTGATTTTAGAGGGCGGCGCTGATTTTGGTTTGAAAAACAAGAAAGGCTTAACACCACTGGACGTTTGTAAATCTGAAGAGATTGGTAAACATATGTTGAGTTTGGAAAATGAACGCAAAAAGGCTTCAAGAACAAAATCTGTTATTTCTTCGTCGAGCGGTACGATACGGCCGTTTGATTCTGCAAGTGAGTATAATCGCTCTTCGACGATCACAAGATCCATCTCAAGGTCATTTTTGTTTCAGGCAGAGACCAAGAAACAAGTGATTCTGCAGCAAAAGAAACAATTAGAAGGAGATCAAGAAGTAGCCGATTTCGACGTTATTTTAAAAGCTTTTTTCAGCTACCAAACAACCTTTACGGATTCAATTGAGTCGGCGTTAGCGTATATCACAGACTCGTTTCTGGAATCGTGGCATGTAGGTCAAGACGCACGTATCCAGCAGCTGGAAAAGACCATCTCTCAACTACGTTACGAGCTCCGCGAAGCGCACGAAATGTTCGACTCCACCGACCAGCTCGTTGAAAAAGTCATGATGTCCTTTCGAGACCAACTAGAGCAAGTTGAGCAAGTACACCAAGCGGACTGGGAGATGTCTGAACTTCAACACGACAAGATTGAAAAGCTATTTGATGTCTTTGAACGTATCGATGGCAGATTTTGTCAGCTTGAATTAGCACAAGACGATTTAATTGGTCAAATTGAAAAGTTAAGAAAGGCTGCTGCCACTAAAAAATGCCGTGAAGAAGAGAATGAGGATATTGGTGCATGTGTGGTTCATCTGTCTCAATCACTACTGATTTTACAGACTGTGCCCATGGTGCTACACGTACGCGATGATCGTAATAGGCTGTATTTGGATATGACCGTAGTGGTAGACCAAGTCATGGTCAAATTAAATACAAGACTTGCACTGGAAACAGATGTGACACGTACGCGGACCATGAAGGAAGCACAGTCCGTGTTACAGCAGCGTTGGGACTCTGTCAAGGACTTACTTACCAAAGAAGACGTACCTGCTCTCACACGTTCCACCAGCCAACCCAACACACTAGGCCAAAAGAAACCCAAACTTGTTTTCTCTACTGAGCCCTCACTGAACCAACTCGAACTTTCGTTTGATATCCTGCACTCTAACCTGTACGAGATCCAAAAAGATATACAAGAAGTCACTGACCATTTAGAGAAGCTAATGACCAGTAAAAAGAAGATGTACGAACTTTGTTTATCGTTAGAAAAAGAAATGAAGGACACCAAATCAAACCGTACTCAAAAGGAAATTACTGACGAGTTAAACGGCGTGCTAGTATTTACACAACAAGTACTGGATAAGCAAAGCGTGTTGGATAAAGAACGTACGCAGCTATTAAAAGAGTACCATGCAATTGACCAGCAGCTACAAGAAACAAAGAACGCTTTACAAAAAGTGCGTCCACCTGTTCTATTGCAAGGTCTACTGGAACGTTTGGATACAGACGAAACCCCTTGTGTACGCATAGAAAAAGATTGGAAAGAAGATACAAACCTTGTGACTGAAATACCACAAGACCCAAGCAGTAACAGCAGCAGCTGCAGTGATAGTTCTTGTTCCTCTACCGAGCCAGATGACCTCACTTCACTTCAACTCACTCAGCTTCATTCACAATGTACATCTAAACTCGCTACTTTATGTTACGTTTCGCGACTTGACGCCAGTCTCTACTGTCTAAAAGTGCTCGCCCATCACTCCATCAGCCAATCGCGCCAGCAACTATTACAGGTACAAGTTGCCTTAGGCCAAGCCAGCACCGACCTTGACGATACCCGCTCACAAATGACACAGCTCTATGACGACGCTGCCGAAGTAGCTCGTCAAGTATTTGCGCTCAAGACCGAGCTAGAAACCATTGTCCGACACCGTAAAGAAGAAGTAGTCAAAGTATGGGAAGTCGTAGACGAAGTATCTGAGGGCGTAGATGCTAAAGCCATTCAATGTCAAAAGAAACCTAGCTTGGGTTTATCCACCAGTACCACGCAGCAAAAGGAGCGCGTTGAGGAACAAGATAGACATCAGTGGATTATTCGTGAACTGGAACAGTTACAGCATGTACATGAGAGTTTACAAGAGGCCATTGAAGGCTTAAAACAAGAGCAGGCGATGATTGGACAGAGTTTGAGACAGTTGGCAACGGCGTATATTGAGCCACAGGTAGATAAGTTAGTTGGACAAGACGATGGGTCGTTGTTATCGGTCAGCGATCGGCTGGCTGAGTTGATGGAGCGTGTACGTGATAGTGAGCTTGGGCTAAGACCTGCGTCTATATGGCAACGTACTACAGATTCAAGAACAAAGACCACAGGCACAGGGTAAAATATATACAACATACCAATATATATTATTATTATTAACTTTTTGTATAGACCGAGAGTAACAAATAAAAATACAATAGCAAATACTAACAGACTTTCGAGACTGTCAGCAGCTACAAAACGTCTATCTATTTCTACACTGGCAAGTAAATCATCTTACGCAAAGTCAGAAACCAGACGTATATCAACTGCTGCAGCACCTAGCATACGAGACAAGAAACGTATGTCGATGATATCTGCCACCAGTCTTTCTTCGCTTTCCTCTTACCAGCAAGAACGAATGTTGGCTCGCGCATCTAATTTAAGTAGTGTTTTATCGAAAGCTAAAGATAACAGTAGATTATCACGAAAGTAATTTGTCACAAATAAAAAAAGATGTTTATTTTTTTATTTTATTTTTTACTTATTTATACAAGAGGGGATAGAGGGGGGGGTTATTATTATTTACAAGCCAGCTCTTTGGATCTTGACAACCTTAACTTGAGTATATTCTTGAAGAGCGTACTTTCCAAGCTCCTTACCGAAACCAGATTGCTTGTATCCACCGAAAGGAGTAGATTGATCAAAGATATCAAAGCAGTTAACCCAGACAGTACCAGCTTGCATTTCATTTGAGACAGTGATAGCAGTATCCAAGCTAGAGGTATAAACACCGCCAGCTAAACCGTATTCAGAATCGTTAGCCATCTCAATAGCCTCCTCAATAGTCTTGAAAGTAGCAATAGCAACAACAGGACCAAAGATTTCTTCTTGCATGACACGGAAGTTATTCTTGCAATGAGTCAAGATAGTAGGCTCAATATAGTATCCCTTTTCTCCGTGACGTTTACCACCGTGTGCTAAAACTGCTCCTTCCTCTTGTCCGATCTTAATATAGTTCATAATCTTATCAAATTGCAATTTACTGATTTGAGGTCCTTGGAATGTATCTTCGTCAAATGGATCACCGACAACAAGCTTCTTGGTTTCGGCAATGAATAATTCCATGAATTTATCAAAGACATCTTCTTGGACGAGGATACGAGAACCAGCGTTACAACTTTGACCGTGGTTGTTAAAGATACCTCCGCATGCCCAGGTAGCGGCACTGGCAAGGTCAGCATCAGCACAGACAATTTGGGCAGACTTACCACCTAATTCAAGTTGAAGCTTCTTGAGGTTACTGCTGGCACTGGATTCCATAATCTTACGACCGGTGACGGTAGAACCTGTGAAGGCCATCTTGCTGACATCAGGGTGACAACCGAGATAGCTGCCAGTGGTTTGACCATAACCAGTAATGATGTTGACAACACCCTATTAATAAAACGTGTTTAGTTTTTTTTTTCTGTAGTTGCATGATATGATATAACTTACAGCGGGGAAACCGGCTTCCTTAACAAGTTCGGCAAACTTATACAAAGGCAAAGGAGTAATTTCAGAAGTCTTCATAACAACTAAAAAAAAAAGAGTAAATAAACCAAACTAACTTGCAATCCAATTTTTTTTTTTTTTTAAAAAAAAGTACTTACTAGTGTTACCAGCAGCCAAAGCAGGAGCAAACTTCCAAACAGCCATCATGGTAGGATAGTTCCAAGGAATAACAGCACCAACAACACCAAGAGGTTCATGACGAGTATAACACAACTTATCAAAAGTGGTGTCAATAGTCTTACCGTGAATCTTATCAGCCCAGCCAGCAAAGTAACGGAAACAAGCAATAGAATCAGTTACATCAACATCACGAGCAACAGTGAAGGCTTTACCGTTATCAAGAGCATCCAAAACAGCAATCTCGTCCTTATCACGCTCCATCAAATCGGCCAACTTGTTAATAAGACGACCCTTTTCGGAAGGTGATACTTTACGCCATGTGGATTGGAAACAGGTCTTGGCGGCCTTGACGGCTGCATTGACATCAGATTCATCGGCTGAGTGAACTGAGCAAATAACTTCTTCAGTGGCGGGGTTGATGGTTTCGATCAAAGGACCGTTACCAGGAACGAACTCATTGTTAATGAAAAGGTGGGTATGAACTAAATAAAAAAGTTAAGTTAGTACAAGACTTGGGATATACGTTACATGTAATATTTTTTTTTTTTTTTTTTACCTTTAATTTCTTGACCCTTTGAGGTACGAACAGTTTGGATATCAGCTTGAGCCATTTTTGTTTTGTTTTGTTTTTTACAGAAATGTAAAGAAAAGAAAAGAAAAAAAAGAGATTCGATGGCGCAATTAAGTATGATTTTTTTTAACTATTACGCATGGATTTATTAAGGTTTTGAACGGAGATTCATTTTTGTGTTACTAGTTAAGAAAATTAGGGGGAGAGGTATAGTTATGGGTAATATGCAAGTCTGTTCCAAACAAAATATTCCGGGTTTCAAGTTATCTCGTAAAAGAAATGGTTTCAAGAAGGCTCTTGTTTATTAGTGTAACTTTAAAAAAAGATATAGCTCAAATAAAATGATATAAGTTGTACATTCGAAAAGATTATGGGTGGGAACAAAAAAACTGTGTTATTAATAAAGAGTCACAGATAGGTTGAAATAGAACGGTTTACCTTTCATAACTAGAACTCTTTTTTTCATATTCCTTTTTGTACTGGGTTTCCCATGTTCAAAATGGTCTAGGTCATACATAGTATCTAATTATAGTAAGTGTACCTTCTTTTTTTATAATGTACTTTTACAATAAACTTACCGAGTGTGATATGGTACATAAAATGTATCCATAGATATACACATGATTCATTCTCTTGATTCTAGCATAATTTAACTTTTTTGGACCCTTGATGAGATCATACAAAAAATTGGAAACTGTAGCTGAGACTAAATTCAACAGGATAAAAGATAACGAGATAATACAAATGTTATAAATCCGTAATGATGTACATTTGCTATTAGATACGCGTTTCTATTACATGAAAGTGTATCTGTATTACCAAAAATAATAATAATCAAATTTCACACGTCCCATATAGTCTTTATTTATATACTAAAATAAAATAAAATAAAACTTCTCACAACGATAAATAAAATAGATAACGTGCGTCTACTTTATAATAAACTTTTTTTTTTCAAAACGGTCATTTTTGGGGAATTACAATTCCAACTCCTAATATGGATATTGGCGTTTAAAACTGCCTTTTTTTATTTTTATTTTTTTATGTGAATTATTGATTTTCGCGGAGCTTTCTGTGTGATTTTTGAAGCTTTGAGAAGTCTTTTACGAGAGAAAATGTCTCAGCAACATCTTTTTCGTTACTGTAAGCTTTTGTTGATGTAGCGACGGATTTGCAAAGGGATCTCTCCAGGTTGGTTCACGCTATCAAGAAAACTATTGTAAAGTTCGAAAATGTGACCTGCTTCGTCAATAGCTTCAGCCAAGATTGATTTTTGCTCTATGAAATCAGGCTGGCTGCCAAGCAAATGAGCCGCACAACATTCATGGTTGGCAGCTTCTACATTGTTGCAATATCTGTTTTGACCACCGAACAAATTTCTTTGTGTTAATATTTCTTTAATACCTATGAAATATGTTTTTATCTCATTATTCTATTTTTTAAATAAATCAAACGAGTTAAACGAAAATTTCTATATATATATAATTTGAAATCTAAGAATGAATAATTATAAACTTACGGGATGAACGTTTTTCATAATTGCATCAAATTTCACAACTTTATCAGCCCTGGAAATTTTGCTAAATCTAAGCTTTTGTAGCTTGGGGTAGTTGAAATTTCTTTCAACGTAAAAACTTTGACATTTCTCTACAGATTGGCTATCTACTATCACGGTATAACGACCATCTCTAACCTTGACATCATCTTCTTTTACTTCACCTCCTCCCATATTCATTCTACTAGCAACCAAAGCATCTTCTCTTTCGTGTCCGTCGAAAAAGATTACTCTTCCTGTAAAATAAAAGATTTTTTATTAGTAACTAGTTATTTGTTTTTTTTTCATAATTAATTAATTTACCAACTCGCTTAAAATGAAAACCCCATTCAATAAGCTTCTTCCTTATACATTCAATAGAAGTAACCGCGTTGGAGTATCTTTCAACATTAAGAGCGTTATTTTCGATTGCATTCGGTATAATAACGTGACGAAGATCATTTTGGATCGCAGGAATATTTCTTTGAAATTTGGGTACAGATCTGAACCACTCAATAACTTTTCTCTTGATATCGTTGTCATCTAAAATTGATATTCTCTTCGAGTGTTTTCCTTGCAAACCCTTAGTAATTTTCCCTGTAATGATATATTCGGCGGCATATTTTCGAATTACAATACTAAGGTAAACCGTAGCCTTACCATACCAGAATCTTTTGGCTGCAAGTTCTGAAGCCTGTACTCACTTGATACCATCAATTCGGAGCTCCAAGTATAAATGAACGGCCAAGTATTTTGTATGCTCATATGTGCCTGCCTTTTGTTGGGCGCTTTCTAAGCTAATTTTTGGTTCCAGCTCAGAGGTTAAGTAGTCATAGGCTGCTTGAAGTTTTTGCATTTCAGTTTCGACAGGCGCCTCCTCAGATGCAGAACTTGCGGTTACGCTACTAAAATAACTGGATATTTTGGCGCTTCCTTTCGCCATTTCCCTGTTTTCTGCTTCAACTTTCGCTGATATCTAGCACTGTATTCAAGTCCCCTAGAAAATGCCTCTCTCTTACTGACTCCGTCTTCCTTCAGTTTAAAATTAATTGATTGGAGGGCTGCCTCATCAATGATTTGAACAGGTTCATCGTTTACTGAAGAAATATCACTTTGTTGCTCAGTAACCTGCTCTGGAAAATTACGTACGTTACGTAAGTACTTCACCCAAGCCTTTTTTTTGTTAGATATTCTTCCCATTATTTAAATATTTATAAGTAGTGTAATTGATAGTTTTAAGATATAAAATATAGCTAGCAGTCAAAAGAAAGTGAGATATTTTTTTTTATCATCTGCCACTTAAATGTTTATGTTGCATAGATAAATTTATTACTGTATATTTAAACTCAGGTATGTGATATTATTGGGCCGTAATACTAATTTGGGGAGGTCATTTGTAGACTTCTCTGCCTAAAGAGCCAAACTTCAAATCGATATTTTTCACGAAAAAAACCGCAAAGACGAAAAAACACTTCTGCATATCTCTTTGTAATCTTATTTATAATGTTAAACTGCAATTAATTTATGCTAAAAGTGTTTTGCTGTCGAGTATTATAGAAAATAAAAAAATACGAAAAATCGGAGTTAGTAGAGTTTATTATAAAGTAGATGCACGTTATGTTTTTCTCTTTCTTTTTTTTTTTACCTAAATATCTTAATGCGTCCTATTATCTATCCTGAAACAGAAGAACTAATTCGAAATAAAAAGCAACAGAAGTTTCAGGTACGTGTTGAAGAGGAAAGGCAATCTAGCAATAGAAGAAGAGGTAACATTGAACTATAACAGTTTATGTGAATTTTATTGATCATATTGATAACGTTATCTAACTGCTATATTGACTCAGGTAAAAAAAAAAGACACACCAGAGGAGAAAAAAGCCAAGGCGGATGCAAGAAAAAGAAGAAGAATAGAACAGGATTCTTCATCTTCTGGACCTGTTTGCAAGTCCTGTGGCCAACCTGGTCATACTACTTCTGCTTCTCGTTTATGTCCCAACCATGAATATACTATCAAAGAAAGATTAGGAATGGCTTTCCATACTTCTTATCGATTGTATACCGTTTCTATAACGCTTAAATCATTCATCAGGCAAGATGAGGGGAATCCGAACAAACTATTAGAATATTAAGAGAGAATAATTACACAGTCTTCATTTTTTACGAGAGGTTGTTTATAAAGCACAGATTTTAGTTAATTATTATATTTTAAATAATGCAAACAACAATGTCGAGTATCTCTCAAATGATATATTTGAAAAAAAACTTCTGGTGCAGAGTTTGTAGATTAATTTACGGGAAAATCACCATTGAAGAACTACAAAACTTTTATCCAAGACTTCCTGGCATTCAAGAAGCCTATAACCATTTACAAGCGTTAGAAAATGTCAATCTTTTAGTTGAAAAAGAAGGTCTAGTAGGGTATGGCCAAATTTTTTCGTCTGCTTGTGATACTGTAGCTACTGCCTATAACAACTTCTACGTGGAAAATTATGAAACGTATATTGGAAACTATTTTATATACAGACTAAAGCAGGAGTATACTGTAAGTATTAACGAAAATACTAGTTTACATAACTATTATACTCATGAACTTTATTTATAAGAATATTAAAATGCCACTTGTAAAAAAGGTTGTATATGATTATGTCTTAGATGAAGTCTTAAAGAACGACACAAGGTCAGATATGCCAGAAGATTTTATTACACAAGATGGTCTTAATAGTGCACCAAATCTACAGGCATTTTTAAACGATATCATTCAGCCAGTTAGAAACAGAGCACCTCGGCTCAAACGGTTGAGTTAGTCCGTCCTCAGACACAAATGCGACAACCCCAGAGGCCTCGCTTGTTTTCTCTTTTTCCAAATCCTAGTCTTAAATGGCGGTTCATAAAGATTGATGGTCAAAATTTGTCAACTCTTTTCCCTGATACACGGCTTCAAAAAGAAGAAAACGAAACAAATTTCGCACTCGCTACACGTTGCTTTTTCAATTCTTTCGATTTTACCAAGCTGAAAATCAGAAAGTAAGTTTTTTTTTTAATCCCCCTCTCCCAATTAAGATCATTATTAATGTTTATTACAATAGCTTGACAAAATTACAAGAATTACCAAGACAGAAAAGACGGATGTTCTTGAACAGTATATACACTGATGGATATACCTGTAGAATTTCTTTTGCAAGGAGTGTCCCAGAAACTCTTGAAGAAGATAAAGTCAATCTTGAAATCGCAGATTTCAACGCAGACGAAATTGAAAACTTTTTCCGTCCTTGTTTTCTAGACCCTGGCCGTAAGAATGCATATGTGGCATATTATGGAAATGAACAGGTCAGGTCTCTGACAGTAAATGAATACTATTGATCTTCTGGATCTGTAAATCGAGCAAGAAAACAAAATACCTTCAAAATCGAACAAGGCATAAAGGATTTAGAGACTCAAATCCCGACGACTAAAACTTCTTCTGTTGATTCTTACATCAACCACCTAACATATGTACTGACTCATTTGAGGCGTTTTTTTAATTTTTATGACTTCAGAACAGCTTCAATTAAATGGAACAATTATTATGGAAGGCAATGTGCCCTCGAAGAAGCTTGCAATATTCTGATTAATGGTGGGAAAAAATATAACCCCAATCGAAGAAAGAAAACAAAATCAAATAGACGGAAACGAAAAAAAATGGTCAACCGACGAACTCTCGATTCTCGCAATCTACCAATAGAAATAAAGTAATAGTATATTTTCCAAGTATATGATCATCTTACTAACATCCATTTATATTTTAGACGGACTAACCACGAAAGTCATTTCGTTGAAGGGGACAGAACAAAGATGCCTTTGGTGTTTTTCGGTGATGGTTTAAAATGGAGTAGCCATGTGAAGTACAAAGGACGACGAGTTGGCGTTTCTGATGTCATCTATAAGAATTTAAAAAGAAGACAAAACCTCGGGGAGGTGTTATTGCTTGATATAAACGAGTTCCGGACCTCTTCTGTAAGTCATTACAATACAAGTAAGCGCTTATTAAGTCAATTAATTATCCTTCTATAAAATAGGTCTGTCCAAATTGCAAAGAAATGAAGCTTAGAACTCATAAAGTTGACGACAAATCTTTCTTTAATATATTAATCTGCAACGATTGTAATATATTTTGGAATAGAGATATCCTCGCTGCAAAAAATATGATGTTCGTCGCACGCCAGATCTGGGCTGGTATGGACCGACCAACAATTTTTACACGTCAAAATTGACAACGCGCCACATAGAACGTGGTTGTTTCGCGTCTTCGGACAAAAAACTTAAAGATTGCTACAGGTAAGAGAGTATATAAATACATGACTAATAGAAACTTGATATATACTAACACTCAATATGCCCTATTTTTGAATCTGTATTCTGTTTTCCTATTGCTGTCCCATATTCCCTTCTGCATTTCATATTTCCTTCTGTGTCCCAATTTTGTAACCTTGTCCCAATCTAATTTGGAAATGACCAAAAATTTATTTACTTTGTCCAAAAAAAGGTAAGAGTATATAACCCGCAAAAAATGACCGTTGTATAAAACAAATTCGATTTTAAAATAGATGCACTGTATGCTAACTAGGATCAATGAAAGTAATCATATGTATACATAATAGATACATTATACGCGCATTTACACTTGGAGAAGAGGAGAGATTATCTACAAAAATAGGAAACTCTGTACTTTTCTGACTAAAACGATACATTTTTCTCACACTTATTCATTATATTATGCTTTTATTTGTATTGGTTCTTGATTCTCAGGGACAGAGAAGAGGATACGCGTTTGATTGGTTCTGTGAGTTGGGGTGTCACCAGTAGATTTTGGGCACAATATTTATCCTTTTTTGAGAGAGAGGGGAGATTATATTTACATAAGCAAATGTATGGTTGCCAAACAGCAAATATCTTTCGGGACGAATGTAATGCTCACGGCTGGGACTGACAGGGAAAATATAAAATTAACGTTATAAACTGATTTTATTGAGGTAGCAGAAAATTTTCACCTTTATGTCTGACATTTTTAGCATTGAAAGAAATTCGATTATATTCCAACATATACTATGACCAGCTTAATAGACTGTCGTCTGGATACATTTCAGAAGAGTATATATGATACAGTATAATAATGTTATACTCCTTTACAAGGTCGTTTAAGAGTAAATCCATTACATTATTAAACATACTTTCACCAATTTTTGCGCATATATTAAAAAGACAAATAGATCCCATAAAGACTTCTTGATGTTTATCCAATTCCCATTTGCTTGTATCCATAATCAATGGTTGCTTTAAAAGAATGACTTTATCTTTTTCATCCTATTATAATAAGCTGTTAATTTGCTATTTTTTGTTTTCGATAAATCCAAGTTGCATTACCATATCAGATAAAATATCAATGGAAGGGACATCTTTAATGATTTGTATGATCTCTTCTTAAATATCAAAAGGTAGCTCAGTATTTATAAATACTTTTATACCGTCTGTAATATTATTGGTAGTAAGATATAGAGAGTTAGAGCGTACAACTTTAGGATATATCACGGCATCAGAGAAATCAAATAGAGAATTTACTGTTGAGACTAAATCCAACTTGATCAATATTTCATCCTCTTCAATGGGACTGAGTCTACAAACAATAGTATTTTTTCCTCTTTCCAAATCATCTACGTCCATTAAACCGTAGCAAATATATTCCAGCTCGGAACAGAACAAGAGTCTGTCTTTGTGATCATCCTTTGATATCAAATCAGCTTGAACAAATAAAGGCCGAAACAAAACTTCTCTCATTTCTTTTTCCCACTCCGAAGGAATAATAAATATGCGGTGAAGTTCCTCTGCATCTTTAATTTTTTCATATGATACCTCTACAAGTTCTTTC
Source organism: Thamnidium elegans (assembly GCA_025201345.1). NCBI lineage: Eukaryota > Fungi > Mucoromycota > Mucoromycetes > Mucorales > Mucoraceae > Thamnidium > Thamnidium elegans. The sequence goes on along the minus strand of JAIXMG010000006.1, from coordinate 900,668 downwards.
ATTAATAGACGCAAAAAATCTGATACTGCTTTTAACAAAGTTTTTTTCTTGTGTTGCTTTGAGCTCGTGTTTATACTGGGACAGTTGTTATAATTTGATTCATGGTTATTTGGTACTATATAAGATAATATATACGTCAGTTAACTTTATCAATGAGGTTGTCCACACACTGTAGAATCATTCAAGTGACATTATTACAAACCAAATATATGCATTTAAATAAAACGCATCAGTGAAATGTTAGTGGAACAATTCTGTATTCTTACTTAAAGGTACTATTTATTCATAAAAAATCATAATTAAAAAAAGTTATAGGGATAATTAATAAAGAAACGTAATTATACATTTGTATTGTTTCTTTTTCTTTTCTTTTGGTTTGTTTCGTAATGGAAAGAAGGAGAGAGCATTTCATTTGTAATAAGGTCAAGTCTGAGTGTCGACGAGGTTTTTCTGATAATATCATTCATTTTTTCCATAGTCAATTTGGTTTGAAGTATTGCTTTTAGAATTGGCAATAACTGAAAGATTATATCGCCTTTTTCTTCTGGCAATCTTAAAGGAATAGCTCTGTTAATTCGACAAACATATCCCAAAGGATTATTACCAATAGACATAAAGTCACGAACAGAACTTGATGAAGTCTTATACAAACCATACAGCATGTCTTTCAAAGCTTTTAATATCTTGAAACAGCCATCATTGAATTTTTTGATTTGATCTTCAAACCGACCACACTCACAACAACCGTACTCCAATTGTTGACGGTTGAACAGAAGATCTACCTTTCTTCCCATCACTTTGTTTTCCATCTTTTCTTTTCCGCTGATGGTTCTGTCTTTGTTTTTAGAGGCTGAAGAAGCTTTGCTTGCTTTTTCGCCACCAATACAATTGATCTTGGAGTAATCAAAAACCGAATCAACAAATGACCAAACTCTACGTAAAAGATCTCCTTCAGATTGGTTATTTAGTGGTAAATAATTACAATCAAAAAGCTTCATAAAACCAAGTATAGTCCAACGAACCCATTCACATGAAGTACATTTCAATTCTTCTTTTAAATTGCTTCTGAGGTCTTCAGGATCTATGAACTGTGTTAAAGAGTCCATATAGACATCAACTTCAGCGGGTATTTCTTCGAATTGCTTGTTTTGAAATGTTTGCAACTCGTGCAACTCTTCATCAGTGAAATATTCACCCCAAGTCTTGTCTCCAATGTCTAGAACAAGGTGTTCATAGTTGCAAGAAAGAGCGAACTCTTCCATTTTTTTCTTTACTATGGTTCATCACCATTTATACCACAAGTACCTGCATCGACACCACCATATCATAAAGAAGCCCCTTTTGAAAATTTTAGACATTTGATTATATAAAAGGTATATGAATTCATTGTTAAAAAAAAAAGGAAAAGGAAAAGAAAAAGGATGATTTATTCAACTATGATAAAAAGGCTTTATTTACATTATTACGTATTCATACGTAATTATCATGATAAGGGGTTTGTTTATTTTCTCACGTGCTCATACGTAACTAATCATCATGATAAGGGGTTTATTTAACTATCATACTATATTTACTTTCTCACGTAATTAAAAAAAAAAAACTTGTTTTTTACCTGTTATTTTTTGGAGATGCACATCATAAATTAGAAAAAACTAATTTTAATTATAAAAAGATAAGTTGTTTGATTTTGACAAATAATTGTTTTATTAAAAAAGGTTAAGGTGGTAAAAGTAAAATATGAAAGCCTGCCACGATACTTGCTGGACCGAAAAGTGAACGAGATATCAAATATCTAAAGTAGGATTTCATCATTTGGTGGTGTAGGAGTTGATGCCGTTGAACAAGAAAAATCAGTAACAGGATGAGCAATATCGTACTTTTTATCGCTGATCATGGAAATTTCCTCTGAGTTACTTTTGTTAAATGTAACGTTAAGTGTTGAAAGAATTTGGTTAATTCTGGCACATCAATTTTTTTTGTATAAGAAAACCGATGTTTTGTGATCATAAGAATCGACAATACATTCAGTTAATTTGACACAGACTTTGTTAGCTGTTATGGGCGTTTTGGTGGCGATGAGCGAACGAATGACTGATTTAATATATTCATCTTTTGACTCCCAAAATTCGGAGGAGTTGAATAGCGGAGCGTAAGATGAAGACATGTTATACCTTTAAGAGCATCCGCAGCGGTGCACTTAAAATAGCCACTACACTAGATAAGTGATCTAGTGTGCACATTTCCTCGCCTTTAATAAGTTTTAATAAACTTTACTTGTCAAATGAGCAAGATGGATACCTAGCATTCTTAGCAAAGTATTACTTATACAATCTTTCATGCTCCTCTTCTCTATCGTTCGATGAATATTAATGTTCTGGTTCTTTTCTTCTACCTTTCTCTCCTTTCTCTTCTTCAAAGCAGAAAGTATAAGTGCATTGCGAAGGCTTGATAATACTCGCGATTGATTGTTTTCTTCTCCAATAAGATGATAGATTAGTTTATGGTTGTTCATATCTTTATGCCAAGAAAAATACATATTTTTTTTTGTAAAGGAAAAAAGCAAATGCTCACTTATTTTTTGTCCGCTGCGAACTCATCGAAAAAAGTCACTGGATTCATTATCCGATGGAAAAATCAACCACTTATTAAGTGCACATCTGCGGATGCTCTAATAGGAAGAATAAAAAATATGTAAAAAAAGATACGCGTAAAACATAAAAAAAGCGAGAGCTTTATAGATAATCAAGCAGAAGCCGTCACATTGATTGCGCTACATATCTTTATTGGTGTAAGCGTTTGTATACATATGGTTCCGCTTATTACAGAAGTCGTCCACTGACGGAGGCACATTTACATCAGAATAAAGAAATTATAACCTTTATTGAAATAAAACAACTTTCTTTTCCCAATTTTTATATAATCTTATCTGTGAAACTTTAGTTTTAAGCTATCGATCTCATCCCAACACTACGCAACTAATAGTTTTGTAAATAATTGGGCCCTCTCTCCAAGCCAATTGTTGGAAAAACTTAATTGAGTTAATAGCTATAACTCTATTAGAGGTCCGTAGGTAAACGATAGACGCCTAAGAGCGCATTAGTTTTTACTGTAGTTCTGACCGAGAGTGTAGATTACCAGTTAGTTATTATTGCACCTCTGCAAATAAAAATAAGAAAGGCACATAAAAAAAGAATTTGTAGAATTTGTAGCATAGAAAATTATCCTGTACCATTTGTTAGAAAAATTGTAGAGGCAGTAAACCTTTCTAGATTTAGAAACCTGGCCGTAGGTGCTGTAAATTTGCAATGAGATCGTGAAAAAGGTCTAATCGGAAGCACAAGTTAGTCTTTCTTAGATGATACTTCAAAATAAATAAATATAACATAAAAGGGGCGATAAACTACCAAATTCTTGCTATATCAAGAGGGATCTAGATACTGATTCGAACGATGATGCTGTTTCTAAGCTATACAAATGTTCTTGGCTGTTCCAAATTGTCGTACCTAACTACAACGTTTAATTTATGGGCCGTAATGGCATAATCTTAGAGTGGTAAAAGCTTTTTTTTATTAACCTTGGGAAATTAATATACTTTAAGTATATTATGAAATGTTGTTCATTCAACAGTATGGAATAGGGGACTAATTTTGTACATAATTTTTTAAAGATCACAAACATTGCGAAGAGGGTGTGGAATACTCAGATCAATTGAATAACCGACCAAGATAGGTTTGAATTGCATGTAAGTTCTGTTTATTGTTTTAATCTAAGAAAAAACACACGATACGTAACAATAACGCATATACCAAATACGGATAGATATAACTTTTTTAATCGATCAAATTCGTTCTCTACAGTATGAGCGGAACCATTGTTCCCAGTTTATATTTTTTTCTGTACCATTGGGAGAAAAAAGAAATTACCAAGTATACTGTATGTAGCGAAGGTAGGACTGTAAGAGATCGCGGCACTTTCTGTTTCACATAAAACCGATGCCCTTGATTTTATGTGCAACAAAGCCTTGTACTTTTTTATCGCGAAAAGAAATGTTGTCATTTCTTGGGCAACACACAAAAAAAAAAGTATAAAGATATAGTAACGAGATCTTCTTTTTTTTTGTATCGTCAAGTTAATACTTTATTGAGATGTAGAAACTATTATGAAATAGATAAATACTAAGTGATTTCTCGGTTAGTATACCGAGCTTCCGATTTCGTTGATCCACTTTTATCGCTTTCTATATCATGTCTGTGGAAGGTATGACAAAATATTTGAGACTACTTTATTTCTCTTTGTGGAAGAATAAACCGGTAAATATAGGAAAGTCTATTTAGATCTTTGCGCTGCAATGTCTCGCTTGTTGTTTTTAAGACCTGCTGCCATCAAATCGAATTAACCGAACTTATTTTCAGGTCGACCAGATACTTGACGAACTGTTTTACCCAGTCTTTTAACTTCGTGTAAGAGCCGGTTATTTTTATTCGAGATACTTCTGTCGTCGGTTTAAAGTTGCAGGGTATATTTAGATTTGGCCGTAGTTTCAGGTGCAATTTCAACTGTTTTAATGCGTATTGTGTTTCCATTAATATTAAATAACTTGTTAACTAAAAAAAATTAATACACTGCTTTTTGTTTTTTTTTTGTAGGGGAGGCGTTTCGAAAGATCAATAAAAAAAAACCTTTCGATTCTATTAAAATACTTCATTATTGAGCTTTAATATATCTTGACTCTATAAGCGGCTCTAAAAAAAATCTTTCACTGTTCTTGCACTAACTAAAAGAAAGCAGCTAATTAGGGTCTCGAGTGTACTTCATTTGAAATATCAAAATTTGATAAAAGGTAATAGACAAGTTTAAGCGCGGAATAATAACAGCGATAATAAAAAGCAAAAGAAGTGAAGAAAACACTATAAGCCACCTGCGCATGTGAATCGGTGGTTATTTATCGAGTTATTTAATGGATATACAACTGTCCTACAAGTTACAAGTTTTCTTTAGTAGATAATTACTTGTATATAATATTAACGTGTCGAAAGGCCATGATTAGCAACATATTAATGAGCTGCTAACAATACAATTATAGTAAATACAAATGACAAACTTTTATTATTCATGGTATTGTGTTACACGTAGTGCCACTTCTTTTTTTTTTTAAAAAAAAGAGGATATCTGTAACTAGACCACCTCTAAATATCTTTCTACACAACGAGTAAACTAAATCACATGCTTTTGTATTAAACTACCGTCAATCCTTTTTCATGTATACTAAATGAGTGTACTAAAAAATTTCTTTGCATGTGGAACATGGTCATTTAGCCTTGCATAAATAACCTGTTTAAATGTATCTGATATCAACATTCTATACGACCTTAAGTGTATATACGTATATATAAAAGGTATTAATATCTAACGGTAAAATAAGTCTCTTAAAATGCACATGAATATTATTTATGATTTGGGTAATTGAATTCAGGAGTCTGGTTACTTAAGGACGAGCTGATTGGAATGATATCCCTGTAAGGCGTTTATCGACATTGGTCATTATAACAGATAATAAATAAATATGTCTGTTGATTATAAACAAAGACTGTGGTAGCTTATTTATAGTACTCAGATATCTAGAATGATGAATACTGGTGTGATAGATTGACAGGCACTTAATTGTAGTTCCGTGAAGCCGAACTCACATGACTTTTAAGCGTGCCAGGCAAAGACCATGATATACACATGTCTTTTATCACCCCTTGTTTGCTCGAATGATAATGAAATATCTGTCATTAACGCTACGCTTAAATAAACTCGAGACACAGTCCATATTGTTGTAAACTAAAAGGGAACCTTTTGTAATTGATGTTTGTTTTTAATTTTTATTATACACAAGCACAAGCCCGAAATCATTTGATGTTTATTATTTTAAAATCTGTATTTTGCTCTCTTGATACTGATAACAAATTCTTTTGGATCAGTTGTATCGTGGTAACCAATGGGTCCAAGATCACAGTCAGCACAAGATAAATATTTGGTGGTTCCAACGGTTGTGGAAAACCCGACATTTTCAAAATCCATCATGTTGCCAACATGCCAAAAATGGGTATCGTTATCCTCATCGGGTTTTAATAAAGTATTTTCTGGTAATGTAGAAGTAGGTAATGAAAGCTAGAAAAGATATTAGAAAATAGAAAGTTTTATGTACAAAAACGCGTTAGAATAAAAACCTTGGCTCCATCTCTTTCAACAAGAGTAGCAGTATTCTTTCTCAAGATGACACATTTACAATTTTCTTTAGGACAAAGAATGTCAGCAACATTCTTCCCCAAATCGTTTACTAATTTTTCGAGAGGGTTCTCGATAGTTTTATATGATTCAGCCATTTTTTTTTCTATTGTTTGTAGGAAAGGGGGAACAGTCCAGGTTAAACATCCACTGAGTTTGGAACTGTATATTTTGACATCATTTGTGGGTTACGTACAAGTTTATAGGTCTCTTTTTGGAACCCCCTGCACGGTGCTACGTTACAAAATCTACAAAAAAGAAAGTACGAGTGATGATGAAAGAGATAGCAGCGTTATTTTAATGGGCTGTATTTACATAAGATGATATTATCCCATTACATTTAATGATTTTACCCCCTTTATTAAAAAATCATACTGTTATGATTTTATCACATGCATGAACATGCCAACTCCGCGTAATTAAACGTCATCATTATATCGCCATAACAACGATAAAAACGCTACAAAGTTCCTATGGAAACAAGTTGTTTAAAACAAGATAGTGTGTGAAATATGAACGCATCCTGTTTTCTTTTTATCTTTTTTCGGTCACAAGCATAAAAAAAAAATCGTAATAAAAAAAAAATATTAAGGTTTTTGAGTGACATAAAAAAATTTTTTTTTTCCCTTCATAAAATACCAATTTTATTTTTTTTTCCTTTTCCTTCTTTTTTTCTCTTTAATTTTTTTATACAAAAAGAAAATATGTCACAAAACGCGTTATCTGCAAATGTTCAAGCTGCCATCGACTCTGCCGTTGGATCTAAAGCTATCGATGTTTACGCATACCTTGAAAAAACCAATAAATCTGTCAGCGAACCTATTGTTCAACTTGACACTCCCGTTGTTACCGAGTCCGAAATTGACTCTTCCGTTAAAGAACAAGATATTGAGGCCGAGCAAGAACTTTTAGAAGAACTCAAGGAGGAGGTTCCTGAAGTTGCTCCTGCCGCTATTGATGAAGAGAAGGAAGAGGCTATTGAAGCCAAGGAAAACCTCTTGGAAGAACTTAAGGAAGAAGTCCCTGAGGTTGCTCCCGTTGCCGTTGATGAGGAAAAGGAAGAGGCTATTGAAGCCAAGGAAGATCTTTTAGAGGAACTTAAGGAAGAAGTACCTGAGGTCGCTCCCGTTGCTGCCGATGAAGAAAAGGAAGAGGCTATTGAAGCTAAGGAAGAAGTTAATGAGCAAATGGAACAAGAAGTTCCTCAAGTTGCTCCCTTCATTGCTATTTGCCCTACACCCCAACCTCTCAACGTAGATTTAGACGCTGCTATTCAAAGTGCTATTGCTTCTGCTGTTGGTTCTCCTGCTATTGATGTTTACGCCTATTTGGAACGTACAAACAAGCCTACCATCATTGAAAAGATGGTTGAAGAAATTAACAAGTTAGAAGAAGAGGCTGTTGAGGTTAAAGATGAGGTAAAGGAGGAAGTTAAGGAAATTGTTGAAGAGATCGAGCCTACTACTACTACTGAAAGAGAGGTTGTCGAACCTACTGTTGAAGAGGAGGAAGAGGAAGAGGTCATTGAACAAAAGAGTGAGCTTATTGAGGAAATCGAAAATGACGTTCCCGAGATCGCCGCTGTTGCTACCGATGAGGTCAAGGAAGAAGCTATTGAATCTAAGGAGGAACTTCTTGAAGAACTCAAGGAAGAAGTTCCTGAAGTTGCTCCTGTTGTTACTACCGAAGAGCCTGTCAAGGAACTCTCTGTCGATTTAAATGAAGCTATCGATTATGCCGTCCAATCTGTCGTCGGTTCTCCTTCCGTTGACGTTTATACTTATTTGGAAAAGACTAACCCTGTCGTTCCTGTCAGATCTGCTGTTGTCGAAGAGCCTACTCCTGCTACCGAACAAGAAGCCTCTGACTTCACTGAAGCTGCCGTTGCTGCCTCTGTTGCTGCTTCCGCTGCTGCTGGTTTCGCTTATCTTGCCAAGAACGATGAAGAATCTAGCCCCATTAAGGGTAGCCAATCAGCTACCAATGATGTCACTCGCGAAATCGAGACTGCTCAAATTAAACCTCAAATTATCCAAGAGGCTGAGGAACAAGCTCCTGTTATTCAAAAGAATATTGATGATAAGGTAGAGGATGTCAAGGAAACCGCTTCTCAAGTTGCTGAAGAAGCCAAGGCTGATGCTCCCATCATCCAAAAGGAAATTGTAAATGAAGCTGAGGCTACCAAGAGTTTTGTCGCTGAAACTATTGAAGAGGCAAAGGTTCAAGCTCCTGTTATTCAAAAGGAAATTGTCGATGCTGCTGTCAGCGCTAAGGACACCGTTGCTGAAACTATTGAAGAGGCAAAGGTTCAAGCTCCTATTATTCAAAAGGAAATTGTCGATGCTGCTGTCAGCGCTAAGGACACCGTTGCTGAAACTATCGAAGAAGCCAAGGTTCAAGCTCCTGTCATTCAAGAAAGCATTGCCAACAAGCCTGAAGAAATCAAGCAAGCGGCTACTGCCACCATCGAAGAAGCTAAGATCCAAGCTCCCGTTATCCAAGAAAGCATCGCCAGTATTCCTACACAAATGAAGGAATCCTCTGCTGCTGTTGTTGAGGAGGCCAAGGCTCAAGCCCCTGTTATCCAAAAGGATATTGTTAACAAGACCGAAGAAGTCAAGGAAGCCGCTGCTGCTACTATTGAAGAAGCTAAAGCACAAGCTCCCGTTATCCAAAACGATATTATTAACAAGTCTCAAGATCTCACATCTAACTTAACATCTTCTATTAAAAAGCCCGAACCTGCTGTACCTGTCCCTGTTGCTGCCAGTCAGGTTAACCCCAAGGATCCTCACGCTGCACCTGCACCTGTTGCTGCTACACCTGCTGTCGCTGTCGCTGCTGCACCTGCACCTGTTTCCGCTCCCGCACCTGCACCTGTTGCCGCTGTCTCCACTCAAGATCAAAAGGCTTTACCTCCTAAGCCTGAAGATAAGGGTGGTCGTTGTACTATCATGTAAATTATAAGGTCTAAAAAAAGCAAAAGCAAAAAAAATAATATTATATATATACAAATTCCTGTTTCATACCAACTCCCACTTTAAAAAAAATATATATATAAAAGAGATAGTATTTAAAATTATTAGTTTTTACCCCCTTTCCTCACTATCCTTTTTTCTAACCCTATATGATGCTTAGTATTTAGAAACGTTACTAGTAAAATAAATAAAAAAGCGGTTTTAAAATAAAAATGTTTATAAAAAAAAAGAGAAAGATCCCCCCCCCCCTTCGGCGTTTGTTTTGTTAGTCCAATGTTCTGATTTGACTCCGAGAATAACGCTGAAAGAATGGGATCAAATACACCGCTCCACAATTCCGTTTCTCAAATAGTTGTACTTTATTTTTAGCAATAATTCGTTTCTGCCAAGTTTTAAGAGATATTATATCCTATGGACAAAAAATTTCGGGATGAAAGTTTTCTTATCATAAACAATCATCGATATCAGCATCATAAAACTAATATACAATGGTAATACAATATAAATTTACAGGTTTGACAAATCAATTAAAATTTGCGCTTCATAGTCTTCTTTTTCAATGCTCACGGTGACCAACTTTTGAATAGCTGCGCGTGTCTTAATCCTTTTTTTTTTTCAAATTCTATTGAGTATCTGCTGATTTGCTCTATAAAGAGAATAAGTGATATATAGCACATTATCAATACATCTGCTAGTAATAAGCAAATAGATCATCAGTAAACTTACAGAAGTTCAGATATATTTTCTTCTAGACTAGTTACATTCCAATTCCGTGGCTGCATCACGTATGATCTTTTGCTTGTATGTTATAACCTTTCTCAGTTAGGGTTTGGAGAAATCTTGATACACGGTTAATTTACACGGTCGATTAAAAAAATGCGATGTATTACTTTTCACATAATCTTTAACTTGGTTACCAGATTTGTTTCATTTTAAACAACCCACGGTGTGTTCGTTAAATGTGAAGCAAGGGACGAGAGAGAAGCTATTGGGGAGATATCTCAAGTTATAGAAGAGGTAGTTTGTATTTTCAATGCAGATGTATATTCTTTCCCCCCCCCCCCAAAATGAAATATACAGTCAATGCCAGAAAATTCAAGAAACTGCTTACAAAAAGAATAACGATCAACATGAATCAGTTTGTTTATGGAAGCATAGTCTTTCTATCTCGGTATCTACTTTAGTAGCGACTTCACCTTTGCTTTTTTGTCCCCTTTATAAAGAATATCCTGATGCAATGTCCATACTGGTGTTTAGATGCGACGCACAAAACTACCAATATAAAAAATTGTTTGCTGTGTACTGTTGTTTTTCGTCATCCAGTTATTAGTACAGGCTACCTCATAGCTTATTGTTTCACTGCAAGCCATGGTTTTTCTCTAATCGTTCAATTTTTGACGTTTTTAAAAGACTTGGGATGTACTAACGTACAAAAAAGTACTTCCGAATTCACTATCAAACTTTCAAGTTTTTTACCCGGTTTTGGTGAGTATACTGATTTGATCAAATACCTTAGAACGTATTACTTTTTGCATGATTCATTTATGCGTTAGGTCTTTTTAAATATGTCGTCTTGAGCAGATTGTGCCAGTTTTCGGCGTAATTGTTCGTTTCCATATTTGTATAGATATCGGGCTAATAGCAAAAAGCCCAACATAAGAGTCGATAGATTAATTTACGTGTTGATACACGATGTTGGAGAAGATTACGAACAGAACGAAAAACGATTGATGCTGAAAGTGGGTAGAATGGAAAGTAATTCCAGATATGATCCAAAGCATAAATCCCTGTATGGACACTGTACAATCTTGTACAGATTCCGACATTTCTTATGAAATTGAAGTTAGGGAGCAGTATATGATTAGTTGCGCCTGCAGAGATTTTGTCTTTAACAGAAATATCTGTAAGCACATGTTCTTACTTAATTGCTTGCATACAAGTGTAAATCCTTAGAAGGTAACTTATATTACGGTCTACTAATTTCTTTAAAAAAATAAAATAACTACCATTATTTGTAGTCGACTTTCAAAAAGAATTTCATAACAGTAATGATAACAATGAAGAAAATGAAGATGGAGATGTGGATATTGTCACAGAAGAAACAGCTTTGTCAAAAACGCTGCAGACCAGCTCGAAAGTCTGTTTTCAGTATATTGTGAATATGCTAATAATCCAAATAGATTCAATGAAGAGGAGTTAACTAGTGCCATCAATAATATTGCTTCTATTAAAGACTCGCTTATTGCAAATACAAATGAAAACGATGCATCCAACCGCAGACCTGTACTTCGAAGACGTTTAGAATCCCTTCTTAAAATGTAGCGTGATTTGTAGTGACTTGGTTTCTATCATATTTTGTGATTTATGTATCTCTGTTTGTATACTGTTCTTTGAAACACTCTCGTGGACTTATTGATATAAATAAGATACTTCACTTTTCTTACTTTTCATTTTCTTTTCTATATTATTATCAAACCTCAATTTCTATTTTTATTTTATTTTATACTTGTCTTACTTTTAACAATTCTTACCAACAACTTCTTTGGTTAGTAATTTTATAGCGGTTTCCTTAGGGACCACCGCAAAAATTCTTTCGGACCACCGGTTACCCGATCCTAAGCTTAATCACAATAACAATCCTATTGATTCTAACGCCCGTCAGGGTCATGAATAATAAACCTCTTAGAATTGCCTCTTTAAATGCTCGAAGAATTTTCAAAGAGTCCAACAAAACCATTCAACGGTTATACCTGTCCTATCTTCGCTCATTATCCTTACATATCGATATACTCTGTCTACAAGAGGTATCAGCCTTTCATACACAATCCCATCTTAACGAGGAACAACTCAATTACTTTCAAAACTATTTGTTTCCAAACCACTCTTTCGTTGTCACTAAATACGTAGCTATCATATGTCTTAACAAAAACTTAATTCTAAAAGATGAAGTAGTATCACTAGATCAACGCGCTGTTGCATCCTATGTAAATAGTTTATCTGGAGATACAGTATCATCTATTGTTAACATATACGCTCCAGCCGAAATAATGGCAAGGAAATTGTATTATCAAAATTTTATGGATATCCCATTTCTACACTACATCACAGCTGAAGTCCCTGGCTTCCTGCTAGACGATTTCAACACCAATCTATCTTCTCTTAACAACAATACCAATATAAATAGTAGCCCATACATGTGGCAAGAGTGGCTAGCCAATAACTTCAAAAACTGTTTTCCGGCAGGATTACTTACGTTTCAAAGCAGCACCCAAATTAAATCCACTATCGATTTTATTTTTTGCCACCATGACCTATCACCTTTGATAACAGGATGTCAACAAGTGTATCTGCCTTCAACTTGGACGGATCACCAACTACTAACTATAGATCTATTACCTACTCGAATGGATATTGGTCCAGGATTCTGGCGGCTCAACCCCACATTGCTGAACAACAAATCTTTTTTGGACCTTTTATCGAAGGTGGTCAACTCTTTCTTTGAAAGGTCCACTAGAGAAGTTAGTATTAATCATACAAATACCACATCGCAACATCTTTGGTAATGCTTCAAAAGTACAATTAAAGACACGGGTAGGCGCTTTGGACGTGGTTATAATTAAAACATATCTCAGTAATCTTGCTAAGTTGGAACAGGACTATCAACAGGAAATGAATAGTATTCATGGATTATCTACTTCAGGAAAACGATCAGCTAACGCACATACATTGGCTAATGAGATAGCGAAACAGTTAGATGAAGCTATCACCAAATCATCTCAGGAAACATACCTTCGGTTTGCTACTAGATGGCGCGAACTAGGGGAGCGAAATAACAAATATTTTTATAAGATTATAAAATCTAGACAGTCTAGACAAACAATACAAGTCATTAAAACTCTACCACAGGAGAAATAGTGACCAAAATTAGCGATATAATACGTGAGGCACGGAAGTTTTACACCGAACTGTATACGCCAGATGATATGGACGAAACTGCAGTTCAATCTCTTCTCGCGAATTTCCCTGAAGAGACAAAACTTAGTACGTCCCAACAAACCAAATTTGTTTGTGATCCTACAACACCTGAATTTATGGATGTCCTCAATCACACACCGCAAGGTAAAAGTCCTGGACTAGACGGAATACCTTTTGAATTATATCGATACCTGTTTAAGGAATTTAAGGCTGTTCGTGAACTTTTTCTAAAAATATTACAGGACGCTTTTATTGGTATCTTCCTCCTTCCAGACAACAGACGAGAATGGTCTTACTATTCAAAAAGGGAGATCCCACTTTATTAAGTAATTGGAGACCTTTATCGCTAATAAATACAGATGCAAAGATATTTACCAAGATGCCAGCTAATCGATTCAATATTATTCTACCGTCGCTAATTAATCCGTATCAAACTGGTTTCCTCCGTAATCGGCTGATCCCTGATAATGGATGGGTCAATTTGACATTGATGCAGAATAACCAAAATGCGATGTTTCCTACTTCTGATGCTGTTGCAGTTTTGCTTGACCAAGAAAAAGCGTACGATCGGGTACATCCTGATTACCTTCGATTGGTTTTTAGACATCTTGGATTCTCTGACAAGATGAATAACATGATTCAAAAATTATTTTTTGATACGTCTATATCAATTTCCATTAACGGATTTTTAAGCGCTCCAGTGCCACAGGGTCGAGGATTAAGACAAGGAGATCCGTTATCTCCCTTGCTGTTTAATCTTGCTTTTGAACCACTACTACGGACCATCTTGGCCTCAAATTCTCTCGCTAGTGTCACTCTTCTCCCTGTGTCAGTACCACCTAAATCAATGGCTACACCCAAAGACAATGAAATTCATAATATCAAATCACAACATCTACCTAGTTTTAAATTGCTTAGTTATGCAGATGATTTAGAGGTATTTCTCACATCACCAGAGGAGTGGTCTCATTTACAAGAAATGCTACGATGCTACAGTCTTTCCAGTAATGAAAAGGTTAACATTCATAAAACAGAATTAGTATATCGTCTGCTTCGACAAAACGATGGCGGGGTATCGTGGACGTCACAATTCCGTGATAGTACGCCTGCTACCAGTGAAGCCCATTCTCGTCCTCCGGAAAACACTCCCAATCCTAGTTTAGAACATCCGACGTATCCAGAATGGTTACCGTCATGTCATCATTGGTATATTTACACCGACTCCTCTCACAGGGTAATGGTCTTTCAAATACGAAACGAAGAGTTTCGCTTACATGTCCAGTTGAGCTGCAGACGTAAAAAATTGGCTCACAAGATGATTACTACGTCTGGGAATATATATGTACCTTATTCAACGCCGCCAAATTATTTACTCTCTTCCCCATAAAACGCTTACCATATAGTGGCGTCTTATTCGCAACAGAGTAGCTTATCAGAAAACGTTACATCGTTGGCGTATCAGTTCTTGTACTAACTCCTTATGTGGTATATGTCGATAAGAATCCGAAACTAATGAACACTTCTTTGTTTCCTGCTTTCATAAATGGGCTCTTTGGAAAAAAGCAATAGAAGGTATGAATCTTAATGACACATTTCCTTCTCCAGAAACGGTATGGATTGCGCTCTTTATTTTGCATGACAAGACCTGTCAACAGATACCTGAGGACATCCTTCTGTCACTTGATACCGTTCTTGAAATTATTTGGCAATACCATTGGCGGTGTATATTCGACCAGTCTTCCTGGATAGATCAGCAGGCGATAACCCTTTTTGAGATGTCAATTTCCCGTTCACTCATTTCGATAGACAAGACCAATGATATCACAACTGAGTAAAAACGGAATGTTTAGTCGTAGAACTCTAACCCATCTACCCCCTTTCTTCCTTTTTTATTACTTTTTCCGAAACTCTAAACCACAAATTTATACATTTATCTAATTTCAATAAAAATCACGTAATTTTATACAAAAAAAAATCCTAAGCTTCCCTATGTACACACCGGTGGTCCGAAAGAATTTTTGCGATGGTCCCTAAGAAAACCGATTTTATAGTTGGTAAACATGAAAGTTTTTTTTTTTTTTTTTTTTTTTTGAGCTCGTGTTTATACTGGGACAGTCTTTGCTATAATTCGATTCATGACCATTTGGTATTATATAAAGATAATTTATACTCTTACTGTTTGTGGGACACGCCAGTTAGCTTTATCAATGAGGTTGTCCATACACTGTAAAATCATTTGAGTGACAATATTACAAATCAATTATATGCATTTAAATAAAATACACCAATAAAATGTTAGTGGGAGCAATTCTATATTCTTATTTAAAGGTACTATCTATTCATAATAATAATAAAAAGAAACGTAATTATACATCCCTATTGCTTCTTTTCTTTTGGTTTGTTTCATAATGGAAAGAATGAGAGAGCATTTCATTCGTTACAATTTCTAATTTGAGTGTAGGCGTGGATCTTTTGATGATATCGTTCATTTTTTCCATAGTCAATTTGGTTTGCTTTTAGAACTGGCAATAATTGAAAGATTATATCACTTTTTTCTTCTGGTAATCTTAAAGGTATGGTTCTATTGATCCGACTAACATACCCCGAAGGCGATTCACAAATTATTAAAGTAAGTTTTGTTTCTACGTATTTGATAGCATTAACAATTGATAATATCAGATAAACATGATATATGCAAATATTTACTTACCGAAAATTAAAACCCCAATAAACATGAAATAAGATAGCCCTTCGAGACAGTATAATCGAAATGTTTTCGTGGAACAGCACGCATGCCCTTCAAAAAACGACCAAACAACTTGGTTTGCTATAAATACGATACGATTTTTTTTTCGTCAATATTATTTCGGCAGAAGGATATTTATACGAGAATTTGCGTAACTCTTGGCTTAGAGAAAAAAAGAGTGCGCCACTCTAGGTTTCATACTAAAAAGGTAGACTATTAAATTGTGTATTCGTTTTCTCCTTTATAGTTTTACGCATAACACATGTAGTACGATTTCTTGCTTTTACTGGAAGAAAAAAAAAGAAAAAAAAGGTTTATAATCGACGTTATTAATTGCATGTAACACAGAAGGATAATATTTTTTTTTAAATAAGCTAAACCTTCCCTGCTAAAAAAAAAGACATTTTTTATTATTTCTTATAACTTGTTGATCAGAAATAATAATTAGCTGTACAATATAAATAAGAGTTATTTTCTAAGAGTGGTTACAATCTTTTTCCTCGAAATAGGTGATGATTTTATGTCTACACTATTCCTCTTTCCTATTAGGTAAGTTAATCCCCAGCTGATAATTATATAAAAATAAATTAAATTTGATACTTACGTGAAATTGGACTTTGAGGAGAGAATAATTGTTGTTGTTGTGGATTAATTGTATTAATAGGGTATGTTTGCTGTTGTTGGTATGTAATTGGTGTTTGCGGACCCTGAGGTAATTGAAAACCAGCAGCAGCGACTTGTTGTCTTACGGTAGCTTGTTGTTGAAGCGATGGAGGAGGAGGAGGAGGAGGAGGACGGGTTTGAGTTTTTACTATTGGCGAGTTGTTTAAGAGAGCTGTATTTTTACTAAACGCAATAGCGTTTAAACTTTCTCGGGGAGTTGAGCCAGAGACCAGAGAATGAAATACGATTTCACTCATCTTTGGAGCTATATCTGAAATTTGTAATATATGAAATAAGCGTGGTGGTACACCCCATTTATTTACAAGGGATTCAGGTATAGGTTGTGTAGGTGGTATCTTTTTCTTTGATCTTGTAATTGCTCTAGTAATGTATTCCTCGTGCCCTTGAAAATTAAAATCTAGGTGACCAATCTTCCATATACCATCTATTGTTCGTATAAATTGTACCCATAAATGACCTGTTGATATAACCATCGATCCGTTCTCGTATTTTGTAATTAAACTAGCTCTAGGACATTCAACATTCATGATCCCACCAGGTAATATGTATTCCATCGTTTTTTCCAATGTCATTTGAATTGAAGTGACTCCGCACATATACTGAGTGTGAAAGAATCTTGCTTGCAAAGCTTGATTTACCTCTAAAAAACCACACAATTTATAAATTATTTATTAACAATCTTGATAAATAAAAAAAATTACCGTATATCTTTTGCTCGCTTGTTTCCATATTAAATAATCCCATTTTCATTGTACTTTGACTTGTAAAAAAATCTTGAATAAAACTATCCCAATATAAACGATCTATAGCCTTGATACAAATTGAAAAAAAAGAAAGGGGTTGGTTAATTTCGGAAAAAAAAATATGCTATAAAACTATATATATACCTTCTCTTGTCCTGGACTCAATTGCTCTGCAAACTGAAGTAAACGAATTACGGCTTGTCCACTTGATTGGTTTCTATTTGTTTACTTTTTTTGTTACTTTTTTGATAATATGTCTATATTTGTATTCGATTTTTTTAGTTTCCCATTTTTTTTTTTTACCTAGGAGTATTGATAACTTTGGAAGGCGCGGGAGAACCTTGTTGTTGTACAGTTTGGATGGGTGTAGATGGTTGACTTGGGTTTAACCGTGTTATCTGTTGTCGTTGCTGCTGCATCTGTTGCTGCATCTGTTGCTGCATCTGCAATTGCTTTTGTTGCTGTAGTAACTGGCGTTGCTGTATTAAATGTTGTGGTTGTTGAAACATATGTTGCTGATGCTTTTGAGCTAAAAGTTGTTTTTGCCTAAACATATTTTGGGCCTGTGCTTGAGCGTAAGCCTGTGCAGGACTTGTTACTGACATACCAGAAGGTTGTGGTGTACCGACTGTAGAAGGAATGGCTGTAGACATTTTGCAGGTTAGAATAAAAAAAAAAAGAAGAAAAACTTTGGCTATTTGATTTTTTATATCTTTTTTTTTTATATCTTTTTATTATTATTATTATAATATATACATGAATAAAAAAGAAGGAAAAAAAAAGTAGAAATTGTGTCGGCACTATCTTTTTTGTTTGCCCTCCCCTTTTTTTTATTAAGCCCTTTTTTTTTGTATTCTCTTTTATTTGCTTGAACCTCCTTATTTCGCCATAGAATAAGAAAGATGACGTTAGTATTTTAAAATATTCAAGCTCAGGTATTAAGTAACTTACTCGGTTCAAGGGCCAAACTTGTGGCATTATAGTGCTTGTTCAAGCACCCTACTTAATGCGGCCGACCTTGAGCGTAGATTATATCCAGATTGTATGTAATCTGTCAATATAGTTCGTATATTGATAGCCGCATTTATATCTCTATTCCAAACCTAAAAAAATATATTGTTACTAGAAAGTCGAGAGCAATAGTTTGAAAAAAAAATATAGCTACTAAATTCTGGTTTCCTCTTCTTTTTTTTTTTGACGAGCTTTTGTGACACAGCTTAAACGGTTCATTTTTACTTGTTTTTCCAGTTTAACATTTGTAATGTAATCTAAAGCTTGTTTATTATTACTATGCACACAACCCTTGGATTCTCTATGTTTGCATTTTTTTCATAAAAGTAAAGTTTCTAAAAACATTTAGTTATGAAGTTAGTAACTGTGTCAAAGTGTTTTTTTTTTTTTTTTTTTTGCTTATTATGAACAATTGAAATAATATTAGGATATTCTAAAAATAATCCTTCATTGACGATCTTTGGAAAGGGATCATAGAGTATACGGGCTGTTTGTTATCTTATAAACGTTTGTTTAATTACATTTGGTTTCGCCTGGAAAAACCAGATCTAACCCTAAATATAAATACGTATATAGGCAATCGTATAATAAATATTATTGATAAAAAAGGATGATAAAATAGGTCTATTTACTCATCATGGCGTAATATATTACTATTTGTTTTATATACTCGTATTTATACGTTAGTTAATCATTTTTATTATACATGTGCGAATCCTGTTGTTCCAGCTTGATTCCACAAGATTCTCTTTTATGCAGATAAAACGAAGTTAAGTGCAAGAAAATCTTCAATTTTAAACGCAAAACACTGCATGGGAGTTTAATATTTAGAAAAAGAAAAAAAAGGGAATCATTTATTGCCTAACCAACTTGTAGCGAAAGTACCAGTCATATCTGGAGAAGTTGTTTGAGGGGAAAGTAATAAATCATAATCAGTAGAGGAAGAGGAGCTTAATCCTAGTGTAGATCTTTTTCTTCTTACTACATATTCTAGTGCTGGAGCTTGCATTGATTTTGACCGCCTTACGGTCCCCGCACTTTGAGAGGCTCTTAATTTTAATGGAAAGGGTTTACTGCTGGTATTTGTGGTATTATTTGTATTGGATGGAGATGAATTTGTTGGTACATTGGTTGCTATGGCAGTAGTTGATCTGCGTTTATTTTTTTCGTTGCCGATAGCAACCGCGGGAGATCTGGTCGGAAAACTCGAGGGCGGTCCGTGTCGATCGATATCACTCTTTTTTCTTCTAATAATAGCAATCATGTTTGATTTCTCTGTTGTAATTGTAGTATTAGAATTGGAAGGTAACATGAAATTTTGACTACTACTACCACATAACGGATGCACAGAGGAATGGGTTGTGGTGATACTTATATCACTTGAATTATTTATAATAAATCTGGTATTGGTATCAATGGGTTGCTGTTGTTGTTGTTGTTGTTGTTTAGGTTTATGCTGTTGTTTACGTTGAAATACATTGGATATCCATGAAGATAATGTTGTTTTGTTATGATTATTCGTTATGATTGTACTTTGACTGATCATTCTTTGTTGTTGCTCTTGCTGCTTTCTTAATAGTTCTTCTTCTAACCTTATATCACTTTCTTCTACTTTTTTCACATACTCTACTTGTAAATCATTCATGGTCGTTCTAAGCTGACCAATCTCCTTTAACATTTCCTGCACGAGTCCGATGATTGGAAAAAATTCAAGCATGGATATGTCATGAATCCATGACTCTTGTTTAACGATTTGATGACTCTCTTCTATCCATAGGAATCGTGTACGAAGACTGTCAACATCAGTGACGATGTTTTCTATAATTGAATTGCTCATGCTGCTTAATTCAAGTATATCAAATGCACGCCTTAACCTTCTGTTTAAAGCTCTAATGTCCGTTTGCTGTAACCTTTGCAGAACAGTAGTAACCTGATTATATAATTGACGAAAGGGTGAACTAGAGTCTAACTTTACGGTTTTACAAGAAGTTGAAGGAGATAGTGTGATGGTAGGTGGCCGTTTCTAATACACAACAAACAATGAATATATATATATATATACAATTATTTTTCACACAGTGGAACGGGTAACTCTTACCTCTTCATTTTTTAGTGCCGCTGACGATGATGTATCTGCTGACGATTTTCTTAATTTACCTTTTTCAGCCATCAGCTTATTCTTCATATAATAATGATAATGATGATGAACTACAGTTGGTGCATCGGTAGGTAAAGAAACGGATGACTGTGGTTCTATGAGTTCATTAGAAGCAGCACTTGATCTCTTTGAATCAGGTCTTCTCACTCTAGGTACGATAATAATTGATTCTTGGTTTGACTGAGGAGCAGAAGAGCTTAACCAAGTATTCGATTTATTATCGTCATTTTGTTTTTGTGCATTATTGTTATTTTCTTGTTGAATTACAATAGAATCGTCATTGTGCATTGTATCATCTTGTTGTTTATCAAGTTTAGAGTATAATTCATTTCGACAATCCATTAGTAAATCACTGCAGTCAAGTAAATCAGTTTTTAATTTATTGTTTGCAGAAGCTAATTCTTTAATCAACTCGATAAGATGATGATTTGTATTGTTGTTATTGGTCATATGCAAATCATCTGCAGTATTTGGAACAAGTAAAGCAGATGTAAGCTGCAAATCGACGTACATGTAAGTTTATTATAACCCAAAATAAATAATATGTCTATATATTACCTTCAATACATCTCTACGTAGTTTTTCGTTTGATTCTCTTAACCAAACTAAATCAAGTTGATGGTCTCTTGTTATACCTAATTCTTGTTGATCAAGCTTTAACTTTTCAAATGAGAAGCAAATTGATTCTATATTAAATTATTTAATATTCTCACACACAATATGTAATGTATATGTACTTGCCATATTTTGTTTTTAACTTTTTATATTTTGATTCTAACGTTAGTTCTGTTTTTCTTGAAACGGCCAGTTCCTGTTTAATATCTTCCAACTGATAGTAAAAAAAAAAATGTTATTATAGTTTTTTATATGTATAAAATAAAAATAATACTTACTTTGGCTCTTAATGTATCTTCACGTATATCAGCTTGCCTTGCCATAAACTTGAATATTCTCAATTTTTCTACCTCATTAATTTTAGACTTTAATTCTGAACCCAGTTGTAGACAACGATGATTTGAATTTTCTAAATCGACAGCAGTTTCATCCAAAATCTAACGCACAACAAGAATAAGAAACTTTTTTTTTTAAAAATTAAAAATATAATTATTACACTACAATTTTATTATAATTGTTACATTTTAATTACCTTTTGAGTCTTTTGCATCTCCCATACAGATTTATCCTTTTCTTGTATTAAATCTCGCTTATAGTTATCTGAATCTGATAAATTTTGTTCAAGTTCATGCACCTTATCACGTAACTCTTGTAGCTATATTTAAAAAAAAGAAAATTATTATTTTAAAGGTAAAAATTCCACAATTTCCATTTTATTTTTAAGGAGATTGTACATACCTCTTGCTCAAGTCCACTTTTAATATCATTTGACTCGGATACAAATTGTTCATGTTTATGAAGCAAACTCTGTCCTATTTCTAAATAACAATGTAAATAAGAGTAATTATACCTTTTTTTTTATACACATATATATATATATATATATTACCGGCTGCTAATCGTGAATCTCCCTCTAGTTTACGAATTGCACTGGATAAGGTTTCTAGATTTTCGCACTCATTTTGATTACAACACCGACATGTATCTAGTAACCATGAAACTGACGAAGACGGTGTATCCGGAATACTTCTAGACAACCAGTCTTGTAGTGATTCTTCAATAGACGGTAAAAAATCAACTGTGGTTGATTCTGTATTGATGGTTGTGTTTGATAGTGACGGTAAAGTGTTGGCTCTACTGTTCACGCGAGTGCGAGCTCTTTGTCTATTTAGTGACATTCTTTTTCTTTCTTTCTCTTTCTTGTATAAAAAAAACGCAGCTAGTGTTTTTTTAAAAGAAAAAAGAAGAAGGGAAAAAAATATGAAAAAAAAAAGAAGAGAAAAAGAAAAGGGGCAAAGTAGAAAAAAAAAAGTTGGTCATAATAAGGATAATGTCACTTTTTTCATTTTACTACGGGCACAAATATTTCACAAAAAAAAAAAAAAAGTGCTGCTTTGTTTGTCGTAGCAAATGACCTCAGCCAATAAAACCGTGTTATTTTTAGAACCAGAATGAAATCATCATCCTTTGGCACTTTTTATTTTTTTCGCGTCCCACTTTTTTTTTATTGTTATCGGTTCGTATTATTGTCTCTAAAAAAAATGAGTGTTTAAAGATATATTGTTCCAGTTACAGAAAAAAAAAAAAAAAAAACTCTTTTAAGCAAAGTACCAAAAAAATATATATAAATACATACTCTCCCCTTTGATCTACTTTTAGTGCAAAAGTATAAAAAAAAAAGTATATTTCTTTTATGTCATGTCATGACCCTCTTTAAAGTTTTTAAATATATTTTGTGTACACGTGAGCGGTGACTGGTACATTGCAAAAAAAAAAAAAAAAAAAAAAAACGTAGGTAACTCTCTTTCTCTCAGGGGACATTGTGGCGTAATTAGGATATCTTAAAGACCAGGTAACCTGTTTGAGACCTTGGATGGATTAGAATAGATATACGCATATATATCCACTAAGGTCATACCCTGTCAGAACGGTAAGTTCTAAGAAATTACGATCTACTTGAAAGAAAGAAAAAAAACCCCACGATCGCGGAATGACAAAAGAATATGTGACACATAAAAATAATAACATAATTATTTGATGTTGTAAATATTGATCTTTTTTATTGTACCTTTTTCTTTCTTTTTTAACTAACTAACAAAGATAATACAACTACAGTGTACGTATTGACAGAAGCTCTTTATAAAAGTGATTCATGCCGGTAATCCTTGTGAGTTTTTTTTTATTATTATTGTGGAGCTTGTAGTTAACAACCTGTAAATGTTTTATTATTGTTGGAAAGTAGAGCATAATGGTTTCGCATGTATGTACATGTCAGGTAGAGTTTACCTGTAACCATTTTAATAAGCACAAGTTAATAACTGAAACCAAATACTCATCTAATCATATTTGGGGTTTGGTGGTTGGCAGCTTAGTAAAAACTTGAAAAATGTACAAATAAACGAAAATTCAAGTTGAAGTTTGTAACTTGATTCCGAGGGATTATCTTGTAAGAATTTTTGCTGATACCAAGTTTAAAATGGACTTGTTGTGTAATCGAATAAAAAAAAACGTTTTTGACTCTAGTCACCGACAAACCGAGATATATGAAATAGAACCTGCCTCGTCATATCCAAAGACGATATCATTCAGGTCCTTTTACAAGAAATCTAGTAGCAGATATCAGGTGACAGTAAGCCTTAATGACAGCACTTGTTATCTCTCTGATAATTGTTGATGTGTAGATAGATAACTATTTCATAAAACACAAAGACGATGAAACTAACGGATCAAAAAAGAAAATAATATTGTATTGTATATGCTTATTTATTTATTTGATTGTCGAACTTTATACTACAATTCCAACTATATCTTCTTTCAAAAGAGAGAAATGACATCGGGTTTTTAACATAGTATTTAATCATTTCATATAGTAAAGCCGACTAAAAAAAATTTCTCTTTCTCTCTCTCTCTCTCTCTCTCTCTCTGGGTCGGTTGAAATTGAACCAATAGTTAAAAAAAAGCCTGTAAAGATATTTATCATCTATTTAAACAAATCTATTATTGTATTGTTCGGGTCGAAACATTAGTAATATTTTAAAGTAGAAGACCCATCTCACGTGTGAGCAAGTGGGATAAAACAGAATAACAGACTGACCATGTACTTCATGTACGATAGAAAAAAAGTTTTTTAACCATGTGGAGCTTATTTTACTAATTTATTGGCCCGAATTGGGGGGGGGGGAGAGGCAGAAGTTTTTTTATGCACTTTTTTTTAAAAATGGAGTAGCTGCTTTTATTTATTCCATATTAGGTCTAAGACCTTTTTTTTTTCCATATATAAAGGAAACCTAAATTAAAAATTCTTTATTGACACATCTTTTTTCTTTGTTTTTTTCTTAAAATAAATACACAATGGTTACTTCATCTCGCTTTCAAGAACACTTTGATTTTATAGAACAAGATCTGTTTCAGACGAGCAGTACATCCACGTTTTATAATGGCTCGAGTAATACCAGCAATACTTCTTACACTAGCCCCCACTTGTATATGGACCAAGAATACGATACCCGTAGACAATCACTATCCAACACTATTGAAACTATTTCGAGTCAAGCTACAAATTCTATTAACGGGCAGTGTAGTCTACGCAGACAAAGTAGAGTTCGAACAAGGCATCAAAGAGAGAATAGCAATGGTAGTTCACTTACAAGTAATGTTAGTCATAACCCTATTATTGGTTGGTGTCTAAGACAAAAATCAAAGTTTTCATCAAAACTTCGTCATTTGTAAAAAAAAAAAACTTTCCCCACACACCTTTTTTGTACAAAATATGTATATATAAAATTCATACCCTCTTGTTTACTATTCCTTTTTTTTTCGAATAAAATAAAATGCAATCTCTTAGCTAGAATATGTCCCGAAACTAAAAAAAAAATGATCAAACGACGATTTTTCCTGTTCAGACTTACTCCGTCATGAAAAAAATCATGCGCTTTATTAAATATGCAAAGAGTTATTATATGAGAGTCAATGCCTGTTAATAATAAAGAGTGCTGTTATTTCTCATGTCACACTAAAATGTCAAAAAAAAAAACTCCTGCTCGGAGGAACTAAAAAAAAATCAAGGTCAGACAGTAGTCACTGTGGCCATGACAACGGAATTAAAGTTTCGTAGTTACAAAAAAGGGCCCTAATGATGCGTTTTTTTTACGACTTAACAATTATTTTAGGAATTTTAAAAAGTACAAGCATTCTTTGTGGGGATTTTTTTTTTATTTGTTTGCATAATGCAAGAAAAAGCTTCTCCTCCCCCCTCCCCCTACCCCTGACGCATTTATCGTAAGCTATATAAAAAATATGTTAGTGTGAGAGCGTACTCTGCGCTTATCAACTTTTTTTTCTGGGTGTAAACTTGGACGAATAAATGTGTCGATCCTTTTAAGCGGATTAGAAATAGACAGTAGTCTAGTAGGGAGGTTTTTTCTGTAAATTATCAGCATGTATGCACACTCTTGAATATAATAAAAGGAGATGGAGCTAGTAGATAGCCATCAGTTGACTGGTATTGTGTTGTATATCTCGTTGTGTAACACGACCATTATGAAAAGGATTTTTTTTATTTTTGATCTTATATACTTTCCTTTATCTCCCTTATATTTTGTTGTAAGAATAGCTGGTTAGAATATGTCGGAAGAATTACGATTGCCAAAGATGCAACTCTTTCTCATTTGTGCCTGCCGATTTGCTGTAAAGTTGAATTGCTGAGATCTATTGTAAGAAGAGAAGAAAAAATGGAAAGAAAAAAATTAACGCGAAAAAACAATTCTCTGTTGCAATTATAGGAACCAATATCTTTCAGTATACATGCTCCTTTTATTTATTTTGTACGTTGTATTAATGGCTTATATTTTAAAAAAATTTATTAACTTTTTGAAAACCACAAAAAGATGATTCGGGACTTTAAAATAACGGATGAACTTCATATTGGTTACTACACCAGTTTAATATCATCGGCGTTTGCCATGGCTCAATTCGTATCAGGTAAACAAAAGGGAGAAAAGCCAAGCCTTTGTGCGGATAAAAAATATGGTTGCGTAAAAGGTAGTTAATTATCATCATATATAGGAATACCGTGGGGTTCACTTTCGGACCGAATCGGTCGTAAGCCAGTTGTGTTGATGGGTCTGGCTTGTACTTCTTTAGGTGTACTTTTATTTGGTTTATCAAAATCTTTTGCTTGGGCATTTGCCACTAAAATATTTTCTGGCGCATTCGCAAGTATATACCCTCCCCCCATAAGCATGTATATGTACTGTGTTAACCTTAATTTGTATTTTAGAATGGTAATATCAGCGTGTTGAAAAGTATGATCGCTGAATTGACCGAGAAACACTCTGCAGAAAGGAGAACACGAGCCTTTTCTCTTTTACAGGTAACTTTTGGGTTAGGAAGTATAGTAGGTGCCGCTTTAGGAGGTAAAAATGTAGTAATCGTACATTTACTATCAGTTGATATTTAAAATATTTTATTAGGCTACTTGGCAAGTCCTGTGGAAAAATATCCAGACTTTTTCTCTAATCTAGGGCCTATCAAAGAATTTTTAGTAGAGTATCCTTATTTCTTACCTTGCTTTTTCGCTACTTGTTTATCTACGTTTTGCTGGTTCTTGGGATTTTTCTTTATGGATGAAACTCTGTACTTGAAGGGCAAATCAGATAACGAAGAACAGCGGCCTTTAATGGCAGCGGTAGAAACTGAGGAATACAGCACTTTTACTGAATCTGTAGCGGAAGGTTCCGAAAATAGTAATAAAAATGATGGCAAAAAATCTTTTAGCGAAATTCTTACACCTCCCATATTGGCAATTAGTTTACTCTATGCCGTCGTTGCATTTCAAATGCTTTACTTTGACGGTACGTGTATGTCAAGTAAATAACAATGCATTACTAATTGACACTTGTAAAAAATTAGAACTTCTACCAATTTGGTCCGCTACACCTAAAGACGCCGGTGGACTTGGGTTTGAATCAAGAGAGATCGGCACGATTTTATCCTACGCCGGATCAGTCATGTTATTTGTTCAAGTGTTTGTTCTTCATCGTTTAACAGCTATTTTTGGATTGTTCAATTTATTTCAAATATCTTTATTATCAAGTGCGCTTATTTATTTTGCATTGGGGTTATGTCGGCTCTTATATCAAATCCCTGATTTGTCAGGCCAAGCGAATACAAAATTCTGGGTGTGGTTTGGTTTGATCTTTTGTTTGACGATTAAATCCTTGGCGCAAACCATTGCAATTACTACTTCGGTTATTTTACTGAATAACTCTGTCACTCGATTTGATACTTTGGGCTTTATTAATGGCTTCTCTCAATGTAAGTGAGATACTTATATTTATTAACCCAATGCATCGGTAAACTAACTTATAATAGGCTGTAATGCTGCTATGAGAGCCCTGAGTCCTGCTGTTGCTGGGTTTATTTGGTCTAGGTAATAATATTTTTATTGCATGCAACTTTAAATACTAGTTTAGCTCACATGTTTTTTTTTTTTTTTTTTTTTTTTTTGCATAGTGCAATCACGTCTTATTGGATCTCCTTGGAAATCCGCGCTTATATTAGTTGGGGAGTCCTAGGTGTGATCGGGTGCATAACCTTCTTTACTGGTACTCGGTTGAACCCACTGCACTATAACCAACCTCACAAGGTCAAATGATCAATACAAAGATCTTATGTAACCATCCGTGCAGTAGCAATAACGAGATCAATCCTGTTATTTTTACTGATTGTATTGTTTCTATTATTATACTGTATAACTAATAAAAAAACAAATAAAATAGCTCAATTACTCTATATGGCGTATTATGTAACTAGTAGATGTAATTTAAATTGACATATCGCGGATTTCGTTGTAAAAAAAAGCAATTATAGTATATTAGCAGTAGAAATTGAAACGGTTCGTAATCTATTGTTGCTCTTCGAATTAGCTTTATAACGATAGTTTAATTGTCAATAAAAAACATAATGCTGTCATTATAAGTTTAGTATGATATGCAATTGATCCTTGTAAAAATAGATAAGATTCATGTATTGTTACAAGTTTTCTAGATTGAAATGAGAGATAAAAACTAGCGCGCTTTAATCGTTATTTATATTATATTCTGGCTCGTTGTGTCAGAGGATGTTAAAAAAACAAGTAAAAATAGAAATACGAGAGTAGTAATTATAACTAATTTTAGTGATTTGTGTTTAAGATTTCTTTTTTTTCTATGCGCTCGCTGAGCTCCGTTTATCCAAAATAAAAAGGAACTTGGATGAATCAAGTTGAAACAACAAGTACATATATGTATCTAAAAATGATTAATTAACGTATATAAATACAACTGTATGAAACAAATAGTAGTATAATAAGCAATGATGATTAAATGGTTCAAATTCTATCAACCTATTTTTTTTTTTTTTTACAAATCTTTTTCTTAGTATATTATTCTGCTTTGCTTTTGTCCTTTCGTCCTTTGGTTCTATAATGCTCATACAAACATGTACAGTCTTTCTTAGAGCAATTTTCGTGCGTAAAGACAGTACGTACAGAACAATTTCAAGTCGCAAGACTTGATTTTTTTTAAAAAAGGACGACTGTTTTCAAGTCAATTTGACTATTTTGGAGCCCCAAAATAATAAAGAGTTCAGTGGTCCAATCTATGTGGAGTCATTTGTCGATTCCATTTTTGATTACTCCAAAATTAATTGTATTGGGTACAGTATATATTTGGCTTTAATTATTTACATTTTATTAATCATTTGATATTACAACGTGCTTTAGCGGAAAAGAAAAGAAAGTGATGAGAAGAAAGGTAGATCTTCTGTTCAACCGCCAACAATTAGAGTACGATTGTTGTGAATGTAGTCGGTTTGAAGATATTAAAAGTTTTGAAAGACATGCTATATGATTTATATAAGTCTTCGCCTTGTTCTGTTCGTGACCTCATAAACAATTAAGTACATTTATTTGAAAAAATAGTACGACCTTTGATTTTTCCCTTTTAAAAAATTCAATAAAAAAAAAGGCATGACGCATTACTTTATCATAAAAATTGTTACACGCTTGAAATAAACAAAGTCAAACATTTTAATATAAATATATCTTTCTTTTTTAAATCAAGTATTTTCCTTTTTAGATTTAACAGATATACAAGTAAGCATTTACGTGTGTACATCTTTTATGTCTTGTATTTACTTTCTTCTTCATTTATTATCCAGATTTTTCTTTTCTTATGTCCATACGAACGGATACAGTCCTCTTAGAAAAACCGTCGCGCATAAGAGCACTTTTTGTTAAAAATGTTTGAATGTGCCCCACCAGATTGCCATATTATGAAAATGCTGTAGCAGACAATTTCTTCCTGAGGTTTTACACTGAACTCCAGCTATCTCTGGAACAATAGAATATTGTTAAGATAGGATATCCAAGCCTTAACAAATAGAAGTAAGTAATGCTATCATAGATTTATGTTAATATTTGTAAATTTTAAGTATACTTATATTTCTATTTTTTTTTTTTAATTTTAAGAGAAGAGAAGAGAAAAGTGTATAGTAAGTAATATATCACTTTTTATTTTGCTAAATATTGATCCTTTTTCGTCTAAGGTCTTGAAAATGGAGTGGGAATAAAAAGGTTCCGTTGGCCTTTGGATTCTTAAAAGGTCTAGTGTAAATAATGGCTGTAGCAACGAAGAAGAACAAGTGATACCATTCGAGAGATTTTTCACTTTATTTTATATAACGGACATAGATACTGACCTCTCTGAATTATAATAGAATAACCTTGAAGAGAGAAGCTATATCTTGGAGACATTTAAAAAAAAAGATAATGGACTGCCATCAGTAATATCTCCAAGGTTTAGCTGATAATCCCACTTTAAAATAAAAATTCCGACGGTTTTTATAATTGAAATATATTGTACCTTTTTAACATGAAATTTTTTATACTAATATTTTCGACGAGCAAGGCCATCAAGCAACAAATTTCGTTGAAGAAAAGTCATTCAGATCGAAAAGCTTAATTGATCTTCAAAAATGCATTAAGAACAATTCTGGGCCAAAGTCAAACTTAATAAGCTTAACGGTGTAGAGACGACTTACTACGAGAAGCGTAGAAGCTAATGAAGCTGTGCTCAATGTGTATCCTCGAAACTTTATTCCGTCAATCAATTTGACAACTACCGTAACAAATTTTCTATTTCAATTCCTTCGACTTAACTGTTTACAGTGCTGATGGGTTCAAATGGCGAATTTTTTTAAATCCATTTGGCGGATTTCCAAATCTCAATTGTCGTATTAAAAAATCTCAATTAGCAGTTTTTGAAATTCCGAATGGCAGTTTTGTAAAAATCAAATAGCAGATTTTCTTAGTCAATTAGCGTATCGTTTTGTAAACTATTAAACGGGTTCTTTATTTAAACATTTTGGAAAAACACCAACAGAATGTTGAATAATATTTATAAGAATGCTTTCAGGTACAGAGTTGCACGCTTCAGCAATTCTTGTATGAAGGTCTTCCTTATCTTCAAACGTACTACGTTTAACTCTATTTTTAACAATTGCCCAAAATTGTTTGATAGGGTTTAGTTCGGGGGAGTAAGGAGGAAGATAAATACATCTGTACCCTCTGCTAGTAATCAGATTATCAATTTCTTGGTGTGTATGAATTGGGGCATTGTCCATAATGAAGTAGAAACCTTTCATTTCTGAAAAGTTGTCTAACTGATTTAATGTCCCCTTCAAAAACTCAAGGTAATGACCAGTTTTTGTGCCACTTTTTTTTGGGATTCGTTTGAGGATTCACAGCTTTTCTTTTACGAGCCCCAGAGACTTTGATTTTTTTCTACTTTGAGAAACTCTGACGTCTATGTTGACGACTCCTACGGACGAAATTGCACCTAGAATAGAGTGTGATTCTGCTTTGGTGAGAGGTGTTTTAATAACGGCAGGAGTACCACGGATAGATCTATCATACGACGGTCTCATGTTAATGTCGAATGCAGACTCGTCGATAAAAATGCTATGAGGTACAAGGACACAATGAGACCAAGATGACAGCAGTATATATACATAACACTTTGTAACCTTCCCTTCTAAAGGTACAAGGCAGTCTTCTTAGTATCATCATTATAACAAGGAAAAAGAGCTGCAGAGAACAAGACTAAACATCAATTTTACCTGCTTGGGGGATCAGCCAATCACGGCCGTATAACCATAGTAAGGGGTGCTAAAACAGAAATTTAATTAATTCGATGAATTTTGCATCTAATTCGAACAATTTTGGGTACCCAATGGCACCCAAACATATTATAACTATCGTATTGGTTTGATAAGGTTAAAGAGGTTTTTAGAGGTAATAATTGCTAATGTTTAAATCGCTTAGTAAATGTGGCTATAGGTTATTCCGAAGTAAGTGTTTGTACAAATGTAGTCTCAGTCAAAAGGAGTTTGTACGTTCTTGACTTGTAGCTTAAATGATATAAAGTACAAAACTCTTTTTATATATTTTAATAAAGCTTTCATTCTTTGTTATCATCCGCTTTAAGTAAACATGAATAAAGAAAAAATGCACTGGCTTTTACTCAGTAATAGGAATACTTATACTTTTTTTTTGATTTTGGCGTATTAAGACGCTACTTTTAATATTTATTATAATTATTAAAAAAAAAAAAAATAGAAAAAAGAATAACTATTTAGTGAAAGTTTTATCACTTCAAATTTAAATTGAATATTTAGTTTTTTTTGTAAAAAAAAAAAGAAAAGAAAAATAATATTTGTAGAATCACAAGGAATATTGACAACCTTATTGTGGTAAAATCACACATAAAATAGAATATATAATAATCGATGAACCATCAATTATAAAACATAACAAACGTTAGGTATCAAAATGAATCTTATATATAAAAAAAAGCACAGGATCTAGAAACCAAGATCCTCAGGCTATAAAAGTCACTAGATCAAATCTAAGTGTAATGATCAATCATAATAGTGTGACCATTATTGCAAAAGACTATAAATAAGAAATCATAGTTAGCAATCCCTTTTACCGGGATTGATTTTTACAATTAAAATAAGAAATAAACGTTATTAGACATTTAATCTTATTCACCTGTTTTTATTAATTTTTCTGTGTTAAATCAAAGTATTTCTCCACACTTACTTCAAAATATCGACCAAAGAAGTAGCTAGGTTCAAGATTCCCAAAATAATAGCGGATGTTCCAATAATGTATTGGTGTGAATTTAAATCATTAATTTACAATGATCTCAACCAAGAACATAAGCAAGCAAGGTCAATTACCGCTAAGCAATCTTTTGATAAGTACAAGGCTGTCTTTGATCGTATATTTAATAAGTATAGGTTAAAACCTAACGTGCAAGCATACGCGAAAAAAAAGTGCATAACTATATGAACAGACAAGACGTCTTTAATGAGTATCAAACTGTGTTTGATGCAGTCAAGAATGAAATGCTTCAAGAACAGTATAATACTTTGAAGAGAAACAACAAACTAGAAAAGAAGATTATACTAGAAGAATTGCTTCAGAAAGGCCTCTCCTCAGTTCGAAACAAACTAAATAATGTAGGTGAAAGCAGTAAGAGTGGTAACAGCAGCAGCCAAAAAGACAATGATACTACTTCTTTGCGCAGCCAATCACCAAAACAAACCAGTGAACCAAGCTTTTCAAGATTAATCAATATTCAACATGTTCTCTACCAAGACTCTTTAAAGCTTCATACATTATATACAGAAAAGAAAAAGCTTTCACCTCAAGAAAAAAAAAGAATGGCTCTTGGTTTGTCGTGTATTCTTGATTTTAATGATGATGGTCAAGCTTTGTTATTTGGTGAAAATGATTGGACGTTATTAAAAAGGAAGTATACTAAACTATACAAGCTAGCTAATTTTTCTCTTGCTGTATCCTTTGCTGAAAAATGGAGTTTATTATTCCATATGTGTATAAGCACAAATAGTGTACTTTCAGCTGATCAATATATGTCCAAGCTTTTGTCCGAAGCAAATCTTGTGCCTTCAACAAGACTTACCTATAAGTTCTTTTCCACCTGCCTTGATATCTTCGAGAATAATCAGTTATTGTTGAACCCAATGTTGTCGAAAAAGAACACTGAATATGACTACATTTTAAATATTTGGGGCCCTTTATTTAAAAAAAATTTCTCGATAAACAACAATATCATTGGTATCAAATGTGGTGAGTCTGTTTCTGATTGTATGAAGAAAGGAAAAGAAGAGTTATATCCCGGTGATAGCAACGTTGTTTCGTTTAAGGTAGACTTATGTTTCCTTCATGATGATGACGAGTTTGAGATTGATTTAGCTGTGGAGAAATACTTTGATTTAACACAGAAAAATTAATAAAAACAGGTGAATAAGATTAAATGTCTAATAACGTTTATTTCTTATTTTAATTGTAAAAATCAATCCCGGTAAAAGGGATTGCTAACTATGATTTCTTATTTATAGTCTTTTGCAATAATGGTCACACTATTGTGATTGATCTGTAATAGGCTGAGCTATTTCTGATTGGTTAAAGAATATAGAATATAATTCTATATTCTTATTGGTGCAAGTTTCTTTCTCGTATTATTGGTATTCTACAAGCAAAGCCCTTTTATTATAATTAGACATATCATTTATTTTCCATATATATTAACCCAAGCGAATATCCATTTAGTATAAATATCCCAATATCTTTTAACAATAAAACATCATTCTATTCTTTACATTTATTATTATTATCTTACTTTGTTTCTTATCCAATAAGAAACGTCTCAATTCAAACTCAAGTCTAGGCATATTACATGATCTGTGAGAGTCTAATCGCTCGTCACTTTATTATATATATTTATCTCTATCTTTATCATTAAAACTCAGTTTACTTTATATCTCTTTCGCTTACTCTTACATGATCGTTACACGTAGATTTGATCTAGTGATTTTTATAGCCTGAGGATCTTGATTTCTAGATCCTGCGCTTTTATATATATAAGGTTCATTTTGATACCTAACGTTTGTTATGTTTTATAATCGATGGTTCATCGATTATTATATATTTTATTTTATGTGTGATTTTACCACATTAGCTACTGTCGAATGTTCAAAACCAAACTCGGATGATGAAAAGAATGAACGTGATAGTGGAAAATTATGTAGAGAATCTAAAGACAGTCTTGACACAATCTGGGATCTATTAAAGGATTTCGAATGTGATGTAAAAACTTGGTCTTTACAAATTTCCGACACTGTTGGTGTTGCTTCCACCACCCATTATACCCAAAATGGATTTTATGTTGTGATTCCTCGCTTTCACTTCTATTTTCCTACCTCTTTCGCAAATATGGCTAATTTTATTGATGTTCTTAATAACCTTTTGATGATAAGAAATGATATCGAAAAGACTGCACACTATCTTCATGTTTTAAAATCAAATCAAAGTTCAATTAACCCAATTTCTCAAAGGTTTGAAGATGCTACCAATATGGAATCACCTCCTCATCCCTCTAGTAGTAATATCAATACCTATTACACTCCACCTCGTAATGATGCTACTCGATCCAATGCTCCACTGTTTGAAGAAGTGTCAGATCCTTTGATTGATATAACTGATCTTGCTAGTGATACTAGTACTCTGGATTCACGAGAAGGAGAAGAAGAAGAAGAGCGAGATGGATTTAAAAAGCAATCGGATGGAAGCTGGTTTCAAATTGCTACTGGTGTCCGTATGACTTGTAACCCCTTCGAGTAACGAAAACTTCAGTTTGTTTTTTTTAAAAAAAAAACTCTTAAAAATAAATATGGATATTTTTAAACAGTACAAAAAAACTGGGGAGGGGGCTATTTAATATAAGTTTTTTTTTTATTAAGTTTAAATTTTATTAATTGTATAGGAAATAAAATAAAATTGGAAACAAAGGATTATGTCATTTCAACCATTCATAAAAGAACTCATCATTATAAGAGGAGAAACCATACGATCTATTATGTATTAATATAAAGAGGCCACCATCTGATAATATAGCATACATATGTGTTATTTTATCTTGTTCAATTATAAATAATAATGATGCTATTGCTGTCAGATTTATTGCACAACTCCGACTCAAGAGGCCGTTCTCTTTGCACAGCATTAAAGACTTATGAATAGCACAGTTATCTATGACAAGAAATCATTCATAAATTTTAAAAACGACGATTATTTCCTGCTAAACAGCCAATCGTTTTCAAGATACCGCCATTTATTTTTAAGAAACGGACAAAATTTACCAGCCGCACTGTATGCCATTCAAAACAAGCCATATTTCACATTAATGCGGGTAATAGATGCATAAAAGGAAAACGTATCATGATCAATTAGTTAAGAGTAGGTTTTCTAAAGACATAGGAGTAGAGCTTTAAGTCTGATTTGAAAAATACCACCGACCAACTGTATAAAGCGACTTGAAATAGACCACCAATTGTATCCACACTTGAATAATATTCTAATCAAAGAGCGTCTGTTCAGGAGCCACCCTCCACTACACAAACAACCGTTAAGGGGAATGCCTGCTTAGAACAAGACAACCACACAACCTGATTTCAGTAAACAAGTCCTATTGCCACGGATAGTGGTTAGCATTGGACAGTACTCATTCCCTACTTTCAAGCTATGCTCTAGTTTCAAAGTAAACTATAATGTAGTCATTAGACACAGTTATTACATCTTGCAAATATGTTTATTTACCTTTACCATAGCATCATTGTAGTTTCCAAAAGAAAAAAAAAGGTTAAAGCACTGCAAAACTTTTTTTTTTTTGTCGTTACAACTAATTAAGGTTTCCGCAGTAACTTATTCTTTCCTATCATAATCTACCGCAGTACTATCCACAGTACTGCGCAACATTATAAAACATATAAATATCTTCATAATTATCTTCAATAAAATATTATCTTTATTCTTATCATAAAAGCA
Source organism: Thamnidium elegans (assembly GCA_025201345.1). Classification (NCBI taxonomy): domain Eukaryota; kingdom Fungi; phylum Mucoromycota; class Mucoromycetes; order Mucorales; family Mucoraceae; genus Thamnidium; species Thamnidium elegans. Next base: position 864,532 of record JAIXMG010000006.1, on the reverse strand, counting down.
GTTAAATAGTTTTCCCAAATAAATACTTATTTATTTCTCTTATCAAACTTTCGGCCAATTATAAGGCATCAATTTAACTACCGTCTCAAGACTTATTTTAAGTTTTGATGACGCAAGCTTCGGGCTCGCCGTCCTCAGTGGTAATTCTACCTTGACCATCTTCCAAAAAAAAAGTTAACAGTATTACTCATGTTAAATATTTTTTTTAAAAAAAACGCTAATTGACTAAGAAAATCTGCTATTTGATTTTTACAAAACTGCCATTCGGAATTTCAAAAACTGCTAATTGAGATTTTTTAATACGACAATTGAGATTTGGAAATCCGTCATTTGAATCCATCAGCACTGTACAATAAAAAAAATGTCCAATTGGGGTTCCAATTGAGGGTGGGCGTACTGCATCTGTGCGTCTATTTCCTTTTTCTTCTTCTGTACGACAAAACATCGATTTTGTAATTCTGTATTTTGTCCTACACTAACTAATCTCCCTCGGATTCTATAATCGTTTAAAGTTCTATATCGATCATTCCAACCTACAGCCATCTCACGGGAATAAAGTTCTCACTTAATATATGAGTAAAAAAAACGACTATTAGAAAGTAATACTTTATACGGTTTCCAATAATAATAATAAAAAATAGAGGCTTTCTTGGTATAAATCTGACTTACTAGTAGGTAACACCAAAAGCAAAGACCAGGTTCCAAGCTATTTAATAGCGTACAAAACATATGAGAGTGAGTAATATCTGATCTTGTTTGCTTCATTGCAAGTAAAAGAAATAAAATCTAAGCTGACCAAAAGTTACATAATTTAAAATAGAACACATTATATAATATAGCTATGCTTGTCAGTAAGTGTGTCAGAGAGAGACGGGTAGGTTTATAAACTCAAGCATCTACAATTAAACCTAATGTCTATTACATCCTGATAAGATAAAGGAAAAAAATACAGATTAACCTTCCTCACTTAAGCCGAGTTTAGTCTGCTTCAAAAGTAATAAAATCACCAATGCTTTTATATTACCTGTATTGTATTTAAAATGTGCAAAAAAGGTAAACTTCACTCAATTTATACAAATATACGATATTTGTCGGGGAAGCATGACCTTATTCCTTTACTCGCCAAAACAACAAAGCTTGATACCAGTAATTGGTAACACAATTAGAAAAAATAAAAAGAGAGAGGGCACGAAATTCCGAATACTTTCTTAAACAACTAATGACTTTATTAACAAAATAGTAACAAGAAAAAAAGAGATAAAATTTTACTTTAAAAGGCTATATATAATATATATGGAAACTTCGCCAATGTAACGTGCATGTGACGCAAATCAGAAAAAAAACCTCTTAATGGCAAGAAACGCTAAAAAAGACAATATTGCCAAACAAATGCTCTCATTTTACCTGGGATTTTTATATCATTAAAAGCCTATTGCCGTAGCACGAATAGGTACCGAGAACTTTATTCATTTATTTTTTCTAAATTGACTATGTAAAAGAAAAAAGTATTCTGTTTGATAATTTAAAAAATAAAAAAAAGTTAATTTTCTTTTTTTTGGCGTTCCTTACCTTTTATAGAGATCAAACTAGTTTATATAAGTGATCTGCAAGTATTTATTTCTACGTCTTCAAATAAAATGGTTTTATCTTTATTTATCAAGTACTACTTCTTTTTTTCCCAACACATTTGGTATAAAAAAATATAAATGGGAACAGTTAGTTTTATAGATTAGGGAAAATTACACAAGTACTTGAAACAAGTTTTCTTCTGTTATACAGAAAAAAAAAAAACGAGGCCTATATCAAATGCATTAAATGTAAATACTGTTACATAAAATCAAGAGCTTGTCATATGATGAATACTGTCTTCTCTAAAGTGCATTTGATTTCAATATATAAAGAAGCATTAATTTATCATTCCTTTCTCTCTTTTTCATTATAATTTTTTTTTTATTGATATTCTGATATACTAAAAGAAAATCCAATTTGATTCCCCCCTCCTTTTTAAAGAAAGAAAATCAAAATGGAAACTAAAAGTATACATTCCTCTCACCAAGATGTAGTAGAGGAAAAAGTGTTCCCAGACGAAAAGAAAGCCGCTAGCTTTTATAATGAGGAAGAAATTGGAGAAAAGTATGACAATGTAAGCAGTTATGAAGATTCTCCTATTGAAGAAGTCAAAATCGTTGTACCAAAGTAAATATAACATTTTGTTAATTCAAATATATAAAAGAAATTCTAATAATTTATTAAATAATAGCACGGATGATCCTACTTTACCAGTATACACTTTTCGTATGTGGTTCCTTGGTATCGTTTTCAGTTGTGTGCTTGCTTTTGTCAACCAATTTTTCTGGTACAGACGTAACGCCATGAGTTTATCACCTCTTGTTATCCAATTGGTTTCTTTCCCCATCGGTAAATTTATGGAAAAGGTGATTCCTAAATCTAAATTTTTCAACCCAGGACCATTTAATATGAAGGAGCACGTTTTGATTACCGCCATGGCAAACTGTTGTGCCAGTACTGCCTATGCCGTTGATATCATCACCATTCAAGATTTATGGTACGATCAAAATATGGGTTGGGGTGGAGGTATTCTTCTAATCTGGACGACTCAATTGATTGGTTACGGTATGGCTGGTGTGCTTCGTCCTTACCTTGTATATCCTTCTTCCATGGTCTGGCCGGCCAATTTAGCTAATATCTCTTTGTTCCGTTCTTTCCACGTACCGGATAAAAACTGGACCGGCATGCCTCGTTTTAAGTACTTTTTATACAGTTTCGCCGCCATGTTCGTTTACTACTGGCTTCCTGGTTACTTCTTCCAAATCTTGACCGTCTTCTCTTGGGTTTGTTGGATTAAACCTAGTAACCAAATTCTTTCTCAATTGACTAGTGGTTATAATGGTCTTGGTATGTTTGCTATCTCCTTTGATTGGTCTACAATTGTTTCTTTCTTAGGCTCTCCTTTAGTTGTACCCGTAAGTATTTTTTTTAAAAAGATATATATTACGAAATACCAACTATATATACTTTTCTTTTTCGTATAGTGGTGGGCTGTTGCCAATATTGCTGTTGGCGCCGGTATCGTCTCTTGGATTATTGTCCCAGGTAAGTGATTTTTCCGTCCCATTTTCAATATAGATTCTCATATATTATAATAATAGCCCTTTACTATGGTAACGTTTGGAACAGTCAAAAATTCCCTATTATGACCTCTACACTTTTTACTCGTGATGGTGACATCTGGAACAACACTCTGGTTATGAACGCCGACAAGACATTAAACCAAGAAGCATATGACGAATATGGACCACTTTACATGACTAGTTTCTTTGCATTCACCTATGGTATTTTATTTGCTGGTGTCACCAGTATTCTTACCCATACATTCTTGTTCCATCGTAAAGATATTATTCAACAATTCAGAGCCTCTCGTGGAGACGACGAAGATATCCATCGTAAATTGATGCGTGTCTATCCCGAGGTCCCCAACTGGTGGTACCTTGCTATTTTCTTTGGCTCTTTTGCTGCTTCATTTGGTGTTATTTATGGTTGGGAGGAACAAATTAAGCTTCCCTGGTGGGGTCTTATTTTGGCCATTGCTATTCCAGTTGTCTTTGTTTTGCCTATTGGTATTATCCAGGCCGTTACTAACCAACAACCTGGCCTTAACATTATTACAGAATTGGTTATTGGTTACGCTTTGCCAGGTCGTCCTATTGCCAACGTTACCTTCAAAACTTACGGTTACATTTCCATGTATCAATGTCTTACCTTTGTTAGTGATTTAAAGTTGGGTCATTACACCAAGATCCCACCCAAGGCCATGTTCTGGGCTCAAATGGTTGGTACCATTATTGCTGGTGTTGTCAATTTATCCACTGCTAAATGGTTAATGGGTTCCATTGAAGGTATTTGTACTAACGCCGGTTACCCTTTTACTTGCCCCAGTGCCCATACCTTTTATTCTGCCTCCATTATCTGGGGTACCATTGGTCCCGGTAACATGTTCGGTAACGGATCTCCTTACAGTTCCATGAACTGGTTCTTCTTGATTGGTTTCCTTTTACCTATTCCATTCTATTTCCTCTCCAAGAAATACCCTAACAGTTGGTTCAAGTATATCCATATTCCTCTTATCTTCAATGCTACTGGTATGATGCCTCCTGCTGTTCCACTCAATTTCTCCATGTGGTGTGCTCTTGGTTTCATCTCCATGTTCTGGTTACGCAGATACCGTCACGAGTGGTGGGTCAAGTACAATTATATCACTTCTGCTGCATTTGATTCGGGTTGTGCTATTGCTGCTTTGATCATCTTTGGCGTGGTCCAAGGTAGTGACTTCACTCCTGTTTGGTGGGGTAATGGTGGTATGGGCGAAAATGAAACCTTTGACAGTAAGTATTTTATATGTTTAATATTATTTCAGAGTTTAATAGTTTTTTTGTTTTAGATTGTCCTCTCGCACCGGTAAATGGTTCGGGCATTTGTGTCATTTGTTAAAATTATTCTATCACCCCCTTTTTTTTTTTACATAATTACTACCTAGTTTACTACCTTATAATATTAATTTATATTCCAAATATTTTTCCCTTTTTTATATGATTTACAGCCCCAATAAGCTGTAGTTCATACTGTAACTTATACTGGCCAATAAGATATAATTTTTTCTCCCATAATTCAAACTATCTCGAGTCTTTTTTTTTGCTCTTTTTTAAAAAAACGAAAGGGCTTCTATTTATGATTTATATAAAGCGACTATAATTTATTTATTCGGATTCGAGTATATTAATATTGATAAAAAGGAATCAGCCTTGAAAATATGTCTTTAGGGGTTGGAGAGAAAAAGTGGTTGCTAGGCAAACGCCAATCGGTTGCTAAGCAAATGCTAAAATTCGCTGCTGAGCACCCACTGCCCTGACTTATAAACCACAGCAAAAAAACTGGTTATAAATTTTATGCAAATCGTTTTCTTCACAAGAAGGAATTCCTTCATTTAGAAATACTCGAAGCGTGGGAAACTAAAAACTGCTAAACATTTATTCGATTTTTTTTTATACATGTATTGACTATTCTCAAAGGTATACAATTACGTAGAGAACTATATATATATATATTTATACAAATATATATTCGCTTTATAAAAATGATTTGCAATTTGTTTAACATATAATGAAAATTATATTTTTTGCTTACATACCTGAATATCATTTTCTTGACGAGCGTGGGATATTCGCTATGACAAGTCCAATTTTTTTAGTGCAACATAAAGATAAACCAATTTTTTGTTTCTTTATTATTGGTCTGATTTAAATCTAACTTGAATATTTTATTCATGTAATCTAGACTAGAACTGACCAGAAAAGGAGGAAAGAGAAACACCATTTTCATCTATTAAATGGTTGATACTATGATTTTGTATTCGATATTTAAAATTGAAATTGCATGAAAAAATTGAAATTCAATATGATTTATATTTGCAGCCATCTACTTAATTGAGTACAATTTCGTAAAAAGAAACTAGAAGTTTGCTTCTATATCTGTGGTAGTCACTATAGTTTTAAGTTATTTTTTTTGGGGGGGGGGAGGCAGAGATTAAAAAGAAACTATATTTACTAGATGTATAGTGTAACATATTTTAAATAAAGTAGCTCTTCCTTCTTTTTAAAAAGAAAAAGAAAAAAAAAAAGGGTAAAAAAAAGGAAGAATAAGCAATGATACGATGTTATTTAAAAAAGAGAGAAAAAAAAGACACTGCTTATTAAAAGATGTACATGTTTACAGTTGAATATATTTTTAATAGTTCTTGAATATAAATTATAATGGCGCCATAGAAAAGCGCATATATATATATTTTTTTAAAATAAATTATACTTGATCTACTCACTTTAACCATGCATTTTCTTCATTTATTTTTCTTTTAAAAAAATATTTCTGTACAAGAAAGAAACCTTTTTTTCACTTGCGCGTTTAAAAACAAAGAGAGAACCCAACAAAACCAGTGATCATGGGAAAACGCTGCATGTGAAAATATCAAATCTTCTTTTTTCTCCACCCCGGAATTTTTGTTGATGTCACTCCGCTCAATTACAAAGACATAATCTTTTTTATTTCGTTTTTTTTCCCCCTTTTTTTATATACATATACATAAAAAAATGTCTAATCCTTTGCGTATCTTTGTTCCTGTCAAGCGTGTTGTTGATTACGGTAATTATATCCTTCCAAAAAGAGAAAGAGAAAGAGAGAGAAAGAGAAAAAGAGAGAGAGAGAGAAAAAGAGAGAGAGAGAGAAAGAGAGAAAGAAAAAAACACGTAGACTGATATAATAAAAAAAAATAGCTGTCAAGGTCCGTGTTAATCCTGCAAAGACCGATGTTGACCGTAATGTTAAGCACAGTATGAACCCCTTTGACGAGATTGCCGTTGAGGAAGCTGTCCGTATTAAGGAAAAGTCACCCAAGACCGAAATTGTTGCTATTTCAGTCGGTACCACCAAGTCTCAAGAGACCTTGAGAACCGCTTTAGCTATGGGTGCTGATCGTGCTGTCTTTGTTGAAGTAAAGGATGATAGCACACTTCAACCTTTGGCTGTTGCCAAGTTACTCAAGGCTTATGCTGATAAGGAGGCTGATAAGCCCGATCTTTTCATTTTGGGTAAACAAGCTATTGATGATGATGCTAACCAAACTGGACAAATGCTTGCTGGTTTATTGAAATGGCCTCAAGTATGTAAACTCATTTTTTCCCACGAGCCCCATTTATCTAACTCTATTTTTCATCTTTTTAGACCACTTTTGCTTCCAAGGTTGATATCACTGATAGAATTCTTAAGGTTGTTCGTGAAATTGATGGTGGTCTTGAAACTGTTTCTACAAAGTTGCCTGCTATTATCACTACTGATTTACGGTAAGCACATATACCAAAAAAAAAAAGAAAAAGAAAAAGAAGAGGTATTAATTTAATACAAATGTACATACAGTCTTAACGAGCCTCGTTATGCTTCTCTTCCCAACATTATGAAGGCCAAGAAGAAGCCTTTGATCAAGTTGACACCTGAGGATCTCGGTATTGATATTTCTCCTCGTATTCAAACATTAAAGGTTGAAGAACCTGCTAAGCGTGTTGGTGGACGTAAGGTTGCAAGTGTTGATGAATTAGTTGATAAGTTACGCAACGAAGCTAAGGTCTTATAAATTGCTTAGAACAAAAAAAAACTTTCTTTCTGCACTACCCCTCCCCTCTTTTTTTCTTGTATTATAATATGAAAATAAAGTTATTTTAAATCGCAGTCAAAAAACTTTTTTTTTTCTTTTCTTCACATACAAAAAAAAAATGACCCAAGCTGTTTCAATTGATTCTTTTGATACAGGTTATAGCGCTGATTCTACAGAGTTTTGTCCTTACCAAGATCACGCACAGTATCTAGCTGTAGGTACTTATCAGTTAACTGACGAACAACAAGAAAATGTACGAGTTCGTAAAGGAAAGACATACTTATTTGACGTGACTCAACCATTAGTACCCAAACAAGTCATTGAGACACCTGCTGTACTTGACATGAAGTGGAGTCATTCGTTAATCAACGATAAACAAGTATTGGGTATTGCAGATTCCATTGGTGGTGTACATTTATATGGATTCAACAACCAAGATCGTTTAGAAAAATTACACCATGTGCAGGCAACAGACGACGCCAGTGTACTTTGTTTATCGCTTGACTGGGCAAGTAGATTAAACAAGACCGATCAACGTATCGTGACTTCGCACTCTAACGGAGACATCAATATTTTGGCACCTGCAGAGAGCGAATATGTAATTCAAGATCAATGGCATGGCCATGATTTAGAAGCATGGATTGCTGCATTTGATTACTGGAACACCAATATCGTTTACTCTGGTGCAGATGATGGCTTATTTAAAGGATGGGATACCAGAACGCCCGGTACAACTACATTTGTCTATAAGCGACATATGATGGGAGTGACAACAATGCAATCGAATCCCAATAAAGAATATATGTTGGCAACGGGAAGTTATGATGAGACCATCTATTTTTGGGACACAAGGTCTATGCGAGCACCTATCAATACATTTCAAACACCCGGAGGAGGTATTTGGAGGTTAAAATGGCATCCTACCAATCAAAATAGACTACTTTCTGCTTCTATGCACGCTGGTGCATTCGTACTGGACTTAAATCAAGAAAATGAACCTAAACTGTCAACTAGTTTCTTGGATCATACTTCAATGGCCTATGGTGCTGACTGGTCTTTTGCTGATAAAGATTTGGTGGCGTCTTGTTCTTTTTATGATCATATTATGCACCTTTGGAAAGCATCAGACTAGAATATAATAATTCTCCTATAATATATGTATATATAAGAAAGAAAGAAAAAAAAGAAAAGGGGGGAGAGAAGAGAGAGACAGAAAGAAGAGGGGGTACGTTTTTTTCTTCTTTCTTTGTAATAAAAAAAAAAGTAAAACCAGAACGAAAAAGGTGCAACCGTTACTATAGTCACCAAGAATATACAGAAAAAAAATGCATAGTATAAACAAACAAAACAAAAGAGATCGTTTTATATAAATGTTAATGTAGGGAGTGTAAATCATAAAAAAAAAGGAGATATATATAGGAGGGAAAATCAACAATAACCAGTTTTTTTTATATATATATGTATGTGCGTATGTGTATTTGTGAGTAGAACTACATTTTTTTATATATTATATATTATAACTAGAATTGCCTCGACTTGGATTGTATTGAAGGAGATACAAGAGTATCAGCAGAAATATTATAATTATTTTGATGAACAAACTTGTGTTGTTCTTCAGGACCTACTTCCCATTTTCTTCTAGTATTATCCATTGAGCACATGTGAGTAATAACATTACATAAAGCTAATAATTCAATAGCCAATCCAGTAAATAAAGCGATATAAATGTGAGATAAATCATTTCTAATATAGCGAGATAGTAAATCATAACAAGGTTGGGCTGAATTGATTACATGATCTGGCATACAAGTTGCTGTAGCTACAGGATGATCTAATGTATGAGAGAAACCACAGCAATGAAACTTTTTTTTTTATATAATGTTAAATAAACGTTTATAATAAAAAAAAAGGAGGAAAAAAAGTACCTTTTTTTGAGCAAATAATTTATAGTCTCTACTAGAATCATTCCATGTGTCACTTAACCAAGTAGATGTATGTGCGGCTTGATCATAAACAATTACTGCAATAGACACTTGATAAACAAAAGCTACTAATACAAGTGTAGTATATAGTATATGAATAGCCTTTTTTTCTCGGTAGAAACCGCCCAAGATACCAATAAGAGAAGTAAATATTAATATCAAACCTAATATCGTAATCACTTTTTTTTTGTACATAATACATTAGTAAAATAATAATAATAATATATATATATAAAATGGAGCTTACTTTTGAGAATATTAACAGGTATCAGTATGGCATTATTAAATTTAACTTGTGTAGCCATCATTCCAAATGCTAATAATCCACATCCACATATAAAAAATAACAAGTTGCTAAGTATAAGATAGATTTGACTTTGTCTATTAATAATAACAGAATAAGATAAATAAAAAAGCTCTCAAAAAAAAACATTCATTGAAAGGCACGGACTTTTGACAACACGCCATCGTTTTTAAATATAGGTATACTTTCTCGCTTCAAACAAAAAAAAAAAAAAAAAAAAAGAAAACGCAAAAAAAAAAAACCAGTTAAAATTGATTCATTTTATACCAAAATAAATAATTCAAGGAGTCGTTTATAAACTATCATTTTTTATTATTAAGGAGTTGTATTATGTGTATCTGTTTAACGAAAACGAAAAAAAAACCGTTTGTATGTATTAACTTTCCACAATACAAGCCACCCTTACACATTTTTTTTTAATAAACACACTCCACACAACGCCATATAAATTTTTCCTTCTATCTCTTTCTTTTACTTTCTTTTTTTTTTTCTCTTTTTCATTATTTTTCATTTTTTTATAAATGGTCAACTTATCAACTTCAGATACCAAAGTACAGGAACCAATAGTCGTTAAAGACCCCGTTCCTAAAAAGATCCCGGCTCCAATTCCTAATGTCAATGTTTGGCAATTAAAAAAGCAAACTGTACCTATCACGACTACTACTACTACCTCCACTACAAACAGTAAGTAATATATATATACATGTATATCAATTTTTCGTTATTTGCTGTATCTTATTAAAATTTTCATTGTAACCCAATTTTCATTGTAGTTGAATCTTGGCCTGCACCAAAAGATGCTGTAATTGAAGATACTATCGAAGAAAAGTCTTCAGCAATAGCAAAGGTTATCGGTAAAGGGCAGTGGAAACCTTATACACCTACCATCATTCATTCCTCTCCTACACCCTCCACCTCTTCATCCTCTGGTCGTAACAACGGTCGTGGTGGTCACCGTATGCACACCTCCACCACCACTGCTCGAAAGCCTAAGAGCTTATCCACCAAAGAAGAAACCATGGTAACACCTACACCTACCATCGAATCCAACGGACAACAACAACACCACCACCAACAACAACATCAACGTAGTTATATCAACAAACGTGGTCGCGGAGGATACAATAGCCGTCGTTTTGCCCCTACCAGACCTAGTATCCACCTTGACGCCGAAACACTTCAATTATACATTCTTCAACAAATTGAATATTATTTCAGTATTGATAACTTGTGTAAGGATATGTTCTTGCGTAGTCAGATGGATACTGAGGGCTATGTCCCAATCACTTTAATTGCTGGCTTTAATCGTGTCAAGGGCTTGACTACCGATATGAACTTGATTCGTTCGTCACTTTCACTTTCTAAATTGTTACAAGTAAAGGAGGATTGTGGTGATTTATTACGTAAGAGAGAAGGTTGGGAAACCTGGGTATTACCTGCTGCGGGTACTGTTGCTACCGCCAAGGGTGGTGCTGCTGTTCAAATCATCAAGTCTGTTCCTGCAGGCCCTGTCGCTACTATTTCTACTCCTCTTAAACAAGCTCCTGTAGTTGCTGCTGCGGTCACCCAAAATCTTAAACCTGCTCCTGTGATTCCTACTTTAGCCTCTTTAGCTACCAGCAAAATGCCTGTCACAAAACCTGCTGTCACTGAAGATGATGATTTATTTGATTTTGATGACGACTGGGTAGATGGAAGTCGTCCCAACACAGTAAAGAAATACTACCTCTCTGATGAAGAAGAAGAAGAGGACGATGAATTAGATGATGAAACTATTGCTCGTATTATGATTGTCACTCAACATAAGAAAGACCGTTCTCACCAATCCTTTGATCGCTCAAAGATGAACGACGAGATTTCAGATATGATTAACGAAGGTTTGTATCAGTACGAATCCGGTCTTGGAACCGTCAACAAGTCAACTCAATCCAAGGTTGGAACAATCGATCCTAAACATTTCGCTCAATTAAGTTTAAGCGCAAAGAAAGAATCTGGTTTCTCTAACAATAAGCCTGAATCTAACGCTAAACCTATCAAGCAAAAGAAGGCTCCTCGTTTCTATCCCATGGGTCCCGAATCACTTCCCAACTCTTTTTCACGTTCTTTATCTACTCCTACAGCCAAGAAGGACGTACAAGGTGAAGTAGGTTGGGTATTGGGTGAGCAAGCTTACCATCCTAACCCTAACGATCTTTTATCCACCAGTCTCAGTAAATCACCTATGCCCGAAGGATTCCTTTCTTCTTCTGTTGGTGATATGGCTCACTCATTCGGTAGCTTCCAACACCCTAGTCACGATTTATTACGTGACAAGGGATTTGTTCAACACAAGTATCACAAGTATCATGCCAAGGCATTAAGGGAACGCAAACAATTAGGTGTTGGTCAATCTCAAGAGATGAACACCTTGTTCCGTTTCTGGTCTCACTTCTTGCGTGATCATTCCAACAAGCGCATGTATAACGAGTTTAAACGTTTAGCTGTAGAAGACGCCAACCACAATTATCGTTACGGTCTTGAATGTCTCTTTAGATTCTATTCTTACGGTCTTGAAAGAAAGTTCCGTAAGGATATTTTTGAGGATTTTGAACAATTAACCATCAATGATTACGAGAACGGTAACTTGTATGGCTTAGAGAAGTTCTGGGCATATAACTTTTATCGTAAAGATAAGAAGAAGCTTGTCTTTACTGAACGTATGCAACAGTTACTTGGCGAGTACAAGAATATCAAGGATTTTAGACACGCTGAGCCTCCCAAGAAAGTAGATGGTGCTCAATATTCCGTCCCTCACCACACTGTAAGTTTTAATTATATATACTCTGTTTTTTCTTTTTTCTAATTTTTTTCATTATAGAAGCCTAGACATGGTAGTGTTAGTGGTTCTTCCGTAAAACACTAATTTTTTTTTTTTTTTCCTTACCAAAAAAACAAAAAATACCAAAAAAAAAATACCTAAAAAAACAAACTACACAGAAAGCCTATGAAGCTTTTTTTTTCTTTTTTTCTTTTTTTTTTTTAAAAAAAAAAACCTCCTTTATATTTTTTTCTACCTTTCTTTCTTTTTTTTTTACCTTTTTTTTTTCTAGCTCTGTATCTTTTTGTACAAATACTAATTATAATAAAACAAGTGCATGCTAATAACTGCGATTCCTTTTTGTAGAATTGCAACATATAAAACCTGTGTAACTCGATCAAAAACGTTTTGCCTATTAAATTTTTTTTTTTTTTTGAAAGTTTGATAAACGACAACGCTAGACCAAAATTTCACATGTAGGACGCAGGGCCAGTGGTATTTCCAAAGGGCAGTTATTACTATGACAAATATGCCATTTGAATTTGGTATTGCTAGATCTGAGAAGCTTGTCGGAGCAGCCCAGGCAGAGGGTTTACTGGGAAATTGACTTTGTAGGTCTAGAAAATATCTGACCAGTAGGTCCATTTTTGGACATGGCCTGCTATCATACGAAAGAGATCTTCTGAGCAGTTCGAAGAATAGAGGATACAAATAGGAGACCGAAAAACAATTGGGTTCCATTTATGTATTTTTTCTTTTATAAATATCAAATATTTTATTAATAACATCAAGTAATAATGCTTTGTCTCTTCCTATTAGTTGTTACGGTTTCCGCTAGAATCGTATCTCTCGAAGGTACATGTACCTTCTTAAACGTTTTCACAATAATTTAAATACTTTTGAACGTGCAAAGGGCTCTATTGTAATCGAAGGTATAAAAGGTAGCTTAGGATATAATCTTCAAAATCACAGTTCAATTATTAAACCAGTGAAACAAGAAAGTATATTGGCAGAAAAAGGCTTTAATACATTATTTATATGAATAGCGCCTGTAAGAACTCAGTTTTAGATATTTCAACGGATTTGCGCTTATCATTCTTGAGAAATATACCCCAAGAAGCATGTACCACAATCATACACACTTTTTCTATTGTTGAAAAGATTGGTACACGTTCTATTTACACGCTCAGGAAAAAAAAGTATGCCATTTTCTTGAACGTTCTTGCGTAAAACAGGTTGGAATGACATTATTTTATCGCGGAAGGTAGTACTGGAGAATACACTAAAAAAAAAGCTACATCTTTCAAGCTTTTTAAAGGCAGGTTGAAGTTACCAAGTTATATAAATGAAATAATCAGCACTTGCCCTTTCTTGATTGCGGAAGATATCCTTAATATCAAAGTACCATTTTGCAAATAATGGGATTCAGAACCGTCTTATCTGTTATCCGTTTGAAGGATTGTGGTATCTGCATTGTGGAAGATTCGATGAAATTCAACAAAAAAACCTTTAAGAGCTAGGCATCTTATAAGTTTAATTGCTTTCTAAGGTATTCTCTCGAATCTGTGAAATAAACCGTTGAACAAGGAAGGGTGAATCAAGATGCTAGCCATTCACATAGGGGGCGGAGTAGTGGATAATCGATCTCCTTTTACAGAATCTTAAAATGGGTGAAAGCCAAGGACAAGTAATCAAATGTCCAATTTTATCGAACAGACCAAGATTGTATGACAGATATCATCCCTGCGCCCAGTTCTAGCGAGGAAGATGTTAATTAATTAATAAATAAATCAAAAGACTTTAACTTTAATTAATATTTTATTTTTTGTATTATTATACATTAAAACAAATGCCTTTATTTTTTTTTTAAAAAAAAGTCATTTTTAAATAGAAACCACTCATGAAAGTGATTTATGAGGTGTGTTTGTGTACGTGTGCGGGTAAAATAGGATATCAAACTTTTTTTTTAAGCCTTGGAGCTAAGAGTCAAAATGATCTCTTCAATACGTTGACCATATTCTTGATCAGCACGCTTGAAATGGGCAAGTTGACGTTCTTGAATATGCTTCTTGGCATTCTTCAAGTGGCCAGCAATATTGTTAACCAAATGAGTCTTTTCCTCAGCAGGCATAAGACGATACAAATCACCAGCTTGAACGAAATCATCATCGGTTAATTGATAGGTATGGCGACCAGTAGCACCATGAATTTCTTCAGCAGTGAAAGTGGTAGCGGCAACACTAGTTTGATAAGGCCCGCCGAAAGAACTAGGTTCGTAGTTGGGAGCAGATCCACCGTTACCCAAAACAGCCATACCACCATCACGTTGATGGTTGGCAACACGGGAATGAGGTTGGTTAATAGGAATTTGAGCATAGTTGGTTCCAAGACGATGACGATGGGTATCGGGGTAAGAGAAAAGACGACCTTGCAACATACGATCAGCAGAAACATCAACACCAGGTACGGTGTGAGAAGGTGAGAAAGCAGCTTGCTCGGTTTCGGCAAAGTAGTTTTCGGGATTACGGTTAAGGGTCATCTTACCAACAGGTTGAAGAGGATAATCCTATAAATTAAAAATATTAGCATGTGATGAGAATATATATCAAATTTTTTTTTTTCGCATAATGAAACCCCAACGAAAAAATAAAAATAATTACCTTGTGAGACCAAATCTTAGTAACATCAAAGGGGTTGAAACGATACTTTTGAGCATCTTCAGGATTCATGACTTGAACGTAAACAGACCAAGAAGGATATTCACCACGTTCAATAGAACCAAAGAGATCACGAGTAGCGTAATCAGGATCTTGACTAGCAAGATGACCAGCTTCTTCAGCAGTGAAATTCTTAATACCTTGATCAGTCTTGAAGTGCCACTTGACGTACTTGAAGCTACCATCTTCAGCAACCAACTTTAAGGTGTGAGAAGAGTAACCGTTAATGTGACGGTAACCATCAGGAGTACCACGGTTAGAGAAGAGGATAGAGACTTGATGAATAGATTCGGGAACAAGAGAAAGGAAATCCCAGAAAGCATCGGGATCACCACAGTTGGTTTGAGGGTTTCTCTTTTGGGTATGAATGAAATCTATATCATTGAAATTATTCTATAAGTCCCAATGTTTTATATACAAATTCAAGGACATTATTCAAAAACTTACCAGGGAACTTGGAAGGATCACGGATGAAGAAAACGGGTGTGTTGTTACCGACCATATCCCAGTTACCTATATAAATAAAGAGCCGATTAATACCAAACTTAATTATAACGACCTACAAAACTTACCCTCTTCAGTATAGAACTTGACAGCGAAACCACGAGGATCACGAGCGGTATCAGCACTACCCTTCTCACCACCAACAGTAGAGAAACGAGTGAAGACAGGAGTCTTCTTACCGATATGGCTCAAGAACTTGGCCTTGGTAAGGTGAGTGATATCATGAGTGACCTCTGTGCATAACAATAGTTAGAAATATGTTTTGAATTACACCGAATTTTAATTTTTATTTATCTACATACCAAAGGTACCGTGAGCACCTGCTCCCTTGGCGTGGACAACACGTTCAGGGATACGTTCTCTGTCAAAGTGAGCTAAAATAGAATAAAAATGTCAGCTTACATTGACCAAAAACAGTACGTTGTAGTACAAGACAAATGTAATCGCAGGATTTTTTTATTTTTTTTTCAACTTACCAAGCTTATCAATTAAATGAAAGTCTTGGAGAAGGCTATATAAAACAATGCACTAGTTAGTATACGCGAGCAAATAATTCATAATAACACAAAGTAAAAAAGCATAACATACACAGGTCCGTACTGGCCAGCAGTTTGAGAAGTTTGGTTGTTTTCAACAGGATTACCGTTTGAGGTAGTTAAAACGTTCTTAGACATGAATAATATACGAGAGGGGGGTTATGAAGAAGAAAAAAAGTAAGTTTTTTAAAAAAAGAAAAAGGGAAAAAAAAGGAGAGTAAGCTAGTTTTTATATATTTGGGAAAAAATAAAAGCAAATACTACTTTAGACGGGATATCAAAAAGCTTTGTCATTAACAGCCAATCATCTCTCAATTATACTGTTTTAAGAGTAGAGTTGTATATTTGTTATGTTACCCCCCAATCAAACAACTAAGGTGGGAGCTTAATCAGCACCAGTCACTCGTGTACCCTCAACCATTTCGCACGGCATTTTGAAAAAATGCAGTGCTTACAGATTTTATTTAAAACAAAAACTGAAAATTCAAAATCCGCCGTGGGTACGACAGGTCGGCTCGAACCTACCGGACCACAAACATGTATATTCTTGCACACAGCCTGAAATTTGCCTGTGATTAATTTATCGCATTATGTTTCTTAACCCTTTTTTTAATAGACTCAACCTGACACACCAGTGATAGCAAACCATATCATTGAGAATTTAAGCGTTTTTATATTTCATATCTGTTTTTGATATTTTTACTTTCTTTTAATCATCTTCTGTTATTACACTTTGTACTTGTCAGTTGTATTTTATATAAATAATAATAAACAAAAACCACTGTCGTACTTATACAATATATATATATAATGTATTCATGAGAGGGAAGTTATTCAGTAAAGTAATTTTTTATCAACGTGTAAAATTTTATTTTCAAGAACAATATTTTTATGGAGCACTTTAACATATATTCTAACACTAACGTTTTTTTTTTTAAAAAAAAAAATATTACCTCTTTGTTACGTGCTAAATTTAGTTTCGAAAGGTTCAAAAAGAACCAAACTACTCACAGGACCCACCACGAGAAGGTAAAAGCACTTTGGGACCCAAAAAATATGATGACGAACGACCCTTCATATCAATATTTCAGAATAATCACTTCGAACCCCATGAGTAAACAACCTTCATGCTCTCCAGGAGAGAGGAATCAGGTTGAGCACTATAAGTGGAACTACACTTGCCAAAGGATAGCATCCGTAGAATTTACGCCGACCAACGTACACGTAAAATCTTAGTAGACACGGCTAAAGAAGCTAAACATGGTTTTAATTATCAAGACACACATCGCAGACTACCAATTTTTTTTTTTTTTTTTTTTTGAAACTTGAAGGGTAATGTGAAAACCAGCAAATAGCCTCTGTATAAATGAATTACTACGGCATATATATATAAATACACATTTGTTGGGATGTAATAACGAACCACGACGGGAACCATCACCACCGCCTGCTCTCATACAATGAACCCAGTCAAGTAACACCCGATGAAGCAGTAATTGCCACAAAATTGACGTACAACCACAAGTCTAAAAAGAATCCCCTAGCAAGAGATAAAAATAAGACCCAATAAATAAAGAAGTGTCTCGAGAATCACTCCTTTAGTATTGTAAAGTGTGTTAACCCTACTTCTGTCCAGACCTAGCTGAAGAAATGGAAATTCTGCCGCAATGGTGACCACAAAAACGGCGTTCATTCTGGTTTCCCGAATCCATTTACACCTCTGAAGAACTATAAAGTATAAATGTGTGCTAGTTTAAGGCAGTTGGACCTCGGTCATGCCTATTGAAGCTTATTGAAATAGGACGAGCAAGAGCTCTACATACAGCCTGTGTACTTCACTATAGCAGAATGATAAAAGACGATCCTGAAGCAAGAGAAGTTAAGAGAAAAAAAGGGAGAATTTTTTTTTTTATTGGGCGTAATTTATCTAAAAATAAAAGAAGCACATGATCAATATCGCTACATTACTGTGTAAATAAACAAATGTAGTATACTATAAGATTTCAAGCGTTACTTGCTTTTTTTTTTCAAACTCATCTGAATGGTACGCTTGAATTTAAAGACGTGTTAGTGAAATAAACTAGTAAGTACAGATAATAAGACTTACCATTGACGATAAAACATTTGCTAAATAAATAACAAGGCTTGAGTTGTTGTAATTATCGTTAGGAACATAGACCTTTTTTTTTTCATTTTTTGAAGATAAATCGTTAGAACGAGGAGTTTTCATAAGATGACTATCAAAAAACTAAAATCCGACTTTGTACATATACATGATGACTTTATTTAGGGTAGTTTATGTATAAAATTTTATTGCATTTTTTTGACACGATCATGCAAACGTTGAACTTTATCAGGATAATCATTAACCCATTGCTTAAGTTTAAGCATGCCTTTTTGAACATACCCTGTAGCAGCTGAAGCTTTGGAAACAGATTCAGATTCATCATTTCCCTTTAAACAAGTGATATCAAATTTGCTATCATACGTTTCATATCGCAAATTTAACAAACCCAAAATGTGGCCTTTGATATCTGGGAAAGGGCTCATGGGTAATCTAAAGTTAACCTGACAAATACTTTGACTTTCATCACTAACAAGTAATGTCTGTTTCCATAATTTTCGACCATTTAAGACTTCCAAAGTAGATGGCCCAGTTTCTACACAGAAAAAAAAAAAAAAGTAAATACAATATACTTGCAAAATAAAATAAAATAAAAAGCTTACGAAGGACAAGTACAACCAAGTCGAAATCTGACGAAGGATCTTTATAATGAATACTATCACACTTTGTCAAAGATCGAGCAGTATAAGAGTTTAGTAAATTGAGGGTAGGAGCAGGTTCCCAACGAGTGACACGTGTAGTTTTCATGTCCAAACCTGGGTATTTCTTGTTTTTAGGATGGTAAGGTACAACAAAAAATATCTTGTATCGATTGCCTTCCGCGATATCCATATGATTAAGCTCATTTGCATTAGACAATAAAAGGGTAGCCCACTGTTGATTTACTGGTGCTATGTGATCACAGATACGAATTTTAAAGTATGCTGATACACGTCGCTCGACTGGCGCATCAGGTGTATGTTGACGAACACCATAACCGTCATATCCAAGTGCAATACGTCTTGCCTCTTCTTCTTCTTTTGCATTTCGTATAACACTAGTACCATTAGGTAAAACCTCATTATACATGATAGGAAACTTTCTACATACAACGATATCAATTGCTGTCACAATACCACCGTCGTAAAAGATGGAAGGAAGACTTCTAATGATAAATTTTCTTGGGTGGTAACCTAATTTTGTATGCCAACGAGCTGGTAAACTACTGTTTGCGGTAATAGATAGCATGGTACTATTATCTGTGTTTTCTAAAGGATTAATACCTTCTTTATCTCCAATAACAGAGGCGCCACAAATTGAAATTTTAGATCCAATTTTCAGTTTCTTTTTCGTAATTGCTTTTTCGATTCTTAGGTCAATGCATGCAGGTACTTGGTACCATCCGTCTGATAATTGAAGTCGATACTTGGAAGCTATAGTTTTTTTTTTAAAAAAAAAGAAAGAAAGAAAGAAAGTGAGAAATGGAAGATAGATTAAAAGCAAAGCATAACTTACAAGTATTATATTGAATAGCAGATCTAATCTCAATAATATCGGTAATCATTAAAACCATATGCTTTACAGGTAAATCATCTTTTTCTAAAATTCTTCTTAATACGGGTCGATTACCCATATTAATTTCACGTTCATATCGATACAACAGTTGTTCCAATATAGCTTGTGGTTTCCATCTGTCCATAAATTGATTATAAGATCGTATTAAACATGCAATTTTCCATACAATTAATACATAGTGGTTTTCTACCCATTCAATTGACACACGTCGAGGTAATGCACCTGCCTCGATCATACTGTGATAAGCTTCTTTAGGTCCCCAGTTTCCATCAAATACATATCTTTTTGCTGTAGATATCGTCATATTTATTACAGAAATAGGACTACTCGAAGTTAAGTATTAGAAAAAAAAAGAAAAACTTATAATTTATAACTTACATATTGTTAGCAATAAGTTGTGACTTAGTGAAGGTTCCAGGTACTCCCATAGTAGATAATTTGAACCGAAAATCAGGCACTATTATAAAACTGTTAATTAGTTATTTACAAAACCGTTAATAACGTTAGTATACCTTCTAAATTAAATACAGGTGCCAATTTAACTTTTAGTGAAGATCTATTATTGACAGCTGCTTTTGTCAACTCAATATTCGATTTAATGATAGGCGATTTAAAAGGCTTATTTTTTCTCTGTATAGATGCTGGCCTATTGATGTTTCTTTTAGGAAACATAGATGCACTTGGTTTACTTGGAACGACAGTGTTAGATTTGATGGTAGGTGATTTAAAATTTGTTGTAGTGGCATTGTGTGATTCTTTACTATCTTTACTTGAAGTTATTAAGTCAGTGGACAGTTCATTTTCAGTTCGATCCTTCATTTGAACTTGTTGTGATTTATTGGTATCATTATCAAATGACTTGGATATATCTTTGCTAGCGGAAATAGACTTGCCGATTTCATTCATATCCAAGAAGGGAGCTAATCGAATCTTCTTACTTTCTACTTCTTCGGCAACTTCATTGAATGCTGAAACTGCTTTTCTCTTTACTTGTGACGAAATATCGAAGCTCTTGTTACTATATCCTGTCTTGAAACCACCAAATTGATTGATTATAGCATCATACTTATTTGACTTTTGAGAGCTATCAAATAAAGCAGTAGCTCTTTGAATACCTTCAGGGCTTGGTTCTTCCAACTTCTTTCCAGAAGCTGTCGTAAATGAAGCTTTCGGAAGTCCTTTAGATTTTTCCTGTAACGGTAATTTAGAAGATACATTCGAAGTATTTTTCATTTCAAAAGAGTCAAAATCAATGTTTGTAATATTGTCATCATCTTCATAGGCATTATCCATTGCCACGCGTATCTTCTTTCTTTCTGCCTCTTCGGCAACTTCATTGAATGCTGAAACTGCTTTTCTCTTTGCTTGTGACGAAATATCGAAGCTCTTGTTACTATATCCTGTCTTGAAACCACCAAATTGATTGATTATAGCATCATACTTATTTGACTTTTGAGAGCTATCAAATAAAGCAGTAGCTCTTTGAATACCTTCAGGGCTTGGTTCTTCCAACTTCTTTCCAGAAGCTGTCGTAGAAAATGATGTAAAGGGCTCTTTGGGTATATTTGTTGAAGACGACTTGACAGATGTAATCATTGGTTTTCGTGCTTCGGGAATGCTAGTGTTGTTCGTATAATTATGCAAATAATCGCGATCCTCTTCTGGTATAGGTTTGTCTGTATGTATTGATTGGATTAATCTAGCAGATTGAAATCCTGCTGCTGGTCCTGTAGGTGTAGGTAATTCTTTAATAACATGTCCATCTTCCGTTACTTGAGGAAGAAATAAACTTTCGTCTACTGATATAGACGGTAATGCCAAATCATCTGTACCTTTAGGAGTTTTCTGTTCAATTTTTGGCTCAGAAATAAGAGACAACTCATTTTGAACAATAGGTGGTGATAATGGAAGCTTTATATCAGACGTAAAAGGTTTTGGTCGAGAAGCGCCAGGCGGTGGTAATGGCTTATACTTAAATGATAAAGGGAGAAACACTTCATCATATGAAGATATAGATGCGCAGTCATCATCATCATCTTTTATAATGGGTTCTAATTTATAAACTGGTGTAGATATTGATGTTGGTGACAAATCACTATTTTCAAATAATGAAGAACCAGATTTACCTCTCTCTTTATCTATTAGTGATAAATCTTCTTTCGATTCAGTAAGAGGAAGAAATAGATTTTCATCTATAGATAATGGTAATGACATATTATCTTCTTTATCAACAGTTTCTAGTAATTTCGCTGCTTTTAACTCTGCTTCCTTTGAAGGAGGCGGAAGCGCAAATCCTCTCGCCGTAGTAAAACCAAGACAGCTTGTTTTATCACTTTGTAGCTTCAATAAAAACTCATCGTCAATTGAAGTCTTTTCATTTACAGGTATAACATTTTTTGAGGGTATAGACATCGTATTTTTTTTCTCGTTTGGAAGAATAGGATCGTTACTTTTCTTTGATTCCGCGTCGATAAGCGACAAAAGATCAGTATCGAAATCTTCCCAAATGCTATCGTCTGCAGAGTCCATTCGAGTTAAAATTGGAGTAGGTCGCTTTTTTTGCTCTTTTTCTATAAAAGACAACTTTAGTATAACAAAAAAACTTTGACGAAATGCAATTACCTTTTATTGAAGTATTGTGCTTTTGTTGTCGTGTATTTGAAATGTCACTTAAAGGAGCTCTTAATTTTGGCGTGTTTTTGGTGGGTAAGTCAAGTAATTCATCGAGAAAATCCAGAGTTGCGTTGAAAGAGTTGGAATTAAACATATTTAAGAGAAAAAAGTATACTGTTTTTTTCTTTGTAAAAAAAAGCGAGTGCTGTTAAATTGACCATTTAAAAAGCAGTCTCCCCGCCAAATGCCTCTTTTATTTTTTACGGGATGAAAACATTCATTTTTTAAAGAAGATAATGATGGATTATAACACTTTAAATAATCTTTGAACTCGTCAAGTTATTTTACAAAGAAATACGATGTGTATCTTTTTCTGTAATAGCTCAAACATTAGAATCATTTTATTAAATTATATTATTGTTGATGCTACAAAACATAAGAATTATAAAAAAAAAGACAGAACTTTAGACTTGAAAAAAAAGGTACAGGACATTTATTTTTTTCCGAGCAAGTAATTCGTTACAAAACGATTACGATACTCCTCCTAATTTAGTGCACTATATTATCACATACAAACTTGACACTGTTATTTCTGTAATATCAAATTGCTCTTTTCCAAAGAAATCTTTATGCGGTCAATTCGTTCATACGTAAAAAGGATGATAATCAATTAATTTATTCATTTTATAGAAGTACATTGCTCTGATAATCAAGATATTAGCGTCAACTGATAACTTTCGTCCTGTAGAATATACAAGTAGATTTAAAAGCAGCTATTCGTGACTGATCTTTTCTGCTTTGAACAGATTCGTTTTTCAAAAAAAAAAAAAACATTACTTCACCTGTATACCATGAATAAAGCGAATACTATTATAAAACCTTATTTACGAAAATTTATATTACAAACCCACCCTGATTTTTTTCATAATGACGCTATAAAAAAACAAACAAACGCTTCATCACTTCAACAGCTTCAGAATATGCTTCAACCGCAACAACAGAATACAGTCAAAGCCACAACCTGTCAATTAGAATTTTTTACTAAACAACAAAAGCTTTCCAAAAAGAAAAAAGAAAGACCTCAAGCAGTTGTTCAATTCAATGATAACGATTCCGAATGGAACAAAACCCATTCTTTTTTTAACCTTTGTAAACAAGTTGACATTCCCGTTTTACAGTCGGACTTGGATATTGTTAATGACATGATCTCACAGGAATTGAATAGAAATAAACCAAAAGGGCAATATAAATCGTTAACAAAAGAGTTTGCTGAAAGGCTGTATAAGCAACATAATGAGTTAAGTACGAATAAACCGGTGGAATGGACACCGAATCAGATATTGCAACAAAAGCTTGTGTTGTTTGATCCAGCTGTCAATAAGAAGTTAGTAGCTAACCAATTATGTACTTGGTTACCACAATTACATCCTGAGCGTTGGTGGGGAAAAGTACCTATTATGGTTATTTCCCCTGAGTCAGAACTTCCTCCAAAAGAGCTAACAACAGGCATACTAGTTATTAAGAGCGATATGAAATTAGAAGGTAAAAAAAAAAAAAAATCGTATTTAACTTGAATAAAATATTAACGGGCTACATTATATATAGATGTAAAAGAATATTTCGATACATGTTTAGATGATATAATAAAAGAAAACTGTAAATAAACTATACATACAAAAACACCCCGAGGCATAATAACAATTCCTTTTATCATTTCTTTTTGTTTTTACTTTTCCGTGACTTGAGGCTCCTCTTTAAAAAAAAAAAAAAAAAGAAAGAAAAAAAACGGAATTTACATTTGTCGCGCTTCTTCTTTTTGATAGAGAAACTCTCTCTCTCGATCCTGAGTCAATAGATAGATTATTAGAGACTAATTGTGTCCGATGGGAAAGGATAACCAGAAGAAACAAACACTGCCGCAGGCCAATCTTAGGCAGGCCATAGTGTCTGGTGCTTTGGCTGGAATAGCTGTCGACTCAGTATTGTTCCCATTAGGTAAAAAGTAGTTTTAGGCAGCAGGGTGACCCCTAAAGTATTTTAACTCATATGATTTAGTATAGATACCATTAAAACACGGTTACAAACGAAAGCTGGTATTATGGGTTCTGGTGGTTTTAGAGGTGTCTATTCTGGTTTACTGTCTACGTTTATTGGAAGTGCTCCTAATGGTATATGGTCATTTAATATAAAAAAAATATTTGGTACTCATTCAAAATATTATACTTCTGTTTTAGCTTCTATATTTTTTGTTACTTATGAAGCAGTGAAAAGAATGTTGGGCGCTTCGAATAATGGTTTAATACATTCACCTTTTATATATATGACAGCTGCCTCCTGTGGAGAAATTGTATGTACACATAAAAATATAAATTATGTACTTTATTTAGCTTTCCTTTTTTTTGCCTGTAGTTCGCTTGTACTGTGCGCGTACCAACGGAAGTGATTAAACAACGTATGCAGATCAGACAATTCAATACAACATTTTCAGCAGTATCAAGTGTTTTAAGAACGGAAGGATTATTAGGTTTTTATAGAGGATTCTTATCAACTGTCGCTCGTGAAATCCCATTTACATGTATACAATTCCCATTGTACGAATATTTTAAAAGTAAATATAGAATTTATAAAGGTAGTGTAGTAGAACCATATGAAGCTGCTCTAATAGGTTCTTTGGCTGGAGGTATTGGTGCTGCTATTACGACACCATTAGATGTTTGTAAGACAAGAATCATGCTGTCGTCCAAGGTAGCAGAAAAAAAACATTACATCATATGGACGATTTTCGTGCTGACCTTTTTTTTTTTTTTTTTTTGTGATCTAGACTGATCCAGGGGATAAAGTATATACAGGTATTGTTTCGACTATGAGAAGGATTATTGCAGAGGAAGGGGCCAAGAAATTACTGGCAGGAATAGGACCTCGAGTGATGTGGATATCTATTGGTGGAAGTATATTTTTGGGTGTATATGAAAAATCTGTAAAAACATTTACACAATTACAATTATTAGACGACAGACGTTAAAAAAACAAATAAAGATTGTATATATATTATTTAATAGCTACGAACTTGGTCTTAAGTGTTTTTTTTATATAAAAAAGCTTTATTTTATTTTATTTTTCAAATGAGTGAGTGAGTGAGAGTGTGTATACAAGGTTCTAACAATTTTCCTCTAAAAGAAAAAGGTATTTTTTTTATAATAAATTATAATCTAAGAGGCTAATTGAACAAATTTACGTTTCTTTTCGTCGTCGCTAGGTTTATTAGCAGTGTTTTCGTCAAGGAAATCAGAAGTATTCCTTGCCTTCCAGTCACGTTGGAGATATGTCAATGCTGCTCTGTTGTAACCCATTACATCTTTTTGACGCTGTAATTGAGCACGAAGGTGGAATCGAATAGAATCAAGCATAGGACGCATCATGCGATTTGCTACAATTTGGTTATGATGTGTTTTAACTACTGAGAAGAGAACACGAGAAACAAGAATGATACTCCAGTTCTATGTAAATTTGTTAGTATATATATATATTTTTTTCCACTCCTAAATATCCAAAAATTTACCTTTTTAGCCCAACTCTCAATATAAGAAAATAATGACATAACCTTTGAGAAGGGTAAGATCATTAATGCTTCATCAATATCATTTGCTTTAATTTTCTTGAGTACATCCAAAACATATCTATCAGGTTCAATATCACCCATTGCCATTAAAATTGGATGACGTTGAGGAGGCTGCCCAGGTAAGCCACTAGCCTTTGCGTTTTCAAATGCAAGCCATCCGTTCTTTTCTTCGTCACCAATATCCATAGCTTCAATTAATCTTTCACCAGCCTTTAATGTTTCCATTGTTTGTTTACCGGCAGAATCTACTTCACCATCATCGACAGTAGTTTTTTCTAATTGACTCACTAATGTATTCTCATATAAATCTTCTAATTCCTTTTCACGTTCTTCTTCAAGGAATAATTGTTCTTCTGTCTTTTCCCAAATACGCATGGATCTATCATGAGAACCTGTAACAACAAAAGAACCGTGCTTAGAAACAGCAAGGGCCCAAACTTCACCGTGGTGACCTTCCAACTTCATAATATTTTCGAATTTATCACCATCCCAATATTTAACAGTTTTATCTTTACTGACAGTAAAGAAATAATGTGTACCCCAAACAAATTGAACAGACATGACACTTTCTTGATGAGCAAACAAAGATTTATGACAATCACCGAAATCAAGACCCCAAAGCTTAACGTTTTTATCGGCAGAACAAGTAGCAATCAACATATTATCGGAAGAAATATCCATGGATAAAACAGGTAACTTGTGACCATAAAGAGAAAGGAAAAATTTAAGTGTATCGTGATAGAATACTTTAACAGTTGAATCCAAAAGAGAAACGGCTAATAAGTTTTGATCGGGACTGTATCGAACACAAAGTACTTCATCAGACATCTTGAGCGTTCTCATGTGAATAAATGTCAATCGCTTGGCTACGCTGCCCTTATCCTGAACCATATCGAAATCCCAAAATTTGACATCTTTATCAGCACTACCGGTACAGAAACCACGCTTATCTGGACGTACTTGAAGAGAATAAATTGCTCCATCATGGGCTTTTACTGACTCAACAAGAGAAGAAGAACCAAGATCATAAAGTTCTAATTCACCAGTTTTGGTACCAACAATAATATGCTTATTACCAGGCAAAAATGCACTACAAAGAGCAAAACCACATTCAATAGAACGAATACAAGCTCTAGTCTTCATGTTCCAAATCTTTAACAAACTACTAGAAGCAGAAGCTAATAATTCATCATCAGAACTAAGAGATAATGTACGAATATCAGAACGATGACCAGGTCCATCAATAGAGTAAAGACGAGAAGGTTCTTGGGATTCTTCAGTCTTCTTTTCTGCACTAATAGGAATAGTAAAGGCTTCAATTGTATTGTTGTTTAAAGAAGTAACGATTTGAATTTCTCCAGCCTTTTCAACGTCAATTGTAGGAGCGAAATCGAAACTACGAACCTTTGCAGGTGTACGTACTAAACATTCGCTAGTAAATTCATCCTCGGCTTCAATTTCTTCACTAATTTCGTTTTCATCCTTTCCCTTCTCTCTTGCTCTCTTCTTTCTACGTTGAATCTTTTTACGAATTTGTTCATGATCGCGCATCTTGTAAATTTCAACTGATTTATCGCTTGCTTGAGCACCTAAATATTGACCAGAAGGATGGAATTTAATAGTGACAAGACGATCGCGTGATTGACGAGGAATTTGACCATATACATTAATAGCTCTTTGTAAAGTAGCAGGTGTAGTTATATCAACTTGCATATTATCATCGCTTTTATTCTCTTGTTGACCAAGTGCTTCTAAAGAAAGACCTAAAATTTTCCAATCAATCTTCCAAGCCTTTAATTGGGCTTCGGCACCACCTGAAATAATAATCTTTTGATCTTTAGAGACTGCAAAGGACCAAACTTCACTGCGATGACCAACAAGTGTTTCACGACAATATTGAGCTGATAAATCCCATAATTTGATCAATGTATCCTTGGAAGAAGATAAAACATAACCATCACTGGAAACACCGACATCATGTTCCTCTACATCTTTGGTGTTCAAAAAGGCTAAACATGTAATTTGATCTTTATGTCCCTTCAATCTATATAAACCGGATTCTGAAATAACATCCCAAATAATAAGATCTGTATCTTTTGATCCAGAAGCAAGTCGTGTACCATCGTGATCAAATGCTAAGGCTGTAACAGCGGCACGATGACCACTTAAGGTGACAGTTGATGTCGAAGATTTGATGTTCCAAATACGAATTGTACCGTCTCCATAACTACAAGTTTGTTGGTTTAATATTTAAGGTTTTTTTTTAACATTATAAAAAAAAGCTTACCCAACAGCATAGTCTTTTTTGTTGGGACTAGGTGCAATGCAAGTTACTTCAGACTTATTTCCAGATTCTCTCCATTTACCAACCTAAGAAAATAATAATTCATGTTTATTATTCCTATTCTTTTTTATTCTCGAATATATATATTATTTTTTTACCTCGATACCCTTCTTAAGATCCCAAAGGATAACTTCTTCAAGTGCAGGTGCAATAGCAATTTTGCCTGTAGAATCATATGCAATATTTGCTGTGCTAGAAGCAATGACACCAAAGGTTGCCTGTGCTTCGTAACGAAGATATGCTTTAACCATTTTTCCTCTTAGAAAGAAAAAAAAGAATGTCAAAAAAAAAAAGAAAAAAAAGCCTGTGTCAAAATCGGAAAAGTTGTGACCCTCAATAGCAAAAAAAAAAGTTGTGGCTTGTTTTATTCTTTCATTCACTGAGTTACAACGTGATGTGTGTGTGTGAGAGAGTACGCGAGGGAGCTGGTATTTCAATACAACACACTTTGTAGGTAAACACAAGACCTTTCCCTTTTTAAAAGTACCATTTTTTCTTTTATAAAAACATGCCTTTGACAAAACCTCCTACTCCACCACCTAAGCCTGAGTTTGACGAACCTTCGACACCTAAAGACTTTAATAAAAAGTTCAAGTCAAAGGAAACTACGAAGTACATGAATCCTTGTGCACTTGAGGAAAAAGAAAGTATGAAATGTCTTAGTGATAACAATTATGATAAAAGACAATGCGATTACTATTTTATGCAATACAAAGAGTGTAAAAAGAAATGGGTAAGTTTTCTCTCTCCATATTGAAGAATAAAATAAAAGTAACATTTATACCCTCCCCATTACATAAAAAATCTAGCAAGACAACAGACGTGCGCTTCGTAGAGCAGGACAGCTTTAAAGACGCATGAAATTTGACAATTCCAAATAATGAAATAAAAATCATACAATATATACACACACAAACACGTACGTTCATAAATACACTTATATATATATATATAACAAAAGGGCATAATACATAATTTTTGATTGCGCAACGGAACAAAAAAATACAGACGTCCGAGCAAAAAGGATTGGTTTTATTTTTTTCGAATGAAAGAAATGAAAGATTAAGAGATTTAATCGAAAAGACCTATAATAAGAAACTGTCAGAAAAAACTGCAAAAGTATATTTTTAAGTCGCTTTCGTTACTTACCGAAACCCATATCGTCATCGGACTCTTCCTTCTCCTCAACCTTCTCCTCTTCAGCGGGAGCATCGGAAGAACCAGCAGCAGCAGCACCAGCGGAAGCGGCGGGTCCGGAACCAGGAGCACCAACGTTTAAGAGGAGGGCCTTGAGGTCTTGACCAGCGAGGGCCTTGGCGTAGAGGGAGAACCAGATAGGTTCAACCTCGATACCAGCAGCGGCAACAAGGGTTTGGAGCTTGTCAGCCTACACACATTCACATATATATATATTTAGCATTCCATTCAACATATACACCCACTCAAAAAAAAACTTACGGTGATTTCGACGTTGTCATCCTCGAGGATGAGAGCAGCGTAGACGACAGCGAGTTCGGCAGACATACTATAATTTCAATGAATATATTATCATGTTAGATCATTTGTTGTAATGGATGGATGGATGCATGTTTTTTTTACATACGCGCAAAAATAGATGTAATAAGAGGAGGGTTCAATGGAGAGCTGATCCAAATCGTCTATTTGATGGTTCTCCCTTCGACCGTAAGAGACAAGTCACATTCTAAAAAAAAGTCCGACTTTTTTCAAAAAAAAATTGGGTTTGACAGATCGAAATGAGGTCTATTCTCTGTAGCGTAAACCTACTAACGTATATTCATGTCTAAGGGATATATTTTGTGATGAATTGTATTATTGGACTTTTCACTGGGTTTTTTAATGATAAACTGTAAATTTAAATATGTAATTCTAAAATGAACAAGTCGCAATTGCATTTTCCCACTTTAACAACTTACTATCTTGATCTAGCAGCTATTTAGAAAGAAAATATATCACTATCTCATAAATTCAAATCCTCTTCATACATATCTCAATTTTCTAAAATTTTAAACTAATTTGATAAACTCGATTCTATTATTTGAATTTTATAACAACATTTAATGTAAACTCGATCTGCTAATATATATATATATATTATTGTAAAACTATATTCCATATCGTAGCATTCGCGTTACACCTTCAAATTCGAATTAGTTTTATCGCCCTATTTACGCAGTTGTCTATTATTGTAATTATATGTTGCTACGACAATACACTTCCATTGCTACAATGGTTATCAGTTTCTATTGTTACCGGCTGTAGCTAACCATTTTTTTTTAAAAGAACAATCAGTCTAGAAGCTATTACGGATAGTAATCCGTTTTTATATATATAAAAATTGAGAGTGTCTATTTTCACCTATCAGGTTCTTTTTTTAATTAGGCGGATATTACATGCTGTTTATGGATAGTACGAATACGCGAAAAATACATAATTAAACGCAAAAAAGAGCGACTTTCCCGGCAGTGGTCTCATAATTGGAAATACCAGAGCCACCAATACTGTATTATTGCACTGGATGAATATACTGTAATTATGAGTGCTAAAAGTAACTACCCCTTACAAGCATATCCTAACTGCTTCTCTTCTAGGTTTTTAGTTCATATTTTAACAGTTGAGAAAAAAGAGGAAAGAGACTACTGGCAGAAAGTAATTTTACAATACAGCTTTTAAAATTCTACTTCTATATATATATGTATCAATATAAAACCATTAGATATATAAGTGAAATGAGTATCTGTAACTTGGTGCCTCATTACCAAGACAGCCTTCTTTGAACAACGTGACGGCCCTTTCGCCTTTTTTACAAAAAAAAATCTAGCTTCCGAACCAGACCATATTTTTTTCATAAATTCGTGAATATAGCGCGTCTTTTTTTTTTTGTTATTGTTTTACTCTCTCAAAAGTTATTTAATCTTTTTTGATCATGGAAAACAGCAACCCCGAAAGCACAATAACTTCTGTTCATAAAGCTGCCTCTGTTATAGAAAACAGAGGTAATTTAGATGCTTTGTTCCCTGATCTTCGAAACACTTTCAATGGTAAAATAAATAAAAGCAACACCTTGTCCATTTGTATTTATTCTGTTTTATAATGTAGATAGTTTTTCATACATTAATACCAAAACAGAGCATGTTCAACCTGTTGCCTTAAAAGAATCTATTATCTTACCTGCTGAAGGTCTTGAAAGTATTCGTCATTGTAAGGAAAATAACACATGATAAAAAAGCGATAACAAAAAAAGGGTACTAATTTATTGTTAACTAGTTGATACCAAGACTAATGCCGCTGGAATTGCACCTGGTCTTAACAGAGCTTATTATTCTATAAAGGGCCACCTTTATATTTGGGACTATGTTGAAAGGTATATATATATATATATATATATATAAGAGGGATGATAGTATGTGATAACAGTATATTAATTACTATAACAGAAAAATGACTGTACATGTAGAAGACGATGATATCGTCGGTGTAGCATTTGTTCCTCCCAAAGAAGGAATCTTTGCTCCAGAAATCAATCATTTATTAATCATTTCAACTGTAAAAGAAGTCAAGATCATTGCTGTCAGTTATAGCGTTTCATCTGGCTTCAAAGTATTCAAAACCGATATGTCTACAAATACATCTGGTATTAATATGAAAACGATTGTTGGTACAAAATTTGGACGTGTATTCATGTTGGGTACAGATGGAAATGTTTGGGATTTAGATTATAGAGTAAGGGATATTACAAAGAATTATTATTAGTAGTATTTAAACTGTTTTTTTTAAAAAAAAATTAGCGTGAGGAGACATGGTTTTCTGGAAGATGTTCTAAGCGTTTACATACAGTTGGAAAGGATATATTATTTCTCATTCAGACTACAAGAGATCCAATTACCCAAATTGCATTGAGTGAGACTGGCAATGTTTTATATCAATTAACGGAAAATTCACACATTCATGTTACTTATTTGGGAGTTGATGGACAATCATACAAGGACGTGTTCACATATAAAGAAGCTGCGGAAAGAGCCAATGACAGTCTTCGTACCTCCAAGTTACTTGACCCTCGTACATTTAAAATTGTTTCTATTAACCCTACCTCCTCCGCCGAATCAAAGTTATATCATTTGGTAGCCATCACTTCAACTGGTTGTCGATTATATCTCTCTCACCACAAAGATAACCAACATCTTAAGCAAGATGAAGCTCCCAACACCCTTACGCTTTCTCATGTTAGACATCCCGATGAAAGCACTTTACCTACCGATGTTTTCTCTCATACTTTATACAAGGATGGACTCTTTGTTGGCGTAAAGAACCAAAGCCAAAAACCTAATGAAGATAACATTGTTACATACTCTCCTGATTTAGGGTCGCTCACTAAACCTAATGTTATTATGACTAACGCTGCTGCATATAAAGAATTCGATAATTCACTCAAGGTACCTGGAAAAATTATTGCTATTGTCGAAGGCACTACCTCTCCTCACCGAATCAATGAATTGAGTACACCATATGAAACTCCTGGCCGTACTCTCTTCGCTTTGACTACGTATGGTATTGCCGTTCTTATTAAACAAAGACCTATCGATATGCTTTACAGATTATTGAACTCTACCAACAGAGATACAGCTATTCGTCTTCAAGATTACCAGAGTTTCTTTGATCATTTTGGTTGTATTAACGGTGTTTCCCTTTGTTTGGGTCTTATTTGTTCACCTTCCTCTATTACCAATACCGGAATAAATTCTGTGGAACCTGTCACTGATGTAATTACCAGTAGCGCCAAGGTACTTTTGGAAACCATGTGTCAAACGGCTTCCGATTTAAATCCTCAGTATTCCAGTAGACATGATGGTTTGGCATTATTCGTTTATCGTGTTATTAATTCTATTTGGACTAAAACACTAGTTAAGGCTTCCACTAATGATGCTAATGCTGTCTACACAAGTACACTTTCTTCAGCTGAATTACAAAATACTCAACAGATTTTGAAAAAATTAAATACATTGATGAAAGAGTAAGTGAGAAAAAAAAAAAAAAAAAAAAAACTGAATATTAATTTATTTATTTTATACATGTAGAAATCCCAATCTCTTTTTAAGATCAGCTTATAAGGAAGAAGAAGAGTCTTTAAAGAATATGAATGAGTTAGTTGCTTATATGGCAGAGGGACTCTCATTTATTGAATATATGATCAAGACAGGACTTTCAACTATTGTCAAGGGTATGAAGTCTGAATCACAAGACCGATTGAAGACTATTACATTAAAAGATCTGTTAACAACAACTGATGGCCGTAAGCTTGCTAATGACTTGTCGTATGCATTGGTTGATTACACATTCAGTAAATACGACAATACAGGCTATGTTATTGATGTTCTTACTCAATACTGTAAATCATTCTGCGGAGCCAATGATGTTCTCTTATACAAGGCTACTAAACAAATTTATGCTGCCCGTTCAGCTACCAATACCTCTCAAGCAAGAGCCATTTTAACAGAATCTTTAAGTCTCTTGAAAAAGATTGCGCTTCATATCCCTGCTGATAAGGCTGCAGAGATTGTTGACGACTTTTTTTACCAAGGCTATCCTGTATATGGCATTGAGCTTGCTTTATCCTGTACTGAAGCTCGTGACCCTTACCATGCTACAAATGCCTTTGTGGAACTTGGCTGCCCTGCTAATGACGTTAGAGCTAAAACATTTAAGAGCAAGCAACCATTCTATGATATCGTTTTCAACTTACTTGATAAGGTCGTTGCTCCTGGCTTAGTTAAACCTGATTCTAGAAGAGAGGTCTTCCGTAGTACCTTCTCTGGTTGTAAGGATCAAGCTTTCGCTTACTATGTATTTGAAAAGTTTATAGAGAAGGGTCTTGGACTTGAATTAATCAAGGTAAAAAAAAAAAAAAAAATTACAAGAAAAAAAAAGTAATACTAATTATATATAAACAGGAATCACCACCTTATCTTCATGAATTTTTGAGTCGCACTCCCTTTGATTATGAAAGAGCTAATTTACTTGCCACCTATTATAAAATCAATGAAAGATACGAAGAAGCAGCAATTACATATTTCAACTTAGCTAGAGAAACGTAAGTATAGTAACTTTTTTATAGCGAATATTTTTTTTAATTGATATTTTTTTTATACAGAATTGATCCTTCCAGACGTACAGAGATTTTACTTGAAGCATCTACCTGTGCAAGATGCGTTACAGCACCAGCAAAACAATATGATATGTTCCATTTGACTGAAGCTATCAATCAAAACTTAGAAGAAGCACGCGGACAAAATATCTCTACTCAATAAAGTATCATCTCTCTCTTCTTTAAAATAAAATAAAATAAATAAAAACAAGTCTATTATCATCATCACTGAAAAAAAATGAAACAAAAAAGTTATATGTTGGTTTTCAAAAGATAATAATTTTTTATTATGCTTAGTGATTGTCTCGAGGTTAAACTATAAAACAGAGATATGAATAAACACCCCAAATCTAGTTAATCAATATATAGCAACTTACTTTATTTCTTCTTGGAGACACCAACAACACGTCCACGACGACCGGTAGTCTTGGTGTGTTGACCACGAACACGGACACCCCAGTAATGACGGAGACCACGATGAGCACGGATCTTCTTCAAACGTTCAAGATCGTCACGATACTTGGTATCGAGGACGTTGGAGATAACTTGAGAAGACTTACCGTCAACAATATCCTTTTGTCTGTTAAGGAACCAGTTAGGGATCTTGTATTGAGCAGGGTTTTGGAGAATGGTAACAATACGTTCCAACTCTTCAGAGGAAAGCTCACCAGCTCTCTTGGTAAGATCAATATCAGCCTTCTTACAAGCAATGTTAGCGAAACGACGACCAACACCCTTGACAGAGGTCAAAGCAATTTGAATCTTGACACGACCGTCAACGTTAGTGTTAAGAAGACGGATAATGTGTTGGAAATGATTCCTTTCGGGAACAACAAGAGACTATATATTTTCGATAAAAGAATTAGTACAGAATTCATAAAATCAAACAAAAAAGGAACCATAAGAAACCATCAAAGTAGTAAATAAAGAGATGAGTTTATCAAAATGGTGAATTGTAGTTTCCCTCTTTTACGACAGAATTCAATGGCTCTCTCTATCTCTTTTTCTCCCTTTCTGAATTATGACTCCCCCCTAACCATTTTCCCCCCTTATCCATCCATCTGTCAAAATAATCCATCCATTTAGGGACTTTCAAATAACTGATCTCTTCATCATTTCTCGGCTCATCTCTTTATATATACATGGATGTCTTTCTTATCGTGCTTATAAGGCATACCATTTTGGCGAAAAAGGAGGATCTTATTGATTGCTGTCTTTGAGCAACAATACAACCCATCCAAATTTTCTGAATTTCAAAATGAAACTGCGATCGAAAAGTCGTCCAAATGACAATCTTTTTGTATTCCTAAACTTGCAATAACTCTTTATCAGAGACGGCTTATGGAATGCAATCAACTAAATGAATCAAGGTTATGAATTTGTATACTGCATGTGTCAGTTATATAATTACTTTATCTATTATACCATGTAAACTAGTAACGGATAGAATGTAAAATTTCGTTAACATTTTTATAATTTGCCTTTTTCGAAAAGTTATCTTTCTCTTTACAAAACATATCTGTTTCGCATGAGCTCCATGCGTTTTAAACCTACTAACGGGGGCGTGAATATTCGTGAAGCTTATAATAGCATCTCCAGAACTCCTTTTTATATATAATCGTGATATGTTACATTAGCTTCATAATGTATTCCAGTGTATTTTAGCATCATAAAAAGAATGATAACAGTGAGAATATACAGGGATTTTATTTATTTTTATGGAAAGTTTAGGTGTGAAATTATCAATTCACTGACTAACGATTCCTCTCATTCGTCTGCGGTTGTTCACAAACATTTTTTGCAGACATAAAACTATTTATATACAAGCTGGTTAGCAACCAAAAAAAACACTTGCCATCTTTAGTGTTACTTACAGTGAAGAATGGAAAGTACCCATTTGACGAAAAGAAGGTACTTGCTCTGTAGTCACTTTTATATTGTTTCCTAATCGTTCCATGTTTTTATTCAATTTCGTCAGCTCGGCATGTAAGTTTGCATACTGTAATTTCTTTGAACTGTTTAAGGTTGATTCGTGATTTGTTTCCTCCATTGTTTATAATTAAATGGATTGATAGAGAAAAAAAAAGCCAGTCCTTTTATTAAAAAAAAAAAGTTTAGCTTTTTTACATTGGTGTCAGTCACTTTATCCAGGAACACTTACAACTATGTCACGAGAATTTATGCGCTAATAAGCTAGTATCGTAAGGAACTGTTTTTTTTATACAACATAACAAAGTATATATTGATATCCTATTAATATAATTGACAAATTGACTCAAATTAAACTAACAAATAGGATTTTATTACTTTTTAATAATCAATAATTGTTTTCTATAAACCGGGAAAATCTATAGTTCTGACTGTATCTAATTACTTGTGTATTAACCTAAAAGATCTGCAAAAACACTAGATAAAGAAAAACAACAAAATAGTTGGTAAAATTATAAATAATATACATGTATATCGCCTTACTCTCTTTCAGGTTTTTTGGGTGCTGAACTGCTTGAAGAGAAAAATTGGCTTCCTTGAGGTTGTTGAGGTTGCTGGGATTGTTGAGGTTGAATAGGAGTTGCAGTAGCAAAAGAACCCCACATATTATTATTATTATTATTATTATTATTATTATTATTATTAAATTGTTGGTGTTGTTGTTGAGGCTGTTGAGGCTGATTATTGCCTAAATTCAAACCAGCCATTTGATTATGGAAATTACCGTTGTATTGTTGAGGAGAGGGGTTAGCAGCAGGCATATTATTATATAACGATAAAATAGATGATTTAAAATCATTGTGTTTTTGGTTTTGAGTGTTTTGTTGAGTATCAGCGGGTGTAGTAGTAGCAGTAGTAGTAGAAGAAGAAGAAGCGGTATTAGAACCAAAAAAGAAATCAGCGCCTTGTAATTGTTGAGATGCAGTTGGTTTAGCTTGGTGGCTAACTGCGGGTGAAGAAGAAGGCGAGCTTAAAAATGCATCCAAGTTTGCAAATTCAGATTGCTTAGGCTTGGGCTTCTCGATTTGTTGCTTTTGAGGGGCGGGTGATTGATGTGCTGAAGAAGCTGTAGAGGAAACCTATTTTAACATGAATAAATAGGTGTGACATTAGCTTAATATATATCCTATCTACCTGAGTAACTTCGTCGTCTTCTCCCCCAAGGGTGCTAGGATCAGGAATGGGTCCTTTCATTGCCCATCTCTTTTGCTCGTATTTAGCACGAATCCACATTTCCATGTTACTTTCAGTTGGTTTTCTATCTTTAAGATTAGCTTCCCAATACCTATTTAGTAAGAGATGAGTACTAAGCATTTAAAGAATAAAGAGCTCTTTTTTTTTTTTTTACTTGTTTGCACGTTCATTTCCCCATCGAACCATATTTTCGACTTGGTCTTGGACCCAAGTATCCAAATCAACAGATTTGACTACATTGTTAACAATATTAGATTTAACATTTAGACTACATAAATTTATTTACTCTATTTACCTTTACTAATATGAACGCCAAGAGAACGATGAATACCAGAACAACGAATACAGACAAAGATTCCCAAGTTCCAAGAAGCCCAACGAGCGTCTAATTTGTATTTTGAAAAAAATGTTAGTCTTGCCCCTTCTTCTTATTTAGAGCATATGTATTATCTCTTTCTACCTTTCTTTTTGCAATCAGCGCAATATTTGTTAGATGGTTTTTGTAAAAGCGATTTTAAAACCTTTGCGTACTTTTCGTTTGACGCTCTGTCGGCTGTTCTAGCATAGCGGGTAGACATATTAATAAGAAGTTGTATGAGTGAAAAGAGAACTAAGAAAATGGGGGGGGGGAGCAAAATATGAATTATTTCTGTTCAATGTCCGCCTTTTTTAGTTTTTTTTAGGCGTAAGCTTTGTATGCTTCTTCTTGCATGTTGGATGCCTATAAGTCTGTGATTTTTGCCCGCCTGTGCTACCGAGTTTCTATTTTATCAATTATATATTTAATAAAATATATATATATATATACCACATTAGGTGAGTTTGATTTAACTACAGTAACCGTTTATCACTGCGATATGTTTTCAACGTTTCTTTCTCTTTTTTTTATCATTAATTAGTGACAATACGTGTTTTAACTCTCGCTATAAAAAAAAATCATGAATTGTTACCAAGTTTTGAAGCTGGTTTGGAATCAATAAATGAAGCGGTAATGGACATTAAAAAAAAATTTCTTCTGGTATAAATATGATCTTCGTTCTACTACGAAGCCCATAGTAACCTTCCCCCTCCCCCTTTAGTAACTATTGCGTTAAATTACCTTTATTTCGACAGTTCAAAGCGATCAACGTTTAGCTCACGTGATATGGAGATCCAATTTTCCTGCTTTCCCACTCCAAGTTTCATTTTTTTTTTTTATCTATTTTTTAAAAAAAAATACACAAAGGGAAATATTCAATGGCAAAAGGAAATATTGATTTAGATCGATCCTTAGATGATATTATTAAACATAGTAAAACACGTCAACCAAAAGCAGGAAGACCGGCAGTCGGTCGTGCTCCAGTAGAATCAAGAAGAGGCGGGCGACGTGATGTCAACAATCGTGTTTCAGCACCTGTTAACCGAACCACGAATGCTCGTGGTGGAGGAAAAAATATTGCTATTAATCGTAGAATTGGAAGAGAAAGTGTTACTGATAAAACCCCCCCAAAAAGTATTAATTCTCGCTTAAGTAAAGGTGGGATCAGTAAACCTCAACGTGGAAGTTCTTCGTTAAAAAGGGGCGGTGCAGTAGGGGTAAGAAAACGAGATGACCATACTCTCTCTTTTTTTGAGCGATAACGTTCAACTGATCCTCCCTTATATTAGAGAAATAATAACATTTCATCAAGAAATGATAGAAGACAATCTGTGACACCAGACAGTAACTTGATTACGAGAGGCTCTATTGATCCTAAAACTTTAGTTATTACGAAAGCAATCACCCATAATACCAAAACGAGAAGCAATCAATCGGGTGAAGGTCTCGTAATTAGAAGTAATATTAATCGGAGCAATCGTCAAAAGCCTATCAATATGAACAGACAACAAAACTACCAACAGCAACAACAACAATCTCAAAGTTCTTATTCTGGTTACCCAGATCAACGCCATCAGAATGATGCCCCTTTTAATAACACTGCATCGTCTTACCCAGTCAGCAATGTCTTGCCGCAAAGAAACATTGTCTTAATCTGTAATCTGGATCCTCGGGCTACAGCTGAAGATGTTGGAGTAAATCTTAAAGTCGAAAAAAAATACACATATTATTGATCCGCATTTATTTTTTTAAAAAAAAAACGTAGGAAGCGTGCAGTATGTTCGGGCCTATTTTGAGCTGTGATATATTATTAGACCCCATGGGCAGACCATTGAATGAAGCAGAAATCGAATTTCTATATCCAAACTCTGCTGAAGAGTGTGTATCCAAGTTAGATAACGGAATGGCTGATGGTAATTTATATATATACGAAATGATTACGATGTAAAGGTTTAATTATTATTATTTTATTATTAGGTCGCGTTCTTCGTGCAAGATTGCAAAGTAGTGCTACATTACCTGTTGTTCCTAGATACTCTTCTAGAACTGTCGTTGCGTCTGCCAGAGTCGCTCCAGGTGGATTTGATAACAACTCGCAACAGTAAGTTTCTAATATCATATGCATTATTACCTCATACTAATTTAAAATGGAAATTAACGCCAGTTTAACAATGCACCAAAATCAAGATAACAATGGAAATCATTATAACAGTCCATCCGCGTACCCACAACAACAATATCAACGAAGATATTAATAAGTGTAAAAAAAAAAAAAAAAAAAGCTATATAATTTTGTATTATTTTTATAAATTCATAAAAATGCGTTTTTAATATTATAAACTCTTAAAAACGCGTTTTTTAACATTATCATTTTTCTAAATTTATAAAAATGGGTTTTTAACATTAATTGTGAAAACTATTACTTGCTCATCATTTTTACGGTAAATTTTTTACTTTTAATTACAAATCATATATGCAAGATCAAAATATTATGCACAAATGAGCACATCTAGTTTAATTAATAAACACTAAAGCAAGCGCCCAGCCTCAATGGAAAACCAATGACGTGTAATTTTTAAGGAAATACGTTATTCTAAAGTTGTACATGCTTAACCATATTACGAAGTTCAACTTTAAATTTATGCACATCGTAAAATTAAGACATTTAAGATGAGTGAGATCATCTGTTTTATATTTTTAGTACAGATTACACAAGCGTAAGTCTTTTGTGTATGAATTTTGTACACGGTCCGGTACCGGGACAATGCCAAAAAAAAAAAAAGGACAAACATGTAAGTGTTCTTATCTGAATCGGTTTTTATTTTGAGCAAATGTAAAGAGACATTTTTTTTTATCATTGTTCAGCCGTTGTATATGAAATACTCGTAATAAATAGTGTCATGTCCATTATCGATACATTATATTAGTTATATAGTTTATTCTAG
The DNA here is from genome assembly GCA_025201345.1 of Thamnidium elegans. Lineage (NCBI taxonomy): Eukaryota > Fungi > Mucoromycota > Mucoromycetes > Mucorales > Mucoraceae > Thamnidium > Thamnidium elegans. The sequence continues at coordinate 823,572 of JAIXMG010000006.1, read as the reverse complement.
AAAGTTTAGATTCAAATGTACTTATTATCCATAGAACGGTTTATCAACGTCATATAAGACAAAAATAGGTACACAAAAAACAACCATGGTAAAAGGAGAGAAAAGTTATAAACCTTAATTCACGGATGTTACATTGGCCGTAAAAGTATTATTATAGATTGCTCAAAGAATATACTTTCTCCCGTGGTTCATGCTTCTTTTATTTGCAGGTACAATATGCACAACAATCGGCCATGCAAGATCATGGGATCATAATAACATCTCAGCCGTCTTTCCGTCCTCACGGGTTTATGATAAATCAAGATATACAATGAATCTAGATTAGCATATACCGAACTAGATTGGATTTATACCGAACTAGATTGGATTTATACCGAAAATAGGACCAGACAATAATAATACATATATATTGATAACGTATTCTTTTAAATGGCGGGAGGACCCAGTACCAGTGCGCTGGCTCATTTAGATCATAAAATCCCTGGGAAGTAACCGGTTTTCACTTTACCCCTACTTGAATTAAGCACAAATTAAATCTGACAGAAAATAAATACTTCTTATTATATTGAGAAGACATTTTGTTTTAAATATTAGCTATTTGTATTATAGCCAATAATCACTTAATTTAAAAAAAAAATTATTTTCATAAAAAAACATGTCCGAGATAATGTCCCTATTTCTTTTTTGTATAATATCTTTTTAGTAATATAGAATAACAACGGATACGACGAATCTCAGTTTAAAGCAAATAAAGAGAAATAAAACGTGATCCAATCTTAATTTAATGTGTTGTTATTCTATTTAGAAAAAAAAAAAAAGGGAATACAAGAAAATCAATGATGATAAAACGTTTACGTACATTATATTAAATTTTTCAGAAGATAAAAAAAAAAGAGAGGGGGGAAATACGAGAATATATGAAAAAAAGCTTTTTTATTATGATTATTAAAAGAAAAAAATGTGTGATGATAAAACGTTTATGTACAATATATTAAGGGATTTTATGTTTTTTAGGGAAAAAAAAAAAGGACGTGTTATCCATACATGAAACAAAGAGAGAGAGAAAAGAGAGAAATAATAGCAGTAATGATAAATAGTAAAAGAATGATTTAAAGGAGTGGGTTCGTAGAATAAAGCAGAAATATTGAAAGTGATATATAACAATGAGAGTGAATAGTAGTAGTTTTTTTTTTTTTTTTTTTTTTTTGTGTGTGTGTTTTATTCAGGCTTGAAGTTTACAAGATATTCTCGCTGATGATCGAAGCTTGAACGTTTAAGAAAGGAAGGGGGCGTATCTTGGTTTAATGAACTTACCGTGGTCGTCGCTAAGGGTGTATTTAAAGGCTCAGATGATGTCATTGTAGCGGACGCGTTATTGTTATGATTCATCATATCGTTATAGGGATATCGTATTTCGGGTGAAGGAGTATTAACAGCTACTGGGGATGAAGCTTGATTTGGATGTGATTGCGTATATGTAGATGAATATGGAGTAATGGATGAAGATGATTGATACATAGAAGGTATGGGCATTTGTTCATTTGTTTGGGATTGATAAGCATTATATTGTTGTTGTTGAGGTTGGTACATATTTGGTTGAGAATAGAAGCTATTCATACTATTTTGTTGATTAGCAACACTAGTTTGGGTAATTGAAGGAGAGTTCATGTAGGAAGCAGCGGTGGAACCTGTCGTAGGGGGCTTGTCAGTAGGAGTATCAACAGCATTCTTGATGATTTGAGTTCGACGTTGTTGAGGATGATTTCCAGTACCGTTATAAGAAGATGCAGTATATTTGGTTACGATTTTTTTGAGTGCATAAGGTAGCGTTTTCCAAGGGAAAACTTTTACATCTTTTTCTATGTTTCGAGGCTTTGGGTTAGGGAAGCTCATGATTAATTTGAAAAAATCGGCGGATTCAGCTTTACATTTGCTAACAGTTAAAGGACGGAATCCTTCAAGATTACGACGGACACGGTTTTTTTCTTCGACGCTAAAGCGAATGTCCATAAGACTTTCTAATAAATGAATGCAATCAACAGAGGTAATGAAACAATCATTGCGTTCGGCCCAATAGATACATGACACAACAATATGACCACTGTTAGTCAAGATGCGTTCTCCTTGTGAGACAGGATCAAAAGTACATCGGATCTCTACACCGTTCTGTTCTCTCCAGAATTGAACCAATCTGCGACGGTTATCCCATTCTTCAGGGGCCCAGTTCTTAGCCATGGAATCCAGATCACCCATAATTTTTAGATTGGCTCGACTAACAAGACCTGGATAAGGTTGATAGTTAGCTACTGAAGTAGAAGGAACATGAACAGTAGTCTTGTTGCAACCATATATTGGCGAAGGAGTGGGCTTTTGGGGAAGAGAAGGACCAGTTGAAGTTGGAGATTGGTTGTTTGGTTGACTATAACCAGGAGGGGCCGTTTGTTGAGAAAGACTAGTGTGTAAAGGACTAGGTCCATTTTGATTAAATCCGGTTAGAACACCAGTAAAACCGGCACTGTTTGAATTGAAAAGATTAACAGAATTGGCATTGCCGGTAAAACCTATATTATTTATAGGTTGAGTGGAAATATTGCCAACTGCACGACCTCCATTTGTAATAGGATAGGCGTATTCTGAAAAAAATAAAATTAGTAAATAAGACTATATCAGATAGTTAAGACTTTATCACTTACTATTATCGTTATACACTCTGCGATTAATATTACTATATTGATACGAGTATTGAGGAATTTGTGAGTCGTTCAAGCTATTATAACTATTAATAGGTTGTTGATAAAAGCCTTCGTACGATGCGTTAGAAGACCCTCCAAGAAAATTTTCTGTATTAATAATAAAAATAAAAAAAGGGAAAAAGAGAAAAAAGGAAAAAAAAAATAGAAAAAAGAAAAAAAAATTAGTTTCTGTTTGTTTATAAACATTATAAATATAAATATAAATGTACCTTCTCTGGTAGTATAAAGATTAGGAGTAATTTCATTTCGTTTTTCGTTATTATTGGGATAATCGATAGGTAAGGGTTCTGAGGACGAATTAGTAGAAGCTGAAGTCAAGGTGGGTGTAGTAGTGGAATCTTCTGTCTCAAACTCATAAGCGAATTCAGCTACTGGCCAGGTTTCAGTAACAGAATCTTTATCTAATATGCAAATAGAGATAGGGACATTTGCAGTAGCAGAATGAGTTTGTTGGAAGGGAGGTACAGCAGCGACAAGAGAAGTTATACCTTGTGCTTGCATTTGCTTTGTATCGACAACAAGACTGTTAAAAGCCAATTTGACAGGCACAAGTTGATGAGGTAAAGATTGCACAACAACTGTAACAATAGTACCTTGGTTACCACTTCTAGGAGACATTTCAATGAGTCGAGGAGCTTGTCCATTCTTTTGTTGTGTATGTTGTTCAGTGTGAACGGTTGGAGGCCATCGTTGTTGCATTTCTACACCAGAGGCAAGGCGAACGGATGGAACTAAAATAAAATAATTTTTAATTATTATTGTTCCTTTGTATTTATATGTGGGATAACTCACTATTACTAAGATCAGAAGAATCCATGAATAGTATAAAGGAATAAGTTTTTTCTTTAAATGTTTTTTAATGTAAATGTTTGTATGATAAAAAGTGCGTGATAAAAAAAAAATGTATAATGTATTTAATCAGAAAAATTTAAACGCTTTAAAATTTATAAAAAGAGAGAAGAAAAAAAAAATTTAAAAAGAATGGAAAAGAGAAAGGGTCCTAACGAAAAAAAAAATGGCTGTATATATAGTAGTCGGGATCTGCGAAATGAAAAAAAGATCAGTGGTAGATATTTATGCGGCATTCTTAGCGAGTCATTGTCCATGTTTCAAAAATTAGCCACATGATTCTGAGTTGAAATTGATTCGCTATTATAGCATGGTTATACATAATTGGCAAAAAAAAAAAAAAAAAAAAAAAAAAAGTGCACGGAAAAAACTCTATTAAAAGATCACGTAACAGCTATCAAAGTCCTCAAACGGAAAAAACTGGTTAGTAAATACGATATGCAAGGATCTTTGTAATTTATAAACCCTATCCCACATTTTATAGTAAATCATTTGGCATATAAATAACTAATAAAAAAAAAAAGGGATATAAAAAAAATAGAACAGCAGCATTCATCCCGGGTATCTCCTTATAATAGTTCAATCGTTTCCTCCTCGTTTACTTGATTTATGTATTTGGATAGCCTAAATGTAAGTGTTCATTTTAATGCACATTTACCGGGTTTAAATACAAGACGAACGAAACAGTTCTCTATACTACAGTTATTTTATCTGATTTAATACATCAAATGATGCCATTATCTGTCAAACGCTTAGTTTAATAGTACTTATATGTCTCCAAATGGTCTGGATATATGTATAATCGCCATGTAAGTTTATTAAAATACCGTTGCTTAAAAGATTTTTACCCCAGGAAAGATTTCTAATTTGTGTCGATATATACATATTCCCACCCCCCAAAACTACATGGAATATTTTATTTTCTAATTTTTTTTTCTTTCTGTTTTTCTTTTTTTGGGTTCTATATTTGTATATAAGGCAGGTTTTTTTTTTTATATAAAATTGACTTTCAAATACAAGACATGTCTTAAACTAAATAGAGGAGTTACATCTAACCCCGATTTGTAATGATATAAAATCCGTCCCTTCATTCTACCAATTGATTAGTCAGATGAACTGACAAAAATAGCGACTTTAAAGCGGTGGCCTGTTGACCGTTTGTACCCGAACCAGGTTCGCGGTAAGCGATCAAATTTTTTTTTTTTTTTTTTTTGTACTCGTTTCTAAAATAACTGGTATTGAAACTTGTAACTCTTCCCTTTTTATTATTATTATTATATATATATTTGTGGGGAATATATAGTAGATTCTATTCGAAATCAATGTTCTATTAGCTTTGTTACGTGAGAAGAAAATAAATCTATACTGAGAAATTTTTTTTTCTTTTTTTTTTAATTTAGATGTCGTCCACGACTGCAACTATCCTCCAGTCTTCTAAAATCCTAAATGAGCAGGTGACTTCAGATGCTATTTGCTTGTGGTGATAGTACTAATATAGTCTAATCTATATTGTACTGTAAAGTTTATGCTTGTAAATTTTCACTAATTTTTACTAAAACATAAAAACCGTTGATCTCTTCAAGTTGTATCACAGAATATGTTTTTTATGAGATAAATTTGTCTTGGGGACAACGATTATTATTATTATTACAAATTTATAAAAGATAAAAATATTTTTTAATATGGCATTACATGTAATACTTTGTAGAAATTTTACTTATCGAGTACAGAAAAAAAAAAGAACAGTATAGTATTGCAACATATTTTGAGGGTTAAAGGAGATGTGATACAACTGTTTGTTCTGTTATGCGTATATATTAATCTAGAAAATAATTATGTGATTCGTCATGATGATAAAAAGTAAGTAGATTAGAAATATGCGTGATAGCATGCCTACTTGATTTTAGAGTTAAAGTTGATATCCCACTACGCAAAGGCCTGGAAAGTATCTTCTTATTCCGCCTAAAGTGTGTGTTTTGTCATCATATTATTATGCATGCATGTATACGAAAAAAAAAAACTCTTTTGTTGGTTTTCTATTTATTGGGTTTCTCCACGTTCTTTACCGTTTATTGAATTATAAACAATGTGATTGGTGTTAAAGTAAGCTAAGCTTTGTTAGTAAAAATTGTGGTTTTTTTTTCCTTTCTCTTTTTTTTTTTAAACGAACTGTCATAACTATCGTGCTGTCATAGCTATCGTACTGACATGACTTTGTCCTAACATTTTTGCTTTTATAAAAAAAAAAGGGGATTTATAACGTTAAAAAGTAATAACTAAAACCTAAATGATATTGTTATCATTATGTACGGTATAAAGGAACTCTTTATATTTTAATTGTGTGTAATTTCCATTATCAGAAGTACAAAAATCAGGGTAGTCTGTACCCTCCCTTTCCGGAGTTTTGCCTAACATCATGCGACTTTATTGGTAAAAAAAAAAAAAAAAAAAATGCGCTCAAAAGAATAACTGCTGTTAGATACTATCATTTTATAAAATTAAATACCAGTTATCAAAATTAAAACGGTTCTTAACCGAAAATAATTACCCCCATGGAAACTATCGCCGCTCAATGCTAATTTACGGATAAAGCTGAAGACTGATATTACTAGTCTGTTTTGGAAAGAAACCTGGAATTGAGTCTCGACAACGATAGTAACGTTGCCAAGGAAGTTTCCAAAGAATACTCTGGACCTAAAAGCTTTCTTTGAGTACGAGAAAAGACACTGGAACTCTGCTAAGTTATGGTCCTTCGATATATATTTCATAAAGTCTACACTTTTGGCGAAACTGGATTTATACCTCAGGGTATTTTTTTTAAAAAGTACCGGATATTTAATTTTGGTAAAGTGACGATATTACAATTCTCGCTGTAATTCATTTTGATTGCAAAATGCATGAGCCACTTTTTACTAGGAGTATCTTGTGCGACTAGATGTATACTCTGGGTTCTAATCTATTTAACGTTAGCGTGGAATGTTTACCGTCGTACACCAGCAGTATCTTTTTTATATGATCTTCCCGTTTTTTATACTAACGTTCGATTTGATAGGTTTGTATTTTTTCAATAAAAATAAAAAAAAACTGGGAATATGTGGGAATCACTAAATAAAAATTTTGTCAATCTTTTCAAAAAATTGGCGCTATTTTTTTTTTATAATAGCTAATATAAAAAAAAAACTAAAACGTGTATCATTCAAAGAAAAGTACCATGTTTGTTTTGCGTACGCATTACCATAAAAGGTCAATTTGTACTAACAGAGGTAGGTTGTGGAAACTAAGCCTTGGTCGATTCGTTCAAACTTAGTGCTCTTGAAGCCGATTCTTATCTTCGTTTATCATTTAGATACAGTACTAATTAATAGCTAGTATCAAGTAAATAATACATTATGCAGACTTATGTTCCAACAAGCATGATAGATACTATTGCATTACTGTTTTTACTTATCTGCCGACAAGCAACCTCTTAATCTACTGTGCCATTTCTATATATGTAATGTCGTTGGGAAACTAAATCAAAATATTTTGCTTTTCTTTTATGTTTGTATCCGAGAGATTGGTAATTTCCAAAATGAAACACCGCACTAAAGAGGATATTAGGAGGCTCAACCTGTTATTTGTGTTTATAATGACACAATACAGGGAGTTCTTTGTTATCTTACTGAGTAAATCCTAATACAATCAACTTACATAAAAAAAAAGAGGGATAGGGATTACCAATCGAAATACCTCCGTTTTCTTGTATCTCAGGCACAATATATTTATAAAAAGCTAAACCGCATGTCAAAACTCCAATAAAAAATGTATCACACATCCGAGGAAGCAATAATAATGTGTTTGAACATTACTATAAAAGGGAAATATATTCTAACACTGGATAAAGCACTGACTGATATCAGGTAAAATATTCATTATGCGAACTTATGTTTCGACAAGTATGGTAGACACACTTCTTGCATTTTTTTTTCTTATCTGTCTAACTCCCATTACATCATTTTTTTATCTGTGATCTGAGAACATTTGGGTAATGTTTGTTTTACGTTGTATCCGAGAAATTGGTAAGATAAAGTTGAAACACCGCATCAAAAGGAAGAAGATAATAGATGTTTTTTAAAAATAAAATAAAATGGGAAACGAAAGAACATTTTATTGGTGTTTATAATTAAGCTATGCAGGGAATTATCTGTTAGATTACCGAGTAATCCCATAAAAATTATCAATCGAAATGCATGTTTTCTATATTTTACCAAGGTCGCTTTTTCTCTGTTTCACAAGTTTTGTTAAAACATGATCTTATTGTAGATATTATTATAGCTCTTTTTTTTTAATTTTGCAAGTAAAATTACTTGAAATTAATATTATCTAACTGAAAATAACGCCAAGGATAACAGTGTTATCGGTACCCCTTTTGATAGCAAAGAAAAGAGCGCTTGCTTAGAAACCCCCCCTCCCCCAAAGATGTTTCCTGTTACTGTATATCCTTATTATTTCAGAAAAAAACAGCGCCTTTATTATTCTTGAATAAAAAATTATAATTCACGAAATAATTATAAGAAAACTATCACAATTATATTCTCCGTTGGAAGTTTTGAGTTAATTTTGCGACTGACTGAAAAAGTTTTTTTATTCAATTTATTACTGCATATTGTCTGAAAGTACGAAAACGTCTTATTTGTTGGAAAAGGATGCAGGCTTATATTCAAACTCAATCGTTACGTAAAAAAAAAAAAAAAAAAAAAAAAAGGCGCCCATTCATAATATTAGTAACGAAAAAAAAAAAAGTATACACAACCTAATTTAGGTTTTGAGTAACTATACAAAGTAATCGGCGGGAATATATAAAGTAGAATACATAATGTTAAAAAAAATAACATTGGTTTTTTTGACGTCCCACGTCAAAAAGTAAAAATAAAAGGGATGACTGCACTTCTATTTATTTGCAGTGCAGAATTTATAAAGCTTACGTGTTACCTATTTCAAAAACGTGAATAGGAATACAAACGGACTTTTTAAACGTTTATTCAAGTGGCATTTGAACCATACGCTGTTGCATGCAGATAGTATTACGACAAATTCAAGCCTATCAAAAAAAAAAAAAGTCTTGCACTTATCCAAGTTTAACTTATTAAGCCTAAAAAGTATCATTTATAAGTATCCATTAAAACCTCAGTGGTAATATACCACGCGTTGTTAGGGGAACTAAAATAAAACTTGTTGTACTCTACTAGCTAGAATCAATGGGAACGGAACTGACCATGTGATTACATGCATGGTATTTATATCTTGCGTATACAGAGTCCTTGGAAGTATTTGTTTTTTTTTAAGAAAAACCCATATTTAGGTATAACTCATATGGTGAGAATTTTAATGGGTATTTTGCTAATGTGTGAATTTCATTATTTATTGTTTACAATTAGTAAAAATACCATTTTGGTTCACCAAGCCGTAGCCAATTATAAAAGAGTATGTCAGTTACATATACAACAGAAAAAGAAAGGCGTATTATAAAGAAGATTCTATTAAAGCTATAAAAAAAAAGAGAGAGATATATGCTAAGCAATAACAATAGATGCGGGTAAATGGCACGTTGGCTCCCAGCCGAACTCCTAATGGAGCTTTCTTTTTACACGTCTTATTGGTTACTGCGAATAGGGTATAATGTGAAAGTCGTACCATTTACCTTCGTTGCTATGTACGCTATAAACTTTTTTTCTTCTGCAAATCCTTACAGCGTGGACAAAAAAGCAGTTAAGACGTAAAGTGTTCTTTAGTATTCTAGTCTATACCAATTCAATAAATTATGTAGGGGGTAATTTCCCTTTTGAAAAAAAAAAGCAGCCATTTTGTTCGTCATAATAAAAAGAGTATAATTTTTTTTTTCTGGGGTAAAAATAGGAGGAAAAAAAAAAAACTACATGTAATCGAAAAAACTCCAGTTCAAATTACTCTTTTACTTTACTTTCTTTTTTGTTTTCCCAACAACAGAAAAAATACATACAATAAATAATTTGGGAAAGTTTTGCATGCACATGAGACATATAAAGGAAAGCGTACATACTGAAAAACAACAATAAACTTGTCCGTTTCTTATAACTTAATTCATAAAACGCCAAAAATGGAACCTATTACTCCCTATCCTCTTTTTCATCAATATGCACCTTTCTAACTTACTGCTGTCGATATGCAAATAGAAGAGAGAGAGAGGGGGGGAAAAAAAATACCATTATCCCTCTCTTTCTTCTTCTTTATCATCAAAAAAAAAAAATGATGATAAATCTTTCGACTCAACTTCCTCCCGAAGATGTTTATTTCTCTCCATCAAACGATACGTCTTCTACTGATACCGGCAACGCTACTGGAGCTATTCTACCAACCAAATCTACTACACCATTCTATACTGCTTCAAACATGCTACCTCATCTACAAAACCAAGAGTTCTTCAACGCCATAGAAACCAGATACAGTATTACGGGTCCCTTTGCCGTAGCCGAGCAACCAATGAAGCCAAAATTCCAGGTAGCCATGCCACTCAGCATTAACCTTCAATTACAACCTACTAAAAAGAAACCCGTTTTGAACATCAAATCTATCTCTGTCTTGCAGCTACCTACCATGATCAACGCCAATACGTTGATCGTAGACGTACGTTCGTTTGTAAAGTACTCTCAAGGGCATATACAGTCCTCGATCAACATTGCAGTCCCCAACACAATACTGAAACGACCGAGTTTCACCTTGGACAAAGTATCTGGTGTGATTATCTCAGAAATGGACCGTAACGCCTGGAAGGCGGCCATTCAAGATACCAAGGCTCAAATAATATTTTACGATGAGCAATCCGAAACTATAAACGATAATAGTGCCATTTACTATCTGTCTCAAAAGCTAGAAGAGATTGGTCATAAAGGTGTTTTAGGCTATATAAAAGGTAAAAAAAAAAAATCCTTTATTTATTTACAATTGGTTTGATCCACAATTCCCCTAACATGTGTATTTTTTTTTTTTTTACTTTTTTTTTTTTTTTTTTTACCTTTTTCCCTTTCCTTTTTTTTTTTTTTTTTTTTTGTAGGTGGAATGAGTACATTTTTTAAAAGTCACGCAAATCAATGTATAAGTGGGAAAGAATCTACTACACTGACATCCACCGCCTCAATATCATCACCTACCGTGCCGCCTACGCCGGGACTCTCAGGCCTTCCGCCTGTTGTATTGGGATCTTGTCTAAGCACGCGAAGGTTGAAAAAACGACCTATTGAGGGACTCCATCTAGGTAGTTTACCTCCATCGGCTTTGGCTACGTCTACAGCTCCTTTCGCCAACGATGCATTCAACCCGTTTTTCTCCAACATCCGACAGAACATGGAATTATGTCACGGAAGCATCAAAGAGCGATTCCCCGTCAGATTTCCTGACCAAGTCGAGTTTGATGCAGACACAGGTCTTGTGCGATTTTTAAATAACGATGATAAACGGGTAATAAGGTACTGTGCAGGGACATCTTCCGCTGACGAGTTGCACATCATGCTGCCTCCTTGGATGCGACGAGTCATTGACCCCGAGCTTGGGCCAAAGCATATGGCTGAATCATACGAGGTATAAAAAGAGAGAGAGCCCCGGTAGAATTAAATTTTACTCAATTTATATTTTAGATTATTGAAAGGATTGAGCAGAAAAGACTTCAACATGTCATGGCCCACCATTCTAAAATCTCTAACGATTTAACAGACCATCCTTTTAGCATCGTAGCCGGCATTGAGAAAGGAACATTAAATCGATATACAAACGTTTGGCCGTTTGGTAAAAAAAAAGCAATTCATTTTATTTATTTATTTTTTTAACGAAATAAATTTGACATAGAATATACCCGTGTAAAATTCACTGGACCTCATATAAACGATTACATCAACGCAAGCTTCATACAGTACATTGACTGTGAGACTGCTCAAATCTCTACGCCGTCCGCCTCTACCGACGACGTCCCCAGCTTACTGAGCCTAAACGAGCAAGACTGCATATCTGGACGACACTACCGCCGCTACATCTCTACGCAGGGCCCGCTGCCTACTACATTTAACGATTTCTGGCAAGTTGTATGGGAGCAAAACACACGCATCATTGTCATGCTTACCAAAGAAGAAGAGATGAACAGAGTAAAAAAAAAAAAAGTATACATCATTTTTCTTTTTTTTTGCTAACAAAAAAAAACAATCAAGATTAAATGTCATAGATACTGGCCATCCGAAATAGACAAGGTAGAAACATTTGGTCTCATCCAGATCAAACTTTTATCACAACGCGAGTTCGCCAGCGCCGCCGATCTGGAGGAAGGCTTTGTGGTGCGAACATTCCAGCTGCAGCAAAATGATCAGGTGCGAACCATCCATCATTTCCAGTATAAGGGGTGGCAGGACTTTGGCGTCCCCAACAACCCCTTGGGCGCGCTGGAGCTTGTGTCCTTAGTGGACCGAGAGCAGATCAGCTACGAAACCACCGAGACCGATGTAGGTCCTATGATCGTGCACTGCTCCGCAGGGTGCGGACGAACAGGCGCCTTCTGCACCATTGACACTCTGATCTCAAGACTGAAAGACAAGCATTATTTGACACCCGAGGAACAAATGGGCGAACTGGACTTGTTGTTTCAGACTGTTGCCAAATTTAGAGAGCAGCGCGTGAGTATGGTGCAAACATTAAGACAGTACGTGTTTTGTTATGAAGCTATACTTTGGTGGATGTTAGGATACTGACCCGGAGTTTTTTTTTTTTTTTTTTTTTTTTGCAATTAATAAAACTTGTCCAATAGAGCAAGTGAAACGTTCATATATATAATTGTCGTATAGCCGAGTAGAAGACAAAAAAAAATCCCCGAGTAATAATAAAGTTGGCTTTTCCTTTTTTTTTTTTTTCTTTTTTTGTATATTTATATCATGATATCGCCTGAATATGACAGAAATATATACGGTGTAACTCCGCCTAGAGAACCAGACGAAGATATGCACCTAATAAAACGCACACCAAACAACCCAACCCTCGATCCAGAAAGCTTAAATAATGTAAATGCTAAACCCGAAAAAAAAATTTTAGTTAATCATTGATTCATTTGAAATATACAGGCTATTACTTTACTCAAAGCTCGATTACAATACGCCCAACTCAAGATCAAAACGGGTCTAACGTCAGAGCAATTGCAACAACTCGAACCTGCCTTTCTCTCGTCTCCACGGCAACCGCGTATCCCTCTTCCTCAAGAGTATCCACCGCATCCAGCGCATTTCTCTGCGCGGTCTCGAAAACTCAAGCGCCTATTGCTTTCAGCCATATCACCTCGTCACACAACCTGGCGAAAAAAAAAGATCCAGCAGCAAGATGAAGAAGAGGCAGCTAGAACGATTTTAATGTTGGCTTCGTCAACGCCGCCGCCGCCTGCGACACCAACAGAGTCTAATTGCGTCGGGCTTCGTTCACCAGACATCAACCAAGTCCGATTTCAGCTACCGCCATACCAAAAGAAAAAAAAGCGTGTTACGAGCTTGTACGATGCTGTTGCCAAAATCCCAAATTATGAGGAAAAGGCTAGACGGATAGGAAAATCGTTACCAAAGAGAAAGGGGTCTATGCACGGTACTCCTTCTCGTCTACCACCTGCTGTTGTGTGTCACTCGAATCAGGATACTGGCAGTCCCCATCAGTATTATCAATACAACAGACCCCTTCCTTATCCGCCAAACTACTATGAGAACTCGTTACTACCCGAGGATCCTTTTTATTCAAGACCGATTATTCCAAATAATCTATCGAATTCTCGGTATAAACCTCCTCCCTCTCCACCACTCACTCAAAAAACCATCAATCTTGATTCGTAAACATTTGAAACACCCCCTTCCTCTTTTATTAAATTCAAAAGATGTGGTAGAGTTTTAAAAGAGTTCATGCAGATTCCTTTATTGTGAAAAATCATCTTGTATGGAGAACTATAATCTTACAGGCACGATAAATATTTATATAAAAAAGATTTATTTTACGATTTGTTAATCCAACATGCTTTACTTTGTTAATAAACTGCATAAATTCTTTTAAGGAGACGCAAATTCGATCTACAAAGATGAAATTGCCCAGCAGGGCCCTCATTTAAATTTTTCTAGTTTCAACTAAAGATCGCTTGCATTGTTTTTATTTACTTTTTATACTAAGAATTTGGAGCTTTGTTATTAAGATGGGATTATAAAACCTAGGGAAAAAATATGTTTTAATAAATGCGTCCGAGTTTTATAACCTACCCGCAGTCTTCAAAAAATGGAATAAAAAAATAATAATAGATCCAAAACAAGTGAGACTTTTCTCCCCCCGCACATACATCTCCTTCTTTTCTCACCCTATTTCACTATCCTTTAAGAAAGTAAAATTGTGGTGTCACTTTTATTTAAAAAAAAACCAACAATACCCTCTCAGTAACTTCTCGCTGCTTCTACTGGTATTTTTTAAATCTCTCTTTTACTGTCCCCCTCAAGGTATTTAATAAAACCTCAGTTTGGCTGCACTGAAAACCCCCCCCCCTTTTTGGAGAGATCAAAAAGGCATGAGTGTGTGAATTTTTATTGTTAAAGTTACCCATTGCAGCTTTAGAAAAAATAGCTTTATCTACATAGCATCTAAACGAAACAAAATTGGCTTTTTTGGTTAGAGTCTGATGACCCACGGCATAAATCCTCTTTACTAGTCATGAAAAATCGTATAGGTTTGCTTACAAAAGACGCTCTACAGAGGACTTTCTTTTATATATCAATTAAGTTTATATACGCTTTTGATATCTGAGTATGACGAGGTCTGTGCTCATACCAGAAAATTATTTATCACAAAAGAAGGATAGTGTAATTTCCCACTGCCGTAAATCTTTTAAAATTGGCTACTACTTTGTCCATTACGCCGTATGCATTAGTTCGCCACTGTTTTTTTTTTGCCTTACTAATTCTAGCAGCTAATACGTTCCGCTTTTTACCACATGTTAAAATTAGTTCTAGATGAATGTGTAATCTTGCTTTGCAATACACCTGTCTAAAAATATATATATATATTTACTGTCTCGCTGAAAAATGTAAATATGCAGCTTCGTAAGCCGCTTGGTAATCTACACACACAACAATAAAAAAGTATGCTTTGTCTTGCATACTTGTAAAGATACAAAAACAAAGCTTTTTTTTTTTGTCAACAATGCTGTCATTTCGTAATCTGAGTGTAAACTAACATAGAGACACAACTAAGGAGGCTGTTCACCTTTTTGAAGGAAAAATAACCTAAGGTGATTTTCTTTTCACCTGACAATATAAAAAAGCTTTTGATCCCAACAAGTCTTTTTTTTATATATCCTGTAAACGCGTTTAATAAAAACAAACTATTATACCAGTTTTTTTTTTTTTTAAAAAAAAAACTTGGTTATTTATCCTGAAGCCAAAAAACTCCTTATATTTATTTATTTTTGCCTCCATGCAAAAAGGATATAATCCAAAGGTGTAATTTTTGTTTACAAGTATTATTTGAATATTCACACCCTATTTTTTTTTAATATGTAATAAAATGAGAAAGATGGTATGATATGATATTAGATATTTTGACAGATGCGGTAAAAAAAAAATAAGGATCAGGGTAATAAAAAAGTTACAGGTAAATAAAGTAATAGGCCACCAAATGGAAACATAAAGACAGTAAGGGCCCAACCCAGCTTGAAAGCAAGTGATCTGGAAGACATGCAAGCACAGTACACTATCCACAAGTCTATTAATATGATCATAGCGCCTAATATGATTGGAGATTGTCTCAATGGTTTTCTATTCGCTGACATCATGATATATACAAAAAAAAAAAAAAAAAAAAAAAAAAAAAAGGAAAAGGAAAGGAAAGAAGAAAAAAAGTATATTATTTTTTTATTACATTATATCTTTTGTACGACAAAGATATTTAGGAACTATTGAAATCATTTAGTAAAATTCTTAGTCCTTTTTGAGGTAACCAAGCCTTTGATATAATTTCGGGGTTCGATGCTCTCTTTTTAATGATTCGATGTCTGTACATTTCCACATTATTTAACGCAATTTTCTTGCTATTTTCTTCCTCTTCTTCTTCTTCTTCGTCATCATCATCATCAGTAGAATAACTTCTTATATCTAATGAACTCATCACGTCTTCTTTACATGGTGGTTGAAGGGACTGAATGGTTCCTTGAGCCTGCTCAAGCATATGCGTGTATTCACGCATTCGTTCGGCTACATCACTGACACTACCTTGATGTTGTTTTTGGTAATCAGCAATAGTAGATATTCTACCTTTTAACTGACCAGTTTCGTATACAACCTAATTCATTAAATTAATAAAAAAAAAAAAAAAAAAAAAAAAAAAAGTGTGTGAATTTTACCGTGGCTAAATTGGTATGAATGTGCCGCATCGCCCGCGTTGCATACACATCCGATTCTCTCTGTGTATTTACAGCTTTTTCTAGTAAAACTTGTAAATTTACATTAACTTCCTGCGTTGCTGTTAAATCCTTTTCGATTTCACCTAAAGAGAAGAATTAAACTTTTTTGTTTTACTGTAAAAAAAATAAAAAGTGACTTACGAACTCTATCTTTTGAATGATTCTATATTATAAAGGTAAATAAAAAAGAAAAAAAAAAGAAAAAAAAAAGTTACGTGATATTTTATAACTTACAAGGTCAGTTTCCATGCCATCCATTTGTTTTGCTAAACCATTCATTTCAGTTCTAAAACGAAGTATGTCTTGCTTTACTTGACCAATTTCTTTTAAAAACTGATTTTTTTCTTGTACTTCATCGTTCGAATAATTAATGTTGATAGGTGTTGAATAAGATGTACAAAGCTAATAATAAGGGGATTTAAAATGTGTTGCTCCTTATTCTTTCTCCTATTTTTTTTTTTTTTTTTGTACCTTTTTACGATAATAATAGTGATTGGATTCTATATAAAAAAAATAAAAAAAATAAAAAACGATTAAAATTTCATGCATAAAAAAGTAAATAATAATAAACAACTTTCTCTCACCTTTAGCCCAGTGATTACATTGAAACGACTCCGAATCACTTAAAGACTGCTACAAGAAGAAGAACGAGTAAATAAAAACCATAATAGATAATTGTGTATTATTTAGTACCTGGGCATATTCCTCGAGATCCATTTATTGATACATGAAGAACTGATTTTTTTTTTACTTGTATAAAATTACAATGATGAATAAAAGCACCAATTATTTATATATAAAAAAAAAAATTGAAAGAAAAAGAAAAAAGAAAGGTATTTTATTTTATTTTTGGTTCCCTATTTATTTGTTCACTACGTCACACGCACGTTGCATGTTAATGAGATGAGGCACAACAATCCGCATGACCTATCCCAATTGTCGTGTCTCAAGCTTGTCCTATTCAGAAATATTTTTATCTGGTCAAATAGGACGAATAATTGATTTTTTGGGTAAAGAGAGTAACGTAATTATTATGGAAAAAAAGTCCCCCTTACTTGAGAAGTGCTATCTCTATTTGCAATGGTAATGGGTGGGGGTGGGGACCTTTCTTAATGTACTATAAAAAAGTAATTAGATGGGGGGATTTTACTCTCTTAGAACCAATTATTCATCTTTTCTTTTTTTGTACGATAACTCTCTAATATAAAAAAAAACGTATGCAATATTTTAATTCGTCATTTATTAATGTACTTTGATTTAATTGGCCTGGTTATAAAATGCAAATGCATGTTTCCAAGCTACTTATGTAACCACGTTAAAAAAAAAGCGGTTATTTAAAATTTTATAGTGTATACAAAAACAGTGCTAAATGCGAGGGGGGTACTCCCTTTTTTCTCTGAAAATAAAAATAAACCATGTCCAGTCAACGTTCAGTTCAACGGGTTTTCATTATTGCCAAAAGAAGTAGATATAATGTGATTCTCCCAAAAAGACTGTATGCAACTCGTAATAACAAAGCTTATATCGGTGGAATATTTGAACCTTTTCTCGATGACAACATGTAAGTTATTTTCCATTGCGACATTGTTTCTCCCTTCCTTTCCTTCCCGTTAGTAATTCTTTTATAAAAGCGATAAAAAAGTAGTGATAGATCAACAAGTTTCTTTTAAAGACTTGACAAAAGTAACCGTAAACGACGTTTTACCTGAAGACGACCTACTTAATTTAGCTATCCAATCAAAACAAATCACTTTACCTATCGATACCCAAAAACAAATTGTTTCCGTCTTGATAAATGACACAATTGACAAGGAGAAAATATTAAAATGTAAACTTTAGCAACCGTAAAATAATCATGCACAAAAAAAAGACCCGCTAATACCATCTTACTAGTGGTGAATAATAAATCTACCGAACTCACAGCTTTCGGTAATATCTTATTAAGAAATTCAAAATGTAAGTTTAAACCTATAAATAAATCATACAAACAAACTTACACAAACATTAGTTGGCGCACCACTTGCATTAGAGCTTTACAAACTTGGTATGGAAAACGGTGACGACAGAGGCGCATTCAGTTACGCCAACATGGTCTATCGAGGATACGGCGGCATCCCCAAAAACGAAGAAGAAGGCATCAAAGTCATGTCTCAGCTGGCCCAAAAGGGCCACCCGTACGCACAGATGAACTTGGCTGCTATTATCATGCGCACCCAGCCTGACCAAGTCGCATCTGCCGTTAAATTATACGAACTTGCAGGACAAGCCGGTCTCAATAAAGCCTACAGCGAGCTAGGACGCATGTACCGATTAGGTTACGGCGTACATCAAGATCATAAAAAAGCCATCGACTATTTCAAGAAGGGCGCACAGACCGGTAACCCGCAATGTAACTTTATGCTGGGTGTCTACTGCTCTTCAGGCCTTGGCAACGACGAGAGAAAGCCAGAGCAAGAAAAGGCGTTTAAGCATTTCCAGAAGGCCGCCGTGAAGGGCTTGGCTGAAGCGCAGTACAACGTAGGCCTAAGGTTCTTGAAGGGACATGGTGTGGAGGCAAATAGCTTTAACGCCGTCGAGTTCTTTCGTATGGCTGCGTTGCAAGGGTTTCAGTTGGCTCAGGTCAACTTGGCCGGTATGTATTCAGAGGGGAGAGGTGTAAAAAGTGATTTAGACGAAGCCAGGGGGTGGCTTCAAAAGGCTGCTGCTGGTGGTGGCTCAATTGGAAAAGATGCTCAAAAGAGATTAGACGAGCTGGATGAAATCCAAGGAAAAAAGAAGGATAAATGTACAATTATGTAATAATAAAAATAAAAAATTTCATAGTTTTATTTTTTTTTGTACATTATTTATAATTTACTATCGAGTCAATTAGTCAAAGCGACACATTCGATCTCAACAGAAACGTCCTTGGGAAGACGAGCAACTTGAACAGTAGAACGAGCAGGTTGGTGAGTAGAGAAGAACTATATATCGTATACATGTTAGTACAAAATCACTCTCACACACACACACGAATTACTTACAGTAGCATAAACTTCGTTCATGGCAACGAAATCGTTCATATCCTTGAGGAAAACAGTGGTCTTAACAACCTTTTCAAGGTCAGATCCAGCAGCCTTGAGAACCTCAGTAAGGTTAATCAAAACTTGCTTGGTTTGTTCCTGGATCCCACCTTCAACAATCTCACCTATATAATTTTCTTGATAAGTTTCCTCTCCCTCTCTCTCTCTCTCTTTTTATGTATAATTGACTTACCGGTAGTAGCGAGAATAGGAATTTGACCGGAAGTATAAACTAAACCATTAGCCTTGACGGCTTGAGCTATATATATATATAACAGGGTTAGCTTAATTATTTACGCGTTTATGTTCAACTTACAATAAGGACCAAGAGCGGCAGGGGCAGAATCAGTGTCTGTAGGGGAAAACACGCCGTATTTTAGATTTACTATATTACTTTTTCATATAAACAACAATACTTACGAACACGGGCAAGAGACATTTTTGAGAGAGAAAAAAGTAAAAAAAAAAAAAAAAAAAAGAAGAAAAAAAAATTAGAAAAACTTGATACAAATGAGTCTATAAAAGATGAAATCATTTGATTGGACACTAGAAATAGACTGCCTTTTGTTTATTACAAATAAAAACTTCCGCTGGGTGTTAGATGATTTTAAGTTTCTTTCCCACAGTAAAATGTGTACATCATGGCGTGTAAAACGTAATAACAGCTACTTAGTGACTCAGGACAAAAAAAGGGGGGAGAAACCCCATTATCTGGGCACTTTTTTTAAATTATGTAGTTGCAATAGACTTCCATACATAAAAAGATCCTTTTTTTTATTTAATTTTGTAGATGAGTTGGTACTACCAATTGAAAGAAATCATAGTGCTATATTTCAATGCAAAAAAAATTAGTTCTTTATTTTCAAAAGTATTTTTTATCAGTAGAATGATATCCTTCTCTTGTTCAATCTCTTGACGCAATTCTTTAGGAGAAAAACACGGGGAAAATTCTGGGAGAGGAAAAAGTGAACCGCAGGACTTGGGAACATAAGCTTTTTTAATTGACCATTGAACCCATACCTTTTTTTTTATCCAGCAAACCATATTTGCTTGGAAGGAATTGTAAGGTGAAACTTCTTACTTCCGGTAATGTTTCCATAGCGATTCTTAAAGAGCTTGTTATTAACGCATTCATGGATTTAGAAGCAATGATTAATTTTCTAGACTACCTTCTTGTCTTACCCGTTACAAATATGCCTTTATATGTTAAATCATTTGATAGAGGGAGAGTTTTAGGGTTCGCTTCTTAATATTTATTTAACAATCCTTCATAATATGGGTCGGCTAATGATGTTTGTCCGAATACCTCAATGCTATAGATAGTAATTCTTTTTCTTTTTTTTTCTTTTTCTGGAACCAGCCGTAATATTTACAATTTTCATCAAAAAAACCAGTCCATATTAAGATGTAACATATCATCGTCAAGTTCGACATAGTCGTCAGGGATTAAAATATTAGAGTACGGACTAATATAAAGGTCATTGTAACTTCAGTACTACTACTTGTCAAATTTTTCTTTTTCTTCCCAACTTTCATTATATCGACTGTCAACCTCCTTTTACCTCTCATATTCTCTGTAACAATTGTTCTACACAGGAGAGGGTGTTCCTCGCCATTTTTTTCACGCAGCATAATTGGTTCGAGCTTTAGTATTTTTACGAGACGATTGCTCTTCTTGCGCAAAACAGTCGGATCAGCTGCCTTTTTTTTTTTTTTTTTTTTTTTTTTTGCCGCTTCTTGATAAGTTATAGATTCTACTTGGTATTCAGGTTCTATTGAATGGCGATTGTTATTTAATGTATGTTTGATACAATACGCAATTAAAAATGTAGGTCCGTGCATTTGATGGTGAAAACAACAGTGTTCAGCCTTTTTTTTTTTTGATCATTGATTATCCCTCTAAAGTATGTGGCTCCAGGACGTGTCAATGATTTACGTTGTGAATCATATATATGAACTTGTCTTAATGTTTGGGATCTCTCTCTCTCTCTCTCTCTCTCTCTCTCTCTCTCTCTCAAAAAAAAAGGGGGGTATTTTATAAATCTTAAAAAAAAAAGAGAGAGAAGGTAAGGATTTGCTTTATGAGAAAAACTCCCTTTACCTCGGATTTATAATCAATGAAAATAATTTCATGGGGTCTGTAACTTTTTTTTATAAAAAAAGGCATTTTGTATGACAATTTAAAATGTGTTCAAGTGTACTGTATAGTCATTATTTTTATTGTTTTTTTTTTTACTGAATAATAAGAGAAGGGGGGAAAGAAAAAAAAGGGATATAAAAAGGTATCAAAGGGAGAAGAGAGAGAGAGGGAAGAAAAAAAAAAGAAAAAAGAAAAAAAAAATTACGCCCAAATTTTAAGGTAACTATCCCAACTACCAGTACATAAGGCCATACCATCTTTTGATACACCAAGACAAGAAACCCTATTTTCGTGTCCTGATAATATACCAACAGGTTCACCCTTGAGTGTATCCCAAACATGACTACTGAAATCATCATAACCAGCAAACAAAAGTCTTCCTGATGCAGAGAAGGCAACGGAAGTAATGCCATAAAGAATACTTTCATTTGTGTATGAGTTTAATTCTCTATCAGCACGAAGATCAAACAATCGACAACTAGCATCATCAGAACCAGTACCAATAGCCATACCACTAGGAAAGAATCTATTTAAGAAAAATAATTAATACCGCGCTATATATATATATATATATATATATGTATATAACTTACTGCACTGAATTAATATCGCTTTCATGTCCAGTAAAAGTTTGTACACAACTTTTTGTTCTAATATCCCAAATTTTAGCGGTCGAATCACAAGCACCTGATACAAAAATGTTTGGATCGGTTGGAGATATCGAAACGCTCATGACATCACCCGTATGATCAGCAAATTCATGAGTTTTGACGCCTGCATCAATATCCCATAGGAAACAAGTCATATCACCCGAACTAGTCAAAATACGACGATCATCCAAAAATCTACAACAACTAAGATATCCAACATGAGCTGATAATTCTCTGGCAGGTCGAACAGGGCCATCACGTGAAGTTAAATTATAAATTGAGCAAATATTATCGAGACCACCACAAGCAACAAAGTTACCAGAAGGTGCATAGGCAGCTGTCATCACCCAAGCAGAACGAAGTGGGATAGCATGTAATTTATTCGTTGTGTAAGCGTTCCAAACAATTAATTTTCCATCTTGTGAAGCTGATACCAAATGTTGACTATCGTTTGACCAATGCATAGCGTAAATTTTAGCCAAATGACCTCGTAAATTACGGCGCACTTTCATTACAAGTCTAGGTAAAGAGTTTACTTCTTTTGCCATTTTTCTTACTATAATATATTTATATTAAAAAAAAAAAAAAGGTTATTTTCTATTGGTCTAAGATAATATATATATTCTCTTTTTTTTTCTAATCTTACGAGTTGTATCAGCTAAAGCTTCTTTTCTTTGCTTGATTCTTTCTTTTAAAAGATCAGCATCTCGACGAGCAGCGGCGATTCTTTCTGAAATGTCATCTTGATTTTGCATGTTGAAATATATTGTCTGTTTTGTTTTGTTTCGTTTTTTATTATTTAATATATATTATAGTCGGTTTTAAAAACAAATTAGTTGTTGCTTCGTGTATTATTCTATATGTGTATGTAGTTTTTTTTATAGTAGAAAAAAAAAAAAAAAAAAAAAAAAAAAAAAAAAAGAAAAAAAAAAGAGAGAGAACAAAAAAGAGAAACAATATAGAGAAAAGGGAAAAAAGCTTTTTTAAAATTTTCATATTATATAAGTTGTACCAGGTACCAATATAAATTTCAGTTCTTTTCTCTTTTTGAAAGACAGACTTTTATTATTGTTATATCAATTCTATTTAAACGAAGTATATAAAAAGGTTTGATTATTTTATTTTTTTTATAAACTCGTTATACAGTTGTCTTATTTTAACCGAATCTATATCTTTGAAGGGGGGGAAAGAGCTTTATTACATATTTGATTTAATATAACAGGGTATTCAAACGCTTACACGTTTTTTTTTTTTTTTTTTTTTTTTAGTGCTTGTACTAAACATTTTTATCTTTTTTAAAACTCTCGGTACTAAACGCCTCTTCTTTTCTTCGAGATAACAATTAATAAAAACCAAAATGTATTATTCATCTTTTCTTTCTTTTTTTTCGCTGGTCGATCATTTAAAATTATTTATTTATTTTTTCGTGACGCAGTTTGGGATCAAAAAATACCAAAAAAAACGTGTTTGGCTTCTCCGAAGCAACAATTGAATCTAACTGCTTTTTTCCTTAGTAGAAAAAAAAAGTTATTTGATTTGAATGAGATAGTTTTACTTATAACCCGAGAGAAAGGAAGACGCGTTTAAAAGCGGAAAAAAAATACCCCTTCCATTTCTACAGTATTTTACTTTATATATTTGTTTTATACTAGTTTGGGCAATCCTGCAGTACCTCTTTTTTTTTAAAAAAAAAAAAGTTATAGGCGTTTAAAAATCCAAGATTTCCGTAAAGCCTATACGTCGGGTTTAGCATTCATCACAGTTCATCGAAATATTCTAGACTTCTTAGTTTGTATATATGTTTATTTTTCAATTGGTAAAATTGATAAATAACAGAACAATAGAGACAGGTATTGTACCTAAAAGACTATGTTTTTCCCCCGGATAACGGTTTATCCTTGAATCAATCGACCCCTTTATTTAAACAATAGAGCCCCTTTTTTTTTATTTACATCAAAAAGTTTTGCCTCACATGAATTACATCGGCATTGTCCTTTAACAGTTCAATTCACTCTTCTTCTTTTTTTTTTCGCTTTCCATACATTAAAAAAAAAAATAGGTGGTTTGAGCGACCAATATACGTACAAGGCTGTCAACTTGTACAATGGCTTGTGCTTCTTTTAAAAAGGCACTTTTATCAGGTAAACCAAAAAAGAAAACTTACTTCATTAAAAATTAATTGACAGCATTAATGGCTTTCATAAACTTGGTAACCTTAGCTACCATCTTTTTAAAAAGCGCAATGAATAACTTTAAAACAACAACCCTTGATTCAAACCTAAATAAATACGCTTACAAATTCCTAAGCAAAAAAAAGGGGGGGGGTACATAATGTTGACTAGGATTGAGGGAGTACCGAGACCTAAATTATTTTACTGTCATTGTCGAATGAAAAACCATATCTCTTCTTTTTTACCTCGCTCAAAAGTTCCGTTCAAGCAAATTATATTAAATCTGATTAATTTAGTTTTTTAAGTAAATATATTAAATCTTATTTTTAAAACTACTCTCTTTTTTTTTTGAGAGAGAGAGTGTGTGTTACATGATTTAAATATGTAAGCAGTCTATTTATTAAACTACTTGTCCTGTATCACACAAAAGAGAAGACGTTGTAATAAACGTACACGTGTGTTCCCTCTTTTTATTTCGAATAAAGCGTAGTGTATACTAGAATGAATATACTATACAAGTATAATAGCTTTTTTTTTCTCGTACAGGATGAAAAGAGGAAGGGAATTGATAAGGTATAATCCCTGGTTTATTAAATAGACACAGAATCTATGCCATGTGTTTATTATACTTTGATGTACCACAGGGTATGATGACATCGGCTACTCAAATGAAAAAAAAACCCTCGACTTTTTTCATATGTTAAATCCAATTTTAATATTTGCATGTGCCTTGACAACAGCAACTAAATGCACAATAGAACCCACAATAAATAAACATTTGTACGATAAATATTTGTAAAATAAAGTTTTTTTTTCTTGTACACATTATAAAAAAACATTCACTTAAAAATATTTTCTATAATCCCTTTTTTTTACGTCATAATTGAATCTGATCAATTGTTTAAGGGTAATATTTGGTAACAACTAAAAAAAACTCTTGGCTATTATTGTCGTAGCACATAAATCGAAGAAATCTCACTTTCAAAATCCGCCATTTAGCACTATTTTCTAATGTATTGGTATAAAAGGGATGAAATATGACAAAATCGTTGTTTTGAAAGGGTTCGATGATGGTTTGGGGGGAGCTATTTTGGGATGGTGGTTTGAGCTTTCTTGTAGTATTGGAAGATTTGGTAAATCGGGACACTTTCGTCCGACGTCTGATTCAGAGAATTAACTAGCCGGGTATATTTACACGTAATATTTTTACCAAGTGTAAAAATATTAATAAAAACAAAAGTAGAATACTAACCAAAACAATTTTTGACTTAAAATTTTAATAAAATAAAATAAATCTGTTGTGTAGAATATAATAATGTTCATTTTAAAAGAGAAGTTATAATTAAAATTAAAAGAACTTTTTAAATGAAGGTAATTTCAGTATTCTAAAATGTCAGGAAAGACGGTAAGAAATAATCTTGAGAGTTAATATAAATCAGATCGAGTATATCCAAGATTTGTAAACATTCTGTCTCATCAGCCTTTAACATGGATACTTTTTTTTTTTCGGCAACTGACAATTCTAGTCTCTTCTTGCCGAGTTTGTCATTGATGGTGCCTTTTGTGATCATTTCTTGGTATAATGCTTGACTTGTATGTGATACTCCTTCATTCAGACTCATCTCGACGCCATATATTCTCTCCCAAAACTGATTTTGTAACATCGTTGTTGGCGGTGTCAACGATACGAGATAAAAAAAGTATCAAAGCACTGACTTCTATTATACTGTTTAAATTAATCAACAATGTTAACTTTGCCCGACATTACATCCAGCTGCTCGCCTAATGTTGTCGGGTTAAACACTTTAATAAGATTCTGTAAAGCGAAAGCAACTGTTATGTAGAATTTTTTAGACAACTAAAAATCATTGAAAAGAAAACATTTGTATTTATTTTTCTATTTTGGAACTTACAGCTTTAGATCCGTACATATAAATAAGTTTTCTGAACGCAAGAGATGATGGTACGGGAGGAGAATTGCTAAAAACACATCCCTGATAATTTACATTTTCATTAAATCTTCAAACTTTAATGTAAAATGAAAAAAAAAAAACAACCAACCGCAGGCTTTCTTAAGCTTTTGAATTGCAGTACAAGGTTTGAAACACTTAAACTATTGGGGAATTCTCTTTATTTACGCATTCAGAAAGAAAGTGTGGTGTATAACTTTTTACTTACATTTATAAAGCGCTTTAAAAAAGCAGCACATAATAATTCTTGGTCTTGTGCTACCGATATCTACATGATATCACAGTTGGATGGAACACATTTAAGAAAGAAGCGCTCTTATGCCTAAGTGATTGGTTTAGGAATAAGCGTATCCTTTTGTACGGACAAAAATTCTAAAAAAAAAAAAAAAAAAAAAAAAAAAAAAATAATAATAATAATAATAATGAAGAATATTAGATATCATTAAGCTCTTTTAAAAGATATATATATATATAAAAAGCACTTGCTGGTATATATTGTATAAAGAAAAAAAGAAATAGAATAAATTCTTACTGGATTGATAAAATAGGCCTATTTACTCATGCTGTCTATTTAATCGTTTTTATATACATGTCTACAGTTCAAGAATACGTCACACATTTTTTTTTCACGCACCCCCCCCCCCTCACCTTCATGAACCTATAAAAAAAAACTCAGGCGTAATCACGAACGTCTTGCATTGCATTAATTGGGTAGAAAACAAAAAAAAAATATTTATTATGAAACTATACATGACGTGAATTATATAAACAAAAGAAATACATCCTTTTTAGAAAATAATAAGATAAAGATGGCGAGTTTAATCGAAAGAAACAGACCATTTATCATTGTTATCAGTACCTTGGTAAGCAGTAACTTCGTTCTTTCCTTCTTCTAAAGCTATATCGTGAGAGTGAAGGAGTTTACCGGTAGTAGCATGACGAATGATAACAGGTTGGTCTACACGCCAGAACTAATAATAATAGATAAAAATTAGTACACGTCCTAAAAAAATAAAAAATAAAAAATACTTACATCATCATATTGCTCGTCATCTTGATCGTATTGTTCAACGATCCAAATATCATTCTCATCGGTGTTTTCATCATCACCGAAACAAGAAACTTCTTGTTGACCTGAAACGGGGCTAACAACCTCGTGTGAGTGGAGGTTGGAACGGTCAGTAACGCGCTTAAGACGAATCTTATCTTCGAAACCAACTTCATAACCAGCCTCTTCGTCGGTAATAACGGGAGGAATAACAATCCAGGTGCTTTGCTCGCTGGGAGAGCCTTCTTCAGTGAAGACCTTACAATAGAAAAAAAAAATAAGTATAAACGCCTCCTCGTTTTTTTTTAGTTATTATAAAATTTAGTATTTACCTTTTGTTGGAAAGAACCACCATTGTAGGTTTCTTCAACGGAAGCGAGATAACGACCGGTAGAGACATGCTTAAGTGAAATATGGTTGCTAGAAAATTGAAAAAAAAAATCTAAGTACGAATGGATGTTTACTCACTTTTTGTTGTAACTTACCCGAAGCGAACAATACCATCGTGTTGGGGGCGAGACATTATATATATATTATTTACTTTTGAAAAAAGTCGAAAGAAAAAAAGAAAATAATGTAAATATCTACTCGCCTTTTATAATGTTAAAGGAAAAACTGGAGTTTTAAAAAAAAAATGTGGCGAAAATACTCAGAGTATTTGTTTTTTTTTAAAAAAAAAAGAGGAACCATGATGAAACGTTATCTTTACTGTTTACTTACTCTACTTTCTCTGATTACTTATATATAAACGTTACTACTTTAAACTTTTTTTTATTACTGATATTTATGCACTTGTTTAGTGTGATATAGATAGTATTAGCTCAAGTTTAATTCCTGTAAAATTACGTATGCGTGCAACAATACTAAAAGAACGTCTCCAATGCCTACGATGCTTTTCAATAAAAATAGTTAGATCTCCGAGGAGAGGGCATGGAACAAATGCCAGTTCAAGGTTCCGCTTTAAAATTGTATATTATATTTATAAAAAAACTGTGCGCGTCAGAAAAATAACAAAGAGTATATGATTTGTATTAGAAAAAAAACGCATGTACAAATATTCTGTACCACTCAGTATCTATCTGACCTGATTTATGCACCGTCAAAAATCTCGGTGCATTATATCGTTAAAAAGTTTCCTTCGAGAAAAAAAAACGTTTATACATTACTTTTTAATATTTCTGTATATTTATATTATAAAAAAATAAAGAGCGTGATAACAAGCAGAAAACTATTAATTAAAAAAAATATAATTGTAAAGATTGCGTTCCTGAAGAAACATTTTTTTAAAGACTGCTTTAACAGTTACTTTGGACTATCGCATATAGCTATAAATTTAGGTTACCATAGTTATTTAGTGATTGTTTTTCTTTTCACTTTTTAATCTCTGTTGTCAATGTATCCATATCGTCCACCACGTCCTTTTTTTCTATTCTCCGTCTACCACGTCCGCCACGCATATCTCCATTAAAACAAGCTTTGCCACGATATTTGAAGGCGGAGATATCAAGAAAGAGAAGCAAAGCCGGACGAATTAAACGGAAGATTCTTTATGTGATGAAACTCAACGACAGAGGTATTATAATTTACTGACTGGAGGAAGCTGTGCACTAACATAATAGATAAACCTTTTTAGCACAAAACATCAACAATTATCGAATCATTACACCAAGGCGAGTTTGAGCGCTTACAGCGCTAAGATTACCACTGGTGCTAAGCACTAGTGATTTATTTAGCATTGCTAGCACTAGTGATAACAGGTATCGCCAACGATTCAGATAGGGTTGATGCTTTGCTTATCGCTAGCGCTTCAGGTACGACTAACGCTTGGCTGATCATTATCGCTAGATTTAGCGCTGGCGCAGATTTGATATAAAATCAATATATCCGTTAAAAAAAAGCAGGAATACGACGGTATGGAATTAATTAAAATATTGTAGGTCATGTTATAGAATATTTATTTAATAATATAATAATTATAGCATATTTTGTAACATATATTTATATAAACATATATAAAAAAAAAGTGAATGTTTTATTATTTATTTATACGTATATGTGTATGTTATAGTTTGTTATTATATTTTGATACGGACAAGAATAAAAAAGAATACAGTAAAAAAAAAAAGAATCAGAATAAGCTATTATTAAGTTTGAATCAAATGTGTGGAATACGAGCTATGAAATAGTGAAGATTCAAAAATAAAAATAAAAACAAAAAGATACTAAAAAGTAATCAGTCGCAAAATAGGAATTATCGTTTTATTAAATAAAAAAGGTGTCTGTTTATATAGCTTTTTTTATATCTGAGTTTAAGTACAATTCTGGTAGTGTGCTGTATCACAATAAGTGCCACAGTTTCCTTATATAATTACGAGCCGTGCTTATCTAACCTAGCCTTCGGTCAAGATATATAATTATGGTCAATCCTCTAATCATTACTCAGACAACAGTTATTACTGGACGATGTCGGTAAGGCTTAGTTAAAATAAATATGAATTAGTCATAAAGGGATAAAGACGTGTGAGATAATCATGTATGTGTAAATATATATGAGAATATATATTTGTATATGTTTGATCACATCAAAATGAAATAATTACCTTTTAGCAAAATTTATTAATGTAAATACCCTTTAAGCAAGCAGTAATAGAAATAGAAAATATATAGAATAGAAATAATAGAATATTAGATATATGTGGTTGTCTTCGTAATTTATACTTAATAGCATCACCTGATTTCAAAGAATGAGGCGAGTTACAACATGGTTAAAGAAAAAGTGATAAAATAAAAAAAGAAATATTTTTACTAAAAGGAACTTTTACTTCAGTATATGTACAATAAAATAGAATTACACCTTTATTATTTACCATGTTTTATAGAATTAGTAGTGCGTTTTTTATTGTTGTAATTAACGGTCGTAGTATTCGTTTAAAAAAGTAAACTAATTATAGAGAAAACTTAAAGTTGTTGAATAGAGTGAAGCTTTTAAAAAAAAGGCTTGATTTATATAGTCTTTTATCAAGAGGAACATTTAATAATGATATTCCAAATGGAACATAAAAAAAGAAATATTCAATGATAAATTAAACGCTAGCGCTTCACCAAGTGTTGAAATGGATTTTTTTTTCAAAAAGTAGTATTTTCTTTTATTTTTTTGTCAAAAAAAGTTTCAGTGATTCTTTTTTTTTTCTCCAGCTTAAAATTAGCACTGATGCTTCTTCAAGCATTCCAATACTTGTGCAAGCCATGAAGAATTTATAAAAAGTCTCAAGATGGATGTGATTGGTTATGCAAGAAAAAGCCCCACCAAAATTTCAGACGATAGATTAAAAGAAATTATTAAAAATATGATTTTGTGCTTGCGAACCCAAGTGACAGGCGTTTATGTGTCACCGAATTGGACATAGCTTATACAAGTACTCATATTTTCATATAGTCAGTCACATAGTCTATACACAATTAGACTATTTTTACTTATATTATGTTTTTATACCTCTTCATTCATTTCTAAAGTCTATAAAAAAGGCTCTTAATTTCAATCAATAAACAACAATCTCTTTCAGTCTGATAAAAAACTTTCTGTTCTTTAAATATCACAGCTAAGCAGCGGGTCGGTAAAACGTAAAGTAAACACGTGTTAGAAGTTACAGATAAAAAATAGATGTGGAAATATTTTCTTTTATTAGCGTTATTCTTTAATTTACAGAAATAACTGGGTTTGTTAGTTGTCTGTGTTCACCATTTAACTCACCTGTTTTGGTTATAAAAGATTAATTAAAAAAAATCTCTCTTTTTTAATCGTTGATATTTATCACATTTTTTTTAAGCAGAAAATTAAAATAAACAATCTATTAATCTAGTTACTCATTTCTGCTAAACATAAACAGAAACGTTTAGCATCTCTAAATGAAGTAGTGTTTGTAGCTATTTACGAGAATAAAGCACGTGCATCCCACGTGATATATATATACAGCTTATTTAGTTTATCACTAGTAAAATAATATTCCTTATATATCAAGTAGCTTCCTTGGCTCAGTCGGTAGAGCGTTAGTCTCATAATCTGAAGGTCGCCAGTTCGATCCTGGCAGGGAGCATCTTTTTTTGTGTTTTATTGTTTGAAGTAGTGTACGTAGCTTGTGTTACGTGGTTGTTTGTATTAACCTTTCTATATTACTGCTTGTATTAGTGTTTTATACCTGCTATAAATAGTTACGGATAGTCCCAAAAGAAAAAGCAATTTTTTTAATTTAAAATACTTACACATCTCCTTGAACGAGAGGGGGGTAAATCATATCACATAAAAAAGAGAAGATATATTGGATAAAAAAAAGGATCGACGTAGTGTAGTTATTGGCCTACCTTATATATTGATATGGGTTAATGGTCATTTAAGGATACTACGGCTTCTTGAAATCGCTTAAGATAACATAAAAAAGACCTTTCAAACAAATAAAACTCGATCAACTTTAACTCTGTGTCAACATATATTTATATGCGCTATATGCAGACAAAGCTTCAATCCATTTAAAAATGGAATACAATGGTAAATATGATAACAAGCGGGTATATATACTAAAATTAAGGAGCATACAACCTATTTAGCAGCATAAGCAAGATCAAAAATACCGCAAGAAGGGGATACATCACCTATTATTTTTTGTACGTTACAAACTACTATGTCATGATGGTAAATAAAACATAAGTAGTACCACAGATATATTTATAAAGATGCATCTACACAGACAAAAAAAAAAAAAAAGTCAAGCCATTTAACCGAGTTGCATGAGACTTTTTGCATATTAAAAATGGAATCGAATGAGAACATATCAACTTAAGGAGGTATATAAATATTGTAAACTATCATCGGGTCAAAATGTTCCAGAGCAAAGTCTCGATTGCAGTTATTCTTGATATAGTCGCTTTTTTTCTTGTCACAAGTATTTACTGATATTATTCTCGCTATATATTTAAAGACTATATCTTTTTTTTTTTTTGTTACGAGATTTTCATTTTTCTAGAGCTGGTAATACAAGTGAGATCGACGTATTACATATTACTTCAAAATGTAGTCTTTCTTTTTTTTTAAAGAAAAGCTTAAATATACTATATATCACCTCGTTGTAAATCTCATAATATACAGCTTAGTCAAAGTTGCGTTATATTAAAAAAAAAGGTGCAAACTTATTTCTTTATAAGTCCAATTTAGGTCTTTATAAGTCCAATTTAAGTATACAAAGTAGAGTAAAACATGATTTTCTATATACAAATTCGTTAAATACCCTGCCAGTAGGATAGTAAATTTTGATCATCTTGGGGGCTTTTTTTTCATAATAGTAACATACTAGAGCGTCTGTATAAGAAGGAGTACACTATTTCTATATCACACGGTACTTTTTGCTGCGCCAGAAAATCCACATATAACGAAACGAATCTTAAAGTAGCAGTATTGAATCAGGGAGTATCAGTTAGTTTTTTTTAGACAACATAAATTGCTAAAAAGCTAAAAAGATTTGCACGGTACGTGGAGGCTGTAATAGTGACAAGGAGTAGATGTACACGGGTTAAGTCAAAGAAGGGGTTCTTTCTTCATTGTAACAATATTAAGAAGTTCGTTCTTTTTCTGGGATATAGAAGTATGCATTTTTTTCTTGTTATTATTCTGGTTGGCCCATTAGATAAACTAAACATAGTAGGGAGTTTCTTTTTTTTACAACGTACTCAAAAAGCTTATTATAGAAAACAGGTATAGTTGATTTTAGCTCCCTTTCGTAATATTCGTTAACTGGTTTTATAAGCTACACCAAGTTCGAGCTCTATTGTATTATTAACAAGTGAATAGGTTGCCCTCTCGATAATACATAACCGCGCATAATTAACCTAAAATCACACCACTCTAGTACGTTTATATATTCTCATCTAAGCCGTCAAACGGAAACACCAGTCTTTATCTAGTCATTTTTATGTACCTAAACACCCCTCCCAAATCTCCTTCTTTATAAAATTCTAGATAATCAAATAAAAAGTGACAATATCCCTTAAAAAAAAAAAGGAAGGAAAAACTGGTATAAAAGTAAACCACATTTCTCTTTTTTTTTCTCAAATCAAAATTATTCTTTATTCATAAACCCCAACTGGAGGTAACATACGAGTTAATATATACACTTTGACAAAACCTTATATTAATATCAAATCAATAGATATAAAAAATGCATTTGAAGTTTATTCCCCTCGGCATTGTTGCCAGTTTTATAGCATCCGCGTCTGCACGTTCACTATACACCGAACGTTCTATTGGCGATTGTGGCTCTAATTGTGGCAACTCAAACGGACACCACGATGATGGTTTCGAATTTAGACCTCCACATAGCGGCGGTCCTGGTATATAGATATAAAAAAAAGCAGATTGAACAACAATTAACCTTCTTTTTTTTTACTAGATGATGGCAAAAAAGGAAGTTTAATTGACGTTTCTAATGCTAATGTCGGTCTCAGTAACACCGCTAGTGACATCCTCAATGGTTTACTTATTGGAAATAACCTTAACAACGCTGATGTAGATGTTATCGGTGGTGGTGGTGGTGGTGGTGGTGGTCATCCTAATGATGGCGGCCATAACGGCGACCATGATAACTCTGATGATCAATGCGGTAACGATTATGACGGTGGAAACGACGGTGGAGACGATGGTGGAGACGATGGTGGAGACGATGGTGGAGATGATGGTGGAGATGATGATGGAGATGATGGTGGAGATGATGGCGGTGACGATGGTGCAGATGATGGCGGTGATGATGGCGGTGACGATGGTGCAGATGATGGCGGTGATGATGGCGGTGACGATGGTGCAGATGATGGCGGTGATGATGGCGCAGACGATGGCGCAGACGATGGTGGAGATGATGGCGGTGACGATGGTGCAGATGATGGCGGTGACGATGGCGCAGACGATGGCGCAGACGATGGTGGAGATGATGGCGGTGACGATGGTGCAGATGATGGCGCAGACGATGGCGGAGATGACGGCACAGATGATGGTGGAGATGATGGCGGTGACGATGGCGCAGATGACGGTGCAGACGATGGTGGAGATGACGGCGACAATAGCGACCCAGATAATGGAGATGATGGTGACAATAGCGATCCTGACGGTGGAGATGACACCGGCAACGATGGTAACGATGGTAACGATGGTGGAGATGGTAACGATGGTAACGATGGTGGAAATGGTGGAGATGGTGGAGACGGTGGAGACGGTGATTACGATAGATGCTATTACTAAGGAGGAAAATGTACATAAAATATACTAGTGCAATTCAGGCACATATTTATTTATTATCAACCCGTTCCTATTCAGTAATAGGAACCCCCTAATATCAGAAGTGCCATAATTATTTCAATAAAACTTGTCTTTTAAACACGTGAAAAAAATATATAGCCTCCTGTAGTCAGATAGTTAAGTTACGAACAATATTTTTTTTTAAAAAAAGAAACATATTTGGAAATATGCAGTGAATTGCAAACATTGACTTGGCATAAACCTTTATTCATAGCCAGCCAAGTGCACGAAAAAAAAAATACTACGTCACACTCAGCGAAACGAGCAAGGCAGGGGGATTTTTTTTTAAAATTTCGATTTTTTTTATTTTCGTCTATCAACCCTCTCTCCCCACTCTTAATTTTGTTTTTAAAATGCCTGCTGTCCCCGCCTCTGGTTTAACCCGCACCATTTATAACACCATCTTCAAGAAGAACTCTGTCTTCGTCGCTACCATCTTCACTGGTGCTATTGCCTTTGAAGTTGCTTTCGATTCCACTTGTGACAAGGTCTGGGACAATTACAACAAGGGCGTAAGTTTACTTTTTCCAATTTTTTATATAGTATCTAGCTAACAGTCTCTTTAGAAACAATGGAAGGACCTTAAGGAGAAGTATGCTTCCGAGTAAACTTCTGTCACAACAAACAGCTATAACAACAAAAAAAAATGAAAAAATGAAAAAAAAATACAACAATTTACAACCTTTCAACGAATCTTACTGTGTTATTAGATATTTAAAAATAAAAAATTAAAAAATCGAATGCAACATCTTTTTTGTTTTTTGTTTTATTTCTATAATAAATACGGTAAATTCTTTATTAATACTATTGTTAGAGCGATTTTTCAGATGATGATAAACGGTCAAGCATATTTTGAGTGATGGAACGGTAATGATCAGCGAAAGGACTATCAGGTTGAGAGATGACAATAGGTTTTCCTGAATCGGATAATGTACAAATATCAGCATGAAGAGGAACTTCTCCCAATAAGGGGACATCATACTCTTTTGCCATACGAGCAGCTCCATCATGCCCGAAAATATGTGACTCGTGCTTACAGTTAGGACAGATAAATAATGACATATTTTGTACAAGACCTAAAATCTATTATAGAATTGATACATATATACTATTGAGCATTATACCCTTATTACAACTTATATTATGTACTTACTGGTACATTCACTTTTTTAAACATATTTGTTCCTTTAACTGCATCAATTAATGCAATATCTTGTGGTGTAGAAATAATGACAGCTCCGTCAACTACAACCTGTTGACTGATTGTTAATTGAATATCACCAGTTCCTGGTGGCATATCAATAACTAATAAGTCTAATTGTCCCCATTCTACTTGATGTATTAATTGTTGAAGTGCCTTCATCACCATTAATCCTCTCCATACAACAGGTGCTTCTTTATCTACCAAAAATCCCATAGACATACATTTAACACCGTAGTTTGTTAAAGGAATTAAACGATCTCCCTTTTCTGTCAACTCTGGCTCTCCTGCCAAGTTCATCAATTTGGGAACAGATGGTCCAAAGATATCCGCGTCCAAAATACCAACCTTCATTTTTTTACCGGCAGCAGCTAATGCAATATTAACTTTTTTTTTTTATAAGAAAAGGAAAAGTTTAATTGATTGTGGATAGTGTTTTTCATCTTATTATTCTTTACCAGCTGTTGTTGATTTACCAACGCCACCCTTTCCGGAAGCAACAACTACAACTTTTTTTACACCCGTAATAGGCATCTTTTTTGGTAAACCACGTTGAGCTCTAGGCATAGTAGGAGCTGGTTTATGTCGAGGTAACCCCTGGTAGATAATATATATTAGTACTTGGTACAACAATTAAAGTTTCTCTTAGTATATCTTTTTATTACTAACCAAAGGGTTTTCATGAAGCAAAGTTCGACAGGTTGAAAAGGTTCTTCTAGCAATGAGAAACATAGTTGAAAAGAGAAGAAAAAGAAACAATAGGAAAATATATCTGGGTTTAAGTGCCCATTTTTTTTCATTAAAAGAATGTCACAAAATAACCCATAAAACGGCAATTGGTACCTGAATCTTATTGGCCCTTGGATCTTGTTTACAAGTTGTCCTGTCAATCCAAGACTTGACAACGCATGAATATTAGTTAGTAACCATGACAAAAATTCCTTCATGCCACGCCCTATTCGAATAGATACAAGTGATTTATAAAAGTGAGAAAGGATTTTATGTTTAAATAAATATCAGTTTCATTTTTTTTTAATGTATATATAATGTATGAAAATGTATATGTTTTTCGATTGTTTTTTGTTTGTTTGAAAGAAAATAATAATAATAATAAAAAAGGATCTTTTTCTTTTCTTTTAGTTGGTAGGACCAGTAACCCAGTCAGCAACATATGAGAAAGCTTGGAACTCTTGTTGTTCAACACGGTTAAGGTTTGAATCAATAGGAGTTAAAGCAGGTGTTTCATTGGTGAATTCTTCATCAAAATTGGAAGTATCTAAACGACCGTTGATGGTAGGATAGAAAGGAGGAGGAACACGCTTAGCTAACATATCATCCCAGTTGACGCCACGGAAGAAAGGATGACGTTTAATGGAGACAGCATCATCGGGTCCAGAACCTAATCTTTGAGAAGGATCACGTTGTAATAATTGTTGACAAATAGAGATAGAATCACTTGACATGTTGATAGGATAAAGGATATCGTCTTCTAAAATAGCATCAAAGATTTCATCTTCATCCTCACCACGGAAAGGTGATTGACCAAGCAACATCTCATAGATCAAAACACCATAAGCCCACCAATCAACAGCACGACCATAGTTTTGTTCACGTAAAATTTCTGGGGCCATGAATTCAGGTGTACCACAGAATGTACCTGTAGTTTTACCATAACCCATATTTTCTTTACATAAACCATAATCTGCCATCTTGATATGACCATCTAAACTCAACATAATGTTATCCAACTTCAAATCACGATAGATGATATTTTGACTGTGGAAATACTCGAGTGCCAACAAGACTTCACAAGCATAGAACTTGGCTCTTCTTTCAGAGAACTGACCACGTTGAATATGCCACATCAAATCACCACCATTCACATACTCCATAACGAAATAAACACGAGTCTCGGTTTGGAAAGCAGAATGAAGGTTAATCAAGAAAGGATGACGTTCACGGTTGGCTGCTTGGAAGACACGCTTTTCAGATCGGACACTAATCAATAAATTTAGTATATCTGTATATATTACATACAATTTTTTTTTTACCTTTCAATTTCATCATTATCAATAATAAATCTCTTTTTCAACATCTTGATAGCATACAATTTCTTGTCAAATTTCTCTTCTGCCAACATGACTTTACCAAAATTACCCTTTCCTAATACAGCCAAGAAACTAAAGTTGTCCAAAACAACCTTTCGCTTGGACTGTACCATACTGGGTTGCTTTTGCAATGGTGCAGGAGGTACCATAGAGCCATAAGGCCCCTATTTTTTTTTTTTTTTTTTTTTTTTTTTTTTTAGGAAAAAAGTAATGAGTACTAGAAAAAGACATTTCTTTTCTTTTTTTTTATTACCTGAGCCATTTGTTGTTGTTGTTGATAAACAGGAGCATAAGTAGGATTAGGTTGAGGTCTACCCATCATTTGAGGATGTTGAGGTTGAGCTTGATAAGGACTGTAAGACACTGGAGGTCTATTTTGTTGTTGTTGTTGTTGTTGCTGCTGTTGTTGATAATATATCTGTTGTTGCTGTTGTTGATGCTGTTGGTATCTGGGGTCAACATTAACAGAGTGAGGTACATTATTATTATATCCGTAAGGATGTTGTTGTTGCTGGGAATGAGTGGGTAAACTAGGAGGAGGAGGACGTTGTTGTTGTTGTTGTTGTTGTTGAGGATAAATGCGAGGAGGTTGAGGCATGGACATCGAGTTTGAAGGTTGGGAATAATAAGGTTGATTACTGGTATTAGTATTTTGATTCATGGGATTATTGTTATACATGGCTGGAGGTGTTTGAGGTACAACAACAGGACTCTTTTGAGGGGTTGAAATAACAGAAGAAGAAAGTTGAGAACTAAGTTCATCCTCAATAGATTGAGTTTGTTGAGGTATAGCAGGAAGAGGACCATCCAGTGTCATTTCCACTTTATCATGTTTAGAAATACGAGTACTAGAAGACTTTGATTCCAATGTTTTACGTTTAGCTGCTGCCTTGATTTCGGCAAGCATTTGATTTGCCATTTCCATACTCAAACCACAGAAATCAGGGACCTGTGCTTCACATCGTGTATGCGCAGTAACAGAACATTCTGAACATTTCTTGGAACCACGAGAGCCCAAAGGTAACATATAACCACAATGACAACACCAATTAGCACCAATATTGGTAATAGGTTCGAAACGATGAGGAATCTTGTGATTAAGTTTATCTTCATCAGAGTCCTAAAAGTATAATAATAAAAAATGATTGGTTAGTACCTTTGTTCGTTTTATATAGTATATATATAAAAAACAATACTTACAGTTTCAGCAGAGTTGGAAGAACACTTGGTAACAACTTTGCTAGAACACTTCTTGTGACAAGTGTACTCACAATCTTCACATTGATAACCACTGTTAACAAAGAATTCTTGACAAAGAGCACACTTCATGACGTTATAGAATCTCTTTTCCAAGAATTGATGACCATTGACTTCAACAACTTCTTCACGGCGTTGACGAACAGCACCAGCACGACCCAACTTATCCATAGGTCTACGGTTACCATCAGCACGAACAAAGTTTAATCTAAGAGCCAACTTTCCGACAGGTTCAACATCAAACCAGGCTTCAATACCACCTTCAGTTTGATTGACTTGCATAGAAGGAATAGGATGAAGAGTAGCGCTACTATCTTCTCTATCAATAATAGAATTACCATCTTCATCATGACGAAGCTTTTGAGCTTCTTCAGCAAGCATCCAGTTAGGTACCTTACGCTTACGAAGACCTTCTGTAATATCAGTAATTTTTAACCAAAAGAAACCAATAGGTAAAGACTTTTCGGTTGATTGATCGTAAACACTGATTTCAATTTCAGAGGCCTTGTTGACATGTGTTTCACATAATTCGTTCCACTTATCATTACGAGCTGGTCTAGAGCGGAATACAATTTGGTTATCAATTTTTACCAAAACTACAGTGGCAGGTGTACGAATCATACGAGTGGGAGCATGTGCTAATTCCATGGCCTCTAGAATCTCCAACTGTAATTTACCTGTAACAGGTCTACGGAAACCAGGTGGCAAACGAGCAGAAGGGGGTGTTTCCAACTCTATATTTTTTATATATAAAGTTGTTAACGAAAAGAAAAAGAGATTATATATATAAAGTAATATTACCATAATCATCTTCATCGCCACCTTCACCAATATATAAACTCTTGTATTTTCTTAAAGCAGAGTTCAATAAACCAAGTTTTTCGGTACTTTCCAACATTTTATCTTGAACATCTTGTCTACTTTTACGATCCGTAGAAGGAGTACGTTCCAATACATCAACCATACCTCTAATACCTTTCAAGACAGTTTTTTCAACATCAAGTTTATATTCCAATTCATGTAACTTGAGAGAAACCTTGGGTTTATTATAAGGAGTTTCGGACATCAAGAGATCTAAATTTTTTATTTATTTATTATTAGTATACATGTGTTAAATATATAAATTTATAAATGTATGCATTTTTTTTTTTTTTTTTTTTTACCAAGGTTAGAATATTTTTTTTTACAATCTTTGGAAGTTTGTGATGCAACCATAGTGATAGCAGAATTAGAGGTTGTTGCCATAGAACTAGATCTAGGTGGGTGCTCAGACTGTAAATGGCGTTGTTGAATGATGGGACTTTGTTTACTTTCTGAACCTGAATCGGAAGCATTATCATGTTGTTTTGCTTCTAGCCTATGTAGCTCTTCAGTAAAATAATCAATATACTTTTGATATTCCTTGATTTGAGTTTCACAGTCGGATATAACATTTCGATCCTTTAATAAAGGTCTCATTTGAATAAACTTGTCTCGCATAGTACGACTATGTTCGATTTTAGCCTCAAGCTCTGAAATCTATTACTTTTATTAATAACTATTATTATATAACCTTTTTTTTTTGTTTACTTACAGTCATTTTGATTTTTTTTTTTTGATTTTTTTATTATTTATTTATTTGTTATTTTGCGTTTCAAGTGTGCCTGGGAATAACCTTGATAACCCGAGAGTTAAAATAAAATAAAGAGAATTGAAAAATAAAAATAAAAAAAAACTAGATTAAAAGAAATAAAGTATTAGTATAACAGAAAAGACTTCATCTCGAAATAATAACAAGGTCATTTACGTTTCTTTCTTTCTTTTTTTTTTTTTACTTTATTTTTTTCTTTTAGATTTTAGTATAAGAAAAAAAAAGAAGAGATTAAAAAAAAAAAAAAATATATATAAAAAAAAAAAAACGTGTGCGTATGAAATAATTTTTTTTTCTTGTGATACCACATATTATTATTATTTTAGTTGTATTCTTTAAACCATATTAAAAGGTCTTTTGTTTCTTCAAAGACCATAAAAGTGACCGCATTTGCAGGAGCGACTTTGAGTAAAGAAGGGGCTAAACCTTTATATAAACTACGGATACCTTCTTGTTTAACAATGGTCTTTATACAAGTTAACCAAGACAGTCGTCGGTTATTTGACTCAGCCCGATGAGACCCTTCCATTTGCATTCTTTTCCTAACTAAATCAAACGGATAAACGACTATTTTACTGAAGAATCCAGACATCGCTCCACTTGCCATATCATGCGTTGGTTTATAACTCGAAGATAATATTTTATCATCCTATATTTATAATTATTTAATACAAATTACCTCATGTACCTTCCAATTACATATACATATTATGATTACTATTTACCCTTAACTTTTTAAATCCTTTAGCAAATACATCATAACTAGAAAATAGTAACCCCATGTACGGCATAATCTGAATAATCGCAGGCCACAACCCTCTATAAAATCCTCTTGGTCCTTCTTTATTATAAATATCTACCATTGCTTGTGTAACACTTATGTTGGCCTTTTTTTTATATCTTTTTTTAGTATAATTTAAAATAGCTAAGCAATATACTAACCATTTGTGGTTCTTTGTTCATAGCAAACCTTGTTCTCAACAAATCAAATGGGTAAGTTGCTGCTGTTGCTGCACATCCTGCAATCATACCACACCCAAATGTTTTTATTGTATGTGGTACTTTACCTTTTTTATCGAGTCCTTCCATAGCCTGTTCCAATTCTTTATACGCCCAGAATTCAACTGCACTGTAGGATAAATAAAGATATTCGGCTGGCATATTTCCCTTGTACAAACCCCTTACGCCCTCTTCTTTCAAAATCGTCTTTAACGCTTGTCTAATAGTAGAGTACTTGACATCACTTGACAATGGGTTAAATCCAAAATGAGTGCGGTGGGTTTGCAACTGCATTCTAATCTTTACGACATCTAACGGCGCTATAACAGCTCTATTTATAAATACGTGAGTTGTTTACCCTGAAAGTATAAATATATAACCTACCGAGAAACAACACCTGCCATACCACCACAAAAAGCCAACTCATAACTAGAGAGATTAGCGTCTGTTACATACGAAGGCATTTGATTCTAAAACAGACAGGAACCCTTCTTTTTGTTTTCAAGGAGACTTGGTTTTTATTTCAAAACCAAAAAAAAACAGTGACTTTATTATATGTAAAAAAAAAGAAAAAAAAAGAAGTAAAGTTATTTCTTTTTGGTCAAGTCTTTGTTCTTTTTGGTTTTCTCGTCTTTGTAAAAGAAGTATCTCGAGGATGTATAGGACCGGTTTGACACTTTTTGACCCGAAAATAAAATATATTTGTTTAACCAATTAGGGTTGTTTATTTGTGTGAAAAGTAGCCATTGAAATCTTTGTAATCCTCACTCCTAGGTTATGCATGTTGATTTTCTTCTTTGATTGATAAAAAAATTCCATACCATGATCAAGTATTTGACAACATTGAACACCAAGAATTATCCTCACCAAACCAGTAACTATTTCTAGTTCTCTATTGGTGTATATCGTAATACATCTTAAGACACTTGGCTAACATATTTCCCTTGTACACCTTGTTCATTTGGAATTATTTTTAATCCTTATGT
Organism: Thamnidium elegans; assembly: GCA_025201345.1. NCBI lineage: Eukaryota > Fungi > Mucoromycota > Mucoromycetes > Mucorales > Mucoraceae > Thamnidium > Thamnidium elegans. The sequence continues at coordinate 780,946 of JAIXMG010000006.1, read as the reverse complement.
AATATTAGAGTACTCCATCTACTTGACGATCAGTTAAATTAGAAATGGGTTCAATGAGTTTGCAATTGCATTCTAATATCTAAACACATGTATATATTTATATATGAGTTGTCTACACTCTCCTTTAGAAGTATAAATATTTACTTCACCGAGACATAACTTTTACCACGCCACTGTAAAAAGCCATTTCGTAACTTGAGAGATTAACGTCTGTTACATACGAAAGCATTTGATACAAGGAGACTTTTTTTTTTTTCGAAACCAAAATAAATAAATAATGACTTTATTATGTATACAAGTATATTTAAAAAGAAGTACGGTTATTTCTTTTCGGCCAATTCTTGTTCTTTTGGTTTCTTGTCTTGTGAAGGAATATTTTTTTCAGGATGTAAAGGCCAGTTTGACACTTTGGGGTTAGCTGCAGTGGTAAAATGGAACATTTTTTTTTGTTGTTTGTTAAAAAAGCAAAGGACGCAAAAAAAAAAAAAGTCATTTGTAATGTCGTTTTGTTTAGCCAATTAGGGTTGTTTATTTACTTAAAACTAAACTAATGAAGATATGCTCATGTCAGATATCACATAAGCGGCATATGTTAAGCCATTGCATACTTGACAAAAACATGATCTCATGACAACTCAAAATAAATAAATAGCTCAATTAAATAAATTCAACGTAAAACATGCTTTATTGTATACAGTGCCTCCAGCCCCAAATTTCGTTTTCCAGTGAACTGATTTCGCTTTAGTCTCTGACCAATTTTCGCTTTTGTTGTTACCAAAGTTCGCTTTTGTACACATCAAAGTTCATTTTTGCATTACTCAATTTTCGTGTTTAATTCCAAAGACTTATTAAAGTGGCTCTCTATTGAGACATTTTTGAAAGTTGTTTATAGAGCATTGAGCAATATTGTGAAGAGCCTTTCTGCTAACACTTTTTACTAGCTTCAGTAATTCTAGTTTTCAAATCCTCAGTATCCTGAAACTGACTTCGCTTAACAGCGTCTGAAAATTGACCAGAAGTTCTCAATTGGATTGAGCTCAGGCGAACAACTACAGCAGATAGTTTCGAGATCAACTATTGCAGAAAAAGAAGACAATAGTTTCTTTCTCTACATATAGCCTAAATAACGGTATATAACTATAAGGACGACTCCATGAGGGGTCTATCACTCAGCGTATACCTATATAACTCTTAGGAAGAGTAAGGGAAGTGAACATATAGCTGAATTGATGATGGAGAGCATACATTTATTTACACAAATACTATGATTTTTCATGTATATAGTTGTTCTGCCCATTAATTGGCTACTTATTCTTGGTAACAATAAAAGCGAAAATCGAGCCCTTATCAAAACGAACTTTGGCTAATAGAAAAGCGAAAAATGGACTTTATAAAAACGAAAATTGGTCAGAGACCAAAGCGAAATCAGTTCACTGGAAAACGAAATTTGGGGGTGGAGGCACTGTATTTACAAAAATAATAATTTACAGGAATATATTTTCTAGTCCATAACGTCTCTAGTAATAATCCTTATGATGTTTATCATTATGATCTGATGATCCAAAAAACCATTTTGAAATGCGTGTGTTTTCGAACCATCCATCATTTTGTTCTTTCGGTTCACTAGCAGCAGATCGAATGGTTCCATTTCTACTTTGATCGGTAGAGTATCCTAGTTCTTGATCTGAGCTATATTTTGGTTCCGCATTTAATTCGACTGCCGTGTTATTTGAAGTGTCGTGAATCATGATATGATCAGGTGGTTGAATATAATAAATGAAATAGACAACGACAAACAACAGAATGATAAATATCCAGCCGCCAATGATAATGTAGAGTACTGCTAAAGGACCCAGACTTTGTGCTGCATTCGTATCACTTAGAATAGCAACCAATGCTGATGTCCAAAGAATACAAGTAAACGATGCTGTTCTAAAAAAATTAATCTACAAAATAACTTTTTAGTTAAACTTTTTTTTTTTTTTTTTTTTTTTTTTTTACAAGGTATACCTTATCCACATAACACGGCCTAGTCTTGATATTGTAACATATCATTGTTAATAAAATGGTGATGGATAAAATGGCTCGCATACGGTTTACATTGGTAGTCGATTCAACAAGTAAAAACACAATTGCTAATAGTAGACCTACAACATAATTTACTTCGTATTTTTTTTTTTTTAAAAAGAAGTATTTTTTTACTTTACCCATATTTTTAATAAATGCTACACTGATAGATTTATAAGCAATTTCATTTTTGGTAGGTACTCGTTCATAACTTGTAAGAAATATTGTCATTAAAAAATAGGCGACAATATATCCAACCAATGATACCCATATATACAGTTGGCGAGATATGTTTGGAGCATTACATCGAAGCGTTAAGTGAAAATCGTTGGATGGTATATTTAATGACTGACATGCTGCAGAGCTTACAAATGTAGTCTATTAAAAAAAGTTAACGATTTTTGTTTTTGTTTTTTGTTTCGTTAATACTTGTATGAGTATATTACCAGTATCGGGATATATAATAGAGTCTTTTTTTTAAGGGTTAGTAATCGGTTTTATTCTACACATATATAACAACTTACAGCAACAGGTATACACCAACGAACCCATCTCGTAGGTAATTTATAGGGATATTTTAAATTAATACAATGAATAATGACACCCAACACTAAACTCAACATGGTTGTTGTAAATGTCGTCCAGAGCGAATAAGTATACCAAACCGGTGTTCTCATATCAGGCATTAACCCACCAGCATTTAAAATAAACGAGACCAGTTGTGACGTCTCTAATTGACTTGAAGAAGTAGTTGCTTCGAACGAAGTAACTGTAATTAAATCTCGAAGCGGAAATGTCATTAACTGAAAGAACTCGATGATTAAAATTGTGATTTGGACCCAATTTGACAACATAGATTTATCCCAAGTAGAAAACCGCGTATCATAAACCGCATTAATATGCGCATCATTATTTCCAAAAAGTTTTCTCCGTTCCATGTAGTAACATCTTTGCCTAGTGATTAAATAAATATTGATAGATAATACAAGTACGAATAATCCCGCCTGTAATAAAAGTGTGGAAGGATTATCGGTAGAGTTAGAAGAACTACTGACTGCTCCTACAAGTATAGCTAATGAAATAATAAAACTGATAATGAATAAGAGTGAAAATAGGTGGTACAGTCTAGAACTGTAGACCCGCTGATGTTCGAGAGATGCTAATGGTTGTACACAGTCTTCTGTGGTTGATGTAGTATTTGATGATGATAATGTGCCTGTGCAAGTGGTAGTATAGGGTTGTTGTTTAAATAATCTTTTCCAAATGACAATAGATAAAGTAAAGATGGGTATTCGAAAAGTAGTTTTTACTTGACTAGAGATATTGTCGATTAATATATATATTTCTTGCTGTTGACCTACAGCTTGATCTCCTCGTTGAATAGGTGGTATTTTATGTCTCTCTGTGTACCAAAAATACAATACAAAAGATACAAGTAGTAATGCAATAATGGAAAAGAACAAGGCAATAGATACTGTGTCATTTGCTTGATAGAGTGATGTAGAATTTGAATTGTATTGTTGTTGGTATGATGCGTAACCTATCGAGTAGTTATTATTCATAACCGGTATATTTTTTTCAATCGTAATAAATCGCCGGTACTTGAAAGAGAAAGAGAAGCAAAAGAGAACAACATTAAATATTTTTTTTTTGATTGAAAAGAAATTACCTTAAAAGGAAGCATGTTTTCTTTTTTGACTTCCGAGTTAAAGCGTTTTCACTCATAAGTAGTTTTTTTTTACACGCGAAAAAAAAACCCAACAAAACTACGTACTTTATGTTTTTAAAGAGGGGAGATGCGATTAACGTAGTACCTGAATAAATCATATCGCAGTTTACACATCATTTTGGTTGGCCTTGTCTTTCATAAACCATTCTCCTCAAATAATTAGTTTTTTTTTTTGACGCGCACTGTAGAAGTCCCACCAACATTAGTAACAGAAATAGGATTTTCGCTTTGTAAAGGAAAAAATAAAAAAAGTCTTATTTCAAATGAGTAGCTATGGATTAGGTACTTATTGTCATTCTCATTTATATTTTTTAAAAAGAATTAAAAATTCTCATTTCAATTGCGCAGTTATGCATTAACAACTTATTGTCCTTTCTGAGTTACATTTTTAAAAAAAGAAAAAATAATTTAAGTTCTCATTTCGATTGAGTGTACCGTATAGTAAGGTAAGATATCGACAGCAGAATTCTTTATTTATTACTTTTTTTATAATAAGCCGTTTTTAAACTTGAAAAATTACTATAAGAACTAAAAAAACCTTCTTCTTTTCCTCCTTCGAAACATTTTTTCCAATCCATTTTTTTTTCGCTTTCCTTGAATTGTTGAACGTATTCCATATCTGTTTTAGGCAGATCAGCTTCGGCGCGAAATATGTCAATGCTAGAGCTACTTTCGTTTACTAAACTTTTTGCCAGCTTGGATAATTCAGGTGGTGGTGGCATTGGCTCAACAAGTGAATCTGATTCTCTTATGTACATACGTTTGCAGGTCTCAGTGTACAACAAGCCATCACTAGTATAAGCACGTAATCGTTTTTTTAATAGGGTATCAGGCATGGGCTCCAAGGTATTTGAAATTTTTTTGAATTGCTTGTTTGTTTGTTCACAGACTTCAAGTAACGCTTCAGTTACGGACTTTTCTGTTGGAATCCTAGTTGACGTCTGATCTTTAGCAATTGAGTATAATTTTTGTATGGTAAGGTCATCCTGAAATTCACTTGACAAAAGGGATAGTTTTTGAGAGGAAAAAAAAATATGTCAATGCCATCATTGCTGGCAAGGGAGTTACTTTTGTGGCTTCTGCAATGGTATTTTTGTCTAGGATATAACATTTTTCAGCCCAGTATTTACTGGAGATTCCTCGTGCAAATTCAAAAACTGTTGGTTGAAAATCCATACTAATTTCAGTACGTGTAGCATGTGTGCCAAATACAATCACAGTTGGTTTTACTTTGAAGCATTTTTCTACAGATAGAGAGTAGTTGATAAGACGGTCAATAAATTCTGCTGTAATTGTATGCTAGACTTCGATTAGTATTGGGGGGAAACTGGTAGACGATACATTGGAAACATAAACGACATCGGACTTAGAGCCGCCTGCCCATTCTGTCGGTCTTGGGGAATACATGGAAGCAGCATTTGGACCTACACAAAAAGTCAGCATTTGTATGTTTAAGAATTATTGAGCATTTCTTACCTATTAAGGTGGTTGTAATCATTTCAACCACATCCGGATTTCGCAAAACAAGCTTTGAAATCAAGTCGCTTCCTGGTGGATATTTTGGATCCATGGAAAATAATAAAAGTTCAGGATCTATAATTCAGGGTTTAGAAACAATAATTTTATGTCAAATACAATTAGTTGAAGGGACATTTTATGGATGAGAAAGAAGTACCGATAAAGTATCCTGGGTACCGATATTAATACCGGTACCCATCTAATAAAATAGCGGTACCCAAAAACAAATCTGAAATTCTCATTGGCTCAAAACCAAGATGGTACCGGTACCGGTACCCTTAATACTGATATTGGTACCGGTACAGGTACCCTTAATATTGGTATAAATACCCACTTTATTTTAATTAATAAAATAGTAACTTTAACTTTTGTTTGAATCTTTTGTCTTTTATAAATATTTGATAAATCAGATATACAGATCATCCCCAGATCAGTGGAGAATCTCATGACGAAGAAGTGTCGCCTAACCTACAAGCGTATCATTCCTAGATATTATGGCAGAAACACGGATGAAACTGTTGCCAAAAGACGAGATGCGGTAGCATACTGGGTTAGCCAGAACATAGAATTTATGAATGAATGTGTATTCTTGGATGAAGCTGGATTTAACAGGAGTATGCATCGCTCATATGGATAGTCTGAGGCTGGAACACTTTGCAAAATTGATGTTCAAACGAAGGGAGCAAATGTCAGCATCTTGGGTGCTATTTGTAAAAGTGGTTTAATCATATTATCCAGAAAAGAAGCTGTACTTACTGCTAGGAGTGGAAAACGAACTCGAACTGGTGAGGAATCTCAGGCCTCCAAGAGGAAGGGTACTACCAGCAGTGACTTCCTTGAATACGTAGAGCAAGTCCTCACGACACTGGATGCGGCTAAAATGAGCTACAAATATCTAGTTCTTGACAATGCATCCATTCACAAGACTGCACTTATTGAAGATTGGGTTGGGCAGCGTGGTTATAAACTTCTCTTTTTGCCACCTTATTTTCCTTTTTTAAATCGGATCGAAGAGTTTTGGTCCAAGCTGAAGACTGTTATAAATAACGATCCTTCTTCTGTCAGGCAGAATGAAAAAAATCTCTGATCGTATTCGCAACGCATCACTTCACATCAGCAGAGAAGATTGCGAGAATTGGATAAAGCATTCTTTGACGTTCTGGCAGAGATGTTTGAATTGTGAAAAAGGATTATAAGAAACAAAATAAAAAGCATACATTACATTTCTTTATTGGTGACCCATTTTCAAAACAATGATCCATTGTTGTCTTAGTGACCCATTTTCAAATTATGACCCATTTTCATTTCAAACTGGTCAATTATTTTTTTTATTGGGCCAACCTTTTTTCGTCGACTGTACAACTCTGCTCCCAAAACAACTTTTTTTTTTATTGTAGACTTTTTCATTTTTATTAAGTATATAAAAAAAAATCCACCATACTTTCATCCCAACAACTATGTTGCCCAAATTACTAGCATGTTATAGGGACTCTATGTTAGTATGCCCATGTTTTTTGTTTGTTTTTTCAGTTACCCAACTAGAAAAGCTTGAAAAAAACAAACTTTTTGCTGCCTTTTTTATACCTTTTTTTTTGAATAAAAACTCAGAAGGTCATGCGCTTTGAAAGACAGTCAGCCTTAGACAGTCAACCGTGGGGGAGAATTCGTTTTGTACTGTCTAGTAAAAAAAAACTCCCCTCCCCCCATTTTCTTTTTTCTTCTTCTTTTTTCCCACAAACTCCAAATGGACAAAGCACAGTTTGACGAGCAAAGAGCTGCTATTCTAGAAAAATCAGTAGCTGGCTTAGAGCAAATAAAGAACAACCTGGATATTTTAAATAGAAATTTAGAAGTTATAAACTCTATTGGTTTACAGTTTCAATCACCAGCTCATTTATGGGATTCTTTTCATAAAGCTATTGGACCAAGCGAGGAAGAACCGAAAAAGGACGAAAGAAATAAAGAGTCTAGTACTTCTCCGCCTCTTACTGAATCTTCAATGTCTTAGTAGATCTTTTTTTTTTTTAAAAAAAAAAACCTAGAACATAATAAAAATAAAAAAACTAAATATTGTACAGCTCAAAAAAAAAAAAAAAAAAAATTATTCTCGTCTCTCAATTACTTTTAAACATACTAAATTCATATTACCTGCGAGAACTAGATCAAATACAACACATACACTGATGGGTGTGGCTTTTAGTAGTTCGCGACTTATAAATCGCGTCAAATAAACCAAATATTTAAAATTTATTCATACTCCACCGCTCCCCCTTTCTTTTTTTTTTCTCTACATGCAACGAAATCCGTTACCGAACAACGCTTTACTGAACCCAATGGAAACTCATACACCCAGACCTACTACCAATACAACATTGACACCGAGTGTACCTGTACTTACACCGGCTCAAATGTATTCCAACTTCGAAGAATGGATTAAAATGTGTACAGACAATGTAAGTTGTACTTTCTTTATTGTTGTTGTCAAGTATATAACTAACGAGAGGTTTTATTATTATTGAGAATAGAAAGTGAATGCAAGTAATACGTGGAATGTAGCCTTGATTGATTACTTTCATGAAATGACTTTTATCAAGGAGGGAGATTCAATTAATTTTCAAAGGGCTTCTTGTACTCTTGATGGATGTGTAAAGATCTATAGTTCTCGTGTAGATTCCGTTGCTGCTGAAACAGGAAAATTATTAAGTGGACTTGCTGATAGTACAAGTAAGGAAATATCAAACTTACTAATTTATATATACTTATAAAAGGAGTTTTATATATATATATATGTAGACGGTACAGAAGGTGAGGATGAATCAAGACAAACAGGAGAACGTAGAACCCGTAGAAAAGTACTATTAATTTAATATTAGCAGCTGTCATTAATATTTATTAATCCTTTTTTTTTATGTGTGTATGTATAGACAAATAGATCAGAAGCAACGTTATTAAAGGAATTTTCATCTATTGCTGTTAAAAAGTTTGATCTGGATTTTGCTGTTGACCCTTTATTTAAAAAGACTTCTGCTGATTTTGATGAAGGTGGTGCTAGAGGTCTTTTATTGAATCATTTAGGTGTCGATCAACATTGTAGACTTGTTTTTGATGCTTCTGATGCTACTGTTGAGTGTGATAAAGAAGAATTGGATGGTGAAGTAACTCATTTAGAAGAAGAAGCTACCGAAAAAGAAACCAATACAAAAGATAGAGAAGAAGAGGAAGGCGAAGAGGAAGGTGAAGATGAAGATGAAGACGAAGAGGAAGACGAAGAGGAAGACGAAGAGGAAGAGGGAGAAGGAGAAGAACAAGAAGTGCAGGAGGAATCATCACAAAATGGTGACAATGCCATGGAAGAAGCAGAAGAGCAAGAAGTACAGGAGAAGTTATCACAGAATGCTGATGATAACATGGAAGAAGATTCAATGGATATTGACGAACCTATAAAAGAAACTTCACCCATCCCTCAAGACGCACTAGAAGAAGAGATTATATCCAACACAGAAACTGAATCTATTGTAGAAATGTCTCGATTAAAGGCTAAATTACCTACATGGGACGTACTTAAAGAATTAGGCATTTTACCTTCTTTAAAGGGATTCGATTTCTTTTCAGAAAATGATTTAGAGATTCCAGACTTGGACCTTGATGACGAGGAAGAAGAAAATAATATGCCAATGGAAGATCCGTTTCAATTTGACGAGTTCGACGGTGCTGACTATGATGCAGATGATATAGATCCATTTGGTTTTGATGATAACGATAACCAAGCTGATGATGATATGGATACCCCTGAATTAGACAACTCTGAAAAAGATAATCCTGAACCAGACTTTTTGACGGCCATGCTTAACAATGGTGAACGTGAATTATTCAATTATTTTGATACAACATTGGTACAAAATTGGGCTGGTCCTGAGCATTGGAAATTAAGAAGACCCCCACCTACTGTCACTGGTAAGTAAAACATACACTAATACTTTGTTTCTGTAACTAACTAACTAAATATATATATATATATATAGCTTCCGGTCAAGATAATACTGAAAAACCAAAAAAGAAGGCAAAAATAGCATTCCAAATTCCATTTAATGAAGAAGATAACGACGAAGACGAAAATGTAATTTTTGAAACCTCGACTAGAAAATTAACGTTCAGTAAAGACGCCATGTCCAAAATGACAAAACAGCTTTTACCTGACGATATTCATTTTACTTCTAAACAACTATTACAATACTTTTTAAAGCCAATGTTTCCTGTAAGTCTATTTTTGTTTTAACTTTACTTCTTTTTATTAATACTATTTTTCTTTAAATAGTCTAATCCTAAGAAAAAAACCAACCCCGTTGAATCTGCTGAGGCTCCATTAGAAGAAGAGTCTGATGCTACTTTCTGGGCAGAACAAACTGAAAATTTTATGGATGGTGTGGATTATGGTGATGATGATATACAAGTTGACTTTGGAAGTACAATTGATCAAAGTAAGTTTACTATTGTTATATATATATATATATATATAATCATACATCTAACGTATACTAGCAACATCTATATTTAACGATACACCATCCTACCATGACGACTACGACGATCCCGAAGTATCTGTCTTGTACGGCGACGCATTAATTACAAACCATAACCTTAAAAAATCCAAACCATTATACGTAAATTATGCAAAGGCAGCAAAGAGAGTTGATGTAAAGAAATTAAAAGATAACTTGTGGAGATCATTAACTTTAGAATCAGAACATAAGGAAGGAGAAAAAGAAAATGTACAAGGTCCTCAAAAGTTTACAGATGTTGTTCATAACTTAAAGAGAATGTATTCACCAAAGACAATGAGAGATATATCTGTACCTTTCTGTTTTATTTGTTTACTGCATCTTGCCAATGAAAAAGATTTATCTATTGAAGGCTTAAAATCAATTGAACAGGATGATGATGATTTTGTACTTGGTGAAGGCGATTGGATGAATGACGAGTCTCTCTTGAACGAAGTTACTATTACCCAGAATACTCATTAAGTAGCATTTTTTTTCTCTTTTAATTTCAAAATAAAATACAGTACAACAATTCATTTTAGCTAATTGTTTGTAAATAAAACGTCATTGCAAAAACTCCCCGATATATACGTTACGAGCGAGGAGAGTATTATTTGTTAACGATCGCTCGATTATACCTATAAAAAAGGCTCGGAAAATATCACTTGTTTTAAATATAAAAGATATTTTGTACTTTTTGCTTGTTAATCTACTGATAACGTCCCGAAACAATACAAATATGCCATTATGGCAACATAATAAAAAACTAGTATATATAGATTCTTTTATTTATTAAATTTTTTTTTTTTCATATTAAAATAAATAAATAAAATGGACGGTAAATACGATCAAGCTGCTGGTAATGTCAAGAAGAATGTCGGTGATACTCTTGGTAATGAGAGACTTCAAACCGAAGGCAAAACTCAAAATGCCACAGGTAACGCATCCGAAATCGCTAGCACTGTTGAAGGCTATGTCCAAGGTTTCACTAACCAAGTAAAGGGTGCCGTCAATGGTACCATCAACAGTCTTACCGGTAACAGCACTGGTGAAGCCGGAAGTACTGTCCAACAAAAGACCGGTGAGGCCCAAAAGAAGTGGAACTCTTAAATGTACCACTACTACTCAAGAGTTTCTTTTTATTTTTTAATTCTGGATAATATTGTATATAGTTTTAATTTTTTTATTGTACCAGACAAAAAAAAAACTCCTTTTAATACATATAAAAAAAAAGTAGACCCTTAGTTTTGTATAAAAAAATAGCATAAAATAAAAACAAGTTCGCTACTAAAAAAATATTTTTTCGTAAAGATATGGGAGGATTCTTGATACATACTCGCTTAGCAAAAAGTGTGATATATATATATTTTTTTTTTTTTTGAACTTGCATGAAATAAGTTGGAACAATTTTTTTCTTTGTGTTGATTCGTAAAAACGCGACTTTTGCCGCACTTGTTTTCGTTTGAAAAATTGATATTCTTTTTTTAGTATATAAGGGCCGTATATCTTCATATATTTATATCTTTTTATTTTTTTTTATTCTTTATTCTTTTTATTTATTTAAGATATTTAGGAATAAAGTAAAGTAAACCAACGTAGTGGCAAGAAATTATAACTTATCTTATAACTCTTTTTTTAAAAGTATTCTTTTACTCTTAAGAAAAAGAGACAGGATTATGTTGATAGTTTAAATTCCCTGAATGACTGGTATTCGAAAAACCTCTGTACTCAAGTTGAAGCTGAAAAAAAAAAAAAAAAAAAAAACTAGGATTATCTTGATAATTTAAAGCAAAACAGCATTAAAAGATCTTATGTCAATGGTTTAACTGTCAAAAGAGTAACGTAATCTTAAATATATGTACATATATTTATAAAATAGTACTGATATCAATCGAATTATGTATTGCAATGAGTTGGACCTCGAAGCCTTGATCGCTGAGATCAAGAGACCAACTACCAGGATTTTTTTCCCCCTGTTGAATCAATTTTAACAACTGAATAAAAATAAAAACAATAACAAGTAAAGATTAAGCTGAATTGGTCTACATGGGAGGATTGTAAAAGCTATCCTCAATTGGATATTTTTTGAAGTTTGAAGTCTAAAAGACAAAGCTCGTCTCATAAAGCCAGTTGTCCTTTTATTTTGAGAATTAATTACAAAACCTCGCGTAATTTTTAGTCGTAATAAGCATTGATACAGAGTGAACATACTTATTTTATAATCTTCAGAGTTCCTTTATAACAAAGCTTTTGTTTATATGAGAGGTCGTTTATGACCTCTAGGTTTTTATTATAAACAGACAGAACACTGTGGTAAACCGTCTTAAATATTTATAGGGATAGTGTTTTTGGCTTATATTTTTCGTTTCAAGTCCAGTGGACCATGTGTGAGAGAGTAAGAAATTAATTATATTTGTAGGGGGAATTAGTGATAAGCTATCGATAAATTCAGGTACCATAGAGCGATAAATGAGATGTCCTTGGATCATGCGAAAAATTTAAATGAACATGGTGAAAAACACATGAGACGGGATTTGGGCACTTACCGCCCACCGAACATCACCAATCAACCCTTCGCACATATCTAAAACCTTTTTCCACAATCTGACTTATAAATAAACTCGACTTATTACAGTAACTGAGAGCAGTCAAAATAATTCATAGAAGTAAAATTAACATGTATAGCCTTCTGTATTTTCAACAACAAAGTTTAGTCTCATAGACATATTCTACAAATGTTCCAACAAGACCATCATAGCGCGATTAACGATTTCAAATCGACATACGAACCCACTCAACAATGGAGCTCGATTATTCATCTTTTTCTCCCGGCTAGTATTTCAACTAGTCTTTTCTTTAATTTTCTTATTTAATCGATAAAGTTTACTTAATATATAAAAAAACAGGTACGGCACCTTTCATTATCACAGAAAAAATGGTACTACGAGTACATCCTTTGATTACAGATACGTAAGTGTAGGATAAGTTATTAAGTTTGGAGCAATAATATTTGAATGCTTATTGCTATTTGTTAAAGTAGATTGGATATATATATATGAATTTTCGTAAGACATATTAATATCCTGTTTTATTATATGAGTAAATACGATAACTTTGGTTCAATTAGCACAAAAAGAAATATACGGCTTTTTATTTAGTAATTTTGAATAATCATCAATTATAAAACTATATAGCGTACAAAGCTATATCATTTTTAGCATCTTATTACGAAGTATAATCGATTAAAAAACGGACAGGTGAATTAAAGATAAACAGCTTCACCCTAAGCGAATTTCAAGTATAGTCAATAGAGAACAAACGAACATGCCGTAAATAGTACGAAGGTTTATTTCACATAGATAAAAAGTATTTTCTAATTTTTACTTTCAAAATTTCAAACAATAACATGCATGATCAAAGCTGTTTATAAATTTCGCTACAACTACGAAGCAGCAAGAGACAGGAATATACTCCCACCACAAACACAACAGGATTCGTCGTCCCCAAGGGCAACCGCCAAGATTTCAAAATATAAACCGAAGGTAGCGTAGCAACATATTTTAACTGTATCCTTCAATATGCTCCTACCATGTTCATCTTTTTATCGGTATAACCTCGCGTTTCTTTTTGTCAGCAATGTTTTGCATAAAAAGGGAAAACTTGAATGAGTTCAACGAAAATACCAGTAGTCATCAACAATCACAGTATAGCTAGAGTCGTCTAGAAGAAACAAAGGATTAAATACGTCGATTGTTTGTTAACTGTGGAAGCTAATTCTTACCAAGGGAACATTTCTGTTAAAGGAAAAGAGTAAAAGATTGATGTCGTCACTTGTAGCAATGTTTGAATCAGTCGAAGTTGATTGCTATTTGTTCCTTTTTAAATAAAAAAAAAACTCCTTTTTAGTGAACACTCGACACCTAAATCCTCTAGTGCACGAAGATTAGCAGTTCCATCGCAAGGAATATAACTGCAAAAAGTAAAAACAAAAAGAGAGGGTTTCTGGTCAAACAGTCAATTTTCAATTATGACTTTCGATTGCAGGACGGCCTTTAGCAAAAAATAAAATAAAACAATAATACATAAAATACAAAATATCCATGACAATGGCACTTTCTTACTTCGGTAAAGCGTTTACACTGTCTAGCACGGGTAATAGAAGTTTCGCTTTGCTTGTAATAATTCGCCTGACAGCATAAGCTTTTTTAATATTGGAAAAGAACTCTCTTTGGGAAAATACAAAGTAGAATACTCGGGCTTCATTACGCTAGAAATATCAGAGGACCAAGAACTTGTTTAATGTCAAAAAACTTGAAAAGCTTGGTGACTAAGTATTAAAGTAGATGTCACATTTTTATGGGAAAAAATAAAAAACTTTTTGTCTTTACGTTTCGAGCTTTAATGGCAAATAACGATTCTATTAAGTGGGCATATTTATATGACTTGTATGAAAATTTTAAAGGGTACTTATGTATTATAGCTACGTTCTCTTCTTCCGTTTTTTTTTTAGCATATTGTGTATCACGTCAAATTGATTTTTCAATAATTGTTACGACAAGAATGCACAAAAACCTTAAAGATTGTAACAGGAAAGAAAGCAAGATAATAAAATATCATCTAATAACTTAAACACATCATTTTCTCGTTCATTAGTTTTAGAAAGCGTGTCAAACATACGCAAGGAGGAGTACATAAGTGAATTACAACGGAAAAAGTGTTACAAGTTTATTTATGTTAGTTATTTATCAATATCACAAAAGCTTGATACTTAAGCATATGCTGTTATGCCTTTCCTTTTCTAACCAATATTTACTTTCTATCATCATAGCGCATTTTATTTTTGCGGTTATATTTTTAGTATTGCATCATAATAAAGCTATTTTCTAGTAGCATCTGCCTAAAATATGATGTATATACATCCCAAATTTTTAGTAATATTTAATACTTGTACATTGAATGAAATTTGATTTTAGGGATTTATTTTAAAATGAAAAATAAAAATAAAAAAATTAAACCCTTATTGCTGTTTCTGAATTGGTTGCTCCATTTCTGAGCCAACCATTTTCTTCTGCCAATAACTCTTCAGAAACTTGTTTTTGCTCTTCCAAGCTCGCCTGGCTATTTAAAATATTAATATGTTGAATTTATGTAACAATATAAATAGCTTACCTGAAGGAAAAGAGTCAACTCAAAAACTTTCGACCAAGAGGATCTTCCAAACCAACTTCTAGGAACTATTGCATCTCTTATCTTGGTAAAACCCCAATGTTCAGAGTCAGCAAGAAATGTACTCATCAGAGTAAGCTTATCTTTCGAGTAACAGCAGGTGAAGAAGCGTCTTTTCTTGAAGGTTTCGAATGAAGCATTCGGTAACCTTTCGGTTTCCAGTTTTAAACCTCGGATACTACATTCTAATAGCTTCACTGTATCTTCATTTAAGTGGACATCGTTGTCCTCACTACATATATGCGTCTATATTAGTAAGATAAATAGTGTTATAATATTTTATTTTAAAATCCTATATATATTACCTAGACGATTCCATCAATAATACCTTGGAGAGGTCAGCAGTCGAGTACCCAACTCCATCAACAAGGCGCTTCCTCCCCGCAGTATCAGTCTAATACAAGGAAACGTACCTACTTGTTTCTAGACTTTTCTCGCACCTATATTTATAATTAGAGTAAATTAAATACTTTATCTCTAACTAAGATATAAACATTTACCATTGTAAAGATACCGTCTTGTATACAGCACTAAAATATTTAAAGATAGGTACTATATACTCAACAAATGGTGTTCGCTCATTTATCTGTACAGGTGCAGCTGGTTTCATGCAATTGGCATAACAATCTACCAGTACAAACCGAATAAATAAAATATCCATATTTTCTTCTTCAGAAAGGCCAGAATCAAACCCGTTACTACATATCCAAATGAGGAAGTTACCGAATTCTTGATTTAAGCTATTTCTTAGAAAGTTATGGGCCATCACACTCTGGTTCAAACAAGGCATATCTCTCTGATCTTCCTTATGAATCCTGTATTCTTCATTCACTTCTTCGTTCTTACAAATACAAGTGTTGTCGAGCTTGATAAATACTACCGAATTAATAGCAGACTGCTCCTGTCACTCCAATACATGACTGTTAATGATGTAGTTAACACCAGGTTTGATGGGCTTGGTGAAACTGAAAACTTTTTTATTCTTTTGAACAGAAACATCAAACTCTAGAGTTTACGTAAAATAACAATAAATTCATATAAAAATTTAGTTAAATGTGAGTATTACCATTTTCCAGTACATTCAGTTTTCTTTTCCCCTAATTATACTTATACTTAGTAATATATTTAAATAGATTCACGTTCCTAATTTTACCTTGCCGTTTTTGTTTATGGTAACAGACGAACCAGCTTCTGCAGAGAAAACTTCGGAGTCGGTGACGCTAGAATTCACAATACTGATGGTCTCAGTAATCAAGGCTTTAAGACCCAACTCACTGTACTACATGATTCGACTGATATCAGTACTGCTATATATATATATATATATATGCATATTTAAGATCAAGTTACTTTTTTGCCAATTGAACTGTTAACATAGTATATAACATTATAGAGAAGCGTATTTGAACATTTCTGACAACAAGTGCTCTTATGTACGGCAGTTGTTTTAAGAAGGACATCATCCTTTTGTACGGACATAAAAGAAAACAAAAACGCTAGCAGAATAATCAGTATAAGTTTTAGTTAAGCTCCTTTAAAAGATGTATACATAAAAACAATACTTGCTGGTATACATTGTTAAAAAAGAAAGATAAAATAGGGGGGGGAGGGATTAAAAAAAAGGTAGATTATATACGGCTTAGGCTGATAAAATAGGTTGATAAAATAGATAGATAAAATAGGGATCCGTTTTCTCATGCGATCTATTTAATCATTTTTGTATAAGTACATGTCTACAACTTGTTACAACTTATTTTAACAAACCAAATTTGTCGTTCCAACTTGTTTCATGCAAGAATTTCAAAAAAAAAAATACTTTACACTTTTTTTTTGCTTGAGAGTTTGAATATTAATAATTTTTTTGTGCGAATTTTATTTTAACTGAAAACGAAAAAAAATAGAAAAGAGTATGTAAGTTTATAGTATCGATCCTATTATTGTTGGAGTTGATTTTGTTCGTTGAACTTGGCCATTCTAGCTTCTAATTCAGGTCTGAAGTGACGAATAAGACCTACAAGTATAAAATATGATTAGTACCGTCTTTTTTTCTCTCTGTAAGTTTTTATATTATGTACCTTGAACTGGCCAGGCTATTAGTGAAATAGAAAAAGAAAAAAATATTAGTTACAAGTCTCTCCTTTTTTTTTTTTTTTTAATATAGTATTAAACTTTACCAGCAGCGTCACCTAAAGCACAAATAGTATGTCCTTCGATTTGTTTTGTTAATTCCCAGATTTGATCAATTTCTTCTCTTTGACCACGACCGACTTCGAAACGATCCATCATGGACTCGAGCCACTTTGTACCTTCTCTACAAGGTGTACATTGACCACAAGACTCATGACGATAGAACTTGGCAAATCTAGAAATAGCATGGACAATATCTGTAGACTTATCCATAACAATAACGGCTAAAATAATAATAAAATGAATTTCTAAACATTTATGAATTTTTCAATTAAAGTGACTTACCAGCTGTAATTTGATAAAAAAAAAAGTAATTTTTAATATATATTAGTAACAATATTATCTTAACAATTACAGAAAAAATGGTTTTACTTACCAGTACCGAGACCAGATTGGACATCACGAAGAGCATCGAAATCCATCCTATAGTAGTAATAAAAATAAATATACGTATATACCTCTTTATGTTATCATGCAACTTACAAAACATCTTCACAAATGCTCTTGGGGATAACGGGGACGGAACAACCACCGGGAATGACACCGAGTAAATTATCCCAACCACCACGGACACCACCACAATGCTTTTCAAGCATTTCCTTCAAAGGCATACTCATTTCCTATAAAAAAAAAGTAAGTAAGGATACTCTTCTCTCTTATTGACATTCTAATTTCTTTATAATAATACCTCTTCGAAAGTAGCAGGGTTGTTAACATGACCACTGACACAAAAGAGCTTTGTTCCAGAGTTACGGGCACGACCGAAACTAGCGAACCAAGATCCACCACTAAAGAAAAACATATTAGTATTTTCTACTTTTTTTTTTTTCAGTGCATAATTATATTTTTTGAATTACCGTCTAAGAATAGTAGGAGCAACGGCAACAGTCTCAACGTTAGTAACAGTTGTGGGACAACCGAAAAGACCAACATCAGCGGGGAATGGGGGCTTCATTCTAGGCTTACCCTGCTTACCCTCAATAGATTCAATCAAACTGGTTTCCTCACCACAAATATAAGCACCGGCACCACGGTGAATATAAACGTCAAAATCCATTCCAGTTCCACAAGCATTTTTACCGATCAAACCAGCAGCATAAGCTTCATCAATAGCAACTTGAAGGTTGTTAGCTTCTTGGTAAAATTCACCACGAATATAAATATAAGCTAAAAAAAAAAGAGATGATCATAATTTAGCATCGATTACTATATTTGTAGATCATATATATTATCTTTACCAGCATTTGCCTTCATAGATGAACCAGCAATAAGACAGCCCTCGACTAACTTATGAGGATCACCACGAAGAATTTCACGATCCTTACAGGTTCCAGGCTCACCTTCATCAGCATTGATAACAAGATAACGAGGACTAATAATAGCAATAGTAACTTTAAGTAAAGATGTCAAAGATATCAAAACATATATTTTTTCACTTACCGGCCATCCAAAGGCTTGTTCATGAAACTCCACTTGAGACCAGTGGGGAAACCAGCACCACCACGACCACGAAGACCTGATTCTTTCATTTCCTTAATGATCCAATCAGTACCCTTGAGGACGATTTCCTTGGTCTTATACCAATCACCACGCTTCAAAGCGCCCTTCAATTTAAAATCGTGCTTCATGTAAAGGTTGGTGAAAATACGATCTTCATCAGAAAGGTTACCGTAAGTGGTCTTTCCAGTAATTGGGTTTGCGTTTGGGTCGGGAGTGGCTTCAGTAGCAAATGTACGTGCTACGGAAGGAATGGCTCTAACTTGACGAGCTAATATAGGTACAGCTTTATAAAAAAAAATAAAAAATTGTAAACATTCCAAAATTCTATCAAAAAGTCCATTATCTATATAATAAATTACCACGCTTGACGGTAATTGTTCTCAACATTGACCGAAAAAAAAAGAGGGGGGGTGAAATTTAAATTAAAAAAAGAGTTGGGGGTTGAGGTAAAGAAAAAAAAAAAAAAAAAAAAAAAAAAAAAAGCTCTTTTTTGTTTGGCCCTTAATATCACCCCCAGGATGGCTGACTACGGGTTACCTACCTAATGACGTCGCAACCGGGGTTTTAATTTCCATTATGAGCCCCTTTATTTTTTGTAAAGCATAAAGTATGCGTCAAAAAATCTTTATAAATACTTTAAACCAATTCTTATTTTTCTCTTCTTCTTTATCATTCAAAATGTTTAAAGCTTTATTATTAACGACACTAGTATCCATAACCACTGTAATCGCTGGCACGAATGCCTTTTATGGACTGAACTATGGTGTGAATACCGATGCTTGTCCAACCTTGGAAGATGTCAAGCATGACTTTCGCGCTATATCACAGTACACAAACATTGTTCGTATATACTCTGTCAAAGATTGTGATCTAGGTGATCTCGCTTTAAAGGCATCTCAAGCTACCAAATTGCGTCTCTATTTAGGTATGTGGGTCGATAAAACTGATTCATTTGATAAAGAATTAAGTGCGCTTGAAAGAATATCGAAATCAAATCCGTTCTATAACGTTGAGGCTGTCATTGTTGGTTCCGAGGTCATGTATAGAGGTGATTTACAATCTTCTGAATTAGTTGATTGCATAGGTAAAGTGAAGAAGCTGTTAGGATCTCAAGGTACCAAGATTACAACCGCGGATGTTTATTATAAATTTACGCCCGAAATTATCAATGCTATTGATTTCGTTATGATGTAAGTTTGACGTTATATTTTCTTCTTTAAGTATTATCTCCTTTCCTATTATTTCTTATTATCGTCAATTATTAATATTTAGGAACGCGTTCACTTATTGGGAAGGCGTACCGATTGAAGTTGCTCCTGATACTTTACTTGAGCACTACCGCCACGTACAAAGTATATCTAATGGCAAATTAGTGCGTATATCAGAAACTGGTTGGCCTGATCAAGGAAATCAAAATAAAG
The DNA here is from genome assembly GCA_025201345.1 of Thamnidium elegans. Taxonomy (NCBI): domain Eukaryota; kingdom Fungi; phylum Mucoromycota; class Mucoromycetes; order Mucorales; family Mucoraceae; genus Thamnidium; species Thamnidium elegans. The sequence goes on along the minus strand of JAIXMG010000006.1, from coordinate 760,760 downwards.
AATCAATTCCAACACCTGAAAACCAAAAAGAGTATGTTACTAAGAAAAAAAACCCATCCCTTCTCTCTCTTCTCCCTTTTACATAGCTTAACTTTTTTTTAAACATGTATAGTTTTATGCTGAAAACACTCTGTAAAACAAAAGAGCAAGGTATAGAAATGATTTGGTTCTCTGCAATTGATGAAACTTATAAACCAGGTGTTGAAAGTCATTTCGGGTTACTGGACTCTAACCGTCAATTGAAAAGTGAATACACGTATGATAGATTAATGAGTCCTTGCTAAAAAATAATAATAATTGCATACATAAAAAAAAAAAGGCGTAGACTATATGCTCCCTTAACGCGTTATTAATACATAACAATAAACAATTACAACATTTTTTAAATTATTATAAATTTTTCTATATCCCCTTAGTTTTTTCTGACAAAAAAAAATAATTATAAGGGACAGAAAATGTAATTAATTTGGTGCTTTTATTTTATTGTTCATTCATTTTATAGAGATGCATTTTTCTACCTGATAACTTCTTTTTAAGTACAAGTCGTCTTTTATCGAATACAAATGCATATATCCCAGTTAATAAAAAAAAAGGGGACGAATGAATTTCTTTTGGAATGAAACAAGTTATTTTAACTATTGGTAGCAAAAAAAAAAAAGGGTTACTTGTTGCTAATGATTAAACAAGTATTATTACGTCTTATATAACCTTTTTGCAATATTGCCAAGATAGTCAACGCTAAGTATAAAAAGAAATAATAATGTTACAAAGATATCAAGCTTTCATAAACCAGTTGAAAAACGATGAGTATCATATTTTTAGACACAGTAGAAAAATCAAAGGCAAGAAGTAATAGCTGAATAGTTCTATCGTAAAGAATGATCAATATAAATCCAGAAATAAAATTTGCAAACAATTTTTATATACCTTATTAAAATTCATATTTATCGAATCAAAGAGTTTACATTAAAAGTAAACTATTGTTTTACCTCTTAAATTTCAAAGGTTTATAACCTATATTCTTGTTATCGTTAGGTACAGTGATAAGTATGCTTGGGCAATCCAAAACAGTTAGTCAAACTTTAATAAAGACGCAATAAAAAAAGAAATGTGCACCATCTAGTTTTCTGTAAAAGTCCCGTACTCGTTTTTTTTTTCTCCCGTCTTGTGACACTACGGAGAAAAATGCCTGCTAAGAGAAAATGTACGCGTATAATTGAATCAGGGTGAAGCACAGGCTATCATTTGATACGATAGCTATAATATGATAAATCATTTGATCTGTATTGCAAAAAACTTTTTTTATTTTTCTCATTGGTTAAACTAAGAATACATTTTTACTTTCTCTTTGTATTCTATGCAGCTTTTCTGAACACAGGCAAAAAAAAAAAAGCTTCCTTAACAATTTTAAACTTCATCTATCTTTTGTTTCAGAAAAAAATAGACAGAATAAAAAAAAAATACATGAAAGAATGGTGCAACCTTTTACTCAATTTCGCAATTGACAGCTCGTGAGTATACCGTGTCACCAACACCGCATATATAAACAACCATAAACCTCGATATAAAAAAAAAACCTGTTACCTTCTTTTCTTTTCTTTTTATATTAAAAATATGGCTCCGCAAAAAGAATTAGCTTCATCATCGAGAAAAGTTTCGTATCAATCCGTAAACCAAATTGACGGCACAAAAAAAGAAGTTACTTACTTTTTCGAAGATGATCAATTTACATGGACAGCAGCAGAAGAACAACAAGTTTTAAATTTAATTGATAAATATCTTATGATGTTTATATTAATTATGACTTTCGTGCTAAACATGGATAGAACAAATTTGTGTAAATATTAAAAAATCAAATATCATATCGTTGATTATCTAACATATGTACACAACAGCCAATGCCATGTCTGATAATTTAGCAGAAGACTTAGGATTTACAAACGATGATGTTAATACGGGCATATTGATTTACCATATCATGTTTACAGTATTTACATTACCCTCCAACGCGATATCTAAAGCCGTGGGAGCACACCTTTGGATCCCCATCTTGATGAACTCATGGGCTATTGTTACATGGGCTCACGCATTAATACACGTAAATAGAGAATATTTCCTTTTTTTTTTAATATTTGTTCAACTAAACAGTTTCAGTAGGATTTTAAGGGGTTTATTATTGTAAGAGTTGCAATTGCCATTACCGAAGCAGGTTTTATTCCGGCCTGTCTGAGCTACATGTCGTTGTGGTACAAAACCAATGAATTGGCGACTCGATTGGCCTGGTTTTGGGGAGCACAGGCTTTTGCTTCGGCTGTATCAGGTTTGATTTCATTTGGTGTTTTTAGAATGCGGGGTATTTATGGATTGGAAGGCTGGAAGTGGCTTTTTATTATTGATGGTGTAGCGACTCACATAATTGGTTTAATTGCATTGTAAGTAATAATTCGTTCTCGTTAATAGAGTGATACTCATGCTTTTCGTTTATAAATTAGTTACTATCTACCTTCTTCGCCTGAAGGTACACAAGGTGGTTTAAGAGGTGAAGATGGGTGGTTTACCAAACGACAAATTAGAATTGCAGTTTTACGTATAACCCGAGACGATGAAACAAAGAAAGAACAGGATAAACCTATTACAGGCGCCGATGTCACCCAAGCCCTTCTTGATAGTAACCTTTGGACTCATCTTATCATTACATTTATAGGGTACTAATTATTATACTGTACATGTGTTAAAAAGAATGATTTCTAACGCGTCGCATGTTTCTATTTATTTCTTAGAATGATACCAACTTATCCTATTGCTAGTTATTTACCCTCTATGATACGAGACGCCGGGTTTTCAACCACTATGGCTAATTTATTGACCGCACCGTCTCATATAATTGGACTTATCGCATCGATTTTCGTAGCGCGAGGCTCTGATAAATACGGAAACGTAACACTTTTTGCTCTGATAGGAACTGTATGGGCTTTTCTCGGGTTTGTCTTGTTAGAGATTTTACCGGATAATACAGGAAAATGGCAATTATATGGAGCAGCCTTATTTACAGCATCGTCTCCATCATGGCATGGTATGCAAGTAGCTTGGATGTCATCAAATATAGTACCTATTGGTAAAAGAACATTAGCTTTAGCCGCTGTTATTGGAGCAGCCAATATAAATGGCGTGCCGGGATCTCAGATTTATCGTAAGAATTTAACCTTTTTTTTTTGTATCACAAGATTGACATTATTAAATTATATGTAGAGATTGATGATGCACCAAGATACCGCAATGGTAACAAGATCAATATTTATTTACAAGCCGTGACAATTGTATTGTTCTTGTTTCAAAGAACACGATACGATGTTACTAACAAGTGGAGAAGTTATACTTGGAACCGTATGAATGATTTTGAGAAAAAAGCTTATTTAGATGAAAATGAAAAGAAGGGTAACAATCGACTAGACTTTCGCTATCGATTATAGCACACATTTTTTAAATAAGGAAACCATAATTTTTTTTCGTATTGTGCTTTTTAAATATTTTATTATGATCTTTTTTATTAATAAAGGGGTACCTTTTTAAATAAAAAAGGAATTACAAAATAATAAGGAAAGGAATTTAGTAGAAGAAACCGAGAACCTTACCACCAGCATGCTTGGCACGAGCCTCTTCGTGGTCCATAATACCAGCGGAGGTGGTCAAGATGATGTGACCGAATTGACGAGCAGGCAACAAGTTAGCGGTCCACTTTTCGATCTCACCAACCTTGATGTTGAAACGGGGAGAGATGACACCACACTTGTTAAGACGACCGTTGAGTTGGATAACGATCTTACCGGAACGATGGTCATCGATTTCCTCGAACTCACCAATATAACCTGTAAAGTAAATTGTTGTTTAGTAAAAAAGTTTTTTTTTAAAAAAAAATAAAAACAAATATAATAAGCATCAAGGAAAAAATGTGTCTGTTCTATAAACAATACTCAACACGGTATACCAGTTGAGCAAGTGTAAGAGAATGAAGTTATTCTTCCGTCAGATTTAAAGGTTGAAGCTTGTGAAAGTTTTTGCAAACTCCAACTAGTTATACTGCGGTGTGGTTTTTTTTTTGTTTACCCTCGAGATCGAACCTCCCTAATGCTTACAATATTTGTTTTTATAAAATGGAATGGAAATGCTTACCGTGCTTTTGCATGACGGACAAGAACTTGATGATGACCTTGGAAGAAGGACGGATGAGAACTTGTCTCTTTCCACGCTTTTCGGCGTTGTTGATGTTGTTTAAACAATCGTTCAAGACGGAAACTCTGACCATATTAAGAAATGCACAAAAAGATCTGCCAAAGTAACATATATATTAGTATAAGGAAAAAACAAAATAGCGTAAATGAGTGTCGCATCCATTTTGAATTAGATCCGATTCATTAAGGCAATTATTTTTGCTTTTTCATAGTAATTCATAACCAAGTAAGTAGCAACACATGCTTTTAAATGATTAAACAAATACTATTATGGATGGATGGGAATAAATCTAAAACGGATGCATTCAGATTGGGACTTTTTTTTTACCTGTTGCGAAGAAGAGGGAGATCATCTCTGTACAACAAACATTGAAAGTTATACAACCTGTCAAATTTTTATATAAGCCACAAATTTTTTTTCGAAAATTTAATTCTTCTTCTTTAATGTACGCTCGTTAAACAGTCTTCATAGCTCAGAGCGCTCTATAGTCGCTTTTTTAATTATGTCTTGATCAATGTTACAAACCGGACAGAAAAGGAAAGCCAAAAGCTTTTATTACATTGAATAGACTTGGTACTATCATTGTTATAATATTCGATAAAATATAATGGCATTGTTTCCATTTATATATATATCGTTGGAACTTTCTTAACCTTCTTTCCGTTTGATTTAGATAGTTTTTTGGTAGCTGTGGTTCAAAGACCGTTAGCTGTAAACTTTATTGCTCAGCGTTCATTGTCAAACTGGCACGATCAAGAGCTACGAGACAAATCTTTGAATTGTCTTCAATGAATTCAAGCTTGTCTAAGAATTGAACAATTATAAATCTAAATAAAATTAAATGAAAAGTCGCTTTGGTCCTTAACGATATACTGATCTTTCAATACGAATATAGATCTCGTGGTCAACCTGTCGCCATCGTTAGATTATCTACTTCTGTGAAATTTGTTGATATTTGTATATGTCTTCGTTGTTTGGATCAAAGCAAGATATACAATGTTAAGGAACTGGACGACTGTGTATCAAGACGTCCTCAATTTCTTAGATATAGTGGACTACGCCGAATCTCGATTATTTTAGTAGTGTTTGTTATTATATATATACGGAATAGACGCAACTTATAATTAACAATTACGACTCAATATGTAGCATAAATATGTGGATAAACAATAAAACTCGAACGCTTTTTTTTTTCTATCCAAAAAAGTGATATTCCGAATCAAAATATATGACGTTTTGTTGCATAAACAAAAATCCGATTACCCTGTAGCTATAGTTATGACTTCACAAGATACACTAAAACAAAAGATATAGGCCAGTTTATTTACTAGAAAATTTCGAATGGTAGAGAGCAGTAATAAATAAATATATATTTATTAAACAAACTTACCATATATTTGTTTATGTGTTTTTAATTCCTGAAAGACCCATTGTGTACTACCTTCAATTTATATGATTTGTAAATCAGGGTAATAACGGGATTTTTTTTAAGAGATTAAATCAATATCTTGTTTTGGGCATTTTATTTTATTTTGTTACCCCTCACAATGATGTGTAATAAAAATATCGATAGCGGATAACATTAAAAGCGAAACATTACATTTTACCGGGGAAAACCGTCGAGTACGTTAGAGCGTCGGCAGCTGACGCTGTTTTTCATTTTATAAATACATTACATTGCTTATTAGTCGATTTTATTCTGTTCTCTTTCCATTAAAAAATCAATATTAAAAGGTATATGTGCACTTACCGATTCGCTTATCTATGTAACATTCAACCCCCCTACTTTTTTTTGTACATTAAGTAAACTCGAATAGTTTCTCAACTAGTTTGAAGTGGGTGTACCACTAGTGTAAACTAGGTTTGCGTACCATAATAGTTCAAAGACAGTTACGACTATTTTTTTTTCTTTATAACAATCATATTATATATATCGAGAGAGAGAAAAACAATTTATGCTGCGTAAATAAGACACCAAGGTCTCATTTATATATAATAGATACAAGACAGGTAAGCCAAGATGTTAAAAATACGTAATGCTTACCGGAGATTCCCGATATAGGTACATATAATACTTTACCTGCAAATGTTAAAATCAACGAAAAAATTGAAATTTGTAATACTATTCAGCGCATGTTAACGCTTAATATGAGTATTATATTAGCCTTGAATAATTTTACCCTCATTAAAGTTTAAGCATTACGATGACTTTATTAAATCTTACTCTTGTAACATTTAACCGCCTTAACTCCGAACAAAATCTGTTCGCAGGATTTTTACTTTCTCTCCGCTCTCCGTTCGTAAAAAAAGCTTTGGATCGCATCTCTGGATAACAAGAGAATAGTTTTATCGATATTAGTTTTTAGCTGATCCCCCTCTTTTTTTTTAAAAAAAAAAAGCTTTAAAGCCATAATGCATTCTTGACTTTTTTTGCGCTTAAAGCAAGAGTTTTTTTTAATTTTTTTATTTTTTTATTTTTTTATTTTTTTATTTTTTTATTTTTTTATTTTTTTATTTTTTTTTTCAATCGTTATCTCAATTAATGCATAAATTATCATTTTCTAGAATGTGAAGGAAGAGCTGCGTAAAAAGGTATAAGCGATAGTAAAAAAGAAAACTGAAATATGAACCAGACCGGATGTTTCGGAGTTTTCCTATTGGAGACCAGTAAAACTTTCAATGCTTGAGGATAAATGCTAAACCGGCGGATCCTTTTGGAGGTGTAGATCAGAAAAAAAAAAAAAAAAAAAAGTATATATAAGCAGCTATCGATACACTTCTTTTTTTTTAAAAAAATTTAAATCACTTCATATTATTACTTATTTTTTTTCTGGGAATTCTCTCCTTCTATATTACTACTTCTACTTCTACTACAACTACTTAATTTATATACTCGCATACTATGTCGGTACCAACAAATAAACCCATAGACGAAGAAAAAGGACGTAGATTGTCCAACGCTAGTATTGCTACTACCGTTACAGACTCCTATACCATTAATGAACCTACTCCTCTTCAAGAAGTAACATCGTATGTCGAACAAATTCGTGAGCAATTACCTCCTGGTGTGCTTACTACAAAAACTTTATCGATACATCCTTATCCTACTAAAACTAGCGAACACGAGGTCACTCGTATTGCAACACATCATTCAGAAAAAGCGCCTCTAGTACACTATGTTAATTGGGATGTTAATGATCCTGAATGTCCATACAATTGGAGTAAAACTTACCGTTGGGTTTGTACAATGGCTGTTGCTTCTCTTGTTGTTTCTGCTGCTTTTGGTTCTTCTGTTATCACTGGTAGGTTAAACGGCGTTATGGAAGATTTCGGCTGCTCTGAAGAAGTTGCTATTCTTCAAGTTTCTCTCATGGTATTTGGTTTTATGATTGGTCCTCTTCTTTGGTCTCCTCTTTCCGAACTCTTTGGTCGTAAACCAGTTTATATTGTCGCTCTCTTTATTTATGCTATTTTCAATATTCCTTGTGCAGTAGCAACAAATATCGAAACAGTTTTAGTTTGTCGTTTCCTCGCCGGTTTCTTTGCTTCATGTTCTCTCACTCTCGCTGGTGGTTCTATCGCTGATCTTTGGCCTACAGAACATCGTGGTAATGCCATCGCTTACTTTGCCGCTGCTCCTTATGCTGGTCCTGTATTGGGTCCTATTGTTGGTGGTTGGATTTCTGTTGGAACTCAAAGTTGGAGATGGATTTACTGGGTTAATTTTATCTTCTCCAGTCTTATATGGATTGTTGTTTGTGTATTACCAGAGACATATCACCCTATCCTTCTTGCCAAGCGCGCTAAACGCATGAGATTAGAAACTGGTGACCCATCTTATGTTACTGTAGAAGAAGAGTTCCCTGTCCCCTTGTCTGAACTTGTTCAAGTCAATCTAATTCGTCCATTTGTTATGCTTGCAACTGAACCCATTCTTTTATTGATGTCCTTATATGTTGCTATTATCTACGCTTTATTATATGCATTTTTCTTTGCTTATCCTATCGTATTTGGTGAAGTTCATCACTTTAACGATGGTGAAATCGGTTTAACCTTTATTGGTATTCTTATTGGTACCTGTTTCGCTTTGATGGTAACACCTTATTTTGAAAGAAAGTATCTTAAGGCAGTTGCAGCAAAAGGCGGCAAAGCAGATCCTGAAGATCGTCTCCCCGGTATGATGTTTGCAGCCCCTTTTGTTCCTATCTCTCTCTTCATTTTTGGCTGGACTTCTTTCCCTTGGTGTCATTGGATTGGTCCTGCTATAGCCGGTATTCCCTTCGGTTTTGGTATGGTCATTGTTTATTATAGTGCCAACAATTATATTATTGATTGCTTCTCACGTTACGTTACGTCTGCCTTGGCTGCAAAGACCCTTATTCGTTCAGGTTCGGGCGCTGCTTTCCCTTTATTCATCGTACAAATGTATCACGGTTTAAATAATCAATGGGCTAGTACATTATTAGCATTTATCGCGCTAGCTATTGTACCTATTCCATTTGTATTTTACAAGTATGGTTCTCGTATTCGTGCTTCATCTAAAAATGCCGCCTAAACAATCCCATTTTATACTTTTTAATATTTACCCTGTATTTCCCTCAACCCCCCTTACTTTTTAAACTTCAAACCCTCCTTTTATATATTTATTTAATGTCTTTTTCTTCCTGATCTATTTTTTTTTTTTCATATCTTACATTCGCATTTCTTCTACATGTATTATATACTTGTTATTCCCATTAAAAAAAACTTTCAAAATAAACAAATATCTTGTCGTTATTTATATTGGTTAAAAAAAACAATAATAAATAAATAGAAATATGTCCTTCTGACACACGAAAAAACTTTAATGGTCTCCTTTTTATCACTCTCCTTAATAACGCAAGCCAATGTACTCATTATGATGATTATCTCTCTTTCCCTTTCTTTTATTTCTCTCTCTCTTTCTTTCTTACTTTTTTTCTTTAAAAAAAACCTATACACGAAACAAAAGATGCTCGCTTGTTGCCAAGAAACAGCTTCCATGGGATCAGATAACGGACGTTATCTTGATCTAGAAACTATTTTAAGCAACCTTCCCTACCAACCATCACCACCCCCAGTAACACATAACGCACCAAAAATGAATGTCCAGTTAGACTTACCTGGATACGAAGAGTATTTACCTACCTATTGGCCAGGCCAAAAAATTACAGGGAGTGTAAAAATACAGCTTGCAGATCCTCAATCACCTATAAAAGTAAATCACTTGCGAATCGCATTGTTTGGTAATGTACAAGTTTATGGAAATCATCCTGGACAGCCAATGACAAACGGTTTATTCGACTACCAAAAGAATGAACAATTGATAAATACTGGATTACGTATTGTTAAAAAATCATCTACACCACAACAAACAGTGATGGAAACCAGGGATAATGTTACACAAGGACTAGATAGTGAAGAAGAAGAAGATGGCAATATCTTGTATGATGAAAGAAGGTGGAGGTTGCACTGTAGACGAGATGAAATAAATGCTATAGAATCTGATATTCACCCAATCGAAACTGGTAACAAAAAGCCAAAGAGTAAAAAAAAGCCTGAGGATCGGCATATGGAAAGGCTCATTAGACGAGTCGCAGAAATAGATCACACAACAAATAAAAGTAGCGGTATTCTAAACGACCCAACGTGTAGTAAGCATCAGCTTAGTTTCGAGGAAAGCTCTGCATTTGAGCTAAATGTAAACCCATCTATAACGAATAATACCATTGCATTCTCTATTCTTGTTCCGACATCTCGCCGACTCTCGGGCACCTTTGAGCATCCGCATTACCCTATTTCATATCGTATTGTCGCCATTATGAAGTGTCAGGATAAAAAAAACAGTGAAATGATTTGTTATTCCACGGTAAAGCTTAGATTGGAGCCTTTTGTGGATATTCATGCGCATCCATTTAAGTCACATATTCAGTCAAAACCAACACGTCATTACGTAAGGAGCAAGAATAATGTGCTCAGTGGTGTATTTACATTTGTATTATCGTCTTCTTCTGTTCTTACACATTGGTTGAGTAAAATGTCACAGAAGCAAAATAAACGTATATCTCCCTCAACTGATTATTGTTCTTCCTTTATACAAAGCCATCTTGAACTACCAAAACAAGCCTTTGAACGATCACAGTATGTACCTTTACAGCTGAAATTGGCAAATCACGCGTCTCATTTTAAAATATCGGCTATCCAAATCCGCATTGAACTCGTCCGACGCATCAATATGATATGCAGTATGAACGAAGAAGTAGAGTGCTCGACTGTTCAGTCTACCGCAGTCATATTTAAAAGTTCAGAAGAAGAAGAAAATGAGGATGAGCTGGTTTTTTTCAAGCATGCAAATATGGAATTTGATCTATCAAAAATAATACAGATACCTGAAAATAGTACTTGTACTATATTTCCTGAATCAACTAAGGAGGTGTTTACACTGAATTACGATTTAGATGTGAAACTTCGTATAACAGGCGTTTTACAAGACAATGTAAATGATGAAACAATGACTTCTATATTACAAGAACCTTACCATTACCATGCTACTCACAAGAACATAATAAAACACCAGGAAGATGACTTGTCATTACCAAAAGAACCCTATCATCATAAATTTAAAACTTATACTATGCATTTAGAGCCACTTACCATTGTTGTTGGAAATTCTGGCTACTAAAAAACTACCTTAAATTAATCATAATAAATAATATCTATCTTTTTTTTTTTTTACTATAATTTCTCAAATATAGCGGATAGATCATTAAGATTTATTTTTTGCTTGTGCTACTATATCGAATGCAAAAAAAGCAATAAAAGTAATAGATGTAGTAAAAGCAGTAAGATAAATAAAAAAAGGTAAAAGCGAAATATACTTATCTCTCCAAAGCACTTTGGATATATGTTTAGTTACTTTATAAGTATAAAGGGATTTGGAAGCACAAAATTTAAAAAATTAACATGTTAAACTGCTACTTTCAATATAGAATAAATAAGTCGGGATAGTTTTTACATACACTATTTACTCAAACTATTGGCATAGCATGATTTTTTTTTTAAATTTAAAACAATTTATTTTGCAAATTATACCTTTACTTTCATTCAGTTGATCCTAATTACTGGACACCGCCCAAAAAAGACTTTTTTGTTACACAACTTCTTGCATACCTCTCTTCTCTTTTTATTTTTATTAACCCTAGCTCTTCGACTAATACAACCAACCCTCTTCATATATATAAACTATTCTTTTCTTTTTTAAAAAAGAAAGTGATGCAAAGAGATCTTTTTCACATGAGTAAGGGAATTAATCATTACATAAAATTAGCACACCATCTATATAAAGAGGGTGCAAAAAAATCCTTTTTTTTTCGATAATTGTAAAAAAGACAGCGCTCGTTATTATTTTTATTATTTAAAAAAAAATATTCTGTATCCTCATATAGAAGAGCTTAAACATTAAAACCACAGCCAAAATTTTCAAAAGGAACTAAACATTTCATTATTTTCACTTTCAAATGCATGAGCTTAAGTTTCTAATTTATTGCTGCACCAATAATAGTTTTCTTAGAAAAAAAAGCTTGCTGCTAATTTCAGCAATTATAGTAAATAATGGTCTTTAATTTATTAAAAAACAGAAAACGCGTTTCGGACCCAAGTTGCATAATACAAAATAGTTGTTTTGAATATATCTTTGATAAAAAAAAAAAACGTACTTTTTTGTTTTTTTTTCGTTTTTCATTTTTCATTTTTGGGGGTCAACCCCTTTTGTTTTTTGGCCAAAAATCACGTTTTTTAGGATTACTATGAATCCAATTTGCCATTTTTTGTGAAAAAAAAACAATGATAGTAAAGCACTCGTTTAGATGCATCTAATACATTTTAAATAAAAGCTTTAACTCAAAAACTGAAAGAGTAATCACTGTTTAAAAATAACTTTTTTTTTTTGGAAAAAATGACACGCGTTTTTTGTGTAACTTTTTTTCTCGGTTTTTTCATTTACGTGATTACGTAAAATGTATTTTTTATTACTACTTCTGGTTATAGCAACGATTACAGATCTTTAAAAATTCTTTATTGTTTACATATAAATAAAAGTGCTACAACCAAAAGTGAGTGAAAAAACGCGTTTTAAAGAAAACGCTATTTTAAGTTTCGCTTAACTCGAATTTTAGTAAAAACAAAACGTCTTTAAAAGTTGATTACTCGCTCAGTATTTGTAGTAAAAATATACTTTTGGATAGATTAAATGAGCCTAAAAGATTACTTTACTAGCATTGGTTTTTTCACAAAGAAAAACAAAGTAGATTGGGAGTAATTACAAAAAAACCAAGAAAAAAAAACCCCCCAAAATGATCAAAAATGGCCAAAAATTATTGTTGCCAATTAAAATAGCACATAGCTATGTGTTGAAATGACGCATAACTAATTACTTTGTAAGATTATTTTGTTACCCTCTCCCTATCAGTTTGATTAATATACCTTTGTTTATTAATTACATCGGTATATAAAAAGCTTTTGAAGATTAGACGTACAATTTCTTCTTAAATTAAATAAACAGATCTTAAATTAATTAGGGTAAATTACTTTTGTTATTATCTTTTTGATTTATAGCAGTACACTTACAAATATATTCACAACTCGAGTAAAGGTATCGTTGTGTATGTCAGATGTGTTGGACAGGATAAACTAACTTTAACGACTTTAAAAAATCGACCCTTCCCTTTTTTTTAGAAGAAACCTTTCTAACTTTATTAGTAGCATGAAAAATCATCACTATAAGCAAACTTTACAAGGAAAGAAAAAAAACAAAAACAAATATTACAATGGTATCACTTGATTTATCTTTTCCTTTTTATACAGAGCGTGACTGTAACAACAGTAGCCGACAAAGCCATGAATAACCTGTACCACCACCAACAAGCCTCCAACCGAAACGAACACCAAAAATAAGATGGAGTACATATGAGCCTTCTTCATACCTACCGACTCACATTGACTCATACAACTGGATCGAAAATCACTATCACATAGCTCGGTATCACGATAGAATGGCATACCGCCGTAACATGCAGTTACGCAACTGTAAGGACAGTCTTGCTCCATTGCTTCAGAGATATGACCTTTCATCTGTAATTTAAATAAAATGGAACATACCATGAGTGAAATACCAAATACTAGTGCTAAGTTTGCAATTATACGACAGCATTTTCGTATCCGATTAGGTTTGGTAGAGTTGCTTTCAGAGATAGAATCTTGTATCGAAATAGGATACATGGTGCGCTCCTCAAAGCGACTCTGTACTAACGGCATCTTTGATACGCTGGAACTATCATCATATCTATAAAATTTATCTTGCGGCATAAATTATTTATTATAATTTTTTTTTTAAAAAAAAGAAAAGAAAGAAAAAAAAAAAAAAAAAAAAAAAAACGACGTCCAAACTACTGCTTTATATGTAAAAACAGATGATGACTTTAGGGCTTTGATGGTGTGAACCCAAGCCCACAATATTTATTTTTTTTTAAAAAAAAAGAAGTTATTTATTTACAAAATGGCATGCTGGGAATATAATAATGAACGAATTTTGTAATAATCCTCAGATAAAACACCTTCTACTAATAATTGTCCAGTACCAGTCTACAACATATCAAATAGTTTAGATTTTTTTTTAAAATTCCATTTTTAGACTTATTTCCTTTTACCTTTCGAACGGCGACATGATCGTTACACACCAAAATACCTTCGCCTTTGAATTCAGCTTGGATTCCTTCAGACTGTAATACCTTTTTAAATTCGGATAAACGTACATCGCCTACAAAGATGGAAGGTTCTACCTTGGTAGAGTCTTCTGCCATGGCAACATCTAATGAAGGTGTAGTAGAATCATCGGGAAAGTGAATACGACCTACCACACGGGCCAACTCATAATCATCCAACTAAGAATATCAATTTACATTAGTATATATATATTCTCAAGTCACTTTCTTTTTTTCTTTTTTACCTTGGAAAATCGAAGTGAACTGGCCATACTATCAGTTAATTTAACTCTATAAATGTTTGTAGCAGCAGATACGTTAAGTACTTCTCCAACAGTAGGAGTAAAAATTTCTTTTGTAAAGTGATCGATGCCTTGTACTGCAGTTGATAAATCTTCAGTCGAATCTTCAGAACCGTGCACAATAATCAATTTTCTAGGTGCGATTTGAGGTAAAATGGTCTTTATGGATCTACCATCAGAGAGACCTTCCAAATCTACATAACGTAAGTGACACTTGATATGTAACGTTTCATCACTTGAGGTATATTTAGTAGGTGTATCATCTCTACCAAGAAACAAGTGTTCGTCAATATCCACCTGCATTTCCTATATATATATAAAACATAAGTAAAAAGTAAACGCAAAATGGAACAAAAACTTACATCTTCTTTTCCAAAATTGGCTCCGTCACCTAAACTCTTCTTTTCTTGTTCAATACGTTCAAAATCAGAAGCTTTCATATAATGTTCAACCTGAATGGCTTCACCATAATCATCAATCTTTTTACGTTTTTCTAAATAAGGAAACATACGATAACTCTGGGCTTGTTTGAAGAAACCACCTGATTTACCCGTATCACGTACATACAAATCGAATTGTTTTGTTAACAAATCTTCCATATTCTCATCTCCATCATCAATATCGGAAGAGTCCGATTCATCGTCTTCCATAATAGTTTTACTTCTAGCGATCATAGCAGCCTGTGCAGCATCTCTTTCTGATTTAGCACGTTGAGCAGCTTCAAATTCTTGTAACTCTGCTCCTTCTAACGGTACGCGCTTATATACTTTTAAATCCATCGTGGTCTCATACTCAATTGCAGGCTTTACAGGTACTTTTGTACGATTATTTTGAACCACAACATCCATTGCAATTGAATCCGTTTGTATATCCCAATCATTATAAAGACGACGTGCCAATGTATCCGGACCCGATCGATCTGTTAAAATCAATGTGTTTTTATGCTCAGTATCCATTGCCATCCAACGTACAAACAATTCTCTCGAAAATCCGGTTTCTAAACTATCGTTACTAGCAATCACGACTTTGGGACCTGGATAATTATCAAGATCGGCTAATTTATGACATAATCGCATATACTTGAATTCATAAGGTAACTCGCGCTGAGAGAAATTCTTGTTAAGATCTTCTCCCATCCATTCCAACATCACTTTAGCAAAATAAGCCATACGAAAACTAGTATAGGTCAACATAATTAACGGGTAACTGATTTGGTTTTGCGACCAATGTTGTTCGAGTAAATTAGATAATTCCAAAACACGGGCTGTTGAATCTGTTGGTAAAAGTACTGATCCACCGTTATCAAGTGTTTCCATCATGGTATCTATTTTTTTTTTTTGGGTTTAAAAGAATTAGTATAGCTGATTCTCCTGTCTTTTTGATTTTCCATTTTAAAATCGATTTCCTACTTTACCAAACATGGCAGCGTATCTATCTTTACGAGCTGGATGGATCACTTTCGAGTTATAAGCGTCAGTAATAAGTAATGAAGGACGGGTTAATGAGTCTAATACAACACCACCAGAATGTAATACTGTTCCATCTAAATGACTAATAAAATATTCACAGATCTCAGTATATACACACACACATAAAAAAGAAAAAAAAAGTTACTTACAGTTCCTTTCGATGATTGAAATCAACAGCATAAACAATCTCGTCTGTATCTTGTTTAATTTTCCAAATCGTACCACCAATAGTGTGAGCAGCAGCATATGCAGTGATTGTAATACCTTGACAGTTACCTATAAAAAAACGCCAAATTAGCATTTTTTTTTTATTGCCGTTGTTATTTTCTTTCATATACCGGTTAAAGCAGTAGGTTGGGAATATCGAAGCGAAGTAATCTTATCAAACGAATTATCCACGTCCTCTAAAGAAAAAGTTTTGAATTCGAGTTCGTTGGTCTTTGATTGATAAATGTCGTACATGCAAATTCTTCCCATATTGACAATGGGAATAGTAGAGTAAACAGGACACGTTAATCCTAAATGACTACGTGCGTATGGGTAAGCGCCTAAATGAGGTAAATCACAATGAGAAATAAGTACTGCATCTACTTGTTTTGCAATCCTATTAAAACACACGTTAGAAAGAAAGCAATAAGGTTTTCTCTTTTTCGTTTTTTTTTTTTTACTTTTTCAAGTTGGCAAGATCTTGTTCATCAAAGTTATCGGACCATCCACAATCAAGTAATATCTTTGCTTCATCAATTTCTAATAAATAACAAAGTGGATCTTCATTTTTGGCACCTGAAATGGGTGTAAATTTAATATAACTTGTCATTTGTTATACACAAAGAAGAAGAATGGGTAATAAAAAAAAAAAGAAAAAAAAAAAGCTTTTTTAAAATATATGTTTATCAGTGCGTGGTCACAAAATACAAAATATTTAAACCAGAAAACAAACTCCCTTGCAGGAAAAAAAAAACTCAAGAATGAATACAACCAAACCAATTCAAGTACATGAAGAAGAAGAAGATGATGACCCTTACAATGAACGTATTGAAAGAACAGGTTGTTTTAAAGAGAACGAAACGTTACAGCTCTGTTTTTACGACACAAAAGACTGGCGGCAATGTACAAAAGAAATGAAGGCGTTTCGTGATTGTTTTACAAGAAATAAGAATAACGCAGGCAGTCAAGAATTATCTGCCTCTTCAAACTCTTCTTAATTTTATTTATTCTTGTTCACATAAAAAACTGGCTTTTCTTATTTGAGAATTATCTAATAAAGACATGGATTGTAGTTGTTCATAAAGACTTGTTTGTGTTTTAAATCTATAAGCTCTTGATAGCATTTGAAATGCAAGTACGTGTTTGACAACAGAAGCTAATAAAAAAAAAGAAAAAGAATAAGTTTTTTTTTTTTTTACGAGCAAATATACTTTTTAAACAAGTTACCAGTGATCCTAAACTTGTTAAAATTGACTAAGTGATTACTAAGCCGTTCACACAACTCTTTATCCTCCTGCTCTTCATCATCTTCATCAACCACACTAGCCTCAATAAACGTTGGCAACTCTGCCACAAACACCAAATCGGACAAATACAGTCCCAAAAAGGGTATGCACCCTGTACTCTGATGATCCGATTGTTTTAAACTATGGGTTAAAATAGTTTCTACAGCAAATGATTCTGCTACTTCTTCAGTTGCCTTTGTCATACAATCACGTACATTTTTCCAGTTACGAAAAGGTTTGGCCATTTCTTTCAATTGGTTAAAGAGTTCCAGTTGACACCCATCTACTTTTTGCCACGTACGTTCTAATCGAGTCACTGCAGGTAGCTGTAATCCCAAGAGGATTTGCATTAATGTGCTGTAGTTTCGATGATGATAGCATTTAAGTGCTACGCGAATCAGTTTTTCAATCACTTTGACGCGCGTTTCCATATGGTTGGATTTTACTACTTCGGATGCAACCCATTGGCAAGTCTATATTTTATACAGTAAAATAAACAAATGTATTTTTTTTTATGCAGGAGTAAACTTATAAAAAAAAAACTTACAGTGTTAAAATAACCGATCAATTGATCGACACCATCACTAGTATCTAAATCGATAATAAACGATTGTCTTTGAGAAGATCTTTTACGCCACCTTAACTCTACCAGTTCATCCCAACTGACTTTTTGAAGCATATGTTGTTCAATCATACAAAAATGTTGTGCAATAACTTCAGAACGATACTTTAATAACACGGACTTGTAAGGTAAGATAGATAAGCGATACGAAGGAAACACCTTAAAAGAAGAAGACGATGGTGATGCAGCAGAAGGAGAAGGAGGAGGTTGCACCGTATGCTGATGATGCGTGCAATCCACATTTGATTTACAGCCACACGAAGTAGAAGAAGAAGAAGAAGAAATAGAAACAGTTCTTTTAATTGATTTCTTTACTTTGGTAGTCCAATTTTCATCAGGTTGAGGACAGTTAGAATCTATACCGATTGCACTATCTTTTCTAGAGCAAGAATCACGATAGAATTTACGTTGCTTTTTTAGGACGGTACGTAAATTTTTGATGATACGTTCATCTCTATCAGAAGAAAGTATAACGGGATGGTTTTGTAATTGAGTTAAAAAAGTGCAGAGCATAAAGCGTAGGGTTCTTGAATTAATAAAATCGTAAGTCCAATAATGAGTTAACCAATGACGAATAACTACAAATGTTCTACAGATAAAATGAGAAATTAATATAGTCTCCCTATAATATAAATGATTAAAAAAAAAAGATAATACCTTATACGCACTAATCGACGTTCATCATTCTCCTCTAATAATGCCCATCTAAATCTTAATATTAATAATTTACATAATTTAATCGGTGTAGTAAATTGACGAAAAGTTAAAAAGAAATCCATTAAAAAGTCATTATCTAAATATATAAGTAAGTAATAAATAAATTACTGCTTTATTATTTATTTATGTTTTAATAAGTGTGTATACATACAAACATACCCATTTCACGAGTTAATTTTTCTACTAATTTTTCAAGTGTAGCAGAAGTAACAGTTGTATCACATTTTCCATAGTGAATAAAATGAGAAGAATCTTTTGTTATTAAATCAAATACATGAGGATCATTTTCAATAGGTGGAGGAGGTGGATCCAATAAGATCTTTTCAATAGAAGTTGTATTTGATTTATTACTACGATTAAACATTCTTGTAAACTTGTGAGTTGTTGCACAAGGTATATGTGAAAATGAACGAGAAGTTTGTAATATCCGTCTATTAGATTCATGCATACTATTCCATTGGAATTGGTTATTTATACATATACTTTCAAGTGCCGCAAAAAAAAAGACTTACTTGGTAGTATACCAACCATAAATTGTAGCTAATCTTATGTACTCTTTATTTCTTGGTTCTGCATATAAACTATGCCTTCGTTTTGGTAATGATTGAAATGTTATAATAGGTGACGTATTGAATTCTTTTGTAATCAAATCATCAAGTGACTTGGACCTTCTTCTATTACTATAAAAATGAATTAGTATCTCAACTGTTCCTTTTTTGGTAGCTTACTTTATTGTATCTAAAGGTAATACTGTACTCAACATTTTAACTAGATAAGAAAAAAAATAGGGAAAAAAGGAAAAAAGGAAGAGAAAAAAAAAAAAAAAAAAAAAGGAGAAAAAAGAGGTTCAAGTAAACAAATAAACTTTTGTAGGTGTGTGACGTTTGTACTTCATTCTTTTTATAGTAGGCACACACATCGTCAGCATATAAAAATCCCGCAATTCAAAACCCTTTTTTTTTTCTTTTTTTTCTTTATTCCGCACTTTTTTTTTCTTTCTTATATATGACGCTGACAGAAGACGTTGGAAGTATTCAAAAGTCTTATAAGATAAGAAAATCATTAAGAGAACTCGTTCATAAACCTCGACCAAAAGCACACAAGTTCTCTATTACATTACCTCCTTTACCGCCTCATGATCATACAAAAGAAGAATTCGCTTACGATGTTTTATACGAATGCCAAAGAGGGTAACGTTAGTTTTTTGTTGTTGACGTATAAATAGATTTTATGGATATTAAAAACCTGTTATAGTTCTTTAGCTGTTGGATATAGTTCAAAAACGTAAGTAGATATATATATATATATTATTGTCAATTCAACTTAAAAAAAAAAAAATTATAGACTTTTACAGTTTGATCCTAATCCTTGGTGTGATGCCAATATGAAGTATGAACCAAAAAAAATATATATATATATTATATTATAGATTACACACGTGGGACTTATATTACTTAATTGACTAGATTCACGCCAATGAACATAGAAAATTATCAGTTGCCAGATCCAATGTGGGAGTGGGTAAGTAAAGACTGGATGATCGATATGACAGAAGATGTAGATGAAGCAGGTTGGCAGTACGCATTAAAGTTTCATGGAGCTGTTTGGCATGGTAATACAAAGATATTTATATACATATTTGTGACGAGCGAATATTGACGATTTTTTTTTTTTTTTTTTTTTTTTTGATTAGGTAATTATAGACATTTTCGATCTTTTGTCAGAAGAAGAAGATGGATCCGATTAAGGCGTAGATTATTACAAACAGTTTCAACAACCAGGCAATCAACAATGATTAAACATAATCTAATTGATATGGAACCTTCAATTAATCAAGATGAGTTATTACAACGGTTGAAAAAATGTAGATTGGATAGAGAACGGTTGTCAGTGTTTGATTCTTGTGGTTATGATGTACGATTATTAGAAAAGGTTAGACTCGTTTTTTTTTTTTTTTTTTTTTTTTTTTTTGATAAGTATACTAAAAACATAGTTTAGGCCGATGAATATGTAAAGTTATTTGATTATGAAAATTCCAAGTATAAATTCTTATCACAGTTACTTGCTAAAAAGTACAATTCAAATACCAAACAACTTGATCTAAATGAAACAGAAACCAAAGCAATTCGATCTCTACAATTTTACCATGATATACAACACATTTTAAATAATATTTCATAAAGCATTTTTTTTATTTTTATACATTCCTTTTCCCTTTTATTAATAAAGTAAATAATACCAGTTTAATTCCTACTCCTTAAACTGCTGCTTCACACTTTTCAACAAATAAAAGTAAACAGCGAATGTATTCAACTAATGCAACAGAAGCATCAGTATCACTTCCAATGATATCTTCTACTGTCCAAGAAGCAAGTTTACCGACAGGTAAATCGTGATTAGATTTAAATATTTCATCATGCGTAGAATAATGAACCTATCACAAACACATATAAACCTTAATTAACACACGCACACAAAAATCAAAAATAATACATTACCTCTAAATCATACCAAACTTGTCCTTTACCAGTATCTCCTTGAATCTTTGCAATACCATAGTTACTAATTTTCTGTTTACTAAGTGGAATCTTTTCAACTCTTGTAATCTCGACCACAAACGGGAAATGAATTCTATATTTTGTTGTTTGTTTCAATAAGATACTCTTCATTTGCAAGAAATCGGGTACATTTTCAAACGTAATCTGTCTTGTATTGGGACACACAGCAACTTTTTTAATAAACGTAGTGTAGGGTTTAACGTCTGTTCGAGTCGTTTGTTCCGTCTTGAGCAAGAATTGAAAGTCAAATTTTCTGTCCAATGAAACCCAATCGATCTCTGTCACCTTAGTGGTTTTCGTCACTACTTTTTTCAGTTCAACCACACCTTGACTCATGTACATCACCACAGGCTCGTATTCCACAGCGGGTTGGTTACGTGCGTCAGCGTACATTTCAAAGTAAGCAGATCGACTGTAAGGGTCAGGTAAAAAGTCCGACATATTGGCAATCACTTCGTCCGATTGTGTAGTAACGTTGTTAAATAGAGGTACTACTTTATGTCCCTCCATAAGAATGTCTTTGACATCATACAAGTCCCATATCTTCTTTTGAATCTCGGGTGTCAAGTTTGTCCAGAGCACCTTTCCAAGTTTAGCGCTTAATTTTATTGTTCCCTTAAGTCCACGTACACTGTTTAATCCATCTGTTAATGCTGTTTTAATATTACCAAGATTATATTCTCTAACAATCTCTAAATTGGACATGGCAGGAGGTGCAGGTGATGATGACGATACCTTGGGAGCCTTTTGAGGAACCACACGCAATACTCTTCTTGTATTCTTTGTAGGCTGTTTAATGGTAGGTCTAGGAGGGGGGGCACTAGAAGAGCCAAGTGAAGGGAAATCTTCTTCAGGTCTTTTTTGTGCCACAGGTGCAGGTTTAGAGGTTGGTGTAACAGGTTTAACAACCGCAGAAGCGCTTGGACGCACTACGTAATTTTTATTTTCTCCCCATAAAGGTGTTTGATCAGGTGCTAATCCTGCATTGACATTACCGAACCCCTTCTTTTTATGTTCCAACGTAGCTAATCTCATTCTTTCTTCCAACGATAAATCCTGTTCTGGTTTCTTTTGTGACATCCACCGAGGTGCTTGATTTTGAGGTGCTGCAGTTAATAAATCCTTTGGCTTTTGATCTTGACCGTTTTTGTCTTTAAATACAGGTAACATTACATATAAAGGTTGTGAACCGGGTGTCGTAAACACATAATCTTGGTACGCGTACCTTTCCAAAGGACAGAAATATAAACCAAATCTAGGTGACTCAGTAGGGTAATGAACACAAGGCACAATATTTGTAGGCCTCTTTCTACGCTTAAAGATCGTTTGTAAATTACGAAATCGTTCTGCAGCTTCCTTGATCGATTCTTCACAGGTACCCACAATCTTGATACTTCTACCTTGTAAACTACACTCGGTATCGGTATCGTTACCAATGATACGTAAATAATCAGGTGGTTTACTGTTGTTGGAAGGTGGTCCTGTCAAGACATCTTTAGGGTTGGCAATATTCTTGGCAAATGTAAATGTATCAACGTATTCTTCATTACTTTCATCTGGTTCGTCACTTTCTGTTTCATATCGGTAATAAGCTTCACGTTCTTGTGTAGCAGCGGTGGTGGGGGAGTTGGGAGAGGCGGTGGTGCTGGGTGAACTGATGGTGGATTCTCTAGACTGACTGTGCTTTTTATCTACTTCTTCAAGGTTTAAAGGTCGTCCAACCATGACACGTGAAGGTGAGCTGTTACCGGTGGATGCAGATGAACTAGGACTGACTGACGCGGATTTTGACATACTTTCCAAGTCTTCAAACGTACCTTCAAACTTATTATCGTCCACGTACTTGTTCTATAATTGCATAACTCTTAAGTATTTTTTTTTTTATGTGTGTATATAAAATAACTTACAAGTTGAGGTAAGAGTAAAGTCATAATTTTCTTTGAGCTATATAGAGTAGTAACTGTGAATATTCCCTACACTCAAAAAAAAAAAAAAAAAAAAAAAAAAAAAAAAACTTACGTGTCATCACAAGCTTGTTGAGATCTACCTTTAATATCAAAGTACTGTTCATACATATCAAATCTAATTTCAGTCTTTGATTTTCTACCTAAATCACTATAAACATTGAAGTCAATGTATATTTATTTTTATTTTTTAAACAAAAAAAAACTTACTTTAGGTGTTGCTCGAATTGACTATAGACGGATTCAGAAAGATAGGGAACAGGGTATATCCTAACGTTTGCTTAAAGAGAAAAAGTTACAACATTTGCTTATATATATAAAAAAAAAGAAGAGACATTAAACTTACGTTGTACCATTATACTACTTATAAATACTAGTTATCGAAACAAAGAAAACAAAAACAAAAAGATAATTATGAAAAGGCAGCCACTATTAAAAAAAAAATCAGACAGTCCCCTCTTTTTTATTTATTTCTTTCTTCTATCAAAAGATTGGTTTGTATGACTTCCACTAAGTGACTCCATCATATTCATCACACCAGGCATTATAGAAGCAGCTCCGATTTGAAACAAACTGTCTCCTTCGTATCCATTATGCCCAGCAGAGAACGGTGCAACCTCGACCAAACTCCAAGTTTCATTGGCAATTTGTTTTTCTGACCCCTTTGATTTCTTTATATCAAAATCATCGTCGTCTTCCTCACTATCCACATACAGCCCGAACTCTTCTTCGTCTCTACTCTCAGAAAGTATACGTTCGCCATTATTAATACTGTTTTGAACCGATGTAGTACGTATCTTGAAAAAATCGTCGTGTAATTCATTGTTAGTAGATCGATTTGGTTCATGCAACGCTTGTGACCGCTCTATTAAACTAGTGCATCGAAATCGAAGTGTCGTTGCTCTTAACACTTGATTATAGTCAATTGGACATTCTAAATCACGCAAATGCTGATAATATAAAGCGTGCGATTGCCTATATTATTTTAAGTATTCGCTCTTTTTTTCTTATTTTTTTCGTACTTACATTCCTAGTTTAGGCGCACTGCAAATTGACATTAAACATTGTAAAGTGTTCGCTATATCAGTAGATGGTATTTTAACACCTTGTGTATGACATATATAAACAATATTATAATTTAGCATTGACATGCCATGAATAAACTTTTTAAAATTCTTATCATCCTCTTCTAAAAACAAAGGAAATTTACTGAATAAAAATTGTTAGTTGCTATGCATTTCTTTTTAAATTGGTTTTTTTTTTTACCGAACGTGCTGCTTATTAGGCGCTCGAATATACGGCTTGATACCTCTTCTGATGATTTCAAAAGGCAGTTTAATTCCCAGATAGCGGACAATTAAACCTAGCATATGAATCACTAGACCTATGGGTGCGTTAAGCTCTTCCTTTGGACACTCTTTTAAGAAAGAAAAGATACAAAAAGTAAATAAAATGGACTCGTTACAACAACCATCTCTCTCTCTCTCTCTCTCTCTGATACTTACTCGATACGTCAATAAGTCGTGTGGGTAAAGTAACACCGCAAATATACAAATCCTCTTTTCCTTCATGCAAAAAACTCGTACTTTCGGCTTCTTCAATAACACCCGGTTTTAATTCAAACAAGGACATGGTTTCTTTTACCAGGATGCGTCTTGTACCTACTGTCATTTTATGTGTACGTTGCCAATTCTTTAAAACCAAATTATTGTCTGGGTGATGTCCGTCAAACTGTGATTTTCGTTTTAAACTTTCTTCGAGTAGCTTTCGTTTATCTTTTATTTGATTCTTTAATTGTTGGATATGCATTTTTTCTACAAATTGCATATAGCGTAAATAATAAAACTTCTTTTGTTATCTACAAAAAAAAAAAGAAAAAGAAAAGAAGGACTTACTCGTTATACATGAAAGTGATCGTTCCTTTTGTGTCTCACGTATTGTCTCTAAATGTTGTAATCGTTTATTCTTTTCAGCTAATAAGGTTTGGATCGAGGTTGCTTTTTTAATAAATACATTGGCTTCGGTCACGACTGTATCCCTTTCAACTAAACATGTACTCATCTCTTGTTCATGTTTTTGCAATCTAAAACAAAAAAGAGTTAAAAAAAACTAATATTCTAATCGAACAAAAACAAAATCTTACTTTTCATTAATACAATCAGCGCAATAAAACTTACGGTGATTGGTATGACAATATTGACAATTCATTATTTAATGCTATATATATATATATATATATATATATATAAAAGTATAGTATATATATAATAAAAAAAAAAAAAAAATGAAAAAAACGAAAAGGGGGGGGGGTAAAAATTTAAATTATTATTTGTTATTTATCCACGTGAGGAATTCATGTGGTTCAAAATGACGACTTGCTTATTTGAAGTACACGCAGCTAATTTATCACCATTCTTATTAAAGTGAACTTCAAATATACCACCATTTGCTTTAAATGTCTTTTTTAAAGTACCGTCCTATTGTTTTCTCGTTAGTTTTATAAAATGGGGTGCAACAAAAAAAAAATTACCTTTGCATCCCACACATTTAATACTTCATCGAAACTACCAGAAGCTAATAACCTAGCATCAGGACTAAACGAAATAGAATAAACAGCTTCACTATGGTTTCGAAGTACATGGAGACAAGTTCCTTTAAGCGCATCCCAGATACGTACTGTTGCATCAAAACTTGCAGTTGCTAATATTCTCGGTGAGTTATTGCCTGTGTCTCCTTGCGAGTAAGGTGCCCATTGTAATGTATAAATTTGAAGGTTATGTCCTTTAATCTCTTGCACAGGTGTATCAGACACCATACTCCAAATCTTGGTCGTCATATCATCAGAACAAGATGCCAAGTATTGACCAGAAGGATCCCAACGAACCGCATTTACTTCATCTTCATGTCCAATCCATTTTTTTAAAGGTGTCTTCATACCAACTTGACAAACGTAAATAGTTTTATCAGACGAACATGATGCAAATGTTGTATTATCCATCCAATCGACGTCAAGAATAGCCACTAAATATAAAATTTACTGACGTAAGAAAAAAAAACAGTATCTATATATTCGTTAAATATAAGGCTTACACGTATGTGATTCAAACTGTTGCTTCATCTCTCCTGTCTCAGGATCCCAAACGACTGTAGTTGTATCTGCACTACCACTTAAAACTAAATCACCTCGCATATTCCATTTTAAAGAAAAGATAGGTCCTTTATGTTGTGCCATCACAAAACGTAATTCACCCTTTTGTGTCCAAATCCTTGCTTGTCCATCATATGAACCTGTAACTAATAAACTTCCGGAAGGCTATATTTTATCTTTTCAGTATCTCAACTTTTTTTTTAGAAATAAAATATTCAACTTACATTCCAATCGAGTGTTGTTACATCTTTATTGTCATTCAAGTTGGGTAAATGATTCAATACCATGGGTTCAGAAACATCGTCCTCCTTTTCTGGCACTTGCCACAATCGCGCAGTGGCATCACCAGAACTATTATACAGGTAAAAAAAAAAAAAAAAATTAAATCTTCATCTTGCAAAAAAATAAATGTATGTTTACCCAGATGCTAAAAGAGAAGAAACAACAGGATTCCAAGCACATGAAAAGACTTCACTTTGATGTCCTTTTAAAACAATAACATCGTCTTGACTGATTTCAGTGAGTTGAGCTTTCGATGGTTCAGGTTCTTCTCGTACTGTGGTCATAATGACATCCTTTTTCTCAGCAACAGCTTCTTCCTCTTCTTTCACACGATTATCTGGGTCCTCTTCTGTTGTCATCTCTTTCCTTGACCGTTTCTCTCTTTCTTTTTGTTTCTTTTCTTCTTTACGTTGACGTTTAATAGCTGGTGGTGGATGTCGCACAGATGAAGCAGGTTCACTGTTGAATGTGTTACCTGTTAATTCACAATGATGAGGTTCTAGTAAAGAAAACGGGACACTGCATTCCATCAATTCACTTTCCTAAAAAAAAAAGAAAAAAAAAGTTTTTAATTTATATATAAGTTGTCGAACTCTTTTTTTTTTTTTTTTGGCGCTAATAAAAAATAATAATATTAGAGAATGGAGGGGTACCTCGTTCATGTGAGCTTCAATTTCCATAAACTGAAGACCTTTATGAATGATATTGATAAGCGCTCCCGGTTGAATTTGTGCATCTCGATAAGGTGATTTTTCTACTTGGCTCTCGAATTGAAAAGCAAATGAAGTGTGTCGAAAACCTATTTTATTTTTTTTGATATATAATTAATTTTTTTGTGTTCTCTGTCTGTGTGCGTTTGTGTGTGTGTGTGTGCGTATACGTGGGTCGAGTTTATACCTGATTCCTGCAGATATTTATAAACGATGATATTTATTTCTTCACTTGTGAGTACCATTCGCGTTTTTTTTTATTATTATTTGGAGGTTAAACAAAAAAGAAAAACGCCTTTAAAAAGAAAAAAAAAAAAAAAAAAAAAGATTTTTGTGTGTGGGGCGTGTGTACAGACAGTCACGGTAAAAAGATGCATTATATGTTTTACCCCGTTAAAACGAGAGAAAGAAACGTAATTACTTTTTCTTTTTATTCAATTCAATGATGTATGTAGTAGATAACACGTAGTTTTTTTTAATAATTGTAATATTTTTTTTTAGCCTAACTATAATAAAATATATCCTCATCATGTGCCATACTCTAACAAAAAAAGCCTATTTGCGTTTCAATATCATCATCATCATTATCATTTTTTTAATGAGTGCCACGTTTCTGAAACAGTATAATGTTTCTGGTGGAACCCCTAATTAATAGACACCTTTTTCCTCCCATTTCCAATTAGTGAATTAAAGCAAAGTTTCCGAGATACTTTTGTTTAAGCATAATAACTGATATCACAATTCAAAAAAAAGATATACCCTCTCGTCATTATGAGAGTAAACTATTAATCTCATTACTTTTCATGTGCATAAAAAAACGAATTTTTAGTTAATTGATCTCTAAAAAATATATATATAATATACCCGCAATACCACTAAAGACAGACTATGTACGGCAAAGCATATTGAGGTTCGACTATTTGTAGTGTTACAGGTACTTTTGTTAATTATGTATTTAGAAACTCTGGCTAAACGTATAAGTTATGGTGGTTTATTACATATATAATCACTTTGGTATATTGTACTGCAATTTGTTTTATATATATTCAACCAATAATATGTCAGTTAACCATTTTTATACACATGTCTATACTTGTTGTTCCAGCTTATGCAACAAGCTCATCTTTTTTTTAAAAAAAAACCACTTTGCGCTTTTTTCCGAATGCCCAAACAGAACGCCTGGCGAGAGCAAAAACAAGCTATATCTAACAAAGATAAAATGGTTTATGGTATACTTTTAAAATCTAGAAAGAGTTAATGGTTCGCCTGCTTCAATTACATCAGCTATACAGATAGCATAATTTTCACTACACACTTGTCGTTTTGAAATCTCTATAGCAGAATGATTGCTGTGGAATAACTGGCTGTAAGAGTTGACTAAATAACTCTGATACGAGCAGACTAGATGTATCAATTCCTAATTCTAAATTAAAATCGTCAGCTTCCTCTTCTAATATTCCTGAAAATGCGTATTGTAATTGAGGATTACTGCTGAAGCGCATAAAGCTAAACATATAATCGTTATCTATGTAGTTTCCAAAGAATTCCTTATTTAACAAAGAGGCAGATAAAGTACAGGCAATATCTTGTAAAACTAGAGTGAAAGATATGGCTATAACATCAGAGACTGTCGAACGGACTTTACAGGTACAGGAATTATTTAACTTTACGGCATTTGTGTCGGTAATATTTTGATTGTCAAGGTTATTTTTATGTACCTATATATTCGAGCGTCTAACTGTCAGTAAAAAAAAAAAAAAAATGGTACATTGTATTTATTCACAAATCTTACCTTGTCTGAAATATAACCCTTAAGATTTATAAAGAATTCTGTCTTAATATCGCTTGTATTATGCATAATAACACAAACAAGACTGGCTAATAAATAAAACACCCTCTTTTTTTCGTACCGATATAAAATCGTATTATCATATAAATATGTATATGATATAAAATGTTACCATTATTTTATTTTTTTTAGAGAAAAGTGAAAACCTCACACTCCATAGAAATATCATTGTTTAATTGGGTAGTTTTATCGTACACTTTCCAGAATAAGGCTACACACTCTCATGAAAGGAAAGAAAAATATAATGTCTAGACTATCACTGATATAGGATCCACGCTCGGTTGACCTTAATAACTAGCTGACAACTATATAGTCCGATACTCACTTAAAACTACCTTTTTATAAGTATTTGCATTTGTGTTTTATAATAACATTACATTCAAAATATACACTTCTAAATTTATTCTCGAGTTATATGATTAAATTTATCACATGAGGAAAGTGATTTCCTCTTTTTATCACAAATGGAAAAAAGTTGTCAACAGTATCCTGGAATGTAAAATACTTTGGCAGTGCGATATCAACGCTACAAAAAAAAAAAAAAAAAAAAAAAAAAAAAAAAAAAAAAAAAAAAGCTTGATATCGCGAATTCCATTTGGGATGATCAAGATAGACCAGGTCCTTCTCTCCAAACCAATTGCTGTAGAGAAAACAGTTTCATCGCAAGATTGGTTTACAAGTATTATATTTATTTTTGCGTATTTGATGAGAATAGTATATTAATCATAATTTTTGATGTAGACGATATTGGCGTAAGATGCAATAAGCCTAAGTTCTGTGGATAATCCACCACGAAACATTTAAAGTTTCAGCATTATAGACTATTTACAACCATAGAATATACCCAAGCAAAGATTGATGTACACCGTGTTCTAAAAAAGATCAAATCGATCGTCTAATTTTCAGTCTCAGATATCGTCAATCATTTTTAGACCGTACTCTCGCACTGGAACCACGATGTACCCCAAAACCAACTTGCACTATAAAACTCTTTTCTTCCCACGAGAGCTTACTTGGGCCTATGTGTGGTCTATAAACTTTTTTTGTTTTTGTTGTCACGTATCCCGTTTCATCAAACCCCCTCACATGACGTGTGATTTAATAATAAAAAAAAACTAGCAATAAACAAAAAAAGTAATAAAATAATAGTTCAAACGCTAAAAAAAAAAAATAAAAAAAAATGACGTTACAGTAACGATAGTGTAATAATATGTACATTTTGTCTCTCTCTCTCTTTATTTTATCTTGCTTCTCCCACCGCAATAGTAGATGGTATTGATACACGATGTGTCAAACTACTACTTGAACAAAGCCTCTTTTGCGCTTGCAGATCTCCTTGACTCGCCGCCTTCTGGTACCAACCTTTGGCCTCATCGTGATCTTGAGGTCTGCCAATTCCGACCTCAGCAAAGTATCCCATCGCGAACTGCGCTTTCGCTAGTCCCTTTTGAGCTGCCACTTTAGCCCAATAGAGGGCCTTTTCTTCATTTGGCTGTATGTCGTCACCCAAGTACCACGCTGACAACGCAAAGCAAGCCTCTGCGCTTCCTTGTCGCGCTGCAATGGTATAGTAGTAAATGGACGTAAATGCATCTTTCTTGCAGCCCAGGTAGCTGTACTCAAAGCACTCGCCGAGCCTGTACGCCGAGGGCGCGTAGCCTAGATCGGCCGCCTGTGCATAAAGCTGGACCGAGTAACTGACGTCTTTAAAGATGATGTCGGAGAGTCCTCGTTCGTGGAGCAGGCCAAGCTCGTGCAATGCGTGTGGGTACTCTGGTGTGGCAGCTACAGCCGACCGCTTGAGCCACTTGTTTCCGTCTCGAATGTTGCGTTGCAGGCCAAGGCTTCCGTGAATATCAGCTAATCCTAATCTATACATGGCACCTGGGTGATTTAAAGTTGCGGCCAATCTAAATACAAAAAAAAAAAAAAATGAGATGATTATTTTATTATAATAAAAGGTATATTTACTTGTAATATTGAACCGCTTTGGACTTATTCTTTAAACAACCTAAACCATCTTCATAACATTTCGCTGCACTAAAAACAAATTAGTGTCTTTTTTTTTTTTTTTTTTTTCCTTTCTCTTGGCAACTTACCGGTAAGCAGCGTCAACGTGTTGATGTTTAGCTGCTTGAACAAACAAAGGGAACGCATTTCCAAAATCGGGTTTGGAAGCATATATGTTTGCAAGATAATACTGAGATTCGGCATGTCCTCGGAGCGCCAACGTCTTTAAGATCTTCGTGGCTTCACAGACGTACGGTTTCTTTTCTTTTTCTGGCAGCGATTTTGAGGACTCGTAAATGTAGGTCGCTAACTCGCACTGGATCGATGGCTCGTTTGTGCGTTTAGCGTTGTCGAGGTACATGGTCAGGGTCTTGTCGTAGGATAGAAGTTCGGCATTATTGCCTGGTTTCAGATGATCGTGGTTGTGGATTGAAATGGGTAGGCTAGCGTTGGATGCAAATCGTCCATACCGTTGAGGTGGTGGTGTCCCTGGTGAACTGGAGGAGCTGGTGGAGCTGGTGGTACCCACATCCATGCTTTGAATCGATGTTCTGCTTGCAAGCTTGGAAAGCACGCTGCTGGTTCGTTTACGTATCGAGTTTTCTCGTTGGTTGCATAGTACGGGTGTAGAGTTACTTGTTCCTAACCCGCACGACTTTTGTGAGGTGTTAGAACCATTACGTTTTAATTTACTTTTAATATCACTAAACATGTTTATATATATTAAGAAGAACAAAAGAAGAAAAAGTTTTTTTGTTTAAAATAAAAATAAAATGTATTTTTATACAATTTCGGTTATTCAAAAAAAATTAAAAATAAACCAACTCCCCCCTCCCTAAAATAAAGAAAGGTAAATTATCCTTGGAAACCACTTTATAGGAGCTGTCAAAAACTTTAAAACTCTGTTGCCATCAGTTCTTCTTCTTCATCCAGTATTGGTTTAGGCGGTACAATATACTCCTGCAATTAAAATTAGTAAATGGTCCTTTTTTTTTTGTTAATTTTTTTTTTGTGGTACCTGTTTTCGTATGATAATGAACAATAAAATAGATACAATAAGCGCAATTGTCATCCAAGGCCGTCTTTGACAATTATAATCCATGGTGACTTGTTCTATTCCGTCACACATTATCCATTCTAAAAAAAAAAAGTGAGACGGTTATTATATAAAATAAAAGAGTTGACAACACTCCCCCCTCCTTATAGTATTACTTGTTACCATGCGATCCCATTGTCTAAATGTAAGTTTTTTTTCAAGAAAAAAAGAGATGAAGGTAGAAAAAATTCTCGAGATTTTTTTCGCCACCTTCAATTCTCCTGTTGTGTCACATCAATCAAATTTGTCGAACTTTTAAAAAAAAAAAAGCCCCCATTTTTGCTTCATTGCTGTAGGAATCCGAAAACTCGGTATTTACGATTCAGACAAAAAAAGGGGATTCTAGGCTGGTATTTATGCGGTACTTGGTGTTATTTTAAGTTGTCCATTTTAAAGCTTATAACGTGATACAGTTTTCGAAATAAAAGTTCGGATCTAAAAAAAAATCAAAGGGCAGGCTGTTGACGTGAAAGAGAAGTATGTGTGAGAAAGGTAACGCGTAACAACTGAAATTTTTTTTTTTTTTTCCCTTATAGATTATAATGTCTGCTAAGGAAAGTTCGAGTTCAAAAGATACAGGATATACCACATTACCTTTAAAATGGATACCTGTCAAAGATCTCTTAAGTAAAGAATTATTGAAAGACTCAGAAATTATGAATTTAATTATTCGCTCCCTTCTTGGTAATATAATAATAACACA
The DNA here is from genome assembly GCA_025201345.1 of Thamnidium elegans. Classification (NCBI taxonomy): domain Eukaryota; kingdom Fungi; phylum Mucoromycota; class Mucoromycetes; order Mucorales; family Mucoraceae; genus Thamnidium; species Thamnidium elegans. The sequence continues at coordinate 727,831 of JAIXMG010000006.1, read as the reverse complement.
AACACAGTTGATATTTATCTGACCCAAATAATTATTATATGATCCAATATACCTTCTGATGCTGCAAACCAAGATAAAGACGACGAATTTCCGCCAATCATTATCGAAATTCAATTTATGGTGGATGTAATAGTCACCAGTTCCTTTAGTAGTACTAAATTCCAAAACCAATTCATTCTCAGTAACAGTAACATCTGCCTTTTGGAAGCAAGTTGTAAACTATGGGCAAAAAAAAATGCGTGCTTTTAACACCTGAAATTGTCTCCGTTCATCTCGATGATAAAGAGTTGAATCCCATGGCTGCACTTGGCTTCTTTACAACAAAGCACAAAGTAAATGAAATGCCCGAAAAAAATAGAGCAGATCCTTCATATGTTTTGTTATCGTCTGTTGTTAAGAAGATACTGTCTAAAAATACTGATGGAAACATAGATAAGAACAACTTATCCTATCGCTTACAACAAATCAAAAGAAACTTTGAAGCATGTAATACTGTTCCTCCAGAGCATCTTTGAGCTTTTGTTCAGCATTCCGTGAATGTGTATGATACATGTTTGAAAGTATCTTCCATCTAATTATAAAATAATAGTGGCAGCATTGATCAAATCCGCACAATGCAAATTTGTTTACCGTCTTTTATTCAACAACCTGCCCTTTGAGAATCAAACCCCGCCCTTTGATTATTATTTTTTATAGATCCGAACTTTTATTTCAGAAAACGTACTTTAGCGGTGCGTTGACTGCATACGCAATTTGTTTGTTGGGAAAAAGTTTCCCCCACTTTAACTCGCTCAATTTTATTATTTTGCAGTTCAATCTTGTTGACATTGAAATCAGCTTAAAAGACCCAGTTACTTTAGATAAGTGTGACATTAGACATTTTAATAATATAAATATGTTTGTTTGTTTGTTTGTTTGTGTGTACATACATATAATAGAACAGGTAGAAAAGAAGGGGAAGAACATATAATATATAAAAAGGAAAGAGAAAAAAGGGCATATATATATCTTTTTTTAAGCTGTTTCAACAATACTTGGACGATGATTGTGTGGAGTATTGGATTCGTCTTCATTTGTAGGAGAAGAAGGAGAGGATTGATTACTATTTGCTCTGTATGAATGTTGAGTAGAAGTTAAATTGGTATTGTGTATCAATCTACTACTAGTTAATCCATAATTGACTCCACCTAACAAAGACCCAGGTAAAGTTGAATCAGCTCTTCGTCGATTACGGCCAGGTTTATTAAACCTTGCAGGTTCAAATGTTTGCCAAACATATTGAGAACATTTAGATGCATTTGGTAAATCTTGAATCATTTTAGCAATTGTATTTTTACGTAACCCAAAGAAATCGGGTCCAACTGGATTATGACCATATTCTTGATTACGTATAGCAAAAGCCCGTCTATTTTTAACAGGTAAATATACAGTTGCACAAATAATAATGATGAAATATATTTTTACCTGACTATAATAGTCCAAACTGTTGTAGGTGTCGGTCCAGAATACGTCATTGGACAATCATCAGCTGTTACTTCAAATTTAGGTTCCCTTCCATTTTCTAAAATACGACATGTATATTGTGTGTCACTTTTGGGATCCACCATACTTCTGTACCATCTATAAATGATATATATATTAGTTTTTTTTTTTTTTTTTTTTTTTTTTTTTTGGTCATTCATATATTTTACTTTCTCACTGTATAATTGGCTGGATATATATATCGTTGATTATGGTACGCGGGTCGTTCATAAATTACCGTACCGAGATCAACTACTGTCCAAGAGTCAATTTCAACTGGTAATATATAAGCGCCTTGATTGTCTCTATCAACTTCATAATAAGTACGTACAACTGTATTTACTTGTTGCATATTTTGTTGTTGTTGCTGCTGCTGTTGTTGTTGTTGTTGTTGTTGTTGTTGTTGTTGCTGTATGTTTTGTTGTTGTTGTGACGTAGATTTTTGATACATTGTTCTTGAGCCAGATGCATGATTTTCAATTGTTGATGCTGGTGATGTTGATGCTGCTGTAGTAGTAGTAGTACTAGTAGTAGTAGTAGTAGCAGTAGAGGCAGGCATAATGATAGGATTCTTCTTTCTTTTTTTATTACTTGGAGTATAAATTACAGGAATATTATTATCATCTAATTTATAATTAGAGGGTGGTGAAGAAGAAGAAGCGGAAGAATTGGAAGTAGAAGGAGGTAAATAACGCTGTTGTTGTTGTTGTTGTTGCTGCTGCTGTTGATCTTTTGATTCTGATAAAGAGGCAATAGTAAAAGCAGATCTTCTAATATCTTTTTTAGCAGTACTATAAGTCATGGAAGAAGGAATAGGTAAAGTTAAATCACCGTGATGCGTTTCTTTATAAAAAGTAGGTGGAGAATTCAATCGAGTACGTTTGTTATATTCATTATTATTGTTGTTATTATTTATAGTGGTATTAGTAGAAGTTGGAAATATTGGTTCTGGTCGAAATACAGGTACATTGGTGCTACTAGCTAGTCGAGAAGGCGTTGGAGGGCTAGTATTGTTGTCTGGTTGTACCCTTTGCCGTAAATAACGATCGAATTCAGTTTCTTTATGGTTTGAGGAAGAAGGAGGGGGAGAAGCTATTTGTCTTGATGGGTATGTAACATCTTCTGTACTGTAACAATTACATATAGGATGAAGTGGTGTTTGTATTGTGCTCTTGAATTGTTCAAAAGATTTATTTCTTAACGCAGAAAAGTAGTCATCTTTTAACCACTTCATGGTCTATAATAATAAAAGAGTTAGTAATTAATAATATATTTTATTTTTTTTAGTGTTTACTCACGGGTTGAAGTTCAATGTAAATATCAATCGATGTATCAATCGACTTTCCATAAATTTGAATTTCTTCTTTTGATTGATCCATAATCCAGCTTAATAAACCATGACCTTCCCATATAAGAGAATCGCGTTTTTTACTAGGTCCAAGTCCTGATTCGTGAAAATTAGCAGTATAAATAGACAAATCGTGATCTCTACAAATCATATCCGGACTAAACAAAAAGATGTAAGTAAGGTTGCGTATCACGTGTATCAGTTGGAACTAAAAAGAAGAAAAAAAAAGGATTTTTTTTTTTTTTTTTTTTTGAAAAAAGTTTTTTTTTGTATTATATTACCTTGAAGAACAAATTGACCATAAACAAGTTTTTAATGAAATAGGTACTATGGATAAATCATTTTGTTCATCGTTTATAGTAGTAAATGTAGTCAATCGAGTAGACTTTGAACCACGAAGGATATAAAATACTTTTACTAGGCATATTTTAAATAAGAAAAAATTACATTTTTTTATTTTTTATTTTATAACAAACCTTTGATTGATTTGTTGTCTTTTTTTATTGTTGACATAATTATTTTTTTTTTTTACATTAACTTTTTAATACAGGTAAGAAGAAGAGAAAAAAAAAAAAAAAGGAAAAAGGAAAAAAGAGAAAAGAAGAGAAAAGAAGAAAATAAATAAAAAATAAAAAATAAAAAAAAAAAAAAAAAAAAAAAAAAAAGACAGACGGAACAAGAGAAAAATTAAGTTTTTTTTTTTTTCTATTTAAGAAAAGGTACAAAGTAGGTCAATGTGTTTCAGTACTAAACTCCCAAATTTACTCTTTTTTAGTTTGTTAATTATAATATGTGAGCTGGGAAATTATGGCCCCTATAAATGTCAACACTTTCCTTTCCTTCTTTCACTCTATTTTAATATTAGAATTCAGCTAAAATGCTAGTAAAAAGCTCATACCCGTATTTCTATTTAAACTTTTTTTTTTTTTTTTTTTTTTTTTGTTACCCAGATTGAGTTTTTTTTTTTTATATATGATAATCTACTTTTTTTTTTTTTCTTTTTTTTTTGTTACATGTTGCTTAGGAACAAAAAAAAAAAAAAAAAAAAAAAAAAAAAAAGATCGACAAAAAATTAGAAAAAAAAAACAGTTGCAAAAAATAACAGAAAAGACAATGATAAAATTCCATTGCATAATCAGAAATAAGGCTGATTTTAGGTTTCCGCGCTATTACATTTTATTAAACGAAAAAAAAACTTTCACACGCCAAACAGCCGCAAATCACGATTTTCCAATTCGGAACTCCATTTTTATATTGTTCACTTCTTAAAAGAAAATCCTGAGGCTTATTTTTTTTTACTCCCCTTTTTTAAACAAAATAAACATTGCACAATAATATTAAAAACAAGCAAAAAAAAAAAAAAATCCGGAGATTCAACTATTTTAGCCTCTTTTTTTTTAAAAAAAAGAAAAGAAACAGGGTCTTTTTTTTCAAAATCATATCCAATCGATTTTATTCTTCTGGCTTAAATAAATAGTTTCATTTTCAGGCACGTAATCTTCTTCTACTCCACTATCTTCTCCGTCTTCCTTTATCTCATTAGTAATTGACACAATACCAGCTGCCCGTTGATAGATTTTAACCATACAATGCATGGCTTTATACCAAGTATAGGTTTTAGCTTTCTTCACAGCTTCTTGACTCATCTCGTAACACGCATCCTTTTGTGTCACCAACCGTACTAATAATTTACGATAGGTAATAACTTGTTCTTCTAACGATAACTTAGCATTCATCAACAATCCAGTACGTTGATGACACACTAGATCCTTTACTCCCTCTGCTTCCAATCCCACCACCGGCAGCCCCGACGCCATTGCCTCCAACACCACCTGTCCAAATGTTTCAGTCGTAGATGGAAACGCAAATATATCTGCAGACGCGTACGCCTGTGCCAAGTCTTGTCCTTGTAAATATCCCGTAAACGTCACTGGTATACTTGCTTCCAAGCACAGCGATTGAATTTCATCAAACGCCGGTCCGTGACCTACAATCACTAGGTGGCACTGTGCGTGGTCCATCTGGCCGTAGGCTTCAATCACTAACTTAATATTTTTTTCGTACGAGACTCGGCCCACATACAAGATGATAGATTTTGAATCGGAGAGATCTTCCTCCATCCAACGCGACCGAAGATTGTCGGATCTTTGAGCGGGTGAAAACTGCGAAATATCGACACCGCGAGGCCACACACTGATATTCTTAAACCCGTGCTCGACCAAAATAGACAGCGTCGAAGCTGAAGGACACGCAATCGTACCGCTAAACGAATGACAGAACTGGTTCCACCTCCACATCACTGACGTTAAAAACCCGTACCCGAAATGGTCACAGTAGACTGCTAAATTGGTGTGATAAGAGGATACAATCGCTGTCTTGGGCAGGTAGTAGCGAATTACCGCCAACCCCACTGCTCCTAAAAACACCGGATCTACCAAATGAATCACATCTGGCTGGAACTCGATCAAACTCTCTGTAAACCGTGGTCGCCAGAAATTTAGTTTTAATTCGGGGTAGAGAAAAAAGGGAAGCCCAAATGTCCCAATCAGTTGCGCCCCCGCGTATGTTTTTAACTGCGTTTCAGGTCCTAAAAGTAAAACTTGATGCGAAGTCACTTGTAAATGTTCCAGTAAGCGGGCTAACGTACGTGTTACTCCGTCTACTTTTGGTAAAAAGTTTTCGGTAATAATAGCAATACGCATTTCAATTCTTTTCTTTTTTTTTTTTTTTTGTTAATTAGCAACTTGGGGTAGAACGGTAATGTCGCCTTTTTTTTTTTTTTTTTTTTTTCTTAACAAGAGAAAAAATTGTGCAAGTGGAAAATAAAATATAAAGTAAATAAATAAAAAAAATTCCTCTCCCCTCCTTTTAAAGCGTAAATTTTATACTTGAGATAAAAACAACAACTTGAATCAAGCACATGATACTATATATAAATCATGTGTTTTAAACCATTGGCCTTAATATACTGTAAAAAAGAGAGTGAGATCGATAAACCATTTGTCAGAGGTCTGTGGGCTGTATAACCATGCTTTATGAGAAGCAGATCGACAACCAAGTTTACATCCCAACAGCTCGATTATTTCGCAATTTTTATTGGTTCAGTAAATCTTGCACGTTTCGATATATGGTATAAAGTCATTGTCAGTTTTGATACTCATGATCAAATATGTAGATACTGTGTAATTGTTGCACAAAAAGCATTTTGAAATAATGTGTCCATTTATTGGTCAATAAGGAAACGCATGCTATAAAACTTTAGTTTAGTAGAAAAAATGCAATCTCTAATTGATAATATATAAAAAGAGTAAAGGTTTATATTACATAAAAGCTATCACATTGGGGATTATTTAATCCTTTTCGGTTAATTTTTAAATTAATCAGTCTTTCATCAGTTATATATAAAAGTTCCTAAGTGTACACAAAAAGGGTAAATACTCTTCCTCCTATTATATAGAACTCTCACTATATATACTATCGAAAAAGGGTTTGTAGTCCGGTTCACCCGCGGGGTATCGTGACCAAACCAAATATTAAAATGCGTACAAATATATATGAAAATAACCAGTTTATTTTATATAATTTTTAATATACATATTGTGTGTACAAAATGTACCCAAATTATTATGCCGATAAGAATTTCATATTCCGTTGTTACACGCCCAACTGGTTCTAGACATCTTTTTTTATTGTCTTGTACACCCTAAGTTTTTTTTTTTGGAGAAGCGACACAAAGCTTTTTTTTTAAACAGTACCCTTTTTTTTATTGATTTTTGTCTTTCTTTTCATTGAGTGTAAAAAAAAAAAAAAGTCAGGAGATCATTTAACATACACTCCCTCTTTTACTAAGCAATTATTGTAACCACCGTATGACCAAAGATTTTGAGCACTACTACGGATGATGATGAGCAGATATATACCTGACGCTAATACCAGAACGAATCGTATTTTACTGGCTAAAAAGATGGAGCAGATCAGTATTTTTGATTGATTCAAAATCAGTTGATTTAACTTTGATATAAAAAGTCTCCTGAGCTAAATTTACATCAAGATCATTTATTAATTCAGATGATAATAGTATGCACTGAATGCTCATCTTTTAACATTTTTATTACTTGCTAAATTATTTTCACGCGCATAAAGTAGTTTGAAGGTTGGAAATACTTGTATAAAGTCAACCCGGGAGTTGTAATGGACGTGTAACACCCGTACAAAGCGATTTAGATGAACGCCAAGAGTGCGTTTATGGCAAACATCGTACCAATTGGGCAAAAAAAAAAAAAAAAAAATCTCGGTAGTAACATTTAGCCAGCCAGCGAAATTAACATAATTTATGTTCTCTCTCTTTCTCTTTTTTATTTCCTGCTAGAATATTTTGAATTACTTGAATCCCTGGAAATCTCAGTAACTTGCACTCGTGTGTAGATAATACTACTAAGCATATAAAAGAAGTCGTGTTACCGATTAGTTGCTTTGGTGAGCTTTTCTCTGTTTAAACTCTAAAAAAAGAAGCTTTTTTTTTTTTTTTTTTTTTTTTTTTACCGTTCAGTGACTTGCTCTTTGTAATAGCTGTCAAAAATATTACAAATATTTTCAACTTGTTCTACACAACAACAAAAAATAAATATTGAAAAGGGTGAAGAATAAAAAAAAAACGGCCCGTTGAGAAATACTTTTTTTTTTTTTTTTTTTTTTTTTTTGTAGAACATCTAGTCCTACATTTGTATATATATTTTAGTCTCCCCATACCCCTTTCTTTTTTTCTTAAAAAATAAAAAGATACTAATGTTAGTTTGTTTTTTTTTGGTACGTGTAGCTGAAACTTGACAAAACATTAAATATTTTTTTTATAGGTTTAAGCGAATCATAAAGACGAACAATCAAGTAACTATCAAATTTCTTTTTATATAAAAAAAAGGTGCTGATGTTAAAATACTATCATCGTTTTTTATTTCTTTTTTCTTTTTCGCCCTAGAATTAATATCGTTTCCCTTCTTTAATAATAGATTTTTGATTTTTGGATATATAATAGATTAATCTCTCTCTTTCCTCCCTCCCCCTTTTTTCTTGCATCTATTTTTCTCTCGTTTTTCTTTCTTTCCACATAAACCATTTTACTGCTAAATGTATCCATGGTTACGAACTTATATTTACTGTCTGCTTATTGTGTTACCAATATGTTGCTTAGGTAACGAAATGGCAAAAAAAAAAAAAAAAAAAAACTCTTCATTGACATGGAATTCAACATGAACTAAAACAACACCCTTTTTTTTTATGTATGTTTAGCTTTCGATCAACAACTTTATTCAATTGAACCGCTCTCAACCCTAAAATACGAAATCGTACCGAGATCTAGACACTTTTACGAAAAAAGAGGACAGTCTCCTTCGGTTGTACTACCTAAAAAAATGGAGTATGACGATCATCTGTTAATAACCTTGCAAGCATACAATACCACATTTCACCTGAATTTAGAACCCAATATCGATCTATTTCATCCAGCCGCTGAGAAACATCGCCATACGCCTGATTTTATAGGCGCCTATAAAGGACAAGTTCAATTAGGAGGATGGGCAAGAGTTATTATTCGATACCTGTAAGTTTTAAGTACCTTTTTTTTTATAGAAAATTCTAAACACCGGTTTTTTTTTTCAGAGACAATAAACCAGTAATAGAAGGAGGCTTTCGATATGGAAATGATTTATATCATATCAAAGCTACACATCAATACAACCTAGTGAAAAGATCCAACGACCCATTAGCAACCGACACGGCCATGCTCATGTATAGAGACTCGGATACCTCACTAACAAAACGAGAAACGAGTTCACATCAATGTGGGTTTGACAACATGATGATACCTAGAGTAGAAGAATTAACAGGAGGCTTATTGAGTAAGCGGTTTGAACAAGGCTGTCCCATCACCAAAAAAAGTAAGTTTATCCCCCTTTTTTTTTTATTGTTTTTAAAAAAATTAATTTTTTTTATTTTTTATTGTCACAGTAAATTATATGGGAGCAGGTAATATACAAAAAAAAACAATAAAATATATTTATATTTAACCTATTTTATATAATACAGCTGCAGACTGTACATATGTTCAATACTATAAATCAAGAGACGCAGCGAGAGTTCAAATCATTAATGATTTTAATATGGCCTCTGCAGTATTCGAAGAGACTTTTAATGTTGCCTTGGGTCTGATTAATATCACCATCATGGATCCGACCTGCCCTACCAACATCAATCCTGCCAGAGCCTGGAACCGTGCTTGTGATGCCAATTATTCATTGGGTGATCGTCTTAGTGATTTCAGTTTATGGAGATCCGGTATGAAAAATGATGGTGCTGGCTTATGGCACTTGATGACAAACTGCCCGTAAAGTATACCCTCCCCTCCTTTTCTCCTTTTTTTTGTAATTAATCATTTATATAGTACTGGTGTTGAAGTAGGTTTAGCCTGGTTAAAACAATTATGTAATACCAATGCAAATACACAAAAATCAAAAGATGGTAAAGTGCAGTATGTATCCGGTGCAGGTGTATCTGCAATTAGTAAGTATTGAGGGGTGAGCTGAAATTACACAACTGTATGCTAATTTTTTTTCTTTTTTTTTTTTAAGCGCGCGATGAATGGAAAGTTGTTGCGCATGAAATCGGTCATGGTTTTGGTGCAATCCATGACTGTACTTCCGACTCGTGTCCATGCGAAGGAGACGCTTGCCAATGCTGTCCCTTCAATGACGCAAGCTGTCCTAGTGAGGGATACCTGATGAGTCCAATTAGTAACGTCTCTGCAGAGCATTTCAGTCCGTGTTCTATAAATACCATTTGTTCTGCGTTTCCAGAGACGGGGCACTGTTTATCAGACCCGTTAGATCATGCCAGGCCTATCTATGAGCTCAATGTATGTGGCAACGGTATTATGGAGGCTGGAGAAGAGTGTGATACTGGCGGTATAGATTCTGATTGTTGTGATGCTCAAACGTGTAAACTAAAGGAACATGCTGTATGCGAGTAAGTTGAGCCCCCTCTTTTCTTTTTTTATTATTAAATTAACATATGTTTTTTTCTATTTATAGAGATTTTAATGGTGCGTGTTGTTATCAATGTCAAATCAGATCAAACACACACATGTGCCGGCCTGCAGCCACACCGTGTGATATTTCCGAACACTGTACGGGCCAGTCATCATCTTGCCCCGACGACCTGTACCTGCCCGACGGAAACGTCTGTGAAGACGGTAAGCGATGTGCGTCCGGCCAATGTACTTCACGGGACACGCAATGTCTGTCGCGCGGCTTTGTGATGAATATCACAGAATCCTGCAGAGCCAACAACGAAGAATGCAAAATGCTGTGCAATAAGCCCGATGGTAAATGTTTATTATTTAGCGGTAATTTTATCGACGGCACGCCGTGTGGAACAGGCGGCAGCTGCTTATCCGGCGTCTGCAGGAACGGTGGCGCGACTGCCAGTATGCGCTGGATGCGCGAGCATCAGCATATTATGATCCCTGTGTGCATCGTTGCCTTTCTTTTCCTGTGCGCAAGCGTCGCAGCCGTGGCTTGGTTTGGATGTTGTGGCCGTACAGGATGCAGAGATAGGAAACAAAAGGAGGGCAAGCAAAATGCGATTAATGAAAAGGTGGAGACGCAAGATGGAAAACTACCTAAGCCCGATTCAAGTATCACTATGGTTACTTCTCCGTCGGCCAATACGTTTATAGCAACGTCGCCGGTCGGTACAACATCGTCTAGTTCACGTACTGTTAATATAAACAATGATATCATGGATAAATACAAATCGTAAAATACCAAAACACACACACACACACATTTTGTATCACACATTTGTAAAATAAAAAAGTTTCTATTGTATTTATGCAAATTATTAAAAAAAAAAAAATTACAAAAAAAAAAAAGGGCATCTTTGCATCCCTCTTTTTATGAGTTTTCTTTTTTTTTATTATTATTTTATGAAAGAGTTTCCAAGACAGTTGTTAATGTCTTCATATCATCACGAATACTCTTGGCAAATCGAAGGACCTTATCCTTGCTATCCAAGACTTCAACGGACTGTGTAAGAGCATTATAGCGTACGGAGAAAGGACGGTTCATATTTGCAGCAAAGTCACGGACCTTTTCTTGTGCATCCTTAAACGACTCAGCAACAAAGTACACGGGTTGGAACTCTGTGATGGGGTACTTTTGAACAGCTGTCTTTAGTGGTTCAAATGGTCTTAACTCGGGTTTATCTGATAATGCATATTCAAGCTCGCCAAACGAACTCAGTAAACCTGCACCAAACGCCTTCACGTCACCATCTTGTCTGCAAAGACCAAACTCCACTGTGAACCAAAATATGGTAGCTAATCTTGAAATATCTTCATCTGAAGCACCTAAAGATGCTAAACCAATTTCTTGTGAGAAATCAGCAAAATCGGGATCGGCAAACTAAGAAGAAGGATTAATATTTGTTTTCTTATTAATAATAAAATAAAACTTTTACCAAAGGAACATGACCTAACAACTCATGACAAACATCGGGCTCAGGGGTATAGAAAGGCTTAGAAGAATGACGAATATATTGAGTGGAATAAAAGATACGGAAGGCAAAAGAGTTTAAGAAATCACGACTGGACAAGAGACCCATAACAGGACGAATAGTGAAACCAGTACAATCTTTCAAGAAGCGGGAAATTTGTTCAATTTGAGGAATTTTCTTATCATTGTAACCACAGTTTTGTTCAAGCAAAGGTAAGACGTACAAGTGTTCGCGACAGGCATGGGTAGGGTACATGGCAGTCAAGCCACGGTAGACCTTACCCCAAGTCTCGTTCTCCTCATCAGTGTACTCGATTTCAGGAACAGGTTCACCGGAACGATGAGACTTGGCAATACGAGTAATCTCAGCACGTCTAGCACGGTAAACAGGATCATTAGCACCAGGATGATCGGAACCTATAAACACATATAAGTATATTTTTGACGGGTATTTATGTGTCGTGGGAAAAATAAAAAATACTTACTGAGTTCTTCACCCATTTCCATGACCTTTGCTGCAAAAGTATCCAAATCTGTCAACTTGCGTGGGAACCATGGGACGTTATCTAAATTTTTTTAAAAAAAATCTCACGGTTATTTGTTTGTTTTTTGGTTTGATAGGACTTAAAGGACTTTACCACCCATTGAATCAGAACCAATGACACGCACATCCTTAGTATGCTTACGAAGACCTTCAACAACTCTGGTAACTTGAACAGCATCGTTAGCTTCAAAATCAACAAAGAAATCGTAATCCCATTCCTTAGCAAGACTAGGGCGACTATATATAAAATACCATTAGTTCCTTTTACACTCTTTTATCAAGCAGAAGCTGTTAAATTACGTACGATTCAATACGGGTAAGAGAGATATCCATACCCTTAATGGCAGCTAAACAACTTTCGAGTCCACCAATCTTATCATCGATGGAGAAACACAAGGTAGTTTTCAAAGCTTGGTTAGTGTTAGCAGGAGACATTTTTTTATTATTATTATTTTAATTCAAGAAAATGATATGAAAAAAAAAATATAGTATTCTTGTAGGACAGGGTATTTAAACGAAATTTTTTTTTTTGGACTTGCATTTTTGCCACGATCACGTGCTATGACACATAACAACGAGAATTGTAGTTTATTTTCCCCTCATCAATTAGGAAAAGTGAGTTGACTATTGGGTTTGATCAGTGAATAAGTATATTCATTCCTGTATCCTTTTCTCTCTCTCTCTTTTTTTTTTTTTTTTTTTTTTTTTACTGAACGAATATCCTTCGAATTTATAAAAATTCACTTTGAAACAAGAGAAAGGTATGTTAGTCATAATTTCGCTGATCAAAAAACTAAAATTCTTTAGGTACGGACAAAAATGGGACTATTCATTATCGAACGGACAAGAGGAATACTTAAAAAGTAGTACGCAGGTAAATCTTCAAAATTTTGATATCTGTCGTACTGACGGTTGACTCACGGCACGTGGCTTCTGGGTTAATGTCATAACCTCACTGTACCAAAACTTTACTTCTCACGCAATAATTGGTGCAGTTTTTAATAGACTGTAAAAAAAAGACATCTCAGAATAATAAAAATATCTTTCTACTTTTAATTTCATCACTGTAGATTTAAGGCGAGTAGGGTTTTCCGACATGACCTCATAATCGTGAGAAGAGATTATTGTATGATACCGTAAACGGGAAAGGTCGAGCACAGTATATATAAAGGGTGTACGAAGCTAACGGAATGGAATAGTACGCACTAGGTATCTTTGAAACTATGTAATGTATTCTTTCCATACATACACATATATACTTCCCATCTCTATTTAAAAACAGAGAGAACACAAGTATTTTAATACGAGCTAAAAGGCTTGGTGAACTTTGCCTCAAGAAACAATCGCCCTGTATCATCTGCTACTAAAGAAAACCCCTCCCCCACCGTTATAACCTGATCATGACAAAAAAAAAGGGGCTCACATGTTTTACTTATTTTGCATAAACTATATTTTATCTCTACTAAACAAAAACAAAAAGGGTATTTTGCATAGGAACTTTTGTTCCCCTGTTTTGGAAACCAATCGTTTCGAGAACGTTTGTACGTATATTTGTATATAATATTTTTTTTTTAAATAGGTTTACATTGTATTTCTTAATGAAAATTTCTTAGGACTGGTTAAGCTAGATCTGACTTGACAAAGTTGTGAATCAATATCGTGTGTATTCCTAATTTCAAGCTTCTTCGTGATTGTATTATTGCCCTTTTTGGTACTATCCGAAGATATATATACTTTGGTATCTTTTGAAGGGGTAAATTGAAATGTTGAGGCACCAACTTCGGGTGTTTAGGTTTCATCTAAGCGAATACTTGACGTGACAAGTCCATTAAAAACTAAAGTACCTATAATGAATTTCTTTGACTTGTCTTCCACTTTAGAGATTATATTGATGGTTTGATATTTATTATTCAGAGATGGAGAACTGCTTATCATAAACCTCGAGCCAAACCTTTCATAATGAGAATCAACTATTGGTTTACGGCTATATAACTATAACTATACAGTTTATGAGGAGAATCTGTTTACCTCAATAAGTATGGATCCGGCTAGTAACTTACCGCTAGCAATTCGATTATAAGGCTTGTTTTACTAATCTTGAGTTAATATATACAAAACAGAATTGTCGGTTTCTGTATAAGCTTGGTGCTTAAATAAACCAGAATAATCTTATCTTTTCAAACAAGTTAGCATTGGTGTATTCCTTTTGAGGGTTCATACAAAAATGGCACCAAAATGCTTTGAACATTCACGCACAACTAAAAAAAAAAAGAAAGAGACTGACTACATGAATTGATTGATAAATGAGAGTCAGTTTCATTATTCACGATAAAATAGAGGTATGATCTACTTACTTATTATACAACTTGTTTTTACTACCGCTCCCCTAATTTTTTGGATAATTTAATCCTCATTAAATTTGGTAATATCATTAATATACTGATGATTGTATTTTAAAGCGAAAGCTTTTAAAACTTTCCGCCGCTTAAATTTAAAGTTCTGTCTCCAGACGCGCCTTAGCATATTTGAAACGTCCAAATCTTGAATATACAATCTACTTTTAGATAGTTCTGCCTCCTGTTCATGAACACTATTAATGATGGTAGACGCTTTTTTTAGATCTTTTTCATGAAAACATAGACGTATATTACCTATTCATTTAGAAAATTCATAAATAAAAATGTGTGAAAGAAATATCATTACGCACTTTCCCCCTTTAAAAACAGATACACAATTAAATCTTTAGATGATATAACAGTGGACCAACAATGCCAAGGAGAGGAAAGTTTAATAAACCTTACACGTGATATGTACCACCAACCCAATTTATGTCTCCCCCTTTTATAGCTCTTTATTTTTTCAAGCCTTCTTATCTAGTTTACACGTTTTTTTATATATATATCATTTTATGTCGGATACAAGCGAAACTAAAAAATCTCGAGGACCTGTTGGTAAAATAAATAAATAAATATTTTTGCAATTTGAAAGTTAAACTTTGGTATAGATGGTGCATTCAGACAACAAAGATTACCAGCTTGGCAACCTGTCTTGACACCCAAAACTGTCTTACCTGCATTTTTTATTATCGGTATACTTTTCTTACCTATTGGTGGACTCTTATATTGGTCCACAGGAAAGGTATAAAGCAAATCCCCCCCCCCCTTTTTTTAAAGTAGTAATATATATTGAACTTTTTTTTTTTTTTTTTTTTTTTTTGATCAAGTAAAGGTCAATGAGATTATGCTCGATTACTCGACTTGTGGCGATTACCCTTCCGCCATTTATATGGATCCCAGTAAACACAGTTTTAAATTCTCGCCCGAGTTTGACATCAATTCAATAGAATCACCAGTGTTTCGATACGAAAATGCGACCGAGTTTTTAGACCCAACCTGGGGAAATCCAAACCAATTAAATATTAAACGTTGCGTGCTTGAATTTTCTGTTCCTGAAACTATGACGGGACCCATTTTCATGTATTATCGGTTAACCAACTTTTATCAGAATCATCGGCAATATATTAAGAATTTTGATGCTTCCCAATTAGATGGTAAAATTGTATCCGCCGAAGCCTTGAACACCAACTGTGGTCCAATCGGTATTACGGATAATAATCAAGTAGTTTACCCTTGCGGCTTAATTGCAAATTCCATGTTTAATGGTAAAAGTAGTTTTTTTTTTTGTATAACATGTTAAATATTGATGGTTTTTTTTATGTAGATACCGCATCCGATCTAAGTTCAATAAGTTCAACAAATACCTACTCATTTCAAAGAACTGGTATTGCCTGGCCAACAGATAAAAAGAAATATAAACCAACTACTTATCAAACCTCAGACATTGTTCCACCTCCTAATTGGGTTTTACGTTACCCTGATGGAAAATACACTGAGCAATACCCTCCTCCCGATCTTCCTACCATGGAAAGACTGATGGTTTGGATGCATACAGCTGCTTTACCTGACTTTAGAAAGATTTGGGCTAGAAATGATCAAGATACTTTAAACGTAGGAAGATGGAGAGTATCAATTGATTTAAGTAAATATTTCTTTTTTTTTTCAGTCATTTTTTTTTATATTAAATTTGTTTCTTGGCAGATTTTGATACAGGTATTTATGATGGTCAAAAATGGTTTGTACTTTCTACTACATCCCCTTTAGGCGGCCGTAATCCTTACATGGGTATCGCCTATATGGCTATTGGTGGTATTTCCATCTTTATCGGTCTTGTATTTACACTGCGTCATTGTATTAAGCCAAGGTAAAAAAAAAAATACGTGTATAAACTTTTTTTTTTTTTCGCTTACACACGCTTTAAAAAATAGAAAACTTGGCGACCAATCTTACCTTTCATGGAACCAGCCAGGCGGAGGTCTTCCAGTAAACAAACGAGGCAAAAAATTACTTCACGATAATTAAAAAAAGACAAAAATAAAGACAAAAATATACATATATTTTTTTATTATTACAACAATAAGTTTTTAATCATCCCATTCACTGCCATCATCACTATCAGAATCATTATCTGATTGAATGGCCTTTTTACGGTCATTCAATGCTGCTAATAAACTAGTAGCTAAATCTCCTCCGCCAGGTGTGGCACTGCTACCGCTCGCAGGCGAAGCAGAGGGTAGTGGTGTACTACGGTCTTTACGTGCTTCGACTGGTGTGCTACGGAGTGAATGTATACCGCCTGCACCTCGAATTGCGTCTAGTAAAGCGTTACGTGGTTCTCCAGGTACCGGTAATGACGGAGCTGGTGCTCCACTTATAGCAGGTGGTGCTGGTGGGGGAGGTGGGGGAGCTCCACCTGAGGAAGGTGGTGGTGGTGGAGGAGGAGGCGGTGGGGGAGCACTACCGCTGACTGGAGGTTGAGATGGTGGTGGCGGTGGCGGAGGTGGAGGTGGAGGTGGTGCGCCAGCATCCATAGACCGAGTTCCATTATTAACAGGTGGAGGTGGAGGCGGAACACCTGCGGGAGGTCTAGCAGAAGGCCTTTGACCCATAGGTGGAGGAGGAGGCCCTCTTCTATCTCTATTGGGAAGCGGAGGAGGTGGAGGAGGCACAGGTCGATTGTTTGTTGAAGGCATAGGAGGCAATGGAGGAGCTGCAGGAGCCATACGAGGAAGTGGTGGAGGTGCAGGTGCTTCCGGAGCATCAAAAAAGTCGTCCTCTTCTTCATTTGTGTACTGTGACATCTCTTCTTCCTCGTAATGACGCTGTTGAGGAGCGGTGGTTTGTCTAGCTCCCATAGGTGGTAACGGCGGTGCAGGAGGTGGAGGTGGAGGTGGGGGAATTTCATCTTGTCTAGCAGCCATGGATGGTTGAGGTGGAGGTGGAGGAGGAGGTGGAATTGAAGCTTGTCTAACACCCATAGGAGGTAATGGAGGTGCGGGTGGAGCTGAAGCTTTTCGAGCGCCCATGGGAGGTAATGGAGGCGCTTGTGGTGGTGGAGGTGGTACTACTTGTCTAGGCGGAGCAGGAGGAGCAGGCGAAGTAGACACTTGTCTTGCTCCCGTTGGAGGTAATGGAGGTGGAGGTGGGGTAGATGGCTCAGGTGGAGTCATTTTATACGGGTTATTAGATTGACTAGGAATGGGTGGGACTGGGATTGATCTACTAGGTGATTCATGCTGTCCAAATCTCATGGGTGGAGGTGGAGGAATACCGCTTCCTGGTGGAGATATATGATGCGATATAGGAGGTGAGCTAACAACGGGATATTCTTCTTCTTCTTCTTGTTCGTAATAATTAGTAGATGGTTGTTGTCTTACAGGTGGAGGTGGAGCGGCCGAACGATTAGGTGGCGGTGGTGGTGGTGCTTGGCGTCTTGAAGGCGGTGGAGGTGGAGGTGGACGACGACCGCCTACAGGAGGAGGTGGTGGTGCTTGACGTCTCGAAGGTGGTGGTGGAGGTGGAGCACGTACTTTAGGTGAACCTACTGGACGAGGAGGAGGTGCAGGGGGGCCGCCTCTATCGTTTACAAATTCCTTAATAAAGTCCTCATTATCGTGAAGTTCCTCTGGTGAAATACCGAGATCTTTTAATTGATCGAATAAACCATTCCATTCAGGACCTGTATTTTGAACACTAAAGCCTTTATCTGGTGTATAACCAATATGACCTAAATGTCTATATATAATATGTGAATAACACTGGTATATACGAAAGAAAAAAAATAATCTACCTAAATTCTGAAGGTAAACCAATCTGGGATTTATCTAATTTTCCTTTTGGTTTTTTACCGCTGGTAGTTTCTGTGTGATACCGCGTGAACATTAGCTCAATAGCGTAATATTTAATGTTGCATCATTTTAAAAAATTACCTTTCTTTTTTTTGCTACTACTAGAGGTAGCCTTTTTCTTTGTTGTTGTTATTTCTCTTGTCGTTAACTTTGTATAAAATACATTAGCATCATCCAAGTCGCAAAAGGATAAACCAGCCATGTATTCCTATACATGCATTTTTTTGTTTTGTTAAAAATAGATATCAGCAGTTATTCCTTGTGTAATAAAAAAAAACTGTATATCTTACGTCAGTTGAAAACGAATAAAAAAAGGGAGTATGCTTTGTAAACTCGAATCCATCGTATAATTCTTGTTCCCAAATAATACCTTTATGGTGCTAATAAAAATATGTTGGTTTATTATACTACACAAAAATATATATATATATACACTTACAATCAAGTCTACAATCCGAATGTAATAGGAATGCTTCTTCTTATCTTTTAAGAATGTAACTGCACCCCATATATTTGAATAAGCCCATTTGTTAGGGTTAGGATAAGCTACATATAATCGCGCAACTGTTGCCGCATAAATTTTCTAGATGAGAAGAAACAAGTATAAAAAATTAGAGCGATTGCAGTTTAGTTTTTTTAACTAGAAGGACTTACAGCAGTAGGTAAGGCTCTTCTGACCTTATTCTTGTCTTCTGCACTTGATAGAGCAGCAGAAGGCATATTATTACTTTTTTTTTTATATATGTATATGTAAAAGATAAACAGAAAAAGAAAAAAAGGGAAAACACACAATTAAGTTCGAAAGCCTATTGTATCTTACAAATTCACAAATTGAACTGAGTTCTAACAAAACGATTATCGTTTAATTTAAATCTGCGGTTCTCGTGCCTTCTGCATTTTTAAAATCAATTGCACTCAATTACATGTTAATGTCATATTTTTTTAGCATAAATACATGTACTGATAACTATAAAACTAGTAATAATCCACGTAAGTATCCTACCAAACAGCTTTTACTTGCTTAATGCATATTCTTGCATTGTGCTTAACAGGAATTTCAGTACCTGTGTGACTCGATTTCATGACTGTCAAGCCACTTTCTTTACCCCCGCCAAACAATTTCCCCTTGTCAGTCAAAAGGATAGTATCTTCACTTCTTTTTCTTTATATCTGTTCAGGTTACTAGGTTATTATGCTCCGTTCTTTGACCAAAACATACAGCCTTTCTGCACAAGCCGCTGCTGCTATCAAGACAGGTATATTTTTATATTTTTATAGTGTATATAACAAACAAGAAAACTAAAAAATAAAATAAAAAACTAGCACCTCGTTTTGCCTCAGCATTCTTTCATACTCAACCTTTATACGAGGATAACACAACTGAAGATATTGCACCTATCCACGCTCTTGGAGCACGTCTTGGACTCCAATCATTAGATTCCAAAATTTTGAAACAAGCTTTAACACATAAATCAGTTGCTGGAGAAGAGAACAATGCCAGTTTAGAATTCATCGGTAAGAGAGTGACAGGATTATTTGCTACTGAGTACATTCATTGTAAATATCCTACTTTACATCCTGGCGCACTTAATTCTGCCCTTCGCGCTTTTATTGGAAACAAGTCCTTCACCAAAATTGCCACTGAAGTTGGTTTACAACATACCATTACCTGGAAAGCACCCGAAGATGATAGTGTTAAATTAGGACAAGCTACTGTTATGGCCGATTGTATGAATGCACTTGTTGGTGCCATCTACCAAGAACAAGGTCAAGAAGCCGCAAAGAAATTCATTCACAGCTTTGTTTTATCTCGTGATTTTGATGTCAAACCTATTATTAAAGTTCAAGAACCTAAGCGTCACTTGACCGCATTATTAAAACAATTGAACAAGGAACCTGCCGAGTCTAGATTACTCTCTGAAACTGGTCGTGCTTCTTCATCACCTGTATTCATTGTTGGTGTCTTTTCCGGTAAGGAAAAGGTTGGAGAAGGTTTCGGTAGTTCTCTCAAGATGGCTGAATTCAGAGTAAGTTTTTTTTATTTTTATATATACATAAAGAGAGAGGATACTGATATAATATAACTTTTATTATTATTAGGCTTGTCAAGATGCTTTAACAAGTTATTATGGTCAAGAACAAAAAGATTTCACATTGCCTTCTGATGCAGAAAATGTAGATAAATATACTGCCACTCCTTTAGGAAACACTCAAGCTATTATTTAAACAAACAAACAAAAAAATATCTCTCGTACACTTTATGTTTTATCATTACGTTTTTTTTATAGATTTCTATTGTTTTGATGCAGCAGCAAAATAAACACCTTCCTGTATAATAAAAAAAAATATATAAGAAAAAAAACACTTACAAATATTCATGCGTTATGCGTTTTTTTTTCTATACCTGTGCCATCCATTGTGAGTTCTTAGAACTACTTCTAGCACCAGCAACTTCAAGTTGTCCAGGAATAGGATGTCCAAATTGATACGTGGTAAAAGAACTCAAATAAGCGCCTGTATCTTCATGAATCAATTGTACTTGATTTTCACGAACCCAAGTCTTATCACCCGATTGAGAACATGTTACTTTCCAATTATCTCCAGTATCCTTACCATCATAACAACTGACTTCTTGTTGCTTCGAAAGAGGTGATTGATGGTTATGACTGTGAAGGTATCCTTGTGTATTAGCGTGTTTTAATCGAATTGACGATCCACATGGTACTGCATCTCTATTTATTTTTTTCATTTTTAGTCATTGTTTTTACATACATATATACAATATGCATTTTATCTTTTTTACCCTCGTTTACAAAAGTGCCCTGAAGCTGCTTCCACAATCCAGTAACTGTTGCTGTCATCTGCGTTAGGGAATCCTGTGACAGATTGCTGTCCTGAACCACTACCTATTATGTACCGACGTTTAGTATGTAAAGTATATATACTCTCTATTGTCATTACCATAAGTGACACCATGTGAATGTAACTTATATCCATTGGCTTTGCTGGTAAGTTTGATGGTACTTCCACAAGTGACATGCCCAAAACCTTTTTATGTATATACTGTCAGTGTTTCCGTTATATTTTACTTATGGTATTCTCGCTTACCGTCTTCAATTTCAGGTACAGTAGAAGCAGCAAACAACGCAGGAATGAATGCTATATTCAATAATGCTAATGAAAATTTCATCTTAAATAGAGTAAAGTAAGAAAAAAAAAATGTTATATAATTTTTGCAAAGTGTAACAGACCAAATTCTTTTTTTTTTTTTTTGGCACAGAATGATTTAATTTAAGCCAATAAAAAATAAACAACCCATTGCAACTTTATTTTTGAAATTATAAAACATAAAAAAAGTGTGATACGAAGAAAAGAAAAAGGGGTTGAAAAATGTGCGTTATTAATTTTTAACATAAAAAAAATAATACTTACATTGCATCTTGGGCATCTCCTGCAATAACTAGGAAGGAATAGGCCTAGAAGTAAAGGGTTTTCGTGTACCGGAGAAACTTCCTCCAGCTGTAATTCCGTATAAAGCCCTTAATGATAAACTAAACCTAAAGCAAACACACTAATGGAAGAGAAGCCATTTGAGAAAGCCTCATGCCCAAGAAACTAACAATGTAACGTTTTTGGAACTCGTTACCTGAGCCGGTATGCTTCCCTAATGCTACCGTGCAAGCAAATATTTAAACTAGTTAGTAAAGTTGCTCAAAAATATATATCAATGCATTACATATGATTACTTATCTTTAAAACGCATATATTACAAGCATAAGGCATTTTTAAGAAGGTAAACCCTCTGTGTTTACAAATACTAAACCTAGACATCAGTAAAACCCCCTCTACCTTAAAAAAAAAAAAACTCTTTTTAAAAGGGAAAATAATAAAAAGATAATCAGAGTAAAGTATCAACTCAAAAATACCACCATATCAGTCACACACAAAAAAAAAAGGGCCATTTACAAGCAAAGGAGGACAGTATCAAAGAAGCGATGACATTACGAACAAGGGAGGACACGACCAAGAAGTGAAGACGTAACTAAGCAAGAAAATACATTTACCAACAAGAAAGATATTTACCAGCAACAAACTAGAGTAAGAGCTTCTTTAGTAGTAGTAAAAAAAAAAAAGTAAGTATCAAAAAGCCATCATAATACACCACCAACAACAACAGTACCATTTAAGCGGAGGTAAATATCAACAGAAGAAGAAGCTGTTACCGTTAAATAAAGCTGCATGATGTTAAGGGGATAACATTTGTCAATTTCATAATTTATATTTGAATTTTATTTTCAAGCTTTTTTTTTTTGGATGTTTTTATTTAGTATACGAAATAACATTGAAATTATACTTTAGTGTTTTTATGGATTTACAAGTGATACTAATACATCCAGACGCAATATCCGACTTCCACCTCTTTTTGCTAATATACCTATTTTCATATTCTTCAAATGGTCTTATCTTTGTTAAATGTTGATTTTGCTTACAATAATCAATTAAACAATTCATTGCAATCACTTCAATTCGACGTAATTTGCGAAGGAAAGAAGGAGGGAAATAATAGCGAGTTAAAGGTGGTTCATGTAAATGATACCAAGAGACCGAGAATAAATCATCTAGTGAACTATAGACACGTTCATTATCAATATGTTTACTATTCTCATACCTCTTCTTTTTCTTTTCAACTTTATCTGACTGATATACAGAGAACAAATTGATTGTGTGACCAAGTATTAAATTTCCTTCTAATCCTGCTGTCCTTCTTCGATTCATATCTGCAATACGTAGAAATTCAAACGAGTTGTTTGGCATATCGATCTTCATTTCAATTTCTCTGGGCATCCAGCAACAGTTAAGGATGGTCATATAGGATATATGGGGGCACCTTATTGTTAAATAGTCGAATATAGGTTGTGATACGCGTGACAATGAAAGGTCAAATCTTTTTAATGGGTGCTTACGATTCTTTGAATGTCTGTCTTGTATAGAAATAGCAATTCTTTTTAATGTTAATTCTGTAAGCTGTAAACATGCGTCTAATATCATATCCATTGGTATCGTATTGTAACTAAACGTAGCATAATCATCATTACTGAGAGACAATCGATTTAACTGTGTACATAACGATAAAGGTTCGATTACTGAATAAAACTTTTCTTCGTAAGCTCCGTACCACATGTCAATATCTAGACTCTTTAGTGCTGTCTTTTGTCCTTGAGCTAAAGCATTTAAAGTGTTTACATTCATACCAGGAGAAGAAATGTTGTCTGTGTCGTACAAAATGGTAACGTGCTCTAATGTTGTACCTCTTGTCAATAATAAGTCAAAGAATAGTTTTCCAGGGAAATGTGTTTGTTTTAATCCTTTTAATGATAGCCATTTTAATTTTTTTAATTCGTGCGCTAATATTAAAAAGCCTGTTTGTGAATCCACTTGATCTAATCTATTAGCTGTTTCATCAAAGTTGACAAAGGTACCAATATCAAATACTATCTCCAGTAAAGTTAAATTAGGATACATAAATCCAAGACAATACAGCCAAGCAGCGTTTTCCAAATTGAGTGACCTTAATATTAATTGCTTTACTTTGGGCTTAATGGTGGTATGAATATGCATTAATTTAGCTTGCGCTTCTGTTGCTTTCAAGTTGGCATGTGTCATTTGAATAAAAACAAGTTGCGGACAATATTCATGTATTAGGTTCCAATCTAAATAATCAAACTCCATACGTCGTATATCATTCTGATTTGGATTGGGATTAAACACGCCATCCATAGTCAAATGGGTCAAGTTACATGTGGATTGTAGTATCAATAAGTGGTTTCCTTTTGGTACAAGTATTCGAAGTAAATACTCAGACAGTTCTAAATGAGTTAAACTATCACCAACGTCTTCAAGTACATTATATGCCTTCTCTTCGTCGTAGAGTTTTGGTATTTGCTTTAGTTTAGTAAACTCTGCTAAACTATAGGGTCTGTAGTTTTGCCAATTGCTAAATTTAAAGACTTCAAGCAACGGACAATGGGTTCCAATTAACCTAAACTCTGCGTGCGTCATGTTGACACGCGCTTTTAAATAAAGCTCTCTTACTTCTAGGCCAAGGTCATTGTAGGTTTGTAATTGCACCAGAAAAGATGTGAATTGTCGTCGGCAAGTTATGTAAACAACTCGAATGATACCTCGATAGAGCTGAGAATACCAGACCTTGCACGAAAGTAAACAGGATATACGGTCATTGATAGGTAAATAGTTTGTTATTTTTTCAATAATCTCCAACGGTAATAGGTGAGTGTTCATACGGTTAGTGGTATATACTACAAGAAGCCGAAAAAAAAAAGGTAAGAAATATTATCTGCGTACAAACTGAAATTGAAACCCATCCCATTGCGCAACATCCAATTAAGTTACTTCTTCATTTACGTTTTGCTTATTTGTGGTACAATGTCTATTTGAAGTTTTTTTTTATCGGGGCAAATGGTTTTTGAGATTGCCTTTTTTTTTATCATTGTTTTTTTTTCGATAAACTTGCATTTAAATTACTACCATGTAGAGCCTCCGATTCGATTTTTTTTTATTTATTTACTGCTTAAGGGATTTACACAATAGTATGGCAGCGCATATATACTGGAAATCTGTGCAAATATATATATATATCTTGATTGATTTACATAACTGCTTATTGATCAACGAACAGGCTTATTCCTTTACGTAAAAATGTGATTTAAAAAAACGATTATATAATATGATGTACACTTTACTTTCTGTTTCCATAGATGTGACTTTTAAGATAAATCTTAAATAGTAATAAAAAAACAGATTGTGTACTTGCAAGATATTTTTAACGGCTTATTAGTTAGTACACAAAACTATTTAATGCTTTTCCTGATAGCTTTTACAAGAAACTTTTTACTTTTTATTTAATACTCCTGTTTAACTTTCTGGCTACGAATTGGGAAGGTGTTCGCATTTAAAAAAAATTCCCAGGTACTCTCACAAAAAAAACCAGTCTGCGACCTTTTCAAAAAGAAACACAAGATAACATGTGTAATCACTCAAACATTTTTTTTAAAACTGTGTTTATAAACAATAATAATAATCAATATATAAAAAAGGACTCGCACGTTTTATAATACAGCGTATTGTGTTCTCTAATAGATACAAAACACATATTCTAGAATATTTGATTTTAAACTTTAAATATGCTTCTTGTATACTTTTCTTTTCTAGCTCCCTTAAACCTTCTAACCTCGCTAGGCAATGATTCATTTTCGGGAACTGCGTGTATCACTTTGCTCGTACCATGACTGTTGTTTAGATTTATTGCGATCACGGTCCTCGAACAAATAAAAAAAAAAAAAAGAAGACAATGCTCTGTTACTACTCATCACCGCAATAATAAAAAAAACGCTTTGACCTATTTTTAAAAAAAAAAAACTTCAAATATTGTAGAGGTAGTAAAGAAGAAATGGGAATCAACTCGGGTTTTTTATAGTACAGGTTTTATTTCGGACATAAATATGCACACAAATGGGAGATACAAACCATTTTTAATTACAATATCAGTTTTTTTTTTCAGTTGCCACGTTACTACATATAAATCAAAAATGTTATCTTGACATTACCATGGAAACCAACAAATAAAAAAAAGCTTGTATATTTTTTTCTTCTTTCGGCAGGAAAGAAGCGGAAAAGAAGGATCATGTCATTTTATAATTTAAGAATACATTCATTTTTTCTTGCACAACGCTGTGCTACGTTGGATAGAAACCCCTAATACAGAGAGACCCATTTCATGTTACAAAAATAGTTGTGATTCATAACTCGCCATATGCACATCTCTTTCTTTTTTTAAAAAAAAACAGCAAATACTATTGAAGATACCATGTTTGTTAAAATGAATAAACTATGCATGAATAAAAAACTATTTATAATTCGGTAATACATTTTGATTAAGAATATACATCTATGCACAACTGTCTCCTTTTTTTTTGTTCGTATGTTGTACTGTCCTTTTTTTGGTTGTGCAAAAAAAAAAAATATCAAATCTCAGCAAAAAAAAATAATAATAAACTTTTTTTTTTCCCCCAGAAGTTCTCTTTTCTTTCTTATTATCATTACATCGCTTTTTATTTTTTCTTTTAAAACCACCTTTTTAAAAAAATAAATAAAAAAAAGGCAAGAAAAAATGGCTTCAGCCAATCATAGTAACAGTAATAACAGTGGAGGACTTCCGGTTATTCCTCTCTCTCCTATCGCCCAGTCCTTTATTATTTGTAAGAATGCCATCAACCAAGCATCGGATAAGTTAACAGAAGCAAAGAAAATAAGACCTCATCTTGGTGTTGATGTATTGAGAGGCTTTCTTGAAACAGTAAAGTTAGAAAGACACCGTCTTGATACTTTAACCAGAAAAATGCAATCTGTTGAAGCTGCTACTTCTTTATTTTGGGATTCGGATGCTCTGGCACGACAAATTGCTGTGATTGACTGTCAACTGTATAGCAATGTTCTTTTAGACAAGAGATCTCTTTCTCAATTAGACGCTGAGGGTACCAAACTCGTTCATCTGGTCGACTTTCACCATTACCTAACTCACAGTTTCGCTCATCAGCTTATTTACTGGGCAGAACTAATTAAGCCTGAAAGTAGTGCTCTTGCTTCTGCTGTCGTACCACCCGTGCATAGCAAAGATAGTCTAATCACTCACTTGGTCCGTGTGGCTTATTTGCTTTTACATGCATATCGCGATTTCTCTGGTTTTGCTGCGATTATGAAGGCCTTGACAGTACCCGAAGTAAGAAGATTAAAGAAATTATGGCAACCTTGTTCTTCTCGTACCAAAGAAATGTTTCGTGATTTAGCTCAAATTATTGCTCCTGCTAAAAACTATCATGCTTATCATACTTGTTTGCGTACAAAGTTGGATGTACATCATCATATGGGTAGTGGTGGTATGATGATTGCTATTCCTTGGATCCAACCTCATTTGTTATCTATTCGTTCCATTGTTACTGCTTATACTGCCGGTGACGATCATGATCAGCAACATTCAGGCGATATTGTGCTTTCGGCACCAGGTGCACATAAACTCAACATTGAGTTATCAATTTTGGAATTATGTCAACATAATTCAACCATCGATTCTTCTTCCGGTAATGATTTTTTGCTGGAAGATATTTTGACAAGTGCAGATAAAAAATCTAAACGTGCCTCAATGGCTGCCAGTTCAAAGGCTATTCATATCGAAGGATTACGTGCTGCTGTAATTCCTGTAACTAATTTGAATCATCTTGCGCCTGGAGATCAACTTACTCACCATTGGTTAGTTTCTCGTGTTTACTTGCGTAAAGATCAACTTATTAATGAAAGCATTGAGGTCGAGCCTTTGAAGCCTGGTGAGTCCATTACATGCGATAAGGATGAATTTGAAGAAGCTATGATCCAACAAACGAAATATATGGCTAGTAGACCTGTCAGCGTTACTTCAAGACGTACAAGTATTGTACAACAACAAGACGGAGACGAAGTCGTTTTTGAACAAGAATTGGTTGATATTGTACGACCAACTGGTATTTCTTCTTCTCATAATAATAATAGTGATGGTAATGATAATGATGAGAGCGATGATGATAATAATGATGATGACGAAGGCGGACTTGATGTTGTAGTGAATAAAAAGTCTATTGAATTACCATTGGCTAACCCAGTGGAAGAATTAAATGTTGAAGAACACGAGGTTACACTACATTCTACAACAACTATGACAGAACTGGAACAACAAAACGAGCCAGAAATTGAAATATTAGATAACATCCCACAAAAACCAGAAGAAAGGGATCAACCTGAAAGTCAACCGGAACCTATTGTGGTTAATATTGTTGAAGAAGAAGAAGAAGAAGAAGAGGAAGAAGTTACAGCAGACCAAACCAAGGCTCCCTTATTGAGTCACCAAGCTCTTCCGGGATCCGATTTTGAATCACAAGAAATAATCGGTGGTGGTGCTGGTTTATCTGTTTCTTCTTCTTCCAACTCAACATCGGCTAGTAAACAAAAATCAAGGCTTTCTCCTACTGCGCCTGAGTTTGTTCCTGTCGGAGCTAACAGTAACCATGAAGTTACTTTGGCCGCTAAGAAACCTGCTAGTGTTATGACAACCACTACTTCAGATGAGAAATGGTTAGGATATCCTCTCAAGGAAGAAGAAGTTTCAGTTAAGGATAGTGACTCTGAAAGATGGAAAGGATACCCTGCACCCAATATTAGAGTACAAGAATCAAAGATTGATGAAGAGGATGATGATGAAGTATGGAAAGGATATCCCAGTCCTAATGGTAGCACAGATAGTCCTAGACGTGCATCATCACAATCAGAAACTTCTGAAGAATGGAAAGGTTATCATGCTACAAAGATAGAAGCAGATTGGCAAAGAGAAAGTGCATTGAAAGTACAAGAACATGAATGGCAAGGTTATGCTTTAGAAACATTGGATGAAGATGAACTTGATTCTAGTACAATGATGGATGGTGAATTTGAAAAGTCGCGGCAGGCTCGTGGCCGACAAGGCAATGATGCGAAAGTAATGGAAAACTTTCAAAGAAAAGGACAAGTCTAAAAAAAAAACTAAAAAAAAAAAAAACTAAAAAAAAAAATACCATTACTATTCTCTTAATTACTTTATTTGTTGAAAAAAGAAAGGAATACTATACAAAAAGAAAAAAAAAGAAATAAATACCGTATAATATACCCATAATAAATATATATATAATGCAAAAAGTGTTTGTAAATTTGTTTATTTTTTGCGAGTATGTATAGGTTCTATATTACATGGAAGAATGAGTGTTTTTTTTAATCTATTCCGCTACCACACTTTTTCTTCGTTCTTTTGCAGCCATGGAAGCTGCTCTGGTATGTGAACTTGCAGCTGTATCATTATCGGCCGTTTTAAATATTTGTATTTGTTCAGCTGCATCATCCAACATTTCCCTTGCCATTTGATACACTTCAGTACCTTCTTTATTGTACATTAATGAATTATTCAACATTAATACCACATCTCGTTCAAACTCTGTCGTTGTATTAATCAACTATTTTAAGTTTTGTTAAATCATATGATAATATCATGTAATTTTTTTTTAAATGTATACTATACCCCATCTCGAATACGGTTCTTGATCGTTTTAAGATCCATTGGTCTTTTGACTATATCGTAATAATGTGGTGCAATCGTCTCTTTAATAGGGTTCATAAACATGGCACCATTTTTATGATTAGCTATTTCCCGCCATAATAAATTGATGTTTTTTTGCCATGATTTGTGTCTTTGATCGTCTTTACCAATCATGGTAATTCCTTTTTTACGTTCGTTCGTAGGTGTTGCTACATTGCTTTCACTTCCTGCCACACTTTCTGTCCCATCCCTTACACTCATGTCCGTTGTATCAGCTGGTGTTGTACCTTGACTTATATCTGAGTAAAATAGTTAGTATATAAACGTCGTGCAACAGTTAGGGATCCGAGATTTATAATTATTATAATTTTTACCTGTCGAGTATTCTGTTCTTGTTGGATCATTACTCATTCCCTCATCATCATCCTCTTTATTCTGCATACTATATCTACGGTCTAATATATATATATATAAATTATGTTAGTATACGCGCTCGAAATGTATATCACGGCTTATAGCACATGACATTACCTAATGAGGGAGATTCAACAGGAGGGATTGGTACCTCTTCCATTCTTTGTTTTTTAAATACTGGTTCTTCGGTTACACTATCATTATCAATTGAACGTTTCGGTAAATGTTGGTCCGTCGTTTCAGTAGTATCATCAAAAGGTGTGACCTCGGTTGTATTCCCTTGTTCTTCGGCTTTGTTTTCTTGAGCAAGGTTTGAATCGGTAGGCAACTGTTGTATTGTGTCCATAGTAACTGTTTCTGGTGTTACCTCTCTGACATATCTAGCCTCATTTTCTAAATTATCGGCCTCTTGTTTCCTTTGTTCCTCTGACATCAATTCATTATCTGGTTCCTCATTTGAGACTGCTGGTTCCTCATTCGAAACTTGTGGTTCATCTTTTTCGGCTTCGGTTTCTTCTTCTTTCACGTCTCCTTCTTCTTTTAACGGGGCTTCTGGTAATCCTAATAACTGGTTGTCCCATTTACCTGCTCGAATATCGTCGATCTCTGATATAAGGATAAGAAACTTTTCTTCGTCTTCGCTAATAGCTTTTTTTAGTTCTTCTAGTCGTAATGCATAAAGTTCTCGTGCTATCCGAACTACTGTTGGCATATCGTTTGATAGTGTTTGTCGCCTAGGTTTTTTTTAAAGTAAATATCAGCAATTAAAAAAAGGGGGGGGGGAAAAAAGTAATACTTACTTTTGTTTATTCATTTCTTCTACCATTAAATAATACTGCAAAGAACAATTCTATATATACGTATAAAAAGGCACAATGAGTTAACAAGTTTCCTTTACAAATGTTTTTCTTACTTTTTGATTAAAATAATCGGAAGGGCGATCTAGTAGCGCATGGTGTTTAAGATTACGAGCTATCTGAAACCAATTATCTTCTCCGTATTTATATACTGCTTGCGAAAGCAATAGCTTTTCTAATACTGTCCATTCGGCTGTTGCCATGTTAAATGTTTTTTAGAGAAAAAAAGAAAAAAAAAGGCGTATAAAAAAAGAGAAACAGAATGGTCAAAAAACTACGTCACATTAGGGTGTTTCAAGGGCAAAGACAGTGAGAGAGAGGACCTTCTCTCTTTTTTTTTTTTGTTAACTATGGATAAAACAACGACAGGGCCAGTACCACCAACGCCTCAAGTGTTAGCAACACCGCCCACACCTCAAGTCTTTACAGCACCTTTACCTAATTCCAATGATTATACTTATACCAGTACCCCACCTACTTTAGTCAATTACGATCAAACAGAAGATTATGAAGCACCTGGACTTTTAAGAGCAGGATTAACTACTAAACCACGACTTTTGCTCATGACCTCTATTGGTGGATTCTGGGGTTTTAGTATTGGAGCCTTTTTAGGTGGTCAACAATCCGGGTTACAATACTTGGCCGAAAACGCACACAAGTTGCCTACAACTGTACAAGGTTGGTACTTTTATCACAAGACAAAGAACTACCGTATGATGTTGGGCGGTGTCAAACGAGGTATTCGATTTGCAGGAAAGACAGGTGGATTATGTTTACTATATGGGTCTTTGGAAGCTGCTATAGATGATATACGTGGTGAAGCGGATGTAATGAACTCAGTTACTGCAGGTGTTGCAACTGGAACTTTGTTTTCTGCATTTAGTAAGTTTTTGTAAAAAAAAGTCAAAACTCTTGTTTATTTATACATATATATATTTTTTTTTACGTAGCAAAATTGACAAGGGGATCATTTAGATACTCCATGTTATTTGGTGCTATGTTTGGTCTTGCTGCTGGTGGACTTTCAGATTTACATCGTTATGCTTCAGGGGATCCACCAACTTATGTCAATCGGTTAGTATCTTTGGTGAAGAAGGAAGAAGATAAAAAAGTAGAGCATGCATAATATATATTGATCATATAAAAAGAATAGTGATAATAATAATAAAATTTTCGTATTTACTAAACTGTTATAAATACCAAGTTGAAGCTTAATGGTTTTTAGCAACAAAAGAGAGGGGGGAAGGGTTGCTGTGTATATATTTAGTGGTAAATTCCCATTGTAAGAATAGTAGAGAGCCCAATTCAAAAAATATGTTTATTAAACTTTACTCGTTGTAACACGAAGAAAAAGCAGGAAATTATAATTATAAGCTTAGAAAGTAGAAACTGTTTTGTGTTTATTTACGTTTATTTAGTACATAAAGAAGATAAAATAATTTTCCTCGTTTATCTCTTTACAAATTAAGAAAATCAAGCCATTAGTGATATTTGGCGATACAGAACTGTGCTATATGGTACGTAATCATTAATGTAACTTCGTATGCGATACCTGGTGATTGAGCAACAAACTTATCGAAAGCAAGTACTGAGTCAGATATCAAAAACATAACAACGCCAATAGTCAAAG
Organism: Thamnidium elegans; assembly: GCA_025201345.1. Classification (NCBI taxonomy): domain Eukaryota; kingdom Fungi; phylum Mucoromycota; class Mucoromycetes; order Mucorales; family Mucoraceae; genus Thamnidium; species Thamnidium elegans. The sequence goes on along the minus strand of JAIXMG010000006.1, from coordinate 695,557 downwards.
GTGTATTTCCATTTAATAATGCAGTATATGTCATACACACAATTGCAGAAACATAGACAAATACGCCTACTACTAATACATAGCCACCATCTTTGTAAATATAGCTATAAAGGTAAGAGAAATAAGAAACGCCAATGGCAGACAAGACGGCTAATGCACCCAGGTTCTGTTGGGTCTTTTTGGTGTTGTTGAATGATTTAATATAGAGTACATGTGCGGATAAGAATGATAACAAACCAAGGACAAAGTTAAGGTCCCCTTCAAACATTAAGAATATATCTCCAAGTAAAGACAATAATAAACCTAGAGTAATAATTAGTTATGTTGTTTGTTTACCAAACAGCGGTTGAATAACTTTACCTGCTAATTTTGTATCATTTCTAACAGAGCTCGACTCGTGAGCTACACCTATAATAAGTATAGTAGTTGCAGGCTTAACGATATATTTTCCAAAAACATTTCTACTATGTATCAGAAACACATAGAGCATAGACGATAAGACGGTCAGAGGAATAAACATTTTTTCTTGAAAAAAGAAAAAGAAACAACTTGTCAAACCATGAAATTTTTTTTTTCCAAATTTATATGACTTTTTTTTAGGTGCGATCCCATTATGGTTTACACTGCGACCACCGCAAAAAAGATGTTTTTATTACCCAATAACTGTTATACCGTTTGTTTTATGTTTTATGATTCCATATATTGTAAATAGTTTTACTTTTTACTATCTCAAAAGTAAAATGAATAGTTTAGTAAGAGTCTTCTTTTGCTTGAATTTTCCTAATAGAAAAAAACATGTCTGAATATCCACTTTTAGAATATTGTAGCACGGGAAATAAGTTAATAGGTTATTTTATGACTAAAAATAATGTCGTAAAAAAGAAGGTTGTAGCACCGTAGACAAAATATTAATTTCTAGTGCACTTTAGTGCAATTTATTAAAAAAAATAAAGTTTTCGCATAAGAGTATTCTGAGCCTAAATAAATCCGTGTATCATATAGCCAATACAAGTATACCGTCTTTAATATAATCATTTTATGGAGGAAATTTTGCGCTAACTATAATATTGTTAGTTATGTAGTAATATTTATAGTCTTGAGATCGGCAATAATTAACCTTTTTTAAAAACACCAAAATAATGCTTACTCGTTTAAAGCAAATAATATAGTATTTTTTTGCTTTGTTTGGAAACTGGTTTAGTTACAGGTAAAAGCGATAGTTGATTGAAAAGGTATATCCGAACTATCATTGGCTTAAACTGGTAGGATGATATTGACTCTTAACAGCTCATCACTATAACTCAGTTTAGATACAACAAAAAAACAGAAATTCACGACAAAATCTTATTTTTAAGGTACTAATACAGTAGTGGCTCTATTTAAGGGTGTTCGATTTAAGGGCATGTTCTATTTATGGGTGTATTTCTCCAGGACACCTTCTTTCGTCCCCCGCTGTAATACCACTATTATCGCTAATAATCGATTTAAGGGTGGATTTCCTGAGAATTTCGGCCACCCTTAAATATAGCCTCTACTGTACTTATGAATAATAATACGCTCGGTATGTTGATGAAGATTGTATACTTCCTTCATATATAGCAATTTATCTCAAAGTTTGTGCTAAAAAAAAAGAAAGAGAAAAGAAAAAGAAATACAAATCGACATCGCTAATAGAAAATAAGCGGGGTGGGCGTATACAGTGTAACATTATGCAACACTATGGTTTTACCTTGGAAAAAATTATAATGACGATGTTAGTCACACATTTTCATATCTTTTAAAAAGAAAAGGTTATATTCAAAGAAGTAGTTTTGATGAGTTTTTCGTATTATGTGTACTACTGATGTATCAACGGAAGTCAGAAATAAAGAAACCCCTCAGCTCTTTTTATTTCTTATTACTAGCATCGATGAATAAGCTGAATATTATTTGTTTTACCCATTTTACTGAAGAGACGCTTTTGAAAAGTTTCAGTCTCTCTTCATTTGTGTTTCTACCAGAGTTGAATAGCCTTTGCAGTGCAGAAGGGTATCAGTTAAATACTGAAAAATGATTGGCTAAACAGATAAAATAGTGGCTTGATATCAGGTACCACCAACACTTCAGTAAACTTCTCTGTCTTGAAAAAATATCGAACAAAAGATATATCCTCTATTTCCTATAAAGACTGACGCTACCTCCACTTTACATATTTATCTATGAACGTGTACCTGTGGTAAATAAGGCATAAACTTAGCGTTTATATCGAAATTATTTTCTTATTTGTTGCTGCACTCTACAATGGACAGTTACATTATCGTTTATAATTCATTATTTTTGAATTTTGATCATAAATATACTTCTTACACGCGAATGAATAATATTAGGGGGCTGTATTAACATCGTTTGTACTAACGTTGTCTGTATATGTCTGTTTGTTTGGATAGTTTACGTTGCCTTTTTAAAGTGAAACACTATGATATTTGCAATTGCGACACTAGTTTATTTCAACTCTCAGCACTTGAATGAGGAAAGGGAGAGAAAAAGAAAGAGAAAATGTCGCTTCAAGAGTAGGTATAGTAATGCTAGTCTTTCTATTTCAATATTAGTTCGCACCTCTGACCCTTTAAAGTAAATTTGAGTTCGTGTTACTATAAACAAACTTTGCCTGTCGAATCCACTCCAGCAGGCCTATAAATACTCTGGTTTGTGAGCTCCAAAAAAGAAGTTTATTTTTACTCTTTCTTTGTTTTACATCTGTAAAAATAGTAGTATGGAAGAGGCATATGATATTCACCAACATACGCGCTGTACAATTTTTCGTAAGTTTTTTTTATAGATAATAGCTATGTTTTGGTTTTTTTTAAAAAAATTTCTTTTTTCGTTATATAGATATGGGAAGAACAGAATTTCGCATAGCTGCCGCTTCTACTTCTGCAAGATCCTTGGATGAAGAAGGTGTTTCATTAGAGTATGTATATTTATATGTTATTTCGAAATATAACGTTGCTCTTTAACAAGTGTATAATATAGAAAAGAAGCTTGTATCACGTATGATAAGCAGAAAATGAATGTATTAAGTTGGGGAGATGAAGAGTTCGAAAGTGATAGCGAAAATGATGTTCATATCGATAAATTTAAAGAGCGATTGTACCAAGTCTTTAAAAAGGATAGAGATAATTGGAACCAAGACGATATATTCTTGTTAAAAGCAGTATCGGATTTTATGCGTCTATTAATGAAAGAACTTATCGAAGAGGCAGATGAAAGGATTAAAGATGTAGAGGAACTTCACCACATATTTATTATTCCTTCCGAATGGGAGGAAGAAATGAGAGAAGTTTTGCTTCGGCCTTTATTTGTTCAAGCTGGTTGGATATCAAAGGATGATCACAAAGACAGACTCTTGTTCTCTTCCGAGCTGGAATGTATCTGCTACAGTATAATAGACCAGGACAATGAGTACTTCTATTTGGAAAGAGGAAAAAATACTATTGTTTGTAGACTCAGCCCCATTGAAGAGAATGAAATATTGATCAAGTTGGATTTAGTCTCAGTAGTAAATTCTCAGTTTGATTTTTCTGATGCCGTGAGATATCCTAAAGTTGTACGCTCTAACTCTCTATTTCTTACTATCGATAATATTACAGACGGTATAAAAGCATTTATAGAGACTGAGATACCTTTTGATATTCAAGAAGAAATCATACAAATCATTAAGAATGTCTCTTCCGCAAATATTTTATCCGATATGGTAATGCAACTTGGATTTATGGAAAACAAAGAATAGCAAATTAACAGTTTATTATAATAGGATGAAAAAGATAAAGCCATCCTTTTAAAGCAACCTTTGATTACGGATACAAGTAAATGGGAATTGAATAAACATCAAGAAATCTTTATGGGATCTATTTGTATTTTTAATATATGCGCAAAAATTGGTGAAACGAAGTTTAATAATGTAAAGACTTTACTCTTAAACGATCTTGTAAAGGAGTATGACATTGTGACATATTACGATAAATACTCTTCCGAAATAGCTACAGACAACAATCTATTAAAATGGTCAAAATATATGTTGGAATATAATCGAATTTCTTTTAACGCTAAAAATGTCACACATAAAAGTGATTGGTTTAGAAGATTGGAATATCAAGATATTGCAATAGGAGCTCTTCGATATGTCCTCGATGTTATTCGAAATTCTGATATTAACAGTAAGCCACGTATACTACCAGTACAAAATCGTATCTCTTCTTCGTCCATATTTCTAAAGTCAAAACCTGAGGCTATGATGAATATAGGTAAATCAACCTGTCACAATGTTGAACTAGTATTTTTTTTTTGAAGTATATTTGTATTGAAATTTTCATACATAGATATTTCGGTTAAGTCAACATTATTGTCGTTTTCACTTTTAGATGAAAATGGATTTGTCAAAGAGATCTGGGACCACGATTATTTTTTAACAGATAAAACGTAAGATATGAATACAATATTATACAGATTCCTATACTAAAACAATATTAGTTTACGATCTTTGGATTCTTTCTTTAGTTTTTCAGAGATAACAACGTTACATGTGAAGTATTCGTAAGTCTAGCAATATTTATAATGATTTCTCTACAGATATATATAAGCATATATTAACATATTACTCAGTTTTATTGCGTTTGTCGAAGATTACTTAATGGGTGATATTTCCTCTTTTTCTGATTTTAGAAGCGTAATAGAAATTAAAAATATACTGTGCAAAGATAGCCGTACCAAAGATGTCTTGTTATCAACACAACAGCCAATATATATCAAGGCTTTCATACTGCTCTACATGATTTATATAAAAGACGTCATAGCAAGCAAACTATCTACTATTGTAGATCCTAATACGAATATACAAATTGGATTCGCTGTTTCTATAGAAAAGGTGGTGTTAAGACGTTTATTTGGTACCGAGGAAGGTTTGAAAGACGTAATATATGCAAGTGGCCTGATACAAAGGGATGATAGCTCTAAAAAATTAAGAATTATCAGTCAAGGAAAAAAACTATTACCTTTAATTCAACAATCTTTGGAACTAAAATTCCCGCTCAAATCTTTTTTTATTGTGGCTCGATTTTATGAAGACTATGTACAGCTGACACTAAACCAAGTAGTGACTGAATTTAGTTTGGATGATGATCAAGAAGTAATTGTCATTACTGACAAAATAATTCATATTCCAAATATACATGACTCTTTATGCTTAAGCATGTGGAACAATATTGTGGAAGACAACAATCTAATTCAATTATGTGACACACATATAGAATATAATGAAAATGATCTATTAGAGATATTCACGTTAGAAAATCATGCAGAGTTTACGAACAATTTTAAACAGTATATCTTTGAAAATGTAAGAGTCAGATATTAGTTATTATATGTGTTTACAATTCTAATATCTATATTGTATAGAACCTCAGCCAGCCAACTAATGACGAATTTATCGTACAGTTAAGTGTCTCTTGTAACTGTAAAGTCTGTTTAACGGTTGACGATATTATAGAAGTTTCTTTCCGGCCTGTTTTACAAGATATTACATCTCTGTTATCCGCTTCATTGATAAATAAGAAATTCTTTGGAAAGTATTGGAATATTCAATATGTTTTTCAACTGATACACTTCAATTATAATACGCAACTCCAAGATGTCGTTATAAAGATGCTGAAAGAGATAACCGAAGACACTATGGCTGAACAAGGGGTTGACACACCTCACTATGTTATACCTAAAATACTAGATCAGCGTATGCAGCCTGTTCTTCAGCAACGAACATTCTTATATAAGGAGTTCCAAGTAGGTGCTTTAAACCACGTTTACAGCGACAACTATGGGGTTAGATTTTATAAGACCAATGGGGACACACATCTTACATATAAAAGTAACTGGTCAGATACAAAAATCTTCTCAATTGACAAGGAAAAAGGACTTCTACTTTTCAAAAAGGGGGATAAAATAGGTGATTTCCCAACAAACCGAGTATACTATTTGAATTTGAAAGATCAACCTGATGGAAATGGTCTTCATATGCGTAAGTAAATGATTAAGAAAAGTGTTTCGTAGCTTACGTTTTACTTGAACATAGAATACTATAAGCTTAAAAACCTTGATGGTTTAAAGCCTGATGGTATAATTAGTTTAGAAGATATATCGGAAAAGATAGATGGACCTTGTCTTTACAGCTCTAGAGAAAAAATTAAAGCAGGCCAGGATATATCTGTTATGGTTTCTATAGTTTATGAGGCCGATGTTTCCTCCCTCTCTGTCACAGTCAAATTAACTGGTGAAGAGACAGGCGACAATAATGTACAAGAACACGCACAGCCAATGACTTTGGATCGGTTTTAGAGAAATATTTCTAACATGTTGCTAATAAATTATAGATTTTGATACTTTCATAATAAAATTGGCATTATAGTTTGTAAAAGTGTATAGGGGGGATGGGTCTAAGATTTTCTGTATCTGGTATAATACTATTATACGGAGTAATGATGTAAAAGTAAAGGGTGCTTTATTCACTACCAAAGAAAATGCAGGAATGTGTACACTTTCAAGCAATATAATCAACTGCGGCCATGTATATTTACATTAGCAATCAATAGCCTAAAAAAATAAATGATTGTCAACAAAAGGAATAACTAACAATGGGGGGGTTTCATTCAATATTACTATGTGTCATTTTAATACATAGCTCTGCACTATTTAATTGATAACAGTAAAATTTTAATAGAACCTAAAATGATTCTAATGTTTGAGCTCTTGCAAAAAACGATACTCAACATATTTTTTCGCAAAATAACTTGAACAGGTTCAAAACTATTTAAAGTGTTACAATCCATCATTGTTCATCCATTAACCTCTTTAAAATACTTTTGTTTTTACTCAAATTTTCAGTTGAACGAACATTAAATGAGTTGATCATAAAAATGAAAATCTAAAAAAAAACAAAAAGTATGTTTTTAATTTTTTTATTAAAGACATATTTAATACAATTATTTATTAAAACTGCTAAAATTAGCAGTAGTTTCTTATGTACATGCGAGTGGCGTTTAAGCTGCGATATCTCAATGAGCTTTTTTCAGTGGCAGTATACATATAATTATCCCGTCCACTGTTCGATTTCGTTCCAGATTTCATCCATCCTTAAATAGATCTGCTACTGTACTTAATCTAAACTAAATTAATCAACGGTAACCTATGAATCAATGAAACAAAGAGACAATGATGGAAATTAAGAGCGTTTGTAAAAGCTGAACGGTAAATAAATAAACATGATATAAAATTATCTTATAATTGGCGTGAAGTGTCTCAGAGTAAACTCTTCTTTTTTTTAAAACCTTCAAAAAAGGTAAATTAAGGGCGGCAAACTGAGTTGAAAATAAAGCAAATAATGGGGAAGCCACAAATCAATACATTTTTATTTTCTCACAAAAATGCTGAAGTCGGGTCAAAGATCAAAGAGACAACGCAAATCGGCGGTTTTTTAAAAACTTTATATGCGTCAAAACTACAGACACTCTCACAGTACGAGGGAAGGTTAAAATTATTGCAATGAAAAGGTTGTACCTTTTTTAGGATAATCGTATATCCTGATTAACATATTTTAATCGTGATCTCTTTATTTCGACTGCAAATTACCTAAAACGTATACAAGTTTTTGTTCCTTATCTTGAAAATACATACTCAAAAGATCGTTAGAATAACTGTTTAAAAGAAGTTTCTTATTTAGCATGATGTTTATATAATGCTAGTTAAAAAATATGATGTAAAAACCTAATCTCAAAAACTTTTTTCTTTTTCGAAAAGTGCACCGATTTATTTTCGAGATATACACCAAAATTTTCCAACTGGGAATGGAATGACTTATATCACAAATATGCCTATTGAATATTGGTGATCGACAGGAGAAATGAGCATTATGTGGCTTTAATTTTTTAAGGAATAACCCGCCACCCATCTCTAAATAAGCTGCTATGTACGATCAAATTTTGGGATAGCGAGGTAGAAAGAAAAATAATCTTATACCTTCTACCAACTTCTATTTTATTTACTTTACTAGTCTTTAAAATGCAATGGTTGTCTTAAAAAAAAAAAGAGGGTAGAAACTACTTATTGGAAAACTTCTCACCACTGGAGTTTTTTTAAAGTTGATATCACTGTAGTTCCTATTTCGCGATGATACCAAAAATATTCAAAATAAGAACAAACGTGATTACGAAATTAATTTACGTTTACGACCGAAAGTAACCTTCATCATTTCAATTCTATTTATGTAGTGTATACTCTTTTAAAATCGATTAGACTAGATTAAAAAATAAATAACAACAAATAATTCCACTGAGTATGAGTACTACAGTCTCTTAAATTTCCGTATCAGTCTACCATAAAATATTTTTATTTATCATATACATATATTTAACCCCTCGTATTCCAACCGTTAGCAGTAGCCACAAGTTCAGCTTCATGTTCATATGTCTGTAATGTATTGTCTAAAATTTTCACGGCGGCTGCAAGTGCCATAGCATCGCCTAATACATTAAATGTTAGTAAAATATATATATATATATATATATATAACATTTCTTAGAGGCACGTGTTACCTTGTTGTTGAATAAAATTGATACGATATACACGTTTCTTTTGCATTGTTTGGAGTTGAAAGATTTCCAATTTAAAACGTAAGAGGACTGGCTTTACATCTATATAATATTTTAAGTGACAAGATTACATATGAAGTGTATATTCAAAATACGTACGATGTGGTAGCTTCATTTCACCTTTTCGTCTAATTCTACCTTCGGGATCTTGTCTTTCGTTGATCGATCCTTCCATATACTAAAAAAAAAAAGAAGGCGAAAGAATATGTAAATAAACATACATCTGCGGTGAAAATATAAACTACCTCTTCTATAACTTGAGATATCTTCCCAATAGCTTCTCTCTCGTCTCTTGCTTCACATTCTAATGAACACACCTTGGGTTGTTTAAAATGAAACAAACCCGGTAACCAAGACGAAAGCTTGGGACTAGATATCGTATTATTTGGCTCCATTGTTGGTGGTGGTTGCGCTCTTAAGTTTGATGTTCTTTGTTGTTTATCATAAATGGGAGAATTTAATAAAGGTACTTGCGATGGGTCTCTCCAAACTGAAGAACTTGCTTCGATTGCTTTTCTATCAAAAATGGGTTGTTGTTGGGGCAGAGATAATCGATGGTTATTAGGCTCAACTCGATTGGTATGATTTCTTTGCCACATGTGCATAAATCTATTTAATTTCGAGTCTTGTTGCTGCTGTTGTGGCGGTGGTACAGGTGCAAACGAACCTTTGCGTGCATATTGATGGGTATTATGATTATTAAGAGCACTACTGGCTGGTGCTCTAGGAGATAGCATGTGATTAACGTTCATATGTTGTTGTGGCTGCTGCGGTGGCGCAGTGTATTGTGGTATGGCATAGTATGGGTTGTAAACTGACATCGGTTCGGGTGCATAATTTGTATTTGATCGACTTTGTACTGGAGAATTCCTATGAATTACATTAATAAAACACATATATATACCCTAACTAAACGAATGAGGCTTACCACATGCTTTGTCTACGTTGTTGTACAGGAGTAAATTGCCAGCGCTGTTGATTTAAGTCAAACATTTGATCTGATCGTATAACAATAGGTTTAGGAGGAACGGGTGGCGGACTATCATCTAATTCTTCTTTATCTGGAATAACTGGTTTTAAAGTAATATTGGGGGGAGGCTTTGTAGCTGAAGATTGTGAGACAGTATGGTGTTGGATTCCAGGTGTCATGTGTGGTGCATTTTTCTCTCTATCGGCTAATTTACTCATCATTTCATTTAATCCTGGGAATGGTTCTTTTCCTTCCGATACGGCACAAATAGTAGCTGGGCGACGACGCTTAGCAGGTGAAGCTAGTGAGCGTGAATCATCGTCTCGTTCTGTCTGCCAATATGAATTTGCGTGTCTTTGAAGTAAAACATATGTTACTTTTTGCATATTATACCTACAAAAAAAAAATTTTAATAACTCTTGGGATCGTATACACTTTTCCATTTATATTTTACAAACCTACTCAGAATTTAATAGAGCACCAATCACTTTTTCGGCAGACAAATCTGTCCATAATACTTTCAAAGTTTCCAAAATTCTATCGTCGATTTCTGCTGCATTTGCTACGGGTCTTCCGATCTCTGTAGCAGTTGGAGGATCAGGTAAAGTTGTTAAATTTGGGGGAGGATCTACAGTAAACCAAGGGTGGTTTTGTACTTGTTTCATCTAGATTCGAATTTTTTTTTTTTAAAAAAAAAATCAGTTTTGGTACATAAATAGCAATCTAGTAAGAACATACCGTAAGACGTTTAGCGGGATTGATCACTAAAATTTTTGTAATTAAATCTCTTGCTTCATCGGATAAGTGGTCAGGTATTTTGTACTTTCCAACCTTGACTTTATTTAATAACTGCCTAATGTTATCATCATCAAATGGTAAATGCCCACTTAATAACGCATACAGAATAATCCCGCAAGACCAAATATCAGAAGCCGAACCATCATAAGGAATACCCTAAATAAAGAGTTATTTTTTATGCAAAGAAAAAAAAAAGACAAAAAAGTAAATTACATTCACAATTTCAGGGCTTGCATAATGTGGAGAACTATAATAAATTAAAATTAGTTATAATAATAATTAACAGACCTATAACACTATCTACTTTACCCACAACTTGTTTCTAGTAAGGAACCAGTAGGTTGTAATGAAGCCATGCCGAAATCGGCAATCTTAATATTTTTTTCTCGATCAAGTAGTAAGTTTTCCGGTTTTAAATCTCGATGACTATAATAAAAAAAAAATTAGATTGAAGGGAATAGAAGAACTAGGTTTTTTTTTTTTTACCAAATTAAATGTCGATGGCAATAGTCAAGTCCAATAATAATTTGTTGAAAGTACTTTCTTGCTTCTTGTTCAGATAACCTTCCTTGAGAAACTAAATACTCGAATAATTCTCCGCCCTGAACATATTCTAATACCAAGTACCTAATAAATAATAGAACATAAGTACGTATATTATGTTGTTGGAAAGGGATCAAGGTTTTACAAATTAGGTGAATCAGACAAGTCAATGACGTCTAATAAGCTCATAATATTAGGGTGACTTATCAGTTTCATAACTGCAATTTCTCTTTTCACGGCCTTTTCAACAGAAGCATTGGCAGCCAAGTGTGATTTAGATATAATCTTTATAGCGACTTTTTCTCCTGTCACTTTATGAATACCAATCTTTACACGACCTATTTAACAAAAATTAACAGGTGCACCTAGTTAACTTTTGTGTGTTTTGTACCTGAGGAACCTCTACCCAATGTTTTTCCAAGCCAGTAATCGCCGACATCTTTTCGACGTCTGTTGCCAGGAGACATGATAGGTGAATTATGCTTGTTGCTATGTGGATATTTCGCTAAAGCTCTTCTTTGTGGTGATGGTGATGCCATTGTATCTATTAGTGTCATAGTATAAAGAAGAAACTGATTTTTTTTAAAAAAAAAGAGAGGGACAAGAAAAAAAAAAAGGGGAAAAATGTATATATATATATATATATTCGATGGTCGAAATGAAGATAACTTATCCTCGGACAATAATTATTAACCTTTTCTAATTTTGACACAGTACAGAAGGAATGTGCTTTTACCAGCATTTTAATCCTACCGCCTTTGCAACGTCATTTCATTCTGTAGTCACATATTAAAAAATAAACACACCTTTTTTTTTTCTTTGTTCTTTTTCTTGTTTAATTAACCACACTACCATGTTTAACAAGGCTGCGCGATTAGCAAAATGTCTTCAATCACAAACGACTGAAAAAGTGATAGTTCAAGATAAACCATGTAACAACCCTCCATTCGATAAATTTAACGCCTCATGTCGCGGCTGTGAAGAAGAAGAGTCCTGTAGTTTTATGGGATTAAGAGGATTTAAAGTATCTAAAAAAACCGGAAAGCTTTTACATGGACCTTACTTTCCTCCAACCAAAAAGTACAACCCATTACGACGATTGAAAAGCTTACGTTTCAATACCGAACCCCCTTCTCAAAAAGCACCTTCCTATGCCATGAATAAGATCAAGTCGGCATTTCATAAAATACTGTTACGGCAAAAGGATGCACTCAGTAAGGACTTCTTAAACGCCCCTATTCGGCGCGAAAATCCCGAAGGGTATAGACATTTCTGTGATTCGTGTTATACCAGTTTGTTTAACTATCACTTTATATGCTCTACTTGTGCGCTTGAGATTTGCCCCGAGTGTTTTGACAAATTAAGTACCACAACTTCCGATGATGCTTTACTTGACTGCATAAAAGGAGACAAACATTTAAAAGAGGAATTTGTTTCGGTTTCAAAGCTTCCTAGTGATTCAATGAAACAATTAATTCGAACTACAACACCTGAGCCTATTATCTCTGATGGTGAACAATATACCAATACACATAATGAAACAGTTGATAATAACGACTGCACTAATAGTAAATACAACAATCAATATTCAAGTAACTCTGATGTTAAGAATACCTTCAGCAGTGCTGATATTCAATGTACAAACAATAATGAAAATGATACAAACAAAAATTCATCCACAGGTACCATATATATATTATAATTATTTATACATACGTCTATTATTTATTTAACCAACCCTTATTTTTTTATTTTTTTTTTTTTAGTAAATAATGCATATCAATCTGAACCTGTTTCTACCCCTATTCCAGATCATATCCAAAATAATTATATCAATACACCTAATTATATTCAACAGTTTGAAACTTTATATTATAATTCTCTCACCAATTCAAATACCTGCTCACAGCAAACGCAAATAAACTCTATCCAAGACGACATGAATGTTGATACATTAGGATTCGGAACTGGGAACATGTTTGAGCCATGTTATATAAACAATATCAAGTTTATTCATACTGGTGACTCTGGTACGTACGTACTTCCAAGCGCATTGTGTTCCACAAGAGATGCAAACTGCCAAGTTTCGAGCTCTAATGACGGATTAATGAAACTTCCGCCCGAACTTTTTTATGAAAGAATATTCTTTAACCAAGTAGCAAGTGGTAGTAAGCGCCCTCCTCAGGCTGATTTCAGCTCATCTAATATGATCCAAAAAAAGCGACGCGGTATCAATAACAATTATTCCTATTGCCATTATTCTAATATATCAAGCGGTAATTTATATACGAATAGGATTCATCAAGATAATCACTACAACCAAGTGTATCAAGCACCACAACCTATTCATTTCACGCCACCGTATCACTTGCTCAATAACTCTGAAGACTGTGAATTATACAATGGCTTCTCAGGCTATACAGGACCTAAAGAAGGATATGCTCCAAGAGCTATAAAAACTCCAAAATCACGTCGACCTTCTGCACAGCAGGTGCCAGCTCATTTATCTCCAACTAATGCGTTGCCTCAAGAGCCTTTATTATCACCGGTACCCGCACGACACCAAGCATTTTCCTCATCAACCACGCCTGCTTTGTCCCAACCTGCTGCGCGCATGCTTCATATTTCAGCCTCTGCCTTAACGCCAGAATCATTTCGCGCCCACTGGCAAACGCACCAACCGGCCATGATATCCGAGTCCACCACCGGCAGTATAATAAGCTGGACACCTGAGGTGTTTGAAACTCTCTGCGCCAATGAAACATTGGAAGCCACCGACATTGATCGACGCACGTTCGAAGTTTCGGGTAAGGATTACTTTGCAGCATTTTCTGACCGCGTAAAGCGTAAAGAACTTTGCTCGGCATTGGGAAGCACGGAGGTGCTCAAGATCAAGGATCTTCCTCCGAACAAGTCGTTGAAGGACAAGTACCCTGGTCTTTATCAAGACTTTATGAAGACGCTGGTAACCCCCGAGTACTGCACTGCAGACGGGTATTTCAATTTGGCCAACCGATTGCCAGAGGAGTACTTGCCTCCTGATTTGGGGCCTAAGCTCTTCATCTCCTACGGTAGCGACGAAGGTGGAAATACCGGAAGGACGAACCTACACTGTGATATGACTGATGCTGTTAACGTCATGTATTATGCTGACAATAACACATCCAAGGCCGTACCTGTTGCTTCCGCTCTTTGGCACATCTTCCCGTACGAAAGCTTCGAGAAGGTAGGTTCGTATATCGCTGGTCATAAGGAAATAGGGTCACTCCACCCTATCCTTGACCATGCTTTCTATCTTGGCCAAGATGATTTGAAAGCATTGGAACAAGAGTACAACGTTGTCCCTTTCACGTTGTATCAAAATCCTGGTGATACGGTGTATATCCCTGCTGGTTGTGCACACCAAGTCACAAATTACAGCAACTCGATAAAGTGCGCTTACGACTTTATCAGTCCTGAAAATGTTGACCGAAGTGTGTACATCTCCGAGTGCTTTAGATCTTTGAAGAGGGAGGACAAACTCCAACTTCCTACGACTTTGGCGTTTGCTTGGACAAGTTTAAAATCAGATGAAATTTAAACTTTTTCATCTTTTTTTTTTTCATACTTGTTTTTATTATTTTATATGCCTTTCTTTTTTTATTAATATATTTTTCTTTAGTTGTTAAAAAAGTTTCTTGGTTTGGTCTTTTTCAATTTTTGGATGTCAAACGCGAAAGTACTTTTTTTTAAAAAAAAAAAAAAAAAAAATAGCCATTGTACTGGAGAATACTTTTTAGGTTTAGGGAGAGGGGATAAACCTTTAGAGCTTTCCAGACAGATCCAGGAAAATAAGTAGCAATGTATACTCAAACTCACTATTTTATACATGTCCCGTTTTCGTTCCAATAGCTTTAAACCCCCGCTTTTTTTTGTTTAATTCGTATTAATTTTTGACGTTTTTGTATTTAAAGTAAACAAAAACAAAAACAATGACGAAAGGCATACCTGCATTCTGAATAAATTAAAAATGCAGAGAAAGTTTCTGCTTTATATAAGTTACATTTGCAAATAAAGTTCACAATTAAATGTATAAGCTTTTTGACACAAAATGCGCTAATTTTAGCTTTTGTATGTCACTTGGGGCTAAGTTTTATGTATGCCTCAATGTGTGTTACAAACACAAACATAGCCTACAGTGAATATTTCTTTAAAAATAGATTTGAAAGTATGATATTTTATTATAGGATTTAATGTAACAAGTAGGCGAAGGAGAGGAAGAGAGAAGAAAAAAAGGGGTTTCTATTTTAAATGGAAGGATCTATAAAGGAAGAAAGGTTAATTTCGTGTTGTTATCTTTTTATTTTTTACGACTTACATCCAATAACACCACAAGCAATACGGCCACCAGCGTTACCAGTTGAGTTGGATAAAGGAGTTCCACCTAAACCAAGATCATCGACATCTTCATGAACGACAATACCACGACTATATATCAGAAGAAGGAAAAATGTTACTATAAAGAATTTATAAAAGTAAAAAAAAAAAAAAAGACTTACCCAATAATAGATTTTTTACCACACAATTTCAAAGAATGTGTTGTGAAATTAAGGATAGCAGTACCATCTTCTTGAGCAAAAATGTTACCAAAGTCACCAACATGTCTGGTTTCAGCTTCAGGACCACCGTGAGTTTCATTATGAGGATTGTAATGAGGGCCAGTAGAGATACAACCTATCAAAATGTAAGGTTTAGAAGTTTAGTTAATTTTAACTTTTTTTATTATTACCATTAGAAAGATCACCGAATTGATGGATATGAAGACCGTGATCTCCAGGAGTTAAACCAGTAATGTTGGCATACACCCAGGTAGGGCCATGCTTGCTTTCTTGACTGAAGCTAATGGTACCAGTAACTTCCGAGTTAGCAGCGGAGACATAGGCAATAGCCTTTAATTCCTGGGCAGAGATAGAGGAAAAGGCAGAGACAAGAAGAGAGGTAGCTAAGGCAAGAGTAGAGAAATGCATACTAGTTAAAATTGAGGAGAGATATAAAATAAAGAAAACTAAAGAAAAAAGAAAAAGAGAGTAAAATGATACATTGCTTTATATACTATTCAAAAAAAAAAAAAAAAAAAAAAAAAAAAAATACGGGTCAACTCATCCCCTGTTCTACCCAAAGAGGTAAGGCAATGCTGATCAATCAATTGTGATTATAGACGATACAGCTTGTGTTGCGTATAAAAAAGAAGCAGGATAATAAAAGATCCTGCTGGCAGTTTATTACCCAAGGATTAAATTAAACTCCATCGGAATTAAGCTAGTAACGTTGTTTGATCAGATAATATTTACGAGGAGTTTTATAATATTGAATAGGCTAAAATATACAATCTGATAAAAAAGAGTATATCTTTATTTTTTTTATTGTTGTATAAAAAGTATATGTAAAGTTCTAAACTGGATCACACCAGTTATTCACGGGTAAACAAGAAAGGTATTTACAGTTGGGACAGATCTAAGGTAAAAAATATTAATATTAAAAAAGGGTCATTTTCTCTATATTTAGTCAATTAACTTACTTTGCTAGGATCTTCTGCTGAGTAAAATTCGCGAATTGAAATAGCAAATAATACAATTAAAATGACCAAAGCCACTGCACGTACGATCCAAGTAGCGATTTTAACATTTCTAGTCGCACTTGGTCGCATTGGTGCTACCACTAAGCCGATAAGAAGACCTGTAGCAAATCCGCCTATAAAAAGATAGATTAGTAAAAAAAAAAAAAAAAAAAACTTAGCCTCCTTTTTTTTTCACTCAGAAACTTACCAATATGGGCAAAATTATCAAGACCGGGTAATAAGCCTAATACAAGTGAAATAATGGTAACCATTAACAAACCCATTAAATCTCGTACAGGGTTTGGTAAAAACTTCCAGTTCACTAAAACATCAATAAACATATAGCCAATCAAACCGAATAAGGCACCTGAACAACCAGATGAAGCGCTCAAATTTTGTGATAACATGGCTGATAACACAAAGCCCCAAATACCAGAAGCCATATACAAGACCACATAACGAGGTGTACCTAACGCACGCTCAAGATCAGCTCCTAGTCTTAAATGTGTCATCATATTGATAAGAAAATGAATTACACCAGCATGCATAAAAATAGGTAAAATCAATCGAAAAGCTTGATCAGGTATGCCGGTACTGCCAAATCCACCATTTCCACACAACTCTTCCAATGTACACGTAGAAGCGTCATCTGCATAACAGTTACCGATCAATGTATCTTTAGGAAAACTTGGTACTGGTCTTATGCAAGGTGTAAACCGTGCGCCTATATTTACTAAAACCTGTAATAAAAAAAAAAAAAAAAAAAATTCAATTATCATTTTCTCAGCCCGAAAATATATTGTTATTTTTTTACCTGAAAACTTGGACCGATCATTGGATTAAACGGGCTTGTTTCAATCACACTGCCTGTTAAATTGTGGAATCTAACAAACTCGTAAATCAACATAGCAGCCATGGCAATAGCAGATAAGTAACTGAAAATAGGTGTTTGAATAGGCCCGATAAGCAACCTTAAATAAAGTGGTCTATTGTATCCATGGGGTAATAATTCTTGTTGTTGTATTAAAGGATATTGAGGACCCACAGGTGGTGGTGGACCACCATAATAAGGTTGTTGTTGTAGAGGTGGACCACCAGGATAAGCTTGTTGCTGTTGTGGAGGTGGATAATAAGGCTGACTACCTGGTGATGGTGGTGGCATACCGTGGTTATAATAAGGTTGTCCTGGAGGAGGAGAAGGGGTAGAATAATAACTAGCGTTCTGAGGGACAGGAGTACCGGAAGGAGTTGGTTCACCTGAATTTAATCTTTGAAAGCCTTTTGAATCACGTCTTTGCATTTCATGAGCGTCATTATGCGCAGGAGGTAAAGGTGGTGAAAATGTCATGTCGGCTGGTATGATTGAAGGCGATCTAGAAGATATTTGTACTCGATTAGTACCTGAATCTTCAACATCTTGATCTTCCAATAAAGGTTTTTTATTGTCCATATATATATTATTTCTCTCTCTCTTTCTAAATAAGTGAAAGGAAACTATAGGAAAAGAAGAAGAGAGTAAAAAATGTTGTTACCTTGTTTTATATATGTTTACTGTTAGATCAGCCTATTCCACTAACAAACTGGTGGAAAAAAAGAAGAAAAAAAATCTATTTTTGGACCAAAAAGTGTTCCTATCCGCCTCTAAAACGTCACATGTGCCAAGAAACAAATATATTTCTGGAGTTGTACAGAAAATATTTCATGACAGAACTTTTCCTTTATAACATGAAAGGGGAGGGCTTTTATACCTTTATTGTTCTTATTTAGGTCACCATTGTTTTGGTATAAATAACACTAGTTATTTTATACGCCACATTATGCTACTTTATTTTTTCTTTCTCGACCCGCTGCTGATTCATTTACTCTTCTTTGACTGTAAATTCGGGTAAGTGCTTACGTAGAATACATACTCGATTTGTACATTGATCCTGATGTGACGATACCCAAGTTGCAGCTTTAAAATACTTTCTAGTTAGGCCAGCGATTTAATAGCCACACAAAGTATCTATTTCAAGAATGTCTCTATTTATATCTGTGGCAGTCAATCTTATAAAACGAACATTAATACTAGATATTTGCTGTAAAGTTTATATCTAGTTAAAGTTACTTGTCGCTCGATTTATCTTTTTGTATAGAAGCTTGTCTTGAAAGAGTTATGTTTTTTTTTATAACTACATTAAGCATACTCGATTTAACTTTATAACATAGCGCGACAGATTCGATACTAATCGATAGAGTACTTTTGCCACATGGCATTTTTTTTTTCTAAAAGAAAAAAAAATTTATATCAGAAAGAAAGTGAAAAACTAGTGTTATCGTGAATTATACCGTATGTTATTTGTTTATATATATTTAACGGGTTTCAATTAACCCCAAAAGAAGTTTTAAATAGTGAGCCACTATTTTTTATTTACTAAAATATAATATAAATTACGATATCAAGTATTAACATATTTTCATTAAGGCTGATGGCAGTGTCAGGTATAATATCTACTCCCAGCGATTTTAAGAAGGATCTTCAAAAACTAATAATTTTTGATAAAAAAAGAACGGGATCCCCCCCCCCTTCTCTGCAGCGGGTAATGGGCTCCGTATTATCTTAACGATTCACATGCGCTGAGAATACGTTTTTTAAGTGGTACAAATTGTTCAGAATTTCCATAAGATCTTATAATTTATAAAAAGAATGAAAAAGTTTTTTATTTTATTATTGTGACTTCACTCCCAAAGGTACTATGTTGATCTGGTACTGTAGGATACTTGCTTGGAGAGTTACC
Source organism: Thamnidium elegans (assembly GCA_025201345.1). Taxonomy (NCBI): domain Eukaryota; kingdom Fungi; phylum Mucoromycota; class Mucoromycetes; order Mucorales; family Mucoraceae; genus Thamnidium; species Thamnidium elegans. The sequence goes on along the minus strand of JAIXMG010000006.1, from coordinate 676,198 downwards.
ATATTCTACATCATCTTCTTTATTATATCTTTCTGAAGACATGGCATGATTTGCTGTAGAAGATTCGCCTGTTTTTCTTGTTGACAATTGAACTGAAGTATTAGGTAATTTAGCTGACAGATAATCAATTGCCCACTTGGGAGGTGGCCATGTATAGAGCAAGTTCTCGATAAATCGAAGAGCATAATCTAAAGCTAAAAGTGTTGGGAAAGCATCCCAAGTGTTCATGACAAAAAACCAAATGTAGATTACACCATAAAGAAAGTACCAAATATTCTGGATTAGATAAAACCAAATCTATAAAAAAATAAATATACTTATCTTAATTACACATACACAAAAAAAAAAAAAAAAAAAAAATTGTAGTTACCCCCAATGCTGTTGTTCTAGAGTAGCCATCATTGACACGATTCTTTTTCCAATAAATAAGAGGCATGAATGTATAGGTAAATACTGAACTATCGCCAATAAGTGCTGCAACTACACCTGCAATAAATGCTCCTTGTAGTGGGAAATGTTGCTCTCCATCATGATTAACAGCCATAATAATTATTTGAACGAATAATAAAATACAAGTGATAGTTAAGAAAACTATACCAACAACAACTAGGTAATGCTTCCAGTCGCCGTCACCTCTTCTTAATCGATAGCCGACGTCCAGTAACATAAAGAAATGGATTACGGTCATCAATAAAGTAGAGATAAGGTATACCATAGAATTGGTTCGATATGATACATATCCTTCAATTTGTAACGTAGCAATTACAGAAGCAGGTAATGTGAGTATGCTGTAGACTAGAATAAAAATTCTTAATTTGTTGGGATGTTTAAACACCTGATATGCTATTAAAATAGAAGCAATAGCGCAAAACGTGGTGCTGACGATATGTCCAGGTAATTCTGATGACATTATATATGTTTAATATTAATAATTTAAGGGTATGTTTTGGTATATTATATGTTTTTAAAAAAGATTCATTCAAGAAAAAAAAAATATATATATAAAAAAAAAAAAAAAAGAGGTGATTTCACAATGAAGAAAAAGAGAAAGAGCAAATAAGAGTTAGTTTATAAGAAAGATTATTCTTTTCGTGCTCCCAGAAAATATAAAATCTAACTCCATTGGTGCGGATTAAGTTTACTATTAGTTAATAATCAGCTTGATATTTATTTTACATCAATAAACTGCCATACCATGTGTTTTTTGTGTACCCAAAGGTTTTTTAATACAAAAACGCTGGATATAAATGTCAAAAAAAGCTTGATCGGTTACGAATGATTGTACTTCCAAAACTGTAGAGCGGGGTTCAACTTGAACCCTTTTACTAGTTCCTTAAATCTCGCTTTTAACCATAATTATTTTATTGTTACTTTTTTAAAATAATAACAAATGATTGCCTCTTTAATATCGCGTCAGTTCGTGTTTAAAAGACTACTTGGCTCAAATAAATCTCATCGTCGTTGGAGCGGGGATACTAATCTTTTTTCTCATAATTATCACTTTGTCACACCAACTCAATTACGTTGTTCCTTTTCTACAACACTTGCTCGTTATAACAATATGCACCCACTTGACGATTCAACTGTTGAATCCTTTTTTATTCCTGGTGCCAAAGTATTTGACAGATACTTTGAGTGTCCTTTAGGTAAACTCTCCCCTCCAACAAAAAAAAACTTATGCTGAATACACGTACCTTTTCTTTCTTTTTTTTTTAATCATCTTTTTATTAGATTACGAAAATGAATCTTCTAGTTCTAAACTCAAAGTTTTTGCTCGTCATCTCGTTCCTGTTGACAAAGTCTCGTCTATGAAAAAGATGCCTTTCTTTCTTTATCTGCAGGTAATATAAAATTTCTATCTATATAACGCATTTTCTCACAATTCTTAACTTTTTTATCAGGGTGGTCCCGGGTTTGAATGTGCTTTACCTGGAAGTGGTACAGCTGGATGGATTAAAGTGGCGTTTGAAAAGGGATACCAGGTCCTTTTGCTCGATCAGCGCGGTACCGGCCTCTCGTCTCAAATCTCTGCCGAGTCCCTTGATACACTGTTCGAAACTGATGAAGAAAAGGCTGATTATTTGACTCACTTTCGCGCTGATAGCATCGTTCGAGATTGTGAAACCATTCGTAAGCAATTAACTGAAGGAAGATCAAAAGATGATGAGCAACGTATCACCTTATTAGGTCAAAGTTTTGGTGGCTTTTGCATCACCACTTACCTTTCTTTATTGTAAAAAGTCCCCCTGTATGCTTATCTATAATTTATATAAATAACTAAATGCCTCTTTTTTTTTTTTTTTTTTGCGTCTAGCCCTCAATCCATTCAACATGCTTATATTACAGGCGGCGTTCCTCCTTTAGTTGATACTCCCGATAAAGTCTATAGAGCCTTGTATCCCCGTATTTTAAAAAAGAATAAATTATATTACAAGAAGTTTCCTCATGATGTTGCTCGTGTGAGACAAGTTCATGAATTCCTTTCTAACAACAAGGTGACTTTACCTAACGGTGGTACTCTCTCTGTCCGTCGCTTCTTGCAATTGGGCATTGCCTTTGGTGGTTCTGGTGGTTATGATTCACTTCATAATATCGTTCAAGCCGCCGCTTCAGATCTTGACCGCATTCAGAAATTAAGTTACCGCACGCTTAATATGATTCAAGAAAGTCAAAGTTGGGATGCTAATGTTATCTATGCTATTCTCCATGAAGCTATTTACTGTCAAGCCAACCAATCTAGTCGCTGGTCTGCTGAACGTTTATTATCTGAAGAGCCTTTCTCTACTGATTTCCAATGGCGTCTTGAAGACTTGAAGCCTGATCAGCCTGTATATTTTACTGGAGAAACCATTTACCCTTTTATGTTTGATGATTTCGCTGAATTAAGACCTTTGAAGCACATTGCTGATTTGCTGGCCGAAAAGCGCTGGGGTCAACTCTACGATACAGAGGCCTTGAACAAGCTCGATGGTCCCTTAACTGCCGGTGTATCTTACTTTGATGACATGTAAAGTATATATAATGGATACTTAAATAGGAAACAATCCTAAATAACCGAAACTTTTTTTTTATCCTTAGGTATGTTGATAGAGAATTATCTGAACATACTGCTGGTGAAATCAATGGCTTTCAACAATGGATTACAAATGAATTTGCCCACAAGTAAGTTGTCTAACCTTCCTTGGTTTTATATAAAAACTCTAATTCTTCTTCTTTTTCTTTTTCAAGTGGTCTTCGTGCTGACCCTGAAAGAGTATTGTCTTATTTGATCAAACTTGCCAGAGGTGACGAAGGATACAACCGTTAGTGCGCGGGTGTAACCTTGAATTAAAATGAAAAAAAATTAGTGGTTGCACATCCATGCGTTACCATCATTTTAATCTTTTTTTTTTTCGTCCTGTTACATTTTATTTTTAAAAAGATTTATTTATATATGTGTATCAAAAAATATTTTGCAATTAGCTTTTACCCCGTAACGAATGTGCCGCACTACATAAAGATAATCTAAAACGAGTCTTTGGAATGTATGTAATGTACTGTCAGTTTTATACATTTTAATTCTTTGTATTTTCGATTTTCGTATTGTTCAGAATTTAGAAAAAAGGAAGACGGCTAAACCCCTTTTTATTGTTCATAATAATCGAACTAAAAAAAAAATCGCCTCTTTAACGAATTAGAGTGCATTACGATTATATAATTAACACTCTTTTACTACGCTCACTATTCTATAATTGAACATTGATCAGCTTTACTGATGGGGGCTTCTTGTCTCTCCTTTAAACACGATTTGCGACTATTTATTTGATTCTGATCATAGTAAATAAATACCAATGGGAGCATTTCCTGACACGAAGCATTTACTATTCATTCTCAGCGTCCATATGATAACGAGATAATGCTTTTGGTAACACTGCAAATATTTAAACATTTAGAAAAATAAATGAATTTATCACGTTGAGAACGTATGAAGTTTTAAATCTTCAGCTGTGAATCTCGATAGTATACGACACGCTTTGTTCGATAATAATAAAAATTCAACTCGTTTGTTTCTAGTTTTAACATTGTTTAAGTCTATCTGTTTATTTCTTCTTTTGTTTTAGAGATAATCGTAAAAGTATGTATTGAGTCTTTCTTAGCCTTCTTTTGTAGGTGGGAAAGCACGTTATTTTGAGTACTTGTTTAAAAATATAGTGGTTTCAGATTTACCAGATTAATACACGTCGTAAAGTCACCTGATAAACCAAGAATCCACACACACACACTACAGTTGTTAATTTTGAAAACAACGGAATGAAAGTCCGACATTTTTCTTTTTACTGCAGTGTAGCGAAGATTCAAAAAGATTTGGTCAACTCTAAAGACAAGCCCAGCGACGCCCTCAACCCCAACCCTTCCCAAAGAGCTGGTTGTCGCGATCATTAGACGGCTAGTATTAGATACTATAACAATGACATATTTAACCTTTGCAGTTAAATCTTTAGGAGTGAATAATGTACTTTGAGAGACGAAGGAGTTAGTTGACATATCCAGAGCTGAAGATAGTCCGTTCGTCATGATCTTTCTCTGGCAACAAGTTAATTTAAGCCTGCGCAACAGTTTTCTATGGATATTAACTGCATTCATTTTGATGATAGTACCAATGGAGTCTATTCGGTCTCGCAAGTATATATTATCATATTTTCTAATGACAGTTTCATATATTTTGACGTTTAACAGGCCTATTACTTTCAGTTAATTGAGAGGAATCGCCTCTTTTATTAATGATAGTATCTGTCACAGTACCTTTCATGGAACTTATGACCTTGGAAGCATCTGTATTGTTCACTAACGCTAACTTTTTGAGGTCCAGGGCATGTTTCCGCTAAACTACATTGATAACGTCTTTTTCACTTTTGGAGGGTTTTTTAAGGGTGTGTCGGATGTGCTTTTTTTTTAGACCTCGATTATCGATAAACGCAGCGTGTAACATTTCTAAATCTAGAGAGAGATAATAGGACTCGATGCGCTTACCAATATTGGGATTTACTTTGATCAAAGCAGTATAATACCGGATGGCTGACCATTGCAAAGGATGGATTGTCGACCTGTATGCTGGATTTATGTTAATAAGTGTAACTTACTGCTGTGCAAATGCATACCTTTGCAGTATAAATTGTCGGTTTTTTTCCGTGGATAGTTTTTTCAATCAATCTTACAAAAGTATTCTAATTTAAAACAAGAGAATAAGGACGGAGTTGTGGAATTCTTGGTGTCCGCTCTATTTACACGTTCAGAAAGAAAGTGTGGCGTATTACTTTTTACGTACCTTTATAAAGCGTTTTTAAAAAAAAAATAGCACATAATAATTTATCCGATCTCATGGTCTTGTGCTAACAACGGTCCATTCGATATCTACATGACATCACAATTGGATGGAGCACATTTGAGCAAGAAGCGCTCTTATACCCGGTGGTTGCTTTAGGAAGAACCGTATCCTTTTGTACGGACATAATGAAAAATGAAAATGTTAAAAAAAAAGAATAACAATGAAGAGTATTATATATAGTTAAACTCTTTTAAAAGGTGCATATATATATATATATATATATATAATACTTACTGGTATACATTGTATAAAGAAAAGGTGATTTTCTTTTAAAAAAAAATGACAGAGTATACACAGCTTATGTTGGTAAAATAGGGTCTTATTTGCGCACGCGATCTATTTAATCATTTTTACAACTTGTCGTTACAACTTATTTTAATATTTTATCTGTGTAGACAAAAGGAAATGGATGGAACCAGTTTAAGCAGAGCATTGTTAGCCAAATTTGGTACGGTTACTGCATCATTTGAAGAGATGAGACTCAGTACCCTTCCGTTGGTTTAGAACAATACACTAGTTATAAACACAATTCTCTAATTTGAAAAAATAGATAATATTATACTTCATATAATTTATATTTCAAAGGAGATAGCACTTGTATATATCACATCTTTTTAGAACCGATAAAGCATCAATGTTATATGATAAAGTAATAGTAATATATCATTTATGATACATGTAATTGTTTTTTTTTTCTTCTTTATCATTTCTTTCTTCTCTTTTATTTATTTTTCAAAACCACTTAATTCTGTATTCCAAAGAAGCAAAGAAACGAAATATACAATATTTGAACAAAATAAAACAGAAACTTACTACCAATGAGGATAGTAAAAAAAAATGTTTTCTCCTTTAGTCTATAAAATAACTAATATTGTCATTTTTATTGTAACTTCTTTTAGTATCCTTACCTACGCGTTAGGCTTTAACGAGAAAGGTTACGATTCAAAGTATGATAACCGGTGTGGTTTATATCAACCGCGTAATTATAAAATTGTGTATATTCACGCATAGCTTTATTTTTATAAGACGAAAGGAAGAACTCACACTAACTGTGCATTTAAAATGTAGCAAAAAGGAAACAAAAACGCAGCAAGAAAGACTTTAAAGAAACGAAAAAAAAAATATAAGGCTACTGGTAGAAATATACGTTCGGCTTCTGAAGCTGCGGATGTCATCAATAGACTCTCTCCTTTTATTGCTAGTATATATGACGTTTAGCGGATTTCGCTGACGTAAAGCATTTTTTTTTTTTTTTTAATTCGACATTTCATACGCATTTCTTTGCTTCAGAGGAATCAAATTTGTTGCTTTGGACATGCTACAAAAATAAGTAAAAAAGGGGAGTTCAACAACAAAGCATTTTGATTGAAAACGATTGGCTAAAATGTATAAATATATACGTACCTCCAAACTCTAGCAAAGTAAAAAAAAAAAAAAAAAAAAAAAAAAAAAAAAAAATATCATTGAAATTCCCTTACAGCATCTTTTCATAAATCTGCCCGGAACTGTAGAATCACAAACACTTTAAATATGTTGAAGCTTCCTTATAATAACAGGAAAAAAAACAAGATTGGGAGAGTATCCTAGCTATAATAATAGACAAAGCGAATGGGTCATATGATAACGAAGAAAATGGCTCATTTATTAGGAAACAATGTCACAGTCTCCGTCTGATATCCTCACTGTATTTTTTTTTATGTTCGTACAAAAGGATACGGTTCTTCCTGTTCTACACGCCACATGCAATGAAGGTTATTTCCAGCGTAAAAATGCTAATAACCTAGCGACATTAAAATCTTTGATGAAACACTAAATATATTACTTGAAAGTAAGTCGATATTTACGAAACTGTTAATAGGTTACATAATATTTAACATAATATATGTAACTATTAGAGTAAGTTAGTCGAATTAAACAAATGACACCAAAGCAGGAAAAGCAAAGAAACAGTAAACTTTGCATTGGTGATGATAAAGACGATAGCGACGAATACGAAGAAAACCATGTGCTTTATGCACCAAAGTCAAAAAGGTCAAGACCTAACGAAGAGTAATTTTTTTTTTTTTTTTTTTTTTTTTTTTTTTTTACGTCTATTGATTTTCCATACTCATTGTCTTTTGTTTTAAACAAATAAATTAATCTTTTAAATAAGGACTCGTAAACATTTATTTTATGGGTGTTTGCTTTAGAAATATATGTTTGGATAAAAAATAAAAAAATAAAAGTCACTAAACAGTTGCTTTAGGGACGATATGCATAAGGTTGCTTTTGGTCCCTAGCCAGAGATATCCTTGTATACACGCTGTACAGTCTCTAAAAAGCGTATTAATGATGATATCAAGAGTTTTATTCGCTTCCAACTACCGGCGTAAAAAAAAAAAAATTAGGAAACTAAAAAAAAAAAAAAGCGAGTGCTCTTTTTCCTTAAACAGGCCTTATCAAAAGGCAATTTACCTGTGAGTTTAAATAACCTCAAGCAAAAAACCATAACCCGCCTTATTTTATCTGGCGATAAAAAAAAAAAAAGTTTTGGAAAAAAACAGATTTTATATTATTTTGTACGACAGCGTTTCTTCTTTATTGAAACTCTAAACAAATGTTGAATACCGTTTACCTTCATTCCTCGGGCTTATATCCGTATGCATTCTTTTTTTTTTGCGGTATGATGTACTGTTACGTTGAAGCTTTGGGAATAAAAAGATTATTGAGAGAGGTTTAATTATCAACTCAGTCTTTTTTTTCTGCTCATTAGAGAAGTAAGGTTTCATACAGAAACAAAACGTCAGAATTTTTTGTAACCAGGAAGCATAAAAAACAAAAACAAAAGATATAAGCGAATAGAAAAAAGCAAAAGAGAGGTAAAATAGCCTTTTTTTGCCTAGATATCGGATATCCAAAGCAACTTTTAAAGGTTTAGAAACATATAGCCTAAATACAGTAGCTACCTTTTCATTGGTACCTTTAGAACAACGGTACTTTTTTTTTTTTTTTTTTTTTTTTTTTTTCCTTGACCCGAGAAAAAAAAATTAAATTTTTATTCCTTTCCTTCCCTTTTTCAACTCTTATATATCTATACACAACCAAAAAAAAAGAAGAAAAGATGACTTGGGTCGATCGATTAAACGACTCTGTCGCTCATTCTCGAGTTGGAAAATACTTTCAATTAGAGAACTCTGGTCATAGGAAAGAGAGAAAGGGCACCAAATTTTCTACAGAACTTCGTGCTGGTCTCACAATTTTCTTTGCTATGGTAAATAAAACTAAAATTACTCATAAATATTTGTTTATCCTGATCAAAAAAAATAGGCTTATATTATTTCAGTAAATGCTTCTATTATTTCAGAAAGTGGTGGACCTTGTGTTTGTAACAGTACTCCTGAGGACCCTGTTTGTGACTTGAATGCCGAATATATGGACTGTATTTACGAAGTGAAACTTGACATGATCATGGCTACCTCCATTTGTGCCATGATCTCTTCTGTTCTTATTGGTCTTTGTGCCAATCTTCCTATCGGTATGGCCCCGGGGTAAGCTTTTTAAATATATGTATGCAAATGCATTTAACTAACAAAAGATCTTATATAGTATGGGTTTAAATGCTTATTTCACTTATACAATTGTCGGTTATCATGGTTCAGGTTCTGTTCCTTACGGAACCGCTTTATCTGCCGTCTTTATGGAAGGTGTCATTTTCTTTATTTTAACCATTTTTGGTATTCGTCAATGGTTAGCTCGTATTATTCCAATGAGTATCAAAATCGCAATGGGTTGTGGTATTGGTCTCTACCTTTGTTTTATCGGTCTTCAATCATCTGCTGGTATCGGCTTAGTCCGATTAGATTATTCTACGCTTGTAACATTAGGTGGTTGTCCCGCTGGTGCATTAGATGAAAACGGTAAATGTCTTTGGGGTCATATGACGTCTCCTACACTCTATATGGGCCTCTTGGGTTTAATGCTTATGTCTCTTTTACTCATGTTCCGTGTACGTGGTGCCATTCTTATCGCTATTGTTATTATTGCTATTACTTCATGGCCTCGTAACAGCCCCATCACCTACTTCCCTCACACACCCGGTGGCGATAATATGTTTGACTATTTTAAAAAAGTCGTCACTGTACATAAATTAAAGCATGTGTTGGGTCAAATGGATTTTAATTTCTCTACCAAGGAAGTTTGGATTGCACTTATTACCTTTGTTTATGTTGATATTTTAGATACTACCGGTACCATGTATTCTATGGCTCGTTATGGTGGGTTCACTGATAAGGCTGGCGATTTTGAACATTCTACCAGAGCCTTTTTAGCAGATGCTGCTTGTGTCACTATTGGTTCTTGCTTCGGTAGTTCTTCTTGTACTGCATTTGTTGAATCTGGTGCAGGTATTACAGAAGGTGGTAGAACCGGTATCACTGCGATTACTGTCGCTTTCGGGTTCTTCGTTTCCATCTTCTTTTCGCCCATCTTTGCTAGTTTCCCTCCTTGGGCTACTGGTCCTGCACTGATCTTGGTTGGCTCCATGATGACTTCAAGTGTACGTAATATCAATTGGGATTATCCTGGTGATGCCATTCCTTCTTTTATCACTATGGCAGTTATGCCCTTCACTTACTCTATTGCTTACGGTATCATTGGTGGTATCTTTGCTTATATCATCATCAACGGTATCGTTTTAATTATCGATAAAGCTTCTCGCGGACGTATTCATCCCGACTACTCTCAACGCGAAGACTGGTGGACTGCTGCCTTTAGTCGTTCTTTTGCTCCTTTATGGATTCGTTTCTTGGTATCTAAGGCAAAAGGAAGAGAATTCGATTGGAAGCAAGATGAGATTGACGATGACGATGATAGTGAACATTACCCTACTCAAAGTAATAGTCCTACTGTTGTGACAGATATCACTGAAACTCCATCTACTACTGAATTAGGTGTCATTAGAAACGAGAAACATTAATCTTTCTAATCTCTTAATTCAATTTTTTTTTTTTTTCCTTTTTACATGTATATCACCAATAAATAATTATAATTCAAGCCACTTTTTAATTTTTTCGTTTTTTTCTTCTTCTTCTGGTTTCTTTATTATTATCTTTCCTAAAGTATGAACGAAGAAATAAAGATAGAAAAAATTGATGAAGCGTATAAACAAGTTATTCGAAAGTTTCGTAAAAGGTAAAAAAAATAAAATACACGAAAAAAAAAAATAATAATAATAATAATGTCTATTTCAGAGCAGAACCACATGGAGGATACGATAGTTTACCTCAGCTATGGCAAGACCTTGCACCAATTATCCTCGAAACAATACATTTGACACCTGCAACGGCGATTCAATGCTTATTAAATTATACGGGAGATTTTCATGAATTTTGTGAGGCATTTAAGGAAGACACGGATCTTCACGAGTACAAGGAGTATTTTGACGCTATGGATTTTGCTTGGTGCACGGTATTGAAAGGCAACACAAGCCAAACAGATAAAGTAAGGATCGTCAATGTTTTGCGCGATGGTCAGGATAGAGCTTCAAAACTTGGTTTGTCCGAGGTCTACTCACATGCAACGGATAAAGTGGATAATTAAGGCTGGGTACCTTTTTATTTTAGCATCGCACACCCTTAATCAAGAAATATTCAATTTTTGTCGGAGCTCTCTAGAGTTACTAAAAAAAAATAATAAACACTCTGTTTCTGGAAGGTCGTACTTGGATAATGCTTTCAAGGGTATCTTTGGAACTTTTTTTTTATAGCATTTATATCCTTGTATTTATATTACTGTTCATAACGTATCAAAAAAAAGAAAAGAAAAAAATGTCTTGTACAAGTATTTTAGATGGTTAAATTGTATCGTTTTTTACGCGTTCTAGTCTTGGTACTGCAAAAACGAAAACAAGTTTAATTGTAATACAAGAATACCAAAAAAAAAAAAAAAAAAAAAAAAGAGGCGCCAGTAAATGGATCTACCACTTTTTATGCTATTAACATATGTACGTTGATTTTAGAGTGAGGGGGTCGAATGGTGTATATACTCTCTATCAACCTTTCGTGATGATCCTTTTTTTATTTCAAGTTTGAGCTTTTTTTTAAAAAAAAATAGTGTTTTAGTTATCCTTCTTCTTCCTTTAACACTGATTATATCTACCTTTATCTTTTCATCTTATCGTATCGTATATAAACTCTCGATCAAAGAACAGCCATTATCTTCTGAAACCATTTGGATCTAGAAAATAGCGGCCATCGTTTAATCGTGAGCATATTCTTTGTTAAAAAGACATTTCTACGCTCTTCTCCCTCGTCGCTATTGATTGTGCTGGTTGCTATCGAATTCGAACTCTTTATGTAAAACATGGTTATTGATACAAATGAATATAAAATGACGGTATTCGGGTTTATACTACAAACAATTGTTATCAAATTTATTTTGCCAACTTTGGCTAGACGTCAAAACTTTGCTGGTACTTGAGGGTAAAAAGAGGGCGCATCCAATAATACTAATCAAAGATCGTTAGACTTGTATAAAGTCCTTTTTTACTGTAAACTGTGCAACAATGCATTTTTAATCAAAATGGTGGGTGACCAATTGGGTTTCAAAAGAAGCAAACCAATTTATTGCTTTTTTTGGGGGAGCCTCGGTATTTATTTTTAGATCTTGTTTCTTTTATGAGATATCTGCCAGGTGGATGATTATTTTTATTGTAAATCATGATAATTAATAAATAAATAAATAAAAACAGGTTTACATGTAATAATACAAATGAGGAAGAGATAAGTAAAAGGAAAATAAGGTCAGACTATATTTACAAGAGAAAGCCGTGTTAATTTGAATAGCGTGATTTAACCCACTGTTAGTATATAGAGTCTTGGTAATAATAAGCGGGAGGACAAACGTACTTTACTACTTGGCACATAAATTAACATAAAAAACGTTTTACGCGATAAAACTTTCTGTTTGACTGATAGATCGCATCTTAATTAACATAGTGTCAGTTGTAAATAAGCTTAACGAAGCTTTCTTCTGTATTTGGGATTATACCGTAAGCTATTGATTGATGGCTTTATCTTTCAAAGTCAGGCATAACGATTCTAACAAAAAAAAGAAAAGTATACTTGCTTACAACTGATATCTTTTAGATTGTATCTGTACGGGTTTTGTACGGATCGGACTTGACAAGTGAACACAATAAAAGAAGTTGATTTAATGATGTCAAGTCAAATCGAAAAAAAAAGAGAGAGACAAGTTGTCAATGCATCAAACTGAAAGAGAGAACATGTACTTATGTCCGTGCATAAAACCCGCCAATAATAGAAAATCATGTTTTTTAAAGTAAAAAAAAGTACATGTATTTAAGAATACAATGGATCTAGACGGGATCTCCAAGTTTATTTTCTTTTAGACGCTAAAAAGTAGTATTTATCTCTTCAGGGTGATAAATAATTGACTAAATATTAGATCTAGATAATAATATGAAGTGATTGCTTAATAGGCACACAAAAATAAAATAAAACTCGAGTAGTAGTACACTGATGAAAAAAAAGGGCCAGAATATTTGTTGTTTCCTAATGAACTCCGCCAAAATTGATAATTGCTCTATTAGGAATAGAAACAAAAAAGAAAAAGGTACCCAGTTCAATTATCTACGTGTGAAATAGTAAAGCTCAAGTTATTATATATTTCTTTTTGAGTGTGATTGTTGATTTGTACTGCCAACAAAGTAAGTAAAAGGAAGTAGTCGTACTTGTCTTTTTTTTATTTATTTGTTTGGGAGCAGTAAGAAATAATATTGACTCGTGTGTTTTAATGTCAAATTGACACTTTCTTTTTGGCGAGTCATTTTTTTTTTATTTTTTTATTTTATTGGTTCCTTATCTTCAAAGGATTAAACTTGCATAATTACTTAAATACATCAAAAAAAGTGAAAAGGGAATAACGAATAATAATGGCAATTTTAATTAGGAATACATATAAAAAAGAAAAGAAAAAAAAAGCGTGTAACATTTGAAGGTCCTCCTTTTTTTCTATATAAAACATCTCTTTTTTTTTTTTTTTTTTTTTTTTCCGTTCTTCTTTTATTATTGGTTTTTTATAAAAAAACCTTTTTTTCTTTCACTAAAAAAAAGTATGAAGTTCTCTATCACCACTCTTTCTGCACTTTTATTAGTTTCAGCTGCTTCGGTCGCCCAAGCTGATTCTTACGCTGATGCCATCAAATCTTGGTGTGGTGGTAAATATATATACACACACACATACACACACACAATAGATACTCAACCTTTTTTTTTTAAAAAAAAAATGTAGGACTTGCTGTCACTGCACCCAAGACTTCTACTGTTGTAGTTGCTGGTGCAAAGACTAAGATCACTGTCAGTAAGTATATACACACACACTTATATAAAATTATATCAGCTAATAAATTATAATGAACTATAGCCAGAAAAGCAGATGAACGTACAAAGACAATTACTGGCCTTGATGTAATGTAGCACAATCTTAAAAATAGATTTTTTTATTTCTTTTTATTCTTTTTTTACTGACAACATTTTTTTTTTATAAAATAGTTATACTCTGTTTCCAAGGACGGTAAAGCCAAATATGTTCAAAATGTTTGGAAGGGTAATTATGCCTTAAAGTCTTCTGCTACTATTAGTGACGCCGTTCCTAAAAATGTCCCTGCTGGTCTTTACTATTATCGGTAAGAATAATAATAATTTAAAAAAAAAGTCTGTGTAAATTAATTTTATTATTTTAGTGTTTGGGTTACCAATTTGATTGGCAAGCAACATGGGCCTGATTGTCTTGAAACCTCTAGAACTTTCAAGGTTACTACTGGTAGCCATACTAACGCTGCTGGTGATCTTGAATACACTGAATCTCTTCATGATAACAGCATTTACAACCCAGAGCACGAAGTTGGTTGTTTCGGTTTATCTGTTGATTACCCTAAAGCCGGTGATACATTCAAGCTCAATCAACATATCCATATCCAAGCTAACCGTGATGCTGCTTCTCAAACTGATGCATTAACCAAGGTTGAGCTCTATAAGGGAGACCAATTAATCAACACTGCTTGGACTGGTAGCGAATCATTCCAAAACTCCTTCTCTTTAAAGGACCATTTGGTTTTGGATAACGCTGATACTACTTCTGACTATCACTACAAGATTCATGCTACTTCCAAGAAGGCTGATAAGACTTGTGTTTTCAAATCAGGCGACTTCAAGATCTCCAACTAGATTTTTTAAAAGAAAACCCCTTTCCTTTCTATTATTCCCCACACACACACACACACAAACAACAAAAATATTACATTTTATAAAAAAAACACACTAAGTAAAATTGTTTTTATATCTTTCTTGAGCTAATCGCCATTGTTTTTCTTTTTTGGATTCGTTCATGTTCATATCAGGTTGAGTAGTAACACCTAAACCAGAACGACTGGATTGCGTAGAAGGTCGGATCGGTTCCAAAATACCGTCACCGTGTTTACCTAAACTTTGGCCTTCTTGCCAGCCTAATTTCTGCAACATTTTGCTACCTATTCCACTGACTGGCGTATGATAACTGACAGCAGCAGCAGCAGCAGCAACAGGTCGAGGGGTATCATCATAATGTTCTTCGGCAATAAACTTTTCAGGTTTTGTATGAGTTCTTCTTATTTTAGCACGATCAATATAAATGTTACTTTCTTCTAAATCAGATTGATACATTTTCTTTTGGTTCTTTATCCACTCTCTTCTACTTTCTTCTAAATCAACCGTTACTTGCTGCTGTTGTTGTTTTTCTTTCTTACCCAAGCTTGTTTCAATTAATTCGCTTGCTAAGCAGCCTTGACAGGGCCAGCCCATAGCATGCAAATGCACTTGCAGCGAAGTAGATCCAATACGTACAATATCCATGTTCCGTAACTCGTACGGTAAGCTCGCTTGCTTTGGTTCCGATAATCTCTTTTCGTTTATAAATGTCCCATGCTGCGATCCATTATCGATCATGTAAAATAATTTCTCTTGTTTGTCACGGTAGATCATGGCATGGTATTTACTGACAATCATCTCTGGTAATCGCAACCGACTGTCCCAAGATCGATCACGGCCAATGGTAATACCGTTTTCATCGATCAGCACAACTTGACCTTGTTTGAAAAACGGTGATGATTGCACTACGAGACGCATAGAGCCTGTGCCTTGCGGATGGCCTTGCCAGTAGGCATCGGTTAAAGGAACATACGTATGTGTTGAATCATCGTAAAAAGAATACTCGGACGTAATTGTATCTAGCCAGGCTTGTGTTTGTGTGTCGTAAATATACCGGTTTGGATAGAATTGGTTGTAATCGCCGCATGCCCAGGCGCCATCTTCTTGTGTGTACATGACCACTTGTTTGCTGTGATCTACGTAAACTCCCGTTTCTTCATCTCGTATCCAAGCGGGTTGTTCTTGATTTGACTTTGCGAGGTAGTCATCTAATTCAGAACTAAAGTCTTGATCATTAGGCATGTTTTCATTTGGTTACACTTTTTTTTTAAAAAAAAATAAATAAATAAAAAAGGGTTCTTTTTGAAAAAATGAAAAATATATATAAGCGAAAACGAAAATGGTGCTACCATATAATCAAATTTTCAAATAGGTGGACATACCAGCGCCAAAAGGAGGAGGAGGAAGAAGGAAATAATAGGGGTTATGACTACTGTGTTCGCTCCTAAATATCAATGACACGTTCCTTGTGCCCACCGCCGCACACTCTTAGTTTTTTATCTGCTGCTTTAAAATAAAAACTTTCAGAACGAAGCATAATTTTTCCCGCGTATAAAAAAAACCAGATATGACTTCTTTGACTCTAAAAAAGAAATACACAAACTGAACGTAATAGCAAAGGCTAAAAATTCATGTCAAAATGTCAAAAATCACTCTGCTGTAGAAAAATGACGTTTTGATTGGCGGAAGATCAAAAAATGATTACATCTTAAACCGTTTTTCTCGGTTACTTTTTTTTTTTTTCGCAAAGACAAAAAAATAAAATAAAATACCAATGGCAGTACAAGAACATGTTCGTGTTGGGGTAGGTTGCTTTGTTACCTACCGAGACCCAAACGACGGAAAACAACGGTTCCTTATTGGGCAACGTAAAGGTTCACACGGAGCCAACACGTACGGACTCCCCGGTGGTCATCTTGACATGTTTGAAGATTTCGAAACGTGTGCGCAACGAGAGATACTAGAAGAAACCAATTTAACCCTTGACAAAGAGAAAATTCAGTTTATCACAGCACTAAATAACATTATGCAAGCGGAACAAAAACATTATGTCACCATCTTTATGTACAATCAAATAGATTACAAGACGATTGGTCATGTCAAAGTTATGGAACCTGAAAAATTACAAGGTACCTGGCAGTGGGTCACGATTGAACAGGTGAAAAACTTGAACCTCTTTTCTCCTTTACAAAAGTTTATTGAGGAACAGGATTTGAGCTTTTTAGACTAGTTTATGGGTGTGTAACAACGGACCCTCATCTATTAAAAAGGAACCGAGAGCGGATAAAAAGATGTGTACGATCTTGAACCTCCTCTCTCTCTTTTTAAGCGCGCGAAAACGGTAATAATAATAAAAAAAAAAGAATCTAGATTTTTTTTTTCTCTTTTTTTTATTTTTACTTTGCACTTGTATAAAAAGTGTTGGTTCCGGTTATGCTTAAATAAACAACAGGATGAAACGAATACCCTGACTTTTAAATAATTACTAAAAGCAACTTTGGAGGGGGTGGAAGTTTGCAAAAGCAAAAAAAAAAAAAAGTTTAAAAAAGGCTGTGTGATGTCAGCCTTTCTATTTATTCTTTTTTTTTCTTTTTTCACTTTTTCCCTCTTTCTTCTCTCTCTTTTTTTTTAAAAAAAACGCATACGCATACACACACACCCACTCAAACACGATAATAACGAGATGAGGACAACATTATTTGTAGCTGGCTTTGGAGCACGAACGCGCGCAAGAGATCTTGCTTACGAATTCGAACGGTAAACTAGCACTCTTTTTTTCCCCCGCACGAGTTTTAGTCGATTTATACGAAATTACGATAATCTCGGCAAAAAAAAAAAAATATACATATATACATTCCCCCCTTCTCCCCTTCCCTTTTTGTTCTTTCTCGTTCTTATACTTTTAAGTAGATACGGTAGACTTGTCCGTTGTGATATTCCTGCGCCTAAATCATTCACTGCTAAAGTGTATGTTTGTTATTCTTTTTTTTATTTATCTTTATTAAACTCCTCTTGTAAAATTATTGTAGATACGCTTTTGTTGAATTTGAAGATCCACATGATGCAGAGGACGCCTTTAACGAGATGCACGGAAGGCGTATTGATGGGTATACTATTAGTGTCCAGGTAAGCGGTCATCCTTTTGCGAAAAAAAAAAAAAAAAAAAGGGAAAAAAAAATAATTATAGTTTAAACATGTGATTAAAAAATTCTAACACCCGATATATAAAAAAAAAAAAAAAGTGGGCTCGTAATGCACCTAGTGCATCCTGGAGATTAGGTGGGCCTACGACACCACCTAACCCACCACCACCACCACCTCATCATCACTTATCGCGTATGCCGTACAACCGAAGCTATGAAAGACGACGCTCGATGTCACCACCTCGGGGCAGATCTCCACCTCCTCCATTATATCAACAAAAGCATTCGCATTCAAGATCACGATCACCTATTCCTACTAGTACTTCTAGTACTTTTCATCATACCTTAAAGCATCACTCTCCTCCTACATATGATAATATAAAGAAGAGATCATTATCACCTTCCAGACATTACCATAGTCCACCACTTTTATAAAAATATATACGTGTTGTAATAAATAAAATAAAAAAAAATAAAAATTTATTTATTTTCTTGAATTGCTTTTAATACACGTTGTACAAATGGTCTAGTTCTAGCTATTTCTCCTACAGGAGTCTTTAATAAGACCGTGATTAACCTTACCAGTCCCTCCAGCGCTTTATATTTAATCGGGGTATTTTGATCTACATGATACAACAAGATCTCACAAGCTTGCTTTAGTTCATGAACACAAGGCCTAAAATAACAATCAATATCCACGATCCAATGATCAAACAACTCTACCAATGCAAACGCTGCCGTCGTACATCTTGCCACTGACATTGGTGTAGGTAAATAGCTTTGATGGATCAATATCCAATGCCCATGATGTCGAATCCACTGTTTAAAAATACACCTTCTGTGCCAAATATTCGTATGATTGTTTAAATCAATCGACGGCAACTGTTTTTGAAACTCTAGTAATCTCTTTTCGATTCTTTCAATGGCTTCATAGGACGTCTGATCTTCTTCGGGATGCGTGAAAATTGTACGACGTATGTCTCGTGTTATTTGACAGGTATGAAATTCAATAAATTGAAAGAAGGCTTGGTGTTCATCTACACCTGCTGACGATATAGGTGGGTTCTTAAAATACGTCGTTGTACTTACGTGATCATCCAGATGGATTTCATACGGTTTGTTATGATAGTGCGAAGCCGCTGTATCCAAAAAGTACATGAACCAAAGTAACGATCTAGCATACTGTTTCACAATCATCACTGATGGTTTATATAGTAACGGAAACAAATCTACTTGGTTTTGCGATATACCGTCTAACGCATCTTCTCTGTATAATTTCAGCGATAGCGCCATACGTACTGCCATACCCGAATAAATATAAATAACCGACGTGTTTCCGTTTTCGATATGATACAGCACAAGATTACAAATAGCGTGACAGGTAGTTAAACTAGGCGCATCAAAATAAATGGACGATAGCAATTTCTTTGCCCATTTATAATACTGGATCGATAGTTCTGTACATCTTGCTTCATTCATTGTGTTTTCAAATATTTCGGGATGCCAGTAAAAGGCGTGAGGTAGCATGTGACATATAATAGATGCTAATAATAACTGAAACGAAGGCGATAGAATAGTTGGATCCATCAAGACATCTTTAAATAATATATCAAAGGGTTGAACTGCACCGTATAATAAACAGTTTTTATAAAGTGATAGTAATCTTTGTACTAATAGAGGTGATAATGGTTCCGGTAATCTATCCTCGTCATCATCATCCTCCATATCATCATTTATCCTTTGCGCTTCTGCCATAGCTTTTAAATGAAGGGCATCATCTTCTGTATCTTCACCGTCATTCACGTTGGGTCTTAGACTAGTGAAATGAGAAAGACGTACATTAGTAAAGATGGAGTGGTTTCGCACAAGCCAAACAGGTTTCTTTTGCTGATCAGGTTGAGGGTATAGCGTAATAGCGTTGGTATTTTCTCTAGCAAACTGTATTAAAGTAGAATAGATATCGGTCATATGATACATGTGTGTATCAATCGAAAGACCTGGTTTTCCAATTGGTTGATGGATTTCCCAATTTTGTAAAGCATTTGTTTGAACCCTTGATGTACTGTTGTTACTATCTGTAGTTACAGCTGCAGCAGAAGAAGGTACAGTGGATTTGACAAGCGCTTCAATATTGCCAAATTCATCCATCAGTGAATGAATTTGATCTTCTAGACCTGCAAAACGATCACGTAATGCAGTGCTTTCAAGATCACCGGGTATTTCAAGGTAGTTACATTCAACTCCTGCTGTTGCACATTGTTCACAGGTAGGTCTTGACCGAGAACATTTAGAGCGATGCTTTCGACATCTTTTTTTTATTTGATTAGACTGTATATATTCTACTTTTTTTTGGGGGGTTGCAAGTGCGTTTACCTTACCTTTGACAAGATAATGCCATACGAGCTCGCCTTTTAACAGGTCGAGAATTTAACTGTTCACTATCCATGTAAAAAAAAAATATACGTTTTAAAATACTGTAAACAAAAAGGAAAAAAAAAAAATAGAGATAGAAAGAGAGGGAAATACCCCGTTTTTTTTTTTTTTCTCTGTCACACAAAAGACCAGTTTTTTCTCAGGACTCTTTTTGCATCAAAAATAAATTTCTTTTTTTTATTATTATTATTTTAACCCGTTCTTTGTTTTTTAAAAATGTTGAGAAAAGAAAACATGCAACAAAAGGTTAATTCTTACAACAACAAAAAAAAACGCCATTAAACAAAATCTAACACGCAATTTTTATATATTTTAGTTTGTGTTATCAGACGAACAGGTAGAACTCTACATTCACGCCTTCTTCAAAGTATCTCCTCGACGTGATAACGGTACTGCTCCAGCTTATGAATGGCTCCAGTTTTTAGACCTTTACAATGAACGAGAAGGACATTACGTTCTCAACACTCAAGAAATGGTTGCCATCCGACCTTACTGTGAATCCAATTCAGAAGTAGAACTCACTCCTGATGATTTTATCCGTTTACTTCATCTTGTTCGCCACAATAAACTCCAACCTGAACCTGCTGCTGCTGATGCTGCTACTGCTGCTGCTGCTGCTACGCATTCAAAACCATTATTGGATTCAAGACCTCGTTCTTCTAGACTATTATCTAGAAAAAAAAACTACTATAATGCACCCAGTAGAGTTAGTCCAAACCATCCTAGTATTGTAAGTTATATTGTTATATTTATTTTTTCATTGTTATGTCTAATTATTTATTATTAATAGACTGATGATTCTTCTGCTAAATCAGGTGCGTTTGACAAAGAAATAGAAACAACAAATAAACACATATGCTAATAACTTTTTTATAGTTTACTCCAATGATGATGAGTCCATTCCACGCCACTCGTATACAGATTATGTAAGTCTTTTTTATTTTTGTTTATTATGATCTCTAAACAATCAGGTAATAGGGTTCTGCTGAGTTACTGGATACATTGAAAAAAAGTAATATGGTCGCAACAAAGCAAGCAAGAGATTATGAGTCTAGAATGTTGAATATGTCAAAGGAATATACAGAACGCATCGCTCTATTACAAACAAGACTGGAATATATGAACATTGAAGCTGAAAAACAAAAGGCTCTTGTCATGCAACAAAAGCACAAGGAAAGAGAAAGATTAGATAAAATTGGAGAGGTAAAAACACACACACACACACACACACACACATTAAAATGATATCTTCATATGTATTTTACTGAATATATATATATATATATATATATAGTTGCAAGTGATAATTGATGAATCAGAATCTCAAAAAATAATCGCTTCAAAAAAATTACAAAAGAAGCAAGAAGAATTAGAGATCACTCGCACCAAATTATCCAGTGTACAAGAAACATTACAAATCTCAGAGACAAAATTACACCATGTTGAATCCGAATTATTCCAAGCGAAAGAAATGATTCGTGTATTGGAGCATGAAAAGTCTGATTTACAGGTACATTTGGAACAAGAAAAATCAGTATCTTCAGACACCAGATTAGAATTGGAAGAACAACAAAATGAAAACACAAAATTATTAGAGCTTATCGATCGACAAAAGTTTGATTTGGATGAAGCGAGGAGTGGATTAAGATATCATACTGCTTCTCCTGCTTTGGTAAAGTATTATTATCATATGCTGACATGTGTTTCTCTAAGTTTTGTTGTTTGTTATTATAGGATAAAAAGTTACTACATGTAAATCAAAATAATACTGGTGAATCAAGTTTAGCTCAAGAGCAATTGGAAGCAGAATATATGAAGAAAATCACATTATTAGAAACTGAACGAGATCAATATAAGCAAAATATGATTAAACAAGAAGAGGAATTTAATAAAAACTTATCACAAGGTAAAATAATTTATCATTAAAATTAAAAAAAAAAAAAAAAAAACTAACATCTTAACTAGTTATGAATGAACAAGAAACAACAATCCAATCATTGGCAACCCAATTCGATAAGCAGCACGAAATGATTGACTCAATCCAAGCAGACATCTTATTCTTTCCTAAAAACAAGGCAGTCGGCATATTCACAGCAGTCGCTTGGATCTTTTTAGCCTATCATTTGATCATGTTGCTCATCACTTCTTTACACCACGGCTCAACAAAAAATGTTTCTAATAATCCATCATTTTATTTCATGAAGCGATTAGCTGAATGGTATACTTCTCGTGCCTAAATCAATTCCCAAACCTCACCATCACCCTTTTGTATAGCTCCCCCCCCCCCTTCACCCTATTACCATGTACCATTTTTTTCACATCCATTCTTCTTTCTCATTAATATTTTATTTTATTTTTTTACTCCGCATCGAAAGAAGAAATAAAAACCTGTCAGAAATATATATACACCGTGGGTAACTTTAGCTCCATCTTGCTATCTCCTCCCTCAAGATGAAGTCACCTGCTAATAGTAACCCAAAAGTTAATAGTATAGTTCTCACAACAAGGTTTTTTTTTTTTTTTTTTTTTTTTTTTTACAGCTTTAACTTAATTGTATGCTTGTTTTTTCAAAAAAGATATTTAATCCACGGATTGAAACTATCCGTTAATTACTTTGTAAGTTGCCAATCTCTCTCTCTTTTTTTTTTTTTTGGTTTCGGGAAAGAGAGACCAACCCGAACCCAATTCACCGGGAAACAAGTCTATTTGCATTTTTTTTTTAAAAAAAAAAAGATCAAATAAAACGCAATCCCGTGTCGTACTATTTTATTGAAGTAATACATTGCGTTACATTTGACTATTTAGAAATAATATACGAACATATACAGTAAGGCTGGTAATATCTACTCCATTCAGCATGCGTAAGACAGAATGATGTTTCTAAGGCAATTTTTGGCTGAGAAAAAATGGTGTGCGTAAAATTACCCAAGAAAAAAAATAATACCTGTGTCCAGCTTCTGAGACTTGTTGTCATTACGATATGGTGGTATCGATGCAGGAATTTCGCTAAATTGGCATTGGTGGTGTACATGGCGGTGTACCAAGAATTAACCTAAAAAATGTTACACGGATATCCTTGAAAGTAACTTGGGCGTTATTTGTTTATGAAGAAAAGGCAAAAAATAATTTATTCCGCATTTCTCTAATAAGTAATTTCTTGTTTCTTCGTCGACTCACTATTATAATGCCATCTCAAACGTTGATAGGAATAAGCGATGGTAATAAAACAATTTCTATTTTATGCACTAGGATACTAATTTTTTGACAGAAATAACATCAGTGATACTTGCTGCAGCAAATCAAGAAAGAGTGGTGGAATGGAACACATTTGTTCTTGAAATGAAAGGGCAGATTATCAACCACTACGACTGTACCAATTTAAATCGTTACAAAGCTATCTGACGAAGGTATTTCGAAGGTAGCTTAGAAAAACTTCAGTTGAAAGCTGCAAATGCATCAGAATCAGAAGTCACAACGTATTCTAGTAAAAACTTGATTACCAAAGAGCCCTCACACCTGAAGATATGAAGATAATGGAAACTAGACACTTAAAATTAACTAAAAAGTGGAAGCTTCGTTCAGGAAGGTATGTTGAAGACGTCATTTATGAGGAAGGAAAGAACTACGTGTTTGATCAGTAAGTGTTTTAAATACCACTTAGGAATAACTTGAACGTAGACTAACACAAGTGTTAATACCGTCCCCGCGACGTTATAAATAAACTGAAGCAATCTCCGATTGCTTCCCTATAAAAAAAAACAAAGTGTTAATAATATAATAGCCCTTTTCATTCTTATATCATTTCTTTGGATGATGAAAACGTACAGAAAATAATTACCGCTGTGGAATTAGAAGAGATGACTGCAACAAGCGGAAAAAGTGATTTAGAAGCACTATCACATATAAAAGATTTGTTACAGAAATTAAACATGAAGGTATGAACGATCAATCTTTTTTTGTTAAATAACGGTATAGGTGACTAATTATAATAATATGTGCTTCGGCCATCGTACACACCCCCAGGAAAACTGACTTGTAGAAAGCATATTACACTACATCGAGTTATTCTATGACTCTGCTTCTGCACGTACCTTTGCTAGCGAATCAACATTATTTGATGAGATATATTCTTTTGTGAAGCCTTCAAAAAAAAAAATCAATAATACTATTACAGAATTGTAAGTATTATCTTTTGATGCCATCATCTATTCCTATTTACTAAACTTTTTAACGTAATACCGCACAAATCAATGCTTCAAGTGAAAGTAAGAAGTATAGGTTCTACCTCTAAAATTGATCGTCAAGCTGTTGGGGATATCCCTGATTTGTCATTTATATACTCGAACAATGAACTGGGATGCGTTGAGATTGGCCTTACTGAAAATGGAAGTAATGGTACGAAGGAGGCTAATGAAAAAAAATATCAAAGTACCAAAGATGATGCGTAACTTCTGCTGGAAGCTAATTAATGATTATGAAGTCGATCCAACTACGTATAAAGAGATTTCAAGGCTTCTCCTGTTATCTTTCTAATTGGCTTCAAGGCTAAACGATATAAGACAGAGACATGTGGATTATAAATAATGTGACAATTATTTATGTAAACCAGTTATCTTAATTATTCAATTAGTATTAACAATCGTTTATAAATTTATATTTAATCGATAGAACGCTAAGATGTATCTGAGTAATATAAGTAGAAATAATCTAATTGCGTATAGATTATGTAAGTGACTATATGAGAATATGAGTACTTGTATAAGCTATGTCTAATTCGATATTGTTAACATATATTACGTAGATACAACATTCCTCGTGCCTTGAAGATTGCATATAATTCAGCAAGAGCAATCAAAGATACAATCAGATATTTAGATACAGCAACTGTACTTTCCTCCCTCTTTTGAGCCAGTAACGAAAACTAGTAGTAGTAAAAAAAGAAAGTCAAATCATTCATTTATCTGAAGCATAACTTAACTTGATAACTTACCGTTATTGTTGTATTGCTATTGCTATTATTAATTGTCCTTCTATTTATGTACTACTACTATTATTATGGTTGTATTCTTATTACATCAATCGCCAATCTTAAAACTGCCAAAATATTTTTTCCATTGAGTCAATAAAATATTGTTACGCACTGAATTATCCATACCTCTCAAGTACATAACTCTTCTACTATTTATTTTATTTAAATTAGCTTTCTTGGTGCTGTCACCTACATTCTACCAAATATATTCTTTTACGGTTACATGATTCCATATATATTATTATCCTGAATTATCTACCACTTTTCGTCACTTTAGACCCCTTTTTCATACGTTACTATTACATTTACCCTTTATATTTTACTACATATCTTCATATGTAAGCATTGTAACTATTCTTTTTATCTTTTATTGTACTGCATATATTTAATGTAGGTACTGTCACTTTTTCTCTCTTCATATTATTTTATTTCACTTACACATGTAAGAACGTCGGATGTCAGTTATTCTAGAATGAAAAATGAAACATTTATTATTACACAACTTTTTATCATCCTATTAATATCCTTCAAACATTTCACGGATACTTCAAACCATATTTCAAGGTCTCTTTAATAAAATATTAAAGGACATTCTTACCGAACTTATTTAGTATAAATATTATTATATTTCCTTACCTTAAATAAACTTATCTCACTTTTACTTTTACCTTTAAACTTTCATCATAATAATCCTTTAGGATATTATCATTTTATACTTAAGATCCCTTGAATATATTTATTATTCATTGTATTTTCCTTTTTATTTTATTTTTTTTATTATAAACCTTTCAGTTTATAATACCTTTTTTCTTTTAGTGTAATTATCCATTTTTACTTCAGATTATTAGTTACTTTTTATTCTAAATCTCAGTTTCTATTACACTTTCTAGTCATTTAACCTTTATTATACTTTTTACATCATATTTCTACATTATTATTCAAAGTTTATCCTTCATTTAACATCAGATATGTTACTTCATCTACTTATTTTATTTTACAATACCTTTTAGTTCTTTCTGATTGTAAAAACATCAAATTATTTATATTATTAGTCAACTAGAACAAAAATATCTCACTTAGCTTGGAAAGTTTATCAATTACAACCATCTTAGAGCCAAAAGGAACATATTTATTCCTGATATCAAAGATATTTTACAAGATTCGAAGGATGTCCTGACCGACACCTTTGAATATAAATACCACATAATTTTACTTATTAAATAAATCTTATCTCATTTTTTACCTATATTTTATATTCTATATTTCAGTTTCTTACTTATAAAGATCCCTTGAATTATATTCTTCTATTATATAATTCTCTGTAAACTTATTTCTCTTTTATTTTATTTTTCTACGTATTATATCTCTTATATAATATATTCTTTAGTTGGACAACTATAAACCTGGTGCTCACTTTCATTTTATTGAACTTATAAAATAATATCTTTTATTTTATACCTTACTTTCTATCCATATTACAAATAACCACAACATCCAAATGGGTTACCATTCGGTATAACTGCATCTCCTTTTTTGAAAACATCTAAACGATTCACGTTATTTCGGCAAAAATAAAAAAGATGTGCGCCCTCGGGGAATCGAACCCCGGCCTTCACCTTGGAAGGGTGAAATTCTACCACTAAACCAAGAGCGCCTTCATACCTTTTAACATTTTTACTTTTATATAATTTGTATAATTATAAAATTTTGAAATTCGGCAGTAATTTTCTCAGCCTACAAACAAAATATTGAATGACAAAAAAAAGATACATGTTCATAGATGTTCTAGTATCTGTTGTTGCAGTTTCTAGTTTCTATTAATAGTTTTTTAAAAGATGCCCTCTCCAAATAAATAATGCCCTCTCCGATTAAAGGATGTCCTCTCTAGCATGCATATTATTTCACACTCCGGGAATGATTTTTTTTTATTGTTGTGATGAAGCATATACAAATATCATATATATCTACACGTATATGATTATCTCACCCATCTTTATCCTTTCATGGCTAATTCATTTTAATTTTAATTAAGTCTTACTGATAGCGTCTAATAATAACTGTTGGCTGAGTAAGGATTAGAGGATTGGCCATAATTACATATCTTGACCGGAGACTAGGTTAGATAGGCACGGCTTGAAGTTATATAAGGAAACTGTAATACTTTTAGTGACAAAGCACATTAAAAGAAATGTACTTAAACTCAGCTATACCTTTTTTTACTTTTGCGATTGATTACTTTTAGTATCATTTGTTTTATTTTTATTTTGAATCTTTATTATTTAATATCTCGGATTCCACACTAAAGTTATATTTTTTATCTGTTGTAATGATATTAAGTTAGGGTAATGCATAATGAAGAGGAAAAATAAGTATGATTGTACCCCCCCTTTTTTTTCTCGCATTTGTATTTAAGTACATTGGCATACAAATTTTTTCAAGTATATAATATAAGCCAAATATTTGGTGATTTACACTTTCAGCAATTTTTTTTTTCGTACTTTTCATGCATGAAATAAGTTGGATAATACATATTTAACTGATGTGTAAGTACGAGTATACAAAAATAGATAAATAGTAGTGTACTATGTTTAGATGAATGAACAGATAAAACTAGTAAATAAACCCCCTTTTTTTTATCATGGTTGATTATACTTTTGTTTCTAATGTTCACACAAACATGTAGAGCAGTTTCTGTGCATAAAAGATACCTGAAAAGCAATGCCTTGCATTTTTTTTCTGAACTTGTAAATAGAACGTGTTCTAAGTTTTCCTGAAAAAAAGGTTCATGAAATGGCTAGTTGAAGTTGTCCGTTTTTCACTACAATTCGTTTATGCAAGCTTATGAATGAAGAAAGGGTAGAAATATTCTTCATATGGTGTGTGTACAGTAAGTACCTATTAACATCTCTGTTAGTTCTGTTTTATTTTAATCTTTTCTAGTCATAAGACTCGTATAAATCAAAAGACTTTTTTTTTTTTTTTTTTTTTTTTTATCAAAAGACACAAGGGTTTTTAGACCAAAAAACTATTGAGCATGTTAACAACTTTATTTCGTCTTACCCAAAGAATTATAAGTTTAAAAAGGTTTCTATTTACTATGATGCAGTAGCAAACCCGGGAAAACACCTGATCGCTTATTTTAAGCCAGCAGAAATGTGTGAATCTTACAAATTTAAATCGTTCCAATGCTTCCCTTTAATAAAGACATTTATACCATTTTATATGACTATGGATACTATGATATTGAATAATTATATCTTAAAAGATTCGAAAAGAAGCAAATTGGACAAATCATCAATCTATCTAACAAAGCTCTAAAAGATTAAGACCCAGACAATTTGATAAAGATAAGGCTAAAGAACTAAAAGAAAATCGACAAAATTTAAAAAGCTTCGTCAACTGTTAACGCTGAAGCTTATGTGGAATATTTGACTGGCGGGTTGGTTTGTTACACACAATTAAATTTAGGTTGATCTTATAATCCTTTGAGTAATATCGTTTTATATCTATTGTGAGATACTTTAAAGAATCACTTTTCTGTCTGTATAATATTTTTATCTCATTTCGAATAATAGCATCACGAACAATGTTTTCGTATGCATTTATTTTAATATATGCATGAGACTATCATCCTTCCGTTAAAATATCGGAAAAGAAATATTGTACAGTCGTAAGTGGAAACATATATTAAGAACAGAAAATGGCGTACATTTTGCATGCTTTCAGCCACCATCTGATTCCAATATGCAATTCTTTCGATTTCATACATAGTAGTTCTAACATCATATGATTTACCGTATTCCTGGTATGCTGGGAGACCATTGGGTTTTGACTTTCCGAAAAGCCATACTTTTAAGTCTGGGTATATGTCGACCCTTCTTTGGTTTATTCTCAATTTCCGATTTTTTTTTTAAAAAAAAAAAAAAAAAAAAAAAAAAGTGTTGTGTTACAAGGCCTCTCATTTACTAAAGACATGCAATTGTGATCTCCTTTTCTACTAAAAAGGTACAAATTGAATTATAGTTTATTAGTTCTACAAACAAATCTTCTTAGACTATTTATTTAAGAGTTGTATCCTGCTTACCGTAACTTAAAAAAGGAAATAATGATATCGTTACGTTTTTTTTTATTGCGCATTCGAAACGGAATAATCGTTTTTAAATTTAGTGATTGAGTTTTTTTTTTTTATATTCTATACGTTGCACTAAAATGTTTATATTACAGATCAGATAATAAAAAAGATCTAAGATAATATTTGTTTGGGAGGGGCAGAAGAATCCGTACTTGGAACAATTATAGGGAACATGCAACAAACGTTTCGAATACATTTTTTACTATCAGCTTAGTAATAGTTTTGATTGACCTATTAACAAAAAGTTGATGGCGCGGTGGCGCGGATTTTACGGGGGCGGGGAGAAGCCGGACAAACCAAAAAAAAAAAAAAAAGAATAGTACAAAATGTGACTTTTTCAAGACATAAAAAATGCATAAATATGGCACCTTTTTTTTCTAATTTTTACTGTTCCACTCTCTCTCTAAATTTTTTTTTTCTGATCCATACTGTAACCTTATAAAAAAAATGACCGAGGAACCAAAATGGAAAAGGGTT
Source organism: Thamnidium elegans (assembly GCA_025201345.1). Taxonomy (NCBI): domain Eukaryota; kingdom Fungi; phylum Mucoromycota; class Mucoromycetes; order Mucorales; family Mucoraceae; genus Thamnidium; species Thamnidium elegans. The sequence continues at coordinate 646,377 of JAIXMG010000006.1, read as the reverse complement.
TTAAAGTCTAGATTATTATTGAAACCCCCAGTTTTATCTGACCCGAGATTACTTAAAACTGGTACGAAAGCCATCATTATAACGAGTTTAGCTCTTTGTGCATGTACATCAGGATTTTCTAGTACCATCTATTTCCCAGGTAATTTACATTTTTAAAAAAGAATGAGTTAAAATGCAGTAGTATTCATTTTTACTCCTCCTCCTCCGCCCTTTTTTTTAGGATTGCCTGATATTACTGCCGATTTAAATGCGCCTCCTATCGCCACAACTTTGACAGCGGCTTTGTTTGTTTTAGCAATGGGTATCGCACCAGTATTTTGGGCATCCCTTTCAGATTTCTATCAGGTGCGACGTATTTTACTCATGATTTCAATGTTGATTTTTGGCGCTGCTTCAATTGGATCTGCTTTTATTAACAATATTTGGGGACTTGTTGTACTTCGTTGCGTCCAATCCGTTGGATCTTCTTGTGGACAATCTGTTGGTGCAGGTATATAATATATATATATATATATTGATTATATTTCTTTTGTGTTACTCACAGATTTTTTTTTTTTTTAAAAAAAAGGTGTGATCGCAGTAAGTATTTATTTTTTTCCCTCGTAGAACTTTAATTGGCTTATTGAATTCTCACGGTTTATATTGATTTAGGATTGCTACCCCATTGAAACACGAGGAGCAGCATTCGGTAAATTCTTTTTTGGTTCGTTTTTTGGGCCTTTGTTAGGTCCCATCATTGGCGGCTTCTTAATTATGAGTCCACTTACATGGCGTGCTACCTTCTGGTTTTGTTTTGCGTTTGCTTTGTCTATTTTCACCTTTTTGTTCTTATTCTTCCCCGAAACCTACAGACAACACGATAAGTATGATTTGGAGTTACCCACAACAAAAGACACTAGCTCTTCTACTAGTAATGATACCCTCAATAAAGCTGAACAATCAGATAGTACAGTCGAAACAATAGGTCAGTTGGATGAAAAGACCGTTACACCTGTACCTACCAAACGTCGTATGGATCCCCTTGCTGCATTCTATTTGTTAAGACATCCTTTCATTTTTTTTTCTGCTGTTATTTCCGGAATTGCATTTGGTTGTATGTTTGCTGTCGAAACCATTATCCCTGGCTTGTACGAGACACACTATGGATTCAATTCATGGCAAACAGGTATACTTTTTTTTTTTTTTTTTTTTTTTTTGGAATGATTTTTCTTTTGACATAAAAACATACTAACTTTTCTTTTTCTAGGTTTAAGTTATCTTGGTGCAGGTGTAGGTAATCTTTTAGGTTCAATACTTGGAGGTATGTTATCGGATCGACTTTTACTTCGTTCTCGTAAACTCCGCGGCGGAAGAGCTGTAGTTGAAGATCGTTTGACAGCCAATCTCTGGCCCAGTTGTTTTATTTTCATTCCTTTCGGTATCTTGCTTTTCGGTTGGTCTATCCAATATCGTCTTACTGTCTGGGCTCCTATTATTGCTTTTGGTATCCAAACGTTTGGTATGAATCAAGTAATGACAGCTAGTTCCGCTTATCTCGTAGATGCTATGCCTAGTCAAGGTGCTTCCGCCACTGCCGCTGCTAATTTGGTTCGTATGGTCTTGGCCTGTGCTCTTACGCTTGCCGCCAACCCTATGGTTAGCGCTATTGGCCCTGGATACACCTGTGTCTTTTTAGCCGCCTTGAGTGTCATTGCTTGTGCCTTCTTAATTGTTCTCAAATATAAGGGTGAAAAATTAAGAGCTTGGAGTGGATTCTAAGTTAGCCTGATGTCTCTTTTCTTTTTATCCTTTGTTTTTATATTTTCCCTTTATAACTACTTATTTATTACATTAATACACCTTTTTTTTTCTTTTTTCTTTTTTTAATAATTCATGTACATTATATACATACACACACACACATCCTTTTCATTTTATTATTATCTTTTTTTTTATTATTATTAAAAGAAAATGACGATTGACTATATTACAAATATTTTGTTTTCTGCTTTACTTTCTAATTTCAGCAGAAACCTTTTGGACAGTTTCCAAATAAACCTTCAAAGCCTCAGGGTCAACTGTGGGTAAAATACCATGACCCAAGTTAGCAATATGTCTGGAATCCTTACCAAAAGCATGAACCATCTTGGTGGCGGTTTCACGGATAGCATCGAAGCCCCCGTAGAGGACAGTAGGGTCCATGTTACCTTGAAGAGCAACCTTATCATTGGTCATCTTACGAGCGAATGCAGGATCAATGGTCCAATCAAGAGAAACAACTTCATAGTTTGACTCGGATAAGTCTTCAAGACCATACCAAGAACCCTTTGAGAAGATGGTCATAGGAACAAGTTCTAATCCTTCCTTAGCCAAACGTTCCTTTACCTTGTTGGAAATTTGTCTAATGTAAGGAAGAGAGAATTCCTTGAAAGCATCAGGAGAGAGTTCACCACCCCATGATTCAAATACTTGAAGCATCTAAATAAAAAAATAAAAAGAGGGTTATTACTGATTGGCCAGGGGGTACCATTTTTTTTTTTTTTTTTTTTACCTGTGCACCAGCTCTAACTTGACCAACCAAGAATTCAATAGCAATATCAGTAATACGTTGTAATAAAGCATGAGATTCCTTAGGGTGCTTCCATAACCAGCTCTTGGCCTTAGCTAATGTCTTACTTCCGCCACCTTCGATCATATAAGCCATCAAGGTCCAAGGGGCACCAATGAAACCAAATAAGGGGACGCGACCTTCGAGTCTATGACGGGTCAAGGTGATAGCTTGATAAACGTAGCCCAATTCCTTTTCAACATCTACATTTTCAGTCAAACGAACTAAATCGGCGGGAGTATCCAAAGGAGCAGTGAAAACAGGTCCCTTACCAGCTACCATAAGAACTTCAAGACCCATGGCTTGAGGAATAACCAAAATATCGGAAAAGATAATAGAGGCATCCAAAAGCTTACCATAACGATCAATAGGTTGAAGGGTTAACTGACAAGCAAGCTCAGGGGTACGACATACTTCAAAAAAACTGTGATCCTTTCTAATCTCGTGAAATTCTAAAAAAAAGTCATGTCAAGTATTAGTCATTAGAAAGAAAAAAAGGACTCTTTCCACAAGAAAAAAAAACAACTTCAAGACTTACCAGGTAAGTAACGACCGGCTTGTCTCATAATCCAAACAGGTGCACGCTCGCCCTTTTCACCTAAACAAATAAAATAATAGAGAAAAGTTAGGTTAGGTTGGATACCAGGATACGAAACAAGGGATAACCGAGCACTTACCACGAGAAACACGAAGAATAAGATCGTTTTGAAGCTTAGGGAAATTCTCTGCCTTGTAAGTAGTCATTTTGATTTATTATTACTTGTTTTTTATAAAAAAAAATAAAAGAGAGGAAAATATAAGAAGAGAAGAGGGGTCTGGTTTTTGGAGTTATTTACAATGACCAACAGCTTATGATTTTTTTTAAACACCTTGTCCAATGAAAAATGACATTTTCTAAAGGTAACATTTGTATGAATCGGAAAAACATTAGGCATCGGCATATGATAGCATTAATCGCGTTAATTCTTTTTGATTTTACAAAAGACTTTCCCCCCCCCCTTTTTTTTTAGTATAGTAGAGTATAATTCTAAACAAACAATACTGTCATTTGTTTCATTTCCAGATTTTTGTTTGCTCTCTCTGTACTATCATATAACATCATTACGGTCTCACATTAAATATAAGACATAAAATCTACGAGATCCAAAATATGTGGGGATAAACTTTATTTTATGTTTATTACATATACAATAAATGTAGTCTTTTATATATATTACTATTGGCAGTAAACAAACAGGAGTGTGTTTCTCCAAATCAAACACACTTTGGTTGCATACTTCAATTAAAGTACTCCTTTTTTTTTTTTATGTATATATAGTTTCAGCTTATTTTTTATATATTTCTTCGTATCCTCTCATCTTTTATTTTTTTTATATAAATGAAATTATATTTTCTAAGTACAGCAGTAGTTACGACTACATTTATATATCAATCGTATGCTTTACCATTTGACCAGGCTGAAGAAGAATTTTCGTATACAAGAAAATTATTATCTGAAATCGATGTTCAAGAAGCAGTAAAACAAGCGTCACCTCTAATCAATATATTAAGCTGGGATGAATCTTACGCAAAAGCCAAAATGTTGGTAGACCAAATGTCATTAGAACAAAAAGTCAATATTACTACTGGTATAGGATGGCAGACAGGTCCTTGCGTAGGAAACAACGGACGTACAACCAGTCCCGACTTTCCAGAACTATGTTTACAAGACTCTCCATTGGGTATGCGATTCGCGGACGGCGTAAGTTCTGGTGTCGCCGGGATAAACGCAGCTGCTTCTTTTGATCGAGCCGCGATTCGTAAACGTGGCGAGTACATGGGAGAAGAATTTAGAGCTAAAGGTGCTCATATTCAGTTAGGCCCATCTATGAATATGTTAAGAGCTCCTGAAGCAGGGAGAAACTGGGAGGCGTTTGGAGAAGATCCATTCTTGGTTGGTGTTGCTTCTGCTGAAACTATTACTGGTATTCAAAGCCAGGGTGTGGTAAGTTAGAAAGTTACTCGAAAAAAAAACAGTAAAAGAAAATGACTCATATTTTTTATTTTATTTTATATACGTGTACTTTAGATGGCAGTTGCTAAGCATTTAATTGGTAATGAACAAGAAACAAATCGACTGGTGGTAAATATAATAAAAAGAAGTTTCCTGACCCTTTTTTTGTTCACCCAACTTTTATATATATATATAGCATTCTGCAAATATCGATGAAAGAACGATCCAAGAAGTCTATTTATGGCCATTTGCTAGATCAGTCGAAGCGGGTGTAGCATCTGTTATGTGTGCTTATAATAAAATTAACGGAGTTTATGCATGCGAGAGTGATTACGCTATTAACAAATTACTAAAAGGCCAATTAGGGTTCAAAGGGTTTGTACAAAGCGATTGGTCTGCTACTCATTCAACAGTAGATAGTGCCAATAATGGACTTGATATGACTATGCCAGGTAATAACAAACAGAAAAACCTTGAAAGAAAAAAAAAAAGATATTTATTTGTTCCTTTTTTTTTATTAGGCGATATATCGTTCTATTCCGGTGATTCTTATTTCGGTAAAAATTTAACAGACGCCGTTCAAGCTGGCCGAGTCCAGGAAGACCGAGTAACAGATATGGTGATGCGAATTGTGGCTTCTTGGTATAAGGTAACTAACCATATAAAATAAACTCGAACAATAGATTACTGAACATTATTCCACTTTATAGCTCGGGCAAGATCAGGTATAATAAGAGTTAAAATTAGGCTATTACAAAAGTACTAATTTTTAAGGTTTAGAACTTTCCAAACACAAATTTTCACAGCTTTAGACCAGAATTAGATAAACATATCGATGTTCAGAGCGACCACAAGAATCTTATTAGAGAAATGGGAGCTGCTTCCACCATATTATTAAAGAATTTAGAAAATATTCTTCCTTTGCGTACAAGCGGTATTAAAAAAATGGCTATTATTGGATCTGATGCTACAACGAATCAACTGTATGCTGGTTTTTTTTTCTTAGTAATATTATTCATAACTAACTAGAATTTTTTTTAGGGGTCTTGAATGTGAGGATCATGGGTGTGCTTCTGGTTCTATTGCTTCTGGATGGGGTAGCGGAACAAGCCGATACCCATACTTGGTTTCTGTAAGTTTTTTTTTTGTATGCTCTTTTTTTTTCTTTTTCTTTGCTGATCAATATATATAGCCTTTAGACGGTATCCGTGCACGAGCCGGAAATATCATAGACATAACAGAACATTTAAGAGACGACGATTTACCAGTTGCAGCAGAATTAGCATCTAAAGCAAATATTGCCATTGTATGTGTGAATGCCAACTCCGGAGAAGAATATATTACAGTAGAAGGGCATAAAGGAGATCGTAACCACTTAGACCTTTGGCATAACGGAAATGAATTGGTATATAAATATATATATAATATCTGTATTTGTATTGGTTCTATTTATTAATTGCATATTATATTATTAGATTAAAGCAGTTGCAGATGCAAATGAGAATACTATTGTTGTTATTCATTCCGTTGGACCTATTCTTATGCCCTGGAGTAATCATCCTAATATTAAAGCCATTGTATTACCCGGTCTCCCTGGTCAAGAATCTGGAAACTCTTTGGCTGATATTCTTTTTGGTGATGTCAATCCTTCGGGAAGATTACCTTATACAATTGCTAAAAGAAAGGAGGATTATCCTGCAAAAATTGATCACGGCATGAGCGTAAGTCTAAACTATAGTTGCTTTCGTTTGTTACTAAAAGGGTAGTTTGTTTCTTAGTTTGAATATTCGGAGGGTATTAATATTGGTTACCGGTGGTTTGACAAGAACGGTATTGAGCCTTTGTACGAATTTGGCTATGGATTATCGTATACATCGTTTGAATATAGGGACATCAATATCAACCTTAACCAAGGAACAGCTAACGACAATGTAGATGTTCAAGCTTCCGTAACTATCGCCAATACTGGTATGGTAGATGGTGCAGAGGTACCTCAAGCTTATATTACGTTCCCCGAGATAGCAGATGAACCTCCTAAGTTACTTCGTGGTTTCGAAAAGATATTCTTGGGTAAAGGTAGTGAACAGGTAGTGAATTTTAGTTTTAGAAAGACAGAATTAAGTTACTATAGTGTCGAATCTCATCAATGGGTTGTACCTCAAGGAGAATTTAAAGTACATATTGGCTCGAGCAGTAGAAACATTAGAAGCTCTGCCACATTTACATTATCTTAATATACTTTTAATAAATAATTAGACACTTTTTTTTTTATATATATTTACTCGTGTCGAACAGGTTTTAATTTTTGTAAAAATAATTTGGTTTTTATTTTGAACTAATAGCTACTGATATCCCTCTAAAATAGCGTTAAAAAGCTACGGAAGCACATTGGCAGTAGGAATGTCCTACAGCAGTAGAAACACACTGAAAATGCAGCAGTATTAAGGAATAGCCTACCTACAAAAAAAAATATAACGATTAGATACGGTTCAATTACAAGTTGCTTTATAAGTATTCATATACATTTATGGATACTGAAATGTCATTATTTATGATAAACCAATCTCAGGGTATGAGCTTTTTATTACGTTTTTTAAAGGTATGTTGAAACTCTTTACTCTGCTTGAATTATTTGCTCTGCTTGAATTATTTGCTCTGTTTGGATTTTGGTACTTTTTGCTCTACTTGGACTCTGAATGTGCTAGTAATGTTTTTATGGTTTTTGATGCCAACTGCTGTGGTTATATTTTTAAGCTAATGCTACTCTTCGGTTATCTTTTCCTCTTGCGCTATTTTTTTTTTTTTCCTCATAAAAGGGTTTTTTAAGAGGTTTTTATTGATGCCGCAAGAACGTTGTTTACTCTTATTTACCACAAAGGTAAAATAATGATAAAGAAATATTGACATAGCTGTTTATACTGTAGTCTCGTCATGTTCCCTTAATTCAAGTATACAGACATAATATCTAAATATAATCTTACACAGCTTGAAGCCTATTATTTACATTTATTTTTATCACTCTCAGATAGAATTTATCTATTGAAGCTGTTTCCGGAGTGGGGTGGTGTATGATGTGATATAACAATTATCTGGAAAATACGCTCATGCTAATACCAATTTTAAACAACTGTTAGGAGTTATTTTTTTTTTACACGCATCGTAAGTCCTAGTATTAAAAACTAGTTGACGTTTACACGTAAGTTTATATTTAGTAGAATATCTGATGTTACGAAAAAGACAAGTCGGATTTTTTTTTCTTAACATCAATATCTAGGTGTGTAAGCAGTGATTTTCTTCGGCATAATTGTTCTATTCTTCTTTTTATTATCATTAAATTTTTATAACTGACGTGGGCGATACAGCGCATTTAATAGTTACACGACCAGTCATTGTTAATCTTGACTCTATTGTTGCTAAAAATGAGAAAACTATTATTTATTTCATAGATGACCAATGAATATATCGACATTCCTTAGCAGATTCCAACTTTCGTGGCTACTGCAATGACTTTGAGTATTGCACGGAGTGAGAAAAGTGGGTTCCTCGGATATCCCCCCCCCCTCACTATCGGTACTAAGTCCGGCAAAGAAAAATCCATCAGTAAAAAATAAATAAAAAAATATGAATAAATGCCAGTTTTATTTTATTTTATAAACAGTGCTTTAGCAAATATAGAAAACTTTGGCTATAAAGTGTATTAACAATATCAAACAAAAGAGATATGATATAAAAAAGAAAGAAAAGCTATGTAAAAAAAAAAGCAGTTGCGGGGGGGGGATGAAAGAGTCATGTAACTCTTTTAAAAAAGTCTATTTGGAAGTGGGGGGGGGGGGTTTTTTTTTTACAAGATTTTGATTTTTTTTAAAGAGCAGTTAAGATAAGGTATCTTTTTTTTGGTGTAACAGAAAAAGATGAAATATTTTTAAAGAGTGGGTTCCAAGACAATTTCAGCTAACATGCCCTTAATATTCTCCAAGTCGTCCGCCAATATCTCTTCTGCTCTTCCTAAATCATCGGAGGGCACCAACACGTTGGCACTGGTAAACGTACTGAGGTATAACAAATTGATATCTGCTTCTGCAGCCAAAGGATGAGAAATGGAATAAACAATACCGCAACGATCTAAATTAGAACCAGCTAAATTAACTTGTATAACGCGGTAAGTTTGAGATCCTTCATCTCGAAAAACAGCGTCAGGTTCGAATAAATCCAAAATTGCTTGGTTGGCCAAGAGTGAGATACCGTCACTGGATGCAGTGTATGACAAGAATCGAGTATCGTCATGCCTGTTTATCAAATGTTAGTCCCCCGTCTTCATATAAATCGTTTTTTTTTTTTTTACCTGTAGTCTGTTGAAATCAAATCAGGGTAAGACAAGATCTTGAGAACTGTCATAGCCCAATCAGAACGATAATGAGGGTTTAAGCCGACACACTGCAACTCGTCAGACAAGACGGATTTCTCGAAATCTTCTTCAATTAAAGCACTGGTGTCTTTTTCGATTGATTTAAACAACATTTGATCAGATAATGGAGGCGAGCCGCCCAAGTATTGATGGATAGATTCTTGGTCAAATTCAAATTCGTGTTGCTGTAACAATTGAACTGCCTGTCTTAATCTTCTTTCCTTAATCTAATTCAAACAATATTAAACAAACGCCCCCCTTTTTTCCCGCAGTTTATACCGACAATTTTTTTTTCTTACCAGTACGAAATCGGTTTGATAGGTTGACATATAAAAGATGGAGAACTTGCCAGAAGCTAATGGACCTGAAAGATCAGAGATACGTTTACCACTGGTATCTAATCGATAAAAAAGTTAAGAGGAATTGATTAGGTTTTTTTTTTTTTTTTTTTTTTTACCTTGTCCGCCTTCATCATCTACTTGTAAGACGCGGAATATGTCATTTGATGATCTCAAATCTTCACACTGAGACATGATAAGACAAGGTATAAAGTCATTATCAATTACTTCTTTACTTGCTACGATTGATATCTCATACGCATTCTCTGTAAAGGAAAAGAAATAACGGGGACTTAAAAAGGCACAATAAATCAATTCAGTCTTTCTTTTTTTTTTCTTTTTTTTTTTACGAGTAATAATAAGAACTTACTCTTTGGTGTCTTGAAAAAAGCATGACTTTACAATAGCATGAGTGACATGAGGTAAATGAGATCTAGGAAAATGGAGTAACTTTACTTTGGAAGGTAAAATAGTAATCATAAAATAATTATTAAAAAAAAAAAAATTAAACAGAAAAAAAAACGAATTTTAAAATCTCAGCGTTTTTTTTTTTTCCCCTTTTTATCAAAAGGGTTTAAATGGCATAGATAGCTTTTTCAGTACACTTGTTTGGAGTAACACAATGACTGTTACTCGTTCCCCACCCTTTTTTTTTTAAAGGTGGTGCCCTGTGCTTTCTGTTTATCTTTTTTTTTTTTTTTTTTTTTTTTTAAAAAAAAAAAAAAAATCTCATGAAAGTAATGGTACGATCTTCACATGCTATGCATACGAGTCACGAACTATCATCAAGTGTATATTTACATATTAGAGAGCTTGCTGAAAAGATGTTAGTACCTAATAAAGTAGGTGGTACAAATTACTAACGTTTGCCAAAGTGATAACAAGGGCAGACTGGAGACGTGTTTTTTTTCCAACTGTGACAGGATTCATGTTTTTTCTCTTCTCTAAAAAAAAAACCAGGTTTTCGTGCTGATTCCTTTAAACTAATTGAAATTCAAGATGGCAGCCAAGTCTTTATACTATAATCTAAACTTTGTATCCTCTTCTGTAAGCGCCTTGGGACCTAAACATTTTCAATTTTTGCATCTAAATCATTAACGCAGGTTATATAAGCTTTTTGATGCATATAATAATAATATATAGCTTTTACCTTAAAAGTCCATGGGCACTTCACAGTAGGATTCCTTGAACGTTAATATGGTGCTGGAAATCTTCTTTTACTACATTGATTTTAGGACCACTTGTACTACCTTTTGAAGTCTCAAAGTTCTGCTTCACCAACGATACTCCTACGTATGTGTTACCAAAGCGTGAACATCCGATACTAGTTTCTTCAAAACGAGCACATATTCTGGCTTCCATTCAAGACTTGACAGTAATAATTTTTTTATCAGCTCGTTTTGATGTATTTATCTTCATATATATATGAGTAAAAATAATATATGTTTGAATTCGGTTTAGTAACTTGCTGTTTCACCAGACATGTGAAGAAAAGACGAAGAAAAACAAAAACAAAAAAAATCAATCGCATTATATTTTTTACTGGTAAAATAAATTGACGACTTTTTTTTTTTGTATTCAGTTTTACGGACGACATGAGAGAAATTTTTATTAAAAATACGCACACACAAGTACCTTGGTATCTTTTGATGTAAAAGGGACCTTAAACACAAAAAGAAGTCCCGCTACTTTTACCTTTTTTTTTACGTGACCTTTTTTTCTTTCTCGAAAGGTGTCTTTCACGTTCTTGACTTTTCAATAAGGCTTAACAAAAAAAAAAAAAAAAAAAAAAAAAACAAAAAAAAACATGACAAGTTTAAAAGAACTACAGGAATTATTAAACGAACTCGATCAGCAATCCCTCGCAGACAACGCCCAATTCGATGCAGTTTTAAATGCACTCTCAAAGCCCTTAGAATGGTTAAACGATCCAACAATGACCACAACGCAACAACTGACGCTTGTCAATGATGTCAGTTGGAAACGCCACGTCTGGAATGTATTTAAGGAACTAGTTCCTCGTTGGAACTTCTCGCTATCGACACACCGACCTTTACTCGAGTCTACGCTCGTCTGTTTAGATTCCCGAGTTGCGTTTGCCATGGCAAAAGTAAGTTTGCCTGTTTTAATCGAATGTCTATCGACACAGCAGCAAGATGCGTCACTTGATACGTTAGAGGCATACGCTTCTTATTTAAAGTTTTTATGCCTTGATAAACACGTTTTTAGGTTGTATGCGGTTCAATCGACAAAGAATGATGCAACCTTCTTTTGTAACTTGTTATGCTCTATTCCTGGACATCTGGCAAACGTGTTTGGTGTCCAGCTAGATCAAGTTTTCTTTAATACGCAGCATGAATGGTATATTGACAGGTAATACAAAAGAAAAACGATACATATAAAAAAAAACGGAAACTTACAATATAACAAAAGAAAATTTTATGCAAAAATGAGTAAACGATTAGCAGAAACACTGGATACCAAAACTACTCTATTCGCAAAAGAACTAGTTTCCAAAGTAACAAGACAAGGATATGAAAGTATGACTCAAAAGAACTCCTGCAGATCCAATTTTGACTCATCGTTTTATAGATATTTTAATACAAGGCATATATAGTTACGCTAGAATGTCACCCGATATCTGGTCATCCGTGTTAGCACCTTCTTTCAATCAACTGATGAAAGCAATCTTATACCACGTGAAAGAAACAGTTTTACCGAAATCCAGTATATATCATGTATCCAAAGAGCTATCACTTATTTTATTCAGCCAACCGGATACAAAGCAGCTCTATATCGAGGAATTTTTAAACACGGCCTTGTTAAGATTATCCAAGTCGACTTGGGCTGATGATAGATTAGCCAGATTAGCTATATGTACCGTGATTCATGATCAAGGGTTTGATAGCGCTGAATTATCTAGTGCTTCCAGTGCGTTGGTTACAAAATTTACGAAACGTGTGATTGAAACTTGGTCCGATCCTGCTTTTATTAAACATGCTAGTTCAAGAGAGCGAACTTGTAATATATATATATATATATATAAAATACTGTATATACTGATATATTTCTTTTTATATAATAGATATAACTTCAACATTGTTGAGTCTAGTTGCTTATTTACCGGAAGATGTCATTCGTTATACCATCATGACACAAACAGCTTTATTTCAAAGTGTGTCGAAATACTTTGACAGCGGAGATAAGGCGATAGCTCAGTTGGGTGCTGTGGTTGCAGAAGCAATTTCCGGTAAAACAGATCAAGAGAAGCCTATAAAGACAGGCTTATTAGATTCTGATGTAGAATTGCAAAAGATCAAGGCGCTTGTCGATACAAGAGATATATTCACAAGTAATGTAGCACCTTATTACTAGTTTTTTTTTTTTTTTTTTGCTCATCTATTTGTTAGTAGAAGATGAACAGGATATTAAAGTGGATATTGTTACTGAATCTGACAGTGAACAAGAAGAAGCGGAAGAGGAAGAACTTGACCCAGACGCTATTTATTGTTCCGAAGACCAAGGTAAAATAATTGGATCAAATATTCCCTTTTTTTTTTCTTAAATTTATATATAGAAACTGATAGTGACGATGACTTGGAAGCGTATTTAATGGAAGAAGAGTCCGACGATGAAGGATTAAAAAAGGAAGAATTATCAAAATCGAAAACAAAGAAACCAGTGTAAAAAAAAAAAGGTTTTTTTTAAAAAAAAAGGTTTAGATAATTAAAACGTCATTTTTAGATTTGTAAGAGATTTAATTCGATACCTTCAAGATCAGAGTGATCCTTTAAAGTTGGAGATTGGTTTAAATGCAGCGGAACAAATCATCCGCCAAAAAACTGGGGCAGGAACAGAACTCAGTAAAGAAAAAATCTCTTTTTCTAGATCTTTTTTTTTTTTTAACTAACAAATTTTTTTTCTTTTTTATAGGTGAATATTCAATTGAATTAGCAAAATATTTAATTGCGTTTCCCGAAACTTTTGAAATTGATCAGTTTAGAACTTTACAACAAAATGCTTTAATTGCTTTAGTTGTAGCTGTACCAGAAACAGTTACTGGGTAAAAAAAGGGGATAAATAATTTACCCAATTTTTTTTTTAATGCTTTTGGTTTATATGATTAGGTTTATTATTGATCAATTTTATGATCGTAATACTTCGGCAGGACAAAAGCAATTGATATTAGGAGTTATATCATTGGCAGTAAGAGAATTGTCAAATTGGACATCATCAAATGTAAAAAAAAATATATATATATATTCAAGACGGCGCTTTAACTTAACCTTAAAAAATAGTCTGGAGTAGAAGAAACTAAAAAAGAATTGGAAGGACCACAAATGGTTGGTACGACAGTATTTGTTTCGAAAAGAATGCAACTGCAGAAAAATAATCAAGCCAAGACGCAAAGAAACCGCTTAGCTGGATTAGCCGGCCCCATTTTCTTTTTTCCATTATTAGTTGGATGGTGGGAAGGAGCGCAAGGGCGTATAAAGTAAATTTTTGTACTTTTATAATTTTATTTCTTGATTCTAAATGTGTATACTATACTCTCCAAAATAGGTATTGGGTTGGTAATAATAATGTGTTGGCAGAGCGGTTTATTATGACACTTAATGTTATTTTACATTGTTCAAGTAAAGTACTTGTATACGTACATATTTTTTTTTTTTTTTTTTTTTTTTTTTACTAATCTAATCTTTTATGTATAGCTAATTTACCAGATAAAAGAAATATTGTAAAAGAATATTTTGATTTTGTTTCTTCCATGAGATACGCGAATCAAAATTCTTTAGGTATAAAAAAGGCTTTATTATTCGGAATTGATACAATTGTCAATACAAGCTATAAAGATCAAGAAGTATATTTAATTCAGCACTATACAAAAGAACTTTCAGAAACAAAAGATTGGTTAGAAGGTAGGGTTTTTTTTTTGGGTTTTTTTTTGGGTTTTTTTTTTGGGTTTTTTTGGATTTTTTTTTCTTATTATATATAAATAGTAATAATGGAGAATAATTCAGAATCAACGTTACAAGAAAAAGCGATTGGTATTCTTGTAAGGTTATCACAAATAGCAATGACAGCAAGTCATGATTAAAGCATGGCTAATCCTTTTTAAAGTTCACACCGGAAACAATAAAATAGGACTTGTGTAATCTTCTATTTAAAGTAAATTAGGTTACCTAGAAAGTATATTAGAAATACGTAACATTCACATGAGTTTAGGGCAGTACGAAAGAGAGAGAGAGAGCTGAAAATCGATTACACGTGTAATACTTTACAAAAATTAAGAAAATACGTCTATTCCCGATATGTACACACAAAAATGAGAATTTGTCAAAGGGGGGTTTTAGATGTAGGTCCAAAAAGTACCAGAGCCTGAGTATTTTTTTTTTAGTCGGCTATTCACGGAATAGTCGGAACACCAAGGTAAATATATACTATACAATCGTTATTTAACAAATAGAATTTAACATTGTTCGTTACTATTTTTTTTATTACTTTTCAATTCGGTTTAAATTACCTAAAGAAACTGTATTAAAATGAGTCTAATATGCTAATACAAGAAAATAAAGATTTTGCTGAAAAAACCAATTATGTTTCAATGATTGAAAGAGAAAAATGCTGACTCCGTCTAATTCCAATTTTTTGAGTTACACTCACCACAAAAAAAAAAAAGTATATAATCATGTCTTTAGAAAGAAAATAATTTAAAACTCCATTTTTCAACCTTCTCTCTCTCTCTCTCTCCCTCTTTTTTTTTTTTTTTTTTTTTTTTTTTTTTAATGTTTGATTACTTATGATCCTTCTTTGATGAATTATATAATCTTAATATAAACTATAAATTCAATAACTTACACCCCACTCCTATATAATTTTTTTTTTGACAAACACTCGTGATTATCTAAAAAAAACCTTTTTTTTTAAAAGTATAAACCACAAACCCTAAAAATGGACTTTTGCACAACACCTACTTCCTTGTCTCTTCAAGATCTAATTACCGCTCCTGCTAAAGCTGAATCTTTATTAGAATTATTGACTCCTGATCAAATTCTGGCTATTGAACAAACTTTAGGAAAAGTCAAAAAGAGAAGATTAGATAAAGAGGAAATGAACGCTAATGAAAATAAAACAACTAAAAATACTACTTTAACCAACAATAACAATACCACCAACATCACGACTACACCCACACCCACACCACCTACGAAACCAACGAATTCAACTACTCCCAATGAACCTACTACAGAAATGAGAGATGGTATTGAATGGGTTTCATTTGTATATTCTCATAACCGTACATTGAAACGATACTCTATCCGTACCGATCTTTTACAAGTGGATACAGCCCTTATTGACGATAAATTCAAAAGTGAAAATTGTGTAAGTTACAAAATTTCAAGCACCGTTTTTTTTTTTTTTAAAAAAAAAATAAAACTCATTGTTATACTTAAATAGGTTTACCCGCGAGCTAATTTACCCAAAGAAGAATATCATGGTAATCGATGGGCTTATGAAACTGAATGTAATTTACTTGGATGGAAATTAGCATGGTTAAATAAGGAAGAGATTGCCGGTAAGAGAGGTTTGATTCAACGCGCAGTTGATTCATATCGTAATCGATACCCTAGCATGAGATCTCGTCGTGTCGCTAGACAAGAAAAGCTGTTAAACGGTACGCTTCGTAAACGTAAGCATCGTGAAGGTGATGATCAGGATGAAATGGCGTCTTCTTTAACAGGTGTAACCATTCAATCTGCTCATCATCCAAAGACCATCGCTATTGAAGATACTGTCAATAACCAACGCTTCCGTATCAAGATCAATGTTGAATCCGTTGATCTGGAAGAGATCAATATCGAGTTCCGTAAAGCCAATTGTCCTTATCCCCGTGTCATGAATATTGCTCAACCTCCTGCTACTGTAAATAATACAAGATGGTTAGAGGAAACCATGTGTAACGAATTAGCCTGGAAATTGGTAAGTTTTTTTTTTTTTTTTGTAATTGCTTATCTTATCTAATTTTTATTTTATTTCAGGCCTGGTTAAACCCTAGACATTTAGCTGGAAAAAAGAATATGCTTCAACGTGCTCTTGATATCTATCGTTCAAAATTTATGCCTTCTCTTCAGCCTAGAAAAAACTCTCATCGTACAGCACCTATCCCACCACCACCTACCACTACCATTATGAGTCAACAGACTTCAATCATGGATTTAGTTCCTACATCCTCCGTTCCCTTAACGGCCGATGCCTTATCAGCACAAAATGCATTGTACGAAAAAACCAATCCTACAGCAGTTGGTTCACCTGCCATGTCCAATATGAGCGGAACAACTGAATCACTTGATTTTGCGGATTGCTTCTCGCTGGCCGAAGAAGAACCTTCCAATAAAGAAGAAGCAGCAGCAGAAGCAGCAGCAGCAGCAGCAGAAGCAGAGGCGGCGGCAGCGGAAGCAACAGCAGTATTTTGTAATATGCTTTTACAACAAGAACCAATGTCATTTATGGATACTAGTTTAGATGATACACCTGGTTTACGAATGAACTCTACAAGTTCGTATTCTTCCGATAGTACGGCCTGTACACCTAGTCCGAGTACTTTACCCATCGAAGACCCTTTTACAGCAGACTTTTTTGATCAGTTCATGTTACCAACAGATGACCCTTTTTATATGATGGATACAAACGAACTTTCTAAACTATACACCAACAATACAATCGATACTAGTCCTTTTTCTTTGGATCCTCTCTTTTAAATAACAAAAAAAAAAAAAAAAAAAAAAAAAAAACGTTTTGTAAATAGCCTTCTTCCTCCCCCCTTCATTTCTCTTCTTTATATTAATATTTTTGTACACTAAAATTCCCATGCATCCCCTTCCCTTTTTTTTTTCATTCTCTTGTTACTTACTTACTTTTTCACTACCTCAAAAAAAAAAAAACTTCATCCTTTCTTTAAAAAAAAAAAATAGAGCATCATGGGTTTCTAACTCTTCAAAAAATTTTAAATAAAAAAAAAGCTATTTTCAAATACAAGTTTTTTTATTGATCACACAAACATTTAATAGTGTGGGGTACAACAAACTGTGCAACTTCCAATAGGAACTATAAATATATAAATTAGTTCAAGTAAGACTACAGAAAAAAAAAAAAGACTTACATCTGGGTGCACGAAGCTTTTTAGAAGAACAAGTACATATTTTTTTACACAGCATGAAACCTTTTATTGAAAAATAGACTAGTTTAACAATACGAGTGATAGTAGACAGGATGTATATATGTTATAAAAAAGTAAATAGTTTTTATCTCTTGTCTATTTATTTTTATTTTATATTGTGATAGGGCTCATTATACATAGAGGACAATAGTCTTTTGTCCGTTTTGTGTGTATCACTCAATTAGCGAATCATTGTTTAGCCGTTACAGGAATTCCGTGGTCGGTGAAATGTATTTGTCATGTAATGATGCTGAGCAAAACAATAGTTTACAAAATTCTTTTTGATACATTAAAAAGATGCTATTGACGACATTTTTTTTCTTTCAGACGACATTTTTTTTCTTTCAGACAACATTTAAGAACGAGGAAAAAAAAAAGAAAAAAAAATTGTATATTTTATGGCGTGTTTGTTTCATCAAGATAGATAGTAAATTTTTTAGTTGATACGAGATCATCCTTTTTGTTTCGAGGATAATTACCCCAGAATTTCCTTTTATACATTCGCTAGCGAAATCGAATAAAGAGTATACATCATATTATTTATTAAGATACGCAAACAGAAAAAAAAAGGGGGGGGGGGACTGACGCTCTGCATACATATAAAGTTTATTTATTATAAGTTTTGAGTACAATACAGCTGGTTCCCAGTAACATGTATATTCAGTTAAGCGGGAACAACTCCCCCCCCCCCCTTCACTACTAATTATAGCTTCTTTTTTATACGCAACTGCGACATTTCCTTTTACTTGATTCCCATCTGGAATATTCTAAAATACGTTGTTATTGATCTCAGTTTATAAATAAAAAAATGTCGCCTAAAAGTGCTATACGGGTTACAGTAAACCTTAATTTTCAGACAGGCTAAAGGGATTTTTTTTTTACCTGTATGTGACACGTTGACTATTTAGTCGGGGCAAAAATAGTTGATCGTTCCATATCGGCCCACATCTGTATTATTATATACATTCTATTTTTCGAAGCGAGGATAACTGTTGCAAATGAATATATGAAATAAAATTTTGTCCAAAACGCTATGCTATTGAAGGTTCACTTCTCGTTACAATGAGGACACACCTATTGCAAAAGGGATATTTAGATGTAGTAATAAGGGTTTACCTGTATTTAAAGTAACTTACAGATGATGTTCGGAATTCATCTATATCCACAACCAAGGCTCTAAAAGCGGTTTAAATTTTGCATTAGCATGAATGTATTTTCCAGATAATTGTTATATCACATCATACTGATCAAACAACTCTGGAAACAGTTTGAATGAATGAATATCCGTGTCAAGTTTTTTTTTTTACTTTAAAATATAATCATCAATAGCTTAATTCTGTTCTTAATTATATATATATATATATATATATATAAAGAAGCTCATTATAAAGTACAAAACGTAAAAATAAAGAGTCAACTATTCGGACTTTAGCATTAAATAAAATAACTTTATTTAAATTTTTATGTAACGTTTAATTATCGCGAGTTCTGTAACCATAGAAAGCTTGAGGATGAGGTAAATTTCTGGGAGCAGCAGGAACAGGCTTCTTCTTGCGACAGAACTTGGGAATACAAAAGAGTTTCATACTTGAGGAGATAAGTTGATAAAACAATAATTTTCTTTTCTCGTATTTCTTGAGCTTCCTTTTTATACCTGTTACATTCTATAGTAAAGACATAAAACAATGAGTGTCTCCTACTTTGTAACTTTATTTTTTTAACAGAACCCCGCAATGACACCACCTTTCTCGTACCGTGGGAAATTTGGTTCCTTTTCTGTAAAATAAATAAAAGGTGTGTTTTATGACAACTTTTTCAGAACAATTTATTAAAATTCCCAAGAAAAGTATACTGCCGATGATACAAATAAAAGAGTTCTAAGACGGTTTGGATCGAAATTATTATTTGAAACAAAATAGTGCTTCCAACTTGTTACGTACTAGGACAAAACTCGTACAGACTGATTATTTGTTTAGTACATACAAAAAACCAATTTCTTTCTTCTCTCCCCCCTCCCCCTTTTTTTTTTGTTGTTGTTATCCACGCGTGAATACGTAAAAAAAAGAAAAAGAAAAAGAAAAAGATATATGATCTCTTACAACAATTATTATAATAGAATTATGTATGGGACAGCATAAAACTTTTGATTTGCCTAATGACAACTTTTTTTTTTAAGAAAAAAAGTGACTCGTTGAAACTAAAGTCACGCATTCTTCGAACGCGCTGCGTCTCAAACTGCCTCTCCCCTCAATTTTTTTTCTCCCAGTCGCGTCCAAGAAAGCGTGGTATAATTTTTTGTTATTTTCGTAACTAGCTATGGCAGTAAAGAAACAAGAAAGTCCTGAAGTAGAGAAACTCACTTCTGTATATTTAAAAGAAGGTAAATATATAATTGGCTGTACACTCTAGACTTGAATAAAAAAGAAACTGGAGAGTTTTGTGAAGAAAACGAACATGGATTCATTCAAGATGGTGGAATGAAGAAAAAACTTTTTTTTTTCTAATGTCCAATTAACTCATTCAAAAAAAAAAAATAGATGTTGCAAAGACTATGAAAAAAAGAAAAAGTTGGAAACATACACCTATTCCTGCTACTGTTAAGACATATCCTATTCTTGTAAGTTTTTTTTTTTTGTTACTATCACTCTATTCATACTTTTTTTAAAAATTACATATTGACAACTTTATAGGAAAAATTAAGACAAGTCAAGCAAGTGATTGAAGAGTATATTGAAGGCGAGTATGATTCATTTAAGCTTGATCTTGCTGAAAAGTATGTATCCCATTTATGTTAATTGATATATCCATCCTAATATCTCTCTTAAAGCAACAAAATTGAAACTGTACGTAAAGACAATGTGTTTGGTGAAGAAGTCACTGAATCAGAAATGGATATCATTCAACAACGTGTAGCCCTTCAACAGCGTCAATTCCAAGAGTATGAAAAGAGAGAGCATACCCGTAAATCCAAAAAGATTAAAACTGTATATGATTATTTATCCGAAGAAGAAATTGCTGCCATGTTGACTGATTGTCGTCATAACGAAGTAATACATTTTTCATTGTACCATTTATAATTATTAACACTTTTTTTTTTTTTTAAAAAAAAAAAGGAAGAAGTAATCGGTCGTCTTTCTGAAGGTGGCTATCTTCATGGTATCCGTAAAGAGATTGCTATGAAACATGCACCTGAAGTTGATACATCTTCTAGCTCAATGACAGAAGAACAACAACTTGCTTATCAACAATTATTAAAGAAGCGTTCAGAAACCTTAAAAAAGACAACAAACGATTCTGCAAAAAAGTAATTTTTTTTTATATTTACTAATTTGGTATAGCAACTAATATAAAAATATTAGGCAATACCGTATGGGAGGCCGTTTAGGTTTAGACGAAGCCATCAAACAAATCCAAGAAAACAACATTGATCCCGAAAAAGCATTTGAAGGATGGTCTCAAGCACGTATCCGTGCGTACCAAATGATTGACCAAAACCCCAACAGTTACTACTATCGATTTAATGCACCTGGCGAAGTACAACGAAAAGGACAGTGGGCAGCGGACGAACGCGAGATTTTCTTTGAGAGGTTAGCAGAAGTAGGTGCTAACGGTCAATGGGGTATCTTTGCAATGAAGGTACCTGGCAGAGTCGGATACCAGTGCTCAAACTTTTACCGTTTATTGGTTGAAACAAATGAAATTCAAGATCCCAATTACGTATTAGATGCAAAAGGAAAAGCGCATTATTTATTCGATAAGAAGACAGCTGATGGTAATACTGAAAAAACATTTCGTACGCATAGTAAACATGGTACAGGACGTGCATCTGGAATTGCTTCGTCCTCTTCAACTGCCGCCGTACGTAAACCAAGAGCAACGGCTGCTTCTGCTGCTTCTGCTGCTGATAAAAAACCAAAACCCAAAAAGAAGAGAAGAAGAGGATGGAATAGTGATGATGATGATGATGAGAATGATTTCGAGGATTATAATGATACTTCGGGAACATATACTGAAAGTAGTCGTCCTTCTCGTTCAACACGTAGAACACGCGCACGTGTGGATATGAATGAAGCCGATGACGCCGAAGAAGGAGAAGAAGAAGACCAAGTTGAATTAGATAATCCTTTGCCTGGCTTCTTGGATCCAATTACACTAGACGAAGTAATTAAACCAGCTATTTCTACTTATGGTCATGTTATGGGGTAAAAAATGAATTAAAAAAGTAAACATACTTTTGAACTAACTAAAAATAACTATACATAGATACGATAGTTGGGTACGTTGTCTTACCAACTGGGAGGGTAAAAAGAATATTTGTCCCTTAACAAAGAATCCATTGACAAAGCGTGATTTAGGTAAATACGCAAAAAAGTACACACACATAAAAAAAAAAAAGTTTAAACTAATTTTTATTTATAGTGATTTTAACTCATGATAATATTGAGGAATACAGAGATAAAATAATTCAATAATTCTTTTTCTTTTTTTTTTTTCTTTTTCTTTTTCTTTTTTTTTTTTGTTTTTTTTTCTTTTTCTTGCTTGTTTTACATAATACACATATTTCTAAAAATGAAACAAAATCCACTTTTGATTACAGAGATTACGCGCATCTTGTGTACGTTTATTGATCCCAAGGATTTGTTAAATCTTGCTTTAACTTGCCGAGTCCTCCATCATGAGTCCTGTTTTCGCTTATGGAATACCTTAAACCCCAAATCGCACCGAACATTACGTAAAATTAAAAACACACTAGAGACAACTGAAGAATACAATAAACTGGTATGGAAATTTTGTTGGTCAGCGAGAGAGGATGCTCACCACTTGGAACGATTATTTTTTGATTCATTCTTGTTTCCAAATTTGAGAGAATTAGAATTTTCTAATGCAGCCACGCAAGACCATATCGTGTACCCAATGATTGCCGCTAGCCCTTATTTAAGGTCCTTAAATTTATCACAATGTTATTGTCTTTCAACTGACGCTATTCGTCCGTTATTAACAATGCCAAAGCATCGATTGGAATCCTTAACGTTATACGGGTGCGGTAAAATAGATGCTCAAGTCATGGCCGATATTATCTATAGACATTCCTCTACACTAAAGCGTATTAGGCTTACAGACATCAATGATACTATATTAGATGCTATACAAACTTGTAAAAGATTGAACGATCTTGGATTAGAACATTGCAGTGACACAACTCTTTCAAATACAGCCTTAAATCGTTTCTTTTCAGCCATAAATCAGGTACAACTGACTCAGCTTCGATTACGCGATATCGATAACTTAACTTCGGACCATCTACATTCCATATCCATCTCAAAAAGTGGTACCTCTCTTCTACACCTTGATATGAGTGAATGTAATCGAGTCAAAAGTGATGGCGTATCTTTTCTGGCAACTAAATGTACATCACTGAATACATTATTATTGGCTTATCAAACTGGTGTTACAAATGGTGCTATACAGGTGATTTATATAATTATAATAATCTAAAAAAAAAAAAAAACTAATTTCTTTTGTTCTGAAGCTGTTTATTAGTAACTGTCACTACCTTAAACACGTGGACGTTTCTGGTTGTCGACTTCTGACCGATCATGCGTTCTTTCCTCTTCTTGATGGCGTACTGGATGATGATATTATTCCTATTATACTTGAAACGCTCAATGTGAGTGGACTGGATTTACTGTCTGCGCATTCAATCCACCAATTGCTAACACGATTACCACGGTTACAAGAATTAAGCCTAGGAGTTACGTACGATTTGGACGAAGCCGATCGTATTCTTGATGCAGTGAATACAGACCAACTTAGATTTTACATTGATATCGAAAAGTATTATACTATTTGCAGACTGCCAACTGCAAGTCTCATTTCTTTATCAAAAAAAAGAATATTAATATTACCAAATACAACAGAAACAACAAACAATGATACCATTTCTTTACCATCTACTTCAACTTGGAGTTTACCTCCATCTATCTTTCAATTAGAATAATAACAATAATAATAATAAAACTCTTGCATATTATCCCTTTCTTTTCTTTTCTTTTCATACTAGTCGAGATTGACTATGAAACAAAAAAACAAAAAAAAAGCAATTAATTATATATATCCATAATCAAATGTTTGTTTGATCAATTATTTACCGAAAATGTCATTAGGTTCTCTGTTTCCGGCGATAACTATTAAAAATGGGACTACATTTCAAGGTCAGAAATGACCTTTTTTTTTAATGCTTCACGTTACTTTTCCCTTCTTAAGAAAGCTTCAAGAAAAAGTAGAAGGATGTAGACATGAAAGATAAGGAGGGATACTAGGCTTTTTTTGAAGGAGCCTTAGATCTATCTAAGGAGTATAGCTCTAGACAAAAAAAAAAAAAAAAAACTTCGAACGAAACAAACATATCAAAAGAATACGCAACTCTGAGAAGCCCATTTTGTCATCAACTCCCGCGTAAATAATGCTAGTTGAAAAAAGCTCCCATTTTTTTTTGTGGTTAGACGTGCTTAAAAAATAAGTCTTAAATAAATTAATAGTATAACTTTATTAAGTTAATGTAATTAGAAAGAGTTGGGGATGTATTATTATATATAAGAATAGACATATATATATAAAAAGAAATATGATTAAATAAAGTAGGGAATTTAGTTGAGAAAGGATCTATAAAAGTAATGTGAGTTTACAAGCAACCAGTGTTTGAAATTAATAATAGCGTGAAGGGGAGGGGGAGGGGAAGTAAAAATAATGCAAGTATAGTAAATGATATATATAAGTATGTAGTCTTTGTTTTCTTTTAACCGGAATGAATACTGTATACAAAGAACAATACCCAAGCGGCAACAAGTGCAGCAACAAAGAAACCGACAATAGGGTAACTGAGCTTTCTGATAGGAGTATCTGTATAAGGATCCAAACCCTTGGAAGTGAACTCGAGTTCTTTTCCATTAATTTCCTCCATACGAGCAACACGCTTAACACGCTTAACTTCGAGAAGGTTACCATAAAAGTAAAATTGGTTGAACCAAAGAGCACAGATCAAAACGAAACCAATACCAGCTAAAATCATAAAGACCAGCATGACTTGTACATAGGATTGTCCTGCAGTTTTATCTTGAATGACACCAATAGCGACATCAAGAATGGCAGTACCAATATTGTTGGAAGACTTGTAGATACCTAAACCAGTACCGATATACTCAGAGGGCAAAAGCATACCGATAGAAGTAATCATGGAGATAGGACCAAAGGCAAGAGAAATGGAATAGAAAATCATACCAACGGTAGGTTCAATATAAGTCCAACCCAAGAAACCAGAACTGAGAATTAAAAAGATGGAAGAAATGAGAAGAATGATAACACGGAGACCATAGAAATCCATGATGAAACCTAAGATGGGAGTAGCAACAATAGGAATACTTTGAGAAGCACTGGCTTTATAACCAGCTAACTTTTCGGTGGTACCGAAATGCTTCTTGATTAAATCAGTAGCAATAGTTTGGAATGAAGACCAAACAGCAGCGTAAATAAATTCGATAAGGATAATGTGCCAGAAAATAAGAGGGAACTTGAAAACAGAACGCCATTTGAAAGTCTTCTTTTTTTTCAAAGCAATCTTTTCGTTTTCGGACAAGATAACTTGACCTTGCAAGTGACGAACGACAAGAGCATAGACCAAATTCATGGCAATAGAGAAACAACAAAGAATAAATGATAACCAGAAAGCCCAAACCCAATCACCGGCAGCTTCGGCAACAGCATTGGCAACAAGGGTACCCAAGAAAGAAGAAAGACGACTGATAGAAAGTTGAAGACCAATAGCAATGGATAAATGCTTGGTACGGAACCACTTAGAAAGCAAAGATTCTTGCATAGTAACAATCAAACCACTACCAATACCAAATATCACACGAGCAACGACTAATAAAGGATATGACTCGATTTTAGCAGCGATAGCGGTAAGTAAAGCACCAAGAATAATCATGAAATTAATAGCGAGTGTACCCCAGACAGAACCAAATATATCAATGAACACACCACCAGCAATAGGGAAAATAGTGTTAATGATAGATACGGCGGCAGAAACAACACCATATTGTGTATTACTGATATTCATATTCTATAATACATACGAAAAAAAAAAAATTAGTTTCATCACACGTTATGTTTTAAACCAATAGCTTATACTTACAGTTACAAGACGACTTTTCATCGCGGAAATAGCACTTGCGGAGAAATGAGAACCAACTAAATGGATAGGTTAGTGTTAAGATCAGATTATCAAAGGACCATGTAAATGTTTACTTACAAGGAAACATAAGAGCAGTAACCAAAGCAATGATTTTATACTTCCAAGGAGCATTTGCAAGGGCAGTATCACCACCAAAGGTTCTTATTTCTTCATTAGACTTGTCTTCACCATAAGTTGAACTATTATCTTGCAAGTACTTCTCGGGAGATCCATTGGTATTGTATTTTTCGTCCATAGTAGGAGCAATGACTTCTAGCTTTTCGGTTCCTTTGTTATCCATTGTATAGATAGATAAAAACTCGAAATTTAGATCTAAAAAAAAAGAAGAGAGAGGGAGAAAGAGAAAGATGAATAGATTGAAAATTAGTATAGCCTTATAAACAAAAAAAAAAAAAAATCCCGGGAAAACTCCCAACATTTTTTTTTCAAATGTAAAAAAGATTTATCTGATCCAATACTTTTAGTAACGCAATGACTCCGATAGTTACACTTCAAAGCTTCGTATGGCTTAAGCCTATCTAATGTGTTCCTGAGTATTAATTGGCTAACAGACTATTCCTTTTAGATGCAGGACCGATTTCTCCGCATCACAACATATCCCGAAACCACATCATCTAGATGTATAATGCGACCTATATTTAGTTGTAAAAAAAAAAAGAGTGGAACACAATATATGTTAATTTGGAAATAGTATATAACGAAAAAAAACTAAAAAAAACCTATCAATTATTTGACGTGCATCCCTTTTTTTTAAAACAAATAAAACTAGATCTTTTTTTTTTTTAATAAGAATGGATCTGATAAAGAATAAACAAATCTTTGATCTTCTGCTTTCTCTATTTTCTTTTTTTTTAGACCAACCAGGAATTGCGAATCAGATCGCTGAAAATTCCGAGTATTCTATATGAAAAAGTAACTTGTAATTAGCTATTTGTGGTACAATGTATCAAAAAATGTTCCTTTTTTAGGGTTTAAAACTAATATTGTAGTACCGATAGGTTTTAGTTTATAAATCTTGTACTCGTTTTTTAATATTTGAGCTTTATAAAAAGGCACTTTTATTTTAAACAGGGCAAAGATGCGGAACCCAAAAACGTTTTTTTTTTTTTTTTTTTAGTATAGAGTATGGTAGTAATAATAAAAATATATCTTAGATCTTAAACTTTAAACACGTTTACGAAAAAATATAGTTTTATATTCAGTAAAAATATCAGTATTGTATAATTTGTACTTATTCGGTATACAATGGAATTAATCAGCTGTTGATTTAGGGTTTACTGGTGCGTGAATTTTTACCTTTCCTGGAATTAAATGCATCTGAAAGATGGATTTTTTTTTCTTGTGACATCTAAGTGGACTACTGACTATCGAAATTTGACGAAAAAAGAAAAAGAAGGACGAGTATTTTATGTGAAACATAATGAAAAAGAAGTGCATAATAAAATCAGTTTGAAAGCCCTAGTAATTGCTACGAGTATGAGTAGTAAAAAAAAAAAAACTATTTGTATTGCAAAAAAAAAAAAAAAAAAAAATCCCTACACAGAATTAATAATAGCAAAGATCTACTAGTAGTATATCGTAATCGGATATAAGGATATCAGAATAGAATGGCATCATCTTGTACTATGGAAATAAAAGAGGAGCTGGTATAATAAGATCTGTTTAGAAAGTAAATATAGTTCCTTTGAAACTACCTTGTTTAATAAACTATTGGTCGAGAGAAAGAAGGCAACAACAAAAAAGAAGGACATGGGTATCCCTATTTGTATGACCTAAACCATATTTAATCGTCTTTTTAGGTATTCCTTATAAAAATATTGAACTAGGTTACTTTTTGTTTTGCATATGCAGTTAATTAAAATTGCACACACAGAGGTAACACGAACAGAAGATTTTTGTAGAATGCCAGGAAATTGGCAATCAGATTAAAAAATGGTTTCAAGAAAGTTATATACATGAATTTATTTATTGGTATAAGCATCGAATTAAACTACATATAATCCATTTCAAATGTTTATTATGCGGCTCCATTAGTTTGGGCGAGCTCCAAATAGTGTGACAATGGCTTGATTTTGGTAGGTAACCATTCACTATTATAGATACACAGAACACGCATGCGTTCATTATAAAATAAGTTTGGCAATAATTTGGGTGTAATCAAAAAGTATCTATAGAATTCAAGGGTGAGTAAAGAATTCTTTTTTTTTTAAAAAAAAGAAGAGAACATAAAACTTACTGTGATGTACCAGGTTTACTAGCGCCTAATACAATTTGTTCATGGATCATACGCTCATTTCTAGGATCCATACCCTGATTAATTTCATCTACTACTCTGAAAGGTGACTTGGCAAGGTTTTGAAGAGACATCAAATAGAGTACAGTCGTAACAGATCTTTCACCACCAGATTGACGCTGGCCAGTTAAAAGTTGAAGATTCTCATTTTTTCTGAATTTGACTAGAATATTGATACCCCATTTATCGAAATCTTCATGTTTATCAATCTGAATTTCACCATTAAGATTAATTCGTGTGAAAGCTTCCGAAAACTTTTCACTGATTCGAGCAATTAAACGTTCCACACGAGGCTCCCATACACCCTAAAAGTTAAACATTTAACACATTGGAAATTGCATTTTCTTATCACCTCCCTTTTTTTTTTACATACCCGAAGTTCAGCAATTTCATGCTTACAATCCATAATATCCATTTTATTCTTTTCGATTTTTTGTTCCAAATTCTCGATTTGAAGCTTTCTATCTTCGTAATTTTTCATGGCATTAGGATTAGCGAAACGAATTGCGGCCACTCTGTCCTTATCAACAGCAATCCTTTGTTCAAGCGATTCCAAAGTTTCGGCAGTACCTTTTGCTTTCCACTCTCTCAGGATCTCTTGGAATTGAACGTGAAGTTCCTCAGAAAGGTTATTACCGGCTTGCTCACATTCTTGCATATAGTTTTGAGCTTGTCTTTGAGCAAGTTGAAGTTGTCTTTTTGCACTTATAAGAGCGTTTTCAGCTTCTTGTAATACCTTTACTTGCTCCTTACAGTAATTATTGATAGTAGTGTACTTTTCAGTAGCGTAAATTTTTTGCAAGTCGTAAACATTACGATTTTCGTAAAATTCAACAAACTTTTTCAAAGCGGTGATATAATCCTGCACAAGTTTTTCTTCATCTGCTATGATTTCTCCAACCTTTTCTTCTAATTCTTTTATCTTTTCAAGCATAATTTGTGGTTTCTTTTTTGACTCTTCCAGATCAATCTTTGTACGTTTCAGAGCATGTACCTTTTTAGTGAAATCCTGCGCTTCGCGTTGGACATCTCTCTTTTGAGCAACCAGGTCCTCTTTTTTGTGTTTGCATTCTTCAATCTTTCTCTTTATTTTCTCATACTCCAAGTTATACTCCTTAATAACGACCTCAGCTTGTTGTAGACTTCCTTCAATGTTTCTATATTCTTCGGTGAGAGCAGCCTTGGCTTCCCGATCAACAGAATCACCAAAGTATTCAGCGTTTCTCAAAGGAGTAGTTGAGGTTTGTTTACTTTTCCTTCCATAATCAGATATTTTAACATTGTAATAAGTTGGGCCAACACAAAACTTTCGGAAGAGACCAGAATTTACAATTTCTTCTTCACGAGAATGTTTAAGAGCTAAAGGAATCATATTGAGTTTGGATTCCTTGGCAAGGTAACGAATGACATGTGGATCTCCTTCAAGCAAATTGATTGCATAATGATCCATTTTAAGTTTTGCTTGTAAGTCAGCTTCGGATGTAGGTGTCCTTAAAACATCGTCACTCACATCGGGCCAAGTAACGTTTACTTTTAATCTCTTTTCATCTACAAGGAGACGAGTAAAAGTTCGATAATCTTGAGCGTTTTCACAAATAAAGTACTATAAAAAAAAAAAAAAATAGAATTAAATACAGTGTAAATGTAAATTTTTTTAAAGTAACCACTTACTCTAAGATGAGAACTAGCAGCTCCACCGAGAATTTGTTCCACCATAGAAGCATATCTAACATCTTTTACATTGACAACAAGTACAACGGGTCCATGAATTCTACCAATAAACTTATCTGGATTGTTTTTACAATATTCATATGCTTTAAAAACATCAGGATATCTAGATCTGAGTTTATTTAAACGGACATGTCTAGCATTATCGATTTCTTGAAGCCTAGAATAGGTGTTGGTTATAACATAAAATACAAAAGGATTAAATATAAAACCTACTCTCTCTTTTTATCTTTCAATGCATTTTCCAAACCATGTTTTTTGCTACCAGTTTCACGTAATCTTTGATTCAATGTTATACTTTCATTATGTAAATCAGAAGTCTCTCTATTGAGCTCAGTCTAATAAAGATATTATATTTAAAAAAAAATGATTTATAATTTTTAAAAATAAAACTCACTTACAATAGCATCTTCAAATTGAGAATAATCAGTTGAAGGAGGGTCTCTTACAGCATCTTCTAATTTTTGGATTTGAGCTTTAATATTTTCGATCTTTCTTTGTTCGGTTGGGATTCTCTCTTTGGTTGACGCAATGGATGCTTTAGTAGCTTTTATGCTTTCTCTCTATATTACACAAAGTCAGTAAAAAAAAAAAAAAATGGGTGATTAAACTATTAGACTTACAGCCGCTTGAATTTCGGTAGAGATTGACTTCACACGACGATCTTGCTCTTTAAATTTAAAGTTTTCATCTGTGAACTTTTTTGCCACTTTTCTTGCTTCAGTCTCACACTCTCTAATATTTCCATATTATTAGTATTTTATAATCTAAAAACACAACACCCTACTTACTTAATCAATGATTGAGTAGGTGCTAATTCAGTCTTTACTTTCTGAACCAACTCCTTTTCTTGATTTACTTGATCTTTAATTTTATCAACATCTGCTTTAGCTTCTGAATATTTAATCAAGGGAATTTGAGCTTCCAAAAGAGATATATTGTTTAAAATATCAGTTCTTTGTTGCATTCTTAACACATCTCTTTCTGATTCAGCATTATGGATTTGTAACGTTTTGAGATGATCAAGATCAGAATGTTGTGCCTATACATATATACATATACTAGTATTAGTAACTATGCCAAATAATTTCATTTCGTTTTTTTTTTTTTTTTTTTACCTTTTCAAAAATCTTTTCTTTCTCTCTCCATTCCATCAATTTCTTTTGCATATCATGTAAATCTGATTCTCCTGCAGCAGCTTGAGTTCTTTCCAAAAGTTGAGAGGGAGATAATTCAGCAAATTCAGACACACGATCTTGAGGTAAAAATTGACTACAATATATATTTAATATATCATCTATTACATGTATAGACTTTTGAATGTAATTACCATAAGTTATCCACTTGAATATTCAAATCACGAACAGTAGTCAAAATATCTTTTAAGCTGGTGGTTCTACCGTTCTTTCTCCAGGTATTGGTATTATCTACTTTTTTGAAGGTTCTTTGAATAACGACATTTCGTGTTTCCACCATTTTCAATTCGATACTGATAGTTGCTTCATCGGCACCTGTCTTTACGAACTCTGCAATATTCTTGGCTCTTCCTAATAAAGCAGGACTACCACCTAATCCTAAAGCAATCGCACAAACGATAGTTGATTTACCGGTACCGTTAGGTCCAATAATCATATTCATTTGTGGGCCGGGCATTATCTCACAATAATCATAAGTGACAAAGTTGGTAAGTGTAATCTTTACGATCGATCCTTGAACAAAACTAAATAGCTTTTTTTGTTAGTCTTTTATCAAAAGTCTGTTCGTTTGTTATTTACCCATCGTTACCAACTAATAAGGTTACTTCCTCCTCTTCTTCTTCCTCTTCTACAACATGATTTACAGTCCTAGATCGTTTGGAGGAAGATTGACTGTATTCTGGCTCGTCGTCGTCAAAATTTCTTTCTCGAGACATGGTTGAATAAGGAGAAGAAAAATGTTTTTTTAATAGAGTCGCGTAGTTTTATTTCAGATTACGCGAGGTGCTTTTCAATCAAACAACCCTGCTTTGCTGTCAAAAATTTAACATTGACAGGTAATTAAAATAGATATATTATTATACTAACATTCTTTTATAAAATATGTATACTTTATGTATTTTTTCCCTCAACAATACAATTAGTCTTACTCTATTAAAGGAAAACGCCGTTTATTGATCCTTTCAGGGATAAAAAGATAAATATACAGATGGATTTGAGAATATTTTGTTAAACCTATGTACTGTTTACTCATAAAGTTTATGGCGTTAGTGTTAATGTGTCTTTCTTTATATATTTTCCTTTTTACGAAAATAAAACTAACTACTGGTTTTTTTTTCGCGTTTTGTTTAAGACTCTTCTCGTAAAAAATTAGAGTTAAAAAATGATAGTCCTAAAACATTACGACGTATTTAATCATGCTTCAAAAAAAAAAAAAGACTGGCTCTACTTTTTCTTTTATATCGTTACATTATTATGTCTTGGGTCCAAAGAGAAATCCGTTTAAACGAACGCAGAAGAGGTAAATATAATAGAAACGTAACAACAGCAACACAATTTTTGACAAGCTGCCGTATTTTAGGCTGTCATCTTGTTCATAAAGAGATTGTAGGTCAGCTTCCCGAGTTAAAGTCTTTTAAGATTGGCATGGCCAATGTATTTTGTAAGTTGATGTTTTATATATAAAAAAAAGTATAATTAAATTGACAAACGATTCAGTGCAACATACTTCTGCGTCATTAATGATCAATGAGAACTTTGATTCAGATGTTCAAAAGGATATGGAAATGGGGTTAAATAAAATTGTGCCCGAGGATTTCCCTTATATTCATACAGCAGAAGGGTCCGATGATATGGTAAATCTGGGAATTATACACTGTTGGTGTAATACATATAGGCTTTACTAACATATATTACTAGCCTGGACATTTAAAATCGGGTATCGTAGGTGTGTCTTTAAACATTCCTATCACAGATGGTAAATTGAATTTGGGAACTTGGCAAGGGTAAGTTTTTAATTCATAACGAGTATGTATTACGTATTTAAATAATATATTATAGAATTTATCTTTGCGAACATCGTAATCATGGTGGCTCTCGTAGAGTCGTAGTTACATTACAAGGCCAACAAAATAAAAAATAAATTATTTGCATTTTTTTTTTTTTGATGCAGATAATATTTATGTTTATAGTTCACCTCTTTATCCAGATTCACCTTTTAATGGTGAGTAGAATTTAAATAAGTAACTATAATGTTCTTTATTTTAAATGTCTAGTTTTCATGCATACATAAGAACTCATGCAAGAAGCTCAAAAAATAGACCAACCTTGACTATTCTCTTGAATTAACTATTGCAGCATGAAAAAAAAAAAAACTAGTTCATGGAGGAACGCCTCATTAGTTATGAGAAGGTCAGATCGTTTGTTAACATATAATGACGGGCATATGTGCGGGGTGTATTTAAGTTATAATAGTAATCGGATCCGTTTATGACCGTGCTCAGCACTATTTTTTTGTATACAACATACTTTTATAGAAGAAACATTTACTGAATAATCCATATTTATTCATCATTATTTGTTTACTGGACCCTTTTTTTTCCTGATTTCACGTTATTATATCTGCGTTCGATGATAATGAGTAATCATTTTTATAATTCATGGCTGAAAAGAGTGACACGCTTAATAAAAAAGGTTGGCTAAAACAAGTATTTTAATTTGATAGCACATGTTGAGAAACAAACATAAATTATATGTCAAACATATATAGTATAATAATGACGGAACCACGAAAAAAAAAAAAAAAAAAGTCTAATTTGGCATCACACTAGTCATATGACATTATCATGATTCATAATCTACGCCTGTAAATTTATCACTTAATAAACTGCATCTTCCCATGCAATAAACAGGGATTATAGAAAAAGGAGGGATATAAGTTTAATTTATTTAAAATGATTGGCGTGGAATAAGGAACAGGCGTGTACGGGAGCAACTTGTAGTAAAGTTGAAAAATGATTGGATAACGAACATTCGAAAAAATCCGAACCTGTTTCGTAAAAAGAGTCATAATAAAAAATCCGATAAAGAGTTCTTTTTTTTTTTGTTCAAATGTAGTGAAAAAAGTAATGAGATACAAACTCAATTTTATTCGTTATTGGATTCTTTTTAATATTTAAAATGTATTCTATTAAACTATGTCGTTTTAAAAGTATTCAAATCAAAAGAACTAAAAAGTTGAACGCATTCGTACTCTTTTTATACATGCTAGTCGGAAAAGAACTCCGACAAATACTCCAGCAGATGCGCATAGAATTCGGAGCTATCAGGTTCATCCTTATGTCAAAATTACTATCTAAAAAAAAAAAAAACTATATATGTATCGAAAAAATGTTGATTTTCCTATTATTATTTTTTCTCTTCATTATTTTTTAAAAAAAAAGCTCCCTTCTCTGAAAAAATGTTACGTACTATAACTACTCATCAATTACTCAAATCTACTTCTACTTTATCTGTTGCTTCCATTACTCGTATTGTTGTACCTGGTGTTCGTACTTTAACTACAAAGTCTGATCCCAATCAAGCCGCTCACTCTAATGTCACTGAAAATATGCCTAGAGATGTATACCGTGAAGTCCTTGACTCTCGTCCAATTCCTATGCGCGAAGAATTTATGCTTAATCAAAAATTAACTACTGAAGCCCTTGAAAAGATCGATTTCGGTCCTGGTAAACATCACGTCCCAAAGACAATGGGTGATAAAATGGCTTACTATGGCGTCAAGTGCCTTCGTACAATTCCAGATACTTACTTTGGTAGAGATCATTATATGCGTGCTGTCATGCTTGAAACGATCGCCGCAGTCCCCGGTATGGTTGGTGGCATGCTTCGTCACATGAAATCACTTCGTAACTTATCTGATGACAATGGTTGGATTAGTCATTTACTTCATGAAGCTGAAAACGAGCGATTTCATTTAATGACTTTTATGAAGTGTTTACAACCATCAACTTTTAATCGATTGCTTATCTTGGGAGCTCAAGGTGTATTCTACAATGCCTATTTCTTCCTGTATCTCTTTAGCCCTAAAAATGCACATCGTATGTGTGGTTACCTTGAAGAAGAAGCTGTTGTCTCTTATACACATTTCTTAGACGATTTAGATAGTGGCGCTATCAAGAATGACCCTGCACCTAAAATTGCAATTGGTAAGTCTCACTTTTTTGATTACTAATATACTTGTTTTTAAAAAAAATATATGTATTAATTTTTCATTAGATTATTATAATCTTCAACCTTCCGCTACTATTCGTGATGTTGTGCTTGCAGTTAGAGCAGACGAAGCCGTTCATCGTGATGCTAACCATTTCTTTTCTGACCGTATTGCTGATAATAAAGAAAATATCTTAGAAGAAGTCATGGCTAAACATAAGGAAGATGTCAACAATCAGCTGCAAAAGAATCGAAATGCTATGGCCTAATTCGTTCAACCCTTTCATTTTATCTTTTATTTATTATATAAATATGTATGCATTATATATTACTGGCATCATATCAATTCCCCGAACCATTCATTTAAATAAACATGTACTGTTTTTATCTAATTCTAACTACAGCTAATATATACCAGTAAATTATATATACTAACACATATTAAACTCTATCTATATTGCATATGTGGATAAGTATTCAAAGCTCTCTGAAAAGATTATAGAAGAGTATTTATCACTTTTTACAGAAAAAAAGAAAGAAAGAGACTACGTTTTACACATGTACAGTTAAATTCATTTAGTTATTAAGAAAACCTTAAATTTAAAATGTTTTAGTTTCCACCTGGATTCTAAACAAATAAATAAATATCAATCTTTCTAGAAGCCATGAATGTGTATTTCTAATAGATTTTATTCTCCGTCTATTAGCGTAGTAAAAAAAAAAGCGTAATATAGGGGGTCGAAATCGTCAGAGGGTCAGATAAAGTAAACGCTGGCTATTTCCCCCCATCAGACGTCTTACTGTGTGACAGGCATCATTTTATGTGGCAGACATATTATTATTTGTGGTGTAGCCATTCCCTTTCATTTTTTTCTTTAAACCGAAATGTCAATTACTATTACAAAGGAACAGGCTCTTTGCATGTTAATTTATAAGCGATATACTGAGGAAAATGTAAAAGTCCTTATGAAAAAATTGGAGGAGCTTGAGGGTTTTGAACTATAAACCAAGGTGCATATCAAGTTTATACTACAATATTATTTTAAAGCTAGTATTTTATTTCACGCTTTTTTAACAATAAACAAAAAATAAAAATGGATTTATTTGCTTCTCTGATATGATTTTTGGTAATTCACAATTTTAAACGGTTTGCTACGGCATCTATAGAATAATAAAATAGTCTAAATGAAGTTACGAATCCTTATTACCATGATAATTCTATTTTAGTACAAATAAAGATCAAGTTCGCTGCACTTTTGCATTATCTTGTGATAACTTCTTTCTTCTTAGTTACCAGCGTCAAAAACTCTAGGATTTTGTCGTTACGTCATGATTGAAATGAAATAG
Source organism: Thamnidium elegans (assembly GCA_025201345.1). NCBI lineage: Eukaryota > Fungi > Mucoromycota > Mucoromycetes > Mucorales > Mucoraceae > Thamnidium > Thamnidium elegans. Next base: position 610,031 of record JAIXMG010000006.1, on the reverse strand, counting down.
ATCTACCTCTCAAACTTCTACTTGTGTGAATGATATGTTCTTTATCTTAAAGACTGTTATCAATCGATGTATTTAAACGTATGAACCAGAAGTAATGGGGGCCCATTGTACGTACTACGTTAGCTAAAGACGTCAGGGGTTAGTTATATAAATCAGTTTCAGCAAAAGACGTAGGCGGAATTTACTGTATATGATATTACAGTAGAAATGTAGAGAGAAAAACGATTAGTTATATATACTTATTTTAAATAATCTGGATATCAATGCTGATTATACTCATCAGCTGGTGAAAGATGAGAAAAATAATGTCAAAAAGACAATGGGGCATATTAATGACTATAAAGAAGTTGTAGACAAATTTAGATATTTATTATAAGTAAAAGAAAAGAAAAAGGATAGGGACATTGTACTGCAGACTATATTTAGAATGAGTTGTAACCACTATTAAATTAAATACTAAAACCTCGTATCCGATCATTATTTCAAGAGGCGTAAAGAGAGGTTAAATATGTACTTAAATAAGAAGAATACAATGAAGCATATATTGAAGAAAGTTACTAAAAAGATGTTAGTTTTTTCTTTCTTTGTGTTATAAATTAATGCGACTATTAATAATAAATTAGGTCCTTGTAGTTTATCCTCAAGTATAAAAAGAGTATCCCTTTTTTTTTCTCGCACAATAAGATATTCCTCCCTCTCTCTTTTTTTTTTAGTTATCCATGATTTACACTACATGTTTTGTTTTAGAATTTTGGATTTTTTGGGTATTTTTATACCTTTCTGGTCGGTTTTATATAGAAACAATTTACCATCCTAACAGTAGTGATACGCCTGTACCTGGTCCTGAAGTACCTGTATTCTTTGAATACGATCATGTAGAAATCTGCGGTAAATTTATATTCGATCGTGAAGAAGAAGCTAAATTATTTGAAGTATACCTTGACCATCTTCAAGAATGGATATACCTTAACAATTTTCGTCCAATGTCTTGTCTGAAAGACAATAAAACAATTCCATTCTTTCAACATCAAACCATAAAAAGTATTTCACAAAAGATCCTGGTAGAATTGTTTTCGGTTGACAGAGATACTAGATTAAAGGAGTTGTTAAGAGAACTGTGTTCCAATGCAGATGACGATAACACTATACTAATAGTAACATCAATTGTGATTATTATCTCGACATATTTTGGTTTAAAAATAATGAAAATAGATATTGATGGTAATAAAATATTAGAGGAGGTTCCTATGGTGTTGTCTGGCGTACTTGGTTCGTCTCGTAATTTGTTTCTTTGTGATTTTATGTTGCATCATTTAACAAGTTCAGCTAATGCAAATGAAATTATTTCAAAACATGATTTGGAGACACTTTTAAGTATTGATACTTCCGTTGAGGATACATATCTCGCGAACTTTTTAAACCAAATTTTTATGAAACCTGTAAAAGAGAAGAGATCTCGATTCCCAAAGAGGATGCTGTTTGGTAATAATAATGGCGAAAAAAATTATCAGTCGGCTTTGTTTAAAGATTACGCAGAAAATGCTTTAAAGGACATACGATTATTTCAAACCATTTTGACAAATCTTCCTGAAAAAAACGACGATGATGATAATAACCATGGCGATAATAACCATGGCGATAATAATAATGGTGATGATAATAATAGTGATGATAATAATAGTGATAACAATAATGGTGATAACAATAATAGCGATAATAATAATAATAATGATGATGATGATGACGAAGAAGATAAGAAAATGAAGGAACGGTTTGATACGATTAAAAGGATGGCGGGCATTCCAGTTTATGAAGAGTTAGAGTTCGATGCACCGATTCAGACCAAGTATCCAAATATTCGAAGGGAAAAACACGGTACTGAAGAACACAAAGTAGCAAAAGAAGACCTCATGGAAGAAGAAAAGGATACCGAAATATACGATCCGGTATATGAAGAAGAAGAAACCGAAATATACAATCAAGAGGAAGAAGCGCCTAGTTATCAAAAAAGTGCACCCATGACATTCTACCCACGAGCAGGTAAATACGATTACTTCGATACCGTAGACGAAGAACAAGATATCCAATATGAAGAGGAGGACATCCAAGATGAAAATCAAGGTATCGAAAATGAAAAGCAAGAGGAAGGATCATCACGTAAACGGTACTCTCCTGTTCTATCTGGAATTGATGAATTATCTAGCTATCAAGAAAACGCATTTGAGACGTTCGATTATAATCGTGCCCGAGTTGAACGTAGACCATCTTGGCCTTTAGTAAAATCTGGCTCTCAAATATTGTATAGATTAGTAGATGATTTAGGATCAGTAATAGTTGAAGAAAATGAAGTAATGCGAATATTAAGACACCATTATGAAGAATTGATGAATAACCCAGGAAGTCCAATTAGCGAAGTATTAGTTACTTCATTGTACCATAATAATCCTTCCATTAGAGATTTTGCGTATGCGCTTATTTTCCGTATACCGCCTAGTACGACGCCTGGTACACCATTTACTCCACCTGTTCGGTATAGGTCCAATTCCGTGGACGATCAAATTGATTTTGATGGATACGGTTATCCTCCTGAGCCCTTATTTTATTATGTAAGAAGTGACAATGATGTCGATTATTCAACTAGTTCATTATCGAATCAGAATACAGCATCTGAGCTGGATCAAGACGTGCCATTTGTCTTTCATCCTGAATTTGTACCAAGTCCATTATCCGAGAATAACGATGATAATGCGGATCAAGATGAAAGTAATGTTGTCGTAAATACAGAGTCTGAATTAGACCAGGATGTACCATTTGTCTTTAATCCTGATTTTGTACCAAGTCCAGTATCCGAGGCGAATGATGGTAACGCAGATCAAGACGAAAGTAATACTACCATAAACACAGAATCTGAATTGGATCAAGATGTACCATTTGTAACTAATACTGATTTTGAGCCCAGTCCAGTATCTGAAGTTAATGATCGTCCGGGAATTATGTCCATTGTCTCTGGGGAATATATTCCGGATAATGAAGCTGAATCTAATGCAGGCCGAATCCCTTCGGGTACGGAGCCTACCATCACAAATAGCGCCTCTCATTATTCCACTGATAGTACTGTATCGCTTCTACGTGTCCCTAATAACACTGTTTCTGAAAATGCCATTCCTTCTGACCTAGATTCCTTTCTCGATACTCCTCCGTATACTCAATTCGAAATCGATTGTATAAATAATAACGTTTATCATTGGATGCGCCACAATGTTTATACCGGATCGGAAGCAACTGATATTCCTCGTGTCTTAGATACTAACGAAGAAGAAGAACATAGATGGGAGTACCTTGGGTTTGATGAATATGATAGGGACGGCTTTGCCCATTTATTTTTCAAGTTACCACGAGCAACCTTTCCCGACCTACAGGAGCTAAGAGATAAAATGGATATGATCAAACAAACATTTAGAAAATTGACATCTGATACGTATGTCAGGTTTTTTAATCATCAAGTATTGTTGGATGATATGTTACCTGAAAGTGTTGATATTCTTGAAGAGGTACAAATGGCTTACAGGGAGATGGTATATCAGTATATCAATTATCAAAGGTCGTTGGAGGAATATGAACTCGGGTATACCTTACTTGGAACGATTGAATTCATAGACTGTTATAAGCATCATATCAGGACATTGCTTTACAAATTAGAGGAAGAATCTGTAAAGGAAGTATCGGCATTGAATCAACCTGTTTTTGAAAGTGTTTATAAAACCATGTGTGAAGGAACTCAAATGGTGGCTAATTTAAAACGTGCCTGGAAGACGTATGTAGAGTCCTCAAGCGCGTTTAAAAACGTACAGAAGACTTATCAAGGTTCTATTGATAAAATTGAGCAAGAGTTTGTCATTATTGTTGGCGATTTCTATATTATATACGAAACATATCTAATAATGCGAAGTGGCTAATTTCCAAAGTGTAAATAATGTTAATAATAATAAAAATGTTTTTTTCTTTATAATTATGTCTATTGTTGGATATTCGGAAAGTATATCGATTGAAAAAAAACCCTTTTTTTTCTTCTTGTAGTTGATGTTGGGTATATATTTGGATTAAGAAAAAAACCACCCTTGTATAGTATACACGAACAAAAAAAAACAGTTGATAACTTTTATTAGGGTTGGTAAATATGATATTGTTACCTAAATCAAAATTTAACAGGAAGGAGCTACAAAGAACGCATTGGTTACACTGTAAGAGACTTGGACAAAGTAAACAAATCATGCACGTTGCTTAAAGAAAGGCTCTATGTATTATGTAATAAAAATAAAGTGATTTATTGCGGCCTTGTTCACGTCTCCGCTCATGACTGTTTTATTTTGCGCGTCCCTTCACGCGGTTACCCCTAATAGGCGAATTTGTAGAACAAAAAAAAAAAAAAAAAAGGACCTTTCGTTTTCTTCAAGTAATATAAAAAATGTATAGGTAACTAAATATATATGAATTACGAAGGAAAGCAATAGTAGTAAATAACACAAATGTCTTTAGTTCAAATAACGAGTATACGCCTAGGACACCGACGAGAGAGAACCGTACACCTCAGCGTACCCCACAACGTACACCGAATAGAACAGGACCGAGAACACCTACTCGATTGACAACACCTCGCCACTTATCATGTCATTCCAGAGTAGCCTTTAAAGCACCTGTGAAAGTACCTGACTTTTCCTCTCTTTCTCGTAAAGAAGCTTCAACACATAACAGTTTCTTTGCTTATAACCCTGAAAAGGAACCTATTCGAGTAAGGAGTAGTTCAAACAAAGAAAACATACGTTGCTCATATTCTTTTTTTTTTAAAAAAAAAATAGGCTTATTTAAGAATTCGACCACAATCAACTCATTATGAAATCAATTCCAGTGATCCATACCTTCACATTGTAGATGATTTGGAAGTTTCAATGACCCCACCTGAAGTAAAAAGGATTTTTTTTTTTTAAAAAAAAAATGCTCGTATGCTTATACAGTTTTTCTTTTGTGTAGGATTCAAATGCATACCGTACAAGAAATAGAGCACCTGAAAGATATAAATTTTCTAAAATCTTTACAGATACTGTATCGCAGCAAGCATTCTTCAATAAGACCACGTTACCTTTAATTCATGATGTCTTAAAAGGGCAGAACATACTGATCTTTGCATATGGTGTCACCAACTCTGGTAAAACCTTTTCGATTATGGGCACAAAAAGTAATCCCGGTATTTTACCTCGTACACTTGATGTTATATTTAATAGTATAGATGATTATATGAGTGAATCAAAGGTAAATATATATATATATATATATATGTATGTACAAGGGAGCCCCCCCTTTTTTTCTAAATGCTAGTGTAATTTAGGTGAAACCATGTATGCATAGTCAAGCTCAAACGTATACTGACGAGGAAGAGGAAAATCGAGACGTATTAAGTCAAATTACTGGAATACCATTACACAATGGATCTTCACAAAATCCCGATTTATGGGATTCGTTTCAACTGCCTACGAACCGAGACACCACGGCTATTGGTATCGATGAGAACTTTGAGTACGGTATTTGGGTTTCATTTGCTGAGATATACACAGAAAAGATTTACGACTTGTTAGTAAAGCCAGACCGATTCTCGAAACGTAAAGCATTATCTCTCAAGTACGAGTATAGTAGTGGACACAAGTATATTTCCGGATTGACTGAAGTGAGAGTAAAAACTATTCAAGTAAGGAGGGGTTTCCTTTTTTTTTTTTGGGTTTCTTTTAAGGATGTTTGTGCTTAACATTTTGTACATTGTAGGAAGCATATGCTATTCTTTTTGAAGGTCAGAAAAATCGAGCAGAATATTCAACCATTACAAATCACACGAGTAGTAGAAGTCATAGTATATTCACTATTAAAATTGTCAGAATACCTATTGATGAAAACAATTATGTTATTGAGGTAACAGAGCATATGCAACATGTAGTATGTCATTTATACTTACCTTTTTTCGATCAAAGGATCCTATTTATGCTACGGTATCAAAGTTTTCAATTGTCGATTTGGCTGGTTCCGAAAGATATAGAAATACGTTCAATTCTGGTACGTTAAGACAACAAAGTAAAAATACTACAAAAAAAAACTTACCGTGTTTTTATTGTCTGCAGGTCAGCGGTTAAAAGAAGCAGGTAACATTAACAAATCATTAATGGTGCTGGGACAATGTATGGAAACGCTTCGATTAAATCAACTAAAGGCAGCTATCGGAAAGGTAAAAAAAAAACATACCATCATCATACATAGAAAAAAAAATAAAAAAGAAAGAACTTAAAATTTTATTTGGTAGAAAAATGCAATGGTACCTTACCGTCATAGTAAATTAACGGAACTTTTTAAAAGTTCGTTTGAAGGTGATGGAAAGGCAGTGATGGTTGTAAATGTGAATCCATTTGATACTGGGTTTGACGAGAATAGCCATGTTATGAAATTCGCAGCTGTTGCCAAGGATGTAGCTACTTGGAGAAGAGTACACCCTAAACTCGAATTGAAAGATATATCTACATTTGGTAAAGTATCAATGCTAAGCTTTAAAAATTATAGAGCACGGGACTAATTCTTGCTTAGTAAATAAACGGCTTCGATCAAATACTAAAGATAAGAGAATTTATCATGGTATTGATGATTTGATGAAGGAAGATGAAGATGAAGAACAAGGTGAAGGATCAAGAGATGATGATGATGGTGATGATGATGATGATAATGAAGATCCTTTTGTTGATAATTTGATTTCCCAAATTGATGATTTGCGTAACAAGGTAACTAATTAGTCTTGGAACAGAAAAAAAAAAACTAAAAAAAAAACAGTGGATGGAATCGGAAACGTCAAAAGCTATTATGGAATCAGAAGTTCGACTTAAAGTAACTGAAGATTTCGAAACAGATTTGAAAAAAATGGAAGATATTTATATGACATCGCTAAAGAATTGGGTAATACAAAATAGTAACAATAGAAAGAATGATAGAATATTTATTATCTCTTTCTAGAACGATGTAACAGAAGCACGAGTTATAGAGCAATCAAATACAATGAGCGAAGGAGAAACAAATAACGGTAAGTCTGATAATATTCACTTGTACCTTATTTTTTTCTTTCTAAAAAAAAACATTTTCTACGTTATCCATTAGTATTATTGCAGGTAATTTAATAATATATAAATCAGAATGAAAAAAAAAGACCTTCTTGTTTAACGAGATATTTTAGGTTCAAGAAAAACAAAATATTTTATCGTCTACAATAGATAATATGCGTACTCGCTTAAATGATCATGAAGCTACAAAGCGTAGCTTACTTGAAAAGGTATAAACTCAAAAAAAAAAACAAAAAAAAAAAAAAAAAGTATAATCTTCTTAAATCTCATATATTTTAGATTGCCGAGCTTGAAAAAGAAAAACAGAAGCAATTGGAAAATATTAAAAAAGTTAATTATGTCCTCAAAGAACGTGACGCTACTATTGAAATTTTAAAGGCTAATAATGAACCTACAATATTATCTAAACCAAACGAGATGGAATTAGATAGCCCGTCCTTGGCGAAACATACCAAACGTCAAGAAAAGAAGGAACAAGATATATACACTAAAACTGAGACATTTAAAAACTTTTTAGATTTAAGAAAGAAGTTAAGACGAAGTATATTCCGTGATGATGAGGTAATCCAACTAAATAATCCTTTTTTTTTTTCGGTCATTAACCTATATATGCTAGTATTCTCATGATGCCGATGTGATTATGAGTGAAATTGAACAATTTGAGGGGGTTTCATTTGACCTTGTCAAAGTATGCTACCTTGAACCCTTACATGAATAATCTATGAAACTAAACTTGCTTATATAGGAAACAAACATGGGCAAATTAATGAAATTAATCACACTGAGAGAGTTCAAAAATGATCCATATAAAATCCAACACCGTTCCAAGGTTCTGTTTAAAAAATATGCCAAATTATCTATACCCGTTTTAGCTCCTACAAAGAATAAAAATGGCCGAGGATCTATGATTGTATTAAGTATACCTTCTGGTGGCGAAGAAGATTTGATATGCGAAATGCGTACTGCTATGAGCGCTTTACAAGAAGAAAATAACAAACTGAAACAAAGAGTCAAGGTACGTAAATAAAAATGTATAACTAAAAGAAGCTAGGGTTTAAATAAAACCGATTTATGATAGCATATGCATGAAGGCCATCGTAGATTACAAGAGGCATTTGAAAAGACCAACATAGTGGAGCAGGATAACACGGAAATACCAATAGTATCATCGGTTCAAGTTTCGGCTACAGAGGTACAACAAAATATATCCCGTGTCTAGCTTTTTTTTTATTAAGTTCTTTTTTTTTTTTCAGGGAGAAAACGACGTGGAGATGGAAGATGTATTTAGTCCTATTTTAGGTGCCACGCCCGTTCAACCGCAACCTACTAAAACTGATGAAATCGAAGAAGATCATTTAACTTTGGTAGACTATGAACAATCGGAAGGAGAACAATTATATCCACCACAACCGCCTAGAATAAAACAAAGAAGGTAATATGTGCTTGTACGCATATATACATATATAAAAGAAACGGGTTTAAACGAGATATTTCTAATTAGAAAACTAAGAGAATAATCCTTTACTCTTTTTTTTTAAAAAAAAAAAAAAATTACGTCAGATGCCACTATATAAGCTTTCTTGAAAAGAAAAAAAAATGGCTCCGCATCAATTAAATAAATACTTTTCTTCTAATTTTTTTCTTTTCTTCTTCTTCTAAAAATTAAAATTTACACTATACACTAAAAAAAAAATGCTCCATAACAAGAACGAATATATGTTAATAAAAGACCAACAATCAATGAAGGGCGATAATATGTCTATTGCGTCTACACTGGTTCCTACAAATACAGATATAGGCAATGGTAAAGCATATTCCGTGTCACCTTCGACTAGGAGAGATTCAGTGATTTATGAGCGTCCGTCATCAATTAATTTACTGTATAGAAGAATAAGTAGTAGTATCAAAAGAAACTTTCACGATAACATCCAAAGCAAAAGAGAAGCTAGACGAGAATTCAGAAGAGAAAAGAAACCCCAAGATGGTAAAACCAATCCCATGGAATAAACGACTGGGAGAACCCCCTCTCTCTCTCTTTCCCCTTCTAACTGGTCACGTTTTTTCACATATCATCAATAATAAATAATGTAAATATATTATCATGTAATTCGAATAAATGATTATTGTTGAGACTTCGCGTTAATTCAGGGCACAATTATTTGATTGTATTCTCTATATTATCTTAAAAAAAAAGACTATTGTATTTAAGTTTAAAGAAATGACTAGTATCTATTAGAATGTGGCTATCTTGTTCGTATAAATGACCACAACAGCAGCAAGCATACGCATTATTTACTAATATGTTATTATTGTTCTTTTACCATGCACCAATTACCAGTTTGTATAAATAAGAAGAAGCATGAAGTTGTACGACATGTACGCATTCTACATGCAAAAAAAAAAAAAAAAAAAAAAAAAAAAAAAAATCGTTACAAAATTCCTTTCCACAGGTGATTAATACATTTGTTATTTGTTGTGTGTCACTTTAGATCTCGAGTATAAACATTTAGTCATTCAAGCACTAGAGTAGAATCCCTGATTTAGGAAATCCTTCTTTATTAAAGTTTTTCACAAGTTATCCAATGATTTACTTGAGAATAAAAACGTTTTAATTAAAACCAATCTTTTTTTTTTATATGTCTTAAAATGGGAAAACCCCAATAATGGAGAGAGAAAGGGCTTTTGTCCTACTTTTGTGTCAATAGTACGTATCGACTTTTTATACCAAGTGTTTCATTGCATAAATAATTGGACAGAAAAATGGTAAGGCCGTATAGAATGTCGAAATAAAAAGAAAGTGTTCTTAAATGATCAAGGTTATTAACATAAGTATTTCTATAGACCTTCTTTATTAGATAAAAACAAGAACTATCATGTTTCATAAAAGTTCAAGAAGTCAAGCTACTTATTTTTTTTTTCTTGCATGGGTTTTGATTTGTACCTCCATAGATAAATTTTGACGTATACCGTTTAATAGTCGAGGTTTTTTTTTTTCTTTTTGTCTACGACCCTGAAGGTCCCTTAACGTTGATTTACTGGCATTTTAAGCACAGCAAAAATATCGATATATATTTAAGGTTTAAAAAAAAGAAGGGTTTACTTCGAGACACTTCATGCCAACTATAAGATAACTTTATATCATGTTTATTTCTTTACCGTTCGGCTTTTACAAATGTTCTTTGTTTCAAGGATTACATTAGCAATTTCTCAACAGCGATTACGTTTTTTTTTTTTTTAAAAAAAAAAAGGCATTTTTAATTCCCAGCATTGTCTCTTTGTTTCGTTGATTCATAGGTTGTCACTGATTAAGTTAGTTTAGGCCAAGTACAGTAGCAGATCTATTTAAGGGTGGAAGGAAATCGAACAGTGGACGGGATAATTATATGTATACTGCTACAGAAAAAAGCTCATTGAGATAGCATAGCTTAAACATCACTCACATGTACATAAGAAACTACTGCTAATTTTAGCAGTTATAATAAATAATTATTTTTAATTTATTAAGAAATAGGAAAAGCTTTTTGGACCCACGCTGTATAATGCGGCATAGTTGTATTAAATGTCTTTGATAAAAAAATTAAAAACGCACTTTTTTCTTAGTTTTTCATTTTTTATAGTCAACCCGTTTGATGTTCATGATTACTCCCGATCCATTTTGATTCGCTTTGTGGAAAAAAACAATGATAATTAAATACTCGTTTAGATGGTTCTAATCCATCTCAAATGATAGTTTTACTGCCAAAAGTGAGGGAGTGATCACTGCTTAAAAAATAACTATCCTTTCCGATTTTTTTATTTACGGGATTACATAAAATGTAGTTTTCTACTACTATCTTTGGTTATAGCAGCAATCAAAGACCTTCTATATCCCTTTCTTATTCATTTATGAATAAAAGTTCTACGTTCAAAACCAAGTGATAAAACGCGCTTTGAAGAAATTAATATTTAATGTTCGCTCAACTGAAAATTTGAGTAAAAACAAAAGTATTTTAAGGGGTTAATGGATGAACAATGATGGATTGTAACACTTTAAATAGTTTTTGAACCTGTTCAAGTTATTTTGCGAAAAAATATGTTGAGTATCGTTTTTTGCAAGAGCTCAAACATTAGAATCATTTTAGGTTCTATTAAAATTTTACTGTTATCAATTAAATAGTGCAGAGCTATGTATTAAAATGACACATAGTAATATTGAATGAAACCCCCCCCCCCATTATTAGTTATTCATTTTGTTGACAATCATTTGTTTTTTTTTAGATTATTGATTGCTAATGTAAATATACATGGCCACAGTTGATTATATTGCTTGAAAGTGTACACATTCTGTATTTTCTTTGGTAGTTAATAAAATACCCTTTACTTCTACATCACTACTCCGTATAATAGTATTATACCAGATACAGAAAATCTTAAACCCATCCCCCCTATAAACTTTTAAAAACTATAATGCCAATTTTATTACGAAGGTACCAAAATCTATAGTTTATCAGCATCATGTTAGAAAGGTTTTTCTAAAACCGATCCAAAGTCATTGGTTGTGCGTGTTCTTGTACACTATAGTTGTTCAACTCTTTACCAGTTAACTTGGCTGTGACAGAGAGGGAGGATACATCGGCCTCATAAACTATAGAAACCATAACAGATATATCCTGTCCTGCTTTAATTTTTTCTCTAGAGCTGTAAAGACAAGGTCCATCTATCTTTTCCGATATATCTTCTAAACTAATTATACCATCAGGCTTTAAACCATCAAGGTTTTTAAGCTTATAGTATTCTATGTTCAAGTAAAACGTAAGCTACGAAACACTTTTCTTAAATCATTTACTTACGCATATGAAGACCATTTCCATCAGGTTGATCTTTCAAATTCAAATAGTATACTCGGTTTGTTGGGAAATCACCTATTTTATCCCCCTTTTTGAAAAGTAGAAGTCCTTTTTCCTTGTCGATTGAGAAGGTTTTTGTATCTGACCAGTTACTTTTATATGTAAGATGTGTGTCCCCATTGGTCTTATAAAATCTAACCCCATAGTTGTCGCTGTAAACGTGGTTTAGAGCACCTACTTGGAACTCCTTATATAAGAATGTTCGTTGCTGAAGAACAGGCTGCATACGCTGATCTAGTATTTTAGGTATAACATAGTGAGGTGTGTCAACCCCTTGTTCAGCCATAGTGTCTTCGGTTATCTCTTTCAGCATCTTTATAACGACATCTTGGAGTTGCGTATTATAATTGAAGTGTATCAATTGAAAAACATATTGAATATTCCAATACTTTCCAAAGAACTTCTTATTTATCAATGAAGTGGATAACAGAGATGTAATATCTTGTAAAACAGGCCGGAAAGAAACTTCTATAATATCGTCAACCGTTAAACAGACTTTGCAGTTACAAGAGACACTTAACTGTACGATAAATTCGTCATTAGTTGGCTGGCTGAGGTTCTATACAATATAGAGATTAGAATTGTAAACACATAGAATGGTTAATATCTGACTCTTACATTTTCAGAGATATACTGTTTAAAATTGTTCGTAAACTCTGCATGATTTTCTAACGTGAATGTCTCTAATAGATCATTGTCGTTATATTCTATATGTGTGTCACATAATTGAATTAGACTGTTGTCTTCCATAATATTGTTCCACATGTTTAAGCATAAAGAGTCGTATATATTTGGAATATGAATTATTTTGTCATTAATGATAATCACTTCCTGATCATCATCCAGACTAAATTCTGTCACTACTTGGTTTAGTGTCAGTTGTACGTAGTCTTCATAAAATCGAGCCACAATAAAAAAAGATTTGAGTGGGAATTTTAGTTCCAAAGATTGTTGAATTAAAGGTAATAGTTTTTTCCCTTGCCTAATAATTCTTAATTTTTTAGAGCTATCATCCCTTTGTATCAGGCCACTTGCATATATTACGTCTTTCAAACCTTCCTCGGTACCAAATAAACGGCTTAATACCACCTTTTCTATACTAACGGCGTATCCAATTTGTATATTCATATTAGGGTCTACAATGATCGATAGTTTGCCCGCTATGATATATTTTATATAAGTCATATAGAGAAGCGTAAAGTTTTTGATATATATCTGCTGTTGTGTTGATACCAATAGGTCCTCAGCGTGGCTATTTTTGCACAATATACTTTCAATTTCTATTGCAATATCGTTATTAAATTCAACATTTTTAAAATCAGAAAAAGAGGGAATATCGCCCATTAAGTGATCTTCGGCAAACGCGATAAAACTGAGTAATATGTTAATACATGCTTATATATCTGTAGAGAAATCATTATAAATGTTGCTAAACTTACGAACACTTCACATGTAATGTTGTTATCTCCGAAAAACTAAAGAAAGAACCCAAAGATCGTAAACTAATATTGTTTCAGTATAGGAATCTGTATAATACTGTATTCATATCTTACGTTTTATCTGTTAAAAAATAATCGTGGTCCCAGATCTCTTTGACAAATCCATTTTCATCTAAAAGTGAAAACGATAATAATGTAGACTTGACCGTAATATCTATGTTTAAAATTTTCAATGCAAATATACTTACAAAAAAAATACTAGTTCAACGTTGTGACAGGTTGATTTACCTATATTCATCATAGCCTCAGGTTTCGACTTTAGAAATATGGACGACGAAGAGATACGATTTTGTACTGGTAGTATACGTGGCTTACTGTTAATATCAGAATTTCGAATAACATCGAGGACATATCGAAGGGCTCCTATTACAATATCTTGATATTCCGATCTTCCAAACCAATCACCTTTATGTGTGACATTTTTAGCGTTGAAAGAAATTCGATTATATTCCAACATATATTGTGACCAGCTTAATATATTGTCGTCTGGATACATTTCAGAAGAGTATTTATCATAATATGTCATAATGTTATACTCCTTTACAAAGTCATTTAAAAGTAAATCCTTTACATTATTAAACATACTTTCACCAATTTTTGCGCATATATTAAAAATACAAATAGATCCTATAAAGATTTCTTGATGTTTATTCAATTCCCATTTACTTGTATCCGTAATCAAAGGTTGCTTTAAAAGGATGGCTTTGTCTTTTTCATCCTATTATAATAAACTGTTAATTTGCTATTCTTTGTTTTCCATAAATCCAAGTTGCATTACCATATCGGATAAAATATTTGCGGAAGAGACATTCTTAATGATTTGTATGATTTCTTCTTGAATATTAAAAGGTATTTCAGTCTCTATAAATGCTTTTATACCGTCTGTAATATTATCGATAGTAAGAGATAGAGAGTTAGAGCGTACAACTTTAGGATATCTCACGGCATCAGAAAAATCAAACAGAGGATTTACTGTTGAAACTAAATCCAACTTGATCAATATTTCATTCTCTTCAATGGGGCTGAGTCTACAAACAATAGTATTTTTTCCTCTTTCCAAATAAAATATACTATCGTCTTCATCCATTAAACTGTAGCAGATACATTCCAGTTCGGAACAGAACAAGAGTCTGTCTTTGTGATCATCCTTCGATATCAAATCAGCTTGAACAAACAAAGGCCGAAGCAAAACTTCTCGCATTTCTTCTTCCCACTCCGAAGGAATAATAAATATGTGGTGAAGTTCCTCTACATCTTTAATTCTTTCATCTGCTTCTTCGATAAGTTCTTTCACTAATAGACGCATAAAATCCGATACTGCTTTTAACAAGAATAGATCGTCTTGGTTCCAATTATCTTTACCCTTTTTAAAGACTTGGTACAATCTCTCTTTAAATTTATCGATATGAACATCATTTTCGCTATCACTTTCGAAATCTTCGTCTCCCCAACTTAATACATTCATTTTTTGCTTATCATACGTGATACAAGCTTTTTTTCTATATTACACACTTGTTAAAGAGCAACGTTATATTTCGAAATAACATATAAATATATATACTCTAATGAACCACCTTCTTCATCCAAGGATCTTGCAGAAGTAAAAGCGACAGCTATGCAAAATTCTGTTCTTCCCATATCTATATAACGAAAAAAGAAATTTTTTAAAAAAACGAAAACATAACTATTATCTATAAAAAACTTACGAAAAATTGCACAGCGCGTATGTTGGTGAATATCATATGCCTCTTCCATACTACTATTTTTACAGATGTAAAACAAAGAAAGGGTAAAAATAAACTTCTTTTTTGGGGCTCACAAACCAGAGTATTTATAGGCCTGCTGGAGTGGATTCGACAGGCAAAGTTTGTTTATAGTAACACGAACTCAAATTTACTTGAAAGGGTCAGAGATGCGAACTAATATTGAAGTAGAAAGACTAGCATTACTATACATACTCTTGAAGCGACATTTTCTCTTTCTCTTTCTCTCCCTTTCCTCATTCAAGCGCTGAGAGTTGAAATAAACTAGTGCCGCAATTGCAAATATCATAATGTTTCACTTTAAAAAGGCAACGTAAACTATCCAAACAAACAAACATATACGAACGATATTAGTACATACTATGTTAATAAAGCCACCTAATATTATTCATTTGCGTGTAAAAAGTATATTTATGGTCAAAATTCAAAAATAATGAATTATAAACGATAATGTAATTGTCCATTGTAGAGTGCAGCAACAAAAAAGAAAATAATATAAACGCTAAGTTTATGCCTTATTTACCACAGGTACACACTCATAGATAAGTATGTAAAGTGGAGGTAACGTCAGTCTTTATAGGAAATAGAGGATATATCTTTTGTCCGCTTAACAGCACCGATATTTTTTTCAAGACAGAGAAGTTTACTGAAGTGTTGGTGGTACCTGATATCAAGCCACTATTTTATCTGTTTAACCAATCATTTTTCAGTATTTGACTGATATCCGTCTACACTGCAAAGGTTATTCGAATCTGGTAGCAATACAAATGAAGAGAGTCGGAAAGTTTTCAAAACCGCCTCTTCAGTAATGTACTATATGGGTAAAAAAAAAAAATAGTATCTGGCTTTTTCATCGATGCTAGTAATAAGAAATGAGAAGAGCTGAGGAGGTACGTAATTTACGAGAGGTTTTTTTTATTTCTGACTTCAGTTGATACATCAGCAGTGCACGCAATACGAAAACTGTTTCTTTGAATATAACTTTTTCTTTTTAAAAAATATGAAAATATGTGACTAACATCGCGCTATTATAATTTTTTCCAAGGTAAAACCATAGTGTTGCATAGAGTTACACTGTATACACCCATCCCACTTATTTTCTATTAGCGATGTCGATTTGTGTTTCTTTTCCTTTTCTCTTTTTTTTTTTTTTTTTTTTTGAGCTCAAACTTTGAGATAAATTGCTATATATGAAGGAAGTATACGATCTTCATCAACATACTGAGTGCGTTATTATTTGTAAGTATTGGTACCTTAAAAATAAGGTTCTGTCGTGAATTTCTGTTTTTTATTTGTTTTTTTTTTGTATCTAGACATAGGAAAAAATGACATAACTATTGTAAGTTGCCCCACCTCAAATAGATTCTTTAGAAACACGAGTTATAAAAGAAGTAGGTATGTACATATATTTATATATGATGAAAAGATATGTAAAGTGAAGGAGAGGGGAATGTTTTAAACAAAAATATATTTACACTCCATAGTGGAAAAGCTTGTATCACCTACAATAAACAAAAGACGAAAATTTTAGCTTGGGGAAATTTGAATTTAGCTGAAAACCGAACGGACTGTGTGGAGACCAGTAATTTTATGGATGGGTTATATGCTTTATTTAAAAAAGGCAAGGTAAACTGGGACGAAGAAGATTTATTTTTAATACGGGCCGTCTCGGATTTTTTACGATTAGAAGTGAACAAGCAGATTCAAGAGCCCGGAAAAATGACCCAAAACCTAAACGCGCTTCATTACGTATTTGTGGTTTCTTCAGAATGGGAGGAGGAAATAAGAGAGGAGGTGCTTCGGCCTATTTTTATCGAATCTGGCTTGGTATCAAAACAGGATAACAACGACAGAGTGCTATTCTACACTGATTTAGAATGTATATTCTATTATATTCAGCAAGAGCTACTTTCGGCTGGTGAGATGATTATGGAAGCGTTCAGAAAACAACGATACAGTGTTATGTGTAGGGTCACATCACTTGGTCGTAACACACTGTCTATTCAATTTGATTTAATCGAAACTCAGACTTCTCTTTACGATTTCACAAACCCCATGCTATTTCCCAAGACAGTACGCTCGAGCAACTTTTCTATCACCACCGAAGAGATCAAACGGGGCATAAACTTATATCTAAAAGAAAATATGTTTCCTTCAGGTGCTGATACCGATCAAGAAGGAAAAGTTGAAAGACTGACAGAGCATGTATATTTCAGTATCGTGCGGCAAATGGTAAATGCATATATCTATACATAATGTAAAGGGGGCTTAACGAAATTAACCTTTATAGAATAAGTATTACAAAAACAAATTTAAAAGCATTTCAGGTCTGATGAAGCCCTGGATGACAGATACAAAAAGATGGGAATTAGATGAACCACAAGCCAAATTTATCAAATCCGTTTGTATTTTTAATATTTGTGCTGCTATCGGTAAAAACTTTTTAAGGGTAATGAACGGACTACTTGCAAATAGTTTTGGAAAACAGTACAAGTTTTTTATAGTCAAGGATATGTACTCTTCGAATGCCGATTTTCATCCTTCTTTGTTGGCTTGGTTAAACGCTATTTTAGAATGTAACCGGCATCAGCAAAGTTATTTTATCACAGCAAGTAAAAAAAGCGCAAGGGTTTGGTCGTTTTATAGTACGCATATTGTAAAGGGAGCGGCTGTTACTGCCTTTGAAGCTATCCGAAACTCAGATATTTATGCAAAACCGCGTATCGTATCTGAAAACATGTTTGGATCTTGTGCGTCTGTTTTTTTAAACGCAAAACCAGATGTGATCTTTAATATAGGTCAGTTTCGAACCCTTATAAATCTTGGGGAAAGATTAATTTTAAATTTTTATAATATTTGTACTCGCAGATATCTCATTCAAGTCTACGATATTGTCTTATTCGCTTTTGAATGATGATGGTATTGTTGAAAAGGTATTTGGCAACGAATATTTCGAAGTTGACAGGTAGTAATATGTATTTGTATAATTTAAATAGATTTAAACTGATATCATACTAGTCTGCCCCCGTTAGAGACCTTTTATAAAGTTTCGGACATAACAACGTTACATGTAGTAGAAAAGTAAGTATTGATATATACTTTTTTTTTTTGTTTTTTTTAAAAAAAAAAAAAAGTATACTAATAATGCCTTAGATGCATCTCGCTTATGGAAAGATATCCACACGAAGATCCAAACTATCCCTCTTTCTCTGGAAAAATGGAAACTCAAATACACGAATTTGAAAGTATACTGAACAAAACTTCTATTGGAAATGAACCATGGGTGTCAACTCGGCAACAAAAATATATCAAAAGATTTATACTAATGTATCTGTTCTATATAAAAGAGATGATATCCAGTAAACTATCAACCGGTTTAAATTTTATCACTACAATGGATACAAAGATTGGGTATATCATCTCGATTGAAAAGATGTTATTAGACCGTATCATTGGCACCAAAGCAGAATTTAAGCGGCTTATATTGACAAGTGGGTTATTCCAAGAAAACGACAATCTTCAAAGATTAAAAATCATTACACAAGGAGAAGGAATGTTACCTGTGATTCAAAATTTCTGGAAATTAGAGTTTCCTATCAAGACTTACTTTGTATTGGCTCAACTGCATGAAAACTATATTCAACTGACTTTAAATCAAGTTGTAACAATGTCTAGCTCAGAACAAGACGAGTCGATTGTTTTGAAAGATAAAATTGTGCCAGTTCAAAATATATATGATTCCTTGTGTACATATATATGGAATTATATTACGGAAAATAGTCAGGCAATTCGATTATGCGATGTACATGTTGGAAGTGATAACCGCAAGTTTATACAACTATTTTCGTTAAATACCAAAACCCAATTTTTAAGCAATCTTGGACAGTTTATTTCTGAAAATGTAAGTGATACAAAAAAAGAAAAGTTCGGTTGCCTTGTGGTCTGGTGTAACAGATTTTTTCCTATAAAATAGCTCCTTACGAAAAAATCAGATTTGGAGACCGACAAAAAGAACATGATACAGCTAAATAACGATTGTGGCTGTCGAGTTTGCTTAACCGTTACAGATATTGTAGAAATTGCTTTTAAGCCCATCTTACAAACCTTTGCTTCTCTCATGTCTGCCTCCTTAATTAACACGAATTATTTTGGAAGTTACAAAGGTATACAGTATCTTTTTGGCCTAATATATTTTAATTACAATCCGCAATTCCAAATTATCCTTGCCGATATACTGAAATCGGAACTCGATAGCTTTAATGAAGGACAAGAAATTGAAGCGTTCTGTGAGGTTATACCAAAGTTACCAAACCAAATCTTGAAACATATGATTGGCCAAAAACCGTTCATGTATAAATGCTTTCAGTTTGGCCATTTACAGCAAATCTCAAGTGCAAACTATGGATTTATTATAGCTCAGTACACTGGCAGCGATGTATCTGAGGCTGAAAAGCCGTTGTATAAAGATAAGAAATCTGATAAGGATGTAATTGTATGCGAGGATATTGCGTTTCCGCTCTTTAGAAAAGGAGATGTTATAGGATGTAATAGATTTAAACGGGTATTTTATTTGAAGAAACAAAGCGATAAAGAAGAAGAGGTGGTTACAATAGGTAGTGTAACAGTTCCGAAAAAAAAAAACTCATTCTTTGTCAGTACTAAATACCTCCTTTTTTTTTATGTGTGTACAAAAAAAAAAGAATTACTAAAGTTTAAAGATTTTAATGATTTAAAGTATAATGGAACCGTTCCACTAAAAGGAAACGTTTTCAAATCTCTAGATTATTTTTCTTTTGATTTAAAGTTAAAGAATTATAAGAAAGGTAGTGATTTGCCAATCATGATTTCTATGAAATCCAAAGGCTATTCTTCCTCCCTCAAATTTTCGGTAAAAGAAGTCGGTCAAGATAAAAAATCGTACGGGTTATGTTTTGTAGAAGTAGGGGAACCATTGACTTTAACTAGATTTTAATAAATTGAAGTTGCACTTGCTTTTTATATATAATTATCTGACTTTTTATGCGGGAGTTTTCCAACTTTTTTTTTTTTTTTTTTTTTTTTTTTTTTTTTTTTTTTGCTACCAAGCCCATCTTTATCCAGAAATGTCATCTCGTGTATAACTTTATTTATTTATTTCATGGCACAAAATATGATGAATATCTAATTGATAAAATATTTTATTAACATTTGAGTAAACCACGAGCGTCTTATATAAATAATATTTCAAAGAACATTGAATTCGTTGTGTATTAAATAAGATTTGTAATTATTTGAGAACATACGGAACGTTCCTTTGATGGAAATGATTACACCGCGCTTATATATACTCTCTCTCTCTCTCTCTCTCTCTTATACTGAAGACAGCACTTGTAAAAGAAAAAAAGAAACCTTCTTTTTTGTAGCAGCGATTTTTTTTTTTTTTTTTACTCGAATAAATCAAAGAATATTTGTACTATGATACTAATGCTCACTTCAAAAAAGAACACGATAGAATTTTCAGAGTTAAAGGTACACATAGTATGAAAGGTCTAGTACCAGTTTTTTTTTTTTAATTTTAGTGTCACAATAAGCTTTTGCTAGTACAAATTATTTTAATGGCGTCAAATTGAACCTATATCATTCGACTTTCTGTTTTAGTACACAGACTTCGTTTTACCCCAACTACAAAGCAACTGATAGTTAATTTTACCTTCTAAATTAACAACGCTGCAGTTAAATTTTATATTCACATGTCAAAATACGAACGTTTGATTTGAAAGGTCGCTCGTGTATAAAACTTTTTATCAGATGTCCCAAGCAACTGAGCGAGCTATATAGCGGTGATAAAATAAGTGAACGATACCGTATATCACACAATCAAACATTTAATATAAACAAAACTATATGAAACTTATCTGTATATCTCTCACGATACTTTATTTCTGTTGGGGTTATACACATATATATATATCAAACGCACTAACTTCAATTTAACCTTGTTTGCTATAAAGTTTAAACAATAGTTTCTAGAAAGATTTCTAACCTTTCATTTTTTTGTGAACTAATGAAAAACTCAATTGAATGTGATGAGTCATTTTTTTTTCTTTTGTTTACGTCTAAACAAATATATACTCACTATGTACAAAAAGTCAACTGACACTTGCCATGGATAACAGAAAGAAGAAAGAATGAAATGACGTGTGTATCCGATGCCAATTTTTAACTATTTGACATATTGTTATTTTGTTTTTTTTTTAATCTAGGTGATGTATAGGCAGTTTAGATGTAAATGCTTGGTTTATTTTGGCTACAGAAAAAAAAAAGACACAATGCAACTAATTTACTTTGTGTGCGCGCTCAATGGTACACAGACCACCACGTCTACGCTTCCCTTATCTATATACAATGTACAGAAGAAAAAAAAAAGGTTTTTTGGTCAGTACCTTTCATGTTACGTCACATACATATAAACTCTATACATTTTTCTCTAAACGATTTTTGGTTTTTGTTCTTTCGTAATAATACTCCCTTATCTCCAAGATTTTTTTTATTTATTTATTTTCGTGCACGAACCTTAATATTTTAAAAAAAGCAAAGTTCATTTTACATTCTATTCTCATATGAGAAAACTTTATCATTATCGTTACACACCTGGTATAATGTGCTTATTTGTGATGATGGAGATAACATTACACTTAATTTAGTCAAGCCGTGTAATCTATTTTATAAAAGAAAAATAGTTGTGGGGGAGAGGCGGAGCAATAACATTTGTTTATGTAACGATGTTTGATCATCCACCCTATGAAAGCAAAGGACAATGCGAAAAAGGAGGAGTTTATTTATATATATATATATATATATATATACTCTTACTTTATAAAATATATAGATATCAAAGCCACTATTAAAATACCAACAGTTAAGCGCGCAATCTATTTTGATGTTTAGCGAATTTCTTGTGTATTCCGAGATGAGAGGATAGTATAAAAGAGGTGTGAATATTTTTCAATTGCGATTCATATGGGACCGTGCACCACAAAATGTTACCCTGCAAGTACATATGTTGAATGATTTACTGATTGGAATAGTTTCTTTCCAGTAAACAAAAAAGAAGATACAATTGAATAGTGGTCACCCCCATGATAGGTACTGTTTTATTACCAATGATCATACTATAATTGCAAAAGAGGGAGCAAACAAAAAGAAAAGAGAATCTATGGCGTGTATAGGACGCTGATCCGGGACTCTTTTTTCTTTTACCGCGTTTGTAACACGCAAAAAGAGTTTAGAGGTGTCTTTTTTAATCAGTTCCGAAAAACCGAGAAATACTTGCGTTAATAAAATCAATTTGACGTGGAAGAGAACGGGATGATAAAATACAGCTCCGACAGTGGACCTTTTTTTTTTCTTAAAATAGATATTTCAATGCCAATTTTTGGTTCAAAGCGAATAGACAAATTTTCACATGCGAATCAAGTTTTTAGTCAACAATTTTTTTATATATAAAGCAATTTAACCCTTTCATTTTTCTTTTCTTTTTTTACTTTTTATGTTAATAAATATAAACAAATAACCCTTTTTATTATTATTAGTATGAGTTCATTTGTATCATCCATTTTACACAGTTCAGCAAATAAGTTTGACTCGAAATACAAGAGTAAATCAAAAGATAATAATAATAACAGTAAAAACACAAAACATCAAATCAATCATTTAAGTTCTCGATTAGCTATGCATGCATCCACTCCAATTCTTTCCAATTCAAATATGAATGGTTCCAACTATTACTATCATCCTCAAAAGAGTTATAGTTCTGAGTACGTTCCTGCTCCTCCTCCTTATGACACACAACAACAATTAATACAACATCATTTACAGCAGCAGCAATTACATAGCCCTACTCCAACTCCAAGTACTTCATGGACATCCGAAATGAGTGCACTTGCAGAAAAGATTAAAGACGATGTCACTAGTACATTCAAAGGCTCAAAATCTACACCTACATCACAACAAATGAATATAGACAGACACAGTATATCACAAGGTATGAAACTTGTCTCTATCGCCGCTGATGAATACGAGGAAGGAAACGAATCTGATGCACTTGGTATCTATTTAACCGGTGTAGATAAGATTCTGATGGCTTTACCAAGTACGTTTTGTTGTTATCTTTTATTTGTTTTATAATAATCATTAATTTACCATTTTATTTATAGATAAAACTGACGTAAACACGAAAATGGCTATCAGAGAAAAACTTCAAAGTGTAGAAGAAAGAGTTGGATTAATAAATATTGCAACTACACAAAAAAAGATTCAACAACAACAACAATTAAATGATAAAGATTATAATCAGAACTCATTTCAAGTGAACTCGTTTATTCTATCGCGTATTGCCTCTACTATCAGCACAATTAGTAGTAAAGCTTATCAATCCGCAACAACACCTGTCCCAATCATTGAACTAGATAGCCAAGAAGATACCGTATCCAATTGCACTACACCGATGCCTACACTTTATATGAACGGAGATGGAGATTCATTGACTAAATTTAAAAGACTTGGTCAATATATGATTGATGTTTCAGTAACATGTGCCATCTTGGTAAAACAATCACCACTTCCAGGTAAATTTATATGTACAAATAGTTGAGATTGAAAAAAAAAAAGTTAACATGTACATCAATATAGATCTTATTTCCTTTTTATTCGGTTACGTGATCCAATTGGCCATTTGGCTTGATTCTCAATATCACATTGTACAAAAGGCTCAAGACGCTGGTGTTGAATGTATTAAGCTTGGGCTTGCTGCTGATGAACGATACCGTTTACATGAATTTATTACAGAAGGCTTATATATGTTAATTGCAGCTGGTTTAAAAGCAATAGTTGCATTTAAAGAAGCACCAAGATACCATGAAAGTTCTGCTACTCATCCTATCGATACGAGAACTGAGCCTAAAAAAACCACAAGAAGAGATTCTATTCCTGAACAAAACTCACCGAATACTTCTCCTTGTTTACCTACTACTCCACAAAAGACAAGGACATCTTGGGTATGGTCAGGTTGGTAAAGCCAATTCTTTTTTCTTTGTGATACCTTTTATATACAAACAATTTTATAGACTTTTTTTTTTTTTTTTTTTTTTTCCCCAACCATTTTCCTTTGTATACAAAAAAAAAAATCTCATTCACTCCTACTTTGTACCATAATAAAAATGGGATTAGAGGTAGTACATAAGAAAAGAAGAAGCGTATTATTTTATTTAACAAATAACACCATTTTTTAACATGGTATCAATTAATTCAGCAAGAGGTTGAATTTCTTTTTTATCCAATAAATCGAATTCACGAGCAAAGGAAATAAAGTGAGCGAAAAGAGAATTAAAATGAGGTTCTTCATTCAAACACAACACTTTATCGTAGTGGTCATGATAAATATGAGCAAATAGGCGAAATAATTGACCAAACATTTTTTTCACGACTGAAGGTAATTCACGAGGGAAATCGGGACCTTAAAAACGTGTTGTTACTAAACCACACATTGCAGAAAATATAATAATGCAAAAATAAAAATAAATAATTACCTGCTTTTGTTGGGAAAATAGATTCATCGTTCAAGACGTTTTGTATACTGGTTGTCATATAATCTATATATTGAGGTGCTGGTAATTTTACTTTTTTCGATAATGAATCGGACCATGTATATTCAACGCTTTAATAGAAATTTTACGTGTTAAAAATAAATAAATAATTGCCTTTTCTTTATTATTACCCTGGGCCTGCAGACATAGTTGGGCATGTTTGGGAAGTACAAAAGTTAGTAATGGATCCATAAAATAAATTGATATGGTTGAAGAATTCAAAGGCTATTTAAAATCAATATACAGCATTTTTTTTTTTTTTTTTTTTTTTTAACTAGAACCCATGTTGGGAAGATAGGCAACTTACTATTAAAAGCTAACCATTCATTCAAGTCTACATATTTTGGTAATTCTACAATGGTCTTAAAGTTTCCTCTCACCAACATATTGTTTACATGAGGATTAGATAAATACAAAGGCCTTGAGGGTGAAGAGCCATGATGACTATTTGTTGTAGCTACAGATGATGATGACGATCCAACAGATTTATGCTTTGAAGTTTTATTTCCTTTTTTACCGAAGCTACATAGTTTAGATAGTTTAGATATCATTTTGATTCTATCTCTATTTTTCTCTCTCTCTATCTCTCTTTTTTTTTTCTCGATTTTTTTTTTTTTTAATGTGTGTATTAAATAAGATATCTAATATACCTAAAGCCAAGGAAATTCATCATGTCAAGTTGGTATTTAAAGAGGTTTTTTCTGCTCTTTTTTTTTTTTTTTTTTTTTTTTCCTTCTCTTTTTTCCCTGCTTTGAAAATAAAATGTGACTTTTCTGCACGCTTTTTTTTATGGGAGTGACTCCATTTTTGTGTCTGCCTCAGGAGTTTGAATGATGCAATTGAAACAAGAACAGTGTTTTCTTCTTTTTTGACGCTTATATACATGTACCTACTATCGACTAGATTAAATTTCATGTATGGTATGGTATGTAAAGTCTCATTTAAGGTTATGTACTGTTCCCTTGATCAACCAATTTTATCCGTGTCTAATCTCTTTGTCCACTCCTAACACTGGATTTTCTGGAAAATAAAACCAGGATACATTTTTTAGTTTTTTTTTTTTTTAGGACTTTAATAGTATTGAACAATCAGAGAAACATTTAACAAGCCGATAATAGTAACGAAAAGGAGAGAAAATATGTTTACATTAAAACTGAAATACAAATATTCTTCATTGTTTATATCACCAAGTAAGGTTAGAAGTAGAAAAAAAAAAGACAGCCGCTGATATCTCTTTAAAAAGACAGAGGGAAGAGTTTGGTACACAAAGAGGAACCTAATAAACCGTATCATATCTAATAAAATAAAATAAAATAGTTACTGCAATTGTTAATAGAAATGTGCTTGAAATATAGATAACAATTTTGACATGAACTATTCGTGACCTTGGTCCAATAAAAATAAACTAGACAAACAATCTTGCCGTAATATATGTTATTCAACTGCAGCTCACGTCAGAGTGTCTACAGAAGTATACAAGCAGTTAATTACTGTAATGTTCCCATACATTGGATAACTGGGCCATCAAAACCGTAAACACATGATAAGATAGAATACAGCCATTTATTTAATTATATCTGATTAATAATTTCGAAATAAAGAAGGGTACTTGTCTTTTTTTTTAAAAATAAATAAATAAATAATATAAATAGGAATATGTTTATCGATGCTTTTTAACAAAAAGAATGGGCTAAAGCAACAACATCATCATTATCAATTATTAACACGGCCTCTCTTCTCTTTTTTTTTTTTTTTTTTTTTTTTGATGCAGTACGCCTAAACTTCTCTTCATAAATTCGTGTCCTTTCCAAGTAAGCTCCAGGAGAGAGAGAGGAAATCGGCTCAAAAGCATTTAATACTGTCAGGAAAAGGAAACTTCTCCGTTATAGTTAGTAGGATTGCTGATATGCATAACACAGGGCACGTCCATGGAAACAGGCTCCATGTTTAGCCCTATTTTTCATGAATAAGAATTATAAATTTTTGTTGGTCTAATCAGTCGTTGCATTTTGCATCTATCAAAAAAAAATATATATATATACATACCCATCATTAAGTAACCGACTATTACTAACTTGTTTCTTTAATTCGGGTTGCTTCGTACCTATACGGAAAGCATATCCATTAATGTTTTAGGAAAGCTTCATGAGCCCATCGTCGATGAACTTGTCCTCTTTCTCGATCAGAAGCTCCAAAAACCTTTTGCATATGTCCAAAAGTGGCCTTCAAATTAACTTGGACCCATTCTTCTCCCATAAAACTGAGACAAAAGTAAGTAAGTCATGACTAAACTGAAATCTGCAAGAGAGGGGGGACTTAGTGTAAAGTACCCATGTCTTGGAACCAAGAGTCTTTTCCGCGATAGCATATTCTGCTAAAATAACAGACCTCATAAAAGGAGCGATACCAGCTAACATCTTAAGGTCTAATTTACGACCTAAAACTGATTCGCGATCCACTAAGAAGTCATCTCCAAGGCCTTTAAAAGGTAATTGAGTAAAAATGCTGCCGAAAAGTGTGTTATCGACTCACATTGTGAAAGTTCTAGCGGCATCCTCGCTAGATTCACCGTTAGCAAGCTTGGGGTATAAACTAGGTTCAGGATAACTGTCGTATAGAGAGATGAGTATAGGCTTTTTTTTTAAAAATAAATAAATAACTTACTATTTCTCAAGACCAAGGATAATAATCTTAGAATCACAATAAACATGGTTTCTGATTTGTAAAATAGGTGTCTTTCTGTAACCACCATCAAGACAGTCTTGTGCTCGACTTTTTTTTATAATTTAATACCCAAGCAATCTTTTTGAGCATATATAGAAATTTAGCTATGGTTTTTATGTATATTATCTTCCATATGAAGCTACAGGAAGTTGTTTTTATAATCTTAAGTCAGATAAGCTCAAGAACTATTCCAATTATTAGTTATAACCCGTCATTGTTTGTTTAATAGCTTTTAGAGTAGATATTGTTATGTGGCTGTAGGACATGTCAATAATTTACGGGGGCGAAGCTTATACTTGAACAAGTCCTAATATTTGAGCTTTTCTAAAAAAAAAAATCTTATTATTCATTTAGTATGTTTTAAATCGCCTTTAGGCAAAGTTGCCGAGTGATTCGCTAATAAATGCTTCAGGTGGTTCTAGCGTTTAAAGGAGAAACTCGTCTGGTATCGACTTATCGACTAAGATGTTTTGTGTTGAAGCACTGAAAGGAGAACGCCATGAGTGCGATCATTTGGATGATGAACCCATAGTTATATGTACGAGAACTGGTGGATGCGAAAATTTTATAATCAGCTTCTTTTTATTTATTTTATTTTATTCTTTTAAAAAAAAAAGTATTTACAATGATAAAAATATAAATTATAAAAGTATCACGCTTTTTTTTTTTTTTTTTTTTTTTTTTTTTTTTTATCATTTATAAGCTAGTATTTAGCCCCGAGATTGGGAACAACAACGAACCCAGTAGCGGGGAAATGAATAATGGTAGTAGTTCCATAATTGGCATCCTTGTAAGAGATGACGGTCTCGTTAACAGTGCTTCTAACTAAAGCACCGCCAACAGGGATTTTACCCGTGTCCAAAGGTGTAACAAATACTTGTTGACCCAACGCAATGGGAAGAACAGTGTTGTGTACCTTAAAATCTTCGCGGACTTCAGATTCTTGATAACGCTTCAAGACATCAATTGCTTCTTCTTCAGTCAATTCAGGCATGGTCTCTGTTCTTTCCCAATCAGAAGCTCCCAACACCTTTTGCATATGTCCAAAAGCGGCCTTCAAGTTAGCTTGAACCCATTTCTCTCCCATTAAATTAAGACAAAAGAAAGTAGTCATGGCTAAACTGAAATCTGCAAGAGAGGGGGATTCGGTATCAAGAACCCATGTCTTGGAACCAAGAGTCTTTTCTGCGATAGTGTATTCTGCTTGAATAACCGCCTTCATAAAAGGAGCACCGCCAGCCAATGTCTTACGGTCTAATTTACGACCTGCGAGTGATTCACGATCCGCCAAGAAATCATCGTCAAGATCTTTAACAGGTAATTGAGAAACGACGTTGTTGAAAAGTACGTTATCAACCCACATTGTGAAAGCTCTAGCAGCACCCTCGCTAGATTCACCGTTAGCAAGCTTGGGGTATAAACTAGGTTCAGGATAACTATCGTATAGAGAGATGAGTATAGGCTTTTTTTTTTTAAAAAAAAAAATAGCTTACAGTTCTTCAAGGGCAAGGAAAATAGACTTAGAATCACAATAAACGTGGTTTCCAATTTGTAAAATAGGTGTCTTTCTGTAGCCACCATCAAGAGGTCTACGGGCGGCGCGAGGCTCAACCATAGAGATCAAGACGGTCTTATACTCGACCTTTTTATAATTTAATACCCAAGCAACCTTTTGAGCAAAAGGGGAGTGGGGGTACCAATGCTAGATAATTGAAAGATAGATCAGTCTCATGTTTTTTTTAAAAAAAAAAAATTACTTTATCCTTACGAAGATAATATCTTGAGTAGTAGACATGTTTATAAGGAAAAAACGAGGGTTTAGTAAAAGAAGTATTACAAAAAAAAAGATCGATGAAATTAATAAAAGTGCTGTATTTAAAAAAATCTCTCTCTCAGTGCACCAACCCTTTTAATGATTTATCAGCATGAATGCTCAAATCGAGTGCTTAGTTTTGGGTTTTCCCCAAAATAACACTAAAATTATAAGCTCAATTGTGGTCATAAAAGGTAATTACTCGTCATGCATGATACCTCGATTACGTTTCCGGAAAAAACAGTAGAAATAAGTCAGCTTTAAGAGGAGCATAAATATCAACCTATAAAATTTTTCGATGTTCCTCATGCTCGATTCAAAGGCTTTACTTCGAAAGGAACAATTGATGGAACCTATATTAACAGAATGTAACTTGATTGTTCTAAAAAAATAAATAAAAAAAGAACAAACTCGTCATCTAGTTGCAAGAGATCGAAGTGTTTAAATTAAAGAAAGAGACGAGTTGAAACTTGATTAAGCATGCTGAAACTATATCGCGACAAATTTAGTTGGGCACATCCTTAATATTTTAAGAGCTTTCTTCTGTTATAGGCTACACTAGATAATATACCAATAGCTTGATAGAGGGTGATTGAGTAATGTATTTTAACGGTGAAGTACGATCTGATGCGAACGACAAAAAGTTACTACGATATCTACCTGAAACGAAGAGCAAATTTGCTGGTTCAACATGTTGAGTCTCGGAATGATTAACGCTTTCCCACGTTTCCCATAGATTTATCAGCGAAAAATTATGCGCATACTCTCTAAAATCTTACAAACGAGCCAGTTGTAATGTCCCGAGGCTGTTTGAGGGGCATGTCAAACCTAAATCTTTGTTTCTACTGCTGTTGCTGTTGGTCGTTCTCAAGTTCAGTTAAATTATATGTATTGTCCTAATCGATGAAACTCAAAGAGTCGTGGAAAGACCTCCACAGCGTTGGTATGAGGATTAAACAGTTGTTAGTACCAGCAAACTCCACCATAAAATGTTTGTATGGGCATCTTATGAAGGTCGAAACTCGTACAAAAAAAAATACTTTTTAGCAGAACGAGTATATATATATATATATAAAAGATTAATGAACACAACAAAAAGAAAAAAAATATAACACATGCATAACTAAAAAAAGAAAGTGAGAGGGGCTATACAGTAGCATTAATATATATATATATATATATATATATATATTCAATAAGTATTAGTTTATTTTTAATAAAGAGTAGTAATTGTAGTAATTGTAGTAATGGTTATGTAATGCTTATGTATTTCTTTGCAAATAAAACGATGTAAATTTTTTTTTCTATAAATGGGGGTGGGGGGACAAAGAACAATATTTTCTATTATGTGTTTATATTCTAGGTGTTGTGAGTTTCTTCAAAGATATTATTGAGCCACCAAAATCTTCCATTAGGAGGTAATAGATTTAAAATAATAGGCATCTCTGCATCCGCATCATTTGAGTTCGGTGAAGTGGGGCTAGTGCCTTTCAATATATTAGGTAAGAAATCTTTGGCGAAGTAATTGGTATCAAGTGATGCAAATCCGGTAGGGAATGTACTTTTGGTTCGTTTTGCACGTGGAGGAGGAGGTAAAGACGATACAGGTTGAAGTTGAGCTGATGATTCTAGCGGAGACATTTCTCCTTCGGGAGCTGGTATGAACGCATTATTTCGGTCTTCATCTTGAATTTCTTGACTTGCCTTTTCTTTTGTATCAGAGGGTATGTTTGTATCGTCATCAAGTAAATGTTTATTTCTAACGGCAGTGTTTTGATATAAACGTTGCTGTGTAAGGTAAGTGTTGGGTGTTTTATGTCGGTTCGTTTCATTTCGGTACTTTTCAACACCAATATCAGTTACATGGTACGCGAATGTACGATAAATAGGGAATGGAACACATTTGATAGATTCAGTTAAAGTGGAGTTAATGGCAAATCGAGTACCTGGTCGAGTAATATGAGACTTGAACAGAATCAATTGACAAGGTCCAGGACGTAAAGAGAAGGCAGGGATGTCAATCACGTCACTACAGAGCTTGGCTGAACTTGCCAATGGTTTACCATAACTCGACGTTCCAATTAAAGATTTAGCAGCGTTTTCTAAAGCCTTGATAAATCGGTCTGATTCAGCTTCCGTATGTCTAATAAGCGAGCTAGTAGAATGAGGTACATAATTATAAATATGATTCATATCTTCTTCATCATCAGTAAGGGAATACGTCGCTTTAGAATTAATCAAAGTACTTCCAGAACCAGAGCTTTGACCAGTTGAATAACCTGCAGAATTATGATTGTTTTTCTGAGAATTTGTGAAAGCAGATGTAACACTTGAAAGTGATTGCCCACTAAGCGCAAGTACAATACTTTTTTCAAGTCTAGAAAGTTCAGTTGGATTCTTTTCATTTTCGGTATCACCGTCGAATGTAAGTTGAACCATGGGAAATCGATATCGTTTTTGTTTTTCGATAATAATATAAGGCATATCACCGCCTTCGTCGTCTTCAATCAAAGTAAACATACCAACAAATACAGAGCCACGAACGTCATTAGATTTTATTTGCTTTTGCTGCATAGTGGTATAATAAGCATGGCCAGGAGGTTTCAGGGGTGTATACAATGTAGTGGCAGTCTCGGTCATTTGAAGCATATCCTTGAAATAATTTAACAGATAATCAGAAGGTACATGAAGTCGTTCGCCCATTGTCTTTGAAATAAAAATGGGTTCTGCAAAACGAAAGCCGATCGATAAAAGATTTACTAAATCTTTGTTCGATTCGATTTTTTTTACCAAGAATATATGTCTGTCTTCTGTGTCTGAATCTCGGATAGTCAAGTTAGGATTGTTAGCAAAAGAAGGAGAAACAGGATTATTAAATATATCAATCACGGTGGCATCTTCTGGTAATGTTGTAGAAGAAGATTTACTGAATCTATCTTTGCTCGATCTATCTTTACTCTTTTTCTTGGTCTTTGTTTGCGTCATGGGTAACTCGATCCCATTGATATCAGATATAGACTCTTTTTTAGAGAGTCGATGGGTTGACATTAAATAAGAGGAGGTACTGGAGGTTCTTCGCATAGGTGGCTTCTTTTTCGAATCTTGAGAAAACATGCTTTTCTTGGAAATCGTGTTTGTACATAAAATGGAATCAAACAAGTGTCCGAGATCAGATAGTTTTGAAAACCGGAGTTCTTCCACTAATTGGTTTGCTGCAGTCAAAAAGGCATCGTCCACAGCATCGTAGTATCCGCCATTTTGAGCGTTGTAAGTAACACGGTTTATACTTTCAGTAGAACCTTCGCTACTTTGTTTTGACCATTGTATTGTGGTGTCGAATAGCCGGGTAAAGAGCGGGTGGCTTGTTGAAAATGCTTCATGCGTTTCCTAATAATATAAATAAAAAAAATTACTACTTTTTGTAATGTAATACGAAATTTATATCACTTACATCTTCTGGAATTTCATTTAAAATTTCCTTCATAGGAACAATACCATCTACTTTTACTAACATTCTTCCATTAGTATCAAAAAAGATGGTATCAAGAATAAGTCGTTTATGAGAAATCTTCTTTTGAAATAGCATGGTGTGGTTTTCAATTGAATTTTTGGCCCCAATAATAAATAAGATGATACAAGCAACGACCACAATAGCGGCGATAACGCCGATAAGAGCACCAGTGCCTAACAATGGAGTAGGTGGACCATCTCTTTCGTCTTCAGGAGAATAATACACTGTGCCCACAAGTGCTGTGTAATGCATACCTATTAAACGTTAAAATATTTAGCCAATGGAATTTTTTTATAGAAATTCGTTTTTCTTCTCGTACCACATACAGCAACGCCCATTAACATTGCACAGCCAAGTCTTTTATACCATTGATTGGCCCATTGTTCGCGTAATTTAAAGAAAATAAACAAAGCTGTTGTCACAGCACATACGGCAATAACTGCTGCTGCAGCAACAATAGGTAATTTATTCCTCATAACGAAGAAATCGATAGCAACTTGACCTAATTAAATCAATTAACAATTAATAGGGAGAACTTTAAAAAGAATATTATGTAATATCGTTTATAAGCAATATAGCTGTGCTACTTACCGAGGTAATGCATCGAGACAATTCCAAACTATAAAAAAAGTAACAATTTTTTTGGTTAGTTCGTGAGCGCGCATTGGTAAAAAAAAAAAAGAAAAAAAAAGTGCTATTTTACCCCGGCAATGATACCACTTGGAATAATTCTAGCTATTTTAGCTTCTTCGGTAATACCGACAAAAGCAAATGCCAAAAACATGGTGAGAATAGCAACGATTAAGCTAACAAAAGTAAATCCGGTGCCGTAAGAGAGTTGATGTTGAGTTCCGCCTTTTATAGTAATGGTAAGGCTATTGTTTCCTATAAAATGCATAGACCAAATGCCGACACCACCCATCGACGTTGCCGCTGCGAATAGTAAAAACCTACATCCAAAAAAAAAAAAAAATGTTATCTTTTTTATGGTCCATATCGTAAAACAATGATAACACTCACCAGTTATATCGTCCTCGAAAATGTGTTCGGCGTTGAAGTAATTCTAACGTAGTCATAGCTCCAATCACGGAAATAACGAAACTGAGAAAGATGATACCGGGATTAAAGTATTGTATCCCTGGCTCTTTATTAGAGTAATCCATTTGTTATGTATGTAGTTGAGTGGCGAATTTAAAAAAGTAGGCGATTTACTTTTTATCTAATAATATTATTTCGTGGTATATATATACAGGTATAAAATAAAAAATAAAAAAAAAAAAAGAGCAAAAAAAAAAAAAAAAAAAAAAAAAAAAAAAAGGAAAGCCTAAAGAAAATAGGGTTATTATATAACTTTTTTTTTAAGTATTACATTATTACTCAATTGATTAACATTAAGATAATTGACTGGAAAAAACTTTTTTTTTTTGTAACAAGGAAAAAAAATGCGTGGGTATTATAAACCTTAATATTTCATAACTATACTTGTCCACGTTGCCTAAAGCATTATATCTATTTGTTTTTTTTTAAAAAAAAAGAAATAGATAACTCCAGTATTACCGAACAGCTATCGATAGATTTAAAAAAAAATACTATCTAGTTCCCCTGAACAAGATGTTTTGACAGACTTCTGTTTTTTTTAGCTGTAAAAAAAAAAGTTCAGAACCGCTAAACCTGGCCTGTCCTGTTTCACCGATGATCTTTTTGATATATAAATATCTAAATTTTTTTTAGATTACTTTTTTTAATGGTTACAACGCAGAAAAACGTATACCGTTTTTTTTTTTGTAAATGACACGAGAATTATAAAATAAGCTTTATTTGGAAACTTTAGGTAACCAATATAAGTTTGTATTTTATTCTATTGCAAATCATTGTATCTATTTTGCCGAGTATTCCATACTCTATTATTAAGTTCGTACATAATAGGGATATGTGTGTTGATTACTTATCACGTGAAATCCGTTTGATAACTCTTAACATGTGCTTTACACATCGTTCATAACTTATGAATTAGTTTATTTTATTACTTTTTTTTTTCTTTTTACGCGAGTACGCTCTTGTCATTCCACTGGCAAAAAAAAAAAAAAAAAAAAAAAAAGTTTTTTTTTTATTATTTCGTACCACGTCAAAAAAGGGTCCCTTCTATTTGTGGTTTCTTTCTTTCCAGTCGGCGGTACTTTAACAAAAAGAAGTAAAAAGCGATCGATAGTATCTTTTCATTGGTTATCTTTTTTCTTGTTTTAGGAATAATTTGACAATTATTCTTTTTTTTTCACTCAACGTTAAGCCTTAAAATTAAATCGTATCCACATATTGATAAACATTCAAGAAAAAAAATCAGGCCATATTTATTACTTTTTAATTATCTAAAATTAAAAACCTTTTATATATTTGCACACCACGTTTAAGTAGAAAAACGATCAACTATGGTAGAATTTTGTCGGTCGCATGACTGTTTTTATCATAGCACCTAATATAATTAATCAATACTAGTTAGTTCAAAATGTACATAACCTGATTAAGTTAGACGCGGTTTTGCAGTTGAGTATGTAAATAAAACAAAAACAAAATTCCATCGACATTTGATATTTTCTTTATGTTCCTTTGACACCTATTGACGTAACCTGGGTATATGGTTGACAGGACAGGTCCCACATTTACAAAGTTTTGATCTAAATAATTCACGCGGATATTGAATTTTTTATTACTGTTATTGCAGTTTCTAGGAACGGAAAAAAGTTAATTACCTAAACGAATCCGAGTTCAGTAGATATATTCTTTGCACATTCTAAATGACAGAAATAGGCGCAGTACCACTTTCTTAAAGTTATACATTCTGAGCCACGCCGTATACGAAAGAAACACCGGAACATATAAAAATTAATTTCGCTTTTAAACTTTTTTATGTTATATTGTGTAAAAAAGAGAATAAATTTGTAAAGAGCTTAATAGAGGGTTTTTTGTTGTTATCGAAAAACTGTATTTATTTCTTTATTTGGTAGAGGCACAGATTTTTTTTGAGAACAAAAGTTTGATTACACAATAATGGTGTGTACACATGTGTATCTTTTATTCTTTTGGGACTTGGAGCATGTCTTCTAGTATCTTTATATTGAGTAATTCATTTAAAATTGTATATTACATTATAAATATTCAATTTAAAGAGGAAAAACTTGATAGTTATAAATATAAATCAGGTTTTGACGATCGAAATAATCAAAAGTACTATTTTTGTCTTTTTCTTTAAAAGAAAAAAAAGCGCAATTTGTCGCTATTCTAACGAGAAAACCGAACAAACTAATTTAAAAATGGCGAAATTACACATAGAACAAATGTTACACAATATAGTTGGTTTCAAAGAGAAGAACAGTCAGTTACTCTTTAATGACTATGGAAAAAAAAAAAAAAAGATGTTGTTCCAATGTGTATTCCGTTTACGTTATACAATTAATTTTGGCTTTGTTACATAGTATAAACTTTATAAGGTATTACTTATGTTTAAAAGAGCAACTAAAAAAGGAAAATTAGTACGTCCATGTCCCAGAAGAACAATCTTTTCTATCTTTCATATACTCAGCTGCTAAACAATAGATTACTCTTTCTTATTTTTATTTTTATTTTGCTTTTAGTGTAAATGGTTATGCCAATTTTCATAAGCTAATTTTTTACGCAAAACTTTTTAAAGAAGGTGAAAATAATTTATTCACGGCCGAATATCCGTTTTTTCTCAAGTAGCTATTAAAGATACATAACATAAAACGCCCTTTCAAAAAAAAACAATTTTTATAAGCTTTTGTGTAACAAACAAACAAAAAGGAAAAATTTACAGTGATAACAAATGCTAATAACAGCGTAATCACAAGGGTTATATCCATCAGAGTTCCACTCATGTTTCTTCTAAATTATCGTTTCTCTTTATTGCATTATCCTGAACTTTTGTCGATACTCAAGATATACTTTACTTTTTCTAATACATTTTTCTAATACATTTTATATATATATAAGATATAACTTCTATCTGTTTTCTTTTCGTATATCTCAGTACTGTATGACAGGTACAAGCATTTCGCCTTACGCTTTTCGGTTGTCTGTGTGTAATTTTTTTTTTTTTGTAAGGTAACGGATAAATATTTGCCCATATTTTCTAGTATGCCAGAGCTCCCAACCTATGATAGATATGATTTTAAGGTTAGTTACATAGTTAGATGTCTCGACAACTCTTGTATGTAAAACTTACTATCAAACATACCGCGCTTAATTCTATTTTTATCAATTTCCCCGGATTGCTCGATAGAGATATATAAGAATGATATTGCACAAGTTCTTCAAAAGCTCGTGCACAGATGATTTAACGAGGAATAAGCGACTGGTTGATATTGGTTGAACGGCTTGTCCGAATCTTATGGTTCCGTAGATTTTCAAGGGCGCGAAAATGTGGCAGAACTACTCCCTGGGGCCAAGTTTTCAATATCTTTTATTATGGTGGTATTAGTACCCATTGTAGTGTCGACCTTGGTCATTTTCGTGGTATCAATTGCTATAGAAATAGTGGTAAGGGTACTTTTTTTTTCAGCGTGTACTCTCCGTTTATCAATTTATTAGGCAAAAAAAAAAAAAAAAAGTTTAAAAAAAGACAAGGTATTTTTCCTTGGGCTAATGGTGGATTAAAATTTTGAATCATGGCTTACAATACATTGTTCTTCAAGAGTAATAGTCGAATCATTTTTTGATTCAGTGGATTATCAGTCTACTTCTCTCGCTCTTCCTCTGTTTCTAAAGCTCTTTTATACGCGTTTCATGTATCTTAACGAGCGTACATTATTCTTTCAGTACTTTACCAAAAAGATTCTCCTCAATTACGATATCGTATACTTATCTACTTGCTCATTATATGGTCTTCATACAGACAATAAGCGCCGTTTTTTGGCTGAACGCGATATAAAATGGACTTTAGAAACAGGTGTTACTGTAGTCCTTCCCGCATCTGGGTATTTCTTGTGAAACTATGTAAGATTCACTTCAAAATCTAAAAGATTTTTCCAGTTATTTATGACGTCTAGCAATGTTTATCAGTTCTATTCACTACTCTAGACCACCTATGGATTGTATACTGGTGATGCCAAAATAATAACCTGTCCACTTATTCTCTTTTACGACGCAAACCATCATTCTTATGGATAATCATTTATACCGAGTGGTAACTCCTTTAAACCGCTTTTTAAAATAACGTGATTTAATAAGTGCTGCTCTTTTTTTTTTTTTTTTTTTTTTTTTTTTTTTTTTTTTTTTTTTTTTACGTATTAAGCTGCTCTTTTACGAACGTTTGGGTTAGGAATATATTCTAGCTTATTTAGTATTTTGTTGAATATAACACCAGTTAGAGAGCAGATATTACGAATATCTCCAACAACAGATATGATCTTCAAGGGACTTTCTTTCCAATTCACATAAAATAATTGAATAGTTAACGCGCCACCAGGTTTGAGTCTACCAAATTTTTCATTTTTTTGGAGCTATAAACTTTTTTTAGACACTTTTATAAAAATTAGAATCTCTTTAATAGTTTATTAAACCTTTCTGAACAATATTAGTGAAATATGTTCGTTTTTTCAATAATAATAATAAAAGTTTATCATTAGTTTTTAAATATAAAAGAGCAACAAAATAAACTTTTTTCTTTAGATATCCCAAGCATAAGGATAAGCTCAAATATAAGATTCACGCGTAAAGCATTGACATGTCCTGGAGTCACATAAAAAATAAATACTTTAAAGAATAATCAATGATCAATGATAGATTATAATTCTCAAAATAGCTCTTAAGCTCATTCCAGTTATTATTAAAAAGAAAAAACTATGTGTCTTTATATAGAAGAGCTAAAACATTAGAACCACAGCCAAATTTCTAAAAAAAAAAAAAAAAAAAAAAAAAAAAGGCCTTTAAATACACGGGCTTACGTTTTTAATTTATTGCTGTATTATTAACAAGGTTCTCATTTTTAGCAACAATAGAGACAATATTTGCAATGGTAGATGATCTGGTAATCGATCAGTTTGAAAATCACTGCTAAGAAAAAAGCTCACTGAGATACCGCAGTTTAAAAATCGCTCAGATCAGAAATCACTGCTAATTTTACCTGCTATAATAAAAATAGTTTTTAATTTATTAAAAAATAGGAAACGCGTTTCGTAACCAAGTTGTATAATACAAAATAGTTGTTTTTTTGATTTTCATTTTTTTTAGGGTCAATCCCTTTTGTTTTTTGGCCAAAAATCACGGTTTTTTTTGTGATTACTCCGGATCCAATTTGCCTTTCTTTGTGGAAAAGCAAGGATAATAAAGTACTCTTTTATGCGCTTCTATTCCGCAAAGAAAGCCAAATTGGATCATAAAAAAAATCTGAAAAACAAAAAGGGGTTGACCCCCCCCCCCAAAATGATCAAAAATGAACAACAGAAAAAAAAAGCAGAAAAAATCGAGAAAATATAGAACGACAAGCCGTTTTTAATACTAGATATTAAAGATAATGTCTTGATAACTAATTTATATTATGCATCTTGGGCAAAATAATTATTTTTTGATATTTAATTATACAAAAAAAAACACCTTATTTCAATCACTGTTAAAGTTACCTTTTTTTAGAAGTGATGCCTATACTTTCTTGTAAAAAAAAACTACTTTAAAGTAGTAATCAAAGGTGAAGATACATAGCTATATAAATTACTCTTTTTTTTTTGTGTATTGAAAATTCGTATTATATTCTATTTCAAACTTCGAACTTGCTTTTATATCACTATTATATTTAATTCTATACTATTGAACCTGAAATTTTTTAGTCCTTATTCTAAATTCTTTTATACGACAAAGTCAATTTTATTAATTATTTTATCAGTAATACGGCAGTATATTTTTAAAATCGATCCAAAGTCATTGGTTCTGGATGTTCTTTTATATTTTCGGCGATCGCCTCTTCGCCAACTAATTTAGCTGTGAAGGAGAGGGAAGACATGTCTGCCTCATAAACTATAGATATCACAATAGGTATACCGTGACCTGATTTAAAAGACTCTACAGGGAGAAAGACTGTAGGTATTTCTCCCCCTTCGGACATACTTTCTAAACCAATTGTACCATCAGGTTTTAAATTATCAAGCGTTTTGAGCTTAAAGCAGCCTAGATACATGTAAAAAATAAGCTACAAAGTATTCTTTTTAAATTATTTACTTACGTATGTTAAGATCTTGGTTCCTAGGTCCATTTTCCATATTTAAATAATATACTCGTTTATTCGGGCCATTTTTCAAATTTATATAAAATATTCTGTTCGCTTGGCGATCGCCTATTTTATCTCCCTTTTTATAAAGTAGAAATACTGTTTTTTCGCTGACAGAGACGATTTTTGTATTTGGCCCTTTACTTTTATATTCAAGACATGCGTGGCCGTTGTTGTCACTCAAGCTAAACCCGTAGTGATCACTGTAGACGTGATTTAAAACACCTACTTGAAACTCCTTATACAATAATGGCCGTTGCTGACGAACAGACTGCAGACGTTGATCTAATATTTTGGGTATAACATAGTGAGGTGTGACAACCCCTTGTTCAGCCATAGTATCTTCGGTTATCTCTTTCAGGATCTTTATAACAGAATCTTGGAGCTGCGTATTATAATTGAAGTACATCAATTGGAAAACATATTGAATATTCCAATACTTTCCAAAGAATTCCTTATTTATCAATGAAGCGGATAACAGAGATGTAATATCTTGTAAAACAGGCTGGAAAGAAACTTCTATATATCGTTGGCCGTTAAACAGACTTTGCAGTTACAAGAGATACTTAACTGTACGATAAGTTCATCATTAGTTGACTGGTTGAGATTCTATACGATATAGAGATTAGAATTGTAAACACATAGAATGACTAATATCTGACTCTTACATTTTCAGAGATATACTGTTTAAAATTGTTCGTAAACTCTGCATGGTTTTCTAACGTGAATATCTCTAATAGATCATTGTCGTTATATTCTATATGTGTGTCACATAATTGAATTAGACTGTTGTCTTCCAGAATATTGTTCCACATGTTTAAGCATAAAGAGTCATATATATTTGGAATATGAATTATTTTGTCAGTAATGATGATTACTTCCTGATCATCATCCAGACTAAATTCTGTCACTACTTGGTTTAGTGTCAGTTGTACGTAATCTTCATAAAATCGAACCACAATAAAAAAAGACTTGAGCGGGAATTTTAGTTCCAAAGACTGTTGAATTAAAGGTAATAGTTTTTTTCCTTGACTGATAATTCTTAATTTTTTAGAGCTATCATCCCTTTGTATCAGGCCGCTTGCATATATTACGTCTTTCAAACCTTCCTCGGTACCAAATAAACGGCTTAATACCACCTTTTCTATACTAACGGCGTATCCAATTTGTATATTCATATTAGGATCTACAATAGTCGATAGTTTACCCGCTATGATGTATTTTATATAAGTCATATAGAGAAGCGTAAAGGTCTTGATATATATCTGCTGTTGTGTTGATACCAATAAATCCTCAGCGTGGCTATTTTTGCACAATATACTTTCAATTTCTATTGCAATATCGTTATTAAATTCAACATTTTTAAAATCAGAAAAAGAGGGAATATCGCCCATTAAGTGATCTTCGGCAAACGCAATAAAACTGAGTAATATGTTAATATATGCTTATATATATCTGTAAATAAATCATTATAAATGTTGCTAGGCTTACGAATACTTCACATGTAACGTTGTTATCTCCGAAAAACTAAAGAAAGAACCCAGAGATTTTAAACTAATATTGTTTTAGTATAGGAATCTGTATAATATTGTATTCATATCCTACGTTTTATCTGCTAAAAAATAATCGTGGTCCCAAATCTCTTTGACAAATCCATTTTCATCTAAAAGTGAAAACGATAATAATGTAGACTTGACCGTAATATCTATGTTTAAAATTTTCAATACAAATATACTTACAAAAAAAAAATGCTAGCTCAATGTTGTGACCGGTTGATTTACCTATATTCATGATAGCCTCAGGTTTCGACTCTAGAAATAAGGACAAAGAAGAAGTTGGATTTTGTTTGGGAAATATACGTGGTTTACAGTTAATATTGGAATTCCGAATAGCATCAGCGACATACGAACAAGCTCCTGATGAAATATCTTCATATTCAAACTCTTCAAAGTGATCATTTCTATCTATGACATTTTTTGGGTTGTAAGAAACTCGATTATATTCCAACAAAAAACCTGACCAAATTAATAACTTTCTGTTTAGATACTCGTAAGAAGAGTATTTATCATAAAGTGTCAAAATGTAATACTTCTTTACTTGATCGTTTGAAAGCAATTCCTTTACATTATTAAACAAAGTTTCGCCAATTTTTGCACATATATCATAAAGACAAATAGATCCCATAAAGACTTCTTGGCGTTTATCCAATTCCCATTCACTTGTATCATCGATCAAAGGCATTGTCAAAATGGCGGGTTTATCTTTTCCGAACTATTATTATAAACCGTTAATCTGTTATTTTTTTAAAAAAATAATTCCATGTTTCATTACTATATTAGAAAAATCTTCGCTGTCAGTGATATC
Organism: Thamnidium elegans; assembly: GCA_025201345.1. NCBI lineage: Eukaryota > Fungi > Mucoromycota > Mucoromycetes > Mucorales > Mucoraceae > Thamnidium > Thamnidium elegans. The sequence goes on along the minus strand of JAIXMG010000006.1, from coordinate 567,430 downwards.
CATAATCATTTCTATGATTTCCTCTTGAATATCAAAAGGTACTTCAGTCTCTATAAAAGCTCTTATACCGTCTGTAATATTACCGATAGTAAGGGATAGAGAGTTAGAGCGTACAACTTTTGGATATATCATGGCATCAGTGAAATCAAACAGAGAATTTACTGTTGAGACTAAATCCAATTTGATCAATATTTCATTCTTTTCCATGGGGCTAAGTCTACAAATAATAGTATTTTTTCCTCTTTTCAAATAAAATCTATCATCCTTTGGATCCTTTATATTGTAGCAGATACATTCCAGTTCGGAACAGAACAAGAGTCTGTCTTTGTGATTATCCTTTGATATCAAACCAGCTTGAACAAACAAAGGCCGAAGCAAAACTTCTCGCATTTCTTCTTCCCACTCCGAAGGAATAATAAATATGTGGTGAAGTTCCTCTACATCTTTAATTTTATTATCTACCTCTTCGATAAGTTCTTTCATTAATAGACGCATAAAATCCGATACTGCTTTTAACAAGAATAGATCGTCTTGGTCCCAATTATCTTTACCCTTTTTAAAGACTTGGTACAATCGCTCTTTAAATTTATCGATATGAACATCATTTTCGTCGAAATCTTCGTCTCCCCAACTTAATACATTCATTTTTTGCTTATCATACGTAATACAAGCATTTATACTATATTATACACTTGTTAAAGAGTAGCATTATATTTATAAGTAATATATAGTTATACATACCTTTCTAGATTATGGTATTCATTCAAGAGTCTTGTAGAATTAGAGATAATAGTTATATTAAACCGCGTTCTTCCCATATCTATATAACGAAAAAAAATTTTTTAATAAAAGCGAAAACATGACTATTCTCGATATTAATAAAAAAAAAACTTACGAAAAATTGCACAACGTGTATGTCGATGAAGATCATATACCTCTTCCATCTATACGACTGTTTTTTATAGGGGCAAAACGAAGAAAAGGAGCGAAAATAAACTTTTTTTTTCGGGGCTCACAAACCAGAGTATTTATAAGCTAGCTCAATGTAAAAAAAAGGGGGAGGGGACGATGGATTCGACAGACAAAGTTTGTTTATAGTAACACGAAATTAAACTTGCTTGAAAGAACCGGAGATGTGAACTAATATTCAAATAGAAAGACTATCATTACTATAGATACTATTGAAGCGACGCTCTCTCTCTCTCTCTCTCTCTTTCCTCATTCAAGCGTTGAGAATTGAAATAAACTAGTAGTTACCACAATTGCAAATGTCAAAACGTTTCACTTTAAAAGGCGACGTAAACTATCCAAACAAACAAACATATACAGACATATAAAAAAGTGCCACATGCAGAAACTCAAGATACAACGTTAATACATCCCTCCTATTATTACTCATTTATTACGAGTTAACAATGGAAGGAATAATTATATACTTACGAAAGTATTGGAACGTTTTGGTTCATACATAAAAAATTTTTACTGTGGACTACTCAGGATAGAGTTGTACTCTATTTACAAAACTCGCCAGTTATTGTCAAAGTTATAATGTTAGGATGAACGTTTGAGAGGTAAAAAAAAAAAAAGTCAGAGTCTTTGCGAAATGAGACTGATATCAGCTATGTAGTTTAACCTGGCTTAATGTAACAGTAAGTAGAAGGTATCATATCAAAGGTATCAAACTTAAAAAATTGCAGTTATTGGCTTCTGGTGTCAAGCATTTATACCAGTAGCCAATAAGAACCGATAACACTATGAGAGTAATAAACAGATGCTGTATAATAATTGTTGGTAACTTGTGTTATGTAGAGGTATATGATGTTTTACGAAAACCCCAATTGCCTATGTAACACGAGGTACGAAGAGTTATAGAAAACATGAAATTGAAATTAAAGCTGAATGTGTGACGCATTAAATAAAAGCTAAGCTGAAGGTTATTGAATGATGTGAAAGGATATGATTAAGAATGCAATTGATAAACAGTTATGCAGTAAGAAATGATTGGGGAAAATAGATTGATCACGTGAGTCGTTTTTCTTTTATAATGGGAAAAACTATTTTTTTTTCTTTTTTCTCTTCACATAATACACGAAAAATACAATAAATACCACTTTGTATGATTTTAAGACCATCAAAGATATTTGTGTCTTTTCATCAGCTCCGGCATTACTTCCAGACCAAAGTATCGGAGCTGGTGGCGACTGCGCAACCTTCTACTGTAGTTACGCAACTTTCAAACTATTCCGCTACGCAGCAAACCATCGTTTCTTTTTCCGATGTTCAGCGCACCATTATTAAAAGAGTCCAACAACAACCTACCAACATTCACAATGAGAACCTGTTGAACATGATTCAACGTCATTTCCCTGTTGCCAAAGTGTTTTCACAACCTACATTACATGGCCGCAGTGTAATGCGGGCAACCACCAGCAAACAGCAATTCCGCACTATAGTGTCTTCCTCAGGAGGAGGCTCTACGTTTTTCTCATACGGGCTTCCTCGTTCTGCGACAGTGGGTCTAGGCAGAAACCACGGGTTTGCCGCAAGACAATTCTCTACGACTAAAACACCATTCACAGTCTTTCAGCAACAACCGCCTAACGTTATTGCCCATATCTCCTCTCGTATCTTTTCTCCTGCCGGTACAAAGATGACGCAACCCGTCGTACAGGACGAAAAGCCTAAATTCGTACCATTTTACTCCTCTCAAAAAGACTTATCTTCCTCTGACGAAGATGAAGCATCCATGTACACTGATAAATATCAGTTTGTACGTGTATTTAAAAACACCACCAAAGGTATGGCAGATATATTGCAAGAAGCTCAAGAAACTGAAAAACATGCAGTTTATAAAACAAACGTGTGTCGCAAGCGTAAAGCTGTAACGAAGAAATCCGACTTCATTGTTCGTCTTGACGATATGTCTTGTTTGCGAAATGAGGGTCATATCAAACAAGCCAAGAGAAGTCATAACGGTACTATCAGCCGACTTTCTCGACGTCGTCCGCCTGACCGCGAGAAAAAGAAGATGACGACCAGCATTTACCTGCTGTTCGACCTGAACCCAGGCCCCTTCGGCTCAGACTGGACTACACAAGGCTTAGAGCCCAGTTTCTTTGACTCGCTTGAAACCATGGCTCGCAGCTACCGTGTACGTATCCACAATATACTGAAAATACTGGACGATTTGAGATTCAGCGGTAAGATATTCAGGGTTGTTGCACGTCATACCGAGCTACGTGTCTACTTCCCGTCGCATGTTACGCTCCGTTCTGAAGCGGAAGCGGTTGACTACCTGAACGGGCTAGGAGTCCAGATCAACGACGCCTTTTATACCATAGTAGTAGAAAAGTCGTACGTAGATCCAGTCGTTAAAATGGATTATTTTAAAGATCTTCAGTTGTTTTTGGACTGTACCGATTCTTTAATGCAATCTAGTAGTTCGCTCTTTCAGCGCTAAAAAAAAGCTTTTCTTATAACTTTTTTTTCTTTACTATCATTTACTTTCTCTCTCTCTCACACACACACACATCACTTATTTATTTTTTATGCCCACACAGTTCTATAATAATAAGAATAAAAATATATCTCCTTTTTTTTTATGTGTGTATTTACGAAAGTCTATAAAGATGATAATCCTACAAAGCCTGCTTCAAAGGATGAGAAGTGTATATATGACGTGGCAAGGAAAAGAAGGGAAGACGTGAATATAAAGGAGATAGAGATATATATAAAAAAGGGGGTATATATGTATAAATATATATTAACGTTAAGGAGCTATTTCATTCAAGTTACAACCATATGAGTATCTATTAGCATAAAAACTCAAAGAGGCTAAATAATGAAACTAATCATATAAATTGCGTTAGTACTTTACAATACCAAAAGAAAAAAAAAGGGGGGGGGGACTTACGAAAATACCCAAGCATACAAATACGTGCCAAATAGCATGACTAGTTAAACCAGCAAAATCAAATTTACCTGGAAAGAATTTTTCAGGGAACCGATTGGCATCTAAAAATATGTATAAGCAAACAAAAAAAAAAAAAAAAAAAAAAATAGATAGAAATACGTACAAACAATTACACCAAGTACATACATAAATACGCTTACAGCAGCTAATTCAAAAAAGGTCCATGTATCTTTCAACCCGTTAAGATACGCAAGATGAAAGACAGGTACGGCACTTGAGACGGCCATGGATACAAAGACAGCGATGCGAAGTGGTCGTAAAGCTTTTGTGTCCCACTTTTCCAAAAAGGGAGCGAACACACCTATGCTACCCACTGCTGTTGTAAAAACCATGTAGCCAGTACGTGTCATGGGTCTACAATAATACCCGTAATATTCTGTAACCAAAACAGATGCAGTAATTAAAAATGATATGCCCATATAATCTAAGGTTGCCGTAAATGATTTTACTTGACGATGTGAGTGACAAATAAACGTATGATAAATCGATGAACAAAATAAGCATTTTAATGCTGCTATACAAAATGTTACAAATACAGTTCTATCATTAAATGAGGCGTCGGGAAAATGAAACTACATATGAAATTAGCCCGTGTTTACTTATTTATGGGCAAGTCTTACATTAAATCCATATATACTGAGACCAGACATAAATATAAAACCTAGCAAATGACTCCATATATTTAATGTTTCATTATGGAGCATAAAAATGGATCGAAGACAAGCATTGCTACTTTGATAAAAACGATAACTGCAAACAAAAATTAAAGTTAGCAATCTAAAGAGATCATCTGGAAGAAGGGGAAAAAAAAGATATATTATTTTGCGGGGGGAACTTTGAATATCCGCATAGGAAAAAGGGGAATAAGAAAATCGATAAGTTAAAAAAGAATAAGTAAACTCACCCAGTTAAAACATATTCGTTTTCTTGCCATTCTTTAGGAAGTTCATGAATATGTAATAGTCTTTGAGCTCCAATCATAACGGCTTTTGCGCTATCCCAAGTATCATGTACTTGTTCGTCCATATAACTGAGAAATCCAGTTGTATCTGCCTCTTCCATTTCTATAAACTTTTCACCTATACTGGATCCATTATCGATAGATTGTGTTCGTGTGCGCATTTGACAAGCTGGTGATGAAATCGAAGAAGAAGAAGAAGAAGTGGATACTTGAGGCTGTGGTGGAGTTATATTTTGTTGTTGACGATGAGAAGAGGCTGATCTCATTTGGGCTGGTATATATAATGGTTTTTTTCGTATATAAACAAATATATATATAAATACTTTTTATTTATATTTTGATCTAATTTTTACTGCTATTTGTTTTTACTACAAAAAATAAGTTATATATAAAGAAAAAAAAAAAAAAAAAAAAAAAAAAAAAGACGAAAAATATATATTAAAAACATTTTTTATTGCCACAAAGTGGAAAAAAAAACCTCAGGTGTAAAAAAATAGGATAAAGCACATTTTACGGCTATGTTTTTTACTTGTAAGCCAATCGGACACTGATGCAGAACGGAAAAACGTCACAAGTTTACCCAATTTTTGAGCAAAAAACCCTTCTCGTCACATGTTTTTTTATTAGTTCCAGTGGGTCTGTTTACAATTACCTAATTAGGGTCTCTGGATCAAACAATTATTTCCCTATTTTTTCGGTTGCGTTATTATGTAATCCTCCTGTTTCTGTTAATACTGATAGAATAATGGGAACGCATTGAGCTATTCAGCGTGAGAACCATCACACAACTAATTATGTATTAAGTCCCTTTAAACTAACTATGTATTAAGTCTGATCAAGTCATGTTTATCATATTAAAAAGATATGGTAAACGGGAAGCGCTGAAAAAAAAAAGTATGATTTTTTACGCAGCCAAATCAAGTTACCATGAGTTATTTTACTGACGAAATAATCGGAAAGTTTTTTTACGCGCTACACTAAAACGATCAAGTGATATTTTGCGTTTCCCTAGCTTATTATTTCTCAAATGGTATATCATCATCGTCATTAACAATTACGTTTGGTTTCCTGGTTACGAGGTTATGTAATCTTTTGTTACAGTTCGCTTTTTAATTTTAAAAGAATAATCGGAAAATCTAGGTACTTTACGACTTTCTATCAAAGTAGTACGAAAGTGATACGAATATTATTTTTTTAAAAGAAAAATAAATCTATACATCTTTTTACACTCTTTTTACACTCTTTTTGAGCCAAAAAAGGCAAAGCTGACATGAAGAGAGAGTGTTTATAGTTGACAGAATTTGTTGTTGTTGTTGTTTGTTTCCACAGAAACGTATTTACCTGAACAGGTAAATTGTCCCTTTTTGGCGACCGTGATTGTTCACACGTCTTTTTTCTCATCTGCCACACGAGGAAAACTTCAGGGAAATCACTTCAACATTTATGCTTCCATTTGCCGCACTTTTTCCTGTACAGTGCTTACGGCCTCAATTGGCAGTTTTTGAAACGTCAATCAGCGCACTAATAAAATTCAATTAGCGTATGCCCGAACTCCAAATAGTGTTTGTTTTTCTTCAATTAGCGTATTGGTTGGATACGATACGATACGGATATAATACAGATACGATATGGATACGATACGCTTTTTCTTCGTTTTAACTTTTCAAAAATAATGCCCGACTATTTCAACATTGACAAAGGTAAGTTAATATGTTATAAAAATAAATACTCTCTTACATAAAACCGCTTAGGTGAAACTGATCGCGTCCTCCCTTATAATCACAGGCCAGGAACTGATTTAATCAGCAGACTGGTATTAAAAAGCGTATCGTATCCGTATCCAATAAAGTTTTTATTTATTTATTCGTATTCAATCAACACTCTAATTGAAGAAAAACAAAGTATAAACCAACATCACGGGAAAAAGACTAAAATTACTGTTATTGGTTTTACAACGCTTCACGCGTATATGTATATATACATATATATTTTTTTAAAAAAAAAATTAATAAGATTGTAGTTATTAGTTATGTATGCAAAAGAAGAAGAGAATATGAAAATGTCAAAGTAAAAGTAAAAATTTTAACCAGATGTAAAAATGCTTAAAAGTAAGAACATAAAGGACCCCAGGAACCGGAATATACCTAGCCCACAGTTAACCCACAACATAACAGACATATAAGTGGTACCGATGGATTCATTAAATATAGAGTCATAGTCAGAAGCCGTGATAAATGCAACCAGTAGCGCATTACAACCTATCCAAACAAGCACCAGGTGTGTTCGAAAAGAGCGATAGTAATCATCTTTTGTAAGCGACCCACCCTCGTCATCACCACGATGTTGCTTTTCATCTAGTGCAAATAAAGCTTCGTCATACTGACAATTGATATCATACTGATCTGCAGGCAATTCAATTTCTACTGTCTTGACACCCTTTTCTTTTTCAGATACCTTTACAATACCTAAATCTTTAGCAACAGAATTATCACCTTTTGTTCCCCAGCTATAAAAAGTGTGATGTTAGTATATATGCATCATTCTTAATCTTTTATATATATATATATATATATATATACCTAACATCATGTGTATTACAAAAAGCGTAAATATTCAAAATATTAATATAACCAGGAAGTAATAATATATAAGGCAAGAAACTAGTAAACATATGAAACGGCTGACGATGTAAACAACTAGAGATGAAATAAATTCCGTATGTTGAGCCTAGCGAAATCACCATATTTCGTAACCCTGAATCATTCATGGCGATTTGGAAATTAGTGACTGTATCTAGCGTCCATTCGTATTTCTCCGCTGCAAGTTGAATGCCTTTGTAAATAAGCCATGCAGAGCAAAACAACATGTAGCACATGATAAGTGCGAAACCAACGAGGCAAGTCATAAACAAGAATTTAGATCTACAACAGAATTAGGATAAATTGTATTTTTTTTTATGCGCGTATATATGAATCTTACCCTTGTGGTCTGTTTCCCATTGAACATATAAATATAACAAATAATAAAAATGCGTAGGCGTATTTAATTATTTCAAATATCCTACTACCCCATTCATTTCCAAACGGGTCCACGTTTGGCGATGATAAACTTTTCGTGATAAAGTAGAATGCAATAAAGAAATTCCCCTACAACAACAAAAAAAAAGTCAGCTTAAACATTTTTTAAAAAAAAAATTACTTTCTTACCACCGAGAACCAGCTAAATATTAAAGAAATCACATTATAAATGCCTTCAATCATCAGTAACAAAGTCCGGCTGAATCCATGCCCACTATTCCAAATCTTTCTAAAATGAATTAATCCATACACGCCTGCAAAAAACGACCCATTCAACCACCGTCTCCGCTGCGATATAAATTCCGGCAACTGGTTCGGCACATCTGTCTCGCCAAACGCGCTGGCCACATACTGCAGCAACCATCTTTCATCTTTCTTCGCAACCAACTCAAAGCACAAAATACGATCTTCGGCCAAATACATATTGGCTTCAAACAAGCCCGTTTTATTTGTCGCAACTACCTCGTTTTTATTCCCGTGCAAGTCTTCACCGAAAAAGTACTTCTCAAGAGGCCCGTGCCCGTTGACATCGTTTTTCAAAGCCGCATATCGGTACGCTGAAAATGCGCCAGGTAAAACACTGATATACCCAAACACACTTTCCAGCGGTTTATCAAGGATGTTAGACATTTTGTACTCGAAGTTTTGCGCTGCGACAAGCGGGTTTAAGAGCTGACAACACGCTGTGCCCAGCATGGCACGGATCTCGCCGCAGGCTCCTCCTACAAGCGGGTTGCGGTGAAACGCTTTCCAGAGCTGGTAGATGCTGCTGTTTCCTGGTCTGGTGCCGACGTCAAGTAAAATACAAATGTTGGGTTTAATAATGGGTCCAAACGCATTAAAGAACCATCGGTGCGAATTAATCTTTTTTGCGTTTTTTTCTTTTAAACAAAACATAATTTGAACCGGTACAATACCCTACAAATAAAGTTAATTTTTTTTTGTGCTGCGAATGGAAGGCGTATTTACCTTGTCTGATCCTTTGATATTCATATCTGAATCAATTGAAATTTGAGTGGTATACTATAACAATAAAATCAAGGGATATGTTAAAAAAAAAAAAAAAAAAAAAAAAGATATAAAATGTTTGCGCTTATATTTACTTCGTAGATATGAGCTTTTACTGGTTTTTCATCTACAATATTTTTCGCAATTCCCGCTTGGTATACTCCCATAGAAGCCAAGACATTTAATACTCGCTTATTAACCACTTGTCTACCATCCGCTACAATGCACACAACGATTTTCTTCCAGCCATCCGGTCCCCACATTGTATTTTTTTTTAAGCTACAAATATGAGCGATATTTTTCATAACACCATGCATAGTACGTGTAAATAAAACTTCATCTTCCTTTTTTTAAAAAAAAAATTATGTCAGCAACAACTAAGAAAAAAAAAAGAATGACATACATTATACATGGTCATAACAATAAACAATTCGGTTTCTCGGTTATATATTTTTGGTCTTAACGTAAACCCCTTTGCTTCAAACTCATCCGGCTCACACGTCGCAGCCGTATACCTCAACTGCGAGTACTCATCATGATCATTAAACGTAATGGCACCTAACAGTCTATCAGGGATAGGACAATCAATAACCAAGTTATTGTTTGTCAATTGCAGTCTGCGTGTGACTTTTCGACGAAGTACGCCGTTTTTATTCTGTGATTTGGGTGCATCTAAATAGGACTCGGTATCTGTCCTAACTAGCGTCGCTGCACTGTTTCGGTTTGGTTTGGATGATGATGATGATGCTTCCTTTTGCGATTTTAATGAGGAAAGCGTAAGTTGGTTTCTGGCATAACTGCTTTCTTGAACGAGGTCGTCAGTCGGTAAGATAGGTTCGGGTTTTGCAGCAGTGGTAGTGAACCAACTTGAAAACCATCCTCCGCTGGTTTCTTCTGCTCTTGAAGACATTTGTATTATTATATGTAAAAGAAGAAGAAAAAAAAAAGATAAACATGGAATGAAATAGCAGTAAAATATAAACATTATGCTGAGTTTTTTTTTTTTTTTTTTTTTTTTTTTTTTTTTGCCTAATGCGTCCTTTGGTTGTTTTGATTTTATACCAATTTGGCATAAAGTAACACAACCCCATTATGCCACTTTTTTTTGTGATGTTTTTCCTTACATAAATAGAGCGCTTTTTTCAAATGAGCTACTGGCACATTAAGTATCTTTATAAAAATGCTTTTGGAAAAAAAAAACTGCTCTATATTTGACCCATCTTTGAGGGGAGGGAATATGTGGTTGGTTTAAAAAAAATATATATATATATATACTGGTGAAGGTTTAATTGATAAAAAAAGGGGGGAAGGAGGGGTGGATACTGGGTAAGACGAATAAACATACTAACAATGAAAAGCATTTGCGTAGTTATGTCAATAGTGCTAGTATGATTGTTCAATATAAATATGTTACACTTAGTCCATACTTTCAGCTTTGATTTTTTAGTTACAATTTTTCTATTTTGTCAAGGATATTATGATTGATGGCCTTTCGTTTACACACTTCTCTGTATGCTAAGAGTATAGTGCTAATAGATACACCGGAAATCTCCCACGAGACCTTTGAATGGTATATTTTCATTTCAAAGAAAAAAAACAAGCTTATGATTTTCTCCCTCAGAAGTTCACGGTGATATTTTAAAAGAAGTAGGAAACAATTATAAATGTCACGCTGACTTGGACGATATTGACAGCGAATTATCTTTCTTAAGAAATGTTATTTATAGAGCTCAAATTTTGGTCAATTATTATATTTTGCATAGCTCCAACAATCTCACAAATGACTTATTTGAACAAAATTTCTGGTATACCATATGTAGACTTATATATGGCAATATTACCATGGATGGTGTTCAAAACAAGTATCCAGGAATTACCAACATTACCGCTGATTTCAGTGACCTGTAAAGCATGAGTAATATTAATTTACTTGTTGAAAAAAAAACCTGGTTGGTTATGGGCACATAGTCTTTTCAGCAAGTGAAACAGTGGCAACTTGTTCGAAATAAAATCATTATAATTAAAATGACAAAAGCTTTTATTACTGTTATTATCGCTTCAAAGCCATTACCAATGTATTAGAGTATTTGTAAAGCTCAGAATCATTCTTGATAGCTTCAAGTTTTTCTAAAGCAGACGACTTGATAGTTGTGATAACAGCTTCTTGACCTTGTACTGCTAAATATGTTAGTCACGTATAAATAATTGATATCACATATTCCAGCTCTTACCTGATCTAGCTGCCTCGATAACTTTCAAAAGTAAAACACACATGTTGCATTTAATTTGTACAGGTAATTCACTCTTCTCTAAACAAATATCATCTACCAAGACTTGTAAGAAAGAGCGAAGTTCGGGTTTTGGTGGAGCTTGCTGAGGTTCATCTTCGTTCACACTTGGTTCGCTGATATCAACTACAGGAGCATCTGCAATAATATATGGTAAAGCTTTATCCAAAATAGATTTGGAATCAGGGTCAGAGAAAATTAAAGTTAAAGCCATGACACCATCGTTCTTTAATACAGGATAAGTGGATGTACGAACAAGTTCAGTAATAGGTTCAATAATATGAGCTTCAATTACTCTGTTTCTTAATTCAATATTATCCTTTTCAACCCAAATTGTCTTGATTAAATTAGTCAAGATACGAGTGGCTTCACTTTTAGCGGCTACATCGTCTACTCGCTTAATAAAAGAGACAACTGAAGTAAATGTATTTTCCTCAATAACCTTTACAGCATTTTCATCTTTTAAAATATATATTACTATTAGTATAAAAAAAGAAAGAAAAAAAAAGAGAGAGGACTTACAGTTTCCAGCACATAATAATTTGACAATACCAATAGTAAGGAATTGATTTCTCTTGAGCATATCTTTAGACTCATCAAGAGCAGGAGTAAGAATACGGATACAATCATCTTGTCCAATCTTGGTCTTGTTAGGAACAGGAAGACACAAATGCTTTAAACAGCCTAAAATAGCATACTGGAATGTAGCATTTTCTGTTGTTTGGTATAAATCAAGCAAAAGTTTAGACAAATTGTATTTCTCGACCAATTCAATACAATGAGCATCTATTATTTGCGTTAGCACCCTACTTGACCTTTTATATATATACTATTATTATTATTATTACCTGATCTAGCAAGGTTTCCAAGAATATAAGCAGCACATTGATGAACTACTTCATTTTCACTACCAGCCATATTTAAGAATTTTTCTAAAAGAAGTTGATTATCATAAAGTTCGTTCATCTTGGAATCAGTAGAGGTAGCATAAATTGTGATTTTACTGATGGTTTTACGAATCTCTTCTAATCTCTCTTTTTCTTCTTTATTGCTGATCAAAATATCTGTGTTCTCTAAAAAGTCTAATAAGAAATTTAATTTGCCTAAATCAATGATTTCGTTTTGAAGGTTGTCTAAATTTATATAGTACGATTAGTTTCTATCTCTCTTTTTTTATGCGTTTTTTCGTAGTACCATCGTCCATAATAATTTGAAGTAAAGTATCTACAGCATTTTCTAAATTATCAAGCTCTTCCATATATTCTCCACTTGTATATACTTGCTCAATCATGTTGATATAAGTCTTTACTGTATGTGGATTGGCAAGTAATTTACGTGCGGTATCTATGTATATTTTTTGTTGTTAAAATAAATCTCCCGGTGTCGTGCATATATTTTCTTACCTTCAGAAGCTAAACTATCTAATACCTTAATAGCCATTGTAATAGTTCCATCATCCTCTTCATCATATCTAACTAAATCAACAAGAAGAGTAGCAGCTCCACACTCTGCAATTTCAATCTGAATAGGTGCTGCATTTATATAAAAAATCAACACTCGAGATAATACATACACAACTTCAGTTTTTTTTTTCTTACCGTAATCCATACTACTGTTCAGATAAAATCCACAGATAGTTCGGATCAAATCTTTTTGTTTAATATCGAACCAAGGTACCACAATTGGAATAATGCCAGCTTCTTTGACACGTTTACGATTTTGTTCTGTAATACACTTATATCAGTAACAAGTCTTTTTTTTTTTTTTTTTGATATTTTATCTTACCATGATCGAAACACAAGTTTCCTAATACACGTAAAGCCTGTACTTGAAAGTTGAGTTGTTGACCTAAAGTCACTTGTAAAAGAGAAGCCAAGTTTTCAATAATATTTGCTTCTCCCAATGGTGTACGAACAGATGCTACTCAACAAAAAAGTTTAATATACACATAGAATATATATATATATATATATATATTAGTGGTTCAGGTTACCTGTGCGTAAAACATTAGCTAAGTTCTTGCAAGCATCTGTACCTTGCTCCCAATTCTTTTCATCGGCTTGTAAAAGGTTATTTAAGCAAGTAACTGAATCAAGAATGACAGTTTCATCTTGAACTATTTATATTGTCAATATATTGTTGTTGTTTTTTTTTTTTGGTCGAAGTTTATTATTTACCGTTTTCGAGTTCTTTTCTTAAGGTATCAACAGAAATACTCATTTTAAATAGTCGAGAGGGGGGAAACGTATTACAGTCTTTTTTTTTTTTTATAATTAAACTTTGAGGTTGAATTTATTTTTTAAACCTGCGAATAGGTTCTCCCTGATTGAGAGCACAGTTTCGAATAACCATAAAAAATTGACGGTTAAATTCATATTATCTAACGCTTTTAATAATATTTTATAGGATCTTCGAGTCATAATCTAACAAACATTTCCTTATCCACTGGAGGAAGAGAATTTATTGGTAATATAGGGAATTAAGTCTCGAAAGAAAGCTTGCGGAAAATTAAAGTACATCATCTTTGACGTCTTGAAAGGAAAAAAAACACGTAGCATTTGAAGCACTTTTTTTTTATATATATATAAATGTATTCATAAGTACCACGTCAAACAATACATATTTGTTAGCAAAGAAATTTAAAAACCCATATATTCGGTTTATAATTGATAATTTAACACACATTCAACTAGATACAACAACAACTAAAAAAAAAAAAAAAAAAAAAAAAAAAAAAAAACTTTGTTTCGATCAATACAAAACCAGGAACCAGCTTGCTTGTTATCTTTTTTATCTGAACCATGGAGAATTAAAAAAAGAAATATGTGGAAAATAAGGAAATATACGGTAGAGTATTATTTCGTTAGTATGGATATTTTAATTCACCGTAAAATCCAAGCATTTTTTTTTTTTACTGGGCGTTAGACAACATTCTTTAAATAATAAGCGAAAACTTTCGACGTTATATTTTGATCAAGACCTTTCTCTTTTAGAATGAACTGACAAAAAATGGAAAGTGTTTGCTTTTTTTGCTTGTATATAAATAATCATATAATTCTGTCTGCTTTTTTCTTGTTATTTTTTATATTTTTGAGAAGAAAAAGCAACTTTCCTTTTTATTATTTTTACACTACAACCAATAAAAATATACGAATAATAAAAAAAGAAAAAGAAAATGCGTTCCGTTTTTGCTATTACTACTGCTATTGCACTTTTTGCTGGTTCAGCATTAGCCACCAATGCTGATTTCAACCCAGTCAACTTCCTTGAAGAAGAAGCTTCTGTTTCTGCTCCTTTAACCGATGCCTTTGTCACATTCCGTTGGAAGGGTGGAGAAGCCGTTGCCAGAGAATCCTTTGATCTTATGGCTGAACAAGGTGCTCGTATCCAAATCACCGATTTCAAGAACCGTGGTGATATGTTTGAAATCTTTGATAACGGTAAATCTCTTGGCATGACCACCAAGGTTGATGCCATGAAAGATGATCAAGTCTTCGCTGCTACTCCTGAGGAAGCTCTCAAGGATGATCGTTTCAGTAAAGGTGTATTTGATTTAGCCAAGGGTTCTCACAAGATCACCATCAAGGCTAACGGTCCTTACGAAGCTGGTACTGCTGCCATTCGTGTCTTAAACCACGCCAATGTTGCTTTCCACAAGAAGGGTGGTAAGCACGACGATGATGATGATGATGAGGATGATGATGATAAGGATGATAAGGATGATAAGGATGATAAGGATGATAAGGATGATAAGCACCACGATCATGATGATGATGATGATGATGACGATGATGATGATGATGAGGATGATGATGATTATCATCATCACAAGAAGGGTGGTAAGGGAAGCGGTGGCGGTGGATACAAGCACAAGGGTTACGGTCAAGGTCAAGGCCACGGTTATGACCATGGTTATGGCCACAACAAGTATCCCATTCAAAACATTGATCTTTCTCACACCATGACACTTACCAAGACCAAGTGGGTTGTTGAGATGCCTACTCTCCTGTAAGATAACACACCTTATTTTTTTTATATACTATGTACTCATTTATTTCATAGCCCTCCTATGGAAGACTTCCCTCATGACCACGATCATAACCATGGTGGTGTACGTATAAAATATAATATAAAAAATGCACAATTAAACTAATTTCCTTTCTTTTTTTAATAGTGGTAAACGTATAAATATTCCATTCAGTATCATATTATAGTAGTATTAATATCCCCTTTTAATCTTTTTTTACACCTACGCAATATCCTATATTTATATACAAACCAAAAAAAAAAAAAAAATAATTTATTAAAAATAATCATATTATTTGTTCCATCAAAAATTTAAAGAATGAGTGTGAAGGAATTTTTTTTTTTTTTTTGGTGCCAGGGTTAAAAAAAAAATTGGTTTTTATAATTATTATTATTAGTGTAGAGAAAGGGTTTTTTAACAAAACTTCCAGTGATTACCACAGATAACACAGGTAACAAAAGTAGTCATAGGTTCATCAGCACTTCTTGTTTGCATTTGGAAATAAGTACACTTTCTACCACCACATTTACCGCATTTAAACATATCAGTTTCTGCTTGAGCCGAGCCTGCGCCTCTTGCTTTAAATAATGCTTCCTCTGCGAGTTTACGATCACGTGCCTGTGCTTCTTCGGAAGCCATAGCATCTACACTCATCTTACACAATTTCTCAACAGATAATTCACCACTAACTACGCTTTCACGTAACCCTGGATTACTCTTATTCTTAAGATTTAAAGCCAAAGAACGTACTTTGTTTTTATAATCTTGGTTAATATCTCCAAATTCTAAATAAATCGTCTTTTCAATGCTTATAGCACGTTTTAACAGTAAATCAGCATCTAAAAAAAATAGATATAATTGTTTTTAGGACACATTCTATCATATAGTATATATATATATATTTACCTGCACCACTTCCGAAACCAATAGCAGCATACATTAACTCAATTGTCTTATTACGAGGAACATTACCTGTAGACTTAAAGGATACTTCATCCGTTTTCACTGTACGTGGAGGACCTTCCATTACAGGAGTCTTTGGTGATGAAGTTTGAGAAGAAACAGGGGATATTTTTTTTATTGTGGGGGATTCGATACGAATTGATGTAGGTGCTGGTTTATCAGTTTGACGTACAACGTCGTCTTTCCATTTCTTTACAATCGTCTTTGCTTTAATCGATAATTTCGTATCTTGATGTGTTCTTAATTTTCCAATTGTTTTACCAATATCAGTTTTCTATTTGTTTATATATCAATATACATTTGGTCTTTGTTTCATAAATTTATTATTATTACCTTTAATAATTCTCCATTCACTTTAATTTTAATCAGTGAGTCTAATATGTCCAAACACGTCTAAGAAAAAAAAAATGGCGGTTTTTTTTTTGTTTTATAGACACATATTTTATTAATAAAAAAATTAAAAAATACATATTTTATTTTATTTTATTTTACTTGTGTATTTTCTTGTTTTAAAGCGTTTTGAAGTGCACTTTTAGCCTTGTTAAGTTGTTCCTCTGCACTCATTTAGTTTAAAAAAAAAGTATATTTTATATAAAGAAGGAAAAAAAAAGCGAGGTAGTTTTTTTTTATACGAAAAAAAAAAAGAAAAAAATTTGCCCCACTGAAATTCAACGTCACCTTGAGCACGACACACATATACACATTCGCTGAGGTTCAATCAAATTCATCAAATCCTTTTTGAAAGGCAATTGCACCTATTGTTATACAAATACCATAAAATACGATAGACGAACTTAGTTTTGCTAAATGATGTGATGATATCATTTCATAAATTGACCAAATTACTGCCATTACAAAATATCTATTTTGTTTTTATTTTATTTTTTAGTTAACTACTCTTTAATAATACTGTATTTTTTTTTTTATACTTACATCCAAGCTAGTATCATGACTGATCTCTTACCACCGCGTGCCATTGTGTTTATTACAAGTGCCGAAAGTAATAGTAGTGTTATATCACGAAGCGAATTACAAGTACGGTTGAGTCTGGTCTACATACACATATATATTTTTATTAATATACTGGTTTTTTTTTAAGATTGTATATATAGTAGAGATACGTTACATATATATCAATTGCAGTTGAACTATTTGTCCAAGCTAAATGTCGCCTATTATTCCTATTCCTATCGCTTTCTAGATTATGAACGGCTTCTTCACGGCTAAACATATGATTATTTCCATCGCCAAAGATATGTCTACTAAACCAAAAGAATCCCCAATATAGACACAGAGCATAAAACGCTGTCCAATATCCTTTTACATATCGACTAGTAATAAAATCTCCAAAGTAATCATAATCTTCAAATTCATAATAAATGGGGGTTGATTTATTAGTATCACCCATATTAAAAAAAAAAAAAAAAAAAAAAAAAAAAAAAGTAAGAAAAAAAAAGTATATATATATAAAAGAGGGAGATAATATATAAACTCCCAATTTATTTTTTCTTAAATAGAATGAAAATCATGATTTTAATTGCATCACTCTTGCTTATAAAAAAAAAATACAATGCATATAACACTGCCGGTTCCTTTTTTTTTTTTTTTTGACATGAACCTAAATGCAATCAGGGTGCACACTCCGGTAACAAATAACCATCACGTGGGATTAATCCCGGTCCGGAGTACAATTTTTTTTTAATGCATAACAAAAAGAATTTCATTTACAGGCTTAAGATCATACCGTGTTAGCAATAACAATTGGCTTAACTAGATCGGTATCAATAACTTTTTCTTGGAAAATGCAAAACGACTTTTTTTTTGTGCCTGTAAAAGTTTTTCTGTTTTGCTTGTGGATCTCACTTTGTCCCCTTTTGAGTAGCATCTGTTGGTCACAAGAAAGAGAATGTTCTTAGAATAGTCGCATAAAGTAACTAACTCTATATGTTGACGATGCAACTCTCGTTGTTAGTTTATTCTATTTTTCCGTTAGATACTTGAAATGTAAATCGTGTAATAAGTCAAATTGTAAGAGTTGTTTACCTCGAGAGAGAAAAATAAAAATAAAATTCTGTTAGACTGATAAACATACACGCATGCATACACTTATTCCTATTTATTGTGTATAGAACATATTTCATCAATTATAGAATATTACAAAAAGAAAAACCTGTAACGATAGTATCATCATGCAGTTTTATATCGCTAAACTGACTTACCGGCGTTTCTTTGTTCTTCGTTCCTTTTCTACTTTGAACTCTTTAGGAAAGAGAACAAGATTCATCTACAAGCAGTTGTGTATTACGACACAATTTCTTTTTAAATTGCAGCTTTTTAATTTCAGTAGGTATATTAACAGATATATCAGTTATGACAGTAACTATGATCAATCGAAAAAAGGGGGGAAGAAGGAGTTTTTTTTTCTCGTATACAATTCACAATTGCGTAGTAGATAAAACTACCCATAAATTCCTTTTTATGTACGTTCGTAGCTTAACAACCATAGTTACTATAGCTCCTTTCTCTTCAGACAATTGCCATAGAGACACTACTCTTTTAAAACCCAGTGCTTAGAAAAAAAAACTTGAGTAAGTTTAAGAGTCCGGCTCGACCCGCCCGAAACTGGGCAGGCACATTTGCATCACTAAGGCTAAGGCATCCATATAGATCTTCCTTTTTCACTCCATCCCACATTATACAAAGATGAAGTTCTCCGCTGGTAAGCACCCCTTTTAACTCTACTTGGACGGATGGATGTTTTTTTTGAATATGACAATGAGGAAGGTGGATTTTTTTTTCTTACACTGGATGAAAAAATAAAAAAAAAAATAACGATTTACAGAACTCGAAACAAAAAAAAAATATTATTCGACACACATAACAGGGCAACCCTCTTTTTTTCGTTGCAATCAAAAAAAGAGAAACTCACGCATTTACATTCACTTCCCTCATCATGAATATTTTCATTTTTTAAAAAACACACATCCGATTTCAAACTAGAGATTTAGATTATTATTTTTGACATTTTGTGATATTAACGACTTTCTTCTAAAATAGACGTTAGCTCCTCTCGCAGAAAGAGCAGAAAGGCTCACTTCTCCGCCACCTCTGATGTTCGTCGTAAGATCATGAGTTCTCCTTTGTCCAAGGAACTCAAGGAAAAGTACAACGTATGTATACCGAAAAAAAAAAATCTGACAAGCAAATTTTTAAACTAAAAAATTATACTGTATTTAGACCCGTTCTATCCCCGTTCGTAAGGATGATGAAGTTATGGTTGTTCGTGGTACCTACAAGGGTCGCGAAGGTAAGGTTGTCCAAGTCTACCGTAAGAAGTGGGTTATCCACATCGATCGTGTCTCTCGCGAGAAGGTCAACGGTGCTACTGCTCCCATTGGTATCTCTCCTTCCAAGGTTGTTATCACCAACCTCAAGTTAGATAAGAGCCGTGTTGCCATTCTTGACCGTAAGGGTAAGAAGGATGCCATGAAGCAAGTAAGTTCAATTGTTTAAATAGTTTGTAGTACTGTAAACTAATTCTTTTTTCTCTTTTTTTTTTAGTAAATAACTTGTAATCATTGTAAACCTCCTTCTTCCTTTAAATCATTTTTATTCTTCGGTATAATTTTTTTTTTTGGAATCAAAAAGAATAAATATCACCTCCATGTTTAAACGAAGGTTCTAAAAAAATGTGTACATTGTTTTTTTATGCGGATTTTTTGTTCTTTGCATTATGTAATCATTTAAGGTGGTGTGTTTTTTAATCTCGGTAGTGTGTGTTACTTTGGGTAGAAGGTATATGGCCTAAATGTTACTGGTTTTAGGCGCATGTATTCTATAATGAGTCGTTTCGCTATCCCTATATATTCGTATTTTTTTTTTTTTTTTGAGTCGGTCTCTATCTTAAAAGCCTGGATGAGGCATAATAGAATCTGTTACTTGTAGCTGCTTCATGTTTTTCTTTTTTTTTAAAAAAAAGGCGAACTAGTAGTTGATAACCCATAAAAAAAACCTGGAAATCTAAACAATAAGTGACTGCATCAGCTTTATCCTCTCTTAAGTTTATGGAAAGACACGGCATCGCTCAAGCATACGAAAAGTAAGGGGGGAGGATACCTTGGTATGTGAAAAAAAAGGGGGGTAACTCGCGTAAGAAGGGATTTAAGGGTACATAGGTCATTCACAATAGTTTTTTATAAAGTTTTTTTCTACTTTATTAGAATTGATTAAAATAACAAAAAAATAAAGAAAGCGATTGTATAATTAAGACATTTTTTTTTTTTTTCGCTTGCATATTTTTTAAAAAAAACAAGTGATGAAGAACTGAGTGTACATGCATGATATACCTGCATACCCTTTTTTTTTTAGTGAGAGCCAGTGATACCAATAACCAACTACGAACGAATGAGAAAGCCGTACTATTGTCCGCTCAACTTTTTTAAACCATCACATTACTCAATAAGCAGCCGAGCTTTCGACTGTGTAAATTTTAATCGTCAACTTATTAAATCAAAACAATCATTTGAAATAATTCTTTAAGTTGCAGATGACTCATTTATCACAACTTTTTCTTTCCGTCTCTCTTATTGTTGTCAAATAAGTTTTGATCATGAAAATCACAAAAGTAGAAGCAATAGTTTGTGTGGTTTCAAAAGAAGGCTCTCTGCCGATTTCGCAATCCAATACCTCCATATCTTGCTTACTAGAAGTAGAACCTTCAGAAAGTGCTTATGAAATACGTCTAGTTGATACTTCAGAAATGTAATAACAAAAAAAAAATGAGAGTTATATAAAAAATGTTAATAAATTTGTTAAAAAAAAGGGATAAAAAAGTATCTGTAGATGATCGATTAGAACCGGACGCAACGTTTACTGATAAACATGAGAATGGAATAGATGAAGCCATAGAGGGTAAGAAACGTATACTTTTTTTTTTATACGTATATGCTGATAATGTAATTTAGGATATGACATAGCTATGGTTTCTTTAAGTGCAGGGTAACATTTAAAATAATCAAATACAATTTTATCTTGACATATATTTGTTTCGTTATAAAAAAAAGTGATACTGAAACTCTTGACGATAAACGAATGAACAACTTGGAAATGGTTCTTAATTTGTTACAAGGCAAACTACGAGCCACTAAAGGCGAAATAAAAATAGAGTACGTCTATCTCGGCGTAACCGATGAATGTTGTTACGATTTAAGAAAAGATTTACTTTACACCAGTAATAAAAAAAATATATACAGTTACATAAAAAAAAAATTACTTATTTTATTTTAGACAAGTCGATGTGTGAAAAAGGAATTGATTTCTTAATGAAAAGAGTAGATGATGTATCAGATATTTGGGTTCAGATAGAACAACCCAAAAGGAAACTACCGCAGATGTTAAGTATCAAATTAACTGATGAAAAGAATTTGACGCAAGGACGTTTGGTTTTAGTTGACTTGTTATATCCTACATTTTCTCTGTTGTTGAGTCCTAGTAATAAAAAAGAAGCATTGGAATCATCTTGTGTTCATCTTTGTAAGTACACTTTTTTAAAAAAAAAAAAGAATGGGACTTCTAGCCAGCTTACAGCAAAAATATTGCTAGACGATACTGTTCGTATAATTAGTAGTTCTGCACCCGCGTCTTTTACAGAAGAAATACCGTACTTTCTTACAAAAGAACTCGGTCCGTATATTTCAGGTGCAAAAAAAATGATATTAAGTACCTACTTTCAAGTAAAACTTCATATAAAACTACCATATCGGAAAGTTTTTTAAAACATCGTACTTTTTTTTTTTATTATGTAGGATCGTATTGATGATGAAAGAATATTAGCCAAAACCAAGGTTTGCTTTGACTTTATTGATAGTTTAAGAGGCACTCGCGTGGTTATGTTAAAAAATAGGTTGGATACAGACAGTAAAGATAAACGTAAACGTGAATCCGAGGTAAAAAAAAAAAAAAGCTCAACTAAAAAAGATCACTTTCTGATGCTATGCTGTAGAGAAATATTCAAATCCTACAAATACGCTGTAAATCATTAAAAGAGCAATTAAAAAAAGAAAAATCTAGTAGAGAAAACTTGAAGAAACAAATTGAAATTGACGAGAAAATTATTGAGGAATTAACTACAAATTTAAAACAGGTAAAAAAAAAATGAGTACATATATACGTATTAAATTTGTTCTAAACCTTTTTTAAGGCTCGTGAACAAAAAGAAGATCAAGAATACTTATTGGAATATATAAAATCAAGTCATGAAGAACAAGTACAAAAGAAGGACACCGAATTTCAAGAACTTTTTCTTAAAAATGGTAAAAAGAAATTGGTTTGTTTTATCTGTATAACTAAAACTTTTTTTTTTTTTAAAAAAAAAAAAAAAGAAGAGTTACGCGCTGCTTTAGATAAAGAAAGGCTTTTAATTCGACAAATCCAGAGAACTGCAGAAGTAGTAAAACAATTCAAGGAACAAAATCAATAAAAAAAAAAAAGTTTAATTCATGGACAAGTATACAAAATAGATTAAAGGGGGTGTATGTATATGATATTTATTCAAAAAAAAAAAAAATTTAAGCGTTGGCAGTAGTAGTTAAAATACGAATGACACGTTTACGACCTTCACCAGACACATTAATTACACCTTGGTCTTGCAAAGACTTTAATACTTCTTCAAAGCTTCTAGTATCCACAGGCTGTTATTTAAAAATTAGTAAAACACACATATAACAAAAGAAAAAAATAAAAAACTTACCACTTGACTTTGTTCGTTAAAGTCTTTGAATAGTTTAGCAAAGTCGACACGGTTATTGGAATAAGTAGATAATTTACTGATTAAAGACTCCTTCATACTGTTTTGAAGGTTACGTTCGTGAGAAGCAGTACCAGATAAAATAAGATCCATATCGATACGGCCAGTCTTGGGATCAGTAGCATAATCTTTAATAGCTTCACGCAAGAGACGAGAAGCTTCATTAACATCAGAGACCTCTACTGTATGTGATAATCTCATTTTAGCATGAGCTTCAGCCATTCGAATCATGGATTCCAATTGACGTGTAGTAGCTGTAACACGTTTTTCACTACCACCACGATCTTGGCCTTGTTTACGAAGCTCAACATAACAATCGACTAATTTCAAACCAGCCTCTTCACTTAATACAGGTTGAATCTTCTCTCTTGCATAATTGATATATTTAGTTAAAAGTTCAACACTGATAATATCAATACCACCAGTGGTAGGAATATCTTCCATATATAAAGCAACTAAATGTTTAGCGAGACGACGATCAGAGTCTTCATCTACACGATCCAAAATCAAGTATAATAAATCGAATCTGGATAAAAGAGGTGGAGGTAAATCGAGATTTGCAGGAACAGATAAGTTCTTATTCCATCTGGAACCGATAGGATTTGCAGAAGCACAGATAGAGGTTCTAGCATTTAATGTGGTGATAATACCTGCTTTAGCAACAGAAATAGTTTGTTGTTCCATGACTTCATGTAATACGGAACGTGTAGAATCAGACATCTTGTCAAATTCATCAATACAACAAACACCACCATCACTTAAAACAAGTGCACCACTTTCCAATACAAGTTGACGAGAATCAGGATCTCTGGTAATATAAGCTGTTAAACCAACAGCAGAAGAACCCTTACCAGAGGTATAAACACCACGAGGAGAAATCTTGTGTATGTACTGTAACAATTGTGATTTACTGGTACCTGGGTCACCTACTAACAAGACATTGATATCTCCCCTAAAATGAGGTGCACCTGATTTCTTAAAAGTTTTACGAGTACCACCAAACAATTGTAACAAGATACCCTTTTTAACATCATCTAATTCATAAATACTAGGTGCAAGTGAACGAGACAAGACGTCATATAAATCATGTTTCTCTGACAATGATAAAATTTGATCTTCATCCGCAGTAGAAACCACTTCAATGGTATCATCTTCTTGGTACTGTTCTGGTCCAAATTGAGATCTAAAGGCGGTATCGGTTTGCATACGTTTTTTATCTGTACGTTTAATATGAACTACATCCAAATATGTTCTAAATAAGGAGCGAATCACACGTTGCTTAGGGTTGACTCGGACAGGTACACCACGAAAGATACCTGTTACCTCTAATCGATCACCTGGTTTACCTACATCTACTAAATCGTCGTAAAGGCACATGGTGACTGTTTGAGGTGTTTGACCGTCAGGTACAACATCGGGTGTCTCTTGAATACGTGCTACTTGCTTATCAGAAAACAAACAACGGTTATGGACTAATGTCATCGAGTTTTCAGATGCACATGATTCTCTACCACAACGTGTAGGCTCCAATATACGACCACGATCAACACTTACTGTAACTGTATAGTCACAAATCAAACAACGGAAGAATGCTTCCTTCATATCAGGAATAATAGGTGATGCACGAATCATTAAACCCTTGATTGTAATTAACTGATCGACGTCTATTTATAATAAAAAAAAAAGTTTAGAATTTCATGTAAAAAAAAAAAGAGAAATTGTATTCTAATCTTACTTTGAGGATCTAATTCTCTCATATTAACGGCATCTGATAAGTTGAAAGGACGAATCTAATCGTGCAGTATTAGGAAGTGTTTTCTTCTATTTTTTTCTAAAAAAAAAAATTGTACCTTTAATTGTAACCCGTTGAAATCATGACTTGGGAATAAACTAAGATAAAATTCAGTAATTGTATGATCCATTAAAGGAATGATTTCTTGAGGATATTTGACAAGTTGATCATATAGCTTGTGAGTCTCGGGATAAGCTTGTAAATTTCTGCAATCTAAATTGACATTGGTAGCTTGAATTGTATAGATATGATTTAACAATGCAGGATAAAAGGGAGCCCTATCTTGTGGTGTGATGGGTTCATTATTTTGACGTTTACGATGAGATAAAGTGAAGTTATTTAAAAAGTTTCGAAAACTGGTCATGGCTTCATGAATATTGACTGTGGTACCCCAAATAAGACGGACAGATAAAGAGGGGTCACTTTCTTGTGTATCGTTGGCGTTAAGGGAAGAGTGAAGTGGACGACCGGGTGTTTGAGGCACAAAAGGTGTGCGTACAAAGGTGGAAGTACGAGGTGTTTGAGGTGAGTCGTATGTGTTGAGGCTGGAACGTAAAGGTGTGGAGGGGTAAGCTAAAGGTGAAGTAGCTCCAATATCGTCTCCTAAAAGTGTCGAAGAGAGTTCGGAACGTCTAACACGCATACGTGATGGTGAACCAGGTGTACGGGCATAGAATGCTGGTGATGAAGGTTCAAATTGAGATGAAAGCATATCGGTACGACGACCATAATAACGACCTGGTGTATCAGGTACAAGGTCAGATGGTGTTTGATTGAAACTACTCATTTTTATAAAAAAAAAAAGAAAAACAAAAAAGCAAAAAAAAAAAAAATTGGCAACAAACTCTCTTTTTCTTTTTTTTTTTTACAGCACGCGACGTGTTTTGAGTGGCTTATTTCGGAGTCCATCAATTGAAAGAAAGAGCGCACACAACACACGCACACACAATGTTTTTAAAGGTCTAGTTTTAAAATGTCGGTCAAGTAGTTTACTTTCTTCTTTTTTTTTTTCTTTTTTTTCTTAAAGAGTATGAGTTTAACAAAGGCAGATGCCAATAAGCAAGGATGGGAAGATTCGGTACGAACTCTATAAATGTATATATATTTAAAAAGTATACAAAAGATTAACTTTTTTTTTTATGTAGGAATTTCCTATTGTGTGTGAGACTTGTTTAGGTGAAAACCCTTATGTTCGCATGGTAAATGTTTATATATGTATAAATGAACCTCAAGATGATATACTTAATTTCTTTTTAAAACGATAATAGACTAAACAACCTTTTGGAAAAGAATGCAAGGTATGTATACATTATATTCAAGATGTGAAAACAACCAATCTAAAAATTAAAACCGTATAGATCTGTCAAAGACCTTACACTGTATTCCGTTGGTTACCTGGAACAAACATGAGATATAAGAAGACAGAAATCTGTCAGACTTGTGCCAAAGTAAAGAACGTTTGTCAAACGTGTGTATTGGATTTACAATACGGTAAAGATAAAAAAGAGTCTAATTTTGAGTAGGCGTATACGTACTAAAAACTCATTTCTTTATTTTGTTAGGTTTACCTGTTGAAGTTAGAGATAAAGCATTAAATTTAAAGTCACAAGCACCTTCTACTGATATCAATCGACAATATTTTGCACAAAATCTTGCTAATAAGGTGGAAGAAGGATCAGGCATATACGATGCTGGAAAGTTGACACCCGAAAGTCGTGATATGTTGAGTAAATTGGCTAGAACAGAACCTTATTATCAACGTAACAGAGCTCATTTGTGTTCTTTCTTTCTCAAGGGAGAATGTAAGCGTGGTGATGGTTGTCCTTATCGTCATGCTCTTCCTAATGAAGGAGATAATTCAATTAAACAAAACATTAAGGATCGTTATAACGGAAACAATGATCCAGTTGCAATCAAGATGTTGAATAGAGCACGTGGAGGAACGGGGGGAAGTTTAACAGCACCTACAGACAAATCGGTGGTAAATAGTTTTTTCTTTTTATTATTTTGCACGTATACTGATTTCTTTGTTAGACTACATTGTTTGTTACTGGTGTTGTACCAGAAATCACACAAGAAGATTTGAAGTAAGTTTTTGTAAAAAAAAAAAGAAAGAAAAGCAAAAAGTACTTATATATTTTTTTAATAGGGGTTTCTTTTACGTATTTGGAGAAATTAAATCAATTATTGTTGCGCATAAAACCAAATGTGCCTTCATTAATTTTACAACTAGAACTTCAGCTGAATTAGCAGCAGAGAAAGTAGCTGAAATTGGATTAAACTTGAAGGGACAAACATTAAAGGTAGTTTGGGCTAGACCTAAACCTCAAGGACAAGCCAAATCTGAAACCAGTAAGTAACGAGTAGTAATATATACAATAGAAAGAAGACTAATACAATTTCATTAGAACCTACAGTAGATTTAAATACGATTCAACCTCCTGCTCCTCCTTCAATCTCTGGTAAAGAAAAGTATCCCAGTCAAAACCCCAGTGCTCAAGGTTCCACATAATAAACTTATTTTTTTTCTAAACCCCCTTTTTTTTTACTACTTTTTTCTTTTATTCTTCTTTACTCTTGCACGATGATTGTGATAAATTCAAATCAAAGAAGACCTTTATTGATATCAACCGTCTTCTTATTATTTTGTACTTGCTTCTTCTTTTGGCCTTTAAAAGCACCTAATAACCAAACATCTATTGTAACACTTTCTCATGAGTCTTTACTAAACCATCCAAATCTTCCTGATCCAACAAAACCACCTGCTTGGCAAAACCCAAAACGAGTAAAAGCAGCGTTTGTTATCCTGACTAGAAATAGTGAGCTGGATGCACTTCGAAAGACCATTCAACAGTTGGAAGCAAGGTTTAACCACAAATTTAACTATCCATATGTATTCTTAAACGACGTTGAATTTTCACCCGAGTTTAAAGACTTGACCTCTGGTTTAACCAATGCAGAAACACACTACGGGATTATACCTAAAGAACATTGGAGTTATCCAGACTGGATTGATGTAGAAAAAGCAGATCGATTAAGAGAAAAGATGGGAAAAGATGGAGTTATTTATGGAGATAATCTATCTTATAGACACATGTGTAGATTTGAAAGTGGATTCTTTTATAAGCATCCTTTAATGGCAGATTATGAATATTATTGGAGAGTAGAACCTAGTGTTGAATTCTCTTGTGATTTAGATTATGATCCCTTTTTATATATGAAGGAAAACAACAAAAAGTACGGTTGGACAATTTCTTTAATTGAATTTGAATCAACTATACCTACATTATGGAACACTGTGAAATCATTTATCAAGGAATATCCTCACTTAATACCAAAAAACAACTTGATTGATTTTATTTCTAATGATGGTGGTAGAAACTATAACTTGTGTCATTTTTGGAGTAATTTCGAAATTGCTGATTTAAAGTTCCTTAGAAGCCCTGAATATACTGCATTTTTTGACTATTTAGATAAATCTGGTGGCTTCTTTTATGAAAGGTAATTTTTTGATCCTTCAGTTGGTTATTCGGTATCACTAATTTGTGTATTAGATGGGGTGACGCTCCTGTTCATTCTATTGCTGTTGGTCTCTTTTTAAACAAGTCTGAAGTTCACTTCTTTAATGATGTTGGTTACAGGCATGATCCATTTATGCATTGTCCTGTTGCTCGTGAATTACAGAAAAAATGTCATTGTAATGCTGAAGATAATTTTGGTAACTAAATACAAATATATCTATATATTATATATTATATTCACAATGTGTTTTTTATATATAGACCTTACTCCTAATTCTTGTATGCGTAGATGGGCAGATATACGTAATTAAATGTAAATAAAACTTTTTTATTTATTTCTGTTATATGTAAATACTGTTTTATTCTATATTCTATATTCTATATTTCTATTGTTTTTGTTTTTTCTTTAGCTAATTTAATTTGAGTCATAAGGTTATGGCATTTAAATACAAGGGCACTGGCAAGACTATATTTGTTTTTAGCATGAGGTCCAGACCCTTTACCATAGTGACCTTTATCATTGGCTTTTAATACGACTTGAACATTTGTTTCTGCTTGAGCGTAATCTTTATCTAAAATCAACATGCGAGCCTTTTCATATCGACTAAAGTAATAAATATAATGATCTAGTAATATTTTATCTGCATTATCAAACACAGCTTGTAATGATTCTTCATGTATTGTATGCATCTGACTTGTATTGTATCCTTGTTCATATAACATTCTAGATGTAATAGCACGCAAGAACTCGGCTAAGCAAAGATCATCTTCATAGTGTTTGTTCTTCTTTTTCGATAAATTATCTAGCGCTGTTTCAATACGTTTCATATTATTATTTAAAATATCAACTGGAATAAAATCAAGTGCTGTAAATGCATTCAAAATCTCTAGGTCTGGTAATAAAAGATAGTTATTTTGACTTTTAAACTTTCTGGCTTTTCGTGACACATATTTCTATATTTTACAGAAAAAATTGAGTTAGTAAGGATAAACTTTTTTACGGATTATATTTTATTTTACCTCCATCGGGATAGATTTTCCGGCAATCTTTTGTTTTTCTCCATTGACTTGTTCCATGTATGAAATAACCTTTTTCATGTGAGTGGCTTTCATTGTTTCATCTGTTGTTTCATTAGCCAACATATAAAGTGAGATGGCTTTAAGATATGTATAGACTGCCTTTGACCAATTACTATCTTTACTTAGACCAGTATAAACATCATAGGCCTTTTGCCATTCTTGCCGCATAATATAAATAATTCCCAATTCCCAAAAGCACATGTGTTGTAACTGTTTCCATTCCTTTTGCGTTTCAATTGCTTCTTTATACTGTTCTTCTGCTTTATCCAATAACCTTTTGTTTACCATCAATCGACCATTAAAGTATAAAAAGAAGACACCACGTGGATAACGATCTAAACAGTCGTTTAATATATTTTCGGCAAAAGGAATATCGACATTTGAAAGTGGCACTATTTTAGATAATACGATATGGTACATAATAAGTACCATATCACATAACTCTCTTCTTAATCCTGTCTTTGCCGCAATCACGGTTGATCTTTTATCAGTGGTGGTCGAATGACATTTATCCCAACCCCCTATTACTTCCAGCACATGGAGTCCATGTGCTCGGTCAGAAGAAAATCCGATAAACTCCGCTACTTTAATTACGGAGGCTGGCAACATGGAAAGTATCAAGTTAAAGCAACCAACACCTAAGGCTACACCAGATGTAAAATGATCGTCCAGTTCATCTACTAGTTTATCTTGTGTCATTGCAAATTCTAAATACTTTTCCAAAACCAAGTATGTGTTGTAACTGCTGCGAATATTTAAACTCTCTCGAAGAAATGACATGACACTTTCGTCGTAAAGGATACTTAGTAATGCTTTTAGTAAGTAGGCTTCAGAATAAACTAATTCCTAAATATTAAAATTGTTTTTTAGAGGGAACGATTTTTTTTGGGTTAATATTTTTTTTTTTTTTTTTACTTACTGCATGTCTTTCTACTACAGTCATTTGTTTAACATCTTCCAGAGTTGTACCTTTTACCCAACTTGTAATACTATCAAACCATCCACTATCTCTTCTACGCTGTCTACTCGCTAATTCTATTGTGTGCTTCAATACATCCAGAGTCATGTTGATATCATCATGTTGAAAAGTCATGACACACTTTAGATACAAAATAAACGAGTACCCTAATGAATAGTATAAAGAGTCCTTATAATGCGGTTTTAAAATCTCTTCGGCTTCGTTAATATTTGAATTAAGAAAAAGATCTAGAGCGACTCTGACTTGTGCTATATCATCCATAAACTGTTGTTGTGTGCTTTCTAATGGTGGAGAAGAGACAGGTGTAGCAGGTGTTGATTTCGTAGTACCGAAAGGGCCGCTTAATTTAGACAAGATACCTCCTGTAGGTGTTGTAGGTGTCTTGATGGACAGACTACTACTACTCTTTTTTGAAGAAAATGAAAATGATTTTACTAGTTTAGATTCCATGGTTACAAAATAAAAAGGATAATTAGAAAAAAGAAAGAAAAAGATGTTAAATAAAAAAAATATGTCGGGATTTGCGTTTTTTTAACAATGGAATTTATCGAATCGGATTCATAATTTCCCCGGTTATTCAGAGTTAAATCCTCCAAATATGGAACTTTTGATACGTAATTTTTATGGGTAATTTAGTTGTACCGAGTATTGCCTACGCATTAATAATTTGAAAGTTTTTTAAGTTTTTTAAAGAAAAAAAGTTATTTGAGTAGGATGTGAAAACATAATAAATTTAAGGTGGACGTTGGGTAACACGATACAGATAGTTTGCAGGTCTTTTATACATTTGGTTCCCCTAGTACTTTATTATCAAAAATAATCTGTCGAGCTTAATTCGACAAGCTATTTGGACCTAACTTCTCCTCTGGAATAGTAAAACAAATATTGAGGCTGTGCTATTCTACGCAGCCCAAAACTCTAAATTTACGTCTTGTTTTTTTTTTTGCAGATGCTACAGTTATTTTACTTAAAAAGTGTCCCTTTTTTAATCGTTCAAGGTAAAAACTAAAAATAGACCACTAAATAATTGGTCTAGAAGATGGACCGACTATTAACGCTTTTTTTGTTTTTTGCTTGAAAAGATGGCACGAATTTTTTACTTTATTTTTTGATCTATAAAAAGAGGGGAACTATATCTTTCTTTTTTGTTGATCTCTCACTTGATATGCTATCAATATCTCTATAGTCAATAACTGTCCTAAACCACCCTTCTTTTTTTTTTCTTACATCAGCGTACGTTGTCCAAAACATTGTTTTAATAACTTCCAAACTGAAATTAAACGTTTCGGTATTGACGCCGGTTGGGCTTTTTTCTTTTTCTTTTTCAACCTCTAAAATATGATACTTTTTTTCCTCAGTCACTTAGTCATGACCAGCAGAAAGAGCATTGGTCCACCGTCCTTTGTAACTAAGGACATCCGCAGTAAATTTGACCGGGAAATAGACAAAAACCTTTGCCGCAACTCGTCACCCTCACATTATCCCGTTAATTTTTCTTATTACTATCAGCTATTAGGTACATAAAAGTTGTTGATTTTTTACCTTGAAGAAGAAGAAAAAATATATCAGTGCAGATAAGAACCAATATATTACTTTTTTAATGGATCAATACTCAAAAAAAAAATCGTATTTTTTGTGCGCGGTAGTGCCACTGACTAGTACTTTTTAATTTTAAAACAAATTATCTAATTTAAATTATCTTTCACTCAAAAAGACGCATCAGACACTAGACTTTTTTGGATTAAATCATCCGATCGCACTAATAAATAACTATTAGTTACAAGAGTTGTAATCTAGATCGAAATTAGAGTAAAATGTGGCGAGAAAAAAAAAAGAACGTTAAACACATAGACGTACATATTACTTATTCACCCTCTCCCCAATATAGAAGGAAATTATGTACAATGTACAACCTGATTTAGGAGGTATTTCCCATTCATGTTTATGACACCCGTATCACCGTGAAAACAAATTTTTCAGGTCCCATGGAAACCTGCGCCAATGGGAACCAAATATAGTTACTCCCCTGCGTACGTAGATACAAAACAAGTAAAACAAATTTATTGTTCGGTCAATGTTAACGAGAATAGAAAAAGAAAAAAGAAAAACTAAACATTAAAGGAGAAATACAAAAATAAATATTTTGAAGGAATATGTGTACGATAAGTGAATATTAAAGCGAGTGCGGTCCTTTTTTTCCTTAAAAAGTATACAACAATAAATAATATAACAGTAAAATCTATCGAGATAGAGAGGGGTACCGTTTGCCATGCTTCGTACTATATTTCGTACTAGGTTTCGTACTAGTAGGATTCTGACTGTAACAACTACTTTCAGGGGATTTATAAATACTTGGGTCTCAATTTGATCCAAACCTTTGATCTTAAACTGTCTTTTTTTTACTGCATTTAAGTGTAGCTCAGATCTGATTTAAGATCAAAAGGATCTAATGATTTGTTGCAGGATAAATGTTTTGGGTAGCGTTTTTAAGGGAAGAAAAAATGCTAGTTTAATAGCATTAAATACTATTTGTTTTAAGGAATCTTATCGGCGTAAGCAAGCGAAATCGAACGTTATGACCAACGCCTTAAAATTAGAGCTATAGGGTGATAAATTTAGTAGAAAAGGGAGTTTTTACCCCGCTGGGAAATACGCGTGTTAAATTATTTATTATAATAAAATAGTTATTTTCATCGTTTTTCATTTATCTCTATTTTTGATTCTTATATATATCCTCTCTTTTTCACTTGAAAGTATTTTATTATTTTATTGTTTATTACGCTTATAAAAGAGACGTAACATAATAATAGGTGTAATCAACTGGTAAAAACTTTATATAACGGATATGGTCAGGCCCTGAAAATAGTAACAACAACAAGAAAAAGGATGGATATGTCAAGAGTGTCATTAACAAACTTTTAGATGATACTAACAACAGGGGTTGAGGGTTACATCCAAATACTAGAAGTCGTTACAGCATTTCGTCCAACTAGTATAAATAAGCGTACACAAGTAATAATTGGCTAATTATCGATATCTTGATAAACATAAAACTTTTGTCCGTCTACTAGGCCGCTTATTTGTTGTTTTCTGAACTATGCTGTATGTGCTACGTGCATAAGGTTCGCCTGACATATATTTTTTTTTTAGACATATTTTTCTTTCAGAGCCCCGGCCCTAAAAAAAAACTATATTAATGCTTATTGCATTTATTTTATTTAATATAGAATTACTATTTCGATTCCATGATACCACAATAATTCGATATAATGATCATTTATAGACCCTTTTTTTATATCCTTAATAAAAAAAAGTCTGATAAGACACCATAGTATATACGATAATAAAGTTCTCTTTGTCCGTATTTAGTAATTGCTCTTACAACAAAGAGACTGTAAAGGATATTTTTTATTGTAGAATTCGTTTAAGGGACCTTTCGACGTAAAAAAAAAAAAAAAAAAAAAAAACTCCCTCGTTTCTGAAATGGATACTCGTCTTTCTAATAAAATAGCCAAGTTTTAGTCAATAATTAGAACAAAAAACTTTAATATTAAGTTTGAAAAAAAAATGCGTCGTTTAAGAAGGAGAAATAGGTACACAAACGACATTGAACGTTGTTGTTGTTATTATTATTAAAGTTATTATTTTCTCTTTTCCCTTTCTTCTCCCTTTCTTTCACATTAAAAAAAAGTACTCTATACTATGCCTAAAAGTGCGCCTTCCCTTTCCACATATACAACCATGATGCGGGTTAACTCTAAAGGTCGACCTTACGCCAAGGTAAAAAAAAAAAAAAACTTAAATTTATTATACGTTCAAATAAACAATATCCTTCAGGACCTTTACGACTTATATTCAGCACTTCTTATACAACAACCACTTTCAGATCATCGTTCCTTATTTCGACATTACCCTTCGACATTTACGACCGATGAAGCAGTTGAAAGTTTAGGTCGTTTACAGTTTACTCATCTTGTGTCTACACCCAACCCTTTAGACCCTAGTCAGCCTTTATTGACACGTACAACAACTACGTTTAGTATGTCTAGAGATATGGCAAAGATTTTAGGTCAGCATTTTCTTAATGCCCGCTTATCAGAAAATGCAACAGATCCACAAAACAGGACCATGAAGGATCGTGGAATTTGGGCTCCTACGCCAAAAGGAAAATTTATGATTCACAATTTTAGTCAACGCGCTCGTGTTCCCATTCAGCATATGCAGGCGACATTAAGTAAAATACACAATTTTCAGATCGTCTTGTTTGAAAGATTATTAGATGATGATCAATTATCTTTTTCAAGACCAAACATGACTCAAGCTTTTAAAGTTATGATGGAATGGTTACCAACTGATAATTTGATGATTGATGAAATTGGTGGTAAGAATTTTTTTTAAAAAAACATAATTCTTTTTATTTAAAAAAAAGTTTTTTTTATTGATCCTAATGCTTAGGTGTTGATAATCAGTATATATTTGAATCTTATAGAGACACATTTTTTGGATACCAATGCTTTGAATGGATTATGGAATACACAAGTGTTGTATCTAACGAAGAAGCCGAATCGATTGCAGCCGAATTTGTACTGTACGGCTGGATACAACAAGTATTAGACAAATCAGATAAAGATCAATGTAAAAAAGATAAGACAGCTATCTTTAAAACCGGAAGAAAAACACAGTACTACCTAACAGACAAAGGCCGCCATACGTTGGAAGTCGATATTATTACAAACCTTCCACAACAACAAGCCTCGGGTACCGGAACGTTAACAGCAGCAAGATCAAGAACTCATAGTTCCACAAGCAGCAGTAATAGTAGCATAACAACAAACAATAGTAGCAATAAACTTCGGTCAACCGCTATTGCAAATTCTAATTTAAAAAAAGAAGAGCATTTAAGTCGTTTGTTACCTACCACAGCAGAATCACCACCTGATGATGAGTCCGGTGGTGCCACCATTATTCCAAAGGCTATAATCACAAAACGAAAAACCATTTCTGGTCCAAATGAGTCTGCCGTCATAGCAGAGGAAGACGACATTATCTCTAAAGACTCTATGCTTCAAATCGATAATAATTCATGTGATTTCGGGTTTTCTTCCGCTTCTTCTACTACTTCGTCTACTTTGACTCCAAGTTATCAATGTTCAACACCGATTTCCAAGGGATTCCAGTCAAAATCACCTATGATAAGTAGTACAGATTCAATTATTCACGAACAACTGGAACGATTGCGAATTGCAGTTGATCCTACACCTTTAACCATAGAACAATCAGGGTCGCAACATTCACGTTTACAAAGCATACTAAAAGACCCATTAATTCGAATGTACTTTCGTCAATTTTTAAAATCTAGTTTTTGTGAAGAAAACATAAATTTCTGGGTAGATTATTCCGCTTTAATTAAAAAAATCAATCCAGAAGATGAAGTAGAAGAAGATAATGAAGTAAAGAACAAGAAAAGAATTGAACAACTTCCTAAAACACAATGTCATTCACTTTTAAATCACTGTCATGTTATCTATAATACCTATTTTTGTCCGGAAAATGCACCAAGTGAATTAAATATTGATCACGGACTTCGGTATGATATTATTCAATATATGCAAGCAACATTTGCTTCGTTGCCTAAAAAAAAGGAAGTGGTAGAATGTTCTTCGGCTGGTATAGACGCACCGTTTGGGTCTATTTCTGTCTCTTCGCATGGTATATTGACTTCTTCAGTGGCTAGAGATGGCCGTGTTCCTTTAGGTACAAAATCTGTGTTAAAAGAAGGAATAAAGGATAGTCCACCCACATGTCTCTGTAAAATTATTCATTTATATGATTTGGCAAATAGTCATGTTTGTAAAACTATGGCACAAGATTCTGTGCCGAGGTTTATTAGAACTGAAAAATATCGCGATCTTATGCGTAGCTATTATCTTCAGCAAAACCCGGTGTCGGATTCAGAAGAAGAAGATGAATAATTAACATAAATATTTCCTGTACGTCATCAATACTTTTTTTTTTTTTTTCCTATGCAATATGTAACTTATACGATAATTTTTTTAATACTACTATAAAAAGTTTTTTTCTTCATAATAAAATCATTTTACTATCCGTATTTGAGTATTTTTCAAAATTTCTAATAAAGGGTAAAATTACGAAAAGGAAGGTCACATTTTGCTACATACACTATGTCGTACAAAAAATGATAAAATATGAAGCCCAACGGGGGGGTCGAACCCCCAACCTTGAGATTAAGAGTCTCACGCTCTACCGATTGAGCTAGCTAGGCTTTTCGTTGATATTTTGGACCAAAAATACATATAAATACCCAAGTTAAAGTAATAAAGCACGTGATTTTCACGTGTTTTAAACTTTTGGGCATATGATTGGCTATATGTTTTAAAAGTATTCGAATTTTCGGTTATTGAAATAAAAAAGAGTCGTATAATCGAATAAGGGAGGTGAAAGTGTTAATTGATCAATTAACAAAAGAAAAAAATTCTTTTGAAAGCTAAATTAAACTTTTTATATCACAGTTAGCAGAGTTTCATACCTGAAACATTTAAATTGTCTGAAAAAGTTTAAAGAAAAAACACGGAACAATAGCCCAGTTGCAAGGTTAACAAATATTTTTGATGCTTTTTTTTGATTTGCGCGCTTTAACAGTCACACACCAGCAGTCACTTGGTAACTTTTTTTTTCTGGAAACTATCAAAAAAAAAAATAACTGGGCATTCTTTTTTTCGATACCTTATTCTTTAAAAATAATTAATAATGGTAAGTAGTTATTCGAGCAGATCGACCTATTTGCAGAGAAAATATACTAATATATGTTATGATAGGGTAAAGCAAAGACAACAAGAAAGTTTGCTCAAGTCAAACGTATGATCAGTACCAATGATACTAGATTGTAAAGTAGATTATGTCAAATATTTGTAAAAGAAAACGATCCAATACTAACTATTTTATATATAGAAAGGAAAATAAGGAAAAGATGAAGAAGAAGGAAGAAAAGAAGGAAGAGAAGGCAGTTCGTCATGTGTAAGTAACGACAGCAAAAAAAAAATAGTGAATGTTTAAAAACTGACATTTATATAGTCCTCAAGTCGCTTCTTCCATGTTTTTCCAATATAATGCAGCCCTTGGACCACCATATCATATTTTAGTAGATACTAATTTCATCAATTTCTCAATTCAAAATAAGCTTGAACTCGTAAAGTCTATGATGGATTGTCTTTATGCAAAATGTAAAGTATATATTGTAATCGCATTTTTTAGAGAGAAAGAGAAAGAGAAAGAAAGATATACTAATAATCATTTTAATATGTAGCTGTTCCTTGTATTACTGATTGTGTATTAGCAGAATTGGAAAAGTTGGGCCCTAAATATCGTATTGCATTAAAGTAGGTAAATGGGGAAAACAAAGAGAGAGATTTGATGTTTTAGAAACTAAAATATTATATTTTGTTTTTTAGGATTGCACGTGATCCTCGTTTCGAGCGCCTCCCTTGTTCTCATAAGGGTACATATGCAGATGATTGTTTAGTCAATCGAGTTATGCAACACAAGTGTTATATCGTTGCTACTTGTGATCGTGATTTGAAGCGTCGTATCCGTAAAATTCCCGGTATTCCTATCATGTACATTGCCAACCGTAAATACACTATTGAGAGACTTCCTGAACTTGGTGTCAACAACAAATAGACTTTTTTCTTAAAATTAATAAAAATTATGCCATGTAAATATTCATCTTTAAAAAAGTAAAAAAAAAAAACGTATAGAAAAAGGATGTTCTATTTTTCCTACCCAATAATATCTTGGGTGACGTTTTTAAATTCCCTTTTTGGTGCCTGCCCAGACACTATTTAAAAGGCGTGGTTTATTTTTATTTGTTTATTTTCATCTCTTTTTCTCTATAACTTTGTCTTTATTTTATATGAGTGAATCTACAATGAATCGTACTGCTCTCATTTTAGGTGCTACAGGTAATTTGAATAATCATACATCTAAGTCATGTTATTATATAAAACTTACAATATGATTGTGTACACTACTAGGTGCTGTTGGTAAACAACTTTTGAAGGATGTCTTAAAGAACGGAACATATACCAAGGTCGTTTCAGTAGGTAGACGTCCTGTTGAGCTCGAAGACAATATTCCCAAAGATAAGTTAGTAAGTAATCTATATCACGGTTAGGTTAAAAAAAAAATATAATGTTAAACAATTGACTAGGTACAAAAAACAGTTGATTTCGAAAACTTGGAAGCTCATCGCGAGGACTTTAAAAATGTCAAGTAAGTCATAAAAGTTCTTTTCTTTTTTAAAACTTTAATTTAATCATGTATCCATAGTGACGTATTTTGTTGTCTTGGTACTACTCGTGCCGATGCCGGAAGCGCGGAGAAATTCATCAAGATCGATCAAGAATATGTATTGAATTCAGCCAAATTAATTGCAGAGGAGAATAAAGCCCCTGATGCAAAGTTATCCCCTGTCCATTTCCTATACTGTTCTTCTATGGGTCCCAATAAAAACTCACTCTTCTTATACCCTAAAACTAAAGGCCAGACAGAGGAAGCTTTAGAAGAAGCCGGGTTTGAAAAGGTTTCTATCTTTAACCCTGCGTTATTAGAAACTGTAGAACCTCGTACACGTCCTAGAATGATGGAATCAATCGCAGTCAGTCTATTTAAACCAATCAACGGATTATTAGGCCTTGGTCAACTCATTTCTGTCGAAACTGTTGGTAAGGCCATGCACAGAGTTGCTAAAGATACCTCTCTTAAACCAAGTAACATAAACGGCACAAAGACATCTACTATTGGATCATTAGTATCTCGTTTCTCTAACTCTGATCTTCATTCCATTGGTGAAGACCCTAAATAATTTTTAATATATAATAAAACACAAATCTTTAATCTAACCTAATGGTAAACATTTTATTTTCTTCGGTCGGTAGTTGTGGTATTTAATATGCGTATCAACTAACTAACAGCTTATCTTTTAAACTCAATTCCATTGTTTCATTATAATAGTTGCATTAAATAAGCTTACTCTTCATTATATAATCCACTTTCAACAGCTCGTACTGCACTTACCTCCTTGCATTTTATACGGTGCCTCCTATTCAAATGCCTCCCTAAGTATAGGATTGTTAAAGTACATGATAAGAGGCCTGTACTTGTAATACCAATTATCGAGTCTTGTAGGATATTTGTTCTAGCTACAAAAAAAAAAATAACCGCAGTATGTACAATAGCAGGATACATATGATTATCCTATCCATTGTTCAGTATAGATGTATGTTCGATTTAAGGGTGGATTTTCCCCAGATATCGGCCACCCTTAAATAGGGCCGCTACTGTAAGACTTACAAGAACATCAGCCATACGAAATACTAACTCAGTATTTACGGAGGTGACTACCTTTAAACGGCAATTGAGGTTTTCTAAGAACCTCTAATAGGTACCGAACTGATGCTCTTAGTGGTATATATTACTATCCTTACAACTAATAATAATATTGGGCAATATGTAGACCTAACAAAACTTCATATCCAAGAAATAGGTGATACAAGGCAAAATTCAGCTTTTGTTTTACCCTATAACAGTCACCCTCATTACAGTTTAGAAATACTATATTTTTTTTCTTCTCATCTCTTTTTTTTTTCTTCTTCTTCCTAATACATATATTATAAATAATGAAGGATTTAGATGTTCTTGCTGTAAGACAAGCTTTATAGACAACTTTTTACTTTATGTGTTAATGTTGACGTGTTTTTTTTCTCTAGTTTACTGTTGAACTCGGTGAGTTTTATGAAAAGTCAAAGACAGCAGGAACTGTTTCTGTTACAATGAAAAGAAGTAAATAGAATAATATACCAAAAGAAAAAACTGTCCGTCTAAATACACTCTTTCTATTCTATAGTGACGGCACCAAGATTAGTAATGACTTCCAAAGTTAAAAAAGTGATGCCAAAAGGCGGTGAATTAGTAGTTGAAAACCCTACAAGAGATGATGTTAAATACCCATGTCTTGTTCGCGCCGTTTATAGAAAACAAAAGATTAGCACCATTGTACAGTATAATTTTATATTAGTAAAAGAAACCTTTTGTACTAATATACACGCCAATTTTTTTATTATCAAGGTCTCACCTGACGATTTCGATAGGTTTCAAAATGCTTATAGTACAATTATTAGAGCTTATATGGATTCTTTAAAGAAGAAGGATCGATCCAAGAAGGCCAAGAAAGTATCAAAATAATCAATTGTAATAGTAAATAAAAGAAAGAGAGAACAATACAGTGCATAGATGGATATATCGTTCTATGGGAACTATATATTTTTTTAAAAAAAAAAGAAAATCTGTGTCGATTACATATTTTTCAATTGCATAGAAATTGTCACATAGGTGTCATAGGAATATGGTACAAAGGATGGGTATAGTATTGGGATTTACACAGTTAAAACAATCTACACGGGATCGTATTCTCTATTTTGTGTGTGCATTAATAGAAAGCTTTCGTCTTCCTCCCCTTTTTTTTTATGTCCTAGAGCGGGAGATCAAACAGTAATACCTGTCATTGTATCATATTTGTTTATTGATCGAAATACGTAGTCTGCTAACTAACAAAAGATCGTCCCTCTTTGCGCACAGAAATAAACAATACAATCCCTCTCCCCCAGCGACTTTGATTTCACGTATCTCCTCCCATCAAAGAATCGCTCTAGTGACTTAAATACAGCCTGAGAACCCATGTCCTTTTCTTATACAGATGGACACTGTTGTAGTAGTATTATTTATTATCGGCACTTTTGAAAAAAATAACAATCACAAAAATCGTAAAAAAAAAAATTTGTTTTTGTTTTTTTTAGTTTTCTTTGTTTTTTTGGACAACTTTGAAACCCTTTTATAGAAAAACTGTCTACTTTTAACTTATCAAAGCAGTTAGTCAAGATGAAAAGTGCACTTACTTTTGAAACAGTGGCTAAATGCTCTACAACCAAAGCTAGAGTCTCTGTCTTGACATTACCTCATGGACCTGTTGATACACCTGTGTTCATGCCTGTAGGTACACAAGGTACCATGAAGGGTATGTTGCCCGACCAATTGGAAGAGTTGAATTGTCAGATTATGTTGAACAACACTTATCATCTCGTAAGTCCTTTTCATTAGCTTTTTTTTTTTTTTTTTTTTTTTTTTTTTTTGCTTTACTAACATATATATTTAAGGGGTTGAAACCTGGAAAGGAGACACTTGATCTCGTTGGTGGTGCTCACAAGTTTCAAAGTTGGAGACGTAACTTGTTAACAGTAAGTAGACCGGGCACACCACTCCTTGTATATGTATGCAAAGTAACTAATCTGTTTATAGGATAGTGGTGGATTTCAAATGGTGTCACTTTTAAAATTAGCAAAGATTACAGAAGAAGGTGTTGAGTTTGCTTCACCTCATGACGGGTCACTTATGATGTTAACCCCTGAGCACTCTATGGAACTTCAAAATACAATTGGAGCCGATATTATGATGCAATTGGATGATGTGATCTCTTCTCTCGTTACTGGACCTCGTGTAGAAGAAGCTATGTGGAGATCTATTCGTTGGCTCGATCGTTGTATTAAAGCTCATAAGAATACCGACACACAAAATTTGTTTGCTATTATTCAAGGTGGACTTAACATTGATTTGAGAAAGAAGTGTATAGACGAAATGGTCAAGAGAGATACACCTGGTTATGCTGTCGGTGGGTTAAGTGGTGGAGAAGAAAAGGATGTGTTTTGGAAAATGTAAGGGGGAGTTTTTTTTTGTTAAGAAAAAGGATTGCTAAAATAGGTTGAATTATTAGTGTTACTCTTTGTACCGATTTGTTACCCAAGAATAAGCCGATTTATTGTATGGGTGTTGGGTAAGTGTGAATAAAGATGGTGCTGGTAATATAACTAAATATATGTATATAGCTACGCTGAGGATCTTGTTGTTTGTGTTGCATTGGGTGTAGATATGTTTGATTGTGTTTTCCCTACCAGAACAGCTGTGAGTTTTTCTTTTAAAAAAAATTAGATTCAGAGAATATATAATGTTAACTGATATATATATAGAGATTTGGTAATGCATTGACAATGGATGGTACAGTTTCATTAAAATCCGGTAAATACGCTACTGATTTTGGACCCATTGAAGAGGGATGTGATTGTAGTACATGTAAAAACTATACTAGATCCTACGTTCATTTATGTGTAACTACAAAGGATACAGTAGGCTGTCATTTAGTTTCTATCCACAATCTTGCTTTCCAACTTCGATTAATGAAAGAAATGAGACAATCTATTGAAAAGGATGAATTCCCTGCTTGGATCAAACAATTCTTCCATAGTTACTTCGGTGGAGATAAGAGTAAATACCCATTATGGTCTGTCAATGCATTGCAAAGTGTTGGAGTTGATTTAGTCAAGTAGAATTTATGCACAAATAAATATTCTTTTTTTTTTGTCCCTGAGTGTGACCGTCTTTACTTGTTACAGAACAGTGGCTTGACCACTGGAAATAGGAACTAGAAAAAAAAGAGGCTTTCTTTTTTTTTTTTTTTTTTTATCTCTGATCAATAATAAATAATAAGCAATGGGTAAACGTAATAGAGCTGCCTTATTGCCTACTCATTTACCTCAACTTCAAAACTTGATTAAGCGTGACTCCAAGTCATACGAGGCCGAGTTTCTTCAACAATGGCGTCATTTTCAATCAACACTCTCGATCTTTTGTTTGAAGCCCGATGAAGATTCCAAGGAGTTATCTGAATTAGTTACTTTTATGAGTCAAGTAACTCAATGTTATCCTGAAATTACCAAGGATTTCTCTCAACAAATTGTGGATCTTTTAAAGGAACATTGTATTGTTCTTCACCCTGAAGTTAGAAAGAGTTTAGTACAAGCTCTTATTCTTCTTCGTAACAAAGGCATTGTTGATAATACCCGGTAAGGAATTTTTTTTTTGAATGTGTACTGATATAAATATAAAAAACTAAACTAACGTCTATATATCTAGTCTTTTACCCTTATTCTTTACTCTCTTCAAATGTAGAGATAAGAATCTCCGTGAAATGCTTTACAGTCATATTGTCAACGATATTAAGAACTCCAACGCTAAAGCCAAGAATAACAAGTTGAATAAGACACTTCAATCATTCATGTTTACCATGTTGGAATCTGCCACTACCGGTAACAGTGATGAAAATGCTATTGCTGCCAAAAAGAGTGTTGACGTTTGTATCGATCTTTATCACAAGAACGTTTGGAACGATGCAAAGACTGTCAATGTTATTGCCGAAGCTTGTTTCTCACCCGTTACCAAGGTTTCCGTCACTGCCGTTAAATTCTTTTTAAACAGTAATGATCATCAAGAAGAAGAAGATGAGGATGAGGATGTAAGTTTTTGGCTGCGGTTAAAAAAAAAGGAAGAGAGAGAGCAATAGAATCTAATTTATTATAATATATATATATATATATAGGTTCCTGATCTTAAAAAGATGCAAATGGCTCATCAACATAACACAAAGACAAAGGCTAATGCTCGTAAAATGGACGCAGCCAGAAAGAAGGTTAAGAGAAAGTCCAAGAACAAGGATAAGGCTGAAAGCTTCAACTTTTCTGCACTCCATCTTTTAAATGATCCTCAAGGTTTTGCCGAAAAGTTATACTCCAAGTTGAATGTTAAGGATGATCGTTGGGAAGTTCGTTTAATGAAGATGAACTTGGTTTCTCGTGTCATTGGTATTCATCAATTGACCATTTTAGGTTTCTATCCTTTGTTAATGAAGTATCTTCAACCTTCTCAACGTGATGTTACCATGGTATTAGTATGTGCTGCTCAAGCCTCTCATTCTCTTGTTCCTCCCGATATTTTGGAACCTGTTATTAAAGCCATTGCAAACAACTTTGTTACCGATCGTGT
Source organism: Thamnidium elegans (assembly GCA_025201345.1). Lineage (NCBI taxonomy): Eukaryota > Fungi > Mucoromycota > Mucoromycetes > Mucorales > Mucoraceae > Thamnidium > Thamnidium elegans. The sequence goes on along the minus strand of JAIXMG010000006.1, from coordinate 523,012 downwards.
TGCTAATGAAGTTATGGCTGTTGGTATTAACGGTATTCGTGAAATCTGTATCCGTCAACCTTTGGCTATTGAACCCGCCTTATTACAAGATTTGACTCAATATAAATCTCATCGTGATAAGAGTGTGCTTATGGCTGCTCGTTCTCTCATTGCTCTTTTCCGTGAAATCAACCCTGAAATGTTGTTACGTAAGGATCGTGGTAAGACTGCTACTATCCGTATGAAGGATGGATCTATTCATACTGTTCAATATGGTGAAGCTGCCAACAACACATCTGGTCTTCAAGGCCTTGAACTTCTTGATCAAGCAGAGAAAGATGAAGATTGGGGAGATTGGGAAGTGGATGATTCTAGCGATTCCAGTGACGACGAAGGAGGAGGATGGGTTAATGTTGCTAGTGACGATGAAGATTTTGTTAACGTCGGTATGGGTGATGAAGAAGATGAAAAGACTGGTGAAGATGGTAAGAAACTTCAATACAAGGTCGGTCCCGATGGAGAGATTATCAAGACACGTCGTATTGGTAAACGTCAAATGAAGAAGATGTTGGATGCTGAAGAACAAACCGAGATTACTGAAGAACAGCGCTTAAAGTTGCTTGAAGCAGTAAAGGCACGTCGTGCCGAAGAACAAGCTAAATACGAAGCATCTATGAAGTTGGCTACTACACGTATTTTGACACCAGCAGATTTCGCTCGTTTAAGTGAACTCAAGACAAATAACGAAATTGAACAAGCACAAGGCAAGAAGCGTGGATCTGATGAAGTTGAACGTGAAGGAGAGATTGATGAGATGACAATTCTTGGTCCTCGTAAGAAGGCTAAGCAAGATTACGAACAAAGAATGGCATCTGTTCAAGAAGGTCGTGAAGGTCGTGAGAAGTTTGGTTCTAACAAGGGTAAGAAGGAGAGAGGTAGTACTACTAATCGTGAAAAGGCTAGAAATAAGAATTTCATGATGGTTGCTCACAAGACTGCCGTTCTCTGGAAATCCAAGCGTAGTTTGTTTGATAAGCAAAAGACTTTACGCGCTGCTATTGAAAAGCAAAAGAAGTCCAAGCATTAAATTATATAACCTTTTTTTTTCCCTCTTTATTTTTGTTTCTTTCCTTCTCTTTTTTTTTCATTAATTTATATATATAAATAAAAACATGCATTGTTGTACACTTAGAATTTTAAAAAAAAAGAATAGTCTGTTATTTTTGATTTGGTGTAATGGAACACAAAAAAAAAGGGGATCCACAAACAAATGTTGTTTGTAGAACTTTAGCAGTAAAATCATGAAATAACCCCATTTAAAAAAAACACGTAATTCTTTTTTCTCTGTAAACGCAATCTATTCGAAAAAAGCAGTACTTTCACTTAAAATTTATTCTTTCTTATCGAAATCAAAAAATAATAAAAAAAAACTCCCACAGTAGCACATACTTTTTTTACATCTCATTGTTTATACGTATGTTATTAACTTTTGTTTTTAAAAAAGAGAAAAAAAAAAAGAAGAAAAATCTACTACTACAAACTAGTGATAGTGACATGTGATGGTTTTTTTTTTTTTAGTTGTGGGGGATTCTTTTTTAAACCAGTTGAAGTACCCCAGTTATTAACAAAAAAAATTTACCCATGTTATTTTTAAAAGCCGCACAAGTTTTACTCATAAACAAAAAAGAAACCAAAATCTGCTCTTCTTTTTTTTTTTCTTTAATTTATTTTATTTATTTTTAAAGGTAATAAAAAAGACTTTCTCGGTTAAATAATATTTATATACTTACTTTATATTGTTATTATTAGATGTCTGTTCCAGGTATGACTTTGGCTATAATGAATTATACTCGTATCATATATTTAAACCTTTTTTTTCTTTAGTTGCTTTCAATGATATTGGCAAGTCTGCCAAGGACCTTTTGTCCAAGGATTACCCCGTCGGTGGCTGTAAGCTCGAAGTTAAGACCACTGCTCCTAACGGTGTTGTAAGTTTTTTTTTTTTTTTTAATATCTTTTTTTGGGGGTGAAAATTTTATAAGAAAAATCTAATCAATTTTTTTTATAAATGTATAAATAGACCTTCAAGGTTAACGGTCAACGTGATAACAAGACCGGTATCATTGTTGGTGATCTCGAAACCAAGTATGCTGACAAGAAGAACGGTCTTACCTTCACTGAAGCTTGGACCACCTCTAACCACCTTAACGGAAAGATCGAACTCGAGAACAACCTTGCCAGTAAGTTTTTACTTGTTGGACTGAAAAAGAAAAAAAAATTCTAATTTGTATATATTTTTTTTGTAGAGGGTCTTAAGCTCGAACTCTTGACTTCTCTCCTCCCCTCTGTTAACGAGAAGGCTGCCAAGATCAACGCTACCTACAAGAAGCCTAATGTTCACACCGTTGCCACTCTTGATGTCTTCAAGGTAATATATATTACATCTAAATCGAAAATTATAATAGTATTCTAACTTTAAAACATAGACCAACGTCAGTGTCAACTCTGTCTTCGGTCAACAAGGTTTCCTTGTTGGTGCTGAAGTTGCCTACAACGTTTTGGATGGCAAGGTAAATATTATATATAAAAAAAGAAAAGGAAAAAATGGGGAAAAAAAAAGAATCTCATCTTTCTTTTTTAATATGATAGCTCGGTCGTTACAACGCTGCTGTCGGTTATACCGCTGGTGAATATGGTGTTGCCGTTCACGCTACCAACAACTTGAGCAACTATGCTGCTTCTTACTACCACCGTGTCAACAGTGACCTCGAGGCTTCCGGTAAAGCTTCTTGGGACTCCAAGGGTTCCAACGCTGTTGCCCTCGAAGTTGGTGCCAAGCTCAAGTTGGACTCCTCTGCCTTCGTTAAGGCCAAGATCTCTAACTCTGGTGTTGTTGGTCTCGGTTACACTCAATCTCTCCGTCCTGGTGTCAAGCTTAACCTCGGTGCTTCCGTTGATACTACTCGTCTTAACGAAAACGCTCACAAGCTTGGTCTTGCTTTCACTTTAGAAAACTAAGTTTCTTTTTTTTTCTAACTAGATTTTTTTAAAATATACATTTTCTAAAAAAAAACAAAGTTTTTTTTTTGTAATCAAAAAATATAATACATAATAAATAAAAATTGTTCCATCATCTGATTTAAATTGTTTCGTGTGTCTGCACCGTGTTCTCTTTTTTTTCTGATTCACATTGTCTTTTTGTATCTTTTGGTTGGTTTAAAAACTTTGTGTTTCTTACTTGTATAAACACTTGAAACTTGTAATCGCAGTATATTTTGTTTTAGTGTCTTTTTTATTATTATCTTATCATGTGTTTTTTGAATGTATGAAAGGTAATTGATGGTTCATCTTTTTTAAAGAATATAAGCAGAGGCAGTAACTAAGAATTATTGCATTCTTGTTTTTCGTGTTTCAAAAATAAATTAGGTGTGTAACATGTTTGCGTTCACGATTCTACCTTTTTCTTTTTTTCTGTGCGTCTAATAATGATGTTCCCAAAAAAAAAAGACGCTTGATATCCTTCTAATGGCGAGCCTTATAAAATATGCTAGTGTATAAAAATAAATTATATGTATAGCTAGGTATTGTATTTGGAAAGTAGGTGTCAGACTCGGCTCCAGAACAAAATAGCTGAAGACTCTAAAGCCTGTGAGGGAAGCACGAGTAAAAAAAAAAATGATATTCAACTGTAATACAATGAGAAAATAAACTAGGTTTTTATTTGATGTAAATCGTGTTATCAATTGGTTGGTTACTTTATATTATAGCGCTCCCATACCCTTTTTAATTTGACAATAATTATTATTCTAAAACTTTTTCATACATATTACATTGGTTTTACAACAATTAAGATTTAATTAGGATGGGTCTTTATGTTCTAACAAATGAAACATATTTATATTGTACAAAAAACATTGCTTTTATTCATAATTTTTATCGGCTGTTTAATCCCTTTATCAATTATTGTAGCGTTATGATTTTTTACTGTCTTCGCCTTTTTCTTCGATAATATCTTTTAATAGATATATATATTTCTGAATCAGCTCTATAGGTACCGCCTTGACCTCAGAAATAGCGTGTCCGGAGTAATAATCGTTCTCTATGAAAAGTTCTATGTATGCTTTATTACCAAGTGTAGATGCACTTCTTATTGCTTTATGCATATCATGATTCCATATCCTGACGAAATTCTCGACATTTTTCATTTTCGTAATTTTGTTATTAGATTCCTTTTCACATATAAAACAATTTTGATTTTCACTATAAGATATAATCCATGAATGTCCAACATCGCCTGTTTTTCTCGTAAAACCGGTCAACTTGATATAATGCTTTTTATCGACCATTTTACAAGGTTTTTATCAAATAATAATAATAAAAAATAAAAAATAAAAAGGACGATTTCACTCTTTTTTTATAAACGTTCCAACAGTTTGTGTTCAAACTTTTCACTGTTAAAACTCTCACGAGATTTATAGATAAAGAGGAATGTTCCTGAATTGGCGAGTAATAGTAACCTCTCTTGGAGTACAAAATTATTTTGGCTTTTTTTTGGAATCTGAAAGTAATGTTAGATATTATTACATTTCCAATCTACCTTCTTTCTAAAAGGGTTACTACTAACATAAAGTTTAAATTGATAATATTTGTTTATTTTTTTATTTATGGCAGTTAATAATATCTCGTAACACTTATTTTTATTTTTCAACTGCTTCGATATACTACACAAATAGAAACTATTTAAAAGTAAGCACAGAAAACCGGAAAACTGAACGTAACTATTTTTTATTTATTTTTAGTAAGAACTGGTAAAAAAAATGAGTGTTATTTTTAAAGCATGCTATGGTATTATGGACTTGCAAAGGTCCAAGAACATATAGCTACTAATAAACACAATAATAGGGGGATAGCGTAATATTTTATTGTATCGTAATTGCCAACTTGTTCACCTGTTACTCTAATTACTTTGATTCCAACAACCTATGTTACTGATAAATGTATATTCTAGTATTTTTTAACAATAACAATTTACACAAGTAACACAAAAAGAAGACTGTCTCTATCATCTGAATTGAGTAACTGTATATAATTTCTTTTATCGCTCTTTTTTTTTTAATTGAAAAAAAAAATCCTTTTTTTTTAGTTATATATCGAAAATCAAGCCTCTTTCCTGCCAATTAAATTACTATGCATTGTTTAAGCGTTGCTTAAACGATCAATTATGTTTAGGTATGTACCCAAAAAAGTTTATTCCTAGCGTATAATTTAGTTTTATAATTATTTCTTGTGTTATTTTTTTTTTTTTTGTGACTAATAGGAAGGCTTGTACTTGTTTCTATTTTATTAGTGATATTAAAATTTTGTATGTTCAAACACAAAAGTATGTTTAAATTAGTGTTTTTGATGAACAAAGCACAAACATACAAGTCATTGAGTATTACTATCATTTTAAACGTATAATTTTCTTAACCAATAAAAAGGCATTGTTAATCAATAGATAGTGTGGTAAAGTGTAAAAAGAGCATAATAAGGTAATAGTAAGAAGAGTGAGCACCAGTTCCTGTTTTATAAGTAGAACGACTTAATTTATAAAGTAGAATAAAAGATTTAGGTAAAAAGTACAATGGAAAGTAAGATCCAAGGGAATTCAAGTACAAAGTAAAATAAAGAAAAAATAAAAGAGCTTGATTTAAAGGTCTTTTATAAGTTAAGAGAAGTAAGCAATATTTATATATCAAGTCAACGACTTGATCTACAATAACACTTTACGTTACACGATCTACATACACCACATAATCGCAAAAAATATAAAAAATAAATGATAGTTGCTCACTAACAGGGTCGAACTGTTGACCTTGGCGTTATTAGCACCACGCTCTAACCAACTGAGCTAAGCGAGCTTCTTGTATTTTTAATCTGAAAACTAGTAATAATCCAATATAAAAAAAACCATCTAGTTCGGACCGCACTATTCCGGACAGTCCGACGGAGTTGATAATGGCCGGCCGGCAAAAATGAATGTTGGTAAGGCGCGGCCAAAAAGAAGATTTAAACCAATAACAAGTAAAAAACTTTTTTTTAATTACGTATGAATACGTGAGAAAGTAAATTGTAATGTCACCTCTTCATTGATTATAAGTTTAAAAAGAGCATATAAATACGTAACCCTTTTATTGATGAGAATATCGATTATTGATTAATCACAACAACAAATCTGATTATAGAAAATGCATCATTGTGTCAGTTTAAAAACTGAATTAGCTGTTACACCATGTTTTGTTATATATATTTATCAATGGTTATAATGTAGTAAAAAAAGGGGTCAAAATGATATGTAGATAATATTATACTTGTGTATAATTTTTATGCAAGTTGATAACGGGCATCACACTTGTATAAAATTATGTCAAAGTTATATTGCGGAACTTATGGTAACAGTGCCCAATATGGTAACTATAGTACTATAATTTTAGTTATTCTGTAATCTGATTCGTTGTATATAAAAATTATAGTAGCATAGTTACCATATTGGGCACTGTTACTTGGATGCATCAAAGGTGCTACCCTTCCGCTTTAATATTATCGCTTTTAGTATTTGTATCTAAAAAAAGATCTTTTTTTGCATTACGAGTTTCACTTATATGTTAGAGAGAGGGGAGTAATTAAAAAATCGATAAAAATTAAGAAAATCGAGTTTATACTTTCTATATTTTGTGATACTGACGGTAAGAACATCTAAAGCCAGATGTACAGCGCTATAAAAAAAATAGTCTTTAGCAGTCGCTATTCATCCGCTGTATATCTGGAAAAGTAAAATTTCCTATTCGCAACACATGATATTGCTGAAAACAACGTCTTTAACGATTTTGAAAATAGATCTCACTTCATTAAAAACAAAATGTAATAAAAAAAAGATTACCAAGTCTATTTTCACCAAAAAAAAAAAAAAAAAAAACAAGAATTTGTTATCTGGGTTTAATAACGAAAAGGGAAGCAACTGGGTAAAGATGCTCTATGAAGATACTCCAACAATAATAGATCACATTCCATCCCTGTATACCTATAATCAATTTCAGACTCAATTAAAATTTTTTTACATCAATTATATTTTCAGGTAAAACATTTTAACTGCATCTTTCTTTTTCCTTTTAACCTTTGAATTTTTTTGAATTATTTGCTGAAGAATGAGTATTAAACGACAGGTTGATGAAGGGTTTAAAAATTACGGCGGAGTCGATCAAGATTCTGCTTATACCATTGAACCACCCACATTCCGTAAAGCAGTTTATGTATCTTCCATGGTAGCTGCTGTAGGTGGATTTATCTGTGGTTATGATACTGGTGCTATCTCCGGCATTCTTGCTATGCCCATCTTTAAAAACAATTTCTTTACGGAAGAGAATATTGTCTACCTTCAAGGTTTATTGTTATCCTTATACTTGATGACTGGTGCATTAGGCGCATTTTCATCTGGTTATTTTTGTGGTAAATTTTTCTTTCTTTTCTTTTTTTTTCTTTTTTTTTTCTTTTTTTTCTTTTTTTCTTCTTCTGCTCACTGTTTAATTATCATTATCAGATCGCTTCAGTAGAAAGTATTGTATTATAGGCGCTTCTGTTATATTTAGCATAGGTATTCTTTTACAAATCATCGGTGCCAATTTTGGTGTTTTGTTAGCTGGTAGGCTTATCGGTGGGTTCGGATCTGGCACGATGACAAATGCTATCCCATTGTACCACTCCGAAATTGCACCTGCGGATATCCGCGGTCGTTTAATTAGTTTCTTTACCTTGATGGCTATATTCGGTCAAATTGCCGGGTACTTTACTACGTTTGGTACAAGTTATGTAAACTCCAACTGGTCGTGGCGTGCTCCTTGGCTTCTTCACATTATCGTTTCTGTCTTGTTTGGTCTTACCGTGTCTATTTTACCTTTCTCTCCTCGTTGGTTAATTGATAAAGGCAGATACGAAGAAGCAAAGCAAGTTTTGATAGAACTTCACGAGGTGCCTGGAACGCATCCTTTAGTTATGGAAGAATATCAAAATATTGTAACCGAAATCGAGTTTGAACGTTCTCTCGGTGAAAGAACCTATCTTGAACTCTTCCAAGGCACAAATCTCAAGCGTACTTTACTTGCCTCTTTTATCTCTATCTCGACCTCATTCACTGGTAGTATTGCAATCTGGTACTACGCTCCGCAAATTTTCCAAAGTGCAGGCTTGGATGATACATCTACTTCAATTGCTGCCACTGGTGGTACAGGTATTCTCTCCTTTATTGCTGCATTTATTTCACTACAATACTTTATTGATAGGGTTGGCCGTCGTCCTGTATTTTTGATCGGTGCTTTTGTAATGGGAATTAGTATGTTTGTGGTTGGTGCAATGTTTCATATTTATACTATTGTTGACGTCGAAAAATCTACCGTTACTATTACCAATCCTTATGTTCGTAACACGATTATCGCCTTCCTCTATGTCTTTGTTGCCGCCTTCCAATTTAGTTGGGGAACCGCTTCATATGTTTACCCTGTCGAAATATTCAATATGAGAACGCGTGCCAAGGGCTTAGCTTTAACTGCTGGTTTGCATTGGGCATTTTCCATCTTGATCACCTACTGTGTTCCACTATTTATTGCTCATACTGTATCTGGTGTTTACTTTTTCTTTGGTGCTTGCTGTTGCGCATTCTTTATTGGATGTTGTTTCATTCCTGAAACTAAAGGCAAGACTTTGGAAGAAATGGAGGAACTCTTTGGTGCCTAGTAAAAAAAAAAAAAAAAAAAAAATAGAATTTTCTCATTCTTTATTATATCTAGAACTACTTATTATTTAACTATATTTTTCCCACTTTATAGAGTTAGTTTTTTTTTCTGTAATAAATAGGTTCGTAAGGTGTTCTGGTCTTCCCTGGAGGTAAAAGAAGTATGCAACAGCTAATTATTTTGTCAAAAGGGTTCACCATCAATATCTTGTGAATCTGGGGTTTTAAAAAAGAAATTATTCATAGTATTAAAGAGTGCCCTTCGTACCAGCAATGGTTGTTGCGGCTGAGAGTTTATACTCTTATTTAGCGTATCAGGACTATGCCCGCATCACGATGATGTGATGGAATGATATCATTGAGAGATCAAGAAGTCAAACATTAATATGTAAAATGATCACGACGGCGAGACTCGGGGTAGGTTTCACTTTAAGTTTTTCCTAAGGATGATTAAATGGGCTTCTCTCTTTTTTTTTACGTGCATAGTCTCTCTCTTGTAACTGAACATCGTATAGTAATAAAATTCCCTATAACTCGTATGAATTTCCCATTAAGTTTAAAGTTATAATTAAAGCAGGCACATATGCACTATTAAAATGTAATTATATAAAGTGATACCAAGAGAAGAAGAAATAAGGATAACTACTTATTAACATTATTACCATATCCGAATAAGTTCTTTTTGAAAAATATTTTTACAGGTCTTTTCCCCACGCTATTAGTAAGTTGTGTCATACAGTAAATAATGATTGCCAAATACTGCAAAAGTGATATAAAAAATATATAGATTTTAATGCAGGATGGTTTTATTTATTTATATAATCTTACTATTACAAATTTAGATTGGGGCGATAGTTTAAAATAATATTAAATAGAAAAATCTACTCATGAGACCCATCATCTCGAACTTAAAATAGGGATTTATGACCAGGTTCGGTGAATGGGACTTAATAGAAAATTCCAAGAAACAAAATTATGCTACACCACAAATCTCTCTGTGTTGGGTGTAAAGCATTTTGAAAAGTAGGAGCATAAGAAGATATATGCCAATTGAGTTTATTTTTGTACACATAAAAGGTACACGCCCTTCACCAGATTTGTTTTTGCACGAGTTTTTGCTTAATTGATAAGGATAGTGTGGTGGTAGAGTGTTAAAAAGTACAATGGAAAGAATCTTCAGTTAATCCTTTCATATTATTATAAACTCCAAACCTCTCACACTCAGTGCAGCCAAACTCCATTGAATTTCCTTTAAATAACATATCAACCTGTTTATGTTGCTATTATCGAGAGACTTCAAAGTAGCAACCGCTATTCTGTTTGGATATTTTTTTTTTATAAAAATGTAGATCGTATAATTGTCAGTTAAGATATAAGTAATAGAAGGTTGAAAGAAAGCGAGAAAGATATATCTTATTATTTTAATTTTATTTCGATAAGTCACACGTCATGTGAGAGATAGAGCTTGGTGTTTAAGTCTAATAAGGAGGTCAAGCAATCTATCAGATTGAAAATTAGAATAGGATAACATTCCATGCCAAATTATAGGCTTTACAAGACGGGGTACCAAAGAGCAACGAATTCGCGAACAGAAGAATCTGCTTTATCGCGGGGTTTGAAGACGGAATATATGTTTTGTAACTGTACCGTGCGATATTGGATATTCACGCGTAACTTTTAAGATATAAATGATTCTAAGTGGTATCAAATAACTAAGAATTTATTCAACTAAAGTGTGCGGGCGGCTTTGTTGCCTAATCTATGTCAGCAGTTCCTATCAATACTATAAATTAGTAGAGACACTGATAGAATAGCTAACACCTGTATATTGATGTTTGTAATCCATGATAGAAACTTTTTTTGTTTTGTTTTGCTTTGGGATCATTTTAGAACGTCTGAATGAGAGAGAATATAATCAATTTCCGATAGGGAAAGCCAAGACAATAAAAAAAATACGGGACCATCTGTAATTGGAATTTTTCTTTAAAAAAAAAAGCGTATATTTAAAAATTAAGGTTTAATACGGGAAACCATGATGGCGTTACTGATGTCGCAATCCACACACGCAAGCGTACATTTTAATATTCTTATTATTCGATAAGCTGAACGATTTAAAATGAAGTGAGATAAAATATTTTCTATTAGTTACTAGGGAGGGGGGAAGGGATTCAATTTAAAACTTTTTTTTTTTTTTTTTTTTTTTTTTTTTTTTAGTCTTGCGACTCTATTACGTTTTTGTACAGTAGTCTATTTTAATTAAGGGTACTATTCTAGTGTGACAGGAAGTAAATATATGTAAGTTCGAAATAGGAAAAATATTTGGTAAGCAGCAACAGCAAAAGATCTTTTGTTTACCGGCTTACTGCAAAAAAAAAAAGCTTATCTTTTTATACATACTGAGCTAATTTTTTTTTGTTACTATGATCTTCAACTTTACCCCGATTTACCTATTGTTTCATTTTTTTTTATAAAAAAAAGGAATTTTCTATAATTTACCTTTATAAGGCAAGTAAAAAAAAAAAAAAGAGGGGGATGCATATATATAAAGTTCCTAGAAAATCAATAGACGCTTTCTCACGCGGATAAATTGACAGTTATTTTGTGAAACTAAGTTTAATTCTATAGTTACCACCAAAAAGAAAAAAAAAGAGTATCCTTTCATAACTAAATAAAAAATATAGCAATGTTTCCGATACAGTTTTTTTCTTTCAAGATAGATAAAGAATTTTCATTCCCAAGATTCAAAATTGCCTATATAAGAGTAAAGTTTATCTCCGTTTATAAAAGAAGTGGTTGAATGACTTTTGTTAAATTCACTGAGTCATTGATGTTAAGGCCAATCAAAAGTAAATCCTGATATTGAAAAAAAAAAAAGAGTAATAGATAATTATATGTGGAATGATTGGAAGATGTTTATTTCTGTACAATTTTTTTTTTCTTGTGTCTTTTTGTAAATCTTATATATATTTATAACCGTGGGCATACAAAATATATATTCGTGAGAAAAATAAAGTCTGTATTCAATACGTCATAAATGATAGTAAAAAAAATAGCAGTAAAAAAAGACGTACATCTATCTACATTTACCATCGGGCCGGCTATCTCCTACTATAGTAATAAAAAACTTTGAAAGGCAGATGACTCAATTGCCAAAATACTTGATTGGAACTTTTAGAAGTTTGGTTTCAAAATTAAAACATGGGCTAATTTTTTATCAGAGTCGCTCAGATTTTTTTTTTTTTTTTTTGTATATAACCGATACTTTAGGAAGGGAGGCTGAAGATTTTACATTTATTAGCCTTTTTTCTCTTTTTTATATACACTTTTTTTATTTTTTTTTTTATATATTTTTTTTTTACATAAGCTCTTTTATATATCCCCCTTTCTCAAATAAATAGAAAAATATAGCAACAATAAAAAAATGTCGATACAAATGAATGAATTGGATAAGAAAGGATCCGACTTTCAAGAGGGTTCTGTTACATTTGATGCTTATAGTGGTAAGTTATATATAAAAAATAACACTGAAAAAAAAAAAAAGTAATAACCTATTTTAAAATATAGAAGCAGAGATTGAATACTCCGAAGAGGGTATCATCGATGTCAATCGAGAAAACGCCGGTTCATCACTTATTGCTTACTTTAACGTAGTGTGTGTTGTAGCTGGTACTGGTACACTTGGTTTACCCTACGCCCTTCGATTGGGTGGCTGGATTGGTCTTTTTATTTTAGTATTATCATGGACCATGTCAGTTTATACCGGTACACTTCTTATTCGCTGTTTATACGCTAACGGCAAACGACGTCTATCATCATACAAAGAAATCGCTACTTCATGTTTTGGTGCAATTGGTGGTTGGATCACTTTCTTTTTAAACGCTTGGATTTTATTGGGTGCTCCTATTTTATACATGGTACTTTCAGGGTCTAACTTGACAGAGCTTACAAAGGGTACAGCAGGTGATATCGGTATACTTCCATGGAGCGTTATTTCATGTGCGATTATTGCTATTCCTTTTATTATGGTCAAGTCCATGAAGGAAGCAGCTTGGATGAGTGCGTTAGGTGCTATTGCTACCTTGGTTGTAGTTCTTATTGTACTTGTTGTTGCATGTATAGATAGAAATTATATCCCACCTGCGCATCACGATATTGTTATTTGGGACAAATTTCCTATTGCGCTTAGTACCATTTCTTTCAGTTTTGGCGGTAATGCTATTTATCCTCATGTGGAGGCCTCGATGAAGAAACCCAAGGAATGGCCTAAAGTTGTTGCTGCTGGTTTAAGTACATGTGCTGGTTTATATTTCCTTTCTGCTGTTCCCGGTTATTTGGTTTACGGTAGCGATGTCGTATCTCCTGTTTATGATTCTATCAGTGACGGTGTTCCCAAGATCATTGCTATTGTCGTTATGACATTCCACGTTCTTACCGCTTCGCCTATTTTGCTTACTTCTTTTGCGTTAGACGTTGAAGAAATGCTTAATATTACCGTCGAACGTTTTGGTAGAGTGAAAGAGTTCCTTATCCGTGCTTCGTTGAGAATTCTCATTGTTGTGTTTGTTGGTGTTATTGGAGCTAGTGTCCCTCATTTTGACAATTTAATGGCTTTGATTGGTTCGTTTGCTAACTGTGGACTCATCTTTATTTTCCCTATTTTATTTTACTTCAAGTTGACTGGATTCCGTAACAAGCCTATTTACGAAATTGCATGGTGTTTCTTGACCATTTTACTTGGTATTGTTGGTCTTATTTTCGGTACCATCTCTGCTATTGAGGCTCTTATTGATGATTTTAAGAAATAAGAAATACCATTTTTTTTGTTTGTTTGTAAATAACTTATACACTGTAAATAGGATAAAACATGTAGTTTGCTTTTTTTTAAAAAATAAAAAAGACCATTATTATTATTATAGACTCTTTTTTTTATTATTTATTTATCTCTACCAGAGAAAACGTAAATCGATACCTTCTTCTGTCGTTTTATTTTTATTATCATCGTCAGTTATATAAGCGCTTAAAGCTCTACGCCAATGGATTGTATTCTTTTCACTGTCACCAAACACATACGCCTTCCCATCTAACCCTTCATCACTTTCAAGCCGGACAGGTTCTGTCAAGACGGCTGCACTACGATCGAATTGTAACAAGATACCGGTCTTTCTTGCTATACCTACGTTTTCACAATCTTCAACGGACGGTTTACTTACTGCTTGTAACGGGATCAAAGGAATAATACTTATTGGTTCTTTAGTTTCCTAAAAATAAAAATAAAATTAGATATATATGCGCCAAACTTTTTTTTTTTTTTTTTTTTTTTTTTTTTTTTTGGGGCAAACCTTGTATGTAAAATCATGCAAGACTAATTGATTTTCTTCCATTGTTACCCAATACCGTTTCCAAGTCTATAAAATGACGTCAATATTTTGTTTTTTGTTTTGTTTTGTGTGTTACTTTACAGGATGAGCCATGCCTCTGGTATATAAAGTTAAAAAATCACCTTGTTTACAATGTTTTTGAGAAATGGCTAATTCTCTTGGGTCCGAAACGATATCTTCCGCGCTACTTTGATACGACGCGGCGGAATAAGGGTGTGTGGTATACGACCAAGGGAACCGATGCACCACAGCAGGCAACACCTCTTCTACCTTAATATCAATCAACAGTTCAATATTAAGCCAACGATTCGACGAGTTATCAATTGGTTTCGTCAGTCGGAAACGAGAGACTCCTTGATCCAATATATCTAACTTGTTCTCAAAGTTTAAACAGGTAAACCCTGCAACTGGAAGCTCTTGCTGGTCAGTGGGTTTGGGTGGTGCCATAGGCCAGATTCCGATCTTTGCCAAGCCTTCGCGAATGACTGTATTGGTATGGCGCGCAGCAACAATAAAGTTTAAGGAAAATGGTTCTTCTACTTCACTACATATTACATAAAAATTTAATTTTTTTTTTTCGGAGGTGGGTTTGTTTGTTACACTTACAATGCTAAAGCTTCTTCTTGCGGTCTATCAGCACTAATATTTTTTCCCACTTTACGTAATATACCTCGTTTTGTTGCCATTGTTACATTATTAAGTTGGACATGCAATTCATAATCGCAGTCTGGGTTAGAACAAAAAAGGGGGAAGGTGAGGGGTGAGAAAAGTAAGTTAAAAAGAAGTTTTTTTTTTTTTTTTTTACTACATACCTCGAGTAGAAGCCAAATTGATTATCTGCATAACTATATATATTCAGTTATAAATAATACTGATAAAAAAAAAAAAACGATCTAGAACAGAAATTTACTTACCTCTGCAGTACATGATTCGTTTAGGTTTAACAAACGTCTTTTTATTCACGTTAATCACAGTTTTTTTTTCTACCACAGGGGATTTTTTTTGTTCCAATTGATTTCTAGAATAAGATTAAAAAAGGGGGGAAATTTAGAAGCCAAAAAAAAAAAACTATGAGTTAATATTTTATACACACTTTAAAAATGCGAAATGGTCGGAATCAGTTCCATAAACCAACTCTTTTGAAAAATCCGCCAACTGTCGTTCTTGCGACGAGCAATCTGTCGACAAAGTAGAATTAGAGATGGACAGCACCGGAAGATTATGACGACGCAAGAAGAGATGACTAGGGTATTTTTGTTGTATCATGGACCCCATATTTTGTACCTGCGAAGATGCCAGTATCTTTTGCACAGGCAGACCCAGCCAAGTAGCAGCACGTTTTAATTGAACTTGGCTCTTTGAGGCAGCAGCACGTGTGATCTTGGTCGTAGAAGCGTATCCCTTTGATAATACAGTGGTGTTAAATAAATCAAGACTCTTGGAGAAGTGCGTGGAGGGTAAAGGAGGCAGTGGGCGATCCAATGCTACTATATTTGGACATGTCTGGCTCTTTTTTTTTCTTCTTTCAGAGATGGTATATAAATAGTCAATGGAGTCGTTAATTGATTCGTTGAATGAAGAGTAGCTAGAACTGGTTGATAGGGTATCTTGATCAGCAAGTTCCGGTGGCGAGAGTGGTGGTACGTCTTCTTCTGCTGTTGATACCACTTTTTGAAAAAAGGCTGCTTTTAAACTAGAATATCTTGTTTTCTTGGGAGATAAAATAACCGCTTTTTTATCAGTAATAGTGGTAAAGGGACTTATGCGTGCAGAAGCATAACGTTGTGGTTTTAATCTTTTTAATGTATCCGACCATCGGATCGTTTCTGTATTATGATTCGTATTAAACATTTTTATTTATTATATTTACAAAAAAAAAAAAAAAAAAAGAAATGAAAAATAATTATGACAGGAAGTTTTTTTATTTTATTTTATAGTGTTTTAATTCAGGCACTTGAGAGAGAACAGTAAATGTTCTACTAATAAAGGTTTCCCAATTCTCCGAATTTACACATTCTTCAAAAATAAATAAATATACAGACACACATATATAATCTTTTTTACTAAAGTGACACATTTATATTTTGGTATAAATAGATTTTTTTTTTTTACATCTTGTATATATCATACTTGTTGTACCCACTGTAAGGAGAAAGTAAATAAATAAATAAAGGAGACAGTAGCATTATTATTTAGTGATGTGTGTGTGTGTGTGTGTGTGCGCGCTGCTTAATGTAGAATATTTTTATATATGTACATGTAAATAAAAAAAATCTTAGATAATCTGCATGGGATCGCACAAACATTTACATACAAGCTTTTTTTAATGTAGATGAAGCGCGCCAAATTTTATTATAACTAAAAAAAAAAAAAAAAAATTATATTTTTTTAGTCTAGTAAAAATAAATGAATAAAAGGGAAATATATATATATATATATAAAAAAGATGAACAAAGGAGTTAAAAATAAATGGATGAGTATGATTATAAAAGTAAAGATGTATGAGGTTTTTTTTTATGCTATCTAATCAACTTAGTTATCTTTTGAACTACATTCGATGGTAACATCTTTAACGTAAGCTCTAATATCCTTGTTATTACGAGCTTTCCACTAAAAAAAAAAGCGAGAGAGTTAGAAGTGAAATATTAATAGGCACATAAAATAAAATGAAACTTACGTCAATAGGGCCTCTAGCCCATTGAGCTGTTCCACTGACCCCACTACCGTCCCAAAGACCGATTTGAACACGACTACCGGTTGATATAAGGAGTTAACATATGACATCTGTCTAAACTAAAGAATGAAATTACTTACGCTGCAGAAGAAGGGTAAGCGACACCTGCTTCAGCTTTTGTGGTCCTACGAATTTCAACACCATCAATATACCAGATAATACGTTCAGGAGACCTTTTAAATTTTTTTTTTGTAAGTACTAAAGTAATGGAACTCATACAAATTTTTTTTTTTGGTTTTTTTTACCAATCAATTGTATAAGTATAAAATTGTTCCCAAGTAGGTTTTGCTGGAGGATCCCTTGTTCTACCATTGGCACCATAAACGATTTTCTTTCCCCAAAAGTAATTGCTCCTAAAAAAAAAAAAAAAGTAATGAGTTTGTAAAAGTAGATACTGCAAAAAAAGAGAAACTTACGTGATGGTTTCGGAACCACCAGCTAATAGTTCAAAATCAATTTCATCTCCATCGTCTGCAATCAAGATGACAGCAGTGACAGCACCAGGAACATCTGCTGATTTTACTGTGGCACTAAAGCGACCGTATTGCATATACGAAGTACCATTAAAAGTAAAACCTTTTCCTTCATATTTATTATAAGGTACTGCAGACAAAAAAAAAAAAAATTAGCATTTTGTTTGTTTGTTACTGCTTCAAGATAAAAACTTACAATTTTCAGCAGTTGAATTATCATTTAAACGAACATATTCGTTAGGAGCAGTGATTTTCATGACAAGACCATCAGCAGAATGCTCATAATTGTTAGCAGTAGAACCTCGTTCTAGAATCCAACCATCAAGAGAGTTCGTAAATGTGGAGTGACTCTCGACGCATGGTGGATGTTCCGAGATATTGGAAGCAGGAATAACATAAGCTTGTACAAGTGATGAAAAGATGGCAACTAAACCAATTGAAGTAAAAGGGACCATCATTTTTATATTATATAAAGTATATGAATTATGTAGAATAAAAAAAAGAAAAGAAAAAGATAATCATAAAAAAAGAAGGTCTTTTTATATAGAATTTTAATGCTTATAGACAAAGGGGGAGTAAAGCACTTGAACACCTTTTTCGAGGGAGTTTATTATTAACAATCATATTCAAGGAACAAAAGGAAAATATATAACCCCCTCACAATCTATTTTTTTTTCTAGTAAAAAAAAAAAAGACCCCCTTCCCTTCTTTAAACGTACACATTTGGATAAATTCGTATATTACGTACACTATAAATAAATTAACCCTCACACACTCAAAAACGTAAAACTCCTTGTTCGTTTCGAACTTTCAAAATAAACATACTTTTTAAACATATTTTCTATAAAGGCCTATGAAGGTCTATATCTTTTTTTTTTTAATTAATATGCTCTCTTTTTTTTTTTTAATTTGTACATATTTTTTTGTTTTGTTTATTAAGAAGCTTCTTCAACGGCCCAGTAGCCACCGACAACAGGAATCTTGCTCAAGATATCCTTCTTCAACAAAGGGATGTCAGAACCTAAAAGGAGGACGGCAGAACCAGCAGCGAAACCCCAGGTGGCGAGGTTAGGAGCACTACACATATAAACTACTTTAGTCTCTTTCTTTTTTTTTTTCTCCGGTCGCATTGTATTTATTTCTTACACTCTAACGAGCTTCTCGGGGGTGATGAAGGAAAAGTGAGGAGAGGAAACAATTCTAGCAACAGGCATCTTGAAAAATAAAATAATATAAGGTAGAAAAAAAAAGAAAAACAAAATTTTAAGGCCCAGGGCAAAATTTTTTTGGCTTTAGGCTCTAGGCAACCGGAATAATATAGATAATGATAATAAACAGATGACGTCGACTGATAATATATATGGGAGTATAAATTATAATTTTATTTGTAATGTCCTGTCGCTTCAATGACAGATTTATTTAATTGAACAATTTGTAAAGGGTCATTAGGGCCATACTTTGATCTTCTAGAAGGCATAGTCTTTGCTCTCTTGATGACATGCTCTTTAGATGCAGACAAATCGACCGAGAGAGGCCTTGACGCACACGTAGAGAACAACGAGTCCGCGGTAGTTGACGAAATAAACGATTCCGTTGTCGTCAAGTTGAGATCTTGGTTTTGTTTTTCAAATGCAGGAAATCGAGATGAATGCGGCATCTTGAAGCAGTGCTGATGCTCTACCAAGAACTGCACTACCTTTTGCGAGGTCTTGTATTGCGCTGGATTAAGTGCGTGGTCTGGATCCAACAAGATACCAGGCGTAAACACCGAAGCTAAATTAAACGTGTCCATTTTAGTGATGTGCACATTCTGGCTAAAGAAGGATAGTAAATCTAGTAGATAAAATAAAAGATATTGGTGCGGTTCCGGTAATTGATCAATCAACGTTTGAAATAATTCGACTCGTATGGACTCTGCGTGATCCGTGAGCATGACGTTACGAAAGGGCTGGTAGAGTCGATGGATAATCACTGGTTCTGGTAAGTAGTTGAGAAATCTACGTAGGACGTTGGCTGCATCGTGAACTGAGTATCCTTTCCAGTCTAATTGTCTGCCGTAATCTGGTGGTGTATTAAATATTTGTTGTAGTTGACCAATACGTTTAGCACTTTATATACGAAAAAAAAATGATTAAAAGGTAATACGAATTAAGTTTATGCTTTTTTTTTTACCTGCCGCTCATGCGAAACACTCCTTCGGTATAAAGTCCTTTAAAATAAAACTTTTTATATATATATATACGTTATACACAGTAAAACCTTTATATATATATAGTTACCTTGGTCTTTAAGATACGATCCACATTTGGCAACAATCACTGGAATAAATCCACAATACTGAACATCATTATCAACATAGGCAATAGCTGCTCTAGCACATCTTAAACTATCTTGTAGTGGTACTCCAAATATTTGATCTTTTTTTCTTTATGTTAGAATTTTTCTCTCTCTCTCTCTCTCTTTTATTACCTTGTTTTTGAGAAACTGGTTTACTAATTGGATTATTCGTGACTTTCTTCCACCAACTTTTTATTAGTGTATCTTTATTGGAATCTACATCCATTATACTACTAAAAAAAAAAAAAATTTAAAAGAAAAAAAGAGGAAGAGAGAAGAAAAAAAAAAAAGGGAAAAAAGAGTAAAAATAACTTAAGCGGAATCTAAATTGAAAACGCTGGTTGTGTGTGTGTGTATTGAGCACCAAAAATAACTTTTGATGTTAAACAATGATGATGGAGGGGTCATCTGTGTACGTTTTTTTTTCGTCTCCCGTGTAAAAAGCTGAGACATGTATAAATATTTTTCATGTGATGTAATCATTTGTAGACCCTTCCTTCTTTATAACCGAGATGTGATGTAATTTTTGTCAAGGTTCGCTTCGGGACAGCTTTATATATACTCTAGTAGTAGTAAAGATCAATTTATTATAAGCCTGAGACACACACCATAAAAAATTCGGGGCAAAAAAAGAAAGAGAATCTTTGACAGGTTACATATGCAAATTGTTTAATGATATGTCACACATGTATATCCTCCCCCCCCCCCCTTTATTTTTCCTTGTACATATTTTTCAATCGTATTGTTTTACTGGTACACACACACAAAAAAAAAAGAGGTACGTAACTATGGTAATGAAAAAAAAAGGGGAGAGGGAGGGAAAACCTTTTTATATCATATACCTGTAATCCAGAGAAGAAGGGGGAGGGGGGAAGATTATAGTAGTTTTGTGTATTATTTATTGAGCTACATTCCAATAAGGCGCATTTAAGCTATTATCGACAGTTAGTATGCCTTAAATAATAATTTATCAAAACTCCTTTATGTGTAAATAGCTCCAATAACTATATTTAATGAACTTGTGTACGTGCACGCCCTTAAGCTTTTTTTTTTTTTTTTTGTGAATCAGCCACTTTATATATTTTTTTATAACTGTCCTTGTTATATATATATATATATATCAGCTGCTTGTTGTGATGTATATACAAGTGAATAATTTTCGATCTGCACTTATAAAACCTGCTAAAAAAAAAAAAGTATCAGTTAAATCACTGCTTCAAAAACTATACGAAAAGTGGCGTCGGAATATATAAAAAAAAAAGTTCCCTGTCTTTTAACATATATAGAGGAGGTCGTCCCCTTTTAATTCCTGTATGTGCACGCTTATATAAAAATAATAATATTAAATACACTGCATCTTTTTGATTAAATGAATTATTAAGGTTTTTCGTAAGCAATGTATGAGACAAAGTAAAACATGCTTTATCGAAGAATATATATATATATATATAGCTTTTTTTTTTGTATTTATAGATTTTTAGTTGTGAGTTGTGAAAAATACCTGACCCATACAAGAGATTTTATGTCACTTTCTGACGCACTATTTTAATAAATTTATATAATGCGGTGTAACCACAAATATCTGGCGTCATTTCTACGTATTACATATTAAAAAGAATATATTTTATTTCATAATTTAATTTACATATTATTTAAACAGGACCATTCCTACATATAACCCCTAATAATAAAAGTAAATAAACAATTTTTCTTTTTTTTATTCGTGTAAATATTACCTTCTATTTTCATCTTCGATTGGAGTGACAGGATCAGCAAATGGATCGAGATCTTCTTCTTCTTCTTCATACTTGGACACTTGCATATTTGAAAAGGACTGCTCAACGGGTAAAGTGATTCTGTTTGGTGGAGGAGGAGGAGGCGCTCTGATTTGTTTTGGTGGTGCAGGTTGTATATGATCATAGTACGAGATGGCATTTTGTTGCGCCTGTTGTGCCTTTAACCAAGCAGCTGGTATTTCGCCCACAAGCATCACATCGTACATATCCAGCGCCTTTAAAAGCTCTTCGTTGGTAGCTAACAAAGTACCAATCCATTCTTCGTTCTCAACTAATCGTGCGTATCTGACAATCCTCTTTTTTGACTCTTCACATTTGTTACGTACCTCTTGCAAGTTTTTATCGTGCTGTAAGTCTATCTCCCATCTGTCTTCAGATGTGTTGATCAGTTTAAGTGCGTTCACCAGGTTGTTGGAGTTTTGATTGGCTACTGCAATTTCTTCAATGATTTTGGGTTTAGCCTTTTCAAAGTTAAAGACACGTGTAGGTGAAGCAGTACTGCTGGTAGCTGCTGCTGAGCTATGACTGCGTGGTTTATTGATAATCTTAGGCTTGGGTTCTGTCACTGCTGGTGCTGCAGGTGCTGCAGGTCGAGGTGGTGGTAACGACCTACGCTTTTCTGGTCTGGTGGGTGATGGTGAAGGGGGTGTGACGGGTGAGTTGACGGATCGTGTTGCTGTTACTGGCGATTGTGTAAGTGGTGATCGATTGACGTTTTCTGTATTAATATGTGGACGAGCCTATTATATGTTTCTCATAAGCCTTTTTTTTCTCTCTCTCTCTCTTTATTTTTATTGTGTACTTACGCGACGTGAACCTCTTCCAATTTCATATAATTCACCAATAGCTTTCATACCTGGTTCACTCTTGTATTTTACGTACCATGCTCCTAACAATGATACAAGTTCCTTCTTTACTGCTTGATTTTCAGCCTATATTTTATATGTAAGTGATACAGATTTTTTTTTTTTTTTTTTTTTTTGTGTTTCATACCGGGGAGGTAAGAATTAATTCAAATCTTTCTTTCATTTTTTCATTGGCAAGGAATTGCTCTAGAAAAAAAGTTTTTTTAATCCATGTTTTTTTTATTATACACTCTATCTTTTTAACTTACTATGAAATTGTTCGTTACTGTTTTCCATCAATAATTTAAGAACCTACAACTTTAAATTTAAAATCCCATCTTCTTTAAACTCTATTTTATATTACCTCTAGTACTCTTAATTTTTGTTGAGCGCCACCGTGTTTAAGCTTCTTTCGAACGGCTTCTACTGCTTCCCGAGCACCACTTTCTTGCATTTGAATCGATTCAGACAATTGTTGTAAGAGGTACCAATCGACTTCCTCGAGATTAGAAAGTCTCTCTTAATAATAAAAAAAAGGGTGTTAAAAAAAAGTAATACGTTGCTGTATATATATGCATATATATTTACCAATATATAAAGTCACTGAAGTCTTTTGAATATCTTCTGCAAAGAACCCCATGTTTTTTTCTTCTTAAAAAAAAATTTAGTTTGTATAAAGAAAAAGAGAGAAAAAAGGAACCTTTCTTTTTTATTTTATTTTTGTGGAATAAAAAAATGACGTTATTTTTGTAACTCCAGGATGGGGGGAGAAGATCGGGTTTTATTTTTTTCAAGTGTGTCTCTTTTTTTGCTAAGCAACCTTGAACACTAGATCTTTTTTTTTAATATAAAATAATATGTTGTCGCAACTTTAAAGTAGCAGTAGTACAACAGAACTAGTTCTAATATATTGTCAGCTCAAAATACTTTTCTTTCATAGTAAACCCGTATATATTTTATCCAAGCCTTTTTTTTTTAAAATAAAAAAATCACTTGGCATTAAATGTTTATATTTTTTTGATCCCAATTTCAGTCAAATTGTCTGCATTTCTAAAGAGCCCAAAAAAAATCGGAGTTCATTTAACATTGAGAGTGACACAAGTAGCACTTTTTTTATTAAAGAAACATGACCCTTTTTACATGTAAAAAAAAAAAAAAAGACAAGATTACTCTGAATCAGATAACAATGCACTAAACCCACCTTTCGTAATCAACAAATTCTGTCTTGTATACGTGTTACCAGGATCATATTCATCCTGAGAATTATCATCATCATCATCATCCTCATTATCTCGATTTAAATCAGCTTCAATCACACGTAACTTTTCATACTTTGTGCTGGAAAAGAATCCAGGTGGTTTAAACGATAACAAGATTCTACCGTCTGCAGTCAGACGTAAAATCGTATTGGCTGCTCTATAGACATCTGGACGAGCTGCTTTAGCTGTATGGAAACCTCGTTGTTCCGCAAACTCTTCACAGATAGACCATGCTGTCCATACATACTCTTCAGATTTCTCCCAGTCTTCTGGTGGTGTTACAGATAAAACCTTTTCTAAAGCGATATGCTCGGCCTAGATTTTTTTTTAGTGCACTGTTAAAACTTATAAAGTTATTTTTTTTTTTTTTTTGCTTACCAAGTAACGAATAGCACTGTAAGGTTCTTGTACTTGAGCAATAGGATACATACCCGAAACAATCTAATGCGAATTAAACGTTTAATAATAAACTACAATGCTAAAAAAAAATAAAAAAATTACGACTTACCTGAAGTGCTCTGGGAATTAATGCAGGAAATACTAAACCGGGAGAATCACAAAGTCGAAGGTTTTCAGCAATATGAATTGTTTGAAAATGCTTGGTGTGACCAGGCGTACGACTAGCACTCACGACTGTTCTTCTCATAATACTGTTAATCAAACTACTTTTTCCAACGTTAGGATGACCGACTAAACCTAATGTCAAGTAATCGGTATGTGGATTGATTTCTTTGCCTGTAATTTCCAAGATTTTACTAAATTCGTCATCTACAGCCAAAAGGTTAGATTTTAATGTTTGTATGTAAGTGTGTATTACAAACAAATACCTAATCCATCCATACTGCCTGTATCACTATCATCATCATTCTCACTATCATCCTCACTGTCGTCATGCTTGGGATTATCTTCATCGTATCGAGCAATAATTGCTTTCCAATCTACATGAACACCAGGTTTACTCACCGTATCACGACATACTGACAATATATTTTTTACTCCTTGTGCGTGGTAATAACGTCTCTTTGGTCTTTTCATTTGAGTTTTAAGAGCATCTAAACTGAAAGTAAGTATATAACAGTTTACCATTTTTTTTCTTCTTTCTCTTACATGTTGCAGTATCATCAATCAAGTTGGGATCTCTAGGGAAACAACTAAAAGTGGCGATTCTCAAATTAGGAAACTCTTCTTCAAAATACTTTTTCCATGCAAACACAGTGAATTCAGAGACAAGGTCCACCTTGTTGAAAATACCAATGATCTTTCTCTTTAGTTTGTGTGTTACATATTTATACAGCGAGCGAGGGAAATGTAATAACGGGTTTCTGATATCCATCACAATCAAGATCACATCACTGATTTCTAACACTCTCCACCTTTTTTTTTGTATAGTTAGTACTCGAAAATAAATTTACACATATAAGAATACTTTACAATTGACGCCACACTTCTAAATTTCTTTCAAACCAACTTAATTGTTCTCCTCCGTATGTCTCCTCTACTGCCTTTACCCAATTATTAAAGCTTTCAATCTCTTGCTTCTCTACTTGTTCTTTAGTCATATCGTATGTCCACGTAGGTCTCTTTGGAAACTCGATATATTCTGAGTACTCGTCTGGTTTGATCTCCATACAATCCTATTTTTTTTTTCGGTAAGTCATATTGAGTTTGACACATGCTTTATAAATTTTTTTACCTTGGGTAAACGTTTTAATGGTTTCATACTCTTTAATTTCTCGGTTTCGATTTCTTGACCTGATAATCTTTCAAATACAGATACAAGTCTACACACACACAAAAAAAAAAGGGTAAGTATTTTATCCACTTCTCAAGTAGATATCATATATTTTACTTTTTATCGTCGCTAACTAATTTTTGTTGAAAGTCTACAGTCGTTGCGTTTTTTCTGACTGCTGGTACGAAATTATCTGCTAAAGTTGACCGAGGTTTAGCGTTCATATCACGTTGCAAGTAATCAAAAGAGCTTGGGTCAACAAAAGTTGCTACAAAGTAGTTTTAGTTCCGTGCGTTTTTTTTTTTTTTTTTTTTGCAATTGTAGAAAACTAAATTACCCATTTCTTGTTTTTTGGCATTCTTTTCGTATAACTGTTGTTTCTTTTGTTTACCACTAAAGGGTTTCTTACGATGAGTTTTAGGTGGCATATTTTTTTTTGTTGTTGGAAAAGAAAGGTGAAAAGTTTTTTCTTTTTGGGAAAATTTTGTATTTAACAGAGTCACTTAAAATTCGGGGTAAAAAAAATAAAATTGCATGATGTAACGATTTTTATGCAAATTTGAAGGGTGTACTAGAGAATTCTTTACAAGATACAGTACACGAAAAGGTTTGGGTATCAGCTATTCTTTTTTTAGTATATTTATTTGCAATAAGTACGGATTATTTATGCCATAAATCTCTGGACCATAGTATCCTTAAAAGACTGGACACCTATTAACTAATTATCTAACGCGACTACGAATGCCGCATCCTGATTGTTCGAAATGAATAGCCTACGAGCGATTTGGGAAGGACATCAATTTAATAAAGAGCCCACAGGCAAAAATATGTTCTCTATTAGTCGGTGAAAATCAAAAAGATAACTGAATCTGTTTTGTATTAGACTCATGATTAAACCGATATTATTCGTCAGTATTAGGAGAACCATTCCAAGGCTTCTGATCAAGCTTAGTCTTTATCAGAAGATTATCCAAGAGCTAATCAGGATGTTAAGCCAAGATTTCAGACTGGTCCCAGAAAAGATGGATATAGTACTACAGCTTTTCGCTGGTTCTATCATTCATGGCCGTCTAGCCTTAATTGCTCTAACAGTTGAAGTAGATGCTAGATATGTAACTTTAGACATACACCTAGAGACTAATGCTGACTCGATTCCTTGCAGTGACTGCCATTACAAAGGACTTTTCTGTGAAATAACATCTGATGGTAACAATCCAGTTATTGGATCTCACTCCGCCAACTTATCACTTCTTCCTCCACCATTTCATGTGAAAATCTTCAGCAGGTATTATCAGGTCCACAGTTAATATAACTGTGGACCTAGCTTCACCAGACAGCACATGAAAGTATTATTGGGATCAGAACAAGTTAAAAAGTTCAAGCCAAATAAGAATATCAATAAACAATCTAGTATTTCACAGTTACGACAATTCTCCCTCGCTCTTTTGAACATGCATCTAGTTACTTATATTGGAGAGCCACCTTGAATGATATGAATAATAAAAAAATTATGCCGTCGACTATATTCTCTCTTTGCGATACGGCTAACCGTGATGGATATGGATCAAATCATAACTTTTTACCGAAAGTGTCATCCCTATTGGTTACGCGCGCCGCTATAGGTATAAAGATATTTATACTCATGTAATAATATAGTATACGTCCGTAAAGATAGATATAGCTTTTTTTTTCTAGAAAGAATAATTTATCTTGCCAATTTTAATATTATTTAATGTATAGTTTCATATAAGGGTTTCTTAGGGACAACCAAGTACCCTGTGATCCCTAAGAATTAACTCGATGTTCCCTAAGAAAAACGATGCAAAACAAGAGTTGTCAATCACGAAGTTACACAGTGAAATATACTATTTTTACAGCAATTCCGCGATCTAGACAAAGCCTTTTTTTTTTTGCATAAAATAACCTAAAAAATGCATTATATTATTCGTTAAAAAATAAAAACTGCATCGAAAAGACACACGCGTTTATTATTGGCTACACGAAAGCATATATTTATGTATTATTAGGTTATTTGTTCAAAAAATAGACGACCGATTGAGTATATGTATTTGTGCTCGTAAGTTCAATTTTTATTTGCAATGTATATCGTTTTATATATCGTTTTTGATAGGTAGATTAGAATACATCCATTCGGATGTACGTATACATATGTACCCTTTTTTTTCCTTCCGATATTGTCATACAAGTGTATTTATATAGAGTCACGTATGTACGTATTGAGCATATCGTATTGGATAAAAAAATTTAATATGCACATAAAAAAGTTTGGTATACACACTAACATTGAGAAGATAATGTTTCACTTAACAGAGAAATAAAATAAAAAACACAACTTTTCCTAATATGCATATCAAATGATTTTCAAATCTCCACTACTCAGTACAAACTTGACATAGAATTCGACCAACATTTTTTTTTTGTTGGTTTTAAACACCGTGTATGTATCTTGTGCTTCTTTATCTTTATTATTATATGCATCTTGTGTTTCCCTACGGTTGCTATTAAGTATATACATCTTGTGTTTCACTACCTTTGTTATTATTGTATTGCCGTTTACAGAACAATCCTACAATACTCGGCATTGAGTATTTTTTTGTAACAATCGTTGCCTTAACACGACTCCAATTTCCCCCATAATACCTTACTTAGACTTGAATCTATTTTATATAACTAGATGTACCTTTTCTCTATCCTATTCCCTTTTTATTTATCTGATATATATTATCATAATCTCCTCTTTCCTTCTCCATTTTTGACAACTAATTAATCTAATGAAACTCTCAAATCTTATTTTATTATTAATGCCCGTAATGGTATTGGCTGGAGAATGGGAAGGTGATAGTTGCGCCATTGAAAATAGAATGGGGTGTGATATTGTTAATTCTCGCAAAGTTTTAAAATGTGAAGCAAGCTTTTTTGGATCTAAGCTATATTGGTACGTAAGTTATCTGTGTGCTGGATCAATGAAATGTTATCACAAGGATGATGGTGGAGCTTATTGTGACGCATGATTTAAAAAAAATACATGAATTGTTGTAAATTAAATTAAAAACATTAAATAAAATGACATCTTTTTTGTTTTGTTTTTTTTTAAAAAATGAATTAATTGTTATATTTGTAGGATGGTTTATAATAATAGCAATTGTATCTACATAAAACGAATACTGTACCGGGAAGCCGTTGGATGATACTAATCTACTACTACATTCAATACGCCATATCCCTTTACTTGGTATGCCCCCTTACTTGGTATGCCCCTTTACTTGGTATGCATTTTTTCTTCTGGTTTCTTTGATGCCTATTTTTTTTTTTTGCGTTCTTTTTTTTTGTCTAATTATTTCAAAAAGATAATTATCCGCAATAGGGTTTTTTTTTCTGTCAAAGTAACAAAAAAAGTAATGCGGGTTTATAAGTAAGGCAGCTAAAAATTAAATGGTTTGAAAATGCTTATTTACCAAAGTATATAATAATGCAGTTTATATATATATATATAAAGAGGGTATTGATTTTAAAAAAACTACATTTACTATATTGAAACTGGACAACGTTTTGTTAACAACAGAAAACTTTTTAATTAAAGCCGCATATTTACTTTACTAGAGAATAAAATGTTTCTTCCAAGCACCTTTTCTCTTTTATATGGATGCCACAGCATACAAAGTAATAGATTTTAATCTATGGGATTTTTTCTCGCGTCCCCGATTTTTCGAGTTAAAGTATAGCGCATTTCAAAGTACTATTTTTATATACAAAAGCAATAATGACTCAATGAAGAGTGTCTCTGGCTTATATATGAAGACCATGGTATTTTCATGAAATCAAACCATGGTCATATCATCAAACCGTCTCCAGCAAAATGACTGACCCTAATTACAAAAAAAAAAAAGAAAAAAAAAGAGTATTAGGGGAATTAAATTAATGATAATTATTCTACTTACCACACTTTCTTTCCACGACTATCTACCTCTTCAATTACACTCGACATAATGGCACTTTATGATAATAACAAAAAAAAGTTAGCTAAAAGCAATAAATATTTTTGTACAACTTACATCACCAAGTTGAAAAAAATCAAGACTGCAATTAATGAAAATAGGACAGACAAACCCATCACCATTAAGCTACTAGCGACTTCTCCCTCAACAATAGGATCCCATACACCATAAATAAAAAGCCAAACATTATAAAACGCGGTAAGCCAATTAGAAAACCCGTTATCACTAGATGTTGCAAATTCAACATTGCCCTCAAAAGTCACATCACCTGTAGCTGAGCCATCCTTACTTACAAAAACTCCTGAGAAGGTGTCCCTAAAATATTCATCTGGTTCAAGGCGTAGTAAAACAATGTAAGATTGGGTAAAAGCAAGAATGACAAGTAACATGATTAATAGTAAAGGCGCAATTTTTTTAGATAGTTGGATAATAATCTCAAGAGTTACGCCCTAAATTTGCAAAAGAAAAAATTAGTATACTAGCTACTCTTCTTTGTTGCTTAGTACGTACAAAATGTGAGAGAACACGAAGTCTTAAAATAGCTTGCGTCCATAAAATCAAAGTCGATATACTACATACTTGAACCTATACGTGAAAATATAGTAAGACTAAAAATAATCTCGTTTACATATATTGTGATTACGGCCTACTTACAAAATTGGGCCAGTTGTTACATAGTTGCATAAGTGTAAATGTAGGAAGCACAAACGCACACATATCAATCCAATTATAGCCAGAAAAAAAGTAATTGAGCTTATTTCCGCTGCCATAAAACTGACGAAACTCTTGTATAACAAATACCAGAAGAGAAAAAACCATCAAAGTAATTGAAACGATTTGGCCAGGATGTTCCAAAAAAACATCTTCTTCCAAGTTCAAACCATACAGTTCCGGAGCAAATAAAACACCTGTACAATAACTGCCATAATAAATTGCATGAACGCAGCAAATCAAAACAAATCAAAACAGAAATTCACGACAGAATCTTATTTTTAAGGTACTAATACTTACGAATAATACCACACTCAGTATGTTGATGAAGATTGTATGCATCTTTCATATATAGCAATTTATCTCAAGTTTTGTGCTTAAAAAACAAGAGAGAGAGAGAAAAGGAAAAGAAGCACAAATCAACATCGCTAATAGAAATTAAGTGGGGTGGCTGTATACGGTGTAACTTTATGCAACACCATGGTTTTGCCTTGGGAAAAGTTATAATGGCGCGATGTTCGTCATACATTTTCAAAAAAAAAACATATTTTTAAAAAGAAAAGGTTATATTCAAAGAAGCAGTTTTGATGAGTTTTTCGTATTGTGTGTATTGCTGATGTATCAACGGAAGTCGGAAATAAAGAAGTCCCTCAGCTCTTCTCATTTCTTATTACTAGCATCGATGGAAAAGCCGGATACTATTTGTTTTACCCATATAGTACACACTGAAGAGGCGTTTATGAAAACTTTTGGACTCTCTTCATTTGTATTCCCACCAGAGTCGAATAACCTTTGCAGTGCAGAAGGATATCAATTAAGTACTGAAAAACGGTTGGTTGATATCAGGTACCACCAACGCTTCAGTAAACTTCCCTGTCTTAAAAAAATATAGGTGCTGTTAAGCGAACAAAAAATATATCCTTTATTTCCTATAAAGACTGACGCTACCTCCACTTTACATATTTATCTATGAGTGCGTACCTGTGGTAAATAAGGCATAAACTTAGCGTTTATATCGAAATTATTTTCTTTTTTGTTGTTGCACTCTACAATGGACAGTTACATTATCGTTTGTAATTCATTATTTTTGAATTTTGATCATAAGTATATTTTTTACACGTGAATGAATAACATTAAGAAGCTGTATTAATATCATATGTACTAACGTTGTATCATGAGTTTCAGCCAGTGACACTTTTTTATATGTCTGTATATTTTTGTTTGTTTGGATAGTTTACGTTGCCTTTTTAAACTGAAACGTTATGACATTTGGAAATAGAGAAAGTGTCGCTCCAAAAATATGTATAGTGATGTTAGGCTTTCTACTTTAATATTAGTTCGCAGCTCCTTTCAAGTAAATTTGAGTTCGTGCTACTATAAACACACTTTGCCTGTCGAATCCACCCCAGCAGGCCTATGAATACTCTGGTTTGTGAACTCCAAAAAAAAGTTTATTTTGCTCTTTTTCTTTGTTTTGTATCTGTAAAAATAGTAGTATGGAAGAGGTATATGATATTCACCAACATACGCGCTGTGCAATTTTCCGTAAGTTTTTTTTTATAGAGAATAGCTATGTTTTCGTTTTTTTTTAAATTTCTTTTTTCGTTATATAGATATAGGAAGAACAAAATTTTGTATAACTGCCATTTCTACTTCTACAAGATTCCTGAATGAAGGGGGTAATTCATTGGAGTATGTATATTTATATATTATTTAAAAATATAACGTTGCTCTTTAACAATTGTATAATATAGAAAAGAAGCTTGTATCACGTATGATAAGCAGAAAATGAATGTATTAAGTTGGGGAGACGAAGACTTCGAAAGTGATAGCGAAAATGATGTTCATATTGATAAATTTAAAGAACGATTGTACCAAGTCTTTAAAAAGGGCGAAGACAATTGGAACCAAGACGATATGTTCTTGTTAAAAGCAGTATCGGATTTTATGCGTCTATTAATGAAAGAACTTATCGAAGAATCAGGTAAAAGAATTAAAGATGTAGAGGAACTTCACCACATATTTATTATTCCCTCGGAGTGGGAAGAAGAAATGAGGGAAGTTTTGCTTCGGCCTTTGTTTGTTCAAGCTGGTTTGATATCAAAGGATGATCACAAAGACAGACTCCTGTTCTGTTCCGAACTGGAATGTATCTGCTACAGTATGAAAGACCTAAACGAGGATGGATTTTATTTGGAAAGAGGAAAAAATACTATTGTTTGTAGACTCAGCCCCATCGAAAGGAATGAAATATTGATCAAGTTGGATTTAGTTTCAACCGTAAATTCTATATTTGATTTTCCTGATGCCATAATATATCCAAAAGTTGTACGCTCTAACTTTTTGTCTCTTACTATTGATAATATTACAGACGGTATAAAAGAATTTATAGAGACTGAGCTACCTTTTGATATTCAAGAAGAAATCATACAAATCATTAAGGACGTCTCTTCCGCAGATATTTTATCTGCTATGGTAATGCAACTAGGATTTATCGAAAACAAGAAATAGCAAATTAACAGTTTATTATAATAGGATGAAAAAGATAAAGTCATCCTTTTAAAGCAACCTTTGATTACGGATACAAGTAAATGGGAATTGGATAAACGTCAAGAAATCTTTATGGGATCTATTTGTATTTTTAATATATGCGCAAAAATTGGTGAAAGCAAGTTTAATAACATAAAGGATTTACTTTTAAATGACTTTGTAAAGAAGTATAACATTATGAAATATTATGATGAATACTCTTCTGAAATGTATCCAGACGACAATATATTAAACTGGTCAAAGTATATGTTGGAATATAATCAAATTTCTTTCAATGCTAAAAATGTCACACATAAAGGTTATTGGTTTAAAGGATCGAAATATCAAGAGATTGCAATAGGAGCTCTTCGATATGTCCTCGATGTTATTCGAAATTCTGATATTAACAGTAAGCCACGTATACTACCAGTACAAAATCGTATCTCTTCTTCGTCCATATTTCTAAATTCAAAACCTGAGGCTATGATGAATATAGGTAAATCAACCTGTCACAACGTTGAACTAGTATTTTTTTTTTTGAATTATATTTGTATTGAAATTTTCATACATAGATATTACGGCCAAGTCTACATCATTATCGTTTTCACTTTTAGATGAAAATGGATTTGTCAAAGAGATTTGGGACCACGATTATTTTTTAACAGATAAAACGTAAGATACGAATACAATATTATACAGATTCCTATACTAAAACAATATTAGTTTACGATCTTTGGATTCTTTCCTTAGTTTTTTGGAGATAACAACGTTACATGTGAAATATTCGTAAGTCTAGCAACATTTATAATGATTTCTCTACAGATATTTAAGCATATATTAACATATTATTCAGTTTTATCGCATTTGCCGAAGATCACTTAATGGGCGATATTCCCTCTTTTTCTGATTTTAAAAATGTTGAATTTAATAACGATATTGCAATAGAAATTGAAAGTATATTGTGCAAAAATAGCCACGCTGAGGATTTATTGGTATCAACACAACAGCAGATATATATCAAGACCTTTACGCTTCTCTATATGACTTATATAAAATATATCATAGCGGGCAAACTATCGACCATTGTAGATCCTAATATGAATATACAAATTGGATACGCCGTTAGTATAGAAAAGGTGGTATTAAGCCGTTTATTTGGTACCGAGGAAGGTTTGAAAGGCGTAATATATGCAAGTGGCCTGATACAAAGGGATGATAGCTCTAAAAAATTAAGAATTATCAGTCAAGGAAAAAAACTATTACCTTTAATTCAACAGTCTTTGGAACTAAAATTCCCGCTCAAGTCTTTTTTTATTGTGGCTCGATTTTATGAAGACTACGTACAGCTGACACTAAACCAAATAGTGACTGAATTTAGTTTGGATGATGATCAGGAAGTAATTATCATTACTGACAAAATAATTCATATTCCAAATATATACGACTCTTTATGCTTAAACATGTGGAACAATATTGCGGAAGACAGTAGTTTAATTCAATTATGTGATACACACAGAGGAATTAATGACAATGATCTATTAGAGATATTCACGTTAGAAAACCATGCAGAGTTTACGAACAATTTTAAACAGTATATCTCTGAAAATGTAAGAGTCAGATATTAGTCATTCTATGTGTTTACAATTCTAATATCTATATTGTATAGAACCTCAGCCAGTCAACTAACGATGAACTTATCGTACAGTTAAGTATCTCTTGTAACTGCAAGGTCTGTTTAACGGTCAATGATATTATAGAAATTTCTTTCCAGCCTGTTTTACAAAATATTACATCTCTGTTATCCGCTTCATTGATAAATAAGGAATTCTTTGGAAAGTATTGGAATATTAAATATGTTTTTCAATTGATACATTTCAATTATAATACGCAGCTCCAAGATGCTGTTATAAAGATGCTGAAAGAGATAACCGAAGATATTACGACTGAACAAGAGGTTGACACGCCTCACTATGTTATACCTAAAATACTAGATCAGCGTCTGCGGCCTGTTCTTCAGCAACGGACATTCTTATATAAGGAGTTCCAAGTAGGTGCTTTACATCACGTTTACAGTGACAGCTATGCAGTTAAATTTAATAAGGCCGGTGGAGACACACATCTTACATATAAAAGTAACTGGTCGGATACAAAAATCATCTCAATCGACAAGGAAACAGGATTTCTACTTTTTAAAAAGGGGGACGAAATAGATGATTTCCAAACAAACAGAATATACTATTTGAATTCGAAAGATCAATCTGTTAGAATTACTCTTTGCATAGGTAAGTAAATAGTTTAAGAAAAATGCTTTGTAGCTTATGATTTACATGAACATAGAATACTATAAGCTTAAAACTCTTGATGGTTTAAAGTCTGATGGTACGATCGGTTTAGAAAATATATCGGAAAAGATACTAGGGCCTGGTCTGTACACCTCTGAAAATAATTTTAAAGTAGGTCAGGATATGTCTGTTATGGTTTCTATAGCTTATGAGGCCGATGCGTCCTCCCTCTCTATCACAGCCAAATTTTCTGGTGAGGCGGCCGAAGATCAGGTGAAAGAACACGCACAACCAATGACTTTGGATCGGTTTTAGAGAAATATTTCTGACATGTTGCTGATAAACTATAGATTCTGGTATCTTCATAATAAAATTGGCTTTATAATTTGTAAAAGTGTATAAGGGGGATGGGCTTAATATTTTCTGTATCCGGTTAATATTATTATATGGAGTGACAATGTAAGTTTAAATTAAAAGAAAAAAATATTCTTAAAGGATATTACGGGTTAAAAAGAACAGTTTTATTTAATAAAAAAAGATGAGTTTCTCTCAGTTCCCAGTACTAATAGTATTGGTTAACAGGTCTTACCACGAGAAGGTGGAAACTCTTTCAAGACCCAAAAAGTAAGTGTGCTCGTAATGAATAACTACAACCCCCTGTGGCCAAGTTATATCATTCATCTGAAGTTAACCAATATAATACAATAGATGATACATATAAAATGTGTGCTCGACTGCCCCCACCCGACTGTCTTATTGGAATGCGACAGAAGGATTTTTTACCTAGACTCCAGAACCGCAACAGGAATCAACTGGAAGGACAAGAAGAAGCTTTAAGACAAGTATCACGTAGCGCAAGAATATGTTTACAAGTTCGAAGATGGCCGTTATGGCTGATTTCAAAAAGAGTAATCCCTAGCGTAGTAGACTCTTATCCCATCAGTACTTACAAAGCGGAAGGTAAATTACGTCTCCGGAAACGAGGAAATGTGAGTCCAAAGAGTTGCGACTAATTCTCTCCCCCATTTTACAACGATTCCAATCCACTTTTTTTTAAAAAGAAAAAAAAAAGTGTGTGCTAGCTGCGACGAATCTTTTTAAACTAGGGCAGGGCCAAGTCAAAACGAGTACCTCTTATTACCACCAAACAAGTAAATTCTTGTATAACAGAATTAATGACACCTGCCCGACACAAGGATAATACCAGAGATGAGGAAAAAGGAAAAGGAGAAAAAGGATTTTTTTTACGCCTTCTTTATATACGTAGGCGGCGTGTTAATTTTTTTATCAGTTGACTAATTTACTTGCATATTCCCATGACTACATCTCTTTTCTTTTAAAAACAAGGAATAGTTAGTATACAATATGTATACAAAGGGTCAATTTGATTCGTCAAATAGATGCGTTAGGTTTAATAAAAAAAAAGAGGAAAGAGAGGGCGGTTTTTTTTTGTTCATGCAAAGAGTTGTGTAACAAAAAAGTCTTTTTCTTGGATGAAAAGGTCAACTGATAAAACTATTTTTTTTAAACTTATTTACTATTGGTTGAAGGAATAATCCCTTTTGATGTCAGCAGCTGCCAAAAAGTCTATATCAGTTTTTAAAATCTCAGTAACCTACTGAAATCTAGCTTCTATCTTCGCTCTTTTGAGTGACACGTTGCATTTGGTAGTAACAAATATATAAAGATTAGATCTTGATATGTCTAGATCTTTGAACTGACTAGTAAGCCTCTCCATTATTTCATCCAAAACAATGCTTGTCTTTTCATCTAAGAGATTTATAAAATACTCTTTATGCTCAGAATTCATCTTTAAAGGCCTTCCAACAGGTCTGCCACTTCCTGGTTTTCTTAAGCACAAATCTTCACCCTTTTCTAGGCTTTCTACTCCTTTTTTGTACCATGTTTGAGCAGTGGTTGGGTATTTTCAACTCTCTAGCAGCATCGCGAATGGACACGCTCTTCTCGAACACCAGAGGATATCGGTACTTAACAACTTCCTTTCCATTTTCATCCGTTAACATCCCATCACTATTGTAATAATAAAAGTTAGACATTTGTTTGTATTCTAATGAAAAGCAAAACAAAGATGATTTTAACTTTTCAGGAATTTTATTTTATTTAGTGCACGGTTTTTTTTTTTTTTTTAGTTAGTGCACGAATAATTTCAAAACTTGACTGTTGACTAAGACCTGGCGCTCCCTGACGAGGTTATTCAAAACTATTAAAGTAATCATATATTTTAGTTTTTTTTTTGGGGTAAAAGGTTGCTTAGATATTTTAAACACAAAAAAAAAAAAAGAAGGATAGTAACGATACATATCAAATATGCTAAAAAAGTAAAAGCTTGCATTATTAAAATTCCTTGATATTAGAACACCAGTGAAATGCATTTACGTTTTTTTGTGGGTTAAAAAAACTGAGTTTATTTCTATTTTTTTTAAATATCAGCCCTCTTTTTTCTTCACCATATATATTTGTTTTTTTCCCCATCTTAAAACATGTCGACAGAAGAAGATCAAGCTAGAAAAGCTAAGCTTGCTGCAGCTAAAAAGAGGGTAAAGAAAAAAAAAGTTAAAGTTTGACGTGTAAAAAAAACTAAAGATTTTTTGTATTATGTAGCTTAAAAAGTTTCAAGGAAAACAAAAGACGGAAACAACAGATAGTATCGAGGGTGGTCCAGGACCTAGTACAATTGACGAAGAAGTAGCTTCACCATCTACCAAAGAAGCTGATGTCGAAACTACACACGCCGAAAATAATAACCATGACGTGTTATTAACAAACCAAATTAAACAACTTGAATTAGAAAAACAGGCATTGGTAAGAATAAACACAAAAACCTGTTAGAAACACAATATAAAAAGGGAACTCTATCTTAACTTTTATATATACATAGATTTCTTCACACGAACAAGACACAAAAGCAAAAG
The DNA here is from genome assembly GCA_025201345.1 of Thamnidium elegans. Classification (NCBI taxonomy): domain Eukaryota; kingdom Fungi; phylum Mucoromycota; class Mucoromycetes; order Mucorales; family Mucoraceae; genus Thamnidium; species Thamnidium elegans. The sequence continues at coordinate 485,244 of JAIXMG010000006.1, read as the reverse complement.
AGAGCCTTCAAGTTCAATTATCCGAATTAAAGCAACAGATTGAATCACAGTCAAACGATACCAAAGAACAATTTGAAGCAGAAAAGGATGGTTACCAATTAAAAGTATCTGAACTAGAGCAATTACTAGATGTCGAACGTCAAAAATCGAGTCACTTACAATCAGATATTGAACAAAGATTGGAAGTAGAGAATAAAAAAGTTTTGCAGACAGAAAAGGAGTTGAATGAGGCCCAGTTATTATTGCAGGAAGAACGCAATAAAAGAGAGGATTTACAAGCACAAGTTGAAAAAGTTGTAAAGGAAAAAAAAGAGCTGTTGGATGGTCTTGAATCAAAATGTTTAGATGTCGAGTCCAAGCTGACATCCGCAGAATCCTCGTTACAAGAAGAACGTGTTAAAGCTGAACAGTTACAAGCTCAAGTAGAACAACTCAGTAAGGAAAAGCAAGAAGCACTTGATCATCACCACTCGACATCTTCCGATATCGAAGCTCAATTAGCATCTACCACTTCTTTATTAGAGGCAGAACAAACCAAATCCAAGAATTTATCATTACAATTAGAGCAACTCGAAAAGCAAAAGCAAGAAGCGCTAGACAATCATCAATTAACTTCTTCAGATATCGAATCCAAACTCAACTCAACACAAGACTTGTTGGATAAGGAACGTTCTAAATCTGAATCCTTACAATCGCAATTGGAACAATTAAATAAAGATCACAAAAATGAGTTGACCCAACTTGAAAAGAAATATACATCGCAACAAGACAAATTAAATACTAAGCTCGAAAAATTGACAAAGGCTAAAGAAGCAGCAGTGTTAAAGTTGGAACATGAAATTTCAAGTGTTTCAGCACTGTTGGAAGAACACAAAGCATCATCACAAAGTTTAAAGCAACAAGTGGATTCTTTACAAGAGCAGGTGCAATCTGAACGTACAAGAGCCAATGATTTACAAGCACAAGTGAGCGAACTCGATAGATTAAATAAAGACATGAATCAACAAAAAGAAACCACAACACAACAATTGACCGATTTACAACAGAAATTCAAAAACGAACATGATCGAGCCGATGGATTACAAGCCAAGATAGATACGTTCAGTGCTAGCAAACTTGACTTGGAACAACAATACCAATCGACAAAGGAAGAATTACAAGTGCTTACTGTTAAATTATCAGACGCTGTAAAAGAGCAAGCCACTTATCGCTCTAGAGTAGACGAACTTGAAGCCGAGGCTTCAACACATACATCCGACGCTTTAAATTTGGAACAAGAGCTATCTAGTACGAAACAAGAGTTACAAAAACAAACTGAACAAGTCGACGAGTTAGTATCTCAAATAGAAGTCTTAAAGTCTGAAAAGGATACTGCTAAATCAGAGTGCACCGAGATCAACCAACAATTGCAATCAAAGATTGATGCGTTGGAGAAACTTGAGAGCAGCACCAAGGACCTTGAAGCTGAAATTTCTAGCTCTAAGCAACAGCTTGAGTCCGAGTGTGCCAAGAATGATGATTTGACATCTCAAATGGAATCTTTAAAGTCCAAGCAAAAAAAGACCAAAGAAAATCATGCAACTCGTATTAAAAGTTTACAAGATGAGTTGACAACTGCAAAGCAATCATTTGAATCCTCTCAAACACAACTTGAAGAGCTTCAAATCAAGCTGGATACAACCACAAAGGATCACGAAAAATTGGAACACGATTTATCTTTAGCTAAGGAATCCTACGAAACTGAGCGTACCAAGGCTCAAGACCTTGAGACTCAGTTGGCTCAAGCGACCTCAGCCAAGGAAAAGGAGACCAAAGACCATCAAAAGGCACTTATGAAAGCAAAGGCTGCTCTTGCCAAGATGAGAGTATCATTTGAAGAAGAGCAAACTAAAGTCAAGGAAACCGAAGAAAAGATGACTCAACTTGAACAACAATTAAGCGCTATCAGTATTGAAAAGGAAGAAACCCTCAAAAAGTTACAACAAGAACAAAACGCACTTGCTGAGAAAACAACAGAGTTTGAAAACTACAAGCAAGAACAACTCGCTGCCTGCACCGAACTTGAAACTCAACTGGGGTCCGAACAAGCAAAGGCACAAGCGTTACAAGAGAAATGCATCGGCCTAGAAACTTCGCACGATACTGTGTTGGCTGAATTTGAAGCAGAGAAGATAAAGTATATCCAAAGTTTGGAAAAAATAGACAAGTTGAGCAAGAAAGTAAGCACATACGAAAGCAGCTTGCAATCCGAGAAAGAAAAATCGACCGAGTTAAGTAATTCATTGCAAAGTACAAAGCAAGAGTTGAAGGAAGCTAAGCAAGCGTTGGATAATACCACGCAAGAATTGGACGAGACCAAGCGTTCACTTGAATCTCAAATTGATGAATTAAACAAGGAGCATGAGCAAGCAACTAGCAAATCTGTAGAACTTATTCGCCAAGAACACGAAAATCTCGTGTCATTACACGAACAAGAAATATCTACGTTGAACCAAACCTTAAAATCCGAGCAAGTTCAAGTAGAAGAGTTACAGACTAAACTTGCTGCGCTTGAGGCAGGAAAGACGCGTGAGATACAAGATTTAGAGGATTCCAAGGTCGCATTACAAGAAACTGTAACAGAGACTGAGCAACAACTTGAGTCTGAACGTTCAAACGCAACTGCTTTACAGGACCAAATCGAAAAGATGAATGAGACTAGAAAGAAGGAAACAGAGGCTCATGTCAAAAAGACCAAGACATTGAACCAAGAGATGAAGAATACTCAAAAGCAGTTGGAGGAAGCACGTAATCAAGCGGAGCAATCACAGACCAAGATCACGGAACTGGAAGTGTTGAGAGACCAACATGTAGACAAGTTAAAGGTATTGGAAAGTACTGAAACCAGCCAACGTCAACGTGTTGAACAATTAGAGTCAAACTTATCTGAGCTTAAGAAACAGTTGCAAGAGCAAGAACAATCTCATGGTACTGTTGTTACTACACTCCAAACATCTTCAAAGGACTTGGACCGTCTCAAGGTTCAGCTGAGCACCAAAGAAGAAGAGTTATCAAAGGTATTAGAGCAAAAGCAAGAATTAGAAAACACGCTTCAAAAAGATACTGAGGAATTGAAATCGATTAAAAAGTCCTTGAAAGAAAAGACATCAAGTATCGACGAATTATCTGAAAAGTTACATCAAACAGAACAATCCAAGGAAGACGCCTTTATTCAACTGAAATCAGTGACTGAAGAATTAGAAACAGTAAAGTCCCATTTATTACAACGCGACGAAGAAATCGCAACTAGTTCAGGTCATTTAGATCAGTTCAAAGACCAGCAAGAACGTCATTCTGAAGAGCTCAACTCGCTCAAGGTTCAATTGGAAGAAAGATTGAAGCACGAGCAAGAAGAAGTCAATACACTTCGTCAGCAATTGGAAGTGACACACGAGCAGTTAAAAAAACAAAGTTTGATTTCTGAAAAACTGGATCAACAAGTCCAAACAAATGAAACCTTGCAATCTAAACTTGATCAATTGCAAGAGCAATCAGAGGTATACAAGAAGCAAATCGAACAAGAGTCTAGCGAGAAAGAAAAGTTGGAAGCTAGTGTTTTAGATATGCAGCAGAAACTAAACGAATTTGAGAGCGTCAAGAGCAAGTTAGCGCAGACACAGCAAGAACTAGATCAAAGTATAAACGAACACCAGCGTCAAGTCTTGCTAGTTGCAGATGCCAAAAAAGAGCACTCTGATTTATTGCAAACGCATACCAAGCAAGTATCTGACCTAGACGATAAATTCAAAACCCTTCAACTCAAATCCACCGAAAAAGTCGAAAAGCTTTTAGACCGTATTAAACAACTCGAATCATCTCAATCCACTGAACTTTCCAACGTTTCTCCTACTGACCAAGACTCCAAACTGGATCAATTACAAACCGAGTTAGCCACTAAAGAAAAGGAGACCAAAAAACTTCGCGGTCAATTAAAACTAGCTAAAAACCAAAGTAATATTCAGCTCAAGGATGCAGAGTCTAATTTGAAGGCCAAGGAAGCAGAACTGGAAGAGTACCGTAAAAAAGTGACTGCATTAGAGCCTGCTGCTACTGCCAAAACCGCCAATCAACGAAGGACCGAAAACCAGCTGAACGAGGTCAACCGACAGTTGCAAACACGTGATAAGAAAATTGAGCATCTGCAGCAGCAGATCAAGGGACTTACAGCCATGGAAACCGAGTTTGACCGATTACGGACTGAGTTAGAGGAAAGAGAGAAACTAGTGTCAGAGCTAGAAGCAGGTTTGGAAAAAACGAAAAGGGAAGCGCTGGAAGACGCTTCTGATAAAGTCAATGACCCATCACAAAGCGAATCCAAAATCAAGCAGTTACGTGAGAGGATACGAGAACTAGAAGCTCAAGTTGCTGAAACACCTGAAACGAGCGAACTTAAAAACCGATTGGAAAGACAGTTTACTGCTTTCAACCAGCTTCGTAGTGATATATCTACTCAACGTTCCAGACAATTGGACTCGGAATCCAAATTGGAAAAGGATAAGGCAACACTGGAACGCGAACGAAAAGACTTGGAAACGACTGTACAGCGTTTAAAAAGTGAATATCAGGAACATTTAGAAAAGATGTGGAAACAATATGAAGACATGAGAGAGCACCATGAAGATGATCTTTCGCTTGGAAGGCTGGCACTTGATGCTGCTCAGGTCAAATTAATGATGAATGGTTATAGTCCCGTTAGTGAAAATGGATTTGAGTGGGTGAATTCGGATAACGAAGAAGAGGAAGAAGAAGGTGCCCAAGTTGTCAAGAAACATATTCCAGCAGTAGGAAAGTTACCACCTTTAGAAAAACCTGCGTTTGCTGAATTTTTGGAGACTCCAAGATGTAGTTCTTGTCAGAGTGAAGTTTTTGATATCTAAGTAAGAATACACACCTACTTATAATAGATGTGTGACAAAAACAAATGTCCTTAAATATAAATATAATATAAAAATAAAAATAAAAATAAAAGCAAAAAAAAAAAAGGACAATAACAATAAGACTTTTTCTCTCTCTCTCTCTCTCTTAATTTATTACTATAAAAAAAAAAGCCATGTCTTACTCAAATCATCCTTCAATCCGTTTCCCTCCAGGTACAATCACCTCTAAATTAAGCAGTAAAATGTTGAAACAACCTCCTTGCTCCAAGGACTGGATGCACCAGACGTATATGCAAATGATTCAAGATGTCTCGTACGTTACGAGTCACTATTACGAATCACCAGAGAACGGTACAAGTCTGCTGGGCTCAGAAGCAAACAAAGTGATCTCCAACTCAAAACCGTCAAGATTGTTATCTGAAACAGATTATCACAGTGCTATTGTTGAATCTACAACAAGAATGAACCGATCTATCAAAAACTGCAGTCCGCTTTCTCAGTTTGAGTTCCATAACGATAGCGATGAAGATCACAGTAGCGAAAGATACAGTAGTGACGATGAAGAGCCTATGAACGACGATGATGATGAGGTAGATCTTTGTTATACAGCAACTACGTCCTCTACAGACTGTAACCGAAAGAATAATATTTATAGGCTCTATAGAGAGCAACAAAGTCTGCAAAAGCCGTTTGATGAAGAATTAGAGACTACTATTCCTATTGTTCAACGTAGCAATAGTTGTCGAATAGCAGAGTATAATGCCCCTTACCTATCAAATACAAGTACCAGTGGTGATTCAATCTCATCTTGTGTTACTCAAGATACAAAAGCGAAAAAAAATAAACAACAACCAAACAAGAAATTTACAAAATTCAAGAGAATGATGACTAAAATGAGAATGGCAGCTGAAAATCCATTTTGGGCCATAGATAATCGATTTTAGCTGTATTTGGATAAATAACAATAATAATAAAACAGTTTTTTTCTTTTCTTTTCAAGGAAAAAAAAATGAGTATTTATGCAGTAAAAACCGGGGAGGGAGAGAGTGCAAAAGGGAGGGGGGATATAATAAGCATATATATAATGTGACGATATATAAGTGTGTAAAAAAGGGGGGAGTATACAGGGGAGGAGTAGAGAGAGATAAAGAGATAAAGAAGGAATAAAGTGTAAATAATATAATAAGTAATAAGTAAGTGTGTATAATAATAATGAATGTTTTTGTTTGATATATGTGTAAAAAAAGGGAGTATTTTGTTTTGTTTTTGTTTTGTTCTTAGTTAAAGTAGTAATAATCAATATGTCAATAATAAAGCGTCAGGACCCTGCCAAGCGCTGATAAGTAAAGCAGTGGTAAGTACCATGGTGAATCTGCACCATCTCCAAATAAGATTAAATAGTTTTCGAACATGATTACGAAGACGTCCCACAAAGGAATTGGGTTCATGGATAAATCTTTGAATTTGCATTTGCTCAGGTTTCAACGGACAGGGATAAAGGTCAGATGACGGGTATTGGTCGTGAAAGATACCAAAATCATAATCTTCATCTGGTATGTTATTATAAATGGCTAGGCATTTTTCTTCATGATGTTGTGTTTCTATTTCGTTGATAAAGTTGAGTGCGTCCTCTAAAAGATGCTGATCAATACCGGTGGCCTTTGATAAGACACTCTCAAGTCCAATAGAAGGTGCATTACAAAATACAGCCAAGGATTTCTCAGTAAAATCGGTAAGATCACGCAAAAAAGGTTGTTGAAACATGTGTTGTTGTGTTAAAAATGAGGTAGATAAAGTATTATGTGATTTATTCGATGAAGAGGATTCGGCATTAGTCACTACCGAATTAGTCTTGTTTGATTTGAGCCACTCCATCTCCAGTTCACCTAAAAGTGTATTCTTTCTAAACTGATTTTGGGTTACATTTTCATTATCTCCATAACAACTTGGAGCCGGTGTAGAGCGAGTAGAATGAATACTAACACCTCTTTCTTTAAGCTTAGAAAGGATAGTACGATGTTCTTCTAGACTTGAATTCAATTCATCAATATGATTAAACTGACGCTCATAAGCTTCTTGAAGTTCATCAAAATCGCCTTGCGTGAACTCAAACTTTTCAAATTGTTTCTTGAGTTCGCCAAGATCTTTCAAGGTTGTAGCAAGCTTTGTTTCTAATTCAATTTTGGACTGATTTACTAAATCTTTTTCTTGTTGTACTTTATCTATTTCAGTGTATAATTCATCTACCAAGTCTTCATCTTCATGCTGACTTGTTGTCTTTTGAGCAAGCTCGACTTTCTTTTGTCGTTGATTCATATCCTGTAATTCTTGTATTTTGGCGGATGCAATCTCCAAGTTCCCTTTTAGTAAATTGATTTCGGTTTCAAGTTGACGAGTCTTTTTGTTGTTTGTTAAGGCGATCCTGTCTTGCTCGGTCATGGCGATCTCGAGTTTTCCGGTTAATTCGGTATTTTTGCGTTCAAGTACTTCGATCATGGCTTCACGAGTACCTCTAGAAGGCACAAATCGCATCGTACTTTCTTCGTCACTTGAGTCGATACCCGAGTCCTCTTCGTCTTGAATAGGAACAGTGGATGACGAAGGTGTGATGGGCGGTGTGGATGAGTGAAGTAGTGCGTCATAACTAGTCTTTAATCGAAGATTATGTTCCAATAATGATTTGCCTAATTCAGCTGCTAGCACCAAGTCTATTATTTATTGATTAGTGTTGATTTTCACATGAATAAAAAAAAAAAAAATTATATTTCACACATGCAAAATCATCTAATTTTGTTCCCGCACTTTTAATTTATTTAAAAAAAAACTCACCTTTTTCCTTGTCTTTTAAGGCACTGTAAGCATTTTTTAACATTGGAATGAGCTCATTCGAAGTCTTTTCTGCCATCCAAGAAACAGAAGACAAGAAGGAAGCGGTTGACAGTGTGGGCGAAGGTGGGCCCGAAGGTATTTGAAGGGAGGATATATTGTTCAAATCTAAGCGCTTAGGTGGTTGAGATAATTGAGATACCATTTTTTTAAAAAAGAATGTTTTAACAATAAGAAAAAAAAAACGCAAAAATGAAAAAATAATGTAATTTTTTATATAATTTTTTTTTTCTAAACGGACCCGGGGAACAACTGATTTATGTTTAGGTTACCGTGACGAATATCGTTTATAACTCCGTTTTTGATCAGGTACGAGAAAGACTTCATGGAGGAGAGGATATTTATTGAGCATGGAAAAAAAAAAGGAGGAAAAAGGGAGATGTGTAGTAGCTCTTAAATTTTTTGCAGGCGCGTTTATTTTCAATTATCACCCCATTACTATCCAAGCTATAAATTCCCAAGAAATGCTTAAAAGTTCCTTATAACATTTTTCAAAAAAAAAAAAAAAAAAGTGGTGAATTTAGCCATTTCTCGCAATTGTTTATAAAATACAATGTATTCAAGCTAATATTCAAAATGTCAGATAGTATTAGAATACTATACTATACTTTTTTTTTTGTTAGGAATGTTCTTTAGCTTTAGACCACTCTTCACATACAAAGATAATCCAGCCCAGCCTCAATCTCTCTCTAAAAAAAAAAGTGCAGTTTTTTTTTCTTCTTCTGCAAGTTCTCCCCCGAACCATTTTCTATATCCAATAGTAAAATGCAAGACATTGCAGTAATTAAGAAATCTAAACAAGAGAGATAGAGGGGCATATCTCCTACCTGTAGTCCGAGATTCACTTATACATGCATTAAATAGTCATATTTGAACATAGTAACGCGATCACACTTTAGCTCCGTTGCAAAACTTTTGAGACACAACATTTTTTAATTATTCGCTAATTGGTACAATCAAAATCTGTTGAATTGTTACAAGCATTTTAATTTACCAAAAGTAGAATTTCTCTTTTTTTTTTTAAAGAAGTAAATATTGATATTCTCACCTTTGATTACACGGCAGTTTATTATTTTGACGTATTTCATTCTTTACACACGCATTTATATTCTAATCATTTGGGCTTGTAGATATTTTTGCTCTGCGAAAAGAATTAACAAGTGTTATCAAAGCTTGTGGGAAATTCCCCAATATCTGGGCCCACGGAATCCGGATGTAAATCCCAAAAAAAAAAAAAAAAAAAAAAGTGTTACGAGAATTGTCATGCTTCAAGTTTTTATTTTTTTTTATTTTACAATGCTATGTCTTGTTATATATATATTATATATATGAAGTATACCATTTATAAGCCAAGAAAATTAAGGAACATCGATTTGTGTACCGAAACCAATACACGATAAAAGAAATCTCTTTCCCAAAAAACAAATAGTATACCTATCCAGTACAATGATACTTTTATATTTCAAATAATTCTAGTATCTTCTATGAGTCAGAATGATGATTCCAAACGACTAAAAACATATAAAAAGAGGGGAACCCACAACTAAAAAAATAAAAATACATTACATACACTTTTGCCCCCATGACCTATATTCTTGTTGAACAAGTCCCACCGGCTCAAGTCTACTGTGATATCCGCGTAAAAGTTGGTCTTACACCAAGAAGCCTTGCCTCCGCCGAAAAGGGTTTAGGTAATTCTATCTACGGTGTATCTATTGTAGACACGACAGACCAAAGTATAGTGGGCATGGGAAGAATTATTGGCGACGAAGGCTGTTTTCTTACGCTAGTTGATGTGGCGGTTTTACCTCTGCATCAAAAGAAAGGTCTCAGTCATCTTATTATGAAAGCTCTGGTCACCTTTGTCGATACCAAAGGATCAAAGGATGCAGATGTTATTTTAATTGCCGTGGGTGAGGCTAGCGTTATTTACGAAAAATACGGATTTTATTCGACTGTTGTTGATGGTAGTTTTTCTATGCGTTATAACCGTAAATTTAAATCAGTAGAACAATAAACCTTTTTTCTTTCTAAAGCCAATCGATTAATTGTACCTGCATGTGTACCCCTTTTTTTTTTAAAAAAAAAAGGTGAAATAATTCGTGTTCCGCTGGAAAAAAGGGGGGGGGGGCGGCAGAAAGAGAGTTATCTAGTTACAAACAGGGCGCGACATAGTAATCTTTCCTTTTTGATTGAGTAATAAAGATGGTATGTGTATACACTATACCGTTAGCGGATGGAACCATGGATTATTTAGATTTAGATGGATGTAGATATTTTAAAACGGATGGATGATTGAAAAAAAAATCCCCATTTTTTTTTTTTTTTTGAAAGCTTCATATCGACAATCTAAAAAATTCCAATGACCATGTCGAAAAACAATATTTTTAATTCTTTGTTACAATTTAGCCTTTCGTCAAACAACAAAAGAACAAGGCCTACTTCAAGAGATACCAAGTCAAGTATCGTAGAAGAAGAGGTAAAAAAAAAACAGGGGAAATCAGACTAGAATTAGTATATTAATTTTTTATTAGAGGGTAAGACCGATTACTATGCTCGTAAGAGACTTGTCGTTCAAGCCAAGAACAAGTACAACTCTCCCAAGTACAGACTTGTTGTCCGTTTCACCAACAAGGATGTTATCTGTCAAATTATCTACGCTAAGCTCCAAGGTGATTTCGTTCTCTCTGCCGCCTATGCTCATGAACTTCCCCGTTACGGTGTTAAGGGTGGTTTGACCAACTGGGCCTCTGCCTATGCTACCGGTCTCCTCCTCTCTCGTCGTACTCTTGCCAAGCTCGGTCTTGCTGACAAGTACGAAGGTTTCGCTGAGCCCGATGGTACCGTTCAATTGATCGAAGCTGCTGAGGATGCTCCCCGTCCTTTCAAGGCTTTCCTCGATGTCGGCCTTGCCCGTACTTCTACTGGTGCCCGTGTCTTTGGTGCCATGAAGGGTGCCTCCGACGGTGGTATCTTTGTTCCCCACAACGGTAACCGTTTCCCCGGTTTCGATTTGGAGACCAAGACCAACGATGATGAGCTTCTCCGTAACTACATCTACGGTGTTCACGTTGCTGAATATATGGAATACCTCGAAGAAGAAGATGAGGAACGTTATAAGAAGCAATTCGCTACCTTCATCAAGAACGGTATCACCTCTGACAAGGTTGAGGATATGTACACTGAAGCTCACGAAGCTATCCGTGCTGATCCCTCCGCCAAGCTCGCCGAGAAGAAGGGTAAGCCCGCTAAGCCTTACCGTCGTCTCATCGCTCTTAACAAGAAGCAAAGACTTGCTAAGATTAACGATGCCAAGGCCATTTTCGAAGCTTCTAGAGCTTAATTTTTTTTTTCATCTGAATAAATTATTATACATTCATCTCAATATATCAAATAAAAAGGGGTTTCGTTTCTTTTTTTAAAAAAATATGTGTGTGTGTGTGTGTGTGTGTGTGTATTGGAATCCCTGTCAGGGAACATGTATTAATCAGGACAAAGTGTTTAGCATGAATAATACGTTATAAGCTTTTTTTTTATGTTTCATGCAGATTTTATAGTATCTGAAGTCTAAATAGTAAGTGCATGCAAAAGGAGTATGCGTTTTTACGTACACAGGCTCAAAATAAGAGGAACCGAGTTTGTAAACGTTTTACGTATTAAAAACTGTCTATTGGGATTTAATCTCTTGTACTGCATTGTTATCATGTTATTGTTTATTATTATTATTAACGAACCAGACTATGCATTGTAAACAAACGAAACGCGGCATAAGCGTATTATTTGATATATCAAGTTTGTGACAAAAAAAAAAAAAAAAAAAAAAATGCCTCCGCCTTATTTTTTTTTTTACGTTGTAACATGTTACGATATTATTAACTGCATGTTTTGTGTACCACAAGTTTTTAAAAAAGATTCTAACCGCTGTTGTATTTCTCAAAAACAATAATGACCTTATCTTTTTGTACCGGAAATAGTTTTAAAAAAGAAAATCGATGGAATTGCAGTTAGAGAGAGAGAGAGCATTGGGAACAGTAGCAAAAAAAAAGGGGGGGGGATATACGCTAAAGTTACTTTTATATACATATTAAGCGTTTTCGCAAAGTAACGCACCGAAAGACCTTTTTGATAAAAAAAAACCTTAAAAAATCAGGACAACAGTGAAACATTTGTTAGCACGTTAGGAACCATGAATTTCGGTATTTCTCCCTCATTCATCCCCGCCTTTTAATTTTCAAAGATTAAAAAACCAGAAGAGGTCAAGGTGCACTTTTTTGAAAGCCAATTGCGTTTTATAACCTCTGTAAAGTACACTGGTAAAAGAGGTATACTACTTACTAAAAGGATAATCTGATCTGTTACAACACATGTAACAAGATAAACATACCCACAAAAAGAATAAAGCGTTATGAAACGCTAAAAAAAAAAAAAAAAAAAGGTTTTTTTATTGTTATTATTTTTGAGTCAATGCTTGATCTATCAAAACGAAAATGACTTTGAGTGATGACATACCATCGTTTCGGATATTCGGATAATGAACAAAAAGCAACAATCCACAGCCCATTATAATTGTTCCTGTAAATTATTTTTAGTGTACATGTTTAATCTAAATGTAATGGAACATTCTATGCGTTAGTTTTGTGTTCACTTTTTATATTTTAGGGTAATATTTACGCCCACTATACTCCCTTTTCCTATCTCTTTTTAATATGACTATATTGAATAATTATACAAAAATGATTTTTAATAGAATTGAGTTAGTTGTAGTACAAGCCACAGAAAATAGTTGAGTGTCAGTAAGTTCAGGGGTTGAAAAAAGTAAACCTTTGTAGTACATCAAAACTTATAAAGATTATGAAACGGAAGTGGCGAAATTTATCTAGCATATTTTTTATTTTTTTTATAGTATCGATTATTATGGGGGGGGGGGGCACTCATCTATTTTGGTTATGTTAATTTGTAAATAATAAAGAACGTCAGAAAAAAAAAAAAAAAAAAAAAAAAAGAAGAAATAGTACCCTAATATATGATTATAAATAACAAGGTTTTTTCTTGTAATTGTATAGATTAAAAAAAACCTTCTCCCTTCTTCTCTTTTTCTTTCTTAATTTTTTTTATTTTTTACTTTCGTATATATACTGTAGCACATATACACAGCGAAGCTTTTATATACAGCTTTAAAAAAAAATATGCCTCCACAAATGCCAGATAGCCATGATTCAAGGTCACCATTACTTCATCAAGACAATTTTGATATAACAACTGAACAACTCGTACGACTGATTGAAAAGCCCGGCTTATTGTCTCGATTAGGAGGCACTGCAGGCGTATGTCAATTACTCAAGGTCAATGCAGCTACAGGCCTTTTACCTGATGAATCATTCGACGTATCCTATGGAGTTGTTTCACAAAAGGAACAATATGCTCCTCACCTTTTTGTAGATCGGAAATCTATGTTTGGTAAAAACGAGGTTCCAGAAGCTCCTGCAAAAACTTTTTTGCAATTGCTTTGGGTTGCTTATAATGATCAAACACTTAGTAGGTTTTTAAAAAATGAATCTGTAAGATGGAATTGATATTAATTTTTGTTGGAATTGTGTGTAGTCATGTTGACGGTTGCAGCTGTCATTTCTTTGGTGGTTGGCATTTGGGAAGATGAGTCTGCTAATAGACCTATTGATGAACCAAAAGTTGGTTGGTATGTTACGAATTTTTATCAAAACTATAAGTCATCTTAATTTTAATTTTTTTTTATAGGGTGGATGGCGTTGCAATCCTTGTAGCAGTTGCCGTAGTAGTTATTACAAGTAATTTTTAAAAACGAGTCTATTCTTCTTTTTGACAGTACACTGATTTTTTTTATGTAGATGCTATAAACGATTTCGAAAAAGAAAAACAATTTCAAAAATTAAACGCGAAAAAAGAAGATAGACCAGTCAAAGTAATTCTTTTTTTTATATATATATACTTTTTTTCTTGTTTCTAACTTGTAATAGGTCTTACGTGGAGGTTTGTCTCAACAAATTCATATTCAAGATATCGTTGTAGGTGACATTATGTTTATTGAACCAGGAGAAGTCTTGAATGTAGATTGTTTGTTTATTGAAGGGTAAAATTTTGTTTGTTTTTATTTATTTATTTTTGTCGAACACAAAAACCTTATTTTTTATTTTTTACCTTTTTTAGCCATAATTTACGGTGTGATGAATCTGCGGCCACAGGAGAATCAAAAAGCGCTAAAAAGGATATTGACTCTAAGGGTGATTGTATTATTATAAGTGGATCAAAGATTACTCAGGGTGTAGCAAAGGTAAACCGCCCCAATATATATGTGTGTATGTATCTTGGAAACTAAAAAAACATTGTGAATGTGTCAGGTGGTTGTAGTTGCAGTTGGTGTCAACTCACATTACGGAAGAGCAACCACCGTAAGTATATTAAAAAAAAACATTGTTTGCATGTACTAAAGTTATTTGATACAGTTAATGCGTAATTCAAAAGAAGAAATTACACCATTACAATTTAAATTGAATGTATTAGCAGATCAGATTGCAAAATTCGGCTTTATTGCCGCAGGATTAATGCTCGTGTAGGTTTTTACAAGAAAACAAAATTGTGATTTTTTTTTTTTTTTTTACTAAAGTGAATTTTTTTTTTTTTTGTAGAGTTTTATTGTTAAAGATGGTTATTAAAAGTTACGTAAATCAACAATGGTTACCAACTAATGAACTGTATACACAATTGATTGCTATGGTTATTCAAGCCATTACAATTATTGTAGTTGCTGTAAGTAGACATGCCATTTTTTTTGTCAGAAAAAAGAAAACCTTGGTTACTAAAAGGGGGGTATTTTATTTTATAGGTACCGGAAGGTCTTCCTATGGCTGTAACGCTTGCACTTGCTTTTGCTACAACTGAAATGTTAAAAGATAATAATTTAGTTAGACATCTTTCTGCATGGTAAGTCCTCCCTCCTAAAAAAAAACAAAAAATATGCTAATATACCCCTTTTAAAATTAGTGAAACAATGGGTAATGCTACTACTGTTTGTTCAGACAAGACAGGTACACTTACCGAGAACAAAATGACTGTTGTAAGCGCCAGTATCGCTGATAAAAAGATAACCCTCAACAACAACCTCAAGAACAACTATGCACAAGTCAACTCCACCGCTCTCAATTTAGCCATTGAAAACATGTCTGTGAACTCTACTGCATTTAAAGGTAAAGATGCAGATGGCCAAGTGAAACTTATTGGATCTACTACAGAATGTGCATTGCTTGGATTTGTCGAGAAGCTGGGTCATTCCTATCAAGAAAAGCGAACCTCTTCTCGTTGTGTTAATGTGTATCCTTTTAACTCTACAGTCAAAAGTATGACGACAGTGATTGAATTGAATGAAAGTAACGTTGTATCTGAAGATGCTTCTCAGTATCGTGTGTATTCTAAAGGTGCGCCTGAAAATATTTTACAGTCTTGTACGTACTATTTAGATGCTAGTGGACGCGTTAAGCCTTTAAATGGGTACGCTCGCGTTAATCAAGAGATGTTGATCAGTTCTTATGCGGGTCGATCATTAAGAACGCTTGCTTTGGCGTACCGCGATGTCGATGCAATTGCCTTTCAAGGTAAAAAGCATTATTTGTTATTTTGTAATATAAATATAAATATTTACTTTTTTTCTGTAGAATTTCATGCTGAAGATCCGCCAGTAGCAGACCTTGTTCTTATCGGAATTATTGGTATTCAAGATCGACTTCGTGAAGGCGTAATTGAATCCATTCAAGAATTTAGACGTGCTGGTGTTGTTGTTCGCATGGTAATATATATACTTTTTTTTTTTTTAAAAAAAAAAAGATATTCATTTTATAAAAAACATTTTAGATCACTGGTGATAATCTTGAAACAGCAAAAGCTATTGCTAAAGAATGTGGTATCTTAACTTCTGGTGGTGTTGCAATGACCGGTCCTGAATTTCGAGCACTTAGTCCCGGCGAGCAGTATAACACAGTTCCTCGTCTTCAAGTATTAGCACGCTCTTCGCCTATTGATAAGACCCTTGTTGTTTCTTTACTTCAAGAACGTAACGAGGTAGTTGCCATGACCGGTGACGGAACCAACGACGGGCCTGCGCTTAAACTTGCCAATGTAGGTTTTGCTATGGGTATCGCAGGCACCGAAGTAGCCAAAGAAGCCTCAGACATTATTTTGATGGACGATAATTTCAATTCTATCCTCCAAGCGCTGAAATGGGGTAGAGCTGTTAACGACGGTGTTAAAAAGTTTTTAACTTTCCAGTTGACTGTTAATATTGCTGCTGTGGTGCTATCATTTGTCAGTGCTATTTTATCAGATACGTCCGAAAGTATCTTGAGCGCTGTTCAATTACTTTGGGTCAATATGATTATGGATACCTTTGCCGCTCTGGCTCTGGCGACCGAACCCTTAACGGACGAACTCGTCAACAGAAAACCACTTCGCAAGGACGCTAGTTTAATTAACTGGCAAATGAGTCGTATGATTGTCGGTCAAGCTTTTTTTCAAATCGCCATTAATTTGTTACTGATGTATCACGGAGCAGCATTATTTGGACTCTCTAGCTCGAGTGAAGATGCCAAGACGTTACGTACAATTGTATTTAACGTGTTTGTGTTTTTACAAGTATTTAATGAATTGAATTGTCGTCGTATTGATAACCGTCTTAATATCTTGCGCGGTATTACACACGATCGTTTATTTTTGGTTATTCAAGCTTTTGTCGTTGCTGGTCAAGTCTTGATTATTCAATATGGTGGTTTGGCGTTTAAGACTGTGCCTTTAACGTTAGAGCAGTGGGTTTATACTGTTTCGATCGGATTGCTTTCGATCCCTACTGGCGCTCTGATACGTCTTTTACCAAACCATGTGCCTGGTATCTGGAGTGAAAATACAGACGATGAGTTTAATCATGCAGTCAGTTACTCTCGCTTACGTTGGGAATCAGTCGTTTCTCGTATCATGAAGGATATCAATCATAAAAGAACTGAAGGCTTGAATTATTTAAAAGATCCTAACCGAACACAACCTATTACAGATGTGTCGGGCCAATATAGAACTAAAGGTCCAAGAGGTAAACCTGATGCAAGACACGCAAAAGCTTAAATATATATATATTAGAAAAGAAAAAAAAAGGGGGGTTTATTGATCTATTAATTAAAATAATAAAAAAAAGAGAGCTATTTTGCTACAATTTATTTTTGTTCTTCCTCCTCTTCTTCCTCATATTCATCATCTAAATCTTCTTCGGAGGGAACAGCGTAAACACGAAGAATAGGTCTGTTAGGATCCTTCATCATGATATAAGTACCTTCAGGTAATTGCAAGCACATATCGACAACAGCCTTAACAATACCCCAACCGTTGTTTAAGGATAAATTCATTTGAGAAGCAAAATCGCGAGGCTTATAAGCTTGAGTACCCAAGATAACATGACGAGAGTTATCCTTAGGGTTGTGACGAGCAACATAGCCCAACTTGAGTTGAGCAGCATCAGCCAAAAGAGCTTGAACGGCCCAACGAGCCAACTTGGCAGCATTGTTTCTCATCTCAGTGGCGACAACAGCACCACGTTGAGAATCCAAACTCTTCTTCCAGGGAAGGGCACCACCAGCGCCTTGAGCAGTAGGATCAAATTCGTTCAATGCACGAACAGTGACATAGTTGGTGGTCTCACCAACTTTGACAGCGGCATCAACCTCAGTACGAACAATCAATTGAATCTTATCCTCCTCGTTCTCAGTACCAGGGTTAGATAAATCGAATTCTCTGTAACGGTAACCACAAGAAGCTAACTCACCCTCAGTATCAGATGTAGCGAAAGGATTAGGGTTTTCAAACTTGTGAGCGGTCTTATCAAGTACTTGACGAGAGAAGTTTTGGTTGATATAAGTAGCTTCGTTACAAAGAGCAGACCAAGAGTTGATAGTATCCTTCTCGGATTCAGCAGGAGGGTCGTAAGAGTTTTCATTTACAGTAACGAAATCAAAGACACCTCCGGGACGCTTATCCAAAATAACCTTACCATCAGCAGTCTTCTTGACAACGATATCCCAAGGATAGACGGTACGAGTAGCACACATCAAAAGAGAAAGAACGGAATCAGTAGCAAAGACAGTAGCCTTGTTTTCTTCAATGTACTTTTGAATGATGGGATCTTCAGATGTGGTAGTATCGTATTTAACACGGTCAATATGTGTAAGCATCTTTTCGTTCTTTGTGTTGACACGGTCATATGCCTTGTTGTAGACGTTGATAGAACCATAGGTACCGATATCAACAGCTTGAGGAATACCAAAGCTCAATTTACTTAAACGACTGAACTCAATTTCATCCAAAACCTTCCAATCGGCGCCAATGTTGATAGAGGCGTTACGAACACGTTGAGGCTTATCGTAATCCTTGTAACCATATCTACGTCTGTTGTTTTGTTGTTGGTAACGACCACCGTTGTTGTTGGGACGTTGGTTGACGGTACGGTATCCACCGCTGTTTTGCTTGTTGTTGTTGTTTTGGACACGGTTGTTACGGACATTACCGCCACCGACTGCCTTAAGTGCTTGCTTCTTGGTACCGGCAGATCTGTTGTCGACAACAGAGAAAGATGATTCATCTTCGTTATGGGTGTAAGCAAATGCAGAGGCAAACGAAGCACCATAAGCTTGATGTTGATCTACGTATAAAAAAAAATTTTTTTTTTAAATAAATGTAATATGTTTTTTTTTTTCTTCTAAATGATAAATTTTTACCTCTGTTGAAACGGTTGAAACCAGTTCTACCTTGACGGTTACCAGCAGCTTGGTTGTTATCTTGTTTTTGTCCTTCAGGGTTAGTCCAATCGGCAACACGGCCTAACTTGTCTGACTTGCTGTAAGGAGCATAAGGAATGTCACGGAATTGTTGAGGAATAACATCACTAGCAGGTCCCCAGCCACCTTGGCTGTCATAAATGGGAGGGAGGAAGAATTGAGGTTTAGTAGAATCAGTCATTATTAATGGTTCTATATATTTAATTCAATTAGTCATTGCTACATGCATATTATATATAGTTTTTTTTTCTTTGAGTTCTACCTTTTTTAAATTAAGAAAGGATTGATCAAAAAAAAGAAAAAAAAAGTTTTGCTTCGAGAAAAAAAAAATTTATTTTATGTGACGTAGAGAGAGAGCTTATAAAAACAAGAAAGATGGTTGAAACGGCGCATAATCTCCATCTCTTTTTTGAACATGAATGAAATACCATTAACACAAGGTTTTAATACGATTCTTGGACCTGCTGTATTAGAAATAGATCAAGCTATAATACAAGTTCAAAAAAGTCAAGACGATTTAGGCAAAGAGATTGAACGTCTAGTTGCTGGTAAACCTTCCTTTTTTTTTGTACCTTTTTTTTTTTTTTACTTATTTTTTTGTAGAGCTTGAATTGTTTACAGACATTGCTGAACCACCAACCCTTTTACCTTGTTTAGAAAAGTTAGTGGACGCTAAAAAACGGTTATCAGTAACAAATAAACTTTTAGCTCAAACGAACGAACGAGTGAAAATAATTCAAAATGAAATCACAGATATTAAAAAGGATTAAACTATATATTTTTCTTTAATTTTTTTAATGCAGCAGTTTTTATTGAGTGCTAAGAAATTGATCATGCTTTTAACGTCAAGTAGTTGAGAGTGATGATGCAAAATAAAGTATCACAGTACGGATGTAGATATTAGGAGGATTCAATTTAATCAACTCTCAGTACATTCCAAGAAACTATATATTTCATCGTTTTTAACTTCAGATATCGATGAAGGAATATCTATATTTTTACCTTTTCAACGACGGTCCAAGTATCATCTAACAGTCTTATTTTATAAACATCTGCTTCAAGGCCTTCGCATGATACAAAAGGAATAGATAAACGTTTTGCGCCTTGTAAATTTAACTGGCTACTCTTGATGTGATGCTTCAAGTGAAACCAACTAGACATCACGGCTCTTTTTTTTTATCTCAGTGGGGTTACTTATCGTTGTAATACCAGCGGTAGCATCCTTGTGTTTTTGGTCTGTTTCTTTCTCTGACAATCAACGCTAGTAGTTTGTTGATTAGGCTAGACTCAAGGACTAGCGAAGAAATACCAATAACGCAAAAAACAATTTATAGCTGTTAAATTACCCTGTATTCATTTTTTTTTTTTTTTTTTTTTTTTTTTTTTTTGCATATTCAACGCCCATTCTTGATAATTTGGGTCTCTCTTCATATTACTTGCTTTATCTATGTTGAATAAATAATCTTCCTCTGCCACGTTCTTCATGCTAGAAGTATATTCTCCCTGTCTAAAAAACTCTGGTAGACCATTATTTACTTTATAGTTTTCTTGCAGCCAAGAATCAGCATTCTGATGTGATCAAGCATAGACAAATATATATTCTCATATATATTTACACGTAAATGATTATCTCACGCTTTTTTATCCCTTTATCAACAAAATCTCTATTTATTCACCAAAGGGGTGATCTGTTAAAGTTGCTCATTTTCATCACGATGGATACAGGTATAAAAATGTGATTAATTCTTGGTACGCCACCATTTACACCACCTAGTGCCAATTTAGGGAAGTTCCTGCATCGATACCACCATATCATAAGGAAGCCCCTTTTGAAATATTTAGACATTTAATTATATAAAAGGTACTTGCTTGTATATGAATTCATTATTAAAAAAAAAGGAAAAGAAAAGAATGGAATAAATAGGTTAGTTTAATCATGATAAAAAGAGGTTTATTTAACTATAATAAAAAGGATTTATTTAATCCTCATAATATATTTATATTACAATTTACTTTCTCACGTACTCATACAGAATTTACTTTGATTGCCATTCCTACTTCTACAAGATTCTCGAATAATGACGAGAATTCATTAACGTATGTATAGTTTATATAGTACTTCGAAATATAAATTTTTTGTTTAACAAGTGTATAATATGTATCGTATGATAAGCAAAAAATGAACATTTTAAGCTAGGGAGACGAAGATTTCAAAAGTGATAACGAAGGTGATGTCTATATTAATAAATTTAAAGAACAATTGTACCAAGTCTTTAAAAAAAATAGAGATAAGTGGGAACAAGACGATCTATTCTTGTTAAAAGCAGTATCAGATTTTATGCATCTATTAACGAAAGAACTGATAGAAGAATCAGATGAAGTAATTAAAGACACAGAAACACTTCACTCGGTATTTTTTATTCCTTCGGAATGGGAAGAAGAAATCAGAGAAGTTTTGCTTCGGCCATTGTTTGTTCAAGCTGATTTAATAACAGAAGATGATCACAAAGACAGATTTCTGTTCTGCTCCGACTTGGAGTATTTATGTTACTGTATGCAACTTCAAAACATATGTGAAAGAGGAAATAATAATACTATTATTTTTAGACTCGGCACCATTGAAGACGGTGAGATCAAGCAGGATTTAGTTTCAGCCCTAAATTATATTTTTGATTTCCCTAGTGCCATGATATATCCAAAGGTCATACGCTCTGACTCGCTATCTCTTACTATCGATAATATTACAAACGGTATAGGAGCATTTATAGAGACTGAACTACCTTTTGATATTGAAGAGGAAATTGTACAAAGCAATATGGATTTACCTTTCAATGAGTGTTTCTCCGTTACGGTAATACAGCACGGAATAATTGAAGAAGCGGGGCGACGGTTATTTAACATCCCTCTCACAACCAATGACTTTGGATAAGTTTTAAAAATTCACTGACCAAAAACGGCCATAATATCTCAATATAACTAACTTCATTGTTTATAAAAGCATGAATAGATTTCACATTCTATATTACAGTATCAAATGATGTGTTCTCCATACGAAAAAAATACAGAAACGTGCGCTTTCTTCCACTAGCAAGTTCGACGTTTGAGATAGAGCATAATACACATTTTCAATACAAGAAAAAATGCGTAATTTCATATATATTATCCTTTGATTACTACTTTAGAACTATTTATTACACCAATGCCCTTTCCGTAATAAGCGATCAGTCAGCAGACAGTATTTTTAGTGCTGGATATATAATTATCTCATCCACTGTTCAGTATATGTATTAGGGTATGTGCTACTGTTTCTTTTTAAAAAAAGTTTTTATTTTATGATGGAAAAAAAAATCAAATAAAGAATGAATTGTTAGGAACACAAGTAATAAAAGGTAATAATTCAGGCGGTATATTATTGAAATCAAGATCCGGCAGCAAAGGATATGAATTATTATTTACATTTGTAAACGACGGATCAAACGATGTCGATAAAGCTGTAGAAGGCTGATAATCCGTAAATATTTCTTGTTGTTGTTGCCGTTGTCGTTTCTTGATTTCCATTGATTTCTTTGATGATGATTGAGAGTTATTTCTATTTCTTTTTTTGATAACGTCCTTCTTTAGTGAAAGAGGTCTTACTACACCGTGTAACTTTAAAAATAATCCGCATGCATTGCATAATGCATTGCCCGATGGATCTCTTCTCCAGAGCGGTGTGATCTTTGTAAAGCAGTTGTTACATTGAGTCTGATTTGAATCACTAGTTTCACTTGTTGTTGTTGTTGTTGTTGAAGCGTCGCAGTAAAAGTTCAGCATTTCGTCTAGACTAAGTGCGATATCACTAGGAGGGTCATTACTACGATAAGAATTATTACCATAGTAACGGTTGTCTATAGTAACAGTTTCTGGAGTCTAAATTTAAAGAGAGATGAGTAACAAGCTCTTCTTTTTTTTTTTTTTTTTTTTTAATGTGTTGTTTATACCCACAGTTGTGTTTACCTTTTCAGGAGTAGATTCCTGGGAAGCGGCCTTATTTTTTAAAGTCATTGCCATCATGCGCCAGGATAAGTTTTCCAGTCTAGATCCATTTTGTAAATTATCTTTAGCCTTTGAATACAATTTCCAAACTTGACTGGTGGTAGAAGGTTTATTGGTTTGCTGATGAGTTGGCTCAGGAAACAAACTGTGAGAAAGTACTTGATCTGCCATACGAGTAGTATGATTATCCTTCTTTTTTATTGTTATTGGCAGCATTTTTATAGCAAATTTAAAAAAGAAAATAAAGTAATAGAAAAGAAAGAGTATATCCCTTTTTCTCTCGCTTTCTCTCTCTCTCTATCTCTTTTTCATCAAAAAAAGCATATCTTGGATTTATATTGAAGGACCGAACGTTAATTTCCAGTTAAAGCAATCCTTTTCCAGTTTACTCATCTAGACTAGATATCACTGGTTCAAAATATTTTAGAGTATTTTATCAAGTACCTAACAGTCCGCCTTTATTTGATTGATTATGTCTTGTTTACTCATCTCGATTCATTATACAGTTATGCGCCCCCTTTTTTTTTTCTGTATGATCTCTCCCCTCTCTTTTTTTTTTTGTGTGAGAGGAAAAAAAAGTGGTGATATTTAGTTTCATGTTTACGGTTTGCTCCGACGTTTAACTAAAAGAATTACGCTATTGTATACCTGAAACGCACAAAATTATAATTACACCTGCCATTTTTAACGTGTACACGTATATACAATTGTCATATATAAATACATATACATATATATATCATTTAGACATACATACAGGATTACGTGTTACAACATTAGAATTATTTTATCGGCAGTGAAAAAAAAAAAGTAACCGCGGTACAAAAAAGCAATTAAGAAGTTTTTTTTTTTTTGTAAAAGGAAAATAAGTCATTAAAAAGCATTAAAAGGCATGGGTGAGAGAGAGAGAGAGAGGGAGAGGGGAGTTTGCTGAGTAACTAGTTAAAGCCTATATATATATATTATACTGTACGTGTGTTACATTATTATGGTAGGGCGATAAATAAAATAAAAACGAATGAGAGGGATAAAAGGAGAGCTTTTTGTTTATTTTAAGGTGTGACACCAAAATGTTAATTAATTTGAAGCATATAAATAACAAGAAGGAAAACAATAAAAAACCATGTGTAAAAGTACAGTCTAAAAATCAGAACATGTGATTTAAAATAACTGACAATTGAATTACCGAGTTTTTTTTTTTGCGCACACAACATATGCACTGCACATATAAATATTTTTACTTATTTCCTCTCTTTCCTTTTTCTTTTCTCTTTCTTTCTTCTTCTTCTTCTTTTTGTATTCAGCATGAGACTAATTTGTGTACCCAATCTAACTATTTTTATATTCACTATTTTTACACTTTCTCACATCACATTTGCTCAAGACTCAGTCGACCAAGCAAATTTACAAAATATAGATGATACTTCGTTATTTAGAGGCGTCGAAAATACAATGGATGAAGAAGGTGATGACGCTGACCGAATATTGAAAAGTTTACAAGATACTTCTGCTGATGATTTCTTGGAAGATGACGACCAAGAAGAAGAAGTCATTCATCACAGTAGCAGTAAAGATATTAAACAAAGAATTCAACCTGACGAAGGTGAACTCGAAGACGATAGTGATAATGAAATTGATGATGATATTGATATTGAAGAAGAAGAAGAAGAAGAAGAAGAAGACGACGACGATGATCAAGAAGATGATGACGAAGAAGATTATGACTTCTCCGCTGATTCTTTTCCTGATTTTAGAAACGAAGAAACAGCTGAATTCTTTGACCATCTTCCACAACAAGTCAGTAACGCTGAAAACGAAAAACTCTCAGCAGAAGAAGACGACGATGTAGATAATAACGAAGAAGAAGACGAAGAAGAAGAAAACATTGTAGATAATATGAATAATGAAAAAACAACAAACACTAATAATAACAATAATGATATACCAATCGATACTATTCCCTGGCATAAATCGGATCCACTGGAAAAAGCAGTAATTGATGATGATAAATTCTATCAAGAAGGAAACATGAATTATGGTAATGAATACAGTTCTTCCATTATTGAATTTAAGCTTTGGCACGGAATGAGTGTTCTTTTGATCCTGGCGATCATTTACAAGTGGGTCAATAAAAGCAAGGTAAAAAAGCCCTCTTTTTTTTGCTGCGTAATTTATAAATGTACTAATTTTTTCGTTTTTTTATATGCGTATAGTCTAATCATATATTAGATAATAATAACAGTTCATTATCATGGAGTAATCGAGATGAAAAAGACTATTTACCAGTAAGTTTCAAAAAAATAATAATAAAAAAAAAAACTAATTTGTCTTTATTAGTTACACAATAATAATAGACATTTTAAATGGGAAATCAAAACTTCATAAATATATTACATATTTCCATTATAATAGCCACTCATTTGTTGTTGTTGGTCACCATATAATTGTTGTTGTTGAACTTGTTGTTGTTGTTGAGCTTGTTGTTGTTGAACTTGTTGTTGTTGAACTTGTTGTTGTTGAACTTGTTCGTTATTTTCTTCCTTTTCTTTACCAGTTGTTGAGGTTCTTTCAATCTTTGTAGTCTATAAAAAATATACATAAGAATTTTACGTACATAAAAAAAACCCCCCGTGTATATCTTACTTCACGGTATTTTCCAAGATAAATCTTGAGTGCTTCTGTATAATTTTCAAAGCCAAGTGATTGCATAGCCCATAAGATATCTTCGCCGTTAATGGTCTTTCTCTTTTCTTGTTGACAACGATCACTTGCTACATGTACAATTTAAATTAGATTGCATATATTTTGTTGTTGTTGAGTAGATCAATTTTTACCTTCACTGGTAATAAAAGAAATAAACTCAGAAACACATTCTTGAACGCATTCCTTGGCTTCTTTAGCAATTTTTGCATTCTCAGGAAGTGCCTTCTTCATAATACGTGCAACACTTTTTTTAATAGTGTTAGTTTTTCTTTTTAATCGTGTATAAAGGGCTATAATATAGTGTGTTTACTTTGCAATAGGAAGAAAACGGTCTTGTTCCTTAATATCAATATCAAGTTCGTCTCCAGAGTGTGCTGACATGTTTAATAAAATATAATGAAAAAAAAAAAAAAAAACTTTGAGATGTTTAAAAAAAAAAAAAGGAAAAATATATATACATCAATTGCACTAGATACACTGCACATAATTTATCCGATGATGACGTGAAACAAGAAAAATGCTCGGGGGTAATGAAGGTAAGCAACTATTTTATTTTTTTCCAGCAAGTTTCAACTTACATTATAAAAAACACACAATGGCAGCACGTTTACTTTGTAAATCACAAATTTTAAAACAAACACCTATTCGTCAAGTTGCTCGTTCTTACGCAACTGAATCTAAGCAAGCTGCTCAACACTTTCCCGAAGAATGTATGTTTTTTTGTTTTTTTCAGTAACATTTTTTTACTTATTTTTTTTTTTTTTTTTTTTTTTTGAGTGTAGCCTTCGGTGGTAACGCTTGGAGAAACGGTGTAATTGCTGTTGTTGCTGGTGTTGCATGGTACAGAATTGATCAACATATCACTCACTCTGGCGATGTACGTCTTTTTTTTAGTTATTGTTTTCCTCAACTTGACACTGACATAAATTATAGGAAAAGCATCCTTTCACCAAGTGGATCGAATATCGTATGACCCCCAGTGAAGAAAACGATAGCATTAACCATGCCAACTTGGCCGGTGCTGCCGCAGCTGCTGAATACAAGTAAGCAAAATGATTAGAAAAGAAAAAGGAAAATTTTACTAATCACAAGGATATGATAGATTGTTCGCTCAAGATGCTCAACGTGCTCCCATTTACCGCTTGAGATACCCTGAGTAAGTTTTGCATTTTTATGTATAGTATTGATTCATTAATGGATATTTTACTTTTTATAATAGGTCTTTCGAAAATGCTAGTCCTCGTGGACTTATTACTGGTAAACAAGTAAACTTGTCCGATCTCAAGATTAGAACTGATTAGATTAATAAAAAGAAAACCGTTTTACGTTTACATAAACTGTTTTTATTTCCCACCTTCAAGCAATTTATTTATCGACGTATGAATTCAATTGATTTTTTTTTTCTCTTTAGAAAGTATAATGCTGCTGAAAAAAAAAAAATGATTTACGTGTTTATGAAAGAATTATAATTCAAAAAATCAGTCTTGTGCGACATGCAATTTGGATTAATGTACAATGGAGATACAGGTAATCATGTTTTTTTGAACGAAAGGCGATTGATAAAAACAAGCTAGTACATTAAAAAAAAAAGGCGAACCCAACATAATCCTCACCAAGTATCCTGCTGTGTGTTATTTATTAGCAGGAAATAGATGGTGATTTTAGATTATAAGTTTTTTGTTGTTGGTGAAATAGTGAGCAATTATGCAAACTTAGGTTAGTCTTGGACAATGCCACAGTATTCGTTATTCTTTTCATTCTTAAAGCGTGTCATATCGAACGAAAAACCTAAACCATCCTAACAATGAAATTTAAATGAGATCCATTAGAGTTTATTTACTCTAATAAAAAAGTATCAACTAATCTAAACACTCCAAAAAAAACTAGAAATGAACGTCATTATAAATATTTGTGCACTGCGTTTCAATAGCATAAATTGTGGGGGTTGTCCACCACAAAACAATTAGTATAACTTGGCATACTCTACTAGTTTTGTTGGCTATATTTGTAAATAAGTAAAAAGAGAGCTATTTAGCTGAAGCAGTTGTTCGTATTGATGGCTTAATTGCTTTCCAAATTTATGGTACGCTATGGAATCGTAATTCTAAATGCTTACGATACATATTTTGAAGTTCAAAATAGACAATTGAGGGGGAACTTCTTTTATCCGGACCGGACCATGTCGTCATGAAAAAAAAAATCAAGATGGAATTCGTATAAAAGGACACCTTTTTTTTTTTCCCATCTTTGTTTCCGTTATTTTTTATTTTTTTTGTTATATTATCTCTTTTTTCTCTCTCTTTTTTTTTTTATATATACACACATAAAAAAAAAGTAATAAAGGTAGATCTAGATCTAACGTGTATTTACTTTTTCTCTCTTTTTTCTAACCAGTTTTTTTTTTTATATATATTAGAAGAATAAAATAAATAGATAAAAAGAAAACAAACCATATTTACATACAATAATGTCTAACGCTATTGTGGTAATAACAAGAAAATTTTTTAAATCGTTTCAATTTTTTTAAAAAAAAAAAAAAAAAAAAAAAACCTTTTTTTTTCCTCTCTAATAATGTAGTCTAATGTCTATCGATTTGTGATTGACGATGTCATCAATCAAGTACGTGGCGATTTTGAAGATATGGGAATAGACGATGCTATTTTGCAGGAATTACAAAGAGTAAGCCCTTTTTTTCTTTGTAGAAAAAAAGAAATTATTAGCTAACAAAAAAAAACTAGTCTTGGGAATCAAAGGTAGCTAGATCTCGTGTAGCTAATTTCGGCTTCAAGGACGATGGTTATTATGACGAAGATGGCGAAAATTCTACTGCTCAAGCTCCTTTACCTGGTGCTGCGGTTAATTCTAATAATGATACACCTGCGTTACAATATCCTACAGAGGTAATATTTTTTTTTAAAAAAAAAAGGTTTTTTTTTTTTTTCTTAAATTTTTATTAAATGAAAAAAAATAATCAAGTATGCTGGCCAACCTGCTGCTGCAAGTTTAGCAAATTTAGCTACTGCTGCTGGAAGATCCCAACAACAGCAACAGCAGCAACAACATCAACAACAACAACATCAACAACAACAGCATCAACAACTCCAACAGCAACAACATCAACAACTCCAACAGCAACAGCATCAGCAGCAACAGCAACAACAGAACATACAGCAGCAACATCAGCAGCAACAGGGTTACGGTATTGCACCTCCTAGAATGATTCCTGACCCAAGTACGCTTGCTAATCAATATCAAATGATGCCACCTAATAATAATAATGCCAGTAATAATGATTCAGAAAACCCTGCTGATTTACAGTTGCCTGGAATTGCTAGACCTAACCTCCCTCAAAATGACGGTGCAAATGATGAATTAACCACTGAGGTAGATATATACATTTATATAAATACGTACATGTAGTTATTTACTCACTTTTTTTTTTTTAAAAAAAAAAATTAGCAAATTGATCAACGCATTGAAGATATGATTCAGTCGAGTCAGGAAGAAGAGCCTGAAATTTCATTTACTGCTTCGTCATTTTCTGGTGAACCTCTCACTTTAGATACTCTTCCTGATAGCGTTAAAGAATTAATGAAAGATGCTAGAGAAAGAGCAATTAAAGCTGGTGCTTTAAAATCTAAAACTCGTATTTCACAATTGGATGGTGAAGGTGACGAAGAAGTAGCAGTAAGTATATATATGGCTGTGTGTAAGTGTGTTTTGGGACTAAATAAAAATCCATTTTATTTAGGATGAGGATGATATTAATTCAGACTTGGACGATACTGATGATGACGACGATGATGGTGAAGGAGGAGAGGAGATTGAACACATTATTTTATGTTTGTATGATAAAGTAACAAGAACAAAGAATAAGTGGAAGTGCATATTAAAAGATGGTATTATGTTGGTAAACGGTAGAGACTATTTGTTCCATCGTGCCAATGGTGACTTTGAATGGTAGATAAAAAAAAAATTAAAAGATAAAAAAAAAACAATAGTAATAGTATATAATAAAAGAAAAGAAAAAGCTTATATATATATTTAATATATAAAAAAAAATACATATATATTATCGTTTAAAGAGTGGGTCCAAATCGCTAAACATTGGTTTACTTGGGTTAAAAGATAATTGTGTGGGCGATTTTTGAAAATCTATTATACACGTATAATTAGTTTTTAATTGTTTCTTCTTTGTTTTTTTTTGTTACAAACCTCCCCAACTCATATTATCATCTGAAGTTTTGATCTTTATAGTATTGGGTGTTGGTTTAGAGCCAATAGATAAATCACGTAATGCTGCATAAGGGTCTACACTAGGCATACTGAATGGTGTCGGTGGTTTAGAAGAAGGCAAAGTTGGTGAATTGGGTTGTAGAATACCTCCTCCATAACTAGCAGTTGGCTTGGGCGAAGGAACCGTAGAAAGTCCAGCTAGTTCAGAAAATATATCCCTTGTAGGCGACACTATTATTAAAATAGTAAATAAGAAACATGTATTTGTACCACTAGGTATATTTTATTTTATTTTACCTGCTGAGCTAGGTTGATTCGTTGTCGAACTCTCTTGCTTTACCGCTACTGCAGGAGGAGCTGTACGACTTTGAGTTATTGTAGGACTAGTGATGTGTTGAGTTGGCATACTTGGTATACTCGGTATGGTGATATTTGGAAATGTAGGTGATTTAGGCGAAAGCATCATATCATCGTTTAACAACAAATCATCCAGCGTACTTTTGTTATGTTGTACAGCAGGAATCAAACCAATAGGTACATTATCATCCACCCATGACTGAGTAGGAACAATCCTGGGTCTATCTATACTCTTTCTTTTATCAATACTTCCGCTGCGTCCTAAATTTGTTGGTTTACGTGTACCATCCTCTGAGTAAAGTTCTTTTATAATGCGTTTTACATTCTCTGCATGTAATACACCCTTTTTACGATCCAACCATTTTTGCTCATAATACTTTTGTCTCATAAATAATCTGATATCACCGTCTGTTTCGGGCTCGGGTGTGTTCATACTGTACGTACTTAACCAAATTGTTCTGGCTACTTCATTACCTCCATGTTGAAGTGTAACAATTTCTGGTCCTGAAAACTTACTGGCCGAGATTGACTTTACTCGGTGACCTACTTCACGACTAGATTCAAATATTAACTTTCCTTTCCTCCCATTTCGGTATATATACTACTTACACTAAACCAGAACAACGAGTACAAACAAATGTTTGTATACTAATATTAACAAAGAAAGGGCTCTATTTGAAAGAAAAAAAAAGGATGCGTAAGAGTTTCTTTGTTCTTACTTTTTTTTTAACCATCATCTCTTTTTATACCTTTGTTGGACAATCAAAGCATTTTTTATTTTCAGGTAAACGTAAAAGCTCTCTTACTTTTCTATCATATAAATTAGAACCTTGTAGTTTATTATACATGTGTTACTATACTTACTGTGAGTTCCATTCTTCTTGTTTTTTGGCAATCAAGTGCGACATAATAGGGTAGACAAAGAAAAAAAAAAAAAAAAAGAGAGAAAAATATATATATGGTTATATTTCATAAGAACCTATTGAAATAAATGGTGGCTTTTTTTTTAATTTGGTATTACCTTATTGATATGCAGAACATCGTAATTGCTCTATCATTGGTTCTCGTTATTTAGAGTCTGGTACGGTTTCATCATCTTGTACATTATGTACACCTAAAAACAATCAAATAGCGAAAAAGATAAAAATGTTGTTTCTAGTCTATATTCCAGTCGATAATATGTAGTTTGTATGTACTATTGACAATCCTTTCTTTTTTTTCAAACTTTGGGCTCATATATTTTTAAAATAAGGGTTAATTATAATATATACAGGTGGGGGATTTGAGGTAAGAATAAAGTTTGTTGTTTATGAAATATAATATATGCAGTAAAGGTTCATATGCATCCTAGCTCAAAGTATTATTAAGGCACTAATTCATTCATTAATTAATGAACCGCGGCACACATAAAAGTTTGTTTCCTGTGAGGATGTACTGGATTACCCACTGTTTTTGGAACCAAGTTTTTCTCTGTTTTTTAAGGATACCAGGCTCTTGGGCCGGTTTTCATCCCATTCCTGCAATTGAACATTTCGTTGTATGTGGTACTTCTAAACTGCAATTTTATCCTTTGAAAGTTGATAAAATTAGCTTGGTTTATAAATCCTGAGTCTTTTTTCTTTAAAATAACATGTAGTTCTACTCCAAAATTATTTTTACGATGTCCACGTATTAGGTATTTCGTAAGTAGTCCTTCCTTCTTCTTTTGAACAATTGCTTTCAAAGAGAAATAAGATGATTTAGGTCATATGTGCGACATTGTTAACTGTAACGTAGAGCGAAGAGAAAGTGAGCACTAGTTCGTGTTTTATACGTAAAACAATTTAAAGAAATAAAATCTGATATAAGATAAAATACTTAAAAGAGCTATTATGAAGAAGCTCTTTAAGGGGTGAGAAGAGTATAAATCTAAATAGATTAATTACAATCTTTTAGAATTGAGCTTTTAAAGTTATTAATGACCTCAATGGTCGAAATTAACTAAGGGGTAAATACGATTGTTACACAATCGTTCTTATTTTTCCTGTGACACCACTTTGGCAATACTTCATTTAACGAAACTTTTTCTTTCTTTTTCTCTAGATAGTTCTTTTTTTTTCTCTAAATAGTTTGAACTACATTCAAATGAATAATAAATAAACTAAATATTTAAGCCTACACTTCTGTTGACTTATAAAAGCTCTTTTAATCAGCTCTTTTACTTTATCTCTTCGCTTTATATTTTGCTTTGAGCTTGGATTCACTGGAATCTTACTTTTTAGTGCACCCCTTTCTTTTTTCATCAAAAAACCATTTGCATATATTTTACCTATAAAAGCATTCTACTTTATAACGCAGGAACTAGACGCTCGCTTAAACTTACTATTAACACCTTACTTTACTGCAATTATCCAACTGTACAAAGATAATATTTAAAATTCAAAATGAAATTTATTTTTTTAATTATTAAGATTAAGTTACTGGTATCCGTAGATTTCAATTTTCTCGGCTATTTCTGTCAAATTCTATGCGACGACATTTAAATTATTTATCAAAGCCCTCTGACAGTACTTTAAAATGACCTGAACCTTTCACATTTTCATACTCTCTTACTATCTGTCCATTTGGAGAAATTGTAGTGGTCAGAATACCGATGGACCTCCTATACACATAGTAGCTGGAGGATGAACACAACGATGATGGATCAAAATTCGCTTCAAAGTATCAAACCTCCCCCCCCCCACTCGGCAGGACCCTATATCCTTTCAGTAATTATACCGCCAGAAAGAGATGTATACCTCCTAACCAACTTTTTATACTGAGCTACACCTTCCTTTCCATCGATACGTTCTTGAAAGACAGTATCCAGGTTTTGTAGCTCAAGGTTAGCTTTAAACTGAAAGATAAGGTCATACCAGAAGGAATCCTTGAATTCGGCGCTTCGGCATCATTCTTTGAAACGATTCGAAGCAGAATTCGGATAGCTGAGTCGGTCCAGGTGATACTATCTGGAGCTTCTGGATCGTTTAGATTTTCTTCATCTACTTCAGATACATATTCATCCTCTGGGTTTCTCTCTTGACTATCAAAATCTTCAAAGTATCTGGGCTCAGAAAGATGTCGTCGCTGATCTCGTCTTTACTGTTGCCGGTTTGGTAGCCGTATAGATTGACCATTGTTAATTTCAGTTGTGGTGCGGTCATTTTGATCTGAGTTTTTTTTTTAAAAAACAGGTTGTGTTGTGTAAAAAAAAAACTAGGTTGCGTTGTGAAGTAGAATGTTGCGGGATGTCTTCCTTTTTAAGACGATTTATCTCTCTACCCGCAGATCAAGGCTTTTTCAAAATTACAGTCTAACTGGTCGCTAAATTACAAAAAAGGGCACTAGTGTCAGATAAGGCTAATAAACAATTTTAAAATAGTAATCAAAGGCAAAGATACATATATATATATATGGAATTACACTTTTTTTTCGAGTATTGAAAATTAGTAACTATTATACTATATCTCAAACTTTGAACATGCTTTTATATCACTATCGAACGCGAAATTTTTTAGTCCCTATTCTAAATGCTTTTATAAACAACAAAGTCAACTTTATTGCGATATTAAAATGTTTTCATCAAAACCGATCCAAAGTCATTGGTTCTGCGCGATTTGATATAATTCTGTCGAATGTCTTTTAAAAGAGATATACATATTATATAGAAGATACTTGCTTGTATATGAATCCATTGTTAAAAAAAGAAAGAGAAAAGATAAAATAATAAAAATATTTATTTTCATACTTTTTTCTTCTTACGTTAATAAAAGATAAACTTGTTTATATTAAATATCTATACTGATTTTACTTATCGGCAAACCGTCTTAGAAAGACTAATTCAATTGTATAGCTATGAAGCCAGTTGTATTTTTGGGCAAGATAGTTAAACAAACATATGCGAGTGTAACTTGCCATATGATATAATATACGTTTCGGTCCATCCACTTTTATCACGAAAAAAGATGCTGATATAACGCTACCTTAAGTATCTCGTATTTCGTATTTCGCTGTATTTTTTTTTTCTTCTTCTTTTATGCGTATAGTATAAGCGCTATGATACTATTTGACAAAAACTAATCATTACAACCCACCTCTTGCAACATCTCACGATAACATCCAGCACTGTTCAAGCAGCAGTGTAAGACACTCCGACAAAATTAGTCTTCGGTCCAATCACTGCGAATACATATATTTCGGTTCATTTTCTTTTTTAAATTTATTCTTTTTTGTTATTAACATCATATATAAAAGCATCCCGTTTGCAATATGGCCGGACCATCAAAGGGTACACCTATAAAAGTTTTTAACAAAAAACAAAGCTAATGCAATATATATGTGTATAGGAATTCGTTTGAGTTTTTTAGCTCAAGCCGATCAAAATAAGTACGAGATGGTTTTCACTCAAGCTGCTGGAGGAAACACTATCTTGACTGGTAAAAAACGAGAAGGAGAAAGAAAAAAATATGAAACAAAAAAAAACTTACTTTTATTGCTATAGCTAATGCAGCAAGAGAAGTACTTTCAAGGTCAAACATTGGTGATGATAATCTTGCTCGCATTTGGTACTCTTTTTTTTTTTTTAGTTATATTGAATAAAGCAAACTAACGCCCAACTTTTTTTTTCTACCAGGGATTTGTCTAACGTTACTCAACAACCACAACTTACTTTTCCCGAGTTCGCTTTAGCAATGTACTTGACCTCAATGAAAATGACAGGAAGTGAAATCCCTGCTTCTTTACCTGAAGAAGTGCGTAATGAAATCCGTAACGCAGTTATGGCGGTACAGGGACAACCTCAAAATCAATCAGTAGTGCCTTTATCTCAACAGCCAACTGGTATGCCATCTTTCTCAACCCCCAATTTTTCTTCGCAATCTTCTACACCAAATAATAATAGCTCAATGCAAACTCCTATGATGACTGGTGTTACTCCTATGATGGTAGGTAGTTCACATGTTTCTATGCCGACAGGTATGCTTGGAAACAGTATGGATTTCACAAATAGAATGATGCCACATACTGGTAATTACACTGCACCCTCAGGTTTTGCAAGTCTGTCAAAGGATATTAAAATTCCTTGGGCTGTAACTAACGAAGAAAAGAAACAATATACAAAGATCTTTAAAGCTTGGGATACAGAAAAAAAGGGAACATTATCTGGAGATAAAGCAAAAGAGATATTTTCTCAATCTGGATTACCACAGAATGTACTTATGCAAATTTGGTAATATTGCCTCCCCCTCTTCAATTACACGTGTATACAGAAATTAATTTTTTGTTTTTTTGTAGGAACTTATCAGATCCAAATAATCAAGGAAAATTAAACGTAGATGAATTCTCTGTAGCAATGCACCTTATTTATCGAAAATTAAATGGATATAATGTACCAGAGACATTACCTGCCGAATTAATTCCTCCTTCTACACGAGACTTACACGATAGTGTTAGTAAATTGAAAAAGACAATTTTAGAAGATATCGCCAAAAAGAAATTTATTTCCAATTTCAGTTCTCGACCTACCGATTCACTTTCTCCTCCTACACCACAATATAGATCTAGATCCGTTAGTCCATCACGTCCAGCTGTTAAAAAAGATGAAGATAAGGATACCGAAGTAGGGTATGTCTCTAGTGCACGTCGTATGGGCCCTGATAGAAACCGTAACCGTGATATCAAATCTTCTTCCTCTTCTTCCACAACCACATCAAGTTATGGGTACCGTGGTAAAGCCACTCGTATCTTTGATTTAAGGAAAGAAATTGAAGAAAAGAAAAAGTATATAAAGAAATTGGAAGAAGACTCTGTTAAAAAAGTCGCTACACCTTATAAACAATTATCTGCTATGGATAAAAGAGATATTGATGATTTAAAAGACAGAGTGAAAGAATTACAAATTGAGATTTCAAAGACAGGTAGCGAACAAGGTTATGATGCTTGGAATACATATATTGAAAAGACTGCCGAGTTATCAAGTTTGGCTGAACAAGAGAAATCTTTAGAGGCTGAAATTCAGTACATGTTGGATGATACCTTACGAGGATTATTAGCTCAAGTAGATGAAACTGAAAATGATTTAAAACAAACGAAATTACAGGCTTTGGATAAGAAGGCTGCTGCTTCTGCAGGTTCTGCAACTGATGCGCCTTTAAATATTATTGGAACAGGTCCTAATGGTGAAGTCACTGAGAGTGATAGAATTCGTGCTAAAGCAAAGGCTATGGTGGCTGCTCGTATGGGTAAAATTACTGGTAAGAGTTCTGGTACTTCAATCAATATAAAGGCCGAAAAGGAAAAGATTGAGGAAGAACGAGAAGAATTTAAAATGTACACGGAATCAATTGCAGATAGTTTAAGGGAAATTGAAGATACAGTCAAGGCTATTCATTTGGAGACAAGTATGATTGGATTAGATATTCGAAAGCAAGATCAAGATCAAAAGAAGATTGAAGAACGTGGTCGATTTGAACACGGCCAAAACGTTGCTAATGATCTCAAGGAATTTATTGCTCAGTTATCTTATGATGCTGCTTTAGCTAAAGCACCTGAAGTTGACCCTTCTTTTGAATCTAGATTCCCTTCATTTTAAAAATATATATACAATATAACAAACTACTACTTTATAATAGTCTTTTTTTAAAAAAAAAAAAATTATACATCTTTAATAGAGTATTTTTGTAGAATATTTTTGGATATCTGGGTCTTCAATAAACCTTCGCATTGAGTCTGCATCCATTTGTAATTGAACGTCATACATAGGGCCTTTCGTATCATCACCTCTACCAAATATAATCAAGCACCCGTTACCACCAAATGTAATATATCCTCTGGTACGATCAGGACGTCCAAATCCAAAATCTAGCCTCCAAAATGGTAAGGTGGATACATCACTTGTAGTAGACTGAACACTTGAGTTTGGCTGATACGTAAGATAATTTACCGTCATATCCTCATGGATTGTATACAACTTGCTGATCCCATGAAACAATTCCAATTTAACATTACACATATTTTGACGTACTGTCACTGACGTATTAACTAACTTTGTTTGAGCGAGCTCTTGTTGAGTTGTAGAAATTGTACGAGATCTGATATGAGTTTTTCAGTATATATTTATACGTATTCGTTTTTTTTTTTTTTTTACTTACATCATCCAGTTTCCAAAATAATAATCCATATCTTTATTATACTTCATCTTGGTACGTCCGTTAACAGACATGATCATTTTAATAGGCTCTTCCTTTTTGACATTACGACTCTTTGCGATCGATCTTAACAACATGGCCAGTAATGAATCTTTGGTAGAGATCCAATTCTTATTAGCGACCATTTCGGGTGTATGAGCATCTTTTTTACATAGTCGTAAACTATCCGAATGAAATTCTAAAATGATGCTTTTGAGCGGCAAAGGTCCGTTCGGTGAAGTACGAGAATATTTGGATTGGTTAGGATCCATACGTATCACATGAGTTGTGTCTTCTCGGGTCACTCGATGCTCCTCACGATAATGAGCCAGTGCTTCGTCTGTCACAATTGTATTTACGGGACAGGATACAAGGTCTCGTCTAAATAATGCTTTGGCACAATCTACACCTCTGGCCTTTTTACTCCAAGAGTCAAGAAAGAAACAAATTGAATACATATCCGCAACTTTATGGAGCATCATAATTCCAAGTGCTACACCACCGTCTTGAAAACGAGTTATTTGTACTGCTAGTAGTGGATCTTGTGCGTCACAGTAAAAGTGGATAGGGAATAGGCGGTGATAGTCCATTTGGTTAGGAAGGTATCCATTTTCCTTGAATTTTTCTAATTCGCCTAGATATTCTGCTTCCTATTTTACGTATATAAAAGAAGGAAAGAGAGTAACAGACGAAAAAAAAGGGCTTTAATTCTCAAACTAAATGGTAAAAAAACACACGATTTTTTTTCTTTTTCTTTTTTTTTTATTAATTACTTGAAATAAGACGCCTTCATCGCAATTGTCAATTTCATCTCTACCGTTTCCAATATCTATTAATCTACCGGCCAGAGGATAAAAATCCACAAGCACGGTAGCTAATGAAGTTGTTAAAGCATCGGTATTCATAAAGTCAGGGTCCTTACTATCGTTCGTATAGAACAATAGCAACGGAGTATAAGATTTAAACATGACGATATCCCAATCAGAAAGTGGTGTACGTCGCTTTTGAGGTGGTGTCGTGACTGAAGGAGATATCCATGTTCGATTCTTAACCTGTACACGTGGTTGAGGTGTCATAACTAGCTTTTTATATTACTCTAGTAAAAAAAAGGGAACAAAAAAATCATCGTAGACTTCTTTTCCTTTTAGGATTTTATATAAAAAAACTAGCTTGTTTCGTAATAACACAACAAACATCTAAAAATGTTTATTTTTCGTTGAGCAGTAATAATAATAAAAAAACCCTAAATTTCCGTTGGTTTATTTGCTAATAATGGGAATTGAAGAGCTTCTAAAGTATTATCCACAGCTAACAAGTCGCGCCAGTAAGGGAGTTCGTAACCTACAGCATCTGGATGAATCTCGGGGTATCTTTCAGTAATAGTACTTAAAAGAAGATTGTATAATTCCTACAATAAAAAAAGTTATTAATCTTCCCTAGACATATAATATATATAATTACCTTGTATCCATTTGCGTTCAAGTGAAGTCCATCTAGAAGAAACTCTGACAAGTCTCGATCATCGCGTCCAATTTTATCCATAATCTTGCTCCAAATATCAGCTACAGGTGTACCGGTCTCTCTACCAACTTCCTTAATGCACTCAGCATAAGCACGAGCAGCTTCATTAGTGCGGTTCAATTTTTCACCATTGTTTTCGCACTGCTTTCTCCACTGCACCTCGTTGATAGGAGGAGGTGTGATCAAAATGAGCCTCATTTTAGGATTATAAAGAGGAGACTCAGGATTTTTAACTAAATCGATCATGGCCTTTGTATTAGATTTGAACCTGTCCAAAGGAACATGCTGAGGAGAGAAAGGAAGTGCGCCATCATTAGCTCCAAAAAAGATAGTCATTAAAGGAATTGAATTAGCTGTTTCTTTTTGCTCCTTGATGGAAGGTAGCAATTGCTTCAAGATGGGTAAGGCCCAATCGGTGTTGTAACCGGAGAAACCTCGGTTAAGAACGTCTAGCTTTCGAACATAAATCTAATAACAACTATCTTTAGCTTTTTTTTTTTTTTTGTCCAAGTGTATCTAAAATAACTTTACGTTTGCTAAAAGTGCACCGAAACCACAAAGTTCAGGATCGAAACTAAACTATTTTTTTACATGTTAGTGAAAAGTAAATGGCCCATCATTATCGTAAATGTACCTGAGTAATAGAGTCCTAATAGAAAAGAAGAAGAAAAAATGAGTTTTACATTATCTAGAATAAAAACAAAGGGTATCTTACGCCGAATAAAATAATTTGGTTGTAAGGGTGTGTAGAGGACATAGTTTGGTTAAAGAAAAAAAAAAGTAGACTAATCTTTTGTTTTTAAAAATTATGTTTAATAAGTTTTTATCGCTTGATAAAAAAAAGCCAGGGACATCTCGACAACATGTGAATACACTTTCATGCATAAACAACCATGCGAAAAGACTCTTCCATTAAAAACGGGATACATACACTCACTGCAAAACAAAACAAAACAAAAGATAAAGAACAGAAACATTTATAAGAAAAAAAGATATACGAAGAGTTTTAATCCTAACAATATTTGTATTAAAAAAAAGGTTTTTTTTATTCACATACACTTTCCTTTTATCTATCCCAATCCCCCCTTCTTCTCTTTCTTTACACAAGCCAAAAAAAAAGGGGGGGGGGATGACTTTTTCTTGTTCTTTAAAAATATACATGCAGCAAATTGTTTGTAGTAGTGGAACGAAATAAAAAATGTTTTTATTAATTAAGTCTACATGAAAATAAATAAAAAGAGTCAATACAAGTATCATTTATAGTTTATATGATTTAAACACTTACGTTCCCTTGCAGAATTTACTTCCGCACAAACAGGGTATCTTGTCGGCCTCAATTGGAAATTTGTAATCGTACGTGATTTCTTCTCCAGGCTCAATGTCTCGATTTGCATAAATGACAATTTTCTTATGCTTATCGACTGTAATAATTTTAGCACTACAATTAGGCTTTTTTTTAAAAAAAATAATTAGATACACACGTATAATAACGATAATTACAAACAAATAAAAAACTTACTGAACAACAATGGTTAATAAATCGAGCGACATTACCACACTTTGTAGCATCAATAACAGTATCATCATCCACGCGAAACAAATAACTACTTCCAATACCACATCGTTCATACTGCTTCTCTCTTTCTTCGGCTACCTGTTGTCTAATCATCTCGCCTACATACTCAATTACCATATCGTTTACATCAATATGTTCTTCAGCATAAAGACCCCAGTCGTGAATAGGAGATTTAGCAAATCGTAATTGTTTCTTTCGACTTTGAAGTTGGTTGAATTTCAAGATATCTGAATCGATTGTCTTTTTTTGCATTTCCATGCCAACTACTAGACGTCGGTTATTTACTCGAGTAGCTCGTGATGAAATTCGACCGGCGTCAGCTGGTAATTCAATCACTGCTTTGTTTCTGGGTAAGTAGGTTGCTTTTACTGCATCAGGAATTGTATATACACCTCTAACCCTAGCAGATCCACCTCGAATAACATTTGTTACTGGTCCTATATTACAATGTTTTTACAGTTAGAAATATATATACGGTACCTATTTTACTGTCTTTTTTTTTTTACCTTGTTCCTCATTTGTAGCTCGTTCTAATAATGCAGCACGTAAAAAGCAAAAATCTTCTGGATCTTGTACTTGATTAAAGGGATCCCAATCAGGATGTTCCTCTTGCTCAATCTTAGGCTCAGCCAACTCTTCACTATCAGAAGAATCAGGTGCTAATAAAGATCTTTCCAATTCAGCTTGATCGACTATTTCTCTCATCATCGGTAACTCGTTCTCTTCCTCATCGTCCTCATCTTCTTCTTCAAATCCAGAACTACTATCCTTTGATAAATCCTCTTCAATGACCTCATACACTCTTTCAGGTAAAAGAGGTGGAGGTACAGTATTAATCTTCTTCTTTCGTACTTGATTTGGTTTCTTCTTTAGTTTTAATTTATTTGACTGATACTGTTGAGAATCATATTCGCTTGTATCATCGTCACTATGTATTAATGCCTTCTTTTGTTTCTTTGATATACTGACACTCTTCTTAATAGCCCGTCTACGTTTTTTAATATTTATAGTCTCGAATGTATCGTTTTCAACAAAATCATCTTCGGAATCAGACTGATCGTCGTCGTCTTCTTCTTGTCTATGCAATTGCTTTAAAAATGCAACATGTTCATCTGCAGAACTTTCTTCGTCACTAAGGTAATCACGAAGACGTCGAGGTCGGTTTTCCACCTGCTTCCCAGGTTTTCTGCCACGTACATTCGTTTTCTCTGTATCGCTCACTGATTCAGGTCCCGAATGATACTCACCTTCTTCAGAACTAGAAGAAGTAGCTGAAACAGGTGTCTCTTCTCTTTCGCCGTGTTGTTTTTTAGCTGGTGTTGGTGGTTGACTGGTCGATACATCAGCATCTGAAGCAGAATAATTTTCATTATTAAACAAGAAGGATTCATAATCTCTTTTACCAAGTAACGACTTCTTTTTAAATCGTGGTAATTTGTTTAATGATGGTAAGATGATTTCTTCTTGCGATTTTTTAACGTCCGTCAGAATATCGTCGTTATGGCGATCCAATTTGAGTTCTGGACTTTTGACACTTTCTTTTTCTAATCGCTTGGATCGTGTAGATTTGGAAAAGTCGTGGATGGCCGGACCTGCAATACGGTTCTTTAAGTCCTTGAGGAATATATCTGCTAATTGACTAAATAATAATTGTTGAACGGTTGGTCCTAATTCAGTTTGTGGTGGTGGTGATGATGATGGTGGTTGTGGTAAAGGTGCTGTATCAGTACTAGTTGGATTATCGGTTATTGAAGGTTGGTTTGATTCAAGGGTTAATGTAGATACAGTGTTGGTTGTTGTTTCTTCAGTTTCGATATGGTTACCGTTGGTATAAACTCCATTGGTTTCAACTGAAGGCATAATTTTAAGTGATTCCGTATTGGTTTCTACTACTTCGTTTGTAGGTTCAATTGAAGTATGTCGTGATGTGATTAATAACTTGTATCCCATAATCATTTGATCTGTAGTTGCTGCTAATGCTTTTTTAGCCATTGCAAGTGAATCGAATACTATTAACCAATTTTCATCATCATGATAAATCTATTTAAGAAAAAAAAAATATGTAAATAAAAAAAAAAATGTGAATGTTTAAAAAAAAAAACCTCGTTTTTTTTGCGTAAAACTTTACATCAATAAAATTATAATAGTAAAACATCTTTTTCAAATCTTCTAATACACCTCTAACAAATGGTAAAGATTTCCTTGATATGACTAAAGTAGGACGATTGGATGAAGTTGATTGAGATGACGCTGGTGGTAAAGATTTTTCACGTGGCTTCCTGTCATCCCAATATTCAGTTCTTCGTCTGCTATATCGTTGTTCCCTCCCCCAATCCGAGTCATTTTCCCATCGGTTACTAGAAGATCTTTCTGACATATAATAACCATCTCTTGTGACACTTCTACTGCGACTTCTGCTTCTGCTTCTATATCTAGAATCTGGTGAACTAATACTAGGACTTCTTGTACTCCAACGAGGTCTTTCTGAATCTATTGGTCGTGGCGAAGAGTATCGAGAAGATGGGTAAGGGGGAGGCCCGCTCCCATGATAAGATGGTCTTAGTGGTCTCTCATCTCTATACCTCGTGTTACTTCCATTATACTCATCGTCGTGATAGCTGCGATATCTATAATCATCGCGAGAACGAGAATAACTTCGTGAATCATACCTGTCCCAATTCCTAGATCGATCGTACATTGCTTCTCCTTCCTCATGACGATTTTGATAAGAGGCGTAATTATCGTGCCTTCGATGTGATGGTGTACCAGGTGTACTCGATGGCATTGAACTTCGTTTTAATGCATTATCAATTACTGGTATAATTGATGGTGCAGGTCGATTAGCATCTTCAATAGCAAGTTTTAATTTATCACCTAATATAAATCTGTCAGTTTTTTCTCTTAATTCAGCAATGAAAATAAATATAAAAAAAAATACCTTTGGGGTCGAAACAAACTTTGACACATTCAGCAGCACCCATTTTACGTCCATTACCTTTCTCAACGGCAAGACATGCAGCTGCATGGCCTTCGTCAGTAAAATCATTAGAAAATGAGACATGAGCAATACCTAATGAGCCACCGGTGGTAGGGCAACGTTCAATTTCAACAGACGATACTTCGCCGTAAACTGAAAAGAAGGTCATAATTTGTGTTTCGGTCATGAGTGGAGATAATCGAGAAACTAATACTTTGGTTAATGGTTTTGGACCTACTGAATGTTCATCAAACTAAATGGAGGGAATAAATGTTAGAGAAAAATAAAAACGTAAAAAAAAAAGAGAAAAACAAAACAAAAAAAAACTGTACTTGCTACCATGTTTACATACTCTATATTCAACTACATTTAACTGTTTCTTGTAAAGGTAACGACCTTTTAAAAAGTTTCTTTCATAGGAAGTGGCATTTTGACGAGGATCCCGTGGTGTTAATGATGTCTAAAGAAAAAAGGATATCGTACCTTAATATAAGGGGGGGTGTACAAGTTTAAATATAATAATAATAAAAAGATATTTACATTATCTCCTTCGTATTCATAAATTGGTTGGTTGCTCTTTTTTAAACCTTGAGTATCTAGTTCTGGGTCAAATGTACATTTATAATTGCGAGGACCCTTTCCAGTTGTAATTGAAGACCTGTTTTATATATATATATAGAAAAAAATAAGTTCAATATGTTCTTTCTTTTTTCTTTCTTTTTTTCTATCTTTTTTTTTTTTTTTCAACTGCTTTTTTATCTTTTTACCATTTTGAATCCATGGAGAGATTCAATTTAAAGCTTTATTTTTCCGTTTTTTTAAAAAAAAATAAAAAAAAGAAAGAAAAAGAAAAAAGGAAAGGCGTATAATAATATAAGGGGGGTGTTAATGATAAAAAAAAACACTCGTCACAAAATAAAAGCTGTTTTTTAAAATTAATAATGCTTCAATTCATTATTTTTACCTGATATTCAAGCGTATCAAACGGATTGCTTCACGATAAAATATTACACGTAATAAACAGTAACTTAAGAAAAGAGACTTTTAGCATTACAATGTATAATATGAGGATGTTGTCATTTGGATTAAGCACCGAAAAGAAATAAAGATATTTGTACAGCAAGTAATTTTGGATAGTTGTACACCAAGGTACAAAGAGTACCTGAATTTGCATAAAACCGATTGGAATAATTATATATCATCTCTTTATTTCAGGTTTTAAACGAGTGTTAGGTTGATCCCCAACCCCATTTTTTCATGATAAATAAACTTATTTATTATCCCAAAATTTGTATTCCACCGTCGACCTTTTTTTTTTTTCCTTTTTCCATGTTCATTTT
Organism: Thamnidium elegans; assembly: GCA_025201345.1. Classification (NCBI taxonomy): domain Eukaryota; kingdom Fungi; phylum Mucoromycota; class Mucoromycetes; order Mucorales; family Mucoraceae; genus Thamnidium; species Thamnidium elegans. The sequence goes on along the minus strand of JAIXMG010000006.1, from coordinate 440,654 downwards.
ATAGAGGGGATGAGCGGCACAAGAACAGGTACGTGAGAAGCAATATGTCGCGCTTTTTCTTTTTCTGAGTGTATAAACTGACTGTGTATCTTGATTTCCCCCCAAAATTTTAGACCGCATGAACTCTCTGGAGGATGGACACTTCTGCCGCAGTCAGAGGAATGGATACTAAATATGGAGCGAATATTTTAACCGCTATGGAATAAATACAAAGTTGACTGTAGAATCTGACGTCAAAAATCTTTTGGGACTACTGACGAAGCAGCCTTGCTTTATTAAACCGTCCTATTGATGATGTCTTTTTCAGTTTGGTAAGACATCATATATTGGTCGATTTGAAAGACATTAGGCTTATTTAATGCCTATATTACTATATAGGTTAATCTTAAAGATTCAAGACAGGGATGTTGAACGACCAGCTATTTGTGGAAGACCTATTGCGTGTCAAGACGATATAAGCAATACATGGAAAGTAATGATGCTCTTTCTGAGTTGAAAAAGAAGGACTAAGAACGAGACGTTCTCATAATTAACTCTTTTACATCCCATTAAATAAGCTATTTAGAAGCAGGTATGGTTTTTTTTTTTGTTGGACCTCCCTTTTTTTAAGGCTCAGGGAAAGCGAGAATATATTAAAGACATAGAGGCTTTGACAGCTTCCACGCTTTTTTTTCCCGTACATGTTCTTAAAACTATTGACCGTAGCATCTAAATGTTTATTACTTTAAATTCTAATAAGAAATTGAACGTACAACATGTCAAATAAACACTGATCATCCAATATCCCAGGTTTTTCGTAACGTGATATCCATTTAAATTGACAACAATTAATGTGCTAAGTAGTACGGTTACAAGTCCAATAGATGACACGATAATAGTTGGTGCAATATCCAGCTGGTATGCTTGACCTGTCTTCCAGAATTGATAGAGAGATGATACACCTACACCCAACACCATGTCTAAATTTAAGAAAAAAAATAGCGTTTAGTAGTTGCTCTATATGACTCAATTGACTCGTCTTACTTAGTAACGGACCGGCATAGCATGCAGATATAGCCATGGTAGGAAATCCCATCTATAAAACCAAGAAATGTTACTATGACGCGCCACACTTATTTTGTGTGTACTGCTTACCTTTGCAATAGCAGTATTTGCTACAAAATCACCTACACTATTACCCTAAATAAACACATGAGTTATCTTTCCTGCGAAAAAAAATGCTTTTTTTTTTACCAGTGCAAAGACCGTCAAACCCATAATAGCATCACTCACAGCAAATATTTCACCAATTGCCTAAAAGAAACGTATAAATAAAAAAAAAGGGGGATCTACAATCTAAAAACTTACTTGCAGTAATCCTACTACTTCATTTGCTAATAAAAATATCCAATTTAATGCAACAAAGAATCCTAGAAAAGAAAGCAGCCAAAACCAAGAGGGCGGTTCATCGACCTTTGTTGTCTTGATAACAAAAACTGCTAATAGTAAACCAATACCAACACCTACAATAACCATTGCACCTGGAATTACACCGTTCACTTTTTTTTAAAAAAAAGAAAAAAAAAGAATAAGTTATACCGAAAAAAAACTCCAAAAAAAAGCTTTTACCTGCAAATACGCCAAATAAAAAGGTTGTACTTATCACAGATTGTAAAACCATCAAGTATTTATTCCATCCCTGCCTTGTATCTACATCATCAATAATAACTTTTGTCTCCGTCAATACATCGTTTTCAGCGACGGGAACTGATAAGTAATTCTTTGCGTCTTTGGATTTCTTGGTGGATATGCCCTCATTTACAAGTGTCTCTATGACCTCAATATCGTCTACTTTAACTTGCTCAATTTCGGCTACGGGTAACGTAACTGTAAATACCAGGACAAGCGGTGCAGCTGCAAGTGAGCTTAGTTTTGAAAAAAAGGATTTCTCTTTCCATCCTTGCAGTGTGGGTAACATGATCTGTACCAACTCTTCTAAAACAAGATACCATTTGGAGTACGGGGTTGGGGGACCATGATGACAACACTTTGAATGGAATGAATAGTCTGAATTTTCTCGATAATGGTATAGTGAAGGATTATTAGTAGGGTTTAATAAAGAGGACACGCCTCCTTCATTATTTGGTATATTTAATTGGAGCACACCTTGAAATACGGATGAATGAGTGTGATCTTCGTTTTCCTCCTGATGATGACGCGGGATATTCATGATTGCAGACAAGAGCTGATTCTGATGATCAAAGGAGTCAGAAGGACTGATTTCAAAGCTTTGGCGACACGAGTAAAACGTAGAGTCGTCTACATCGGACAGAATACTGGGAGGGGCTAAGCTGTGTGTGCTTTGACCCCTTGATCTACCTACGACAGGACTTGTAGACCAAAATTGGTTATTTCGTATATCGATATATTCCGGTGACGGAATTCTATTTTCGTTGTTGTTGTTAGGAGGTGCTAATCTAATTTCTGGGATTGACATTTCTGGCGTTTGCACACTTAATTGAGGTGGTGGTGGTGGTGAGGACGATTGGATATTTATAAATTGGTGCTGATTATGTGCAGAAAGATATGTAAAATAGTCTTGTGTTTCCTGTGCCGAGGCGGAAGGAGCAGAGAGTGTGAGTAGCTTGTCGGTCATGGTCGATGCGCGCTGTCTCCCGTTTCCTGCGGTGCTAAATATTTCATTTGGTTGTGTGTGTTGTGGATGCTGGTGTCCCTGCGAATTTTGCCACATAGGAGGCGGCATGGAATTTTGTCGATTTCTGTAATGGTTTGGTAGTATTGAAAGTGAACTATTCGCTCTACGAATATTATTTACTTGCTCCTGAAACTAATAATAATAAAAAATGACGTTTTAGTTGAATTTAGAAGAAGGGTTTTTTTTTATAAGTAAAATTTTTTTTAGCCCTTACTTCAATTGCACCAAAGACCGATGTCCTGATACCAATTCTTGGTGTCATTGGACGTCGATAAGTCCTAGAATATATAGAACCATTTACACTAGTAGATCGAGAGATTGCATCAAAATGGAGAGAAGGGCGAGATGAATTAGGAGAAATAGGTCGTATAATATGCCCTAAATGATTCTGGCTATTAAACTCTGACATATTTGACTGAACAGACATTTCTCTATCTGGTATAATCAATCTTAATGGAGGGTTTCCTTTTTATATATAATAGTTTTTTTTTTTTTAGTTTACGATGAATATATATAAATATATATATTGTGTTTATCCTTACCTCCTAACAAATGTGTGGTCTCATCTACACCACCAGTTTTAGATGATGCTTGTTCCGATTTACACTTGCAATCAATCGTAACGTTATCTTGGCTATTACTGTATGCACCAAATACAACAACTGATACATAACACAGGTAATATCCTATTAATATGATGCTATGATACCAATTAATGTGCTGATGGTAGACTATCCATGTGATGATCATAATTGCGCCCGTCAAAAAGGATGCATCGCGCATAAACGTAATCTTTTGCGACTGAAATGGTTTAATAATACCCATGCATCCAGATACAATAGCTACAATAAAAAACCCTGCTCCAATTAGTTCACCAATTGCTAATGAACCTGCACCGGTGTCCATAGCACTAATAATAAAAATTTAGCTTTAATTGAACTTGAACTAAATATATAGATTACCTGAAGGTACTAAATAAATCAGGACTACCATTACCTAAAGCCAATACAGTTACGCCTGCCTAATTTTAATTTCGTGTATTTTTAGTTTTTTCGTATACATGTATATATATACAAATGGGATTTCCCTTTCCCCCCCCCCCCCCTCCTAAGAAAAAGTTTCGTTACCATGCTTTCAGATAGTTGTAATTTAGATGAAATAGTTTGTAAATTAGGACCTATATATATATATAATACATTTAGAATGAATTATTTTATTATTTTTGATATATAACTTACAAAAGAAATCAGAGGCTACAACACTAATAGCACCAAATAACATTAATAGACATGAAAACTATATTTAGTATAAACCAAAAGAATGTTAGTATATAAACATTTTTACAATAAAAATTAAAAAGGGGTAGGTAGGAGAGAGAGACAAGTTTAAAGGGTTGGGTATGATAGGAGTGGGGGCTCTTTTTTTTTTATGTAATAAAAAAAGGGGGATAAAAAAGCTATTGTATATTTACAAGAATGGCAATTATAATTGGCTTCCATAATTTTGAGCAATAAAAAAGTTCGAGATACAACGCATTAAATCCGTGACAATTCAATTGTACAAATTCGCATTGATTTTTCTGCACTCCAATATTTGAACATCCATTCTAAATGTATAAAAAAAAAAGAAAAAAAGGTTATTAAACTAGAATTAATCAATTTATATATTTATTTATTTTTATGAGCAAGGAGGTCATACTAAAAACATACAGAAACAGTAAAAAAGTCATCGTTTATTGTATTTGTTGCGTATAACCTTTTGTATGATAACGTAAAACTGGACTTCCTCAACATTGTTGGCAACGCTAAAATGAGTATTATTCCAAGGTAGCCAAATATATAATAAATTCTGTGTCGAGTTGATTTCATTTTAACTATAAGTAAAAAAAAAAAAAAGAGAAAAAAAAAAGAGAGAGAGAGAGAAGAGAAAAGAAAAAATATCTGAATCAATAAAAATTTAAATTTTGCGAATTTATATATGATAAGCGAATCTCATTGTACGGATTTTCCACATAATAAACATTAATAGAACTCCTTTTTTTTTTTTCTGTAAATACAGGACTTTTCAGGCCTAATTTTTTTCTTTTCTAAGAGTATATGTATATGTTCTATTTGACAATAGACGCACTCTAGGAATGCCGTAGTAAAAGAGTCAGTAAGTGGTAATAAAAAATAAAAAAGTTTATATTCTTTATTTTTAGTATCATTCTCGTCTTTCTAACTCATAAAGAGATTGTTTCTACTATATTACGCTTGGTATCATTTAAAAGAAGAAGAAAAACTTCTTTTTAGCTTCCAAAAAGATCGATTTTACTTGAATCATTAGTATCTTTCTTTTTTTTTTTCTTTTCTTTTTTTTTTTTACTTCTCGAGTTAAGAAAAGACCAATAAAAGCACTGGAAACTGAAAATCGATTATGCAAACTCCTTTTTTTATTTCTTTTTTAAGCGCTGATAAACATAGCTTAGTCAAAATGAAGGGCTCCTAATAATAATAGTGAAAATCTCTGCCAGTTTCTCAGGGTACAATTCCGGAAGTTTCTATATCAAAAAGTTTAAATCGAAATAAAACAAACTAATATTTTATTCTACTTTTTATTTAGGAATTTCTATATATTTACTAGAAGCACGAAGTGTCAACACTATAATTACCTTTTTTTTTATTTTTAATTTCATTATAGATATTTATCTAAAAATAAAATATGTACCGAGTTTTTTTTTTTTTTTTTTTTTTTTTTTTTTCATCCCTGGTTTTACCTTAATAATGTAACAGAGTCCGTGATTATATGCAATAGTTGATTATACAACTAAAATGGATTCAGATAACAACAAATTGTAGATTGTTTTAATTAGCAACAAATGTAAAACCATAGCAACAACAACAAAATACCTCGGGTTACTCATATAATATATCTGTGTTTTCCCCCAATTCTAGTTATTTCTATATTCTTTTCTCTTAAAAAAGAAGGAGTCATTTTAACAACCCTTAATTCAAGTTCTTTATTGCCCATATGTGGCATTTTTTTTTTATTATGAAAAATGGTAACTATCCTGAAAACTGAAAGCCCAAGTAACTGTTTAAAATTTAAGTGCGAATAAGAACTACAGTACATTAAGATAATCGTAATTTCTTGATAATATATTAGCTATTCTTCTAACACATATTTCCTTTCGACCGTAACTATAGACACGTTCTTTTATCATCTTATTGCTACCAATCCCTGTTTTTAGCGAGCAATAAATGAAAACGAATTACACGTTTTCTTTATTTTATTAAAAAGAATCTCGTGCTTTTAGCATTTACTCACATTTTCTGTTTACTTTTTGTTTTAATTATAGCTGACACCTTGACCACTTGACGTCACGTGGGGTCAGGTTCAAGTCTGCAAAAAAATTAATACTTTTTTTTTAACATAATAAACTTTACTGGATTTATTTCTGCTCGGTACGGATAATAGGCAATATTTTTCCGCATATTCAGACATAAACACTTCAGCTGTAAACTATTTAAGGTTTTCTGTAGTGAGGCATTATACAATGTAGGCTTCATTATCGTTTCAGAGTCTCACAATATTAAACTTGTTTTTTGAAGTAATACAATGTCCATAGCAACAATTTGCGGCTTAATATTGCAAGGTTCAATTCGCGTTTAAAATGAAATTAACTTGGTTAGGCGTTTTTTTTTTTTGAAATGATAAGCATGAAGAATTTCTAGGTACACGTTCTATTTACTCGCTCAGGTAAAAAAAATAAAAATAAAAACAAAATAGAAATATATATTTGATAAAGGAAAGCCGCCTCATATTGTCATTTCTAAAGAAGAAAATAATGAAATATTTACTGGTTTTGATTAAAAGATTGGAAATAAAAGCTACTCTTCTTCAACATTACTTTGTGTTTTGCAAGTCAAACAAAAACTATGAGTTTGTACCTCATATAAGGAGAACTTTATATTGTGGTTCGAGATACATTAACATAGTGCGACTAACAACGTAGATATGGATCTGTTATATGCGCTACTAATACCAGAAGGAGAGAATAAGTTATAGCAACAAGTATAGAACAGGCACATAAAAATGGTTAAATAGATCACCAACCTTAGCTGTATCTTTGGTTTAAACCCATTTCACTATCCGCACCAATAAAACAAATTTTATAACGTGACTTGCACGTGATGTAAGTTTTAATATTTTACTTTCATATTTTAAACAACGGATTATAAACTATAACAGGGTTGCATAGTGTAATGGTTATCATATCGGTCTTTGAATCCGGTGATCCGAGTTCGATTCTCGGTGCGACCTTTTTTGTATTTTTTTTACTTTTATCAAAAAGTTGTGTAACGTCAAAAGTCTTTTATAAGTTAAGGAAAAGTATCATGCCTCGACTGGTGGTTATTACTCTTTTGTTACTATGAGTTATGAGTTCTAAGATAAAACCAAAAGTATAATTAAAAAGGTTAAAAGATAGATGAAGTTTATTAATTAGAATATTGTTCTTTTTATATCACTTTGTGACTATTACGACAAAAGTCAAAGATGAAATTGTTTAGCTATCTGTCAAAATTCTGACATTGCTGTAAATGGAACTACGTCAATTAGAAAAGAATAACTTGCTAATTGTATTTTTTTTTCGAGTTATAATATCTAATTTTTAGCGAAATATTTTAAGATTTTAAAATGTGTATTCTGTAAGTATGTGTTGTTTAAATATTAAGTAGCAGAAACAACATTCTTATTTAGATCATCAAAGAAAAAACAAAGAATGTATAAAAATAGCAAAACAAAAAAGGTTTATACAACACCACCAAGAGTGATTTTCAGTGTCAGACCATCTTACAGTTGTATAAACAATACTAGTTTATAGTATTCATTGTGATATAATTTTACATAGTTACCATGTCTCACTTATCCCCCCCTTCTTCATTCTTTCCATATGAATGACTAAACAAAATAATCTACATAACAATTAAAGTTAATTAATACACGGTTCAAAAATATTTTAACTAAATCATAGAACAAATGCTTTATTTATTTTTTTATTTACGCTTTTCATTGGCCTTTTTAAAAAAAAAATCCAAAAAAAAAAATCCAAAAAAAAAGAAGATAAAAAAAAAACTCTTTTTTTTTTTTTTTTTTTTTTTATGTACATAATTTATGCAATATGCCTTGACAGAGAGAAGCAGAACATAACAAACCATGTTGAAATGAAACAGCGCGAGGTTCCTCTGATTCAGTCGACCAAGGTTTACCGGAAGCATACCATCGATTATTTTCTATCAATGTATTAGTTGAATCATCATCTTGTGATGAGAATATCCAACTATCTAAAGTATCCAACAAAATAGAAAATTGTTCGAACGGAATGAATTTAAATTGTTGCGCGACCTTGATAGGATTTAATCCTCCATCAACGTATGATGGTGATGGCGTAACCGTTTGAACTAGGTAAGGTTGAGGCGCAATGAGTGTATCATGTCCTAATTTCGTACGCGATGAATAAAATAAATGATGGTATGCTGCATCGGAAACACAAATCGATTCTGTATCCGTAAATCGTATATCAATTGCATGTCTAAAAATGTATATAAAAGAGTCTTAATTTTTTTTTTTTTTTTTTTTTTTTCGTTGCAATAACAATATATGTATACTTTACATGGCAGAAAAGATGACGCGCACAGAATCATAAGCGCGAGGTATAATCGATACTTTACCAATATTACCATCTTGAGCACATTTCACCTCAAGATGTTCAAGACATGACATCAACGGTAAAGTTTGGAATAAAATCTACTCATTTTTTTTTAGAAGGGATTAAAAATTAACTATGTTACCTTTTTTTTTTACCTGTATAAAATATATTAAATCTCTCTTCTCATTAAGTACATCTCGTAAGAAACTAGCAATTCTCCAGTGAGGGTTGCGAGAATTCATCGATGGTAATGAAGTCAAGCTTGCCTTATTTGTATCTTCTGTAATTCCAAGCTCAATATTATATTGTCTAGGTTTACCTGGTCCCAACGAATTCCATTTGATATTACAAGTAAAATCCTAAATATAAGAAAATTGGTTAAAAGAAACCAATGACTTTTTTTTTTTTTTTTTTTCTTTACCTTTGCATATACAAATGATAATTCTTGTAAATCAGTAGGACTAAATTCTAATTGTTCCTTGTATTTTTCAAACCAGACAGAAGACACCTGTCTAGTAATATTAACCATCATAAATACCCTTTCCCAATCCACCAAGAACCGATCAATACAAGAATCAATGTCAGGGTATGTGAACGACACAACATTTGTAGCTTTATCTAACGCAATATGACCGCCAAGCTCGTTTCCTTGTAACGCAATACGTTCCCAATCTAATTTATCCTGAATGACTACATAGCATTCGCCTCTACCACAATCCCACCACCCAGAAGGCCGAATCAGGACATCGTTTTTCATTTCGGGTAATACACTTTCTATCCAAGGTATAGATTCTAATGGCTTTTCACGCTTCACTCCGCCTTCTTGGTAATAATATGCACATGCCTTTAATAAATCTTTTTGAGGAACACAAACAACTTCCATTTTATCAGCTGCGGGATGGTTAATAATCTGTGATTCCATAATAGATAATGTTTCTAATAAAGGACGCATATAATAATTGAGTGATCCCTTGTATGCTTGTAACTGAAGTTCAATCTTTCTATTGGTAATATAGGCTCTACAGAGTGAATCCAATTTAGCTAAGTAACGTAAATCAATCGATAAACTTTTTTTAAAAAAAATACAATGTTAGTATCTATATTACACATCACTAAAAAAAAATCAACATACTTGTCAATTGCATTTGAATAGGTATGAGGTGTGCTCAATTCATTATTATTCTCCAACACAGACACTCTTCGTTTCTTTACATTATCATTTACAAGCGTACTTTCGGTCTCTGTTATATCCTCAAACCTTCGTTTAATTGTTCCTTTGGTATCATCATTCGCATTGGGTTTTCCAATAAATTGATCTTTCCATAGCTGTTCACAATCCAAGTAAGTTAAATCTATAATTGTTTGGTATATACCATTCTGATCATACGTTTTACTATAAAAAAAAGTGAGTTAGGCTTTTTTTTTCCACTGTGTATATATAAATATATATTCGCATACTTTATACAACAAAGCCACGATTTAAATTCATTCTTAATAGTGGCAATAACAAAGTACCAATCTTCAAATTGCGAGAACCTGAAGAAAACACAATGTGAAGGGTACTTTTGCTTTGTGTTGCCTTGTGTAATAACATCGCCAAACAATCTTGTCAAATCCTCTTGACGCAAATTCATATGTGATGGGTGATAAGGTTGTAAATTTAATTGCTTTCCAAGTGAAATAACTTCTCTTACAACTACTTCTGATCGAAGCCATAATAAATGTCGAGCAATGTTGGCTGGATCGTTATTTAATCGTTCTTCTAATCCTCTTAATTTAACTGAATTCATTATTTAGTAAAAAAAAAAAAAAAAAAAACTCTTTCTTTTGTTGTTGTTATAATCTCTTACCATCTCCTTCACTACATCCATCGCTAGTCTCGAATACCTTAATTTTACCCGTACGTGCATCTGCTCCAATACTGACAAATCTTTGGTGTCTATAACGTACGACAAGTGTAGGCTCTGGACGAAGAACTAGGTATTCAAATCAGTATATTGATATTTTCCCTCCCTTATATACATATATATATATATATTACCATCTTCACCATCTTCTAACTTTACTGGTGCTTCTGCTTCAGCTAAATGTAATCCATTCTCTTCTAAAAAATCCTTTTGTGTAATAAGAACTTCTCTAAACTTATTAATGATACATGCACTGTGGTAATTGGTAACATGTAATACAAGCTGTTCTGCGTTTAAATTTCCAGGATCCTAAATAGATATCAGTAAATGTATGTAGCTTTTTTTTCGATTCATCTACTTTACCAGTAATTTAATATCGGTATGAAGATCACTATATTCATCCCAGAGTACTTCTAATAAATTCTTTGGATATTTGAGTGAGGAAAGCACCTTGGGTTTATCGGAAGCACTTAAATCAGATAAAGCAACAGAAGCACCAATACCGGCTTTTTGGATCAATCCCTTTAACTCATCACGCACTGTGATGGTCATATTATTTTTTGATAACTGTTTCTCGTGTTCATTGCTCACTGAAATTTCTAAAACTGTACTTTTATGTGCTTCTGAATTAACCTAGAAAAAAAAGGTTACGCAACGTCAGTATCTAACACAATAAAAAAAGTTAAATTTGTTTGTTTTCTAACCTGAGGACGAGCCCAATGTGAAGCAGGTGAACCACCTCTCCAATAAGTCAAAGTTAATTTTGTTCTATCGGGATTCATTTGTACTTTGAGTTGGTTCATCCATCTCGTTTTTACCAACATGGCAGATTGAATAAATAAAATCTCGAGTTGCATATTGAGACAGCACGAGTGTAAATAATCATACAAGTTGACAAGAGGAAAGAAGAGAGATGTATGTGTATTTCCTTCAGGTACAAATGGCGGTACAAGTTGTTTTTGTGCATTGGAACGGAGATGAAGTTTTTGTGCATCAGTTAATGTAATATCGACGTCCTCTGCTGCTCCGCCTGCTGAAGTTGCTTCAATAAACATATCTAATGAAACAATCCACCATCTTCTATCATTACTATGACCCATTAATGTCAAAGCAACTTCAAATTCGTTCTGAATCGTGAAATAAATTCGACCATTTTCTAAATAGTAACTATCTTAGTATTGCTATAAAATACACGCAAAAAAAAAAAAAAAAAAAAAAATACCAATTTTATAGTTTTGCATAGGTGACGGTAAAACTTCGGTGGTAATCATGCGCATGCGAATCACATCATTCATATCTCGGAAAATCTCCAAAACTTCTTTATCAGTGAGTGGTGTAGGTGTAAGCATATCCTACACAACAACAACAAAAAAAAAAAATATAAGTTTCTAAAGTGTTGCCAAATTACTTGCGAAAAAAATATTACCTTTATTTTTGTTGGCATTTGTTGATATGTTCCTGTAGTTAATACATCCACAGCTGTCGGTATATCGAAGTTTCGTAATCTAGCTGCCGGCAGCCCTGACTGAATTTTATGAAGATAATCAACAGTATCTTGGAATATCTTATTTTGGTTAGCTAAATAAGCCATAATATTCTTTTTATACAAAAAAAAAACACGTAATTAGTTTCATGGAACAACAAAATAACATTTCGTTATATATTCTCTTTCTCTTTTTACCTGACACATTTGAATATCCTGGGCACTTTCAGCCCACTTTACAAGCACCAGTAATTTTAAATACTGTTTTCTCATAAATGTCGTATACGTTAAAATCTGACGCTTTTTCTCTACATCAGACATGGAAGGTAATCTAAATTGAAAAAAATGATGTTAATCCAAATAATCGAATCTAGAGAAAAGAAAAATCTGACTTACGTATCAGTCAAAGTCATCAAATCGGCGTGAGATTTATGAATAAGTTTTCCAATAAGAGCTCGTAAAGGAACCATACAAGCCATTTCAACAGGTAATACTACTTTTTCTTGAGTTTCTTCAATCGTCTTGTCTTTCTTTGTAGCCGCTGTCATGGTGAGTTTGGAATCTGTACCGTTTATATTATCCATGGGTTGAACATAACCATTAGACTGCGTAATGGGTTCAGTATCGTCTGTTGATGAGATCGGTTGCATCACTTTTCCGCTAATGGCTATTTTTTTCTATCTTCGCGAAGAAAAAAAAAAAAGGATAACTAGAATTTTTAAGAAAAAAATCTCGCTCTTTTGGATCATTATAAATGACGTCACACGCGAGATTTTCGTTTGTAGTGTACTTGTTTTGGCAAAAAAAAAAAGGGCGCAGATCAACCAGTAGAAGCAATGGATTATAAAAAAAAAGGATGCATAAGTGAAAGCATTCACATTAAAGTCAGACTCTCACATCCTCGGTACAAACTAGATTAAGGGATATTTTCCAAAGAAAAATAACACTAATTTGGCTAATCTTTTTCTCTGAATAAATAAAAAAAAAAAAAACTAGAAACAGTTGTTTCTACGTTTTCTTTTTCTCTCTTTCTTTTTCTCTCTTTCTTTTACTTCTTTTTTTTTATAAAAAATAAAAAAAAAACCATGCACTCACGTAAAAAGTTTTTTACAGTTGCTGTAACAACATGTATTGTAGGTGCAATTTTGTTTGGCTTATTTTCACACTACAAGGAAGATATCATTGAATGTAATTAAAAAAAAAGAAAAAAAAAACTTTTACAAACGTTGTGTATTCAAATAACCCCTTTTTTTTCTGTGTTAGTTATTCAAGATGTTGCCATTAAAATGCGAACACAGAAATACAGTTCATTAATCATGGTCTTTATCGTTGCGATAACAGGTACACCACCTTTGCTTGGCTATACGTTCGCAGTAACAATGACAGGTTTTGTTTATGGATTTCCTAACGGATGTATTCCCGCTACAGCTGGTGCCTTTTTAAGTTCATTGGTTACTTTCGGGTAAATAAAAGTTATACCAAACGTTTTTTTTTTTTTGTACGCTCACAAATATATATTCAAATGTAGATTAGTAAGAAAGCTTAATTTTGCAAAATACATAAAGTTATCCGAAAAGAAACAGAATTTATATGTTGCTATGCAAGATGCCATCACACAGGGTGGATTCAAGATGATGCTATTAATTCGTATTAGTCCGTTACCGTGGCAATTAACCAACTTAATCTTGTCTTTGGTACCTTCAGTCACCTGGAAAACCTATATTTCATCGGCATTGATTGCTTGCTTTAAATTTAATTTGGATGTTTGGGTGGGTTCACAGTTGGCTAATTTGTCTGATCCCGATTTACCTCCCGAAGCGCACAAGGCTACCTTAATTTATATGTGTCTTGGCATCATTGTACTTGTATCTTCGGGTTACTGGTTATACAAACTAACCATGATAAAAGTAAAGGAGCAGCAAGAAAAGCTGTTGTTGTCGGAAGGTGATGAGCGTCAATCATTATTAGAAAACCAAACTCCTAGTCTTACTGGTCTCTATGTAAAATAAAAATATTTTTTTGCTCTTGTACTCAAATAAAATCTTTCAACATATGTCTGTTTTTTTTGTTGTTGGTAAAGTGACCACTATCGTTGAAAGTCAGATGCCGAAAAAAAAAACTATTATAGTAAAAAAACGTCATGAAGTATATCTGTTACAAGGTATTACAAAGTAATTAACGTATGAGACTGGGCCTCTAGTTAGAGGTCAAAAAAATTAAATTCGGTAGAGTGTGGTGAAAAAAGCCTATCCCTGTTTTTTATTTTGATGAGTTGTAATATATTTTATAAGATTCTTGAAACTTAGGGTTTGAGAAGGCCCTTGATTTTATTTCTAACAAACGTAATTCTAATTTACTATTACTTATTTTTAGACAGGCAGGTTTCTTGTTCAGGCCGGGAAAACCCACCTTAACGCAACGTTTGCCTTAACACAACTTGGGGATACTCCAAGGGCTTTAATAGCCTCTTTAGTTTTTCCAATGAAGCTCTGGGAGTGGAAAATAGTTTTCTGTTATAATTAAATTAGTATCATCAGAAATTTAGAAGAGCTTCTACTCTTTAACATATCAAGGATATTTCTTTTTTGGGTGTTGAGCGTTATAGCAGCACGAGTCGTATCAGCCCAGTAGATATCTAGATAAGTACTTTTCTATAATCCCTGTTAAAGTGGTAAGCGTTAATTGGAGGTATTTCATTTCGGAAAGAGCTTCTTACGCTTAAAGAATGGCTTGTATAACTATTCATTGAAAGTAAAATCCTTAAGTCTGAGGAGAATGTAAAGCTTTCAGAAATCGATATTTTTAAAGCAATTTTTTTTTGGGGGGGGGGAATCTTGGTACACGTTCTATTTATACGTTCAGTAAAAAAAGTATGACAGATCACTTTTTACATACGTACCTTTAAGGATAACAGTTTCTCTAAGAAGGGCCGGTATAAGTTAGTAAGAGAATAATAAGTGAAGACGAGGAAAAAAAAAAAAAGATGCAATAAGTGATAAAATAGAGCCCGTTTTTACTCCTGTGATATATTTACTCATCATGTCGTATTATACCAGTATTTGTTTCGTATACTCGTACTTATATGTTGGTTAATCATTTTTATATACGTAGTAGGCACTTGTTGCTCCAACTTGATTCATGCAAGATCCTTTTTATGCGAATGCGCCGCACTTTTTTTTGCCTGAACGTGTAAAGAAAAAACAAGGAAAAGCTTGATACGCGTTCTATTTACACTTTGTATTATCTGCTCCAATCTGAGATAAATGGCCGAGTGGCAAAAGACGCTTTAAGTAAATCTATGCCACAAAAAAAAAAAAAAAAAAAAAAAAAAAGATACACAGCATCCCCATGTTACCAATTCGCAGTACCTCCGTCTTCATTTTTTTTTTTGAACTTATATCCTTATTAAAAAAAAAGTACTCTATTCACAGTGAACAGTAGTCAAATACATCGAATACTTTAACCAACAAAAGTTTTTATAAAATTATGCAACGATTGCTTTGTGAGTAACATTTGTAGTAGCTATATCACGATAGTTAAAACGTACGCTTATTCTAGTAAAAAAAAAAGACTATTGGCCTACATACTTTACTTTTCACTGATGTTTCGAAAACATGACTGATTTTTTTTTTATTTGGAAAGGCGAACGAAATCAAGATCTAAAAATCGGTTATTTACTCCTTCCGTCTCTCTTTTCTATCTATCTGTATAAAAATAAAATAAAAAAATAAGCAATGTCAATCAAGGAAGTCTCTAGAAACAAGTGTTTTGGTGGTTATGTAGTTAAATACGAACATGGTTCTGACGAACTTAACTGCGACATGAAGTTTAACGTGTTTTTACCTCAACAAGCTACCGAAACTAAAGTTCCTGCTGTTTTCTTCTTGTCTGGTTTGACATGTACAGAAGACAACTTTATTCATAAGAGTGGTGCCATGGCCGAAGCTGCCAAACATGGTATCGCTTTAATTACTCCTGATACCTCTCCTCGTAAGAACACAACTATATATATATATACTTTTTTAAAAATACTTTAAACTAAAAAAAAAGCGTGTGAAATATAGGTGGTGTCAGTATTGAAGGTGATAGCGATTCTTGGGATTTCGGTACCGGTGCTGGTTTTTATGTAGATGCTACTGAAGAAAAGTGGTCCAAGCATTATCGTATGTATTCTTATATTGTTAAGGAATTGTATTCTATTGTTATGGAGCAATTGCCTATTGTAAGTTTTTTTTTTTAGTGCGATGCATAAGATAATGAATTAATATTTTGTGTGTATAAAAAAAGGATGAATCTCGCGTTTCTGTTATGGGTCATTCTATGGGCGGTCATGGTGCTTTAACCATTCATATCAAGAACCCTTCCAAGTTCAAGACTGCTTCTGCATTCTCACCTATTGCTAACCCTATCAACTGTCCTTGGGGTCAAAAGGCTTTCTCCAACTACCTTGGTTCTGATAAAGAAAGTTGGAAGCAATACGATACTGTTGAATTATTAAAGACATATAAAAATGAACGCATGAACATCCTTGTTGATGTTGTAAGTACTATTTATTTTTTTAGAGAAAAAAAAAGTTACTAATCTGTATGACTTTTAGGGTACTGCTGATGGATTTTTAGAAAAGGAACTTTTGATTGATGAATTGAAAAATACTACACAAGAACTTGGTCGCGAATCCGAATGGAATATTCGTTACCAAGACGGTTATGATCACAGTTACTTCTTTATCTCTACTTTTATTGCTGATCATATCAACCATCATGCAACTATTTTAAAAGCTTAAGAAAAATAAAATAATTACAAGCCACCATAGTGTATTTTTCTCTTTTTTTTTTCCCGCATAATTATTCTTTTTTTAACCCTT
The DNA here is from genome assembly GCA_025201345.1 of Thamnidium elegans. Taxonomy (NCBI): domain Eukaryota; kingdom Fungi; phylum Mucoromycota; class Mucoromycetes; order Mucorales; family Mucoraceae; genus Thamnidium; species Thamnidium elegans. The sequence continues at coordinate 424,016 of JAIXMG010000006.1, read as the reverse complement.
TTTAAAACAATGTCAGAAAAAGAAACGAAACCAAAAGTCAATACAGAAGAAAACGAAAAGTTAAAAACTCAAATCGATGCCTCTATTGGCATTGCTCGATCACTTATTAACTCTTGGCTTCCTGCACCGAAGCCTGGAGAGAGACTAGACGATGACGAAGACGAACAAGCCTTGAGTTCATACTCGACAGGAAGACCTGACAGGTAAAAAATAATAATAATACATATACCGCCCCTAAACCTACGTTGTTTACTGACACATACAAAAAAAAAAAAAAAAAAACTAGACTTGGTCTTGGCGCCAAATTTTTATCACATAATGATGCCATGAGACATACAAACAACAATGGTGGCATGGCCTCCAAAGAAGAATTACAACTCAAGAACAAAATCCTCAATCAAAACAGACGAGCAGCAGTACACCGTGAAATAAATACCCCTACACCTATTGGCAAAAGATTCCGTCCACAAGACAAGAACGATTCCGAATCAGACGATGACGAAGAAGAATCCCGTTCAACAACAGTAGGTACAAAACAGTCTAAAAGCAAAAAGAAAAAGATCGCAGTAGAATCTTCGAAACCCGTACCTCAGAACATTGGTAAAAAGAAGATCGGTAGCCAAGGTGACTTTTTATCAATGTATTTATCTGAACGTGCTGGCAAGAAGAAGAACAAAAAGTAAAATAATACATTTTTTTTTTTTTAATAAACCCCTTTTTACACACTTATACGATTTATTCAATACGAGTAAAACATTGACCTGGTTTAGAATGACGAACTAAAGGAAGATCGTACGGAAGACGCACATGAACTACTTTTCTCGTCCCGGCGTAAGTTTTTGGATTCGTAGTAGGTCTCAATACAACCTCTGTACTTGCATCATCATCGACCTACACGAGACGCATCAATACAAACTTGGACACAAAATGATATTTTAAGATGCTATTTACCTCCCATAAACTCGGACAGAAAAAGACACCCAGCTCAAAGCTCTTGATGTAAAGCTGGGTCTCATTTATTTGATACTCACCCCAAGCAGCACGACTTAGGTTACTAGACGTCAGCAAGTGCCAGGCAACGGACGGCTGTCCATCCGTGTCTTGATACACGCGCGTGTATGTTTTAATATGAGGCATAATATGTTGTCTACCAGCATTTCGACTCTTCCAATCATACAAGTAGGAATCAAACCACGCATGATTCTTCTGATAAGATTCTGCATAAATTTTTTTTTGTAAGATTATCTATACACAGTAAATAATAGATTATTTGGTACTTTACTTTCTTCAAATCTTAAAAAATCACCACTAGTATAACGTCCAGTAACACTAAAAAAGAAAAAAAAAAGTTTTATCAGTTTGATGTCCAAAGCATTTATATAAAGATATACATTACCTTTTAGTTGCAGTTTCTATTGTAGGATACACAACGCATATTTTTGGCGCTCTAACACGACTATTTTTTTCCATTGATTCCGACATTCGTTGACATACACTATCAAACCATTTTTGAGGAGAGAAGGCCATACTTGAACACTATTAAAATATATCAGCATTTACCCGTTTGAAATGTTTTTTTTAATGTTTTTGTACCTGTAATATCAATTGAGAACTTGAGCGACAGGGCTCTAGTAAATCTACATGCTGTCGAAGAACAGTAGCTAGTCTTTCGATACCCCAACTTTCAAATGCAGAAGCTTTATGGCGCCCTGGAACAGATCCGATCAAAATAGCCTTTTTATACATGTATAAATAGAAATCCTTTTTTGATTATAAGTACAATTTACCTTGCAAGAAGACCAATCGTAAAGCTTCAGCCGAATGATGATATCGAATACACGCCTCAATTGATACGCTTTCAAATACTTTATTAACTGGTGTTCAAATGGAGAACCGTACTCGGATCCTATCAAGGTACCCCGTATACCACGCTTCGCGATTGATTTGAGTGGGCATCTTGGTGTTCTATAGACACCTTGTGTCATATCTCTAAAAAGAATAAAAATAGTTTTTTTTTTTTTCAATAAGTAAAAATAGATTTGGTGTAATGTATTCTCGTACTCCCAGTCTTCTTGAATAAGATTTGCTGTCATAACAACCATTTGAACGGTTTTTATTCCTGTTTCTGGATCTCGAAAAAACAATAGCATTGTCTTATATGTACAATTAGTAATATATATATATATATATATTTGGTCGTGGTACTAGATTTTATATATACATACCTTTGTATGATGAGTACCTAAATAAAAATATGTTTAGATAAGTATACAATATAGTATACAATCTTACCATATTTATCTCTTAGTTCTGGTGAGTCTACTATGATATTGGAACGTTTACTCTATTTGTATTTAAATGAATAAATAAATATTGAAAGAGAAAATAAAGAAATAATATGTATACATTAAAACGTGGACAATCCTTTTGGCCATGAATGATTGTAATAGGTATGTTTGCATCATACACATGCATTAACAAAAACTCGACATCTACCAAGAAATTAAATTGAACCATGGACTCTAAATCTTTCTGTAGAAGAGGTTAAAAAGTATTATTTATGCATATTCAATAAATATTTACATGATAAACCAAGTCCCTTAACATCACTGTTGTTTATTGTCAGTAAAATATATTTGATGCTTACAAAAAAAAAAAAAGTGTATATTTCTTACCACATCCAATATTTTCTTTTTCAGATACGTAAGGAGAATACGTTAAAGTTGTCTGTACAGTCCAAAAAATAAATAATATTAAACACTACTAATTTCGAAACATTGGTAATCACTTTTCTTACATTAGTCGACATTGTTGCCATTTTTTTAAAAAAAAAATACGACAAAACCGAGCGCGTTAAAAGTGAGATTTTTTTTTTTTTTAAAAAAATGATATAGTATTTGCAGACAGAAAAAAAAAAAAAAGACGGGAGGATAAACAGTAAGTCGGTTTAGTATGTAGTGCTATGTCGAATGTGCAATAAGTCTCATAGTTAGATTTAGCTATTAGCTAATTTAATCGTATATTTTATTCCTTAATAGTAATCCTAGTAAAGGGCGTTATAATCGAGTAACATATTATTATTACTCTTTGTCGTGATTCAATCATGATCAATAGGTTAGTTTAACCATGATAAAAAGGGGATATATTTAATCGTCATGATATACACACTGATAAAAAAAAAAACTCGTTTTATATACATTGTTCGAGCTTATTTGTTTCATGGAACAAGCACCCTTTTTTATGAAATTCAACGTGTGCATGAACGCGGATAACGCAATTGACAAGGATAAACCAAGTATCTAAATTTCCTACTTCTTCTCATTGAGTAGTTCGGGAAGGCTCTGAAAAATAGACCAATCGTCAGATATAGAAACTCTCAGGATCATTGAAAGATAAGTTTTTGCTGAGCTTGTACAAACCTTTTTATCTAGCATTCTATGGGGTTGAGAAGCTGGGTTTATTAGCCTCTTTTTTTTTTTCTTATAACCTTGCACAAATATGCGGACTTTTTCAAACATTTGATAAGTTTTAGGGAAGCACAGTAAAAAATAACAAAATACACTTTCACTTTACCAAAAAAAAAAAAAAAAAAAAAAAAGCCTCCTTACAGTTGAACCATATGATACAAGGGAAAAAGAGCTTGGCAAATATTATGTCAGTTAATGAAAGGGCGTTTTTGGGCGCTTGTATTACCGTCATGTATAATGAGATGAGTTTTTTATTGTCACGGTTGTGTAATACAGTTTCACATTCTTTTTATTGTACTGTTACTACGGTTTATTTTAATCTTCTCTCCTTTGTTTAAGTTTCCGCTGTGTCTATAAATGAATTGTATCATTTGACACCATCTGAACTCTTTCAAGAACCAGTCAATTGTAATCAATTAAAAGCGTGAGTTTTCCCTAAACAAAATATTTTTGCAAGCCAGAAAAACCTAGAGTTTCATGATGACTAAACTAAGCGGGATTTACTATTACACAGAGTCATGTCCCTTTTATAACTTAAATATTGATCACCTTTTTTTTTTTGTGTAATAAGAAAATACAAGTTTTCAAATCAACTGAATAGTCAGTGTGAATATATCGGCTCAAAGAGAAAGAAAATGAGAAAGGTTATTTATTTTTTTCGGCTCACACATCTAATTAAAACACGGCCAGTAATTTTCCGCCCTTGTTATCGCTTTGATAAACGTTAGTAGTTTGTACCACCTACTTTATTAGGTACTAACATCTTTCCATTAACCAACAGGTTCTCTACTATAAGCTGTACTCATTGGAATTTCAAAAGGAGTATATATCGAATAAAAGTATAATCTCTATCAAGGACCTGCGGGGATCATGACATAAAGATGATGTTGCTATCTTTGAACAACCTAACCCTTCGATGAGAATTCCACTTCGACGGTTAATGCGCCCTTTCTTCCTATAGCGACCCTAAGAGCCTTTATACCTTGGTGACGGGTTTTTACCAGACTGTATTGGGTATAAAGAAAAATACATAAATGGAATCCCAATTATTTTTCGATCTGTAACTTCATCTAATAGTAGGTTATGACCAGAAATGGAAATACTGATAGGATGTAATTATGCTACTAAATCTTATAAAGCGGTCCACCCTCATCAAACAAAATGAAGCCGATACCAAATGGCATACTTGTCATGATAGACACTATTTTCTCTACCCTTTGGAAATACCGCTCGTTTTGCGTTACCAATGAAAAATTCTGGTCTAACCTAGCTGTCTGTCAGATGTTTCAACAAGATCACCATACCGCCCATTCATACTTTTAGTTCAAAGTATAAAACCATCGAAAAATGGAACACTATTATACACCCTTTCTTTTCACGGCAGGTTTTTTTTTATTTAATATTTTTCTTATTTCAATAAAGTTTACACTTAATAAAAAAAAAAAGGTATCAAGTTTTATTGGTCATAAATATAAATAAGGCATATAAAGTTATTCAATCAAAGAGTTTGATTTTAATTGGTTTATATTTGTCGATGGTCTTTTTCCATTTGATATCTTTATCGCGTTATATAAACTGGAATTGTAAATGTCAATAAGTTCTTGATTATTCAATCGAATGACTGAAGAAAATCTAGCTTGAGTGAACTTTAAAAGACTTTTAATACTTTTTTTGGGCTCTTGAGAGGGTTGCTTTTTGTTTTGGAAGAAAAAAAAAAGTTTTTTTTTTCTTTTTCTCTTTTAACATAAATTTATTATAGAGCCGGCCGTCTTTTTTCATGTCTACGTCAAAAGCAGTAGAAGGAGATAACAAATAAAGTGTCTGGTTCTTTAAAAGTTACTGTCCTCCCATTCGAAACCTGATTCACCATCTTCAATAAACAGACAACGGTAACAATATCAGCAATATCAATGACAGCAATTTTTTTTTGTTTCGACCTCTTTAAACGGTGTTACGACGGAGGTACATGAACTATGAGCTGCTACGGAGTGAGTTTTCATTGTTTCAAGCAAAGCATAGAAGCTGCAGTCACCTTCAAACGCGTATTGAAAGAAAAAAGCTTCTTAAAAAATTTACCTTCTTATTTTATGTGTCGAATGAAATAGAATATGTTTACCTCCCACGTCTAATTGTGTTCTTTGACAGCGTGAGTCCTGCCAGAGTTTTCCAGAAGGTACAATAATTTGAATATTAACTTTAGGTTAATTCTTGATATACCACCATTGTTAAAGGAAAAGAGAAGATGATAAAAAGGAGTTTGCTTAACTATGATAAAATGGATTTATTTAATCATATTACAATTTACTTTCTCACGTACTCATACGTAAACTTGTTTTTTTACCTGTTATTTGTTAGAGGTGCACATCACAAATTGGCACCGGGGTAGTATAAATGGTGGTGTGCCAAGAATTAACCAAAAAATTAATATCAAAATGCCAATGTTGACCAATCCATTATGCTGTCGTAGATGCAACAAACCAAAATATCAAGTACAAATTGTTGGGCAGGACCTTGCTAATAAGAATGACAAAGAAGCATTCAGCCTCTTACAAGATTTAAATCCTGCAGGTCTTCTTCATGTTATTAAAAAAGAACATCAAGGATATTTATCTTAATTCCAATTTTAATGCATTGGGCTAATCTTTTTCTACGTATTATATTTATTAGTTGTGCTTTTGCTCATTTTAATACACATGAAAATGCTTCTATTTTTTACAATACCTATAAGATTAGGGCAAATATTCAGAATTTAGCTATTCGGGTGAGACCTGCCAAGCGCTTTTCTGGGGATGATGTTATCTACAGCCAGCAAACTGTTTTATCATCCTCAACAGTACCACCCCCAGCAGCACCAACACCATCCCCAGCAGTACCATCCTCTGAATGTAAAAGGTTTGTGGTTAGCTGAATATATATTCTTTTTCCAACTAACATTTTTTTTTAAAAAAAAAAAAGAAAACAAGAGGATTTTTTTTTGTTGTTGCAACAAGACATTTGCAACAAACGGGCAAGGTTGGAGGAGTTAAAAGGTGAACTCCAGAAAATGGAAAAGCAAGAAGCTTTGATGAAGCAAATTCTTGATCTTGCATAATCAATAAAATTTTTTTATTCTATATAATTTATATAAACAAGTAACCAATACTTTATGACATTTAACCAACGAATCAAAAAAAATAAGGGCAAAAAGATTAATCAGATCAATCTTTGTGTCTTTATTACAAGTTGAGGAATAACTCGCTATTGCTAAATCATTGATTTATGTACGAGTCTTCCATCTAAAACCTAGTAAATCAATTTTTATTTAAGCTTTTTTAATGCGCAAAGAAAAAAAAAAGAGTTTCGCTTGGTTTTAACAATAAAAAAAAAAATAAATAAATAAATAAATAAAAAAACTCCCCTGTTTATAAAAGAAAAAATTAATAAGATTCTTTTTATATACAAGAAATAAAAAGAAGGATAATATGCTATAAAAAAAAAAGAGAAAATGAAAAATTCAAGAAACCTGCTCCAGAAAAAAAAAAAAATATAAAATAGGCTAAATCATGATATATACAATTTTTTAACTACATAAAAAAAAAATGGGAAATAATAGTAATAATAATAATAATAATAATAATAGTAATAATAAACTTTTTTTTTTTTTTTTTAGCAATCATTAGAAAGCTTTAAACGATCATGAATTTGTTGTAAAAAAGGATCGTCTTTAGGAACTTCTGGTAATCTTTTACAGTGTTTCATTTTCATCTTTTTAAATTTTACTATAGGATGAGTGGTATAAGGATGACTTGTAAAATTGGTGTAACCACTGCACTTGTTAATACTTGCCATATTATCTTTGTTCTTCTTCTTTTTATCCTTATTCTTCTTTTCGTCCTTGTTCTTCTTTTCATCCTTGTTTTTCTTATCCTTCTTCTTTTCTTTCTCTGCATCCGCTTTAACACTAGCTGCAACACCAATAGCTGTCTCATTAGAGAACGTAACAAATTTTCTACCAGAGGGAGAAATTATTTCATCTTCATCTTCACTGCTTGTAGTAGAACTAGACAAGAGTTGTTGTGTATTTATAGGTGTTGGTAAAGCAGGTGTGACATCAATATTTCCATTACGAATTGTATTTTGGATGGTGATAGGATCTAGACTTAACGATGAATCACTTAAAATAGAACTAGTATCACCTTGTTGAAGATCATGAATAGGAGGAGAAGGTCTTGTTAAAATAGTAGGTACAACGGGTGTACCCAAAAGAGAAGGACTCTTAAATCCCTTGGGCTTTTGCTTATCCTTCTTCTTCTTATCCTTTTTCTTACCATCCTCGTCTTTCTTCTTCTCCTTCTTATCCTTCTTTTTGGTACTGCCTTCTTCTGAACTGCTATTAGTTTCGACACTATCATTACTGTTGTTACTAAGCGATAAATTATGGGCTGATGAACCATATTTTTTTTTTTTGTCAGTTTAGATTTTTTTCAGTAAATTTTTGGTATATATACCTGTGTTCCATTCAGGATCTATGGCACCTCTCAAAAGATCTTTTACAAGAGGAAGTAATTCGATTTGCTAAGTTTATATATTAATATCATTCCACACGAAAAAAGTTATTATCTTACTGCCCAACTTTCTTTTGATAAGGCTTTCAAATCTTGAACCTAATTTATGTTATATAAGTTTTTTTTTTTTTTTTTCGGGAAAAAAAAAAGGGAAGCTTACATAAACAAGACGATTTCTATCCAATATAGTACAATCGCTATCAACTGCGTCTTTTGACCAATTCTTTTCTTGAGCAATACGTTCTAATAATTCCTTGACAGGCTGCAAGTAAAATAAAATAAAGTTAATCATTTATTTAAAATAAAAAGTAATAAAAAGAAAAAAAAAAAAGATATGTACAGTAGAGTTAGTTATAAAACCAAGATCCATTGTATGTTTATATATAAAAAAAAAAAAAAAGGAAAAAGTTTAACAAAAAAGGGATAAAAATTAAAAATATAATTATTTTATTTTTTTTAACCTGTATTTATAGAAGAAAAGCGCACGCGCGTATGAGAATTAACCATGGGGGTTTTAAAAATGCTGTGTTGTATGCCCAAAAAAAACCATTTTGTGACTCCCCCTAAACGGATCCCGATTATATAAAAAAAAAATGTGTTTTTTTTTACTCCGAGAAAAAATTGCTTTATTTTATTTTTCGAGTGAGTTTGTACGTTATCTTTTTCTGCACGCCAAAAAGTAAACTTTTTCCCTTTTCTTTCTGTATCTCGGTTTGTTTCTGTGTCATTGTTTACAGGTCATCAAATAAGATTAGACTAGGGCGTAAAATGATATATATCTCAGTCATCATTTTTTTTTTTTAAAATCCCTTTTTGATTTATAGATATAATGCAATAATAATAGACCAGATGAAACTTGATTATATCTACAACGAGCAATTACAAGGACAATAAACTAAAACCAAGCTAAACAAGTCATTCGGATCTTTTTTATTTATTTATTTATTTCTACTATCAAAAAGAGATATGTAAAGCATTATCTTTTCACACGATTAAAAACCAAGTATACACAATTCATATACGCTTTGGTACCTTAACATATTTGACAAGTTTCAATATATAAAATGATACATTAATTTTAAAAAGAAATAGAACATAAATGAATACATTTATATATAGACATAAACAACATGTTTATTCCTAAAATCAACAAGGTAGCCGCTTTAATTAATTTTCTTTCAACCTCACACAGTAACAGGCTGTAAAAAAAAAAAAGCGATCGGCATGACCCTATGGCATCATTATTTAAAGCACCGAAAAAGTGTAACTATAAACGGTTTATCAATTATAAGAAGCAAGTAATTTTTATCTTTTGTGGACTAATGAAAAATTTCTTTTTAAGAACAGTGTCTATATTTGGTGGAGAGTTACACTTAGAAATACGAGAACAATTGGTAGATCCCCTTTTTCTCCACACAAATAGGAGCGGGGGGGGGAGAGAGGAGGTGCCTTTTATTACTTCAAATTACACTTTTTAGGTTTCAAGTATCTTTAATTTAGAAGGATATATATTCTCGACAGAGCCCTTTCCTTATAAAAAAAAGGGGGATAATTTGGAATATCAAAAGCCTAAATATCAACCTTCTTTTTTTTTTTAAAGCAATATTAATTAAGTAATAAGTGTAACACTAAACCACAATTGACGATTATCATTAAAAAAGAAGAGTTCTTTTTGCCAAGGAAACACAGATTTAAATAATTGGAACTAACAGAAAAAAAAAACAAAAAGCTAATTTGTACAAATAAACCAAGCCTGATAAATCCACCAAATACCCACACTCCACACTCCACTTGTCTACTGGTGTTTTGTGGGTAGGGGTTTGTTTTGTTATTATATACAAGTTTAGAAACAGAGTATTACAAGGCCCATCGTAGAGTGAGGTGTTACTAATGTTCTAAAGAAAGGAAAGGAGGGATACCTGCTTCTAAAAAAAACATTTCCTTTTTTTCTTTTTATCAGTTACACGTAAAAATACCTTTTGAAGAAAAGAAAGAATATTGTCATAACTGATTCAGTTGTAAAAACAACCTCGTTAAAAGTAAAAAATCCCAATGAGTAGACCAGAGTAGCAGTAATAACTAAAGAGTTGGGGGGGGGACCTTCCAAGTTCACTTCCGTTATTATAGTGGTTGGTACAATTTGGGTAGTGACTTGGCGAGACAGCAATGACAAAAAAGAGGTCACTATAATCGCGTCATACGCGTAATTTTTGTGGGCAGGAAAATAGAGATTCAACAGCCCGAGAGACAGTTAAGGCAAGTTTTTTAAAAGGAAAATGAGTAGGCGTAAATCGATTGCTAATGGTATTTTCAGACAAGTAGCGGTACTGACAAGGACGTTGTTAAACTTTTTTTTTTTTTTCCATAATCGATGGAGGCCCACTGATAATAAAAGAAGCTTAAAAAAAGAATAAACCAAAAAGAACACAAAAGTAACAAGAGGCCAGTAAAGGGGGCTTGACCAATATAAAAAACTCTGATTCGAAGTTGAAAAGTAAAATAAATATAGAAAAACTTAATATATCCGCATTGGAATAAAGACTGTTAAGCCTCAATGTTGGAGTAAGCATAAATTGTTATGAGGATAATATACTGTATATACTAAACATATCTATCGAACGAAAGACACTGACTTTCAGAGATGAGCAGGAAATAACCTTTTACCATCGTTTTGCAAGCTTACTCGAATGTTCCACTCAAGAGCACATATATTAAGTTGTCTGAATACGTATTACTGATAAAATACGTAGTTGAGCCTCTAATAACAATATTGTATTTAACCCGTTGGCAAGCTGGCTTAATTTATTTTCTTATAATTCTACGTGTTTAACTTGGCTCTTTTCTATATGACATCCCTGTGAGTGCATTCGTTATATTAGCGCTGAATAAGTTGATACAAATATAATGGTGACACTTGATACAAATTACCCTTTTCTGCGAAAGTACCGTAAAACAGATGGCGTACACATTTCTGATTTAAGTTGTACAGTTTAGAAATGTGCTTGGAACAATGATATAATACAAAAAAGATACCAGTCGATAAATCAGTGGTAATCATATGGTGCGCCTCTGAACGTTAAAAGACATCAGCTATGCTAATTCTAGACCATTTCAAATATGTGTACTCATCTGATTTTTTTTTTTTTTTTTTTTTTATTAAAATTCCTACATGGAAAGGCAAGGGCGTATTCCTTTGAGCTCTGATTCGATTCATTTATAGAATCTTTTTTTGCTTGATCTTTTTTCCAAACTGTTGTAAATCTTGTAACAATATCTCGGGTTCTTCTAAACCAGGGAAATGACCACCCTAAAAAAAAATAAAACGACTTTTTTTTTTAATAATGTGCACACAAACAAACTATTATTAGATTACTTACAGAAATCATTTCATTATATTGATGAAGATCAGTAGAAGTTTCCAACCAGTCTTTAGGCATCTAAATATAATATTTTGTAAGTCAGACATATCCTTTTTGTTGTTAATAACCTTACTTTATAAATATCTTGAGCAAAAGCACAAACTGCCACAGGAATCTTAATACGCGGTAACACAATTCCTATCATTTCATTTTGTTGCAAGCACTCATAGTAGATTCGAACCGAAGATGACATTGTATTAGTGATCCAATACAAACTCACTTGTGTCAAAAATTCCTTTGAAGAAATCGTACGTGGTAAACCTTCGGTATCTTGTCTTTCTACCGGATGAAAAGTCCAATCGTGATACTTTTCCAACATCCAACCTGTACATAAATATGTAAGTAAAAATATATCATTATGCACTCTTTTTTTTTTTAAAAAAAAAACATACCAAGTAAACCAACTGGACTATCAGAAAGACCATAAGATAAAGAATAAGGCTTTGTACCTTGAATTGCTCTATACCCACACTCATTATTACGCTCTGCATTTGCAAACGTAAGTCCTCCCAAAACAGTTTTTCCTGTACCGTAAATAGTATCAAACCCAACCACTAAACTCGTAAAGAATTTGGCAATTTTGAACGGATAAAATAAAATGTTTCTTGGTGTAGGTAGTGGAGGTAAAACCATTGGTAAATTTGTATGATATGCTTTACAGTTGTTATTGTGTCGTGTTGCGATTAATTTTCCAATGATTGCTCCCCAATCACCACCATGGTACACTATTCGTTTGAAAGTCAGTTAAAATTTTTTTAAAAAAAGGGGGGGGGGGAGGAGGAGGGCTTACTATATTTATCATATCCTAAATGAACCATTAATGCATTGATCATGGCTCCAATTTTAGCAACACCATATCCTTTGACTTTAGGCGCTTCAGAGAACCCGAATCCAGGCAAACTAGGCGTAATCACATGGAACGCTTGATTTCCATGCACTCCATCTCGAAGAGGGTCAATCAACTTGTGAAATTCATAAAAGGTTGAAGGCCAACCATGTAGTAAAACAATAGGAATCGCATCAGGATGAGTAGACCGTTCATGAATATAATGCACCAAATGCCCATCAATCTTCATACGGTAGTGATGCCAACGGTTTAACTCAGTTCTGGCATCTTCCCAACTATAATTATTTGCCCATTCTTCTGCAAGAGGCTTTACGGCCCATGTGGGTGCTCCTAAAGTCCACCCATATTCCTTTTCTAATTCGTTGGGCCAAATGGTAGATTCAATTCGGTCACGAAGCTCTCTTTCTTTGGATTCTGAAATTCCAGGAACAACAAATACTTCAGATTCACCTTCTGATAAATTAGCCATTTTTTTTTCTTTGAAAAGAGAGAGAGAGAGGGAGAGAAAATAAAAGATGATTAATATTTTTTATCTCTTTTATAGTTAAATTTTTGCAGCTTGTTTTGGTAGTACAGAAAAGTAGATGGAGTAAGCACAATCAACCTCCAGTTGTATATAAACCAGTCTACTATTTGCAGTTCCCACACTGTCATATTTATTCACGGCTATAAAAGAAAGAAGGAGGTATAATATATATTGGTTTACGGTACAAATATCTTTATATTTCCACTTTGACCTTTGAAGAAAAAAGAAAAAGGTTACATCTCATTTTGATCACTAAAGTGTTTCAGGTTTTTAGAAAACTAAATATTGTGTCTCAAGTAGTAGACGAATGATGTCAAAGTGCATTTTATGCAAAAAAAAAATTAATGTTGCGTCGCCATTTTTCGTGTACAGAACTGGTTGATATGTCCCATCTTTTTTTTTTATTGAGTGAAGGAAGATTGAAGTAACTACGGCGGTTTTTTTTTTCATAGTTACTGGTTTCTATGGTTGTTACTATGGTTGCCCACTTTCACAGTCGCTAGGTTATAAAACACTATTTAGATAAGATTGTGTTTGTTTATAAACCCTTTTTAGTCGAAAAAAGGATTACTTTTTTGCGTTTGTACTACAACTAGTATAGAAAATATAGAAAAGAGACAGAAAAAAAAAAAAAAAAGGTTACAGCGAGGTTTTAAATACGGTTTTTACGGTCCTGTCAATTTTTTATTATTTTATTTTTCTTCTTTTTACAGTATGCCATCTCCAGTAAGTTTTTAAAATCTAAATTGTTTTTTTTTTAAAAAGTCATCTCTCAAGTAAATGACAAAATAAAATAAAAACATTTAGGCCTTTCTTAAAGCTTCCGAAGAAGTCCGTACGTTGACTAGTCTGCCTTCAAATGATGATCTGTTAAAGTTATATGCACTTTTCAAGCAAGCCACTATTGGGGATAACGAAACTTGTAAGTTATGGATATAAATAGACGAACAAAAAAAAAAAAAAAAAGTGCTCCCGTATATTAAAAAATCGTTTTCATTAAGCTAAGCCTACATTTGATATTAAGGGTCGTTACAAGTGGGACGCATGGGATGAACTTCAAGGTAATATATAGTTTCATTATACATACAGCAAGTTTATTTAAAAATCTATTAAAAAGGTATGCTCCCCGTTGAAGCTGAGACTCAATACATTGCTTTGGTTGAAGAACTCAAGTCCAAGCACCAATAGATTGTAAACATCAAATAAAGTGACTTTTTTCTTTTTCTCTCTTTTTTTTTTCTCTCTCTCTCTTTTATTTTACATTCCTTCTTTTAGTTTTTATAGCTACATCATGTCAAAGGATGTACAAGAGTTATCTCAATCTCTTGAGAAGACTAAAATAACTCAAGACGATAGTGATAAACCAACTGCAGAAACACAAGTAACAGAACAAACGTAAATAGCCTAATACCAAAAAAAAAAAAAAAAAAAAAAAAAAAGTCTACTAGCAGTTATAAGCAGCCAATGACTTATTTTTATGTATGTATTTAGTAGTACCATTGTAAACCAAGATGAGTCTGACACAATCGAACCTACCAAGCGAGGTAAAAATAAAATAAAAATAATAATAGTAAAAACAAGAGTTGCAACTTATAAAACCCCATTATCTATTGTAGATAGTTCTAGACAATTCCAAGCAGATATGCCCACATTTGACTTTCACCGGTTTTTAGAACAAATGAAAGAACCTAGTGCAGGACCTATTGCTCGTTATACAAAGGGGTAAAAAAAAAAAAAGAAAATTTAACAAACGCAAAAAAAGCTTATTTATTAAAATGTATAAATATAGATTTATATCGGCTTTTCATCGTAGAGAAGCATGGACTGTCAATGAACAAGTTAAATTTATTCAAGATTTCTTAAACGTAAGAAAAAAAAGAAAAACTATCAATTATTGTAAACTAACGATTTTTTTTTTTTTTTTTGACAGTTTACATATGTTAAAATGAGAGATTGTGATGTATGGAGAGATATCTCAGAAAAAGAGTTTGAAAATGCTAAAGAGGGCATGGAAAAGTTGGTAATGAACAGGTTATTCAATGTGTAAGTTGTTTTTAAAAAGAGAAAGAGAGAAAGAATATTGATAGTTATCCAAAAAAAAAAAAAATAGTACATTTTCACCAAACACAACCGATGATAAAGAAAAGGACGAAATTTTACATCACAAGATTAAGATTTTTAGATGGATTCAAGAAAAACATCTTGATATACCCGTAACAGCAGACAATGATTCATTTTTAACATTTGCTGAATCAGGTATTTTTTTTTTTACAATTGTGTTTTTAATAAGCTTAATACGAAAAAATTTAATTATATGTTATACTATTAGAATTATTAAAAATGAATAATTATAAGGCACCAAGAGATAAGCTTATTTGTATTCTCAATTGCTGCAAAGTTATTTTTGGTAAGAAAAATGCATGAACTCCGTCTGTATATTAAAAATAAATAAATATTTAGGTCTAATGAAGCATATGGAGGGAGATGAAGGAGCAGATGTGTTTTTACCCTTATTGATTTTCGTCGTTATCCGTGCTAACCCCCCTAGATTAATATCAAATGTGCAATATATCTCTAGGTTTAGGAACCCTGATCATCTCAGGTCCGAAGCCGGTTATTATCTAACTAATCTTGTAAATATATCTCGGGGGAGGAGGAGGTTGTTATTACTGTGACTAAACATAACTTATTTAGATGGGTGCAGTTGAATTTATCGAAACAATGGATGCCAGTTCATTATCTGTATCACAAGAAGAATTTGAAGCGTAAGTTCTTTTTTTTAAAAAAAAAATATATCATTATATTCTAACTTTGGATTTATTTTTTATAGAAATATTGAAAAGACGATGGCAGAATTAGAACAAGAGCATCCTAAATTAAACACAACTGATAAAAAGAAGATCAGTTACGAAAACGCAGTCCATCCATCGCACGCTAAAAAAGCACAACGAGAGCCTTTAATTGATTTAAAAACAGACATCACACAAAAATCATTAAATTTTGTTGAAAAGTTCTTTTCAGATAGTAGTGCAAATAATAGTGATACAGAGCAATCTTCTTCTTCAAGAAAGGTCAAGCATGTACATCACCATGATTATGTTCCTGATGATCCTTCTTCGTTATTGCAAGAATTACCTGTACCAGATCATATGAATGCTCCATTACCTAGTTTGCCTGTAAGAGAACCTTTAGATACAGATGATTCTCGTAAAAAATTCGATGAACATTTGAGTACAATTGTATCCATGTTTCCTAATATTGAACCAGGTGTATGCTTTATGATTTTACAAGCAAGTGAAGGACGTTTACCAGAAACAATCGAAAGGTAAAAAAAAAAAAGAGGTTTTATTGTGTAATACATAATTAACAGATCAATAATTTTTTTTTTAGCTTATTGGATATGTCAAACGAACAAACATAATTTTTATTTATTGTATAAAAACATGTATTATAATCATAACTATATACCTTTTTTTTTATTTTTTATTTTTTTTATAAATGTAAGAGTGGTGAGTAAGGGTTCAAAAAAAGAAAAAGAAAACTGATATTTCAATTTAACTGATACATGTACCAAGAAATTCTTGTGTACTATTGTAAGCGCCGATATTGTAGCACGCTTTCTGTTGGGCGGGAAGAATCTGTCTCGAGCGCCTTGAGGAGATTTTTTTTTTTAAAAAAAAATCGTTTTTTATTTTATTAAATAAGGTTATTTACACTTGCTTAAAAAAAAAGTATATAAAAAAGTGATGGTTTAGTTACTTTTTGATTTACTATGAAAAGAAGAATATATTCACTGATCCAACTAGCAGAAAGGTTTTGTTATATAATATTTTTTCAATGGTAGTACGGAATCGAAAATACGACATTTAAGATTCAAACCTAGAATATATTACAAATGAAAATGCTACATTTAAAGAGAAAAAAACGTAAACGAGTGCACATGAGACTCCCAAACACAGTATATTTTCGTAATAATTTTCGACATAAAAATTGCTGTAAGCAAGTGGCTACAGCAATCACATGCAAACGAGAGACCATTTGACCATAACCTACAAGGCCATCTTTTTCGACGAACATATCGACGATATCTAAAACTTGCAATGGCCATCAGCTTACTCAATCGTAGGGAGTTTTGGGTATAAGAAGTTTTATGAACTATATAATAACTAACCACCTGATGCTCGCTATATTCGAGACGACCAACCCTTTGGGGGAATCCTCCGGGAACCTTCCTGCGCTGTGTATCTTTTTTTACCTGAGCTATCATAGTAGTTAGATGAATATGTATGTCATTAATTAAATTAACAAAAAATATGTTCTTCTTTACCTCGAATTATTTGTTTTGTTTGAGGGTATATAATAGGGCACATTTTATAAAAGGCTAGTGAAAGAAATCGTCTATTATATTATTTTCATTTATCTGAATGCAACGTGCAAATAACTACTGTAATCACGCTTTCACAAAAAGTGATTGGACAGCACCAACCAATCAATACCCGGATCATCATCGGATTTTTAAAGCTTTTTTTTTTTTATAACCTCTTTTCCACTTGTTCTTTTTTATCATCTCTTTTCATTTTTTTTTTTTTTTTTTTTTTTTTTTTTTAAAAAAAATACTTTTTATTATTACTATTAGAAAAAATGATATCTTCAAGTCACGCTGAAGAAATGAACAATATCCATAAAATACCAACTGAACAAAAGAGTGCATTTTACTCTTTTCTTCAATCACTAGGAACCTTTACGGGAGATATATCTGCTTTAACCTGTCCAGCCTTTCTTCTTGCACCAGAATCAATCACTGAATACTCGTAAGTTTCTCTTCCATCAATATTTTAAGTTTTTTAAAGTAAAAAAAAAAAGTTCAACCATGAATATTTCTTTTTTTCCCTCTTTTTTTCTATTTTTTTTTATATCTCCCCTAGTAATTATTGGGCAGCTCAGCCGGAACTATTCGCAGCAATCCCTGAATCAGATAATGAAGTCGATAGATTATTAGCACTTATTAAATGGTTTATATCCTATTTAAATGCTACTTATATTCGACGTGTACCAAAGGGTCAATGGGAAAAGAAACCACTTAATCCTGCACTAGGAGAACAATGGTTTATGACTTGGTGTGATGTCGATGGGTGTGGTGAAACTGAAGTGTTATGTGAACAGGTCTCGCATCATCCTCCTGTTACTGCATTTTATATCGAAAACAAAAAAGCTGGCGTGGTCTTGAATGGTTATTCAGGTCAAAAGACTAGAATTTTAAACGCCACTTTGGTGTGTGATCAAACAGGACATGAAGTTGTGACCCTCAGTTCCCGAAACAATGAAACTTATCTGTTTACAAGTCCAGCACTTACCATTCGTGGTATTTGGTACGCAGGTAAAGAAAAATATAAATATATATATATATACATATAAATTATTAACCATAACAACAAAAAGCACCTTATGTTGAATTGATTGGTACTACATGTATTCAAGCATCTACGGGTTATTATGCTTCAATTGAATATTCTTCACGTGGTTGGATATCAGGAGAAAAGAACCACTTTCGATGCCTAATTCGTAAAAACGATGATGCATTAAAAGATATTTTATACAAGATTGAAGGACAATGGAGTGGAAAATCTAGTATTATAGATTACAAAACCAAAGAATGCCGGCAATTTTTAGATACTGGTATTTTGGAATCAGCGAGAGCAAAATATAAACCATTTCAAGATATGGGAGAAATGGAAACTCATAGAATCTGGCAAAAGGTATCGGAAGCGATCCGTAATAACGATTCGGTCCTGGCTGGTACAGAAAAGAGTAATATCGAAAATCAAAAAAGAGCCGAAGAAAAAGAACGAAGGGATAAAGGATTGAAGTGGGAACCTCATTACTTTGAATGGGTTGATAATGAACCTCAAGTTGAAAAGTTACGTAATATGTTAAATCAAGTTATTCGATACAAGGGTGGATACGATGCAATAAGTCAAAATGGAAATTGGATCTTTAAAGAAGAACGAAAGAAATATAAAAAGTAAGCCTTTTCTTTCCTTCTCTCGCTTACTTTCCTTTTTATATATATTATATATATATATTTTTTTTTCTCGGTTTCATCTTTTTTTTTTTTTTTTCTTTTAAAAATAAATTAATACCATTCTGCTTTTTTTTATATGATTTGTTTCAAAAAGAAACCCGCCGAGTTTCTTTTTTATTTATTTTTTCCCTTGTTACCTTTATAAACAATTTTTGGGGGAAAAAGAAAATAATTAATTCCCTTGTTCTTCCTTTAAAAAATAATAATAATAATAATAATGATTCCTACAAACTTGGTTGCGGACGAAAAGACAAAGGAGTGTGAACTTCGTAGTTTAGAAAAACAATTTGATTTGAATACAGAGCAACTTCGTAAAGTTTCTAAATTATTGCAGGATGAAATGAAGAACGGTTTAGCAAAATGCGATCGATCGTGTAACGTTCCAATGTTACCTACTTGGATCGTTAGTCATCCTACAGGTCAAGAAGTAGGTGAATACATTGGTTTAGATTTAAGTGGTAAGTTTATTATATACCCCCAAAAAAAAAAAAAAAGTAAAATTATGTATAAAAACTAAACAAAATAAAAAAGGTTCCAACCTTCGTGTTTATCTGGTTACTTTACATGGTCATGGTCGTATTACCACTCGTCAACTTAAATACAGTGTCAAGGATAACATAAAGAAAGGACATATCAATAACCTGATTAACTTTATGGCCGAATGTGTAGACTCCTTCTTAACTTTTGTCAACAAGGCCGATTATCGTAACCCATTACACCTCGGTGTCTGTATTTCCTTCCCACTTCGTCAAACTGCCATGAACAACGCCTATGTTGAACGATGGACCAAAGATTTTGAGATTACAGGCGCCCGTAATAAAAATCTAGTTGAACTTTTACAAACTGCACTTCATAGTCGCGAAATCCCCGTGATTGTAAAGGCTGCTGTCAACGGTGCTGCAGGTTGTTTATTAGCTCATTCGTACCGTAGTTTGGATACTTTACTCTCTTGTACAGTTAGTACCGGTACCAACGCTGCCTACTGGGAAAAGATATCCAAAGTCGGTAAACTTAAGGATAGATTCCCCTCTCAAAATGACGGCGAGATGATTGTGACAACTGAGTGGGGAGGATTCGGTGATACCAGATCAGAAAATGTTCCTCATACATTTTACGATATTCGTGTCAATCGTCAATCAGTCAATCCTGGTGTTCACGTATTTGAAAAGATGGTGGCTGGTCTCTATCTCGGCGAAATCGTGCGTCTGATCTTGGTAGACTTTACCGATCGTCGTTTATTGTTTGATGCACAGTATTCAACTGAAATGAACAAGCCTTATAGTTTCGAATCAGCTTATATGAGTGCTATCGAAAGTGATGATACATCTGAATTGGAAGGCACGAAACACTTGTTGGAACATGTCATGAACCTAAAGTCAACTACTTTACAAGACCGTAAGACGGTAAAGAGAATTTGTGAGATGGTTGGTAAACGTGCTGCCCGTTTGATCGCGGCAGCTATGAGTGCTATTATCTCAAAGCGTGATGCGTTGGAGCAAGGTCTTAGTATTAGTGTTGAAGGTACCGTATATGAATTTTACCCTAATTTCCCTGCTCGTGTCAATACCGCACTACAAGAATTATACGGTGAAAACTTTGAAAGAATTAATATTGGTGTAAGTATATAAGATCATTTTTTTTTTTGTATATATCTTTGGCATTAAAAAACTCTTTCCTTTATAGATTACTCGTGATGGTAGTGGTGTTGGTGCCGCTTTAGCTGCTATGCTTGCCAGCAATAACCCCAAAGCTTAGATTTTTTTTTCTTAATTCGTATACACTAAACATATTTTTTTTTTCTGTTTCGATCATTGTTGATACGAGTTTTAATTATTGCTGGGGTTTTGACGTTTTAAACCGAAACTTGTGTTGGTACAAGTAGGTATTATTTCTCAACTAAACGAGCAAAAGATATATCATATAGAGTAGTACCTGTTCCCTTTCTTTTCCCCTTATATCGTATACAATATTATACAGTCTATACAAGAAAAATATAGCAAAAAAAAAAAAAGTTTCAGTTCAACCAATGCAAAGATAAATGAATTTCATGGGTTTATGGATAAACTAGTTAGTGATTCCGCAAAAAAAAAAAAAAAAAAAAAAAAAAAAAAAAAAGTAATACAGTCTATGGGGAGAGGGTTTTATTCCTTAATAACAATAGGAGTAGATTCGAAATAAGACGATTCAATTAATTCACCCTTATTCTCTAACGAGACTTTTAATCCATCATATGCAGGTGCCACCTTTAAGCTTTCAGTGGTCTCTAATCCTTTTAATGATTTTTCAAGCGCATAGTGATCAACACGGTGAGAAAATCCAACATAATATGTCTTTGCTGCTTTAACTTCTCTAGCTGCATCGTTAGATTGGTCCAAAGAAAAGTGCGATGCATGAGGAATAGTTACTAAGAAAAAAAAAAAAGAAAAAAAGATGTTACTTTTTGAAATAACAAAGCAGAAAAAAAAATATCTTTTACATCTTAAACAATCAACAACAAACACTCTAGATCGTTTAATTATTTCCATTGTATCTTGAGGTATATAATTGGTATCAGATATATAACTGACATTATCAAACTTGAATCCATAACAAATATAAGGTTCTCTTGTAGTCATATAAATTCCATGATGAACTGTTTTTTATTATGTTTTGTTAGTAAAGATGTAATAAAATGGTTTTCAATATTTACCAGCAAGAGGTGTAAAATCTAATCCTTCAATTGTAAAATTTTCCTTGGGATCAAATACATGATACTTGAAATCTGCTACTTCTCCACCGCCTTATATTTACTGTTAGTTGTATTCAATTTTATTTTCCATATTTTTTTTTTTTTTTTTTACCTGTGGCTAAAGAAGAATCTACCAAGAAGGGAAAAGTTCTTGCGACAACTTCCATAGTTTCAGGCGCTAAATAGACATTGATATGAGGTTGAACAATACCACCTAAAGTCCATCCTCTTAAATCGTCCATACCGTAACATGCATCTGCGTGGCCGTGTGTAATAATAACACCATCTAATTGACGAACACCATACTGAGGAAGAATATTGACAGCACTAGCTACAACACTTATTAAAAAAAATCACTCCCCCTTTTTTTTTTACCCTGAAACTTAAAACTTACTATAAAAGGTCTTTCCACAATCAATAAGGACATTTCTATAACGCAAAATCTATATATTAAAATACCATTACAAAAGAAACACATTAGAAAAATATATACCTTAATCGAAAACCAACGGGATCGTCATGCTTACGATAACGAACAACAAGAGAAGTATTTTTTCGGTTGTTCTTTATTCCTTTTCGAGATTGTGTGGATAAACAGACTGCACATTTCTTCTTGGGATTCGTAAGACATGCAATAGTAGGTACTGAACTAGATGTACCTGTACCTAAAAAGATGATTTCTACAACTGTTGCCATTATTGTTTAGCTGTAAAAGTACACTTTTTGAAAGGCCCCGTCTTTTTTACCAGCGAATTTTTAAAAGTCAGTGTGGATTAAATAAACATTATTCTATACTGATATGGTTCCCGCGAAGTTATAAATAAACTGAAGCAATCTCCGATTGCTTCCCTACAACCAAAAAAAAAAAAAAAAAAAAACGTTACCACTAAGCGTTTACTATTACAGCATCAGCTTCAACACCTAGGAACCTATGCCTACTAATGGCCGCATTAAAGCTACTCGCATTTGGAGATATAGCTTTTTTTTTATCGAAATAGAAATATCCAAATTCCAAAAGTTATCAATTATCAGTGTGTCAGTATAAATAGGTAGTAGATCACATTCTTTTTTTTTTTTGCTTTCTTTGTTTTTATTTTCATTTGTTCATTTCCATTCGTTCATATAAACTGGTACAATTCATCTTAGTGCAACTGTCATTTATAAAAGGTACGTGAAAAGCCATACCCTATACTTTTCTTTTCTAAATGTGTAAAATTTATGCTAATTTCTAGACTATAGGCTGGTTGCGTATCACTTCAACCTATTCTGAAAAGAAGAAGAAGGTGATCAATCCCACAAGTGTCACAGCAGATGAGATAGCGGCCGCGGATATGTCATACTATGCATTGTCTGACAGTGTACTAAAAAAGAGTATAAATATACAGCTTTAGCACATGTTACAATAACTTTGAAAATGAGAATTATACCATTAAAGGAAATTGTGCTGCAGAAGATCTGTATCATAATATTACTTTATTACATCAGGATTTGTGTAGGTGCAATGACTAGTTTTACTGACAATTGTTGGCCTCCAACCCAAGCCTGGACTGGGTTGAACAAAAAATAAGTCACCAGACTCACTAGAAGAACACAAGATTTAGCTTTTTTTTCAGTGTAAATTTTTAAAAGCTAAGTATAATCACATTTTTATTAGAACATCATAGAAGATGGGACTTGATCAATAAAAAAGATGACAAAAGGTTGCTGTTTGACGAAGGATTTAAAAGTCAAATAGTTTCGCTGTTCCACTCAGTTTTGTGAGATGAGATAGCTATCCTTGCTATGACAAATTCCGTTGTCTTGTGGTGGCAAATGATTACATTTGCTGTTACTTTATGATGGACGTCCCAAAACTGATATTTCTTTCAATCATTTAATATTTGTGTACATTTGTTTTGAGGGTAATACTCATTTTTTATTTATTCATCTAGGATTTAGACATGACTTTCTTAGTTTTTCATAGTGATAGAAACACATAATTTCGCCGTATGTTTTTTTCAACAATACAAGACAATTATTAAAGTTTGATCTGAATCTTTGAAAGCAATTGTTCTACTTTATCAAAAAATTAAAAACTATTTTCCGCTATATATATAAGTAGATTCACAAAGAATAAAAGAAATGAAGTTTACTTAGACTTATGGTAATGAAATATCTGCAATTAATTCTAGATCTGTTGTTCTCCAAGAAATGTATTAAAACAAATGGGAGTCAATCAGTGAGGGATATTTAGGAAAACCAAGTAGTGAAGTTACTAAACTTATTTTACCAAGAACTTTCGTTCCCTTTTATTGAAGGGGTATTTATAAAAATTAATAGCTTGTGTGATTATAAAAAAATACTTTGGAGAATACTAAAATAGAAATTGGTAAAATACTAAGATGTTGCCGAAGCGAAGGCTGAAAATGTGGTAAATGCTCTCAGAGCCACGCTTTATTTTTTATAAACAATACTAAACTAATTAAAACCCCTTTCTTCCTTATATCTTTCAAATAAGCTACTAATAATAATTCAATTTTTTTTTTTTTTTTTTTTTTTTTTTTTTTTTTTTTTTGCAGGTAAATAACAAACTATAATACTTACGATATTTTAACTTTTACCTTTTGTTTTTTATTATTTGAGCTTTCATAGTTATTTATAACTACGTTTCCATTATTAATGGCAACACCACTATTAGTTCCAATATTAACGATTTGATTCCCTTTTCTTTTTTTATCTTTGTTCTATAATAAATAATTTAATATTTTACTGTGGATGTTTTTATTTATAAATACCAAGTTTTTGTTCAAATCACCAGCATAGCTAACAATATCTTCATTTAAACCTAGGCAGTTTTTTATTTTTAAAACCGATTCCTCGTATTTTTTTTATGATCGCAGTAGGTTTGGCTTTTTCGTTCTTTCCTGTGTACCAACGAAAATAGTTTTCGAATCCCCACTCTACTACAGGAGTTATATAAAAGAATCCATCAACATTGAGCTGATCTGTATTGATTTTGAAAACGTGAAACTTTGACGGACAGGTTGTCATGGTTACTAAGTTTTAAACTTTAAACAGGTATAAAGAGTTTGTTGCTTTTAGGCTCTTACCAAGCAAAAAAAAACTAGCCTTAATCTAACTTTGATGTCATACAATATTCCTAAATACAAGCTGCATATATAAAAATAACGGTTTTCTTAGGGACCACCGCAAAAATAAAGTAAATTGTACCAGCCTGAACTTACTTTTCATAAACCCCTAACTACACTCGAAATGTTATTTTCAGTGGCGTCATTTGCAGTTTCAGGGTAATTCTTGGTATACCACCATTTACACCACCAGTGCCAATTTAGGGAAATCCCTGGTACACCACCATATCATAGGGAAGGTTCTTTTGAAATATTTAAACATTTGATTATATAAAAGGTATTTGCTTGTATATGAATTCATTGTTAAAAAAAAGGAAAAGAAGAAGGAAAAAAAGGATGGAATAAATAGGTGATTTTAATCAGGATAAAAAGGGATTTATTTAAATATAGGTGATAAAAAAGAATGATAAAATAGGTGGGTCTGTTTATTCATGCGATCTCTTAACTCACCATAGCGTAATTGTACATATTCTTCTCTTGATTCACAAGCAAAATTCCTTTTTATGCAGATACAACAAAACGTGAAAACGTATTTAACTATCACATTCGGCTAAACATTTTTCATGTACCAAGAAATAAACTTTCAGAAAATTTGTCTTTTTTTTTGGAAAGGCGAACCAAAAAAATCTCAGCTTCAAAGCAAACCTTCCATTCTCCCTTCCCCTTTTCTTTTTTCAAATAACTATTTTTTTTTTTACTGTACAAACATGTCTATGGAAGCACATCTTTGTAGAGTTATTCTATTAGAAGATTTTGGTATCTATACCGCAGTAAGTATTTTTTTTTTCAGTAGAAATATTCAAAACTAACGACGCCCTCTTTTTTTTTGTAATAGAGAATTGGTTACTTACTTATACTAAATGGTCGTCTTACACTTCATGACTTGTCACGGTTTACCAAATACAGCTTAAAAAGTGTACGAGAATGTCTAGTAGTGCTAGTTCAACATGGAATTGTTACGTTTACAGACGGTACAGATGACAAGTCAGAAGCAACATTTTATGAAGTTGACACTCATCGAATTATGATGAGGTTGCGCATGGGGCGTATAATGCGTGTTATGGAAGAGCATTACGGCAAAGCGGTAAGTTCACGCGTTTATTTTATTTATTGCTATTTTACTTATATAAAAAAATAATAGGGTTCTGCTATCTGTCAATTATTATTCTTATACGGGAGAGTAAAATTAAGCCAAGTAAAAACGTGGGCAGCTACTAATGATACCAAACAAAAAGATGGTACACATATAGAAAAGTTTGATTAATGAAGACACATGATTTAACTTTTTTTTTTTATTTTTTTATTTTTTTTATAGAAGCAGCTTATACAAGAGCATTTACAAAAATGGCGATTGAACAATTTATTACAGCTGTATTACCGCAACATAGTCGATCCATGTATGACAGGTTTCTAGACGCAGAAGAAAAAGAGTACGAAAAGTATACGATTGTTTCTTCTGCACAGGAAAAAAAAGCGATTCGAGAAAGTGCACAAGCAAGTGTAGATGCTCAGTTTAAAACAAGCGAACGCATTGGTTTGGTAAAACCAACTTTTTTTCAGTGCAATTTTTTTTTGAGAACTAATACACTATACAAATTTATAGAAAAGAAAAGCCGAGGATTTATTGGAAAGTGAAGCAAAGGTTTGAACAACTATATTTTGTTGTGGTTGCATATTCGCAGTTATTAACTCCGGTCCAATTTTTTTTTATGGTTAGCGTTTAGCAAGCGAAGGATACCATGAAGAACACAAGGTAAGCATCAAGCCTTTTTAATTTTTTTTTTTGGGAGTACTTATTATTATTATAGCGTAGTGATGAATTAGATTATGATGTTGATCCAGATATGTTCTTTGTATTAAACTATGAAAAATACAATTTATATTTCCGCAATCATGCAAGTACAGGAAAACAAAAAAAAAGTCATATATTTTATACATTCTAGCTAAACACTTTGTATATATAGATGGTTTCGGATTTAGCTACCACGCGTATTAATCGTACAGCAGGTATTGTCATGAAGACATTTTTTCGTAGTGGAAAAGACAAGATGCGATATGTAAAAGAAGAATCATCACGTAAAGTAACACAAAAAAATATTTTAACAGAACTCCCTCTAATTTTAATTATTATTTTTTTTTAGCTGCTGCGTCTGTTACTCATATTGCCAATATGTTGGAGCCAGATATATTTACACGAGGAGACATTCTTCTTCCTGCTGATCCATACAACCCAACAAAGAAACCATCTGTCAATCAAGTAGTACAAGGGTACGTTGATTTGCTTAAAAGCGATAAAGCTGGATTTATTAAAACTGAGGATAAATTGGGATCTCATCAATACGCTGTTAATCTCGCCAAGTTGAGACATACAATGAAACGCGAGTTATTGGACGGTTTGGTAAATGATAAGTTTGGTTTGGCTTGCTGTCGCATTGTTCGTA
Source organism: Thamnidium elegans (assembly GCA_025201345.1). Taxonomy (NCBI): domain Eukaryota; kingdom Fungi; phylum Mucoromycota; class Mucoromycetes; order Mucorales; family Mucoraceae; genus Thamnidium; species Thamnidium elegans. Next base: position 396,834 of record JAIXMG010000006.1, on the reverse strand, counting down.
TCTTGTGTGACAAAGGAAAGTTGGATGAATCTCAAGTTCAAAAGTACGCCATGTTACCATTAAAAGATGTCCGACATAAATTAAGTACGTTGCTTACTGCAGGTATCGTTGAAATCCAGGTAAAAAAAAATAAAACAAAAAATAAAGTTGATCTTTTTACTGATATATTGTATAGGAAGTGCCTCGCACGACAGACCGAGCACCAGGTCGTTCATTCCACTTATGGTACGTTTCACCGGACAATTGCTTTAATGAATTACTCGCTGATATCTACAAAGCCATTTTCAATTTACAACAACGCAAGACCGAAGAATTACAACGTCGTGCACGATTAATCGATAAATTAAGCCGAGAAGATGTAATTGCAAATATGGCATTATTGAATGAAATTGATAAGGCTGAATTATCAAAGATGGAGAAAGTAATTGAACGAATTGAAGTTTCAAAGACTCGATTGGATGAAATGACAATGATCTTGAGAGACTTTTAAAAAAAAAAAATTACGCGTTAAAAAAGACACGTTACCCGGGCCTGTCATTTTTTTATTATATCAAGTCACATTAAACTTTTTTTTTTTCTTTTCTTTTTTCTTTGCCCCCCTTCTTTTTTTTTTTGTTATTGTTATTGTCAATTCAAAAAAAAAAAAAAAAGAATGCTATCAAAGTTGCTTAACAAAAGTTTTCCTCAACTTGCCCGAGCCATTAGACCTCAATATACCCTTTATAGACCACTGTTTACACCAACGCGTCGAGCCTTCAGTCACAATGTCAAACCAAAAGAATCCACAAAGCTAAAAGAAAGCATCATGAAATTTCTTTACGATAACAAACAAAGACCTATCCCGACTCCCGTAAAAAATGTTATTTTGACACAATGTCCTCATTGTGTCATGATTCGTAAAAAAAGTTTTGCTGCGTATGTCAATTTAGAAAAGGGCACTTACTCTTGTCAAACATGTAAGACCAAAGGAACCTTTCCCGAGTTTTCTCGTACCTTGTTAAAAAAGATGAATAAACAAAACCATCACGATTTACCTATTTTATCAACTTCCGATTTCTTGGGCATCAACAATAAACCACAGCAGTTTACTAAATCGATAGAAGAAATTGAACAGTATCATCAAAATTTAGCAAGTGACACAAATATGTCAAATCGATTGGCGCAGTTACATTGCATAGATAAGAGCACACTAGATTTATATAAAGTCGGTTTGACCCAGGTAGATGATCATGATTGCTTGACCTTTCCTCAAACCACTTTAGCCTATGATCCTAGTGGTACTGCGGACGAAGACTCTTTCAAATTAAATACAGTTAGATTAAAGATTTGCGATTTAGAGGATCCTAGTCAGGTAGTTCAAGTAGACCCACCTTTGCACAGTAAAGAGTCCGAAGCAGGTTTGTTCGGTTATCAAACTGCTTCTGCCGATTGCGATACACTTATTATCACCCGACGAGAAATGGACGCTATGGCCGCATACCAAGCAACTGGTATCCCCGCTGTTTCCATACCCACCTCCAATTATCAATTACAAGAACCCGTCTTACCTTTACTAGAACGCTTCACACATATTTATATCTGGTTAGACGATGATTTAGACGGACAATTAGCCGCTGAAAGATTTGCACAAAAGATTGGAGATTCCAAATGTTTGATTGTCAATACACGATTAGGAGACAAACAAAGCCCTGTCAACGCTTATGAGGCATTAAAGGAAAACAAGGATCTTAAAAAAATTTTATCCAAGGCAAGAAGAATTAAACACGACCAAATTGTGGATTTTGTTGATTTACGTGAGGAGGTCTTGAATGAAATTCTTCATCCTGATCAAACCAAAGGCGTGCAGTCGAAAGATTTACCTGGATTAAATGATATTATGAAGGGACATCGGTCAGGCGAGTTGACGATTTTGACAGGTCCGACAGGCGCAGGTAAAACGACGATTATCAGTCAGTTGAGTTTAGATTACTGTCAGTCGGGTGTGCCTACGTTGTGGGGGTCGTTTGAAATTATGAATAAGAGATTGGCTAAAAAAATGTTGTTTCAATTCGCTGGAAAAGATATTAGTACCGTACCTGAAGAATTTGATGAGATTGCTGATAGATTCCAAGAGGTAAAAGCTTAAAAATATATATGTATACTTGTGTTTTTTTAATGTATATTTTGTTAGCTCCCATTGTATTTTTTGAAGTTCTTTAGTAGTACAGCTATTCATGATGTATTAAAGGCATGTCACCACGCAGTTTACGCTTACGATGTACGTCACATTATCCTCGACAATCTTCAATTTATGCTATCACAACAAGGCAGAGCCGGCGTTGATAAATGGGACTTACAAGACAACGCTATTGCAGAAATCCGTCAATTTGCCACTGAACAAGATGTGCATATCACGCTGGTTGTACATCCTAGAAAGGATTCCGGAGAAGAACTAGATATCAATTCGATTTTCGGTAGTGCTAAAGTAACACAAGAGGCAGACAACGTAGTGATTATTCAGAAAGCAGCAGGGAAAAATGATATCAGGTCTTTGGATATTAAGAAGAATCGGTTTGATGGTACTTTAGGTTCTTTACCTTATAAATTTGATAGAAGCACAACCAAAGTAAAGAAAGTAAAATATGTGGTATTTAATTTTTTTGTTTAATTTTTTTTTTTTTTATTTAAATAGATTCGCGAATGTACAGAAGAAGAATTACTTGAACGGAAAAAAGCAAAATTCCAATATGGTAGCACTACAGTACAATATAGAAATAAATAAAAATACAAGTGAAGAGGAGATGTCGTAATATGTGTTGTAATATATGTGCGTATTTGTGTGTGTGCGTGTGTGTGTGTGTGAGTGTGTGTGTGTTGATTATCAATTTATTGTAAGGATTTTTTTTAAGTGGGGGAATATACAGTTTTTCTTTTTTTTTTTTTTTTTAATTTTATTTTGCGTCCCATTTCGTTAGAATTGATTTCAAATTCTGTAAACCGGACCCTTGAATAGTCTTATTTTGAGCTTCGAATTGATCAATCCATTGACGAGCACGAGATATTTGACCTTGACTGTAAGCCGATTTCGTCAGGTACCAACACGTCTTTTCATCCATCTCTACACCCTTTTCTTTTAATAACGAGACCATTTTCTCTGCACCATTTAAATCTTTATTTAATATCGCTAATCCACGTACCAAGATATTTAATGTTGTGACAGTCGGTTTTAATTTTTTGGTTTCTACTGCATCTTGCAATAATGCAAACGGTTCCTTCGGTACTTGGTTTCGTAACGTATCTGAATGATGGTAGTGTAAGAAATAAAAATCCATCATCATGTTATAAATGTTGATCTCGTTTAACGGTTTATCGGTTGGTAGTCGTGGTACACGTGTTTCTTGTTTGTTAGCCAAGATGGATTCAAACATTCCCTTGATCTTTGTTAAATCCTTGGTTTGGTTGGACCGCATTAGCCCGTACAACAGGACGGACTGTAATACGTTGTTGGACTGTAATCCTTGATCCAATAACTGTCGATAGATTGTACCGATTTTAGCTGGATCCACTTGACTCGAGTTCCGAACAAGACCATGAATTAAAGTTGTGAAACTTACAATATCTGGCTTGGGTATGTTATCATTGTCTCGTAAAATCATATTATCCAAAACTTGCTGTGCCATCTCTACTTTACCGTCTAAACACAAGCTCTGCAATAACAAGTTGTAAGAGTATATCGAAAGTGGTTGATCTAACTTGAACGTTTTATCCAGTAAATCCATTGCTGCTTTCGTCTGTTTCAACTTTAGTAACCTAGCAATACCCGTATTTAACAATCGCTCCTTTCCTTTCACTGGCACTTGCTTCGAAACACGGTCAAATACTTGTATCACTTTATCATTGGTAGGATGATCAACATAACTTTTAAATAAAATGCGTACCGTAATTGGGTTGGGTCCACCTGTTTCAAGTTGCATTTTATCTAACCAGGTATCCAACAAGTCCCAGTGCTGATGCTGACACGCGTGCTTGATAAACGTATTAAACGTCACTTGATTGGGCTTGATGCTTTGCTTGATAATATCGCTATACACATCTAAAGTTTGTTCTGGTGTTGTACAGTTATTTAATTGCATACGAGTTAGGATATTACTGGTCGCCGTATCGGGATCAATACAACGTTGCTTCATGATTTCCATTACTGCGCGCATATGCTCCAACTGGTTTTGTTTTAAACATTTGTTGAGGACAGTATTATAAAACGGTAAGATGTCACAGGGTGGTAAACCTGATTCGGGTAAAGCGCCTAGCAAGATATTTATATCTTTGGTCAGGACGTAACTGGATTGTAAAGGATTTAAAAGGTCGAGTCTCCACGGTACGTATTTCCCGTTGCATAAGGACATGATTTTATGAATGGTTTCTACAGGCCAATAAGAAGCAGCTTCTATAAAGATGGGTCGTAATGTTGTATAGTCTAATGTATCTAATCTAGCTGCAAACATGTTGAAAATATCGGGAGGGGTTCGTTTAGCGATATCTCGGTACAGAGCAGTTGTTTGTTTTGAACCAAGCTGTTTAGTGAAAAGTTGGTCCAAGTTATCTAGAGGTTTGTTGGCAACAATGGGTATTTCTATTTTTTCAATCTTACTGCCGATAGTCATGGTGGACATGCTGAGTTGAGGTACGTACTGTTGTTGAATCAATACACCAGGGTATTTTGGTTTGACAGCCAGTACTATGTTGTTTCGCGCATGTGTAATGGTTCGTTTTGTGGAAAAAGGTGGACATTTCTTATAGCAAAAACAGGAACGAAGTACCATTCCTTATATACATGCTTCTCTTTTTTGAAAGATATAAAAAAGAAGAAAAAAGAATTTTTATTTTGCTTCGAGGTTTCCCTCCCTATAGACGAGGGTATTTTTATGACGTGCATTTGTTTAAAGAGCGCAAAATGTTTAAAGCTCAAAGCCAGATATTTATCAGATGAAGCCTTACCCTTTAGAAAAGAGTTGCTAGTATATACTATAAAGGTGTCAGTTTTTTTTTTTTTTTGAAAGCGGTGGTATACTTTACAAAAAAAGTACCGGTTCCTTTTTCGCTGTCAAATTGCATTTCTTTTTAAGGTGCACCCGAGAACCGCATATAATGCACAAGAACAAAAAGCGATAGTCATAAATATATCTTAGCAACTAGTCTTCTAGCATTCAACCATTCATACTATAAAAACCTGGCTTTGAATAAATAACGTACTACTGAAAAGAAAAAAAAAGTTTATTATCGACCGCTGTCAAAAAAGACAGAGGAGCTATGGCGTCATTTTATTAAAATTTTAAGTATCCTTCTTCAAAGCTAATTGTTTATCGATGTAACCGAGTCTTTTGGTGATACGAATACTGGAGTCAACCAAACCAACGAAAGGAATTAAAAAGTAAGGAAAGTAAAGGAAAAAGATAATATTGCGTTGTATGTTACTCAAACCGTATATTTCTTGATTAAAGACGATTTCTGCCAAACAAGGAATAACAGTAGTCATAACATGAGCACCATAAACTAAGAGCCTATATTAGTAAATGAATAAATATAAATTATTTTTTAACTTACTGGCTAAAGGTAATCGGATCCACGATTTATTTTTAAGTAAACCATGACAAGCAATAAAAAAGAATGGAAGTTGAATAAAGGCTTCACATAAAGCAAAACTTTTGAACCAGTAAATATTATTTGAAGTATTCATAAAGGGATCGGAAGTAAGTTGCAAGTAACTGCCGTTGAGTTGAATCAAGAATTGAGGAATGAGCCATTGAGGATAAAGACATTGCAAGTCAAAAAAGATGGTAATGGGGATATGAGTGACAAAGTAAACGAAAAGGATCCAGTCAATAGGTCGTTGTAAAATAGGCTGCATTTCGTTATTAAATGATTCAAAGTAAGGTTCGATTATATTGACTACTGGTTCAATTTTTTTGTTGCCATAATCCATAACAGCTTCAACTTTATCCAAAAAAGAGTTCATTTTTGAGTGTAAAAAAAGAAAAAAAAGAAAAAGAGAAAAAGAGAAAATTTTATTTTATTTTATTCTTATGAACGGTTCATTAATATTTCTGACATGGCTTCTAATGCCTACAATAAGAAAAAAAAAGAAAAAAGAAAAAAAAAAAGTTATATATTTTATGCATTAAATAGTACAAATGCTTTTTTTCTCTTACCATTTTAATATGTGCTCTAATTTTATCTGCTTCTTCAGTATGTTTATCCGCTAACCTATAAAATAGAATATGTGTTAGTTTATACAAGTAATACATGACTGTATCGAGATATCATACTTTTGTAATTGTGCTTCCTTCTTTTGAATAAATGCCAATGCTTCCTTTAATGTAAATTGTACGTGAAAGCCAAACCCTACGTTGACATAGATATATTTCGTATCGGGTCTATCAAGATAAGTTAATATAAAAGTTTAAACATAGGAACTTTTATTTTCTGTTGTTGTTACATGTGAGCTTGAACAAAAAACTGTGAACCGAGATCAACCATAGTTTTCAACTCTTGCAAGTCATTATCTTTAATTGTGTCAATTTGTACTTTTAACTTTTGACTTTTGAAAAAAATAAATAAAAAAAGTTTTCTGATCAGTATTCAAAGTAGTAATACAAATGAGAAACAATTTGCTTACTATTCTGAAATGTGATTAAAAATCAAGTCGCGTTCGTCTAATTCCTTTTTTAAAGAAGGTTTTAACGTGTTTGCGATAAAGGCGTCATATTTTTTTATTAAAGCGTTCAAGTCTTGTTTAACAGTATCTTCCATTTTTGATATAATGTAAAAGAAAAAAAAAAGGAATTAAGAATCCGCAAAGGGATTCACTCTTGTGACATTCGCACACAGTGGTGTTGTTGGTGGTTCCAGGGCTGTGACTTTGTAAGTTTGAAGTGGTACACACTCCCTCTTTATTTGTATCTCCCTTTTTCTCCCTTTTTTTTTTTCTTCCTTTCTTTCTTTCTTTTTAAACTTTTATATATATATACCAAAAATGATGACAGAGATAAATGAAGTTATTACACCCGTCAATGAAACAAAAAAGGATAATTTTATACTAGATAAAGATACAGTGATTACGAATGGATCTACAATAACAGTGCGTTCACAAAGTTCATCTTCACTTGCAGATAAGTCAGGGTATGATACAGACGATGCAGAAAGTAGCCATGATTCATTTGATACAATAGCTACAACAAATGAAAATGAAAAGGAAACAGAAACAAATGGTGTTAGACGTCGTCGTGCTTTAACTGTAACACAAAATTCTCGAGTTGAAATCAATACAACCGTGAATCATAATGATGATCATATTCAAGAGTTACAGCAATCTACTTCATTAATAGTAGGTAACCAAGATTATTCAGACTCAGATAGTTTTATTGATGAAGAAGGGGAAGAGGGAACACATAATAGACATGAGAGTCATCGGTCAACCATGTCTTCTATTCATTCATTTGTTTCAAGTGCATCAAATTATGACTTGTTATTGGCTAGATTAGGTTCCAAGGATGCATCCACCACTAGTTTAAATATTGATCACGCAAAAGAAACAAATCATTCATTTGAAAAGGTATTTAATGATAATGCTACTACTACAGTAGAACAACAACAAGATGATGATGATGATTACTTACTTGAGGAAGAAATCGATTGGGGTAATATATACACATATAAAAAAAAAATTTAGGCAGGGTAACCTGATTCCCCTTTTTATAATTATTATTAGAATTTTGGTCAAAAGTAATTTCGGACTTTAATGGCGTTGCAAAATCAGAACCTAAAATATTGTCCCACCATATACAAAGAGGTATTCCTCCATCTCTCCGTGGTATGGTTTGGCAATTATTAGCAAAGAGTAAAAATTTAAAGTTGGAAGATCAGTATATGCAATTATTAAAAGATGAGTCTGTATATGAAAAAGCAATCGCTAGAGATTTACCAAGAGCTTGCTTTGTAAACCATGATCAAGATGCTTTATTTAATGTCGTAAAAGCTTATTCTTTATATGATACAGATGTAGGGTATAATCAAAGTATACTACATATCACCGTGCCTTTACTCATGAACGTAAGTTTTGTATTAAACTTTGGTTACCATAACTACTAACACTTTTATTTTTTAGATGCCCGAAGAGGAAGCGTTCTGTGTTCTAGTGCAATTAATGAACAAGTACAATCTAAGAAATCATTTTGTACCTCAATCAGAGTTAATATCACAAAGATTATACCAGTTGGAAGGCTTAATTGCAGATCATTTACCTCATATTCAAAGACACTTTGAAGCACATCGTATTCGATCCAATACCTATGCATATCAATGGTTCAGTACTCTATTTACTTTTAAAATACCCACAGATATAGTATTCAGGATATATGATATCATCTTATCAGAAGGCTTGGAAACTTTACTTCGTTTCTCTTTGGCTTTAATCCAAAAGAATCAATCAACTATATTAAGTCTTGAATTCGATGATTTAGTTCATTATCTTAAAAACGATTTACTTGAACCCTACAAGGTAACTACATATATTTAGTTTTTATTATTAACCTTACTAAAAAAAAAACCCTTAAAAAAAAGGATAATGCAAACCAACTTATAAAAGACGCTTTTCAAATTCAAATTGTTTCTAAAAGATTAGATCGGTTAGCAAAAGATTTTCAAGTAGAATCTGCTCGTGCAAATAATGAAGCTGAAGCCATTGAAGCATTAAAGCGTCAAAATAAATCTTTAGCTGACTCTATTAAACAGTTGGATAATAACTACAGCGATTTAAATAAGGAACATACCCAAGTCGCTTCTGAACTCATCACTGCTAAAATGGATATAGCTAGAATTCATGATGAAAATGAAGCACTTCATCAACAATCAAATGACTTGAAAAAGGCTTTAGAAACTCTACCCGCTGAAGTCGAAACTAGAGTAAAAGAAGAAATGGAGATCCTATATACCAAAAATGCCGCTCTAGTCGAAAGAAACTCCGCCCTTGAGGATCAATTAGCTTACATGGAAAATATGATTATAGAAATCAAGGTCAAGTATGCTGAAAGTGAAAGTGAAAGAGAAGGTTTACGTCAAAGATTAACTGATCTTAAACGTTTAATGGGTTGAAAAAAAAAGAATGTGTATATAATAAAAAAGAAATTTATTTTATTTATTTTAAGCTAAAAGAGGTGTAACCTCATCATCATCTTCATTTTGTTGTTGTTGTGTTTGACTTGTACTGTCAATATCACGGATACCGAGACGTTTATTTCTAAAGTGCCAAGTGATACACAAAAGTAAAAGGGTACCTTGTAATATACCAGTTACCATATACGTAAGCCATGCTGTCCAGTTTGTTCCGGGGCGTACCACCAAAGAGTACACAAATAACACCGTACCTGGTGTCTGTAACATCATCATAGGAATACTTAACGCACCGACAGTCTAGTAATAAAACAAGTAAGCGTTCTCTCTCTCCTTCTCTCTCTCTATTTTAAAATATATAATTTTCCCTTACTTTGCTCTTCCATGTCTTCCAGATTTGAGGAAAGTATTGTAAAGAAGCTAAGATCATACTTAAAATACCCAAAAACCCGGCCCAATAATTTGTCTGCCAGTGCTCTGGACCACCAACAAACATTAAAAGTAAGACGGAGATAAAGAATGAAACAGCTAAATGAGCAATACAAGTTGCTGCTACTACAAGTGATACCTTCCATTCTGCTGAAAGTGGTAATTCCATCTTACTTGGTAACTCCAAGCGAAGTCTAGGCCCATGAATATGTCGCTTCTTATTTTCGGGAAAGTAGAGTAAAAATAAAGTAAACCTATAATAACCAAGTCGATAAAAATGACGTTTAAAAAAAGTAAATAGTAAACTTACACCAAACAAAACATGCACCATTGAAGTCCGATTTGAACAATTCCCATTAATCCTTCAACACAAGCACCGGCAGTCTACACGTATAAAATCTTTATTAAAATACACACACACACATATATATATATAATACTTGCAAGCGATTTACAACACATGATAGAATCCCACTGTAAAAGAATAATATTGAAAAAACTAGACGTAGATGATACGACACCCAATAATAAAAACCATGCACTAAATCCTTCACTTGTTTTATTGGCAATAATTCTATAATGCTTTTTTGTTTTCGTTAGTATTCCTACTGTTATTATTTATTTATTTTCAGCGTACCTGAGGTAAATAAGAAATAACTAAACCGATGCATAAAAATATACTAATCATTAAATTAGTCTTGTCGTCAAGTGGAATACATTGTCTTGAGCTCGTTTCAAAAACGGTCGCCATTAGGTCGTTTGTTTCCTTGTCAAGGGTGACCATAGTAGTAAGAATAAAAAAGATATGTAAAGAAAAGAAAAGAAAAGAAAAAAGGTTTTTCGAAAAAGAAAAAAAAAAGATCCGAAAATACACTGTACTCCGCCCTTTTGTAACTTGTTTTATCATTTTCAAAAGGCTCGAAAGGTATAAATATACTATCTACCTCATTTGTTTACTCTTTGTTATGTATTTCCATAATACATCAAAAGGCTACTTTCTTTTCTCTTTAATAAAACGAGTCGAAATAAGGTAATATCAAAAAAAGTAGATACGTGGTGTGTATGTAGGGTCACTGCTTTCTAGAGGATAGTACGACGTTCATTTCTTCATAAAAACGGATTGCATGAATTAAATGTAATGGAAACGAATATAAATACCACAGCAGATTGCTTTAAAAAATAGGGTATTTTATAATATAGACTGATAGAAGTTTCACAGATTTCAAGCAAATGCCATCTACCAACATATAATTTATTAAAACGATAATGTGAATTATTGGTTTTCTCAAAGCTTTCTGTGCGACTTTTGAAGATTAGATACTTCTTTTACAAGAGCAAATGCCTCAGTAACATCGTTTTCCTTACTATAAGCTTCAATATACCGGAAGCTTTTGTTTGGCTTTCTTTAACTAAATCATTAGGTTTGTATTTAGGGATAATTTCAAGTAGATTACGGATTCTATTGAACGTTTCTGGGGAGCTAGTACAGTAAAAAAAAAAATAAAAAAAAATAGCAAGACAAAATTGTAACTACAATTTCCAATCTCTAGATAATAATACCAATAGTTTTCTTGATAATGTGAGTTCACCCAGAGACTCCTTTGCTACTTTAACTGGATGTTCGTATGCAAATTCTGTTCTCTCGCCAATATTCAATAATCCTGATAAAATAAGCACTTGCAAGGGTAAATTAGCATTCATACGATGTAAACATTTTTTTTTTCTGCTCATGTTTATGTTTGACATACAACAAAACGTATTTTTTGGCGCATTTATGACTAATACGTATCGAAACAGATAAGACTTAAAGCGTCAAGGGCCAAAGAAGTTGCTGATAAAAATGAGCGGCCCTAAACAAAAAAGGCGCAAAATAAATCAAGAAGAGGATCAAGATGGTACGATTACGAGGATGGTTAGGTAACTATTATAGATAAAGCAGCCGCGACACAAAAAAAAAATCCATAAAAGAAAAGTGGTAATATATAGCCTTTGAAAAATTGACTACAATAGAAACAGGTCGACCTTTGAAGGTCAATTTATAGACGAGCTGCATAGAATATGTAAATATTGTACAGGGAAAGGTTTTAGTGAGATCATGGGTTTAGTACTATCGGTATTTTACCCGTATAAGTAACTTGATTTTTTTAAGCTCGCCTTTTCTTTTTACAAAGGACGTAAAAGAAAAAAAGACGAAGGGAGGGAGTTTTTTTTATTATTATTAAAACAACGACTTTTTCAAATATTTCTCTTCTTTCTCATTTTTACTATTTTTTTTATATTAATATTTGAATGGATGAGATCAAAAAGTTACTGGATACATCAGGCCTTTCGTCCTTAAGGGACTCTGGCTTAACTATTGTCTCTATGTACGGTGTCTCTGAAGAGCAAAGAAGAACATCACCATCTAATACAACCGTCACTTTAGCTAATCGCATCGCTGGCAGTAAAGCTTTTACTTTAAGAAATGAAGTAAGTCATTTAACTCAAAAAAAAAAAAAAAAAAAAAAAAAAAAGCGAAGCACATATTCTCTAATATAATTTTAAAATAAAGCCTTTGAGTAAAGACACAGTGGAGGTACTTAATTACAACTCGTTTCTTCTACTTCTTGTAACGCGCCTAATATTTTTTATTTATATAGTTGGCTGAAGGACTTCAAATGTATGTGGATCATACCTTAAAAACAGTATATATCTTTATGGACTCGAAACTAGACATCAATTCATTAACAACCGAAAAAGTAATGCATAAAAACATAATAATTTTCTAGTCATATTTTTATTCATCCCCCCCCCCACTAGACCATTTCTACCAGCATGATGAGTCACCAGTCTACATGTATGAGAGGATTACTATTCATGTTGACCGTATCACACCTTGTCATTGTAAAGTATATATAAACTGCGAACCATGCGAGAAAAGAATAGTACTAATGAAAACTCATATATAGCCTATTTTACCTCCTACCATCTTACCTTCCAGCTTTATGTCGACTCTTGTAGCACTCAGTCAAGTAAAATCCAACATGTATACACATTTAGCTCAGTATCAATCCTCGTGCTGGAAGTATTGGGATATCGCTGTACCTAATGCATTGTTTGAGAGAAAGGAACTTGAACGTACCAATCCTAATTTATTAGGGTGGTGGGGTCCTGCTAAAGGTGTCCCTATGCTTGTTTTCATAGCCACCAATGTAAGAATATATTTATAAAAAAAAATGAAGTTTTATAATTAACACGGGGCAATCCTAGATTTCGTTTACTACCATTTTACCTGCTGCGATTAAACGAATGCAAGATACATTACAGTTAAAAACGAAAAACTTATTCCGTGCACTACATTTAATACCTTTTAAACCTGAAGGAAATACACCCCATCCACCCGTGGAAGTACGATCCTTGTTTTTACTACCATCCAGTTCACAACCTATTATTCATATCGTACCTACACCACCTCCCGAGCTTACGAGCCCAAAATCGAAATCACCCTTCTCATTCGATACACCTACCTCTATCAGTTCATATCTTAAGGACCTTACGGTTACCGAACCCGCTTCGGTTACCTTATACCACGAATACAGCGATAAACTATTACGAAACTTTGTTAGCAATTGGGTCAAGGCAGCGCTGACACGACATCCCTTACACCACAGTAACTCTGGATTTCGAAAGGACACCCGATCCTGTCCATTACCTACCGGAATTCAATTCGTCTCTGCCGCCGTTCCCTTTCTTTCATTTTTATTCAACCAACCGATTACAGAAAATGGGGTTGATTTTAAAAAAGTGATTGCTTTTAATTTCCCTAGTACCAAGGGTATGATCCAACAAATCGAAGTGATTTTACGAAAGAAAATAAAAGACAATATCGAAATCGAACGAATATTTTCAAGAACACATTCGATTAGTTTAATGGAAAAGTGTATAGAGGCTTATTTACAAGACGCCCCACCGTTTTATACAGAGCAGTATCATCAGTGGAAACGTAACAATGTGATGCACATGTACAATTCTTTAGCTCGTGGACCGTGCTTAGAGGAATATGCTGTACGCCTTGAACGTGAGTGTGATTCGATTTGGAAAGGAGGAAGACAGAGTTGTGAGTCTGTTAGTTTAACTGGACGCGCATGTCGATTAAAGATGGGACACGAGCTTGAATCTCCACATGTCAAGACATCCAGAGATGATCGAACAATTGCTGTAGATAACACCAAACATAACAGTGGATTTACTTTCTTTCATGCGTGTGATTGTGGTAGAACTCAAAAGCTGCGTGATGATCCGTTTGATATCGAAGAAGCCAATGTTAAATTTTATAACAAGTTTAATTGCTGTTTGGGAACTGAAAGAGCTGCACTTGATATTGAAAAATCCTGTTACGGTGAATCTCAACATTTGGTTCTCAAGTACGAGGAGATACCACCTACTGATGCTTCTTTAATTTATTTGGGTCCTTCCAGTGTCTACAAGAATAAGTTTGGGTTGGATAAAGTAGAAGGATTTATGAACAGTACAAACTTTCTTATTCCTTGGGCAATTACAACCGTTAATGAATTGAAATTGCATCAACAGGAAGCTGCTAATAGTATCGCTACTGCTACTACTGCTACTGCTGCTGTTGAAACAGGTGCCAAGATATCCGCTGAAAGTACCATCAAAAACTCATTTTTACGCTCTTCTTCTGTCAGCAGAGTTAATCACGATACTTCAGAATGGCCGGTACTAGGAAAGACCTACACTTTAAAACCAAGCAACAACACTGTGTCTACACCCGTAGTTGCATCATTAGAGGCATTCCCTGTATTGGGATCAAAGCCTCAGCCTTCTGTAACCTCTGCAGCATCTCCTGCTAAAGCATCCCACTCGGCTTCATTGATACCTACACACACACCTGTTCATACCAGACAGTTGTTTGATACTCGTCGTAAACGTTCTAATCGTACTCGTGAACGTGTTTATGGATTGATTCGAGGTTATGTAGGTGCAGAATATGAATGTCCGCACGGCCATCGTTTCTTAAGTTGCGGTGAAGGTAGAGTTTGTAAGCTGGGTCATGCAAGTCACCCTAAAGAGCACGGCAATTACTTTGTACACCAAGATTTACCCATCTTTGTTATTTGTCCTTGTACCTATGCTAATAACCCAAGTGGTTCTAATACAGAGGTTACTGCCCAGTTGTTGAGGTTATATGTTGTTACACCTGAAGAAGCTTTAACAATATCTATCGAACCTAAAATCAAGGTAAACTGAGAGAAGGATTATTTTTTGTTTGTTTGTGTGCTTATTTGTTTATATATATATATATATAGATTGATACATATGGTTCAGAGAAACCTTTTATATCCGATTTGGGAATTACAGATAGTTTGGCATATGGACCTGGTAGTATGTACGTCTTGCGGTTACCTTTTATTTACCGTGATAGTCAAGGCTCGCCAATCCCTGTTGAAACTGATATTCAAAAACGATTGAAGAGTGCAATCCTACTCAAAGACTGTATTAAATTTCATTATCACGAAAGTAAGAAATGGGAAATAGACAGTTAAAAGAAAAGAATACTAGCAAAGAGAAACTTTTCTTTTGTTTATAGTTGAATTTTATAGTAAATAAATTTACAGAGCCAATTTGTTTTTTTTTTTCCTTTGGTAATCGTAACTAATTTTTTTTATTTTATTTTTTGGAAAGGTTTGGAGGGAGGGGAAATGTTGTACATGTACACATTGATAGCGCTTTTAATTACAAGTCTCAGCTACCGTATTCTCTGAACCTGCAGGTAATGGCGTAAATACCTTTTGCAAACTATAAAAAGTACTAAGGATCATGATAGCGATACCGAACAACATACAAAGCCAATGAGGTATTTTTCCTCTTTCCCACACAGAGCCCGTAGCTAATTTTAGAAAGAGCATTGGTGGGAGTACAAATGCCAGAACTGTTGCAGAAAATCCGCCTGTCAGTTCCAAAACAATCCCCAAATTACATGTAAGTAAAGAGATGGTCAATGCGATTAAAATAAGTACGGATGTGATTAAGAAGTGGCGCATTTTATCGAATGGTTCAGCCGGCCAATAAAACGTTTCTATAACCTATACAAAAAAAAAAAAAAAAAAAAAAAAAAAAGGTGTTAGTTTTTTTTTCGATAATTAAAAAAAAAAAAAGCGTAGTGTTTTACCTCTCGACAGACAAAGGCTTCTAGTGGAATTGTTGTAAACATGTTTAAGCCAAAAGCCAATCTTGCAATATTAATTAATACACTGTCCGAAGGAAAGTTGTTTAATATGTTGCCAACAGTTTTATCAGTAAACACGAGATATCCCGAAACAGCAAGTGCAAAACAAGTAAAGAAAGCGATACCCATACTCCAATGAGTAACGATTGCAAATCGGTTGAGTGAAGGTTGTTTTAATGAGCCGAAAATTAAAAAACTATTGTGATGACAAACAAATGCTATAAATATATAAATTATTAACCACATGCACAGAAAAAAAAAATATATACAGAATTTACCGAAACTAATAACTGCAATAGCTTGAAACACTTCATCATTAACCAGATTAAACATTAATGCGGGATCACCTCTTATTTCATTTGATTGTTGTGGACCTTCAATAACTACACTTACAATAATGACAATAATAGCTACCAAGGCTAAAGCACTTGTTTTAGCCAACTTTGATATATCTCTGTACAATGAAAGCGGGTATGAAACAAATAAAGTAAAGAAAGAAATACACATTCTACGGTCACCAAATATCCATACAATAGGTACTTGACTAATTTTGGGAAATAGTGATCCAATGACGTGTGGGATTGTATCGCCTATATGTCTGTTAATAAAAAAAAAGAATTTGTTTATGACAATACCTATAAAAAATATATACTGATTCTTCTACTCACCAATAATTACACA
Organism: Thamnidium elegans; assembly: GCA_025201345.1. Classification (NCBI taxonomy): domain Eukaryota; kingdom Fungi; phylum Mucoromycota; class Mucoromycetes; order Mucorales; family Mucoraceae; genus Thamnidium; species Thamnidium elegans. The sequence continues at coordinate 380,354 of JAIXMG010000006.1, read as the reverse complement.
ATACGCGCACATTCCTATTATAATATTGAGGTTAACACTAGATGAAATGGCTATAAATATTATAACAAACCTCCAAAAGCAAAAGCAAATTGAAATATAGATATAGCTACAAGTCCAGGTCTACCAAACGCAAACTCCATTAAATCTTGATATGTTGATCTACCTGCCAACTTTCCATTATGCATTAATAACCTCACTGTCCAATCTATATTATAAAATATACATATATATATATTTTAGTCTCCTATTAGAGTTTCACAAATATTAATTCTCACTCCTTACCTACTATCACTGTTAATATGATTAACAGTAAAATCCCTGTCCAGAATCCCTATTTTTTTTTTATGTACAAAATAAACCTTTTTTCTTTAATATTTTTTTTGTAAATACCATTAAGGTAAATAGTATTCAAACTTACGGCTTCTTTAAATGCAAACGGTAACCCAATGATTCCAGCTCCGATGATACTGTTTGCCATGTTTAGCTACAACCAAAAGAAAAATAGAAGGTGAGTACATTTATCACTTTTTTAAAAAAAAAGAGTAAACTTACGAAACTGGAGAATATGGTACCTCCCTCTGAAGGTAATTTATATTGTTTTTGTTCTAAGCTGTCATTAAGTGTAGATTCTTCATCACTCTCGTTATATAATAAAGGCTCATGTTGTTGCCCTCTCTCCTCATGTGTAGCGTCTTGAAATTCAAACTCTGCATACTCTCTACTGGCTGTATTTTGTACCTGAGATTCATACAGACTTTCCTCCGTCTCTGAATATGTGTCAAGTAACTCTGAAGCCGTCATTTTTTTTAAAAAAGAAACCCTCTTGTATTTTTTTTAATAGAGAGAGAAAGAAAGAGATGAGCTGTGTATATACAAGAAAAGGAAGAAAAGGGAAAACAGGATATAAGTAAAAGGTAAAAATAGCTTTTTATTTTACCAAGGAGAGAAATCTATGTTGTATTTAATAGTCACATGGAGCATGACGAAACAGAACAAACAAAGCATGTAGTTCAACAGTAACTATTTTTTTTTTTTGCTGCAAAGAAAAGAAATAAGCATTACTTACATATCTTTTACTTACGTGTATTTGGCACTTAAAAAAAAAAAGGATCTCCTTCGTTTAGTAAAAATAAGAAAAGTAAATGCATTAATTTTAAATATTTTGAAGTGAGTCATTTTAACGTAGCACACACTCTATACGATGTTGATGTCTACAATTCGTTACAACTTATTTTAACAAACAAAAAATGCCGTTCCAACTTGTTTATAAAGTTTATTAGATTGACATTGACGCCCCCTATTATTAACACTGTTAATTATAACTAAACATCAATTAAGATATAAATTTTATTCATTTGGGGTGTTCAAACGAAAAAAAAAAAGGGTGTTAACGAATACTATTGGCTAACAATAGTTTATGAAGAATGAAACCCTCTAATAATGATGTAAAAATGTATTTTATTAAAGATGTAGATGTAGATTACATAACTATGTAGATAAAAAGAGGATGGTGGGAGTATGTGTGCTTTGAAGGGGGGGGGGATGTTGAAACGATATAAATATATACTTTGATTTAGAAACCAAACATAGTAAGAGCGACAGACAAAACTGTAAGTCCAAGAGCAGGCATCATACGGTACCCAGCGTTCTCAATGACCTCTTCAGGAGTTTGAGTTGTAACAGCGCTTCCAGGAGCTATAGCTGAAGTAGCTTGTTCAGCACTAGATTGAATTGCGGAGGTAGCTTGATCAACAACAGAGGCAACAGAAGAAGCGGGCCCCATTGCACTCTCAGAAGCTGATACTCCAGCGACGGAAGCAGAAAGAGAAGCCATTTCAGAAGCGGCTTCATTAGCGGCAGAAGAAACGCGAGACATAAAGTCATTCATGGTAGATGTGGGCATAATACTTCCAACGGCAGTAGGAATACCGGATCCACTAACAACTGTTGGAAGATCAGATCCACTGACAATTGTAGGAAGAGCGGTTTCACTAATAAGAGAAGTAGGAATAGGAACTACGGTAGCAAGAGTGGAAGGAGAGATGGTAGCACTTTCAGTGGCACTGGTATCACTTTTGGTAGTGTCTTGAGTAGAACTAGTAGTGGTTTCATGAGTAGCGGAAGAAGTAGTAGTATCTCTGCTAGAACTAGTAGTGGTTTCACACGTGGTGGAAGTGGTTTCACGGGTGGTGGAAGTGGTAGTCTCGCCAGATGTAGAGGTTGGTTCTACACCAGGCCAGCTACTATCAATACAGTTTTGATAACACTTTACATCTCCGTTACAGCCAGTAATACAATCATTTGTGTCAAGAACTTTTAAAGGAAAAAAAAAAAAAAAGTTAGCACCCGCTTAAGAAAAAAGATGTATAATCCTTACCACACTTGTTGAAGCAAGATACATCACCAGCTTTACAAGGACAAGTAGCCAAAACAGTGTGTGCGCCAATGGCAATAGCAGTTAATCCGACAAATGTAAACTTCATATTTCTGTTTAAATAAATAATTGGGGGAAAAAAAGAAAGATAATAATTGAAAAGGGCTATTTATATGTTTATTGTTATTTCTCACAATTGTGTGCGTCTTGTTCGGAAATACATTATACTTTTACAACGCCGAGAAATATTTCATCATTCTTCTTTTAGGGTTAGCTGTTAACCTCAACCTTTTTTTACACAAGTGGGGTTTCATACAAAAAAAGAAACGAACCAGACCAAAAACTGAACGCTATAGATCGCGTAAAAAAAGGTTCGATTGTATGTAATTCCCTCCTTTTTTTTTTTTTTTTTTTTATTATTACGCAAGAAGACATACGTCAATCCCAAAAAATGGTACGATTACACACTTAAAAACATAAACACAAAAAGACATATTTTTGACGTATTATTATTTATTTAGTCTTACAAAAGAGAGGAGACTTTCTATAGGTTAGGTGATGAAGAAGCAGAATTAATCACCTGCTTCATCTTGGCTAATCTTTCCTTTAAAGCCGAAACAGATTGTTGTCTATCTGATTCACCTGGTGATTCACGATAATCCTATATATAAAAAAGATTAAAAAAAAAACTCTTTTTAATATGTATCAAATATCCTTTTTTTCTTACCTGGCTAACTCCAGATTGTCTACGAGGTGAAAATGAATTATAGGTAGGTGAGTTTTCTTGCTTTGCAATATGAGCACTTGCTAAATCTGACGTACTAAGGCCAGCGGGTCCCGTGGATGCATTTTCCTCGATCTAAAAAAAAAAAAAAAAAAAACTCAGTAAACAAAAAAAAACCACTAAACTTTCTATATCATCATTGTTACTCACGTCTGACTTATTATTATAACCAAACTTTTGTTGTAATCGTAACAATCTTAATTTGATTTCAGTTGTATCATCTATATTATCATATTAATACCAACAAAAAAGAAATACATGTTTTTTTTAAAAAAAATTGCATTTCTTACCTCCAGCATGTAAACTAGCACGAGAGAGTTGAGGCGATTCAAATGAAGTTCTTTGATCTTGATGAATACTATACTGTTCCGGAATAGGCGTGGTATGATAATCCATATTTTGTGACACCATGGACGAAGCAGCCGAAGCTTGTTGTTGTTGTTGTTGTTGTTGTTGAGCAGCAGCAGCAGCAGCAGCAGCCGCCGCTTGAGCAGCATGTAAATCACTATCCTCTGCTGCCAAATTACTAAGACCTCTTCGAATATAACTCTGAAAATAATTGCCTGTTTGACTTAGGTATGTGGTTACTTTAGCTTCTGCCAAAGGATAACTCTTTTGAAATTGATAAAGTTCAATAATCCCTTGTTTCGTTTGATCTCGGGTACCAATCTTGTGAAAGATTTTAGTTAATGTAGTATTTAAATCGTAATCGGTCAAGATAGGTGGCCCCTTATTGATAAGATCTTGCGGTGGGACTTCATCAATTTGCATTGGCTGTACTTGGTTGTTGTTTAAAGACGGTGAAGTAAGTCGAGGACTTTGATTAGCGGAAGTAGGGATATTATCCATGGCTGCGACTGGTTGCTCTCCGTCTGCAGATGGGTATGATGCCATGGAAGGTGATCTCATCATATTATTGGATTTAAATGAAGATACTGAGGCAGGTCTACTAAGAGATGAATTGCGTGAATGCGATAAGAATCTATTGGTATCATCCATTTGTTGTTGTTGTTGTTGTTGTTGTTGCTGGATAGGTTGTACAGGCATCATAGGAGAATGTTGTGGTTTAATATGTTGTTGTTGCTGTTGTTGTTGTTGTAACTGTTGTCTATCCTTCTTTCGACACGCTTCCAACATATGATGAAGATAAGGATACACACTACTTCTTTGAGGATCATCAATCAAAGTCAAATGTTGAAAGATGGAATCACCTAACCCATTGACAAGTTCTAATAATAAGGTCTTGACAGTACGAAGAGGCATTTCACCTAAAGGCACACTTTCATTTGCTCTTCTCTTCCATTCAGAAGGTGGTGTATTGATAAAGAATCGATTGATTTCATATAAAAGTTCATCTGGACTTAAAAAGTTTGAGCGTAAATTTTCTTGAATGGTCTTTGCTAATTTCCAAAGACACTTCATAATTAACTCGGTATATTTTGTGTCCTTGGCAGTAGTTAAATCACCGGGACGTAATCCAGCAGAACATGTGCCCAAGATAGACAAAAGTGCACTGAATGTAGCGTTACGAGAACTGTTCTCTAACACCTTGACCATAGCTACATTTAAAGCCTTGGAGAGTTGTGGACCAGATTCTAAAGAAAGCATCTTTTGATCTAATAATCGATGCGCTAATTCTTGCAATAAATGATGTAATGCGTCTTGAGGTACTGCACACGCTAAATCTCTATTGGAAAACAACAGTACAAGCGCATTTACTAAATGTTTACAGAGCCTTGTTGTAGCAGGCTGACGTGGATCAACAGAAGAATAAGCAAGTTTAACCTGTAATGTAATAGCATTAATTAACCTTTCGATATCAGGTAACACAGCTTGAGGGTTTTGAGATAAATATTTATCGAGATTCTTTAATGCGTCAATACTAGGTTGTGGGTCACCGCTTGTAATTTGAGCAATCAAGTAATCTACAACATCTTCTTCACTAGCAAATTGTTGTTGTTGTTGTTGTTGCTGTTGTTGCTGCATTTGTTGATATTGCATTTGTGGTGGTTGCATTTGTTGTTGTACATGATGTTGTTGAGTTGGTTGATGGTACCCGAATTGTTGAGAGCGAACTTGTCTTAATTCAGGCTGATTATTATTATTGTTACGGTACGAAACAGGTTCAGGGAGACGATGTCCATAATCATCTACAACATCTTCCATAGGCTCTGGTTCAGGTATAGGTTGCGCATGATGAATAGAACGTTGAGGACTAACGATACTAGCACGAGGTTTACCAATTTGTGATCTACCACCAAGACGGGGTAAATTACTAATGGATGGTAACTCATCCACTTCCATTTCATCAGCTTCTTGTTTAGCTCTTTCTTTCTCTGCAGCAGCCAATACACTAGCCGAAGGTTTTGTACGCTACACAAAAAGCCAAGTTAAACATTACATATTTAAAAAAGAGTAATATATAATATCTCTCGTCTTTACCTTTAATCTTTCTTCCAGCATACCCTTTTCTTTTTCTCCTAATCGGGTCATATACTTCATGACAGAATCGCCAATTAAAATATAAGCTTGAGCAACACCATTTAAAGCGGCATTTCGAACACCTGCATCACGATCGCCAATATGGACTGCAATTAAAGGTAAAGCTTTATTGGGTAACATGACAGAGATACCATTTCTTTGGATCAGCGCACCAATCTCTTCTAAACATTCGGCTCTTGCTTTAGCGTTCTTTGAAGCAGCTGCAGAATCCAACAGGTAATTAAATACTTTGCTTGCAGGATAGATACGACATAATGATTTAAGGATAGCTCGGATACGCGCACGCATAATTTCCTTGGGATCACCCACCTTATTAATTAAAAATGGTAAGAACGAAATTGCTTCATATTCTGATAAGCTGCAGCCCTCTTCATCCATAATGGCAATCAAGTTTTGTGTGATATCTAAGCATTTGATCAGCATACTCGTGTTGGTATCAAAGAACCGAATGGTTAAATACTTGAGAATCAAATCTGCGTTAGCAACAAAACGTAATTTCATATCAGTATAATCAACGTTATATTTATCCGCAGAGATATCAGGAGAACTGATACACTCATTCAAGATACCAAGTCCATTCAAACGATCACGTTCAGCATACTGACTATTACTAAACAAAAGTGCAGTTACTTCCGAACTCATGTTGGCATCAAACAGAGATTTAAGTCCATCAATCACATCAGAGCGAGGTGTATCAAACTGCCATCTATTTTCTTTCTTTGCTCGAACTTGTTTAGCACGAGGATCACTGGTAATAATAGGAGGCTTGGCTTCTTCAGTAGCTGCGTTACCAGCTGACATGGCTTGTGATGACCTAGGAGTAGGAATACCAATTTTTTTTTTCGTCAGGGTCTTCATGCGACTAGGGCTTGCATTCAAGGGTTTATCATCAGCACCAACAATTTCGGCGCGTTGCTTTGTTTCGGTTGCCTTTCTTGGTAACTGTTGTGATGGTGGTGCTGATGAGCCTCCAGATGATCCTCGAGCTGCCTCAACAAGTGGCATTACCGCTTGACGTTGAGCCGCCTTGAGTTCAGACGTTTTACTCGCCACTGCATCATACCCTGCCACTGCAATTAATTCAGGTAAACAAGCTTGTGCTGCTTTACGTACATCTGGGTTACGATCTTGCAAACAAGAAAACATGGGCGAAATCACCGACGTAAAATCAAACTTATTGGCCTCCGGTTCGTCTTTGATTGCAGTACTAAACCAAGTTAAAAGTTCTTTACGCAAGACAGGTGACTCATTTGCAAGACTTGTTCCTAACGCAGATACCATCATCTCCATACTACACGTCTTTCGAATATTCTCTAAAGCAACTACACCTGCTTGTCTCACGGTCGTCTTATTGTCTGAAAGCACAGCCATCACAGGCCCTGTAAAAGGCTTGACGTATTTCTCAAATGGCTTACCCATCGCTAAAGCTAACAAACCAGTGATTTCAACTGCATTGCTCTGTAAATTTTTGTTACTATCGTTTAATCGTTGCTTTAATACACCCGGGAAATCTGCTCCTAAAGACGGTTTGATACGGTTATTGGCGCCAGCAATCACTGCCATCACGGCGTCCAATCCTTGTTTACGGATCTTCCAGTTTGCGTCTCCACATTCGGCCATGGTCTTTGCTAATTGATTTGAGATATCTACACGAGGGAATAAAGATTCCATTGCATCGGCACCAGCACTACTGCTAGCACCTACATCCTCATCACCATCGTCTCCAGCCTATTTTTTTTTTTAAAAAAAAACATATATATATTTAGTTGTCATGGTATATATATATATAGTTGTACTACAATAAAACTTACCATATCTGCTGCATTACCCTTGGTTGGTTGGGGTGGGTCCATTTTAGATACTTTTTCAAACTCGGACTCAATGGTAGCTAATAATGCTGGACTAACATCTTCCACAAACGCTTTGACCTCTAAAAACAAATACATCGTTAAATATGTCAAGTACTAGTCACTTACACAGACTTATATATTACCTGGACCGATATACTGTCTTAAAGCGCCTAACACGGTAACAGCGCTTGTTCTTACCGACGCATTCGTATTTGTCAACCCAAACTTCAACAAATCAATCAAATCACGAATTTGCAAACCAGAAATCCCGAAATCCATTAAACAGCTGTGAATCCAAAGCAAAGAATCTGCTAAAACTTTGGGCGATTTCGCTTTTTTCAATACCGAATACGCTTGACCAAACACAAACTGCAACGAAATCTTCTCTGCGATAGCCACCAAACATTCACTTGCCGGCTTCTTTAGCTTGATATCGCCTAATTTCTCTACCATCACAGGGATACAAAGCGCCGCACACGCCTTGTTAAATTTAGGACACTGCTCTGATAAAATTTGAATAGCGTAAAACATTTTTCCCATCACTTGAAAATTCATTTCCTTCCATCCTGGCTTCTTTGAAAAGCATCGGATGATAATTTCGGGCTCAAGGTCGTTACCGTCTTCGGATTCCAAGTGCGTAACGAGTGATTCCATTGCAGCCAATCGGAGTTTCCACTGCGCTTGTTGCAGATCGGTATGAATAGCTTCCGGAATAAACTCGGTGGCGCGTGCTTCAGCATCTTCTTGTGCAAATTTATATTTAATTTCTTCAGGGCCGCTGGAAGGAGGTAATTTAGCACTCTTTTTAGGCCCACCACTAGCAGCAGCCGCAGGTTTTGGTTTAGCAGAAGAAAGTGCAGGTTTTTTCATACTACTAGCACCAGATAAACGAGCAGGAGGCTTTCGTTTGGGAGGACTAAGCGTAGCAGCGGCACCAAACGAATCTGATTCATCGTTATCAATGACCATAGGCGTAGGTTTAACAGCAGCAGGCTTAGGTTTAGCAGCAACCTTTTTAGCAGCGACAGGAGCTTTTTTCACAGGTGGAGGAGGAGCAGCTTTCTTGGCAGGCTTTGCTTTTACAACGGCCTTCTCAAAAGCCTCTTTAATCTTGCCCATTTTAATATCGTCCAAACCATCTGTAAATGCCAGCATGGGTTTTTCACCAATTAATTTCATTAAAGTGCCTAAGCCTTCTGCACCTGCCTCACGGGCATTTGCATCAGCATCATCCAACAGCTTTTTAAACATCTCTGCAAATGCTTTGATTTCAGCTTTTCCCGGTATCTCTTTGACTTCCTTTAATCGACGTGATAATAATTTAAACGTCTCTGATCTGACTTGAGGGTTTTTATGTTTAGAAGCCACCGTGATGTCTTCGATAAGTTCGGACATAGGCACAGAAGCAAATACAGCGTTTAAACCGTTGGCCAAGTGCTCCAAAATAGCTGGTTTTCTCTCCTTTAACTTTTCGGTCATGACGGGTGCAATCAATGGTTTGTATTTACTGAATTCTGTTCTTAATCCAGTGGCTATTGTTTCGATACAATTTGCTGTGACACCTACAAGTAACACATTGGCATCATTTAAACGCTAATATATATATATATATAAAAATGTTAGTACAACATTACACACACACACACACAAAAACACGAATTATTTAAATTTTGATAAATTACAGTACTTTAACAAGTGCGGCCATTAATTCAGAATAATCCTTGTCCATAATCTTGGGCGTCTTTGCTTTTTCTAATAATGCGTCCAATGCCTCTCTTCTCTCTTGCCATTTTTTAGACGCTAATAATTCGTAGAAATTGGATGGTAATTTGGCTGTAATATCAACAGGATCAGCGAAATCAAAAGCATCCGTTTCTTCAATATCCATATCATCTTGGCCCTGCTCTTCTTCTCCTGCATTTATTTATATCAGTATACACACAACATTCCTTGATCTATATATAATATTTAATCAAATTTAAAATCTCCTCTCCTTACCATCATCTTCTACAGGTTCATCCTCTTCAGGTTCAATAGCTTGTTCAGATCTAATTAATCTTTCAGGTACCGGTTTTTGAGCAGGTAACTTCGAAAATGCCTCTTCTAACTCTTTGATCTGAACTGGTTTCAACGTAGATAGACTAGCCATCATGGGTTGTCCAATCCAGCGATACAATTCGATTGTCAATGCAGATACTTCGGCTCGAACGTTTTTATCGGCGTGTCCAAATAATTTAGGCACCAATTTCAAAATGGGTTTAGGGTTGACTTTTTTAATACCAAATTGTTTAACGAGCTCTTTTAAAACGGTGACGGTTTGAGTAACAAGTTTAGGTTGTTTAGCATTTGTTCCTGGTATAACGAATTCCTATAACAAACAAAATATACATTTTTTAGTTTCTTTTTTTTTTTTTTTTTTTTTTAGTGTCAAGTGGTTTCTTACAAGAACTGGTTCAGGCGTATCAATCTCTGCATAAAGTAAAATAATATCAGTTGCCTTTTGCTTGGTACCTGCTTTTGTTGCACCGAGACACTTTTCAACAAGAGCTGTTATAACTGTCTCACGAGTACTAAATATAAAAGAAGAAAAAAAAGTTTTTAGTTGAAAAAAAAAGAATTGAAAAATACAAGTGTATACATATATACCTTGAAGCATTAGGTGCGTTGCTTACGTATTCTATGATTGCAGCTAAACCAGCTTCTTGAGCTACAGCATTAGGTTCCAATGCCAATTTTTTTAAGAAGGGTTCATAAGTATAAAAGTCGGAATCCTCTACAGTTTTATGAAGTAGTTTTGTCAAGTCTTCACAAGCTGATACACGTGCTTTCCACACCTATACGTACACAATAACAACAGCAACAAAGAATTAGTTTTATTATCAGATTTGTTTATATATATTTTTTTTACTTTATGTTGTAATCTATCTATAATTGATAAACTGGAAAAATCTTCCTCTTGTCCATCCATATGTAGTTATATTGTCTTTATTTTTTTTTGTAATTTGTTGTTGTTTATTTTATGTTTCTCTCTCTCTTTTTTTTTAAAAAAAAAATGCGGTTTCTTTTTAAAGAAGAAGAATAAAAGAAAAAGTTTAAAATGTGGTTATAAGAAAAAGGGACTTTTTTTTTTTCACAAAATTTTATTCTCTGTCCTCTTTCAAAGTCAGGTAACACTTCTTCTTTTGGGCGTAGTTCGTAAAATATAAAGACAAAGAGGAAGGGAAAATGAAACCGTATTAAAAAAGATAAGAAAAAAGACTGTTACAACTTCTGTAGAGTTACGACAATGTGTATGTAAAATAAAGGGCGGATAATAATGAGTTTAGTTTCAAAATTCCTTGACATATATCCCATCAAATGATTCGATAAAAATCATACCATTCCCCCATACAAGGGTATTCTCTCTATTTAAATGTTGTCTTAAACAGTAACTAGTTTTCACAACAATAAAAACAAGATTTTTACACAATTATAAGCCTTGATTTATACCATATTTAAGTAATACGTCTCAAAAAAAAAAAAAAAAAAAAAAAAAAAAAAGGTATAATCTATTCTCGATCTGACACTGTCATAAAATAGCGAAATTTTTTTTTTTTTTTTTTTTTTTTTTTTTGGTGTGTATACTTATTTTGGAATTGTTTTTCTTTTTGGTTCAGTATACTAACTAAACCCACCGACTGGTTCATTGATACTCATAGCACCGATACGTTGGTCCTCTCTCTCTCTCTCTCCGTCCCCCTTTTTTAACAATATTTTGCGTAAGTTTAGTTGTCAACAACAACAACAACAACAAAATATCTTTTAGACTGACAGAAACATAATATGCCATCTCTTTATTTTATATATATAATAACCTATGATAAATATAAAATAGGTCAGATACAATATAGGTGTTATTGAAGACAGGGACCTTGCAACAAAAGTAAGAAACCTAAAAATGGAAGTATAAAACTCGGTAGTGTATTACATTCCAGTGACGCAAGTTTTTCCTCCTTCGTACATGTAAATACAGATGAAAATCGAGTAATTTTTTCCCTCTAAAAAAAGAAATGTATTCATTTTACAGACAGAAGGGGGAGAAAGGAGGGTGGGGGTTTTCTTTGCTTGTAATAATAATAATAATGATAATAAAAGTTTTATTTTACACGTAACCACTATAAAAGCCGTTCAAGATAATCAGAGATTACTATTAAAAAAAATACTTGACATGTTTATCTTGAAATGTTGCCAACGTAAGTGTAACGCAAATTTAATATTGGACAAATACAAGTGATAAACATGTATAGTAAAGTGTAACATTGAGTCTCGAGATAACTTTTTTTTTTGTAGTCATGCTTGAAAAAAAAGAAAAAGAGGGAGAGATTATAATTGGAAGGAGGTTTGTTCATCTTATTGTCCCAAGGTGTAAGACATGTGCTATAACGGAAAAAAACACAATGAAAAATCCTATAAAAAAAGAAGTAAAACACAGAGAACAATCAAATTATAAATAAGGGAGAGATCAACATTTAATCAAGTATAAAAACAAAAGCAACAACAACAAATTAACAGTATATATAAAAAAACATTTTTTTTTCTTCTAATTAGTTTTCTCTCTCTCTCTCTCTCTCTCTCTCTATTTTTCTTAACTTTATTATATGGTATTATGAATATTACAGAATTACTTTTACCACAACCTTTACCAGTACATCATTCTCCTATTCATGATGATGATCTTATGTCTTTATGGGAAACCGCACTCAAGAAATCTGGGTTCAGTATGCGCCCATCCAACGAACGCAATACTCTCACCGACGCTATTTTAACACCTACAACACATTCCGATTTTATCACAGGAAATATACCTGTCCACATTAAAGTGATTGGTCGACATATGAACGGTTCATTTCGATGTCACATCGGCACCAGCAAAGCCTCTCGTCCTATCCGCTCAACCGAACTATGTCGTCAAATGAGATTATTGGCTGTATTTTTCCGTACAGAGAACTCCAAGAGTCAACTAGTATCATCCGAATTTATCTTTTTTCCTACCTGGCTACTGCACTTGTTCCGGTACACACAGCACGGTGGTACGCCCGGTCGAACTGACGTTCGGTTTCTTGAAAACGCAAATATGGCTAAAGAAGACCACATTTACCGATTAAATCATGTATTAAACACTTTATTTCGATTCAATATTCATCAATTTGATCCTGTTAAAATGAAGTCTGCTATAGAATTGTCCAATTTCCTGTTTGATAGTGCCGGTCTCAATTACTTGAACTTACCTAGACCCTATTTCTCAAACGAAATTCAACCCTTTGGCAGCCATCAGCCCAGCATGTACTCCACCTTACTTTTATTGCTGCACTCGCCTCGTCCAACCAAGTTTAAACCCATGTGCTTCAACTGTAATACCAAACCTGCTTCCAGACGTAGATTATGTGTTGCTTGTTATCGGTACCAATTAAAGCACGGTGAAGCCAGACCCTTACGACTCATTGTTGCCAACCGACCTGGACCCCGTATTCAACAACAACAACAACAACAACAACAAGCAGATACCAATTTCATGATGAAATCAAGTAATAATAATCTACCCATGGTATTCTACTCACCAAAGGAAACCACTTTGAGATCTCAAAAGTATTGTGCCAATTGTAATGTACAAGAAACGCATCAATGGTATCGTAACTTGTGTGGTCATGGCCATTGGTGTGAGACGTGTAAGAGCTATTACCTTCGTCATACTAAAGTAAGACCTCCCGAGCTGTTTGTCAAGGCTGCAAAACGAAAAGTGGATGTACGTAATTTGGTCAATTGGTCTACTTGGTCTTGGGACGATATACCTGTTGAAACAGTAGAAGCAGCCTCTGCAGCTATTCATAACATGAACAATAATGTGGTTCCTCAAAAATCTATGGATTACTACTTTGGTAATAATAACAATGTTGGTAGTCCTAATAGTAGTAGTACTTCTTCTGTTACTTCTTCACCTACAACTCCTCCTTTACCCACTGTCTCTTATTATAAGCCTCACGATCATATGCCAAGAAGATCTTCTTATTATTCAACGTATTCTCAATCATCTTCAAGTATTTGGCAGTAAAATTGTCAACAAGAAACAACCAAGTACACACACACACACTCATTTCTTATTATTATTATATATTGTTATTATTTTATGCCTTATTTTATTTTTGTTTTGTTTTTCTTTTCTTTTTTTCTTTTATATATGTGATTTTCTATGTTATATGTATGCTTAAATAAAAACAAGGAAAAAAAAAAAATTAAAAACCCTGTCATGTTAACTATTAAAATCTGTCATGTTATTTCTCACATCATCTTTTGTAGGGCGATCCTAAAAAGACTTGATTCTGTAACAAGAAATAATTACAACATAAAAACTTTAATTGTTACACTAAAACCGATGTGACCCCAGCCAAAATTAGTTTGTTTTTTTCATATGAAATTTATGTGTTATCATAAAAAATAGCCTGTATTTTTAATTTTAAAATCATAAGTGGGGGGAATGTTGCAGTGATATATATGAGTGGGGGGAAAAAAAAATGGTACAACAGAAAACTAGCAGAAAAAAAAAAAAATTTGTATATGTAAAAAAAAAAGAAAAATAAAACGGAGTGGGGTATACACCAACTGGTGGAACATATAATAAATATTTTTTAAGCAGCTGTAAATGACTGGGGATTCATTCTAGGCATAGAAGCGTTCATCATGGTAATAAAGTGTTCTAATCAAATAAACAAAGGTTAATATATTTAACCTTACACACACACACATAAACAAACATACCTAGTGGTAAATCACTTGCAAGCAAATCCATTGCCTGATTACAACTCTCTTCATCCTCCTCCATTGAAAACATATCTTCCATTGGGGTATTATAAATATCATCTAAATGCTGTTGATCATCTCTTTCTAAAAACACTTGATCGACTACATGTTGTACCACTTGCTCTACTGTAGGTTCAGGGAAATACTCTGAATAAAGGTCTCTTTCGATATACATTTGTTTTCTTTGAGTCATCAACTGTATCATCTTTTTACCAAGTCCAACCATAATTTCTAACGCGTTATCCATTCTATCGTGTTTATGGTTGGGGCACAGGAACCAATAACGTTTAAAAAAATTGGGAGGCACAAACCATGAGTCCGGATTACCTAATTTGCCTCCAAGGAACACAGAACTTTCTGCCAAGTATCCAAATAGTTCATTAGCATCATAAAAGTCTTGAAATAAAATCATGTGATCACGTAATGCTGCTCCTGGAACTACATCAATTCTAGTGTCGTGAGGAATACTTCGTTGCAATTCAGCTAATAAATAATAAACGTGTGAGTAATAAAAGAGTAATAATGAGAAGAAAAAAAAAACTTACTGGGAATAAATAAGGCTCGTGTTCCCACATCAAGATTCTTTACAGATCTCATTCTATTGATAGCATCCAAAGGAGTCATGGGCGGGAAAACATTTTTAGCGGAAGAGGAACTAGTTGAACTATTATCATCACTAGAATTATTATACTGCTCCAAATTGAATTTTGTAGTCTTGCGAGGTAAACCAGTTTTAGCATCTAATATAGGGGACTCTTCTTCTTGTTGTTGGTTCGCTAAAGAAGAAGGAGAAGCTGGGACGGTAGAATACAAACCTATATTCTTTGCATTGTTGGTAGCACAAAAAGTAGGGTTATTCAAAGGATTGGAACCAACCAAATCAGTGTTTAGTAATTGTTGAAAAAATGGTGTTTCCAAATGACTTGCCAATTGAGGAGCAATAGAAGAGATGGCATGGTTCATATCAAAATCATCTCTGGCAGTATTACTTTGATTATCAAAATCATCAGAATAAGAAGATTCAGAACTCGAAGAAAGAGGAGACGCCATACTATTATGATGATCCATTAAAGAAGAAGAAGAGCTTGATGGTGAAGAAGATAATATGGAAGAAGGCGGTAACTCATTATCGTTCATAGTAGATTCCTTTATTTGTTGATCCATTAAACTAATAATATTCATTTGTTTATCCAAAAAGAACTCTAGTTGCTGTGGTACACCTTTAGTCTTTGAAAAGGTCATTTCTTCGGCACCAATATCATCCGTTACACCAGTGTCCCAAAACTTAGGCACCTCCACTTGATTGGCAATGCAAGCCATTTTTAGTGTAAGTGCATAACCCTTTAAATAATTTGTTTCAAATTTCAATTCTTCTAATCGACGTGATAGTCGTGTATTTTCACGCAGAGCACAATCACGCGCATAGATACATTTCTTGACTAGGCTCTCTGCGTCTCTCATTTCTCGACGTTTACGTTCACGGAACGCTCTTTGTGCAGCTCGGTTCTGTGCTTTTCTTTGCGCTGGTGAAGGTGGGTTGGGTTTTCTTCCTGGCTTCTTACGGGGACGAATAGGGCGTCCATTAGCGTCTAAATTACCCAATTCTATTTCAGGGTCAAAATGTTCAAAAGCAATAGTATCAGACATATTTTTAATGCGAAGAATGTCAAAGGAGTTAAAAGGGAAATAATAATAATAAAAAAAGGGGGGGAAAAGATATTTTTTTGTTTGTGCGGAAAAAAAAAAAAAAAAAGATAAATTGTGCGTGTGTGTGTGCGTATTAAATACCTTTTTTTTATTTGGGGATAAAAAAAGGTATAATGACATTTAGTACATGTGTCGATCGTAGTGTTATTATAAGCAAAACCATTTAGACTATTGTGGGAAGATGGTCACTGCTTGGGGGAACCCCACAACAATTTAAAAAAATTCACGTGCAAAACAATAAGGCAACTGAGCTCGTTTAAAGTGATAATAAACATCTGTTTTACCCTGTTTTAGATTAAAAAAGTTCCCTCAGTTATGCTTAAAGAAAGAAAAAAAAAGGGGGAGAGGGGAGGGCAGAAATGATTGTCTGTGTGCATTGATTAATTATCGTTAACAATAAGACCCTATAAAATAAAAATTTAAATCATTCCATATCTTTCCCTTTTTTTTTTGGTCTTTCTCTCTCTTAAATAATTATAATAACTAATGAAATTTACTACTTCTATTGTGTTTGGTCTTTGTATTTTGGTAGCCTCTTGTTCTGCTGCCTGTAGTTGTAGTTCATCAGATCAAGCGTGTATGGATAAATGTGGTAAATAAAATGACATACAAGTTATTATTACAAAAGAAGTAATTTTGCGTAATACTAAAAAAAAATATTTTTAGTACTCGCTGCAAACTCTTGTATTGTCCAATGTAAAGACGGCGGTGACGCTTGCCAAAAAGCTTGTATTTCTTCACACTGGTAAATGCAAACGTGGCATACTATATTTTATTTTTTTCACATGCATTTTTTTAATTCATCCCCTCTCTTTTTTTTTTTTATATATATACAAAAAGGCCCGCTTCACCAGTTTCCCAAAAAGATGTATTAGGTGACGTTTCATCTACAGTAGCATCTGCAATGACGAGTGCTGATGCTTCTTCAGCACCTACAGGATCACGTTCTGAAAGTAGTAAGAATATCTTGACTTTTTTTGTCCAACTCCCTCATATTCATATGTTTATTTGTTTTTAGTTCATGTTTACTCTACTACATCCGGTGGTTCAGCCATTATGATTACCAGTACTATTAAACCATCAGCAACTAATGCACGTAATCCTAGTGCAACCTCGACAAAAGTAGATGGTACCCCTGTTGGAAGCTCTGCTGGTATTTTATCACGTCAAATGATGCCTATAGTTACGATGGCAGGTGTCATGGCAATGGTATCTTGGATACTATAAAAAAATGGTTCAGCCGCATTATCTTAATTTTTAAAACGGAGTTGATTGTTTTAAAGTTTCTTTTTTTTTCTCTCTTTAATAAAATACTTGTTTGTCCCTCGGCTCTCCGGACTAATAAAATTTTGCGGGGAAGAAAAATATATATATCTTTTTTATCAATTGTAAGTGTGTAACAGTCTATCTCCACTTTACTGGAACAACGAAAACATGGGAATATTTTTACTTGCATCAAGAAATACACCATAAAAAAACCTTTGATGATCCACTGTTATTAAAACAACGTCTTTTTTTCTTTTTTTCTTTTTTTTTTTTTTTTTAAAAAAAAAAAAAAAAAGTATTGGAAATACACTCTTTTTGCACTAATAAATAAAGATAATTTTTAAAGTATTCACGTGTAATTCCGTTGGGCCTTACAATCCCGTGCTCTCCCTGAGCTTTTTTTTTTTCACACTCTTTTTATTTTTTTATATTGCTTTTTTCTCTTCTTTCTTATTATATATTATATACACACACCCTTGCTTGTAAAAAAAAAAAAAAAAAAAAAAAAAATACATACAAAAAAAATATGGATTTTAGTGGACCTACTATGGACGATTTTTTATCACAACCTCATTCGTCATCACACCAACCAAGTGATGGACATTCCTGGTCACCTTCCGATTTTTCCTTCTTACAGTCTCGACAACAACAACAACAGCAACAACAACAATTCAACAACGAGCCATTTAATTCCAACAACTTAGGTGCTATTTACGTAAGTAACATTCCACTCTTATCTCACCCACCACCTCAACAGCAGCAACCCACACAACAATTTGACGAAAACGGACAACCTATCAAAATTCGAAAAAAACCAGGCAGGAAGCCCAACCCAGCATCTCCTGCACTACGCAAAGCTCAAAACCGTGCAGCCCAACGAGCCTTTCGAGAGCGCAAGGAGCGTCATCTAAAGGATCTAGAGGGTACCATTCGTCAGTTAAGAGAGCAACGCAATAGCGCTATTAAAGAACTAAATCAGACCAAAAGCAAAATGGATTCTTTTCGTGCAGAGAACTGGTATTTAAAAGGTGTGGTGCTTACACTGCAGTTTGTATGCCTGCATCATAATATTCATATACCGACACATTCACCTTATTTAACCGAGGAAGCATTAAGTGAAATGGCTAAAACCACCCCGCATGCTATTGAGGCTTATGTAAATGCATATACTAGAAACAATATTAATTTAAAGCCTACAATGGCTGCACATTTCGCTAATTCGTCCAATGAAAAAGATGTGCCTCAACAACAACAACAACGACAACAAAAACGTAATAGCGAAAGTAACGAAGATGATGAAAATACATTAAGTGATGGGCAGGAAGACGATATTGACGAGAAAGAGGATAATGATATTGATATGACGAATGGAGACGACGAAGAGAGTAATCTATCACCTGAATCCACCCATGTTAAAATCGAAGAAGAAGAAGACGAAAGTATGATACAGTGGGTAAAACAGCACAACGAAAAAAAGAAGAGGCAGGCCTTACAAGAAGAAGAATCCGATTCCGAGGAAACGAAACCTAGCCCGTCTAGTATCAGTGCTATTCAACGTATTCGACTTCAATTAAGAGTTCAATCGGCTATTGGTAACGTTGGTAAATCTGCTGTAAGATTACAACCTACTATTTTACAATTAGCTATACCGCATGACCCTCGTATTGACTTAATCCCAACACCGCATATGCGTGATAGAATGATCATCTTTAGAGATCAAATGGATTATGATCGATGCTTTGCCATGTTACTAAATGGTGCGTTTTATCATGGTGGTGATCCTACGATGAGTGCAAGTTGGGAATTGCCTGCTGAATTCTTTACCGAGTTTTGGTACCTGGCTATTAACTATGATGTGAATCGTACCAATAATTGGAGAAGATTAAAGGGGCTACCTGATATTAACGGTGTACCTAATACTGAAGAAGAAGAATGGAATCATTTATATCAACAGCAACAACAACAACAACAACAGCAGCAGCAGCAACAGCAAAACATACAGCAACAACAACAACAACACAACATACAGCAACAACATCATCAACAGCATCATCAACATGCTTCGCCACCTTCTAGTAGCAGTGAAAGTGTATGGACAGACGATGTATTTGCTCAAATGACAGCAGGAATGCCTACGCTACAACCTTTAGATTCACATCATTTAACAAGCGGGTTCGACTTTGGCTCACCAAACGCTGAGTACCAACAGCATATGGACCCCACTAATTCACACCCGCTATTTGAACAATTAATGGGGTCACCGCCAGCTACCCGACACAATCGATCACCAAGTATAGGTAAAAAAAAAAAAAAAAAAAAATTGTTTTACATATACTTAAAAAAAAATATCTGTTTTAGGTGCTATGATGGACCTTATGAACTCACTCTCTACAGATATGCCACAACAATAAGTATATTCCCCCCAACCTCCAACTCTTTGTAAATAAATAAAATAAAACATGCTCTTTTCATATGACAACAAAAACTTGGGATTGAACTTCCGATTTACCCCATTTTTGTCCAGACAGATATTATGTTCCGCTTATCTAATATATTTGCCTTAGATCGAGGCATTTCTCTTTTGCACATATTTTTGATCAAAACTGTCATTTTGTATTGTACTACACCCATTATCTTCTCTATTTTTGTCATCCCATCAAAAGTAAACGGTCCTTTATCACATGTGTACGTGCACGATACAAGTATTATAAACACATCGTCATAGCCTGTATAGACAACAACAACAAAGAGAACCAATCAAAATGAAAAGAAAAACCTTCTTTTTTTTTTCCCACCGCCAAAAGGCTTTTTAAAATATACATGGCTTTTTTAATAAATGAAAAAAAAAAAAAAAAAAAAAAAATGGTATAAAGTTGATTTGTACATGCTTTTTTTTTTTTGTTACTGCGGGTTTACCAAAGGTCGCCATATTCGCCTTGACATTCAAAGTAGTTTAAAGGGTTCTAAAAAAAAAAGTATAAATATTTTGTATAACGTGATAATGCATGAAAAAAAGCTTACTTTAAATGACTCCCATTCAATAAGTTGACTGTAATCCTTCACCGTGCTAGTTTCAAACAAATCAACCAGCCCTTGTATGGATGAATCTTGGATACTTTCACTAGATGAAGAATCAGTAGATGATAATGAGTTTACAGTTTCTTCGTAACGCATACGAGTAATAAACTCATTGTTGTAATGTTGCAGTTGCGCATGAAGGTCTGCGTATGCCTCTTGACGAAGTTTAGCCAACTGATCTTCTTTTTCTTGTTGTTTCTGGAGCTCGACTTTGCTGCTACGTTCTTGGTTTGAAGGTTTACTAGACTTTCGAGACTAAACAAAAAAAAAACAAAAAAAATTAGCAGGAAAAAAAAAAGAATCGCCCTATTTTTTTTTTATGTCATACCTTGTTTTGGTTACTTGATAAATTACGGTACAACTTTCGTTTACACGTTTTTTCTGGTGTTGTATTTTTACAAAATAAAGATATACGACGGTTAGTGTTCTTGATACTATACAACTTCATCTTGAGAAAGAGAAAAAAAAAATATTTATATGAAAAAGAAAAAGAGAAGAGAGAGATATGCGAAAAGTCAAAGAAAAAAAAAAATTAAGGCAAAAAAAAATAGGGACTACATTATGTGTTTTCCTTATTTCGCCTGGGTTAGAAGTATAAAAGTAGCTCAGGATCGGGTACCCTGTGGTCCCTATGAAGTTCCCTAAGTACAACCCAGTGGTCCCTAAGAATTTATCCCTGAAAATTGGTTCAAAATAAAACGACTTTTCTTTTCTTATCCCTGAAAAGACTACAAAAGTCATTGTAGTAAACATTCTTAAAGACTATGCTCTTGAACAATTTTGAATTAGCAATTGCACGTTCTTCGGCAACAACCATTCACCTTAAATGTAGAAAAAATGGAGAGTATCGAAATTCGCGAAAATTAGCAGAAGACGATAGTAAGCGTCGGAAGAATAGCTGTAGATCTAAATGCCCTTTCTATGTTAGGCTGGGAACTAATAAGGGAAACGGGTTTAATTACTTACCTTCTAAAAAAAACTGATGAGAAGAATCATAATCACTCACTCGATAAGGATAATGCATTTTCTAATAGTACTGGTAGAAAGAAGTTGCTGGATTCTAATGATATTAAAAGGCGTCAAGATTATATTGAGTTAAATACTCCATCAAAGCAAATTCAAACGACGTTAAGTGATGGGAATTCTTTTAGTAAGTTGACAATCCATGATATCAACAATCTAAAGTACGGTATGATGAACCGAGTAGATATCAGGTCTAGCGGCGGCGCAACTCTGCTTATCAACCATATTGAAAGTCAAGGTTTCATCACTAAACACAGGCGTAATGTTATTTCCGGAAACCTTGATGGACTTTTTTTTACGAACACCTTTCTTCTTGATAGAGCGAAGAGATTTCCAGAGGTTACACTCATAGATGCCACGTATAGCACAAGCAATTTAAAAACGCCTTTGATCTGTGCATTTGGTGTTAGCAACATTGGCGAAGAGACCTTAAAAACGTTCCCTATTGCTTTTGCTTGGGTCGTACATGAAAAAGAGGAGATGTACGACTGGTTTGTTCGAGCTCTCAAAGACGCTCATGATTGCTACACTATCAACACGAAAAAGGTTTATTATAAACAACAATGTTACCTATAACCTTCATCGCACTCTTCCTAGGCTCGTCCTTTATATCGCTGTTCAGTGGCGACACGACCTCCGTTCTCCCAGCCTGTCGTAAGTAACTTTTTTTTTTTTTTTTTTTTTTTTTTTTTTTGCATTTAAAAATAAATAGTAACCTTGACCTCTTTATTATTTTCTAGCTGGTTCGTCCTTCTGGGACACAAAAAGTTACTGCACTTTTGTGCCAACTGTCGACTCAAGTCAAGCTTGGCAAAAATCCTTCCTTGTCCAGATTTGTAAATCCCTCTCTCCGAGGGATTTGTTAAAAGAAGCTCTCCCTCCTGGTATTTTTCTTTTGGCAGAAAAACCAAAAGGATTGATAGTTACACCTCTTCCTGTCTGTCCTGTCTCTTATCGCCCTCTCCCAGTCTGTCCTTTGTCTTATTGCCCGCTTCTTTCCCCTTCATCTCCTTCTCCCTGCTTCCGCCAGTCTGTAACACTGGTTGGAAACCAACTAAACCTTTTGCTTCAACAGAAAAAGAGTTGTTAAAAAAACATCAGTCCGGGGGGGGTTTACCCTGACAACGAAATGATGTTGTTTATAACGGGCCTGACGATTGTCTATATAATAGGCTCGTTATTAAAAAAAAAAAAATTTAAAAAAAATATATTAAGGTTCTTTTTTATTATTATTATTTAAAGTATACAGGTATACCTATCTTAATCATTTGCGCGTTTGTTTCTAGCTCAAAAGTAACGACGAGTCTCTGAAAATGATGACAGGATGTTTAAATCATATATGGATGTGTTGTCTTTCTGTCATATTTACTCCATAAAACGGAATGTTAATACTATAACACTGACTCGTAGTAACTAGCAATGTCTGTTTTTCTTTAAAAAAGAAAAGTGTGTAATATATTATACTTTTTTTCCTGGATCTATCGTATAAATTAAAACAAGCCAATTTCTTTTTTGCATCCATCAATATAAATTTGGTCTGAATCATACAAAAGTCCCTTTTTTTTTTTATTGGTTATCAAATAAATCTATAGGGTTAAGACGGTCTTCTTCTTTTTAGCAAGAGCATCTAAATTACTACCTTCTTCTAAAGGTCTCTTTGCACCTTGTTCATTTGGTGATTTTTTAATGAAACAAGCAACAAAGAAACCATTTGTTAAATCTTCTGCTGGTACAGTATTTAATGTGAGCTCTTTTTTTTTTAATAACCGCAAGATCACCTAAATGAACCAGCCCCATCAAGGATAAGATCGTGACTACTCGTTATAAAATGAAACCCCAAGCGTACATCTAGAACTTTTACGCTTGTAAATATCACCAGGTGTTCATAATAAGGAATACTTGAGGTCCCATTCACCTCGCATAACTCCCCCACTTACAAATCCCCAGTATCTCCCTCATTCGGAGACAGCCACAAACGTAATTATCCGTAGAAGGCGTCAGGTTTAACGATAGTAACGAGAAGCCCTTATGAGTCCTGCAGAAACCCGGAACCAAATGCGTCCCCAATGTCCCAAAATTAAGGATATTCCGTTTTAAGCACGTCTACGGTTCCTGCAATGAAAAGCGTAAGAGTACCCTAAAGACCCTATATCAAGTTTGAAATGATTGAAAAACACCACTCCTCGTTTAGAGAGACCTATATTTGACGGTAATGAAAAGATTTGCAGTAGTGTTGTATAATTTTCTGAAGAAACTCCAGGAGTCTTTCAAGAACTGAATAATTTCATAGTGAAAAGAAAAGGGGAAAAAAGGAAATCCAGACATAAATAAACAAAAGTGAGAAAAAAAAAGTTTTAATTAGTTAATGATTTGTTTACTTCTTCATGAGTAAAAGATATATAAATATACTTCTATTTACTTTGTGAATAGAGGTACATGTTAATACTATCCGTCTAGGTTTTTCTTCTTCTTGTACGTGGTTGTTTGAATTATTACATTTCTTTATAAAGTATTCTTTTTTATAAAGAGGATAATGGGCAACTTTTATTTCGCATTACATTTTATAGTTCCGATGTTACACACGCAAAAGTATTCAAATCATCATGATATAATGTTTGTTATAAGGAATTCCTTCTAAAAGAAAAACATTACAGTTCAAGTTGTCAATGGAAAAAGAAGGAAAGTCGAAGAGATGAATAAAACTGCTAATTGCGATTTTGAATAAATTAATAAATTAAAAGAAGAAAACCCTAAGCCCAGAAGCTCAAATCGACGATGACTTTAACTTTGTTTAACTTTTGTATCAAATAAAGTACATACCCTCTGGATCTTGTTCAATTTTTTTTTTTTTTTTTAGTAAACTTGACTATATGACAAATTATAATAAAATGTGTATTAACAAAAAAAGATTTATTTATACAAAGACAAAGTCATCTTTAAGAGTAGAATTTTCTTTTTTTAACTTGGTAATCGTAACACATGATTAGCAGGTATAGCTATTTCCTGATACAAACTAGTTTTTTTGACACTTAGATCATCAATAGCTGTAGACAAAACTTCGACAGTGTTGTCAGAATTTTTAAGACGACCTTTCTCAAGGTCCAACTCTTTTTCTTTAGCTTTTACAAAAGCATCTTTCAGCTTTTCACACTCATTTACGTAACTTCAAGTTCCTTTATACGTAAATGGTGTTCATCTATAAATATATTTAATTTAATATTTGTACTATATAGATATATGTAGACTGCATGACATACGATTGATAACAAAGAAATGGGTTATTTCTTTTAACAAATCCCTCGGAGAGAGGGATTTACAAATCTGGACAAGGAAGGATTTTTGCCAAGCTTGACTTGAGTCGACAGTTGGCACAAAAGTGCAGTAACTTTTTGTGTCCCAGAAGGACGAACCAGCTAGAAAATAATAAAGAGGTCAAGGTTACTATTTATTTTTAAATGCAAAAAAAAAAAAAAAAAAAAAAAAAAAAAAAAATTACATACGAACAGATGTCGTGCTGCCACTGAACGGCGATAAAAGGGAGGAATCTAGGAAGAGGGCGATGAAAGTTATGGGTAACATTGCTTATAATATGAAGAGTAAAGAAAAATAAATGGAAACGAATAGAAAAGTAAAGCCTTATATACCAAAATAAATAAATAAAAGGAATGACCTCATCATAAATAAATTTTGTTTACACAAAAAACTTTGATAACAACTTGAAGTGTTTGTTTTATTTACCACAGGATACCCGATCCTGAGCTACCATGTGATCCCAAAGAAAAACGTATTATAACAAGAATTATAGCTAAAAAGTCGAAAAGGTAACTAACTACAATTGATCATATTCCATTTATCTGGAACTTTTTAATATCTTTGTATTATACATATATATCACCTACTATCCCCCTTTTTTATTATTCATATAAAGTATATGAGTTTTATACAAGGTCATGCTTAAACCAAAAGTAAGATTATGATAGTTTAAACTTTACAAAGGCAATCTCTTTTTTTTATGTACCTTTCTTATTTTATTCGGATAGGCACAATAGCAGAACTAATGAGCCTTTTAATATTGTAATTATTACAGTATTACTATGTCTAATAATTGACAAAGATGTAGACGGCGGAACAAAATCTTAGATGTCTGTACAGCAATACTTCCCATTTATTGATTTTGGTCCGCCAAAGAAGACCAGAAATAAACCTAGTATATATACAAGCGGTATCATTTTTTTAATCCTTTCACATATTATCACTATATAACTTCTGATGAGCACTTTAAGATATTATAATTTTACCTTTTGATCGTGGTACTACATGAAAAGGGGTAATTGCATGAATATAATAGTTAGTAAGACACGTTGATTGGTTATTTTGTTCATATTATCATAGTGAACAGAAATATGTCAACCATCTTGGAAGAGCAAAAATAATTACTTTTCGGTTAAACGTTTTTCATGTACCAAACTTCAGAAATAGTGACTGGGCACTTTTTTTTTTAAAAATCCTTTTTCTTTTTCTTTTAACCCACACAATGAGTGTCAATCGCAAAGCTTTTAGAAAACATTTACAAGACGTTTTAGGAGTAGAGGAATTAGATGACAAAGTAGACTTACTGGTAACTTTATAAGGGAGTTAAAGTTACCAATATAATATTAATACTTAAAAAAAAGATATATTTGGATTATGTCTTGTTTATGGAACAATTAGCACAAGAAACTGAACAGGAAAAACAAAAAGAAACCAAACGCAACAAGACAGTTACATTAAGAGTTGCCGATATTGATAAACGTGTAGAGGTATTTCTTTGAAAAAGATATTATTTATTATGTTATTTATGCATTTTTTTTTAATACGTGTGTAGAGTGTTTTAAATGACTTTCGCGGATAACAAAAAAAAAAAAAAAAAAAAAAAAAAAAAAAAAAAAACTACTTCTATACCCCCAGGATTTTTTTATTATTCCAGATACCTTCCGTATATGACAATAGAGGTACGGGGATCATTAGAAAATGCAAAAATATATTATTTGTAAAAATAGTTTGATTTTTATTGGTTTAAATATTTGAACTAATGGCTACTGAGATCCGTCTAAAATAGCGTTAAAAAGCTACGGAAGCACACTGGCAGTAGGAATGCCCTACAGCAGTAGAAACACACTGCAAAAGCAGCAGTAATAAGGAATAGCTTACCTACAAAAAAAAAACAATTAGATACGATTCAATTACAAGTTGTTTTATAACCTTTATTGATACTGAAATGTCATTTGTAACAAATCTAGAAGAAAATAAACAAAAATAATAAATAAAATGAAAAAGTAAAATTTTGTATAATGTACTTACTTAAAATATGGCTTTCAGTTCATATAATATAGTCATATTAAGCAGTGCTCTGGAATTGGTATCATTTCATTATACTTAAATCTTCATTTTTCAAATATTAACACATATTATTTTTTGAATAGTTTATTATATCAGTGATCCTCTCTATCTAAACTGTCACCAGCTAACTATAAATTTTTCAAACAAAAACAAAAAAGGTGGAAAGTATCCGTTTCATACATAAAAAAAGAGAATTTTTGTATATGATACTCAATTTTACTTGTTTTATAGAAATACATTGCTCTGATAATCAAGACAGCTATTGAAACTCTTACTCTGCTTGGACTCCTACTCTGCTTGGACTCTGAATAGTGCTAGCGACAGATGGTGCAGCTATATTTTCAAGCTGATACTACCACTTTGGCCCTCTTTTCCTCTCATATTTTTTTTTACCTCACGAAAGGGTTTTAAGGAGGACAGGATTTAGTACGTATGAACACAGCTTATTTATCTACGCAAGAATGTCGTCTACTCTTAATTCACGTAAATATAAATTTGATCTAACTTGAGGTCCTGTAGAAAGCCCACCATTTACAGTAAATAAAACTTGCATTTACTTCTATCATTCACTTAGGATAATACATCATGATAACATGCCCATTGAAACTTTTTTTTTTTTTTTTTTTTTAATTGGTATGATGTGATATAACAATTATCAAAAAAATAAATACATGCTAATAAGAGCTTTTAGGAACTTGGTATTACACATTTTATGTCCTAGTATTAAAAACTAGTCGACGTTTACATGTAAGTTTATATTTGGAATATCTGATTTTTAAGAAAAAAAAATCTGACTTGCCTTTTTCGTTACATTAATATTTAGGTGTGTGCACTTTACCAACATCCCAAGCTCTCACTTGTTTTATTGGTTCTTCTTCTTCATTAGAAGAAGAGGAGGATGATGATGATGATGAGCTATAATGTTTCTTCTTTTTATGTTCCTTCTTTTTCTTTTCACTTTTATGTTTTCGATGCTCTTTACGTTTACGCTTGGTACCAACATATTCTTCTTTATCTGAATCTACGTCTAATAAAGGATTATACCCTTTTGAAAAATATTTGTCCATTGATGATACATTGATTCGAACTTTTCCTCTTCCCTTGTATTGTACACTGTTAGAAGCCTCTTGTCTTTCGACACTATGATCATCAGATGAGTTTTTATGCGTACCGCCTCTATCATGTTTTTTATCGTCATGTCTACTACTACTACTTTTATGACTAGAATGTTTATGATCTCTACTGGATCGTTCTCTATTGGAATATCTATGTTCTCTACTGGATCGTTTATCACCTTTACTGGATCGGCTATCGTCTTTACTCGATCTTCTATCTTCTCTACTGGACCGACGTTCTCTAGACCTACGTTTTTCTCGTTCCTCTCTTTCTCGTTGTAATCTCTCTTCTCTTAACTTTGCGACATTATCCTCATTAGCTTTAATAACGAACTGGTTATGACTGTCTGTTGCCTTGACGACATTAAGCAAGAATCGAGTATTTGGTTTTGGTTTTGGTTTTTTAATCCTAACAACAGAAAGTTTTTAATGACAAAATATATGCATAAAAATGTATTTATAATTACAGTCCGTTAGGTTGGTATGCTTCAACACCCACTTTATCATACTTTGTACGCTTTTCTTGTGCTTCCTTTAAAATTAAATCAGCTACATATTTATCTACATCTTGGTCAGAAACATTCTTGGCACTTGAGCCTGCTGCTGCCCTAATTAGATTGGCTACAACGCTATTTACAGCATTATTGGACATTGAAAGAAACAAAGAAAAATAAAAGAGAGACGGAAGGAGAGGGGAGAAGAAGGGATGGTTTTTTTTTTTAAAAAATGTACGGTCACAGTTTACCACTACCATATAAAGAAGACCCATATTTTTTTTATGTCCATAATTGGGGTTTTCTCTTATTTATCATGAAGTCAGTTAAACTACCACATTATTTATATACTGGGTCTCTATTCTTTTTAATTTTTTTAACCGCTTTATGTATTGCCATTTCAGCAGCCGATGTCATCATTCAAGCTTTAACAGACAAAACCAATACTGGTACATTTGATTATCGCAACTTGATTGTTGTAGGTGGAAGCTATGTTATACTGGTAACATAAATAAATATTTTTACGCTGTAAAGCGAGGGAAGGAGAGAATTTTTTTTTTTTTTTTCGAAGCGTAATTAATATTTATTTACAGGCGCTTGCAGCACTGTTATTTTCTTGCAGCCGTATGTTAACAGTAAGAGCATCATTACAAGATATTCCTAAGCTATATATTCCTATTAAGCAAGAAGATTTACCCAAAGTATAATTTAGATCAAACTGATAGATTTTTATGTTTACTAATACAAAATATTTCTTAGAAAGTATACTTTAAAATTCATCAAGAATTTGAACAAGCTAAACAAACTCGAAAATTAGCAGAGCCCAGACCAGAAGATATTCAAGCAGTAGGATGGGCCAAACCAGGTAATTCCTTTATGTATTATTATTTATTTATTTTTACAAATCAAAAAATTAAAATCATCAGTGATTCAGGAACTCCTTTATTTGATGGTTTAGATTTTAAGCAGGCTATTGCAAGAACACCTGCAATTGTTGGTAATTAAAGTATATTACTGCTATCATATCTTCTTTTTTTTTTAAAAAAAAAAGCGTGTATATAATAGAAAAAGTGGCAATCAGTATTAACCCAGATTATGCTCGACCACTGTACGTGCCTATTCGCCAGTACATGGAATTTTTAATGCAGCAGGGATTAATTGATAAACAATTGGGATTATTCTATTTAGAAGGATACGAGATTGCAAGGTTTAGTCACGACCCGCTTAGTCAAGAACACTACATGGATATCATGAAGCATCTAGCAGCTATCTTACAAAATATGGGTTATAATCTTAAAAATGGCAATAATAACAATAACAAGCATCACAAGCCAGAAAGTATAATTAGTTTAGGTCACAACAGTGACCTCAATAAATCTTCTCGGAGAAGCAGACGCCGATTATCAAGTCACTGTTATGACGATGAAGATTCCATTCTCACGTGGAATTCAAGATCCACGCCTAGTAAAAAACACCCAAGTACTGCAAAACTATCTCATTTTGAAATCTAAAAAAAAAAACATGTTTATATATTACCCGAGCTTTACCTTTACTAAAACCTAATTAATCTTAATGACTACAAAATACAAGTTTCTTTTTTGTTTACATCTAATGTGTCACATGTAAAAAGATGTACATCTTTATTTTTATTTTTTTAAACTTTAAACTTTATGATTAAGGGGAGGAGGGTACCTATTACGATATATGGCGTTTTGACCACTTGTTATTTTTATCGTTATGAAAAGAAAACCATGCATTTATTAAATGTTGTCTTGAGAAGCATAAACTAGGAGCATCCGACATACATGTATAGTCATCAATTAGAGTTAGCAACATTATGCAATCATGGTATGTTCTCCTTCTATCACTTTTTTTTTAATTTTATAATTGGTACACTTATGCAGGGAAAAAAGAAAATCAAATTTATGCTAGTTATTGGAGCAGTAACATGGCCTTTCAAAAAAAAAAAAAGAAAAAAAAAAAAAAGGGGGGGGGAGGAAATCGAAATATAAAACTTCAATTGATATAATTGGTACACGTTGCTAATTAACAAATGACAGAAACTAACATCAGAGTGAAATTATACCACTATTAGAAGAAAAATGGGTGGGGGCGACCTGTATCCTTTGGAGAGGGGTGTACCTACTAGATATTTTTTTCCCCCGCTAAACTATAAGTCGATGAGTTTTACGTAAAAAACATGCTAACTAAATCCTGTTACAAAAGAACCCTGCACATGACAAAAACAAAACTATATTCTAAAACAGTTTTCTGGTTTAATTAAGGTATTCTATTGGTTATAAGAAGAAAAAAAAAATTTATTACGATTATATAGGATGAATGTGGTAATAGTAAAAGTACAATGATAAAATTAGAAATGATTTTAAGCGTCAAAAGAATGAGTTTTTTCAATATGTGCCTTTTCGGATGAAGATCTATCATCCAATTCAGATTCCAAAGGCTCTGCAGTGTTTTCACTGGTGGCAGATACATTGTTAGCAACGATAGCGATCAAAGGGAAGGAGACGAAGACCAAAACCCAACAGATAAGACACTCCCAACGTAAAGGAATATCAGCAGCATCGATACCGTAAGAGATGGCGGCACCAGCAGATTGCATAGCCTTATAGAAACCAGCATAACGAGCAAGCAAAGTAGGGTCGTTAGACATAGCTCCCATTAACCAATACAAGTAAGATTGGTAAATAGAATCAGTGAAACCGTACAACATAAAGAGAGCAAAGGGACCACCAAACCTGGAATGCTTCCATCCGATTGGGTCATTGTAAGAGTTGTCAAATGTCAATTGGAAAACGAAACCACCGGCCCAGACTGACATGGAAATTAAAAAGATGATAACGAGACCCAAGAGACCACGGTTACGACGGTTAAGACCTTGGAAATCTAATACGAGACCAATTAACATGGAACCGATAACTTGAAGACCCCAGTACATCGTACCATTCAAGGCTCTGGCAGAGGCATCAAAGTAAACAGCGTTAATACGGAATTGGTAAGCATAGAACCAGTTGGATGCTAAAAAGGCAGGAATGAGATAAATCATACGCCATTCCTTCCAGACATGCATGACACCTTTGAGTTCGGTCTTCCAGTCAGAAGCTTTGGTGATGGCAACACAAGTACCGTCAGGACGGATAACGTTAGAGGGACTAGCAAGAATAAGAGAGGCAGCGATACCGACCAACATGACAACGACGAATGCTGTGTATGTACCTGTGGAAACACCGCCAGCCTGGTTTTCTAAATTAAGACCCAAAGCAATAACGGAACCAAGAATACCACCGAAATTAAAGAGCGCCCAGAAAATAGCAACGAATTTACCCTTATTTTTTTCTTCGGGATAAGACATCATGATAGCACCCTACATAAGATTTTTTTAAAAAAAAAGTTTAGTAATGATGTACATTTGTAAAAAATACAAGAAAATAAATTTACCTGAGCACTCCAGAAAAGAGCAGCTAAACAACCGAGAATAGCACCTGCAGCAATTACGAATCCCGAAACTTGCTTACGATCATATACCCACATAGCGGAAGAATAGAGTGCATAACCACTACTACCGATCTAAAATTAAGTTAATAAATTGATGCAAAAAAAAAAAAAAAAAAAAAAAAAAAAAAAAAAAATCTTACAGTTAATGTATATTTGACACCGATAGTGTTAGTGACGGTACCGGCAAAGAAACCGACAATGGCGAAACAGCCGTATAAAGCACTGTTTGCTGAACTGATTAAGGTGATGTTGGAACTCATGGATCCACCGGCACCCAAGCCCGACAAAGCGTTAAACATGCCCGGACCACATAATGAAACAATACCCAAAAGTACAATTTGGATAATTGGTGTATTTAATCTTTGGAGAATAGCTGGTTTAGCCATTTAAATAAAATATATATATATAAATAAAAAAAAAAGTCTATAATAAAGAAGAAAAAAAAAGGGTAAAAAAAGAAAAGAGAAAATAAAGGGCCGTAAACGAATCTTTTTTTATACTTTGGCCCAAAAAATTTTATATAAAAAATCCTACCCCACTTGCGTCCTGAAATAGATAATTTATCATCCGATATTTCTAAACCCTACTAAAATAATTTGTAAAAAAGAACGAGTTAAATGGATCCTATAGCGGTGGAAAGTTCAACCTTTCACCTAGATTTCCCCGCACTTTCCCTTTTTCATCGAGGTGCCTGTCTAAAATTCTATGGAGTCTTTCCCCGGATTGTTTATTTTAGCTGGGGTTAGAAGATATTTATTACTCAAATAGATCGAATCTATGTTTTTATAAAAAAAAAAAAAAAGAAATATATGTCTTCAAAAAAAAATATTGTTTGCATTATGTTTAGGTAACAAATTTCCCGTTTTTAAGGGTCCTTGAAATTCATTATGTCATTCAGTGTTTTCCCTTTACCCTTCAGGGTTCTCTTTCCAAGGGAAACATGAAAAGTGTGGGAACCCTTCTTTTTTTTTTAGTTGTTATCTGGGATCTAAAGAGACGGGTAGTTAATTTTTTTATTAGTCTTTATACTAAAAGGAGGGGAAGTTATTTTATGAATTGCGCGCAAAAAGAGCCGCCTTTCTAGATATTGGTTACAAAATTTCATTTGTCGAAATTTGCGACTAGTAACCACCTCGTCATGTTTCAGTTCTTTTTTGACATGACCCAACTCGTTATTTTTTTTTTTCATCTTCCGGAGTAAACTTTCCCTGCTCTCTTACCTTAAAAAGCATGTTTACGTGAACCAGTCATTGCCTACGGGAAAAAAACGAACCTTCAGGGTTATCATTTTCATCAAACCTCTGTTTTGTACCACCATCTAGTCAAGCTTATATAATCAAAATACTGCAGATAAAGTTACGTCAAGCATAATATTTTGTTTTACCCTCCTTTTTTTTTCTTTTTTTTCTGTTTTATATATTTTATATTATGGCAATGGTCTATAATAGAATATGACAATCATTTCTTACATAATGAAAAAAAGGAAATGGCGGCTTTCATAAAGTCTAGATTTTTTTTTTCCAGCTTGGGGTTTTCTATCCGATAAGGATGTTACACCTTACCGAAATTACAAAGGAACGTAGCATACTAAAAAAAAAAAAAAATCGAAGGTGTGGAAGCACATGGTTCATTGTGACGGTATAACTTGTATATTTTTTGTGAGATTTCGCAAGTAATTGCTACTGCTAAATTTGACTCAAAAAAAAAAAAAAAAAAAGCCGCTCCCCCGACGAGTACATCTGACTGGACCCTATTTATTATCGGAACAGGTTTCTATTAATTTGTCAAATGATTTAAGCTCGGAATTAGAAAAAAAAAAGGGAATTAGAAATTAAAAAAATAAGCACACATGGTGAGGATCAATTAGCGGCTTATGATTATAATAAATGTAGTATTTGGGTATTTCAAATCGAACAAACAAAAAACATAAATAAATGATTACAAAATCTAATCATGTTCTTGTTAACGTCATCATTTTGCTTTGACATTATGATACTCAAAGTGTAACGTGAGATATAATATAAGAGAAACAAGGGTCGTTTCTTTCCTCACTTCTAAACTCCTCATAAAAATTGCTATCAGAGCTTATTTCCCAACAAAAATAATGAAAAAAAGTTTTTTTTTTAAAAAAAAAACGTTTACAGCTATTGATAATATGTATGCGAAAAATAGTTAGCACGGTTATAAAGCAATTCACCCCCCCCTTTTTTTTTGTTCAAACTTGATAGGGTTCAATTTTTCACTAGTATGCTTAGCTAATCACCATTTGAATAATATACTAGTCCACAGCAACTGTCTTTTTCCTTTTTTTTTTTTGAGCCTTTGGACTTTTTTTATTGTGCATACTCGCTCTAATGCCTTTTTGCCGCTTATCATTGGTTTTCATTATTATCAATACTGTTACTGTCATCATTAAGTTGGATATACAACCGTAAAAAAAATGTGGTTCTATTTGCTTATAATCACTCAAGCGATTATAGCAATACGATATTTCAAAGAAATGGTCTATTAAAAGGTAATACTTTAATGTCTATTTTTGTAATAAAAAAAAATAAGAAAGGTTGGAAGTACTTTTATAGAATCTATTGACTTTTCTATTGTTCAAGTCATAATACAATGACAACACAAAGAAAAAATCTTTTTAGTATATCGTTTTTTATAAATATAAAAAAAAGGAGGGGGGAAAAAGATGTTATCAATTACAGTACAAGAGTAGATAAGTAAAAATAAGTTTACACGGAGGTGTATAATGTTCATTTTATAAGCTGCCTTTTAAATATTTAAAGGTTACGCGAACTGATTTTATCTTTGCTCTTGTTCCGGTGGATCAATTATGATAGAATGTCTAGTGTACTTAACAAAATTATAAATGCAAGTATGAAAAACTAAATCGCATATTTAGAAGCTTTAAAACGCTGCTTGATGAAGAAAATAGTAGAAAATTTATTTCTAACAGAACTTCTTTCTTTTTTTAATCTAGCATCAATATCGCTCATAATAATAGGAGATCGACCAAGAAAACTATCATTAAAAAAATACTAATCGCGCTATTGTTAATATCAATATTACTACTGCTACCAACATCACTAATAAATATGCTACCAACACTGTTATGAACAGTACTAGAAGCAGCACTATTACGAATATACTACTAGGAACAGTATTGCCATGAACAGTGCTACTGGGAGCAGTACTACCACGAAGAGTGCTACTGGGAACAGTGCGACCACAAACAGTACTACCACAAATAATATTCCTACCGCTATTACTACCCTTACTAATGTCATTACTACTACCGACACTATCATTTTCTTCGTTATAGATATTACCTTTTACACCACCCTTTTCACTATTTTCATCATCAAATTCACCGTTAGTTATCACTGCTATTTTTCCAATTGAGGAGGAAATATACCCCCCCCCCACAAGCGTATACAACTATTATTATTTTTTTTTATCAAAGATCGCGTTTCGAATCCGCGTTACCATAGGTCCGTCTACCTACTTAATCTCTCTTTTTAAATATTCGCACGGCAATCTCATCTAATTCAATCCGTACTATAAGATTAATAATATCCCCAGAAAGCTTCCGAAAACCTCTATCACACAGAAAAACAATCACTTATGGGTATTTACTTTTAACTGTATTACTTATAAAACCGCATTACTTTTTAATTATTTACCTTGACAAAACCCTCCATCCGCATATATAATAAGTATTGGCAAGTTAATAATCGAGGAGAACAAAGCTAAGAATCCATTTATATGTCTACTATAAGATGATAGTATATTCTCATCATTCAATGGGCTTCCCGATACACCATTTGTTTTCTACGGATATAATTACTATTATTATAAATATATTATATGTATTTTTTTTTTTCCAATACTTGTATGATGAATACATATAAAATTAGATTTTCTATTAATTACTTGATACGCATCCAAAAACATAGAATGTGCTTTTTCGAATGTGCAATGAAGACAAAAATGCATAG
Organism: Thamnidium elegans; assembly: GCA_025201345.1. Taxonomy (NCBI): domain Eukaryota; kingdom Fungi; phylum Mucoromycota; class Mucoromycetes; order Mucorales; family Mucoraceae; genus Thamnidium; species Thamnidium elegans. The sequence continues at coordinate 344,437 of JAIXMG010000006.1, read as the reverse complement.
ATATGTACATACTAGGTACTCCCAATAATTTACTATGAGGGCAACTACTAAATTTTTTGATTTAGAGCCGGATTTAAAATTGATCTTTTAATCAGCGCTTTAGTTTTAAAAATTCAATTTAAATATTGTATTTTGTGAATTCACTAAGACCTTACTTTTCGGTGTACCTTTTTTTTTATTGAAAACCTTTTGCTTATCTTTATCTATGAAGTAATTCTACTTATTGAGCATGAACTGGCGCTCACTTAAAATTACTATGTAACGCCTTTTTACCTTTTACTTTATCGCAACTATCCAACTTTTTTAACTATAAATACAAAATAGTATGTAAAATTCAAAATATTTTAATTACTTTAATATTGTAGTTATTTAGTTAGCATTATTTCTAGAATCCAATGCTTTTATAGATTCATCGTTCACCCTCTTGTTTTTAGCAAGCAATTCATCTTCTCTAGTAAGTCTGTAAAGACTATCTTCGTATGTATTCCTTTCATGGCGAAGAATGTCCCCCTTCTGACGAAGACGGTCCCTTACCTGGTTGCGCAAAAAAATCTGGCTTCGCTTCCTGTCTAGCTCTATTGGCTTTTTGGTACCTAAGCGCTTCAAAAAAGCTCGTACCTCACCCCTTATTTTCAAAAAAAAAAAAAAAAAAAAAAAACTATGTTGCGTAATAGAGTTCTTTTCAGTAAAACGTTGTGAGGCGCAGATTAAGGTTTTTCGAAAATACTGGGCGCTAATTAAGGGAAGGACGCGTGTCAGATAAAGGGCAGTAAACAATTTTAAAGTACTACTCAAAGGTGAAGATACATAGCTTATACATATCAAATTACACTTTATTTTTGAGTACTGAAAATTTGTATTATATTTTAGCTCAAACTTCGAACTTACTATGTACTAGAAGAAAGTATACTATTCTGTGTATAGAGAATACGTAATCTCCTTACTATTATATTTAAGACTATAGTATAGAACACAAAACCTCTTAGTCCCTATTATAAATGCTTTTTATAAGTGACAAAGTCAATTTTATTGAGATATTAAGACAGTTTTTTTTATATCAGTAATACGACTGTATATTTATTTAAGTTCGATTGAGCACCTGTGGGCAGTATCGGAAAACAAATTGAAGAAAACAAGTGCTTGATTAAGAACGTTAATGATATCAAGATTCACCTAAAAAAAGAGTGGGATTGCCTCGACCTGGAGATTACTAAAAAAAATAGTTAAGTCCATGTCAGATTGATGTACTGCAAAAGGTGTAATAACCCCTTCCTTTTTTTTAATAAATTATAATTAAACACAATAAGTACTATAATAAAATATTTTTATGAAATACATTCCCGCAAAATGTTATGAGAAAAGTAGGCTTTTCGTAACATGATACTTTTTTTTTTTTACGTTCCTCTGATTAAGTGAATGTGGATTGGTATTGTAAGCACTGCAACAAAAAAAATGAGAATTAAGCCAATACAATTACTATGACGTGTACTATCCTGACTAATGTCACACGAAGCCCTACACTGTCTCTAGTGTTTTGCATGTTCCCAAAGATTTTCGAGAAATTATTTACAAATTTATTAAATAAGGGAAGTAGCTATACATATATATGTTAACAGAAAGACACAAAAAAAAAAAAAAAAAAAAAAAAAAAAAAAAAAAAAAAAAAAACTCAATAAAGGATATAAAAGTAGTCCAATAGTTCTAAAATTTATGTATAATTCTAAGCGTTAAGATCTGAAGAAACCCGTAAAAATTGCTTTAGAATTAATGCGGACGACAAACCATCATCGTTGTCATACGTAGATATCGTGTGTCCCAAGAAAGGATTCTAGGATATCACCAAATTCTTGATCATTACCGCCAGTGACTGTATTTTTTTCATCTTCATCTGAAGAAGCACTAGTGACACTACTACTAGAGTTGTAATTAATTGTAGGTGATAACATAGGTGTAATGCTTTGCTTTCTACCTATCATATAGTTAGCTGGATGTTTATGATCAGGATAGAGTTGAACTGCGGGAATCTGTTCACTTTTACGAACAGATTCGTTATATGAGTCTGCCTGAAGTGTAGCAGGTGTACTAATTGCGAATTTAATTTGCTGACAAGATATAGAAGCCTTTTTTTTATTATTTTCATAGTGAGTTGTACTGGATTCGTTCGTCGTTGTATGGCGCCTTTTCTGCTTCTTTTGGTTATTAGGACTAGAGGCAAGACTAGTTGAGTTTTCAGAAATGAAGGAGGGACAAATTTGAAGGGGTTTAAATGTAGTAGTAGCGCAAGGAGATGTACACAATGAATTCACATTGGATGAACTATTAGCAGTAGAAAACCAAGATTTATTTTCTATTTGTATACCCACGCTATTGCACAGCTGTTCTCTTAATCTACAAACAATAGATTTTAATTGTTGATTTTCTAACGAGAGTTGCGTTGTGATGTGAACGTGATTATCTTGCATCTGTTTGATTCGATTCTCAAGTTTTTTCACATAACGTTCTTTTCGTTCCCTAAATGCTCTTTGGGCTACTCTATTTTGGGCTTTCCGTCTAGTTTTTGAATCTTCACCATTATCCTTATAATACAAAGTAAAATTAGCTTTTTGGTTCTCACTTTTTTTATATATGTGTATATAGTTGTCTTACATAAAACTCTTTGTTTATTAACTGTTGCCCTGTAATTTTAACACTTGAGTCGTTACTAACTAATAAAATATGTTAGGCATGACATAACTTTCACACGGTTAATATAAAATCACATCTACCAATACTTTGATCAGCATCGCCACAAGATATGATAAATGTTGAGTTACAGCTATCCATGCAGTCTATTTGCGCTAAAATAAAAACTGTCAATTTGGAATCGATTTATATAGTAAATAATCGATACTTACAGAAATCTCTTTTATCGGATAAACGCTGATTTTCAAGTACATTAGTGGGATTAATGGCAGACGATGTTTGTTCCGTAGAGGTATAGCTTAAAATTGGAGATTCATTGTTTTCAATCGAGGAAAGGTTGGTTGATGCCATTATGTAAGGGAGTAGTAGGTTTTATATCGAAGAGTATTAGAGTAGTAAATGTAAAAGTAATAAATAAATAAAAAAATAAAAAGTCGAGACCACAAAAAAAAAAAAAAAAAGGCTTGTTTATATAGATCCACGGAAATAGAAACATAGTTCGTCATGTGCTCATTAGTTCAGTTTAATAAACACATTTACACTTTTTTCTTTACTGGTCTGAGGTTAGGAAACACACAGGTAGCTCAGCTTTCAACCAGAAAAATACAATAGTTATCGTTACAGATACCCCGCTAATGTTGTACGGGATAAAGTCTGTATCTTAATCTTTTTATCAACTTTAAAAGGATAAATAGGACAAATACACTTCTTTTAGAGTACTTCTTTGGGTATCATTCTTTAGTGAATATGAAGAAGGGGAGTACAAATATACTTTTCTGGAATTTATGTTCCCCAAATAAAAGCTTAAAACTTTATTATGGAGGTTTTTATTGATTCAAAAATATTTTGCGCCCTTGATCACACTTTAGATTGTCTGTATGTAAAGGATATCTTGGTTATCATTTATCTTTTTTTTATGATTATCTACCGGAAGAGAAAAGATAATACAATTAAGGTTCAGATATGGTTTGCATCGAAAATCCGATTGATCACCAAATTAGAAAAAAGAAAAAAGCTAAAATGATTAGGATGAGTAACAAGTTGATGAATTCTTATTTGCTTAGAAATGTACACATATTATTATAGTTTATTTTGGTGAGAGGTAGGTGGGAATAAATGTCCTTTTCCAACTAGCTCCAAATGCATACTACCATCTTATTTTGTATATTTTATAACTAGGAAAAATGACACCTTTTAATTTGATAGTAGTATTAATAGCAACTTCTGATTTAATATTATTCATTATTAGCATCTAACATTGAGATAATATGTATCGCCTCCTTACGACTTAAAATTACCATAAAAACTGTAAGGATAATGTAATTGGCAGAAGTGTCAAAAGTAGATATTCTCTCACTGCACTGAAGGTTATATGTTACATAAAACTACAAGAGCTAAAATATCTCCCGTCTTTTTTTTAAGAAATCTCACGGCATACATATTACATAATAAAAAAAAGCCTGACTAAAAAAAAAAAAAGATACTGCCCATGTTTTTTTTAGAAAAATAGTAAACACATGCTTATATACATTGTGAATTCGTACTTTATTAACATATGATTAGCTATATAAAATTGTATGATAGAAAAAAAAAAAGAAGGGGGGAATATATATATATTATATAATGAAAATTGTACAAATATATACTATTGATATCGTGGTGAGTTATGGTTAGCGAACGCAGCAGCTAAGGAATCATAAGCTGGCGGTAAAGAAGCTGTCAGCATATTACCATCTAATGTTGATACACTACGGTAAGAAGGTACCTTTCCTAAATCAATACCATTCCACCAAAGTGGCTGCTGAGATAAAGAGTTGTTTATTCCGAGATCTTCTTCTACAGGGAATTCCACAGAAGGTTGTCTAGAATGATGCCTACTTCCATTATTTGATCTAGGGATAGCCATGGGCCTTGATAAAGTTGTAGTTTCTGAAGAAGTTTCTTCTTCTTCTTCCAAGTTTGTTCGATCTACTACAGGCATTGCCGATGAAGAAACAGATAATAGACGAGACCAACCACTGATGGTTACAGGCTGCCTGGAAGCACGTAACTCTCGAGGCGGTGGAGTTGAAGAGAGCAAACAAGTTTCATTGGAGCCTTGTTCAGATATAGAAGTACGGTTGCGTAAAGTCTCTAATACTTGTGGATGGTACGGTACAGATCTCCACATTTCATCGTAAGCTGGTAAAGAGATCAATTCTTCAGTTACGGCAAATGATTCAACCACAATAATTTGTACAGCACACCGGAGTTCAGATATATGACCATCAGCATTTGCTAAAGCAATAACAAACTTGAGCCTATGTCTAATACGAATCATTTCACTATCAGCATCCGCAAAGATGATGGGAGATTTAGAAGGAACAGGTAAATCCAACACTCTGTCCCATGTAGGAGGGGAAGATACGGAAGCATTTGATACAGCTTCTGAAAAAGGATTATCTAATCTTACCAAACGTACGATACGAGTATCAGTTTTTGTATGCTCATTTGCAGTATAGGTACAATACTCTTTGATGGAAGCCATGATGGCATGTACTCTCAAATGTGAAGCAATAGGTAAGATCTTAAATGATATAGGGATGGTATCATTGAACGCATATAATTTGGATGGTACACTGATATCATAGACCATCTTTTGAGCCCATGTGTTATGAATTTCCAAGGATTGTACAAGTTCAAATTCAGAAGGTAAAACACAACGTATAATACGAATATTTCGCTTTTTTACCGTATTTTGAATAAATGCTGATCTTTCAATGGTCGCCTTGAGCCTGTAACTGACGCTACCAATATCTGACTCCAGAGTTTGTGGCAAGTTGCCTGGTAACAAGAACTCAAAATCCCATTTGTGCTTTCCAGCGTTTAATAATATGCTCTTTTTATGAGGTGTGCTAGAGCTTGGGGTTGTTCGGTTTGAGGATTGAGCTGAATGGAATCGAGGTTTAACGAATTCCCAGACATGAGATAAAATTGTGCGTTCTTGTTTATGATAATGCTGGTGGTGTCCAACACCTATTAAAAAAAAAAAGTTAACTATGATACCCAAATATTTTATTTATTTATTTACCTTCAGACCAAGATACTTTCATTTTACCAATAAATGACATGTGTATGGATTTTACTTTTATGGGCTCTGTTAAATTTAATACAAGTGATCCTTGCAGCATTTTACCCGCTGCTTCTTCTGCTTCTCCTAGTAATAATATTTCTTCCGAGTGAACGTTAATTTTAAGTTCAATACTTTTTCCAAAAGCATTCATCATTTTTCCTTTTTTTTTTTTAATATGTATCGAAGCGAAAGAAGAACAAACCAAAAAGAAAAGAAAAAAAAGAGCTATAAAAAGAAAAATTAGAAATGCACTAAAGGCTTTTTTTTAATATCAAATTGATTCGTCTAATAAAATACGTTGCTTTTCTACTGCTGTTTGGGATAAATGGTCTGAGTGCTAAAAATTACGTGTTTTAAACTTGTGTTGCACAAAATATACCCTCTTCTCTACAAAAAACTGTGTTTTGAGTTTAGATTCGGACTTTTTTAGAAAAAGCCATTTTATTGAATTCCAACTGGTATCTTCTCAGTATTTATTGGCTAACATTATCAAGGAATTTTCTGTATAATGGTTTGTACTTTTGAGTTGTTCTTTAAAGCTGGAAAATACTAACCTTGGTATCTTTTCTGCTAATTGTTCAAAAACGTGTTGCAGTTTCTAGACAGATAATTCACTGCTTTTTCTTTCTGATTTGGAGAACAATTTATGCTTCTTGATCTAATTTACCGCAGTAAATATGGTTATATCTTTGCGAGTCTAAAAAATATACGTCAAAACTATTGTTACGTATACGTATATAGTATGGTAGTAATCCCGTCTTTTTTTTTTGTGTATGGACGTTTCTTATTATAACAAGTATCAAGCCGGTACGATTACCAGGAAAGGGACAACAAATTAAAACGGGATGCATATTACCCAAAAACGTAATGTAATGGCGTATTTAAAAAAGGTCTTTTTGGCAGAATAAAACAAAGAGACTATATTTTGTGCAACTCATGTTTATTTGTAATAAATATTTTTATTATGATGAAGGCATAGGACATTGGAAATAACCTAGTGGACTAAATGTAGAAATAGGATTCCATACTATGCCAGCTATATAATAAACGATACTAAACTGAATATCTAATGTTTGTTTCGGCGCAGAGCCTTGATCTCTATTGATAAACATACAAGAATCCCTTAAATTCATCAACGTTTGACTAGTAGCATCTCTCGTGAAATTGATGTAAATGTCAACTGGTATAATCTGCCCACTTGATCTAGGAGATAATTTTAGACGGTTAGTGTTACCAGAACCGAATACTTCACCAGTCGAACGATCTAGGACGTTTACTGCAAAATTATTAATCAAGGTTGGAACCCAATTATCCTCATTAATTACAGTGAAATTTACAGTCCAGACAGCTTCCATCGAGGTTTGTGTATAAATACCACCTGACTTTAATCCAGCATCTAAAAAATGTAAAGTGGGAGTTCTGGGCCATACAAAATACCAAATAATAACAATCACTCCAAGAAAGCCAAATATAGTAAATACAAGTTTTTTACCGCTGATACCTAATCTAACCCACCAGCTCTTTTTTACACTAGGTGGTAATACTTGTTCTTTTTTATGGATATCGTTACTGTTGTTGTTGTCATAGTAATCATTTTCATCGTTTATTGTATCCATGACAATATTATCTTGTAAGATGGATCCAACAGGACCGCGGCCATGATGACTGTGAGGTGAATTAAAGCTTGGTAAATGATCTTCTTCTTGCAAATAAACAGGTTCAACTGAATATGGGTCTCTGGTATGATTTGTATATGGTAAATATGAATTTGCTCTCTTTTCGGGTTGTTGTGGATTATTTCTCTTTTTTTTCTTTTTTTTTTCTACTTGTCTAGGTGCATATGGATCTTGCTGATAATAGTCTCCATTATATATATCTGAACTGGCTTGGTGAGGTGCTACTGATAACCGTGTCGTGCTGCTTTCTGAAGCAGATCTTGAATGAATTTGTTCTGAATCATAATAACCATCTAGAAGAGGAAAAAAAAAAGTAAGTTTTTTTTTTATTTCACCCTTTTTTTATATATATATATATTTTTTACCTGGACTAGGAGGTTTTCTTACTGCTTTATAAGGATCTGGTTTATAGGGATGACGGGAATCTTGTTGCATGTGTATTTAAAAGAGAAAAAAAGAAAAGAAAAAAGTACAGAAGTAAAAGAAAATAACGAAGGGTAGAAATGTTACCCAAATTAAGGCTTGGAATAGTTCCAAATTTAGGAACAAGTAAACTGTACAACCCGAATAACCTTTATAACAATTAACAATTATTTGCGGGATAGTTAATGAATGTACCTGTTTTTTTTGGTAAATTAAAAGGTACATCCATATATGTATAAAGGTGCACCTGTCTATATTTTCTTTTTTGTATATTATACATTCCACTAAAGTAGCTAAAAATCAAGTCCCCTACTATCACAATAATGTATATCCCGGGGCACTCTCTTTTATTCTCTTCCTAGAAAACCGTTTTTTCTGTAACAAAAAAAATAAAATAAAAAAAAAACGGACTCACTGTATGCAATTGGTTGATATCGGGTCAATTAGAATATTCACTTTTTAAATATGCTAGATTCTTCAGCTATACATTATCCTTTTCTTTTTGTGTTATTCTATTTTCTGCTTCAAATCCAATAAACTACAAAAAGATAACACTTTCAATGTCACATGTCGAGATACAAAAAAAAGAAGTCTAATTTTATCTTCTTTTTCCTATTATAGTTGCAGAGGGCTGAAAAAAGAAAAAGAAAAAGTACTGCAATTCTAAACGAGCTTTATTAAATCATGATTCAGATGGTGCTGATACAGAGATATATATTCTTAACTCTTGCAACTGTAATTCTAACGATAATATACATGTGATGTTTATGTTATACAGTAATAATTAAGCGTTTGCATTACTTTTTCATGCTTTTGGTATAACAGTTTTTACATGTACATATTTGGTTAAGTTGCAGTTGTATAAGAGGAATTGAAAGAGTATTTTTTAACTGAGTTTTATTCATTATACCTATTATTTATATGATATAAGATGTAAGAGTACGAGAGAGATGTGATATAATAATTGGAATAAAAGTAGTACGAGACTCTTTCAACTGATAGGATTATAGCTTCTGTGAATTTGATAATAGCAAATCTGTAGGGATAATACTCGGTGCACTAGGTCTTCGACTTGGAAACAGAGTATCTCTAGTCTACTCACTTTCGATTTCAACATCGTCATAAGATGGCGACCTTTTGTATGGCGTACTCCTCTTCTTATTCCTTCTTGCTTCTTTCTCCAGAGACTTGGACAAAGTAATAGCATTCTTCACGGTACGATACTAATAATGATTATGGAATTTTAAATTATTTACCTTCATGCACTTTTCCAAAGACTTTACTTTAATATAATTTAATCTAGATATAATATTCTTTCTTACATCGCTCAAGCAATTAACGCAGGTAGATATATCGACTGAACGGATATGTTGTACAGTATATAATCCAGGTGCGAAAAGTTTCGTTAATTTAACCTCATCATCTAAGCTATGGCTTGGAAGATTGATACAATTAATCTTCATGGTATTTGGCATACTTTTAATTAGCAATGTGATCCAAGGTAACTTTTAATTCTCTTAGTATCTTTAGGTATTCGGAAGTAAATTTTGAAGGTCCAAGTTTAATATTGGCGAACTCAGTAGCTAATACTTATCGTTCATACTATCGTTAGCTTTGGTAACTATACAGAGATCGACTCGATCCCCCAAAACATTTTCCTCGGGTAAAGATTTTCTTTTGGCCGTAGCTGATATTTTTGAAACGGAATCACCCCTAAATATAAAATTGTTACGCTTGTTTTGTTTGATATGAATACCAACTATCGTCTGATCTAATGAGCTTTCCTTTTATTTGGACTTTCATCAAATTCGCACTGTTCACTCTTTAATAATATATCAACGTATAGACCCATTTAGACAAAACCCCCTCTCCTATGGGGGAGAGGTTCCGAAGCTAAGGCGTTTAAAAGACAAGGTTATGAGTATAACAAAGTATAAACTAAAGAATGTATATAAATTTTGTTTTTTATCATAGTAGCAGCAATTACTCATTAAGAAAATCCATGTTCAACTAAAGAGAAGGGAAAATAGAATAAAAAGATAGGAAGAGAAAATAAATTGTATACTAGGTAATGCGTAACATTGCTACATACCAGTCTTTTTTTTTCTGCAGAAACACTTTACAGAATAATTGTACCCAAATAGAAGCGACAATAAAAATGAAAACTTAAGCAATGCATTTTTTTTTAGGCTCAGAGTTATTAAGTACCCGTAAAATGGACTTGTTTTTTCTTTTTCAAGCTTTTTTTTTTTTGCTTCCTTCATTTATAAATTTAAATAACCATGGACAATAATCCAGGAGCCACAGACGGTAGGTTTATAACGATCTTATAAAGAAACATAACTCAGTACTCAGACAACTTTTACTTTGTGAAGACGATCTTTTGTTAGCAGCATGTAGAAATGATCAAGACGAAATGTTGGAAGACGTTCTTAAGGAAGGAGACGTGGATATTAACCATGCCGACGGTTTAGGCGACACTGCACTTCATTACTGGTAATATCGAACATATACACATACACATATATATTGATATAGGAATAAATGTATATAGCTCTAGATTTGGGTCGTTGACGTGTTTAGAGATGATAGTTGATATTCCTAACGTCAATGTCAATTTACGTAATAAGCAAGGTAATACACCTTTGCATTTAGCAGTACAATATGAAGAAGATCCAGAGGTTGCAGTTAGTATGGTCGATATTCTTTTGGATTCTGGAGCTGATCCTAGGTATATATTTTCAAATATATATATATATATATATATATATAAAACACGACATCTAATTCTTTTATATAAAATAGAATTCGAAATAAGGCCAATTCAACTGTTGCAGATTTTGTTGTAGGCAGAAATGATGATATGAGAGCATTGATAGATCAAGCATTAGCAGGATACGAAATGGTAAAACAATACTTCTTTTTTCTTTAAACAATAATTTCTTCTAACCATGAATATTTTTGTAGGAGGATACAGATGAGGAATGATAAGTTTTTATTATAATTACTATTTAAGAACAACAGCAGCGTTTCTACTTGCTAAATAGGCTTGAACATTAGGAACACCTAAAGTACTAATAAATTGATAAATTTCTGCATTATGATATCGTAAGCTTGTCTTGGGATCCGTGTATTTTGCGTCTAAGCCTGTAATATCGCAATACTTTTTTTGTGGTAAAACAGAAGGTGCACATTCAATGTTTTCATCTATTATATATATATTTAGTACAAGCTAAAACAATAAAAGGATTCCTTTTCTTTTTTTTTACATGTTGGGATATTTAGCGCAAATACTTGATCTCTTTCCATTGTAAGAATTTGTTTCAAGTTTTTGTTCTTTTTTGCACTCTTATATCTAGGGTTTTTAAAAGGTCGTTTTGATGTTAAAAGGTTTAATGGTCCTTCATAATCGTCGTCGCTTTCAACTGCATTCTATTTTAGAGAGTAATAAAGTAAGTATAACTTTAAAGAGCTAAAGTTTTTTTATATATATATCTTTACCCTCTTTCCAAAATATGACTTCTTTGTTGATTTAACCCTAATTATGAAGACTGGTTAGACGACATATTACAAAAGAAAGTATAAGTGCTTACATTCTTTACTCTTTTTATATTTTACACTCAAAAGACCAAAAAAATATTCGATACAGAAGTAATCGTGAATTCAATTACTCAAAACAGTCACGGAGCTGACGTACATGACTACTGAAAGGGACGCGCAGGCTATTTCAATTGTACACGCTCTTTAACCATTTCGTACTTTCTTTTTTTATTAAGCAAAAAAGAAATTATTTAATATGGTACTTTTTAAAAATAAAGAAAATAATAATATAGTAACAATATATACTGATAATTCTCCTAATAAATAGGGTAATTCGCAATCTGGTGGTATGCCAAGAGGCAATGATAAAAAGGACAAGGTAAAGAAAAAAGATGCTTAAAGCAAAAAAATAAAGTACTAAAAAAAAACCCCAATTTTAGGAGAAAGATAAGAAAAAGAAGTGGGAACCTCCTGTACCTACTCGCGTAGGAAAGAAGAAGAAGAGAGGACCTGATACCACTGCAAAGTTACCTCAAGGTAATATATATAACTTATTTTACGTGTTTTTACTTTCAACATTAACATTTAAGATTCTAATTTTTAGTTTACCCCACTACACGTTGTCGTCTCAAGATGCTCAAGATGGAACGTATCAAGGATTACTTGTTATTGGAAGAAGAATTTGTACAAAATCAAGAACGACTCAAGCCTCAAGAAGAGAGAGATCAAGAGGAAAGAACCCGAGTAGATGACCTTCGTGGTTCACCCATGACAGTTGGTTCATTAGAAGAAATTATTGACGATGATCACGTTATTGTTTCTTCAGCTACAGGACCTGAATATTACGTATCTGTGATGAGTTTTGTCGATAAAGACTTATTGGAACCCGGTTGCAGTGTCTTGTTACATCATAAGACCATGTCCGTTGTTGGTGTACTTGGCGATGATACAGATCCTATGGTCAGTGTTATGAAATTAGAAAAGGCCCCTACAGAGTCTTATGCTGATATTGGTGGATTGGAAAAACAAGTGCAAGAGATTAAAGAAGCTGTTGAGTTACCTCTTACACATCCTGAACTTTATGAGGAGATGGGTATTAAACCACCAAAAGGTGTTATCCTTTATGGTGTACCTGGTACCGGTAAAACTTTATTAGCTAAAGCAGTTGCTAATCAAACCAGTGCTACTTTCTTACGTATTGTCGGTTCTGAATTAATTCAAAAATATTTGGGTGATGGACCAAAACTTGTACGTGAATTATTCAGAGTCGCAGAAGAGAATGCACCTTCTATTGTCTTTATTGATGAAATTGATGCTGTCGGTACAAAGCGTTATGATTCTACTTCCGGTGGTGAACGTGAAATTCAACGTACCATGTTGGAATTATTGAATCAATTGGATGGTTTTGATTCAAGAGGTGATGTCAAGGTCATTATGGCTACCAATAAAATTGACAGTTTAGATCCTGCATTGATTCGTCCTGGTCGTATTGATCGTAAGATTGAATTCCCTCTTCCTGATGTAAAGACCAAGCGTAGAATTTTCAATATTCATACTTCAAGGATGACATTATCTGATGATGTTGATTTAGAAGAATTCGTCATGTCAAAGGATGATTTATCGGGTGCTGATATCAAGGTAAATGCTTTTTTCATTATTTTAAACTTTTTTTTTTAACTTTTTTTATTATCGTGTATAGGCTATTTGTACAGAGTCTGGTTTAATGGCATTACGTGAACGTCGTATGAAGGTTGTTGCAGAAGATTTCCGTAAGGCTAGAGAGAAGGTCTTGTATAGAAAGAGCGAAGGTACTCCTGAAGGTCTTTATCTTTAAAAGAAAAAAATATATTATAATAAATCTTTTTTTTTTATTATTATAATTATTCTTGTTTTGTATCAAATACTTGACATGTATTCTTCCAAATAATCTGTGATAATGTAACAGGATCTGTATTTCTTATAGATGCGACTACATGTAAAACAAGTCCCATAGTACATGGTTCATTTCTACTCTTTACCATACATCCCATTTCAAATTTTTCCTTCTTTTTACTCGCAGGTGCATATACTGCCATCTCTTCTTTACTGACATTTTTAAGGTGAGCATATGAAGCATGTGTAGGACGAATATCACACCAAGGAGCATCTGTTTCAATCATCAATCTATGCTCTGGAATCTCTTTTACAACCTGTAAATTCTCTTCTGACTTGAGAGAACAACCGTTGACACCAATGTACAAATCCAATTCAATTAATTTCTTCATTTCTTCTACTGTACCAGTAAACGAATGAACAACACCATTCTTAAACTTGTGTCGATTCTGTTTAACCAAGTCGTAAAAATCGTCACCTGTATTACGGTTATGAAGAAACATGGGTAACTGTGTCTTTTCTGCTAAATCAAATTGTTTTTCAAAATACTTTTGTTGTGTTTCTTTAGAACAAAAATGTAAACGGTCATAGTCTAAACCGCATTCACCGATAGCTACAACAGTTTTACTAGAGGTGGCTACTTTTAATAATTCATCGTAGTATGCTTGAGGTCCGTATTTGTACTCTTCAAACTCAGAACAACGTGTTGGGTGACAACCTACAGTAGAGTATAAAAATCCTTTGGCTGGATTGTGTGTGTTTAATTTTTTAGTGTCGCGTTATACATGTATATTTTTTATGCGTACCGTCTGGGTTGCTTTCAATAGCTTCAATAGCTTCTTTTGAATCTTCCAAGTTGGTACCAGTAATAAATATCTTTTCTACGCCAGCATCGCGTGCACGTTTTAAAACCAATGTAAGATCGTCTATGAGTTGTGTGTCAATTGACTTGTTTTTTACGGTGTTTTTTTTTTCTTTTACATTACCTGCGTGTGCCTGTTTTCCACGATACAGGCCTCTAAACATAGGGTCTGTCATATTAGCACCAATATCTATCAACCACTTTTTTTTTAGTCGGTGTGGTTATTACTATTTTACTAGTTATTTTTCCTATCTACCAATAAATCGCATCATTCTTTGCATAAAAAAGTAAAAGTGAAAGAGAGTGGGACAGGGTCCTTTCACCTGGAGAATATTAATGTAAAAGCTGTTACCCAATCATTTCGTATCGGTATTAAATAAACGCTGTGCTCTTTATTTATTGTGTCTTGTAAATATCTTTCTCCCTTTTACCTTCAAAGAATATCCTTTACACTGCAGAAAAAAAAAATGATATCTATTCAATCGTCTTATTTTGGAACATGTCTACTGCATGTCTTTTAAAAAGGTTCAAACAAATACCATTAGAACCCACTTATTTCCAACCAGATAAGATGACGTCAGCATAAAAGTATATGCACCTCCTCCTTCAGAAAGAGACCGTATAGCTAATAATTCATGTAGTAGAATAAAATCTCTCGACATTAGTTAGACCACGACTAGCCGTAGCTATATACTTTTTCTCATCACCTACTTGCATATACAAAACACCACAAATTGCCGTATTACTAGCATCTGTAGCAACATGAATAGGGTACTTGTAGTCTATGGGATTAATAAGAGGCACAGAAGCTAATGCAACTTAACTTGTTAAATGTGTCATTGTGTTCTTGTTTCCAGACTTCTTGTAGATTAGCAACATTTTGTAACTGGTCTAAAAGAGAGCTTATATGCGCATACAACAAGATGCTGCCCCTAAAATAGTTAAAATATCCAAGATATGATTGAAGCTGTTTAGTATTATGAGGAATATTAAACTCATGAGCAGCGCTGACTTTATGATGATCTGGAACCAACGCACCGCCTTGAATAGCTCATCCCAAAATAAAGATAGATTGCTGATCCGAACATATCTTCTCTGTAGCTATCATTAAGTTATGCTTAGTTAATCGTTGTATAACTTCAACGACACATTTTGTATGATGCCGAAGTGTACCACTTGTGCTAGTAGTCAAATCATCAATATAAACTTGTATATAGTCTTAATCACTAAAAAGATCCTGTAAAACTCTTTGAACAAGATTTCTAATGAACGAAATCCGAAAAGACACCTTAATATATCGATACTGCCTACTAGTAAAGACTTCTGTAAAAGCTAACTTATGTCGATGATCAGGGTGTATAAGAAAGCTATTAAAACAGGTCTCAATATCAAGTAACATTAGATCCCGATTGTTCAATGTTTTCTATAGGGGTATTAGGCTGTTGAATAAGGCGAACAGATTTTTCTATTGAAGCAGACATAAATTAAATCTAATTATCAATATACAAACAATGCCTTACATTAACGCAATGCCAACAGAAGCCATGCTTGATTATATAGCATCAGAAAAATTTAGAACATGTTTGTTTCTTTTACAAACATGTTTCTTTATTTTTGTTTTAAAAACCATTGAAATGGTTTGCTTAAAATCCTCAAGATAATATACCGATATATATCACGCTCTATACTAAAAAAAAACATTACAGTTCTCGTATTGAAGAACTTGAGAAAGGTTTGTTAAAAACCGAATTGTCTCTTCAAGCCTTCGTCAAGGAGTTTCAAAGCATGAATGATACAATTGTTAAAAGCCCACATAGGGTATATATGCTGGGAACTGATGTAGAACTAGCAAGAGGGGATAAAAAAATCGCTGATAACTATATCAAAGATTTGTTAAAAGATTGTTCGAAGCTGAAAACTGAAGTAAGCGGTTTGTCTAAGGACTTCAAAAACTTGAACACGATCAAGTTGTCTATGGAAAAGAAGAATGCCGAAGAGAAGCATAAAATTGCCAATCGCAATTTTGTAACAATTATTAAAAAGCTCAGAAAGTATATAGACGCTGACTTTGTTTAACTTCTTTTGTAAAATAAATTCATTTTTGTATCAAATAAAGTACATACCCTCTTGGTCCTGTTCAAAAAGTTTTTTTTTTATAGTAAAACTTTTAGTTAGGTTTCTAGTAAACTTGACTACAGTATCTTATTTCAATAATGATCAAACATATAAAGAAACACTATTCAGTAGATTATGTCTTATTATATACGACTTAACTATTAAAAAGTTATAATAAAAAAAAAAAAAAAAAAAAAAAAAAAAAAAAAAAAAAAAAAAAAAAAAACTAAATATATAATATATAAATTTTATTTAAAAAAAAAAAAGATTTATTTATACAAAGACAAAGTCATCGCTGACTTTGTCTTTAAGAGCAGAGTTTTTTCTTTTTAGCTCTGTAATTGTAACAAAATGGGTTTGAAGCATTTTTGCCATATCCTTGTCATGGTTAGCAGGTATAGCTAACATACCTGCCGTCAAGTTGGCCATTTCTTGATACAAACTATTTTTTTTGACATTTAAGTCATCAATAGCTTTTAACAAAACTTCGACAGTGTCGTCGGAGTTTTTAAGGCGACACTTTGCAAGGTTCAATTCTCCTTCAACGGCGTTTTCCTTTTCTTTAATTTTTACAAAAGCATTTTTCAGCTTTTCACATTCATTTACGTAATATCGAAGTTGCTTTGCCCGGTTGGACAACTTGAATTCAAGCTCCTTCATACGTAAATGATTTGTATCTATGAATATATTTAATTTAATATTTGTACTATATAGATATATGTAGACTGTATGACATACTAATTTTAACAAAGAAATGTATCATTTCTTTTGGGAAAACCATGGAAATGGCTTCTTCAACAAAGGAAATGAAACCTTTATCAATTAAAACAAAAATATAAAAGCATAACTGGCTAAAAAAGAATATGCTTCTAATTTTTTCAGTCATGATATATTCTGTTGCTATTGCTGTAGATAATGTACTTGTAATAAACATTTTTAGAAATAAATAAAACTATAAAGAAAAAGAAAAATAAGGTAAATGCCTCGTCCATGATATTTAACAATCGAAGACATGACTTCCTTTTTTCTCGGGAAAGCATGTGCTTATCATAACGGAATCGCATATATATTAAAACTAGACCGTTTTAACTGTGGATATATACGGAAATGGAAAGTGGGGGTAAGTTGGCTAGTACACACTGATATTTTTAGACTAAAGTCACCCGTATCTGTTTACTCCAAATAATCAAACTTGATTGGTTTCCAAATATTCCCACAGTTACAGGAAAGTACTATCTTACCACCCCGTAGGTTCATTTCGCTACTCCCTTCGCCTCTTTAAAAACTATTAGTTATAGAATAAAACTCACGTCAAAAAAAGAAAAAATAAAGGGAAGTATGTACGTCAAACTAGAGGGGGGGTTTTTTTTTGAAATAAATACAAGTCATTTTAAAAGATGGGCATATGTGGTCAAGTTCAAAAAAAAAAAAAATTTGTGTCGCAAATGTGTAAACAAAATTTATTCATATGAGGTCATTCCTAATTTTTTTTTTTTTTTTTTTTTTTTTTTTTTTGGTATACAAGGCTTTTTTTCTATTCCTTGCATATTATAAACAGCAATGCTAGCTATAAGTGCCATCGACCTCTTCCAAGACTCGTCCTTTTTATCTCTGTTAAGTAGCAGCACGACCTCTGTTCTCCTAGCCTGTCGTAAGTAACGCTTTTTTTTTTTTTTTTTTTTTTTTTTTTTTTGCACTTAAAATAAATAGTAACCTTGAACTCTTTATTATTTTATAGCTGGTCCATACTTTTGGGACGCGAAAATATACTGCGCTTTTGTTCCGACTGTCGCCTCGCATCACGCTTGGCGAAAGATTTGCAAACCCCTCTCTCCGAGGGATTTGTTAAAAGAAGCACTCCCTCCTGGTATTTGTCTTTTGGCTGAAGAGCCAAAAGGGTTGATGGTTACTCCTCTCCCAGTCTGTCCTTTGCCTTCTTGCCCGCCTCTTTCCCCTTCTTCTCCTCCCTCCCCGCTTCCACCAGTCTATAACACTGGTTGGAAGCCAATTAAATCTTTTACTTCAACAGCAAAAGAGCTGTCAAAAGAACATCAGTCAGGGTTTTTTTACCCTGACAACGAAATGATGTTGTTCATAACGAGCCTAACGATTGTCTATATAATAGGCAATCGAATGGCTCGTTATTAAAATAAAATAAACTTTAAAAAAAGATATTAAGGCTCTTTTTTATTTATTATTATTTAAAAGTTTACAAGTATACCTATCTTAATCATACTCGCGTTTGTTTCTAGCTAGAGTTGTAGTTATATTATAATTATTTTATACTGTTCTATTTTTTATGCTATTATTTTTTAAAAAAAATAATAGTTACGGTCATCGCCTTCAAATCCACTAGAACTATCAGTCTCTTAGTAACGTGATCACCATTATCACTTTTAAATTATCTCTTCTCGTTGCAACTACTTTACTTGGTTCGGTAACATTGCCATCATGAGACTTGATACGAGTTTTATTGGCGTTATTAGGGTCATCTTTGAGATCAAACCAGGAAATTTCACTAGTAGTTATTGGTAGTTTTAATAAGGAATAATATTTATATATTTTTATTATGTTTGTTTAGTATTGTTATAGAAAAAAAAGATAAAAAATAAAAACTAGCGATTATTATTCAATCGAAGTTATATGTATTGCGAGAAGAAGGAGAAGGAGGAGGAGGAGTGCCATGATAGCTTGGTGTTTGCGGATTAAATGGTGGGGGTAAATACGTTGATGCAGTTGTATTGATGGCAGGCTCCATACTAACTGCTCTTTGCAACTCGTAGTTATTATCACCCAGAGAAGAATCTCTATAGTACCTGATGTCGGGAGGCATTGATACAGATCTTATTCTTTCATCAGCTGTAGGCGGCGATAAACCAAGCCGACTTTGAACACCTCTGTTTATATTGACGTAATTATGAAGCTGCTCGTCATTATCTTCTCCCCAGTCTCCATCAAACAAATCTTCAAATATAGGAACCGATGGATCCGGACGGATCACTTCGTCTCGGAATACAGGTTGAAAATCCTCAGGCGCTTCAGCTACAGGCAAACGTTCCGCTGGAGTATTTTTAATGTTCAAATCTTTTATTAAAAAGATTGAAATAAAACATACTGCTGCAATAAAAAAAATGAACACTTCGCCTCTGAGGAAATCCAAAAAGAAATTTCTATATAAATTTTAGGCAATGAATTTTAATAAACAAAATACAGTAAAAAAAAAAAAGTTATTCTTACCTAATAGATAAATAGGGCTTGTATTCTTGCATACAGCTGGTAGACATGGTGACATGTTCATATAATGTTAAATATAACATTAAAAAAAACCAAAGTATACTAGCAAATGCAACTTGAAGTAAAAAGGAAAAAAAGAGTATATCTTTTTTTTCGAAGAGTTCGATTACCATCATAACCATTGTTTTTTGTTCAGGAACTAGCTATTTTTATAAGTAAATTTATAGTTATGAATATAAACTCCTTTCATTTTTACCTGTAACGAATGTAAACGGATGTCCACACAATTCACAGTTCCTAAGAAACGTAAAAAAAAAGGTTATTATCAGTTTATATATATATATAATTTCATACATACATTGTTTCACTGTGGTATAACCACTGGATCAAACTTGAGAGATAAAAAAAAAAAAAAAAAAAAAATACATTAAGAAAATATATTAAGAAAATATATTAGTTACGCGCCATTTATTTCTTACCACTCTTGATGAATATATTTTATCGTGCCTGAACATTTGCATGGACGGCACAAAGGGTGTTTTTCTGTACTTTCCAAATGGCACACTCTGCAAATGTCTATCGAAACATTTTATAAATTTATTTATTTATTTTTTTAAAAAAAAAGGGGGAACTGTTCGTTTCAAATATATTACCTTGGTAATTCATAATAAATAATAGAAGAAAAATAAAATAAGTAATGAAATAAAGTCGAAAAGTAATAAAGTAAGCGAGAAATAAAATAAAAAAAACGTATAGGTAAAGTAAAGTAAAGTCAATAAAAAAAAACTGAATGAGGAAGAAAAGGAAAAAGAGAAGACAAAAAAAAAAAAAAAAAAAAAAAAAAAAAGGTATTTTTGGGACTTTTTTTTTTTTAAATCGATTAGGATTAAAAATTTTGCAGTTGTAGCATATGAATACATTTTTCACCTTTACTTTCAGACTTTTGTAATGTTATTCCGTTATGATTGTTTACGTCGATGACATAGTCATTCACTTCCACTCATTGTATTTATTTTAACTAGTCAGCGCTGTCAAGATATGTATATATTTGCATAACGCAGGAAGTTTGTTTTTACCGACTTTCTGGTTCCATGTATACATTGTTATATTAGTATTCCTAACAAACATAACAAAAAATAACCCTTTATAAATGTCGTATTTGAGGATAATATTTATATTATATCATTACGAGAGAGTAATAAAGGAATCAAAGTAATATATAGATAAAATCATGTTTGTATACTACTTGTAAGCTTGCTTTAATTTTATTGGTGGATTGTTATCTTGGGAATCGTGTGAGAGAAAAAAAGGACACTTTAGTTTGATCGTACCGATCACTTGGGTTCTTATATTGCGTTGATAGAAGATAACATGTAACACGTAACATGTAACATATCGATATATTGATTTAACTATTAGCTGTGTATATAACCACGCCTACTTCTCTCTCTTTTATCAGTAGACGAAACGGCTTGTTTTTTAACTTATTATCTTTATCATAGATCTAAGGTTTGATGAAGAATGACGCCAGCTATCATGTGAATCGTGCATGGAAAACTACACCCTTTTCTCTTATCGATTTAACACGCCAACCTTTTTTTTGATTTACTTAAAAACGGAAGGCAGCCGGGGGGGTATTTTAATAAAGGATAGTGCCAACATTGTAAACAACTACATATAGTACTGAACATTATATCTAACTGAAGTTTACTTCAAATAATTATAATATAACTACATCTATAGCTAGAAACAAACATGCGTATGATTAAGATAGGTATACTTGTAAACTTTTAAATAATAATAAATAAAAAAGAACCTCAAGATTTTTTTTTTTAAAATTTTTTTTTTATTTTATTTTAATAACGAGCCATTCGATTGCCTATTATATAGACAATCGTTAGGCTCGTTATGAACAACATCATTTCGTTGTCAGGGTAAAAAAACCCTGACTGATGTTCTTTTGACAGCTCTTTTGCTGTTGAAGTAAAAGATTTAATTGGCTTCCAACCAGTGTTATAGACTGATGGAAGCGGGGAGGGAGGAGAAGAAGGGGAAAGAGGCGGGCAAGAAGGCAAAGGACAGACTGGGAGAGGGCGAGAAGAGACAGGACAGAAAGGTTGAGGAGGAGGAGGAGCAACCATCAACCCTTTTGGCTCTTCTGCCAAAAGACAAACACCGGGAGGGAGTGCTTCTTTTAACAAATCCCTCGGAGAGAGGGATTTACAAACCTCCACAAGGAAGGTTTTTTGCCAACCTTGGCCAGAGGCGACGGTTGGCACAAAAGTGCAATAACTTTTAGTGTCCCAGAAGGACGAACCAGCTAGAAAATAAATAATAAAGAGTTCAAGATTATTATTTATTTTTAAATGAAAAAAAAAAAAAAAAGTTACTTACGACAGGCTGGAAAAAGAGAGGTTGTTCTGTCGCTAAACAGCGAGATGAAGGACGAGCCAAAGAAAAGTGCAATGAAGGTCAAAGGTAACATTCTTTATAATATGAAAAGTAAAGAAAAAAAAATGAAAGCAAGTAGAAAAAAAAAAGTCTTATACCAAAAAAAAAAACAAAAAAAAATTGGAATGACCTCATCACGAAATTTTTTCTGTTTACTTTGGTAATGTAGCAAATAACTTACATAAATATATATACATTTGCCATATAGTTTATGGTAGACGTGGTATTTACTCTAAAAATCAACCCCCCTCTTTCTTTTTTTTTGACATGAGTTTTATCTGTAGCCAATAGACTTTAAAGAGGGGAAGGGAGTAGCGAAATAATCCTACTGGGTGCTAAGATAGGTAACTGTTTGGCTGTAAACAAATTCTTCTGTAAAAAAATTGTAGGAGAATCTAGATCATTATAAATTATCTCAAAGGGAACAACCAATGATTAAGAATAAATAAATAAAAACTGGTTTTTTCTTTATATTTTTATTACAGTGGGAATATTTGGATACCAAATTTGATTAGTATAAAAATATCAGTGTTTACTACGGCTATTTTTTTTTTTTTGACTTCTGTTATCTTTATTTGAACGAACTTTCTTCATATATGCATTAATTCCGGAAGTTTGTGAAACAAGATAAAATCAAACTCTACTCCTTACTTTCCATTTCCACAGTTAAAACGACTTATGACATATATATATATAAACACTATGGGAACAGCGAAATAACCTCATTAGTTAACAAGATGACGAAATATTAATTTATAAAATACGAATTTTACGCCACTTACAAAAAACAGTCGTAGTGTATATAACTACCATTTTTTTTTTTTTTTTTTTTTTACCTATTTCTTTCTTTTAGTTATTCAATTTAATTATCAAGTTTCCAATAATGTCTTTTATTAACGAAATGCCAACAGAAACCATGCTTAAATATATAGCATCTGAAAAAATGAGAACATGTTTTTTTCTTTTACAAACATGTTTCTTCATTTTTGTTTTAAAAGAAAAGAGATTTTTTGCCCTTGTTTTAAAAACCATTAAAATGGTTTGTTTCAAATTTGGTAAGTAATTGAAGATACACCGATATATATTACGCGTTATACTAAAAAAAACATTGCCTAGAGGAATGCAGTTCACGCATTGAAGAACTCGAGAAGGTTTTGATAGAAACAGAAATGTTTCTTCAAACCTTCACTAACGAGTATCAAAAAATGCATACTGCAATCCTCAACAGCCCACACAGGGTGTATACGTTGGAGACTGATGTGGAGCTCGCAAGAGGCGATATCAAAATCACTGATAATTATATCAGTGATTTGTCAAAAGAACATTCAAAGTTGAAAGCTGAAATAAGCAGTTTGTACAGACATCGATAGCTTGAAGGCGGTCAAGCTATCGATGGAAGAAAATAATGCCGAGGAGAAGAATAAAATTGCCAAGCGCAATTTTGTAACAATCAATAAGTTAAAAGAAGAAAACGCAAAGCTCAGAAAGTACGCAGAAGTTTAAGTCAACCACGACTTTAAGTTTGTTTAGCTTCTTTTGTAAAATAAATTCATTTTTGTATCAAATAAAGTACATATCCTCTTGGTCTTGTTCAATTTTTTTATATTTTTTTTTTAGTAAAGCTTTTAGTTAGGTTTCTAGCAAACTTGGCTATAGTATCATAGTTCAATCATGATATACTCTGTTACTATTGCTATAGATAATGTACTTGTAATAAACATTTTTAAAAATAAATAAAAAACATGACTTTTTTTTTTTTTTTTTTTTTTTTTTTTTTTTTTTTTACACTTCCCTTCTCGGGAAAGCATGTACTTATCATAACGGAATCATATATATATATATATATATATTTATTTAATATTATAACGAAGTTGTTTTAACTGTGGATATATACGGAAATGGAAAGTGGGGGCAAAATTCAAGTATTTCTTGTGTCACAAACCCCCTAAATTAATGCATAAATGTGTCAAGTTGGCTAGTACACACTGATATTTTTAAACTAAAGTCACCCGTATCTGTTTATTCCAAGCAATAAAACTTGATTCGTTTTCAGATATTCCCATAGTTACAAGAAAGTACTATCTTAGCACCCAGTAGGATTATTTCGCTACTCCCTTCCCCTCTTTAAAGACTATTGGCTATAGATAAAACTCATGTCAAAAAAAAAAAAGAAGAAAAAAAAAGAAAGAGGGGGGTTGTTTTTTAGAGTGAATACCACGCCTACCATAAACTATATGGCAAATGTATATATATTTATGTAAGTAACTTGCTACCTTACCAAAGTAAACGGAAAAAAATTCGTGATAAGGTCATTCCAATTTTTTTTTTTTTTTTTTTTTTTGGTATAAGACTTTTTTTTTTTCTACTTGCTTTCATTTTTTTCTTTACTTTTCATATTATAAATAATGTTGCCTTTAGCCTTTATTGCACTCTTCCTTGGCTCGTCCTTCATCTCGCTGTTTAGCGACAGCACAACATCCCTTTTTCCAGCCTGTCGTAAGTAACTTTTTTTTTTTTTTCATTTAAAAATAAATAATAACCTTGAACTCTTTATTGTTTTCTAGCTGGTTCGTCCTTCTGGGACACTAAAAGTTATTGCACTTTTGTGCCAACCGTCGCCTCTGGCCAAGGTTGGCAAAAAACCTTCCTTGTGGAGGTTTGTAAATCCCTCTCTCCGAGGGATTTGTTAAAAGAAGCACTCCCTCCTGGTGTTTGTCCTTTGGCTGAAGAGCCAAAAGATTTGCTAGCTACTCCTCCTCCTGTCTTTCCTGTCTCTTCTCGCCATCTCCCAGTCTGTCCTTTGCCTTCTTGTCTGCCTCTTTCCCTTTCTTCTCCTCCCTCCCCGCTTCCATCAGCCTGTAACACTGGTTGGAAGCCAACTAACTCTTTTGCTTCAACAGCAAAAGAGTTGCCACAAGAACATCAGTCAGTGTTTTTTTTACCCTGACAACGAAATGATGTTGTTCATAACGAGCCTGGCGATTGTCTATATAATAGGCAATCGAATGGCTCGTTATTATAATTATTTTACACTGTTCTACTTTCTATGCTATTATTTTTAAAAAAAATAATAGTTACGGCCATCGCCTTCAAATCCACTAGAACTATCAGTCTCTTAGTAACGTGATCACCATTATCACTTTTAAATTATCTCTTCTCGTTGCAACTACTTTACTTGGTTCGGTAACATTGTCAGCATGAGACTTGATACGAGCTTTATTGACGTTATTAGGATCATCTTCGAGACCGAAGCAGGAAATTTCACTTGTATAGGAGTTGCGGTGTTGAAGAGCAGCAAAATATTGCATTTGTTTTGAAAGTCCATTATTACATCTTGGTACTATGATATATGGTTTTGAATAGTAGTAGATGATTCAATTATATACTTGACTAAAAATGTATATTATTGTCATGTCCTGTGGTATTACAGACTCTTCAACATGACGACTTGAGTGCATGCGAAGATCATTACTTTCTGATCGATTTAACAAACGAATCAAATACAGTAACGATATTAAGTTATTGTTTTCATTAGGAGTATCAACGCTTCAGGTAGTCTTAATGCTGTGATATTTCCAGAAAGAGCCTGTACTCTTTAAACTTTTATTAATGCTACATTGTCCTACCTTTTCTTTATCAATTTGATAATTACCCCGTTGAATATTTTTATATATATTAGAATTATACCTAAGAGAATGTCTTTTACAAAACTCTAAAATGTAATATTTCTTTAGGAACATGAGAATAAAAATGTTATTTCGTCCTGTATACTACACATTAGTTTGTATTATTGTAGAAATTTACATTTGAACGGTCGAGGTAACACATGCGGCTTTCGTTCCGTAAATAAAAAGAACGTTTCATCTTTCTCCTTTTTCATCTTTCCTTATAGTTCAAACGCCAAGAAGAGTAGTTACAGATATGGAGAAATTATACGAGCTTCATCAGCACGCCCATTGTGTAGCTTTAAGTAAACGCCTTTTCAATAAATAAATAGAGGAGTATTTATTAAAAAAAACTGGAATTACGGTAGTTATGCTTACGACTTTGGGCAGACATGTTACTAATCCGTACATCAAGAGCACACTGTACGCGGATAAAAAATTAAACAGGAATCCATCATTATACAAGACAAAATAATACCTATATCGAATATATATGAGTCTCCGTGCTTAAATATGTGTACAAGATAATACTTTGATAGAACGGTGTAAAATCCATGATAGCGAAATTATAGATTTATTTTCGTTGAATACCAAGATGGAGTTATTTACTGATTTCGAGTACTATATTTCGGATAATAAGAAGTATAAATGAATCATACCCGTACTTTTTACATAGTAACAGTTTGATACCCCAATATTTAGGTGTTTTAAAGTAACACCGACATACAAATTATTATTGCTACAGAGTTCGTTTGCCAACCATTGATATTATACACGTGTCTTTACGCCAGTTTTACAAGATATTGTTTGTGCTTTATCTGTCTCTTTGTTAAATAAGGAACTCTTTGGAAACTATATAGGTATTGATCATCTCTTTAGTTTAATATATTTCAGCAATAACCCGCAAGTTGTAATATGCCTTTACAAGAATACTAGAAGGGGAAGCTAATGACTTTAGTTTAAAGTTAGAAATTGACACATCTTGTTTGGTTATACCAGAATTATTTGGCCAACTTTTACAGCTAGCTCTTGCACAACGACCGCTCTGGTAAAAATATTTCCAGGTTGGAGCTTTACAAAAAAATTTGTAGCGAAAACTATGCTCTATGTCTAACCCAAGATGTTCTGAACAAGTCCCCTGTAAAAAAAAAGAAAAAAAATGGAACAGACGAAAAAACTATCGATTTTGATAATATTATATTCTTAATTTGAAACAAAGAAAATGTAATAGACAACAAACGATTGTACGATACGTTTTACATAAGAAACGGCGGTTCTTCCGAGTTTTTTTTTTCTACTTTCAAAATAAGTAATATAGTTCAAATAATTAAATTTTAATGCACAAAACTATGACTTTCATACTTTAGCTATATATAAAGTACAATGATGTTTTATTTAGAGAATAATTTGACAGTTACTGATAGCTATGATGGTTGTGAAGGTGTCGGTACTGTGGCTGTAGAATTTGGTTCGACTTTCAAAGCTCGAGGTGTAGACGTAACTACCCGTAATTATTTTTTAGTAAACTACATAGCTCATACTTCTGTTCTCTGGTTTTCTCTTAAAATAACCGGTGTAGATACTGGCAACAAGAAATTAAACAATGTAATAGAAGCAGGAGGATCACTAACGCTTGATAGCTTTTAAAATAAACAAATACGTTTAAAAATACTGCCAATGATTACTAGTATACACAGATTTTCAATTTATGTAAAATGTTGATAAATTGATCGCTTTTTCCTTTATAAGAATCTCGTATATGTATATCTGAAAGTTTTCGAAAGAAACATTAAAGCCAAGAGTAATTATAAATGAGAATAAATGGGACCTTGCGACCCATTCCCGTCGTAATGATTTACTTATGCCCAAACTTTCCGTGCTAACTTTTTTTTTTTTTTTTTTTTTTTTGTATGCTTTTGTATATTATATTTACCCAGCTACCCAGCCATTCTGTTATTTTATTATTGTACACAACTAAAAAAAAAAAAAAAAGAATAAAAAACAAAAGTATCCTTTTAGAGAGACACTGGCCAGCCAATAATTACATCTTGAAAGGAAGTACGGGCCAAAGAATGACAGGTATATCATCACTAGTGCAAGACGCCAAATAAGCTGTATTTAACAATTCCTCTTGAATCTTAATCAAATCACTTTTTTCTGTACGCTTGTTGATCAAGACAAGACTAGTTGCAGGTGCTTCCATACCACCGCTGACATGAACTGTCGATTCGTCATACTGCCAATCTTGCATTCCTTCTTGATCGTCCACTTGTTCTTTTAAGCGTTCTACTTCTCGTTCCTTTCTATAGGCTTCTGAAAATCGAAATATTTCAATTGCTTCCTTGGATAATTCTTCTTCTTCGTATTGATCGTTTTTTTCATCGTACTGGTCATCATACTGTTGATTATCGACGTGTTCTTGGTCATAGTATCCGTGCTCGGTATAATAAGGTTGTTGAGGATATGTGGGTGTTTGTGGATACGACTGATCAACGGAGTCATAAGAAGGTTGTTGATCAGTAGAATATGCTTGTTGATCAGTAGAATACGCTTGTTGAGAATGCATTGCGTACTGTTGTTGCTGCAACATGACCTGCCATTGAGCTCTTTGATCAGGTCCAAAATGTTTTGTATGGAAATCTCTAAAGCCTAATCTATTCATATAAAAAAAAAGATAAAAAAAAAGAGACTTTAACTCAGCTTCTTCTTTTTTTTTTTTTTTTTACATATTTTCATTTCCTCTTTTTCAATGCCACCATACCCAACAAAAATCGAATCTACCTTAAAAGGTCATAAAGGACCTGTTAATGATGTCTGTTACAATAAATCTGGACAGTATTGTTTATCGGCTGGAAAAGATCGTTCGGTTCGATTATGGAATCCAGCAACAGGACTTTTATTACAAACGTATAATGGTCACGCTAGAGACGTCCTTACCGTAGCAGTGTAAGAGAAAGATAGAGAGGATGTGGATATATGCCGAATACTCATTTTATTTTCAATAGTTCTTCTGATAATGGAAAGATTGCTAGTGGAGGTGTTGATCGTACAGTTTTATTATGGGATGTAAGTTCTGGAGAAATTACAAGAAGATACACAGCTCATTGGGAGGTAAGAAAGAAAAAAATATGCAACAAATAATAAAAAAAAAAAAAAGAGAAACTAATACGTTTTTGGGGAGTAGAGAGTCAATGCAGTCGCGTTTAATGACGATTCAACAGTTTTATTAAGTGGATCATTTGATGCAACCATTCGATTATGGGATCTTCGTTCGTCCAACTTTCAACCTATTCAAGTTATTGAAGATTGTAAAGATAGTATAATGTCTATTGATGTTAAAGGTGTTGAAATTGCAGCAAGGTAAAAATTGTTTTTATATCTATGAAGAATTTTGATACTAATTTCTTTAAAACGAAAAAGTTGTGCTGATGGAAAGTTGCGTACATACGATTTAAGAATGGGCGAATTAAAAGAAGATTATATCGGACCTGCATTAACCTCAGCCAAAATCTCCAAAGATGGACATTGTATTCTTGTCAGTAGTTTGGATAGTACAATGAGGCTAATGGATAAAAGTAACGGAAGATTATTGAATGAGTAAGTTTTATTATTATTGTTTATTTACTAAAAGGAGAAAAATTAATCATAAAATAGGTTTAAAGGACATAAGCATAATGAATATAAAATTGAGTCAGTGTTATCGAATACGGATGCATTTGCTATAACAGGATCAGAAGATGGTAAAGTTTATATTTACGATGTGCTAGAAGGCAATGTTGTTTCTGTACTTGATGCACATCAAGGTGTCGCAACAACATTAGACTATCATCCTGAAAATGTAAATATGTTATCAGCTGGTTCTGATGGGTTAATTCATATCTGGAGTTAACTGTCAACTTTTTGTTATTTTTTGTTATTTCTTTCTTAAAACGCGTGCTTCACACGTGCACTTATTTTTTATATATATAAAAATAAAAATGCTAAACAAAACAATAACAAAGTTTTCGATTTATACGTTTTATGGGGGGACGAAACACTCGAAGGGATTTAACAAGTAAATTGGGCGTAAAAATATTTATACTTAAAAACTTGATTTTTTTTTTTATTTTTTCCTTTTTTTTTTTATTTTATTTTATTTTTTTACACTATTATTACTATTTAAAAAAAAAGAAAAAGTTATAATGTATAATACTTTATCCAATTCCATTCATTATAATCATAATTCATGGCTAATTCAACAACGTATTTATGTACAACAACCCCACATCATTCATAATCACATCATTGATCCTCCAAACAAGTTGAAACATAAAGAAGTAGTCTTGTACAAGACTGAATCATGTAGAAATTGGACTGAATTGGGACACTGCAGGTAAAATATAAAAAGTAATTGTACTGATTCAAATGAGAAAACTAATAACATAAATTAGGTACGGTAAAAAATGTAGATATGCGCATGGTGCCAATGAATTACGCAATGTTCCTAGACATACAAGATACAAAACGCAAATTTGCCGCGCATATCATATGGATGGATCATGCCCATACGGTATAAGATGTACATTTGTTCATGATTCTGATTTAGTACCGGAAAAGATGACAGGATCATCTGATAATAATCGCCTTATTCAACTTCGAAGAAACAGCTTAGTGTCTCAGGATGATGAAATATCTATAAGCGGAAGTAGTAGTGGCGACGAAAGTTCAGCTAGCACAAATGAATTTCATTATTATCATGGAAAAAACTCTAAAGAAATCATTATGAAACAACAACAACAACAACAACAACAACAACAATCTATTGAAACGATACACTATTACAATAATAATGTCTTTAACAATAATAGAACTACCATGTGGATGTAACACAATTTGGGCGCATGTTGTGTAATACAATTATAAAACTCTTTTCTTAGTTCCTATATGTTCTATTGATGTTTAAATTATAATGGTAACATGTTCATGTCTTTATATTTACACATTATTTTCCCCGCCTCAGACTTCTTTTTTTTTTCTTCTGCAAACATATACGCACTCAAGCAGTGATAATTATAATGTTATGCATTGAAAGAACAACAAAACTATAAAAAAAAAATACATTATGATTATCTCCTTCCCCTTTTTAAAACACTCTTATACACACACCCACACACACACATATATATATATATATATACAATTCCTTCTTATTTATTCACACTTTTTTTTCTATATAAAAAAAATACATTTAATATTATAAAGAACTTTTTTTTATACATGTATAAAACGACCCGTTCATTGTAAATTTAGTTTATTTATATTTGTCACACATAAAAGATTTTTAAGTGTCTCATCTGTCATTAAAGAAACTTAATAGAGCCTAAAATAATATATATCAGTTATTTCTCTAATGCGGGCATACAAGCAAGCCGAGAATAAAATAATAAAAGCCTTCCTCTCTCTCTTTTTTTTTTACAGTGGGCTGTACGACAATTGATTTTTTTGTTTTGTTTGACATGATTTAAAACAAATGATGTTAAATGACCCTTCCCGCGACCCTGCCGAATGTTTCCGCTTACATAATCACCAACTTGTAATATTTCCGTATCACTCAAAACTATCGTGATGAAACAATATTCTTTCGTTTCATCTCTTATTATAAACCACTCACGTTTTTTTACTCACACGCTATATCTGATACAGCATCAAGAAAAGAAAGAGAGTGAAAAAAAAAAACCGTACGTTTTTTATACAGCTAAAAAAGCGGGGAATATTTTTCGCTCTATCACTATCATGCTATTTAGCGTGTTCCTCCCGCCGCATGCGCGGAAATCTAATCTTTTAAAAAAGTGGGTGAACAATTACGTACCGATTTTAAAATTAGTGTATCTTTTTTCCTCTCTTCTTTTTTAACTTTATTTTATCAAATGGAACCCAAAGGAAAAATCACCAAAATCGTCAACGGTCGTATCCTACTTGACCACAAAATAGTCGAGGATTCGTATATTTGGATACAAGACGGTAAAATTATTGACGCATTTCATTCATTCTTTGACAACCACCAAGAACCCGATACCATTATCGACGCTCAAGGCTGTATTATCTCCCCAGGTTATATCGATTTACAAATCAATGGAGCCTTTGGATACGATTTCTCCGAAGTAGATGGTCCAATTGAAAAATTGACACAAAATATTGAGTTTGTAGCAAAAGGACTTTTACAGTTTGGTTGTACTTCATTTTGTCCAACCGTAGTTACTTCTGCACCTCAAGTTTATTCAAAAGTAAAAAAAAAAAAAAAAGAGAATATATTAGAGCTTTATTTATTTACTTTTTTAATTTGACAGGTTTTACCTTTGTTGAGACATCGTCCCGGTAACGCCCAAACAGGTGCCGAAATCTTGGGCGCGCATTGTGAAGGACCATTTATATCTACCGCAAAAAAGGGAGCTCATGACCAAACAATGATTCAAAGTGCGGATGATGGTATAGAATCATTAGACCGAGCCTATGGACCCGAGTTATTAAAAGGTGACACAGTACGTATTATGACTGTAGCTCCTGAAATAACTGGTATACTACAAGTCATACCTCAACTAGTTCAACGAAACATTACTGTTTCTCTTGGTCATTCAGCAGCTAAAATAGATCAAGCAGAGGCAGGTGTCAGTGCGGGAGCTACGTTTATGACACATTTATTTAACGCTATGAACCCGTTCCACCAACGGGATCCAGGTTTAGTAGGTATCTTGGGCGCTAGTGATTTACCAGCACCTAAACAACCTGAAAGACATCCATTGCCTTCATCTACTTCACCCGATGGAAATCGACCTGATCCTCGTCCGTTTTATGGTATTATATGTGATGGTGTACACGTACATCCTAACTCGGTACGTATTGCGTACTACTCTCATCCTCGTGGATGTGTTTTGGTTACAGATGCTTTAGCTGGCGCTTACTTACAACCGGGGATATATCAATTGGGTGGGCGAGATGTTGAAGTACGTGGTGCCAGTGGAGCGTATGTCAAAGGTACAGATACACTTGCTGGAAGTACTGTTTCTATTGATCATTGTGTACGCAACTTTAAAAACTTCACTCGATGTACAGTGGTAGAGGCTTTAGAAGCCGCTACTTTACATCCTGCACAAACTCTCGGTATCCAAGATACAAAAGGCACTTTAAACGCTGGTGCTGATGCTGATATTTTATTTTTGAACGATGATCTTGAAATTCAAAAAGTTTTTGTTCGTGGTGTTCAAATTGAATTACAATAAAAAAACCCCCCCCATCAAATAAAAAGAAAAAAAAGATATATAAAAGTGAAGACCTTTTTTTTTAAAAAAAAGTTTTTTTTTTTTTTTTTTTTTTTTTTTTTTTTTGAAAAAAAAAAATGATAATAGATGATTTGAAAGATGAATAGAAGTGTAGATTTGAGTGCAGCAAAAAAAAAAAAAGGCTTTTTTTTTCTTAAGGACTGTCAGGTTTTGTTAAAGCTAAAAGTCGACGATCGGTATAACCAGACTATATACAAAAAAAAAAAAAGAACCATTTAGTATGTAAACATTTCCCCCCTTCCCATCTTAATATCCATTTATCCTTACACTTAATAAGTCTTGTTCACGAGGAACTCTCATTTGAAGCATAGTATTTCCCTTCATACTTTGTTTTAAAATACGTCTCAAAGAATCATCGCCTACACACACATAAGAAAATGTCAGTTTTTTTTTTCTCACCCTCATTTAGTGCACATATCTCGTATATATTATACTCACGGTTTAATAAACACTTCCATAAACCATCAAAACCCTTATATTGAAGAACCATACCAGAAATAGCTGAATCTGTAAATGAAAGACGTAACCAAGCAATCATGGGTTCTATAGTTGCATCCTCTATAAAAAAAAGAAATGACATTTTTTTTTAAAAAACATCAATCCCACAAAATAATACAAGAGTGATAACTTACGTGTTAATTGGAAATATAAAGTACGATTATAACTTAAATGAGTCACTTCAATAATAACGCCAGCTTGTGGGGCGGGATTACTATTTTACGAAAAAAGAAAAAACGTTTAAGCAAGAAAATAAAAAAACTTTAACAAACAAAAAAAAAAAAATACCTGTATATTTGAGTTTCAGCCTGTTGTGAAGGAGATGCGTTTGTCTCTGCATTGGCTGTAGGAGATGCAGTTGCTGTAGAAGATGTATCAGTATTATTTGTATTTAAAGCGGTAGTAGGTTGAGGAGATTGTTCAGGTGTATTCAAGGTATTATTATTGATAGATGGCGTAGCGGCAGTGGTAGTAGTAGTAGTAGGGGTGTTGGTGGTAGTAGTATGGGCGTTAGTTGGCACTGGAGGAGTAGACTGTGGGTTATGGTTATTTTGTTGAGCTACAGCAGCAATAGTGGCCATTAAAGCAGCAGCATCTTGCTGTTGCTGCTGTTGCTGCATTGTATTTGGATACTCTGCATGCTGCAACTGTTGTTGCTGTTGTTGCATTTGACTATTTACAAGTGCATTCATTCCTTCAATAAGTTTACGAACTTCAGCTAAATCATTTGCTGCCGCTTCTGAAGCTCTGTCCATTACAAGATAGTTCATTGAAAAAAAAAAAAAAAAAAAAAAAAATAGCGACGAAAAGAAAAATCAAAAATTTTCTCTCTCAAATTGGACAGTGGGGGAAGCACTGTAAAAAGCAGTCTACAAATAAATTATTCCACAGATCAGGGGAAGATTCAGTAAAATTATGGAAGGTAAGAAAAATAAATTTACAGATGCTTAGAATACCTTTTTTTGGATGAAAAAACCTTTTATATGTATATATATCTGTAATCATCTAAATAAATTTGCTCTTACGAGCAAAAACAGAGTTCGTCAAGGCGAAGAAAAAATAAGGGTTCGCATACCGGAATAGCCTTCACAGCTATATTCCGTAGCTTCAACGGTAGTAAAATCCCTCAAGTAATATGTAGAAGGAAGCCATGAAAAGGATTTTATGGCACTTATCAAGGACCGGTCCTTATCTTACGTATACCATGACCGCGCCGCCCAACTTCCACGGCATAATCATAATGTCAGAAGGAAGCTAACCAGCACAAGAAACCATATCATCGGTGTAAGAAGAGAAGTCATACAATATATTATGTATGTATTGATATAAAGACCAATGTATATCGAAGCGTAAATCAAACTAGTGTAAACGTTGGAAATAATACCAGCACAGTAGCGGCTATACTTAAGGGTGTGTATGTTGTAATAAAATTATTAATTGCAGTGCGATGGTCTTGTGGGAACATTTGTAGAATAACTATATGAGACCAGGCGTTGTAGTTGATAATACAGAACCAGTGGTATATCCAAAGGGCTGAAAATCAATGCCCGCCATGACCAGTATGTCATCAGGTATGGTAGAAGTATATTATATAAATCAAAAGTATAACAGTAATAAAAAGTATTTTTTAAATGTAGCTAATTTTGAGATGTGTTTATTTAATTTATGAAGAAATTGTATGAAAGCGCCTAGCCTTTAAGAATTTATTATCAATCGATGTTATTCATAAATATAGGAATAGCAATCAAACGGATAGATAGAGGGTAATGCAATAAATATTACGAAATACTTAGACTTGAATGGGGTGCGTATCAGCAATGCATCTTTAGAAAATTAACTTGGAGAAGTAATTAAATATAGATGGTTGCCAAGTAACAACATATTGAAAACGTATACAGTTTAAACCAAATAAAGTGAATACAAAGATACTTTTTAGTCCAATATATTAAATGTACTGTAATATGATATTGTAATAAATAGTGCTATTTGATCATTTTAGGGGATCCCCTTTTTGATTTTCGGATTTTTGTCACAGATTTTTTGTGGAAAAACAATGATAATAAAGTACTATTTCAGACCCATCTAACACATCTGAAATAAAGGTGTTTTTTTTTTACTTCATGTTTTGGCTAAGTGGACCTTAAACTGGCGTTTTATTAAAAACATACTTACTCTCAGTTTTGGTTTTAGCATTTTTATTTATAACCAAATATAAAGGGGATACTAAATATCTTTAAACTTTGCTATAATAAACAAGTAGTAGCAAAGTGAATGTAATCGCAAAATTAAGAAAAAATTGGTGAAATCACCTGGTGTAATATATATATATATATATATTTAAACAGTGATTACTTTCAATTTTTGCATTAGCATTAGAAAATATCATTTAAAATGGATTAGAAGCGCCTAAAAGAGTACTTTGTTGTCAATGATTTGCCTGAAAAGAGAGTCAAATTGGATATAGAGTAATTACAAAACAAGAGGGGCTTACCCAAAAATGAAATCTAAAAAAAAAAAAAAAAAAAAAAAAAAAAGTACGTTCTTAATTATTTCCGATTTCTTATTATAGCTGGTAAAAAATAGCAGTGGTTTCTTATGTATAAAGAAAATGTAACCGCCAATTACAGAGTAAAAAATAACAAGGTATGATTAAAAAAATTTAAACTATAAGGCTGTACCCGAGAGATGTGCACTTTATTAGGTAAAATATAGTATAGTGATTATCCAGCAGCCTTATTTACGTATATGCATTGTGTCAAAGGTTAAACTAAATAAATTAAAACATAGGTATTATATTTTGCTGTAAAAAGAACAGTAAGCTTTATTAAGAATATTGCGAATATATTATTAAAAGTGAAAAACCATCAAGGTAATGTTTAATGTGACATTACCTTTCTCTTTTTAAGTCGTCCGTTTAAAATATATTGTCTGGATTTGTAAATTTGCATGATTTGTTTACTTTGAACTAAAGTTAAAAATATTGAAATGGTATAATGTTTTATTTTATCCTATTGATAGTTGTCAGTAGAAATATTAATCATATCTATAACTATAGCTTATACGCACTAGTAAAAAGTAATAAAGGGAAGAAGTGCTATTTTATAAGTAAAAAAAAACATATGAAAACCACCCTCTGATCAAACTTTTCTCTCATTGGCCCAAAGTTTTGTGACCAAGTCTTTTTTTTTCCCTCTTTTAAAGACGAAACACTCCCTTTTTTCTTTTTCCTCTTTACTCTTTCAAGCTACTTTGGTTTCTCATCGGCGGTTCCATTTGAAGTGATTTGCTACCACTTACTTTGCCTCTATAGTCAATTCAACATTGCTATGACTGTTTTTCATCCTGTTCTGGCACCATTAGTTTTGGTCAGGAGTTGACGTTTTTTTTTTATTTTATTTTTTAACAAGGAAAAAAAGCATGGTTTTCCCGTGTTAAGTGGGCATGCTGGTGTATGTGTGTGTGTATGCGTGTGTATGTGTGCGTGTGTGTGTCTTCTTCTTCTTCATGTCTTTATTTTTTTTATGAGTTTTTATCCTTCGGGATGGCCATCCTCTTTTTTTTTTATTGGTACGTATGCATACATTTATAACATTTTATAAGATACTAACTTTTTATTCTATTAGTGTTTTTAAGTGCGTGTTAAACTTTCTTTTTGGGTGGTACGTATAATATATATATATATATATTCACAAAACACTAACATATTATTTTGCGTAGTCTTTTTGTCTTTTTTGCGTAATCTTTTTTTTTTTTTTTTTTTTTGGTGGTGGAAATTCTCTGGTTCGTTTGTTCTGGTGTATCTGTTGTTGGTGCTTGGCTTACTTTTGGTAATTATTTTATATTAACTTTGTAAATATACGTATTACTAATTTTTTTGTTTCCAGGTTGCTTTGTTCTTGTGTATTTGGTCTGGAGTCTTGTTGTTCTGGTGTGAGATATAATAGGTTTGTCAGTCAGCTCCTGTAATGGGATTTAAGACTTTTATGATACAAGATTCTTTGTCCAAACAAAAGAATCGGGAGCATGGTCGACTTTAACAGCCGAGCTTATTATTTTGTCTTTAAGGATGATCTAGAAGTAAGACCTCCTACTTGAAGGAAACTTCATGTATACCCAGAAGTATAAGGAGGACTTCATTTGAGAACCACTTTGAGATTCCCGTTTGGAGTAGCTTGTATTTCATTTTATTTTTGAAACGAATGTTTCTCAAATGATTAATTTTTTGATACCAATATACTTCTGTCCGAAGACAGAAGTATATTAAAATAATAATGAAAATGAAAAATAAAAACTCTTGTGGTTACTTGCATTGAGTATATTTTGTTAATCCCATTAACTATATATTATTTTAATCTCTTATGAATGTTATATTGAGTTGTTTAGTCTCAAGTCCTTTTTAACAATGACTCCGTGCATTCGTTGTTGCTGTTACTTTACCTTAGGCATTTTCAGGGTATAGGTAGTTCGAACTATGGTCCGTATATCTTTTAAAAGGCACTTACAGTATTTACTCTTCTTTTTAAAAAAGATTGAGTTTCAAGTACTAAAAAAACATACTCACAATAATTAAGGTCATCACCGTAATTGTATTTATCGTTGTGTAATGAATATTATCAATTTATATTAAATAAAAACCATGCAGCCCAAGTCGTAAAAAGCATTAAATGAGCAATTCCGACTTTTATATATATAAAGGAACGGATAGTTATAATTGATTAAGGCGTACAACTATTTTTTGTTGTTGTTGTAAACGGCCATCGACTGTAGGCTATTTTCACTTAATATTGAAAATAAAAATTGTGGCACTAATCGAAAAAAAAAAAAAAATATGTCGCACATTTGAGGAAAAATAATATATGTATATTTTATTTCCGTGATAAAAGTCTAAATATATTCTCACTGTTCCTAAGTTCACTTTCTTTACGCTTTTCTTCACTAACTTGAAATAGCCCAACTTCATTATTATCAGCATCATCAGTATCAATTGGTACAAGTCTTGTATTTTCGTTTAAAATATGAGCCAATCTAGATAATTCCCTCTTTGCTACTTTAGCTGATTTTATATTAAATTGATTTGCAGTTTCTAGTACAAGTCTAAATCGATTGACTTCTGCGTCCATAGTGGATACAACTTCACTAATTTGATGTTCAGGTTCAGTATCCAAGAATTCATTGACAAAAGTTTGTTGATCTGGTTCCAAATCATTGATAAACGTTTGATTATCTTGTGTTTGAAATCCTTTCGATGCTAATGCTGCCACTTTATCCACTGTGAGCGCATGATGGTCGTATACTTTATCCGCACATTCTTTCCACTCTTTTATTTCACTCTTTATACTATATACAAAATGGTAAGTAAGCTAGAATACTTAATATGTATATATAAAAAAAAAAATACTTGCGACTTGATATCATTCTCGTATTTGATCAGTAGCTTTTCGTTTTCAACATTTTGTGGATTTCGTTGTTTATCTCCTAAATCTATATCCATTTGTCTATGCCATGACACAATCGACCTAGACTTTCTCAGTTCTTCAATCAATTTCTGTTTTATTAGTTCTGTCGTCCCGTTCCTTCCTTTACGTATAAACCCATCGCGCTCTAATTCCTTTGTTGCAAACCAAATTAATAACTGTCTCATTCTAGAATTCACGCTAAGTTGTTTGGGTATATGTTGAATGTATTCTGATGTTGGTATTTCCTTCGGCGGTAATGCTACATATATAAATTAGTTAGTTTTAATTTTCATTAACCTGCAACAAAAAAATCATTACAGCGGTCTAAAGCTCGTGTGGTTTTGGTTGACGCTGTGGTAGCAGCTGTTACAGTAGACATTAAATCCTGTTTTTCTGGACTAGGTGTATTTAAGTGGCTAGCTACTTCTAAATCATACTTGTCATTGGCGTTATTTATAATGTATCTATCCTTATACTTTTTTAAAAAGCACTAATCAGCAAAAAGTTATAATCAAATATTTTTTAAGCTTACATGTGCTACTTTAATTCTCTTTTGAAACGATAGGCCTGAAAGTCTATCTTTATGTTGGCTACCTATAAAGAATACGAGTTTTAATATCATGGCAATAAGAAACAAACCGAGTATTTTCAATTACTAAGTAAAAGTTCCAATGGCTGTTTCTAAAAATATGTTGGTAAGTTTTTTTTGTTTGTTTGTAGTATTGTTCAAAGTGAAAATATTATAAACTCACCCCATTTCGTTGACGACCTAAGGATGATTCTCCCAAATTCATATTGTTTACTTTTTGAAAAAAGAAAAAGAGAAAAAGAAAAAGATATTTGTACAAAAAAAAAAAGTGCGAATACAAGAATTAAAAAAAATTGTTGTGACGTCGTCTTAATTGTAGTTGTATTGGGACTTTTCGTACCTATTTTCTTGATTATAATAACCAACTTCAAACGTTCTAGGAGAAATTAAGGTTTTGAAAATAAATATGGGGAAAAGGACTTCATTTTATTTATCGGTTTTCTTAGGGGCCACGGCGCAAATCATTCGGACCACGGCGGTGTGTACATAGGGTGTCTTGGATCGAGCGCCCTGTGTTGCGAAAAAATAACTACGTGCACTCCCGTGGTCCGAGAAAGTTTTGGTTCCTGAACTGCGTCAAAACAAATGTTTAAAAGCTCAATGAAGATAGGTATAGGGATGTAAAGAAAGATATGCTCGTAGAATGTGAATCCAACAAGAACATGTATGTAAAGATTTTGATTTCGACGTTGTCAGCCTAGAAAGGAGCATCAAATTAGATATGTATGAGTATAGAAGAACGATCATGTCTATTTGGTTTAACTATCCTGACTGTGTTCAAGTTGTTGCGGATACTTACAGCATACCTATATGTACATATTTCGACATCGGGAATAAAAGACATCTTTATGAACCACTCACTTAAGGTTTCTGTAAAACCAAAAGTAAAAATACGGTCATACCACCTTCAAAATATAAAAAATGCACTCTGGTTGACTGTCGAGTTCGGCCATAGGCGTATGTCATATCCTTCTGTTAACCATATGTACTTCCACGTAGACGGATCCTATGCTACGTTGTTTAAATTGACATGGAATCTTTTTTGGCAATTTCCCAAACATACAGAAGATAAGCCTTTTGACGCAGAAAAAGACGAGCTTGTTGTAATCGAATCTTCCGATGAAGAATAATAACTTTTTTTTTCTCTTAATAAACTATATTTTATCTACCTTATTTCCTTTATATTTTCAGAGAAAGATAATAAAATACGAAGTATAGTATGAATGCGAGACATAAAAAATGGTTTTAAATATTTTATGGTGTGTATAAGTAATATAAAATAACAAAAAGAACAAACAACTCTAATGTTAGTTTTATTTGAAAACGGGAGTGCACGTAGTTATTTTTCGCAATAGGATGCTCGATCCGAGACACCCTATGTACACACCGCGTGGTCCAACAAGCGTTAGTCCTAATTTAGGCATTCTTAATGCATATTTTTTTTTAACTACCTCATAAAACTCGATTAAATGAAAAAAAAAAAAACGTCTATCTTCTGCAGAGGGGTCGGATTATTCTAGTAAGTTATATAAGAAAGTATGCGTTTAGCTTTCATTAACCTTATATATTTTTATGTAAAGCGAAGCGAATGACACGTACTCCCTTAGATAAGGGAAATCAAAAGAAGGTAATTAATCAGTAAATGGCCATATAACTAGCACTGTTTTAAAAGTATCTGTAATACGCAGATTATTCCCAGACGAATTCGTTGTATTTTACGAACTTGGACAAGGAACCAAAATTTATAAACGGAAATAATGGTGGTACCTTTTGGTAAAAGTTACTTTTAGCTGTTAAAATTACGAACATAGCTTTAATGAAAGTTTAAAGAGCACAGACTTTTTCTTGAAATATCACGGCATTAAGACTATCCGAAGCGCTGATACCCCTAATGAAAACAATAACGTAATATTGTTACCGTATTTGATTCGTTTGTTAAATCGATCAGAAAGTAATGATCTTCGCATGCACTCAAGTCGTCATGTTGAAGAGTCTGTAATACCACAGGACATGACAATAATATACATTTTTAGTCAAGTATATAATTGAATCATCTACTACTATTCAAAGCCATATATCATAGTACCAAGATGTAATAATGGACTTTCAAAACAAATGCAATATTTTGCTGCTCTTCAACACCGCAACTCCTATACAAGTGAAATTTCCTGCTTCGGTCTCGAAGATGATCCTAATAACGTCAATAAAGCTCGTATCAAGTCTCATGCTGGCTATGTTACCGAACCAAGTAAAGTAGTTGCAACGAGAAGAGATAATTTAAAAGCGATCATGGTGATCACGTTACTAAGAGACTGATAGTTCTAGTGGATTTAAAGGTGATGACCGTAGCTATTATTTTTTTAAAAATAATAGCATAAAAAGTAGTACAGTGTAAAATAATTATAATAACGAGCCATTCGATTGTTTATTATATAGACAATCGTCAGGCTCGTTATGAACAACATCATTTCGTTGTCAGGGTAAAAAAAACCCTGACTGATGTTCTTGTGACAACTATTTTGCTTCAACAGCAAAAAAGTTAGTTGGCTTCCAACCAGTGTTACAGACTGATGGAAGCGGGGAGGGAGGAGAAGAAGAGGAAAGAGGCGGGCAAGAAGGCAAAGGACAGACTGGGAGAAAAGTAACCATCAACACTTTTGGCTCTTCTGCCAAAAGACAAACACTAGGAGGGAGTACTTCTTTTAACAAATCCCTCGGAGAGAGGGATTTACAAACCTTTGTAACAAAGTCTTTTCGCCAAGCGTGGTGCGAGACGACAGTTGGGACAAAAGCGCAGTAGCTTTCTGTGTCCCAAAAGGGTGGACCGGCTAGAAAATAATAAAGAGGTCAAGATTACTATTTATTTTAAATGCAAAAAAAAAAAAAAAAAAAAAAAAAAAAAAAAAAAAGTTACTTACGACAGGCTAGGAGAACAGAGGTCGTGCCGTTACTGAACAGAGATAAAAAGGACGAGTCTAGGAAGAGGGCGATGGCGCTTATAGCTAGTATTGTTGTTTATAATATGTAACGAATAGAAAAAAGTCTTGTATACCAAAAAAAAATTAGGAATGACCTCATATGAATAAATTTTGTTTACACAATTTTTTTTTTTTTTTTTTGAACTTGACCACATATGTCCATCTTTTAAAATGACTTGTATTTACTTCAAACCCCCCCCCCCCCCCTCCTCTAGTTTGACGTACATACTTCCCTTTATTTTTTCTTTTTTTGACGTGAGTTTTATTCTATAACTAATAGTTTTTAAAGAGGCGAAGGGAGTAGCGAAATGAACCTACGGGGTGGTAAGATAGTACTTTCTTGTAACTGTGGGAATATTTGGAAACCAATCAAGTTTAATTATTTGGAGTAAACAGATACGGGTGACTTTAGTCTAAAAATATCAGTGTATACTAACCAACTTACCCCCACTTTCCATTTCCTTATATATCCACAGTTA
The DNA here is from genome assembly GCA_025201345.1 of Thamnidium elegans. Classification (NCBI taxonomy): domain Eukaryota; kingdom Fungi; phylum Mucoromycota; class Mucoromycetes; order Mucorales; family Mucoraceae; genus Thamnidium; species Thamnidium elegans. The sequence continues at coordinate 301,489 of JAIXMG010000006.1, read as the reverse complement.
AAACAACTTAGTTATGATATAAAATAAATATATATATATATATATATATATATGATTCCGTTATGGTAAGCACAAGCTTTCCCGAGAAGGGACGTGTAAAAAAAAAAAAAAAAAAAAAAAAAAAAAAAAAAAAGTCATGTTTTTTATTTATTTTTAAAAATGTTTATTACAAGTACATTATCTATAGCAATAGTAACAGAGTATATCATGATTGAACTATGATACTGTAGTCAAGTTTACTAGAAACCTAACTAAAAGCTTTACTAAAAAAAAATATAAAAAAATTGAACAAGACCAAGAGGATATGTACTTTATTTGATACAAAAATGAATTTATTTTACAAAAGAAGCTAAACAAACTTAAAGTCGTGGTTGACTTAAGATTCTGCGTACTTTCTGAGCTTTGCGTTTTCTTCTTTTAATTTATTAATTGTTACAAAATTGCGCTTGGCAATTTTAGTCTTCTCCTCGGCATTCTTTTCTTCCATCGATAGCTTGATCGCCTTCAAACTATCGATGTCTTTATACAAACTGCTTGTTTCAGCTTTCAGCTTTGAGTGTTCTTTTGACAAATCACTGATATAATTATCAGTGATTTTTATATCGCCTCTTGCGAGCTCCACGTCAGTCTCCAACGTATATACCCTGTGTGGGCTGTTGAGGATTGCAGTGTGCATTTTCTGATACTCGTTGGTGAAGGTTTGAAGAAACATTTCTGTTTCTATCAAAACCTTCTCGAGTTCTTCAATGCGCGAACTGCATTCCTCTAGACAATGTTTTTTTAGTATAACGCGTAATATATATCGGTGTATCTTCAATTACTTACCAAATTTGAAACAAACCATTTTAATGGTTTTTAAAACAAGGGCAAAAAATCTCTTTTCTTTTAAAACAAAAATGAAGAAACATGTTTGTAAAAGAAAAAAACATGTTCTCATTTTTTCAGATGCTATATATTCAAGCATGGTTTCTGTTGGCATTTCGTTAATAAAAGACATTATTGGAAACTTGATAATTAAATTGAATAACTAAAAGAAAGAAATAGGTAAAAAAAAAAAAAAAAAAAAAAAAAAAAAGGTAGTTATATACACTACGACTGTTTTTTGTAAGTGGCGTAAAATTCGTATTTTATAAATTAATATTTCGTCATCTTGTTAACTAATGAGGTTATTTCGCTGTTCCCATAGTGTTTATATACATATATGTCATAAGTCGTTTTAACTGTGGAAATGGAAAGTAAGGAGTAGAGTTTGATTTTATCTTGTTTCACAAACTTCCGGAATTAATGCATATATGAAGAAAGTTCGTTCAAATAAAGATAACAGAAGTCAAAAAAAAAAAAATAGCCGTAGTAAACACTGATATTTTTATACTAATCAAATTTGGTATCCAAATATTCCCACTGTAATAAAAATATAAAGAAAAAACCAGTTTTTATTTATTTATTCTTAATCATTGGTTGTTCCCTTTGAGATAATTTATAATGATCTAGATTCTCCTACAATTTTTTTACAGAAGAATTTGTTTACAGCCAAACAGTTACCTATCTTAGCACCCAGTAGGATTATTTCGCTACTCCCTTCCCCTCTTTAAAGTCTATTGGCTACAGATAAAACTCATGTCAAAAAAAAAGAAAGAGGGGGGTTGATTTTTAGAGTAAATACCACGTCTACCATAAACTATATGGCAAATGTATATATATTTATGTAAGTTATTTGCTACATTACCAAAGTAAACAGAAAAAATTTCGTGATGAGGTCATTCCAATTTTTTTTTGTTTTTTTTTTTGGTATAAGACTTTTTTTTTTCTACTTGCTTTCATTTTTTTTTCTTTACTTTTCATATTATAAAGAATGTTACCTTTGACCTTCATTGCACTTTTCTTTGGCTCGTCCTTCATCTCGCTGTTTAGCGACAGAACAACCTCTCTTTTTCCAGCCTGTCGTAAGTAACTTTTTTTTTTTTTTTTTCATTTAAAAATAAATAATAATCTTGAACTCTTTATTATTTATTTTCTAGCTGGTTCGTCCTTCTGGGACACTAAAAGTTATTGCACTTTTGTGCCAACCGTCGCCTCTGGCCAAGGTTGGCAAAAAACCTTCCTTGTGGAGGTTTGTAAATCCCTCTCTCCGAGGGATTTGTTAAAAGAAGCACTCCCTCACGGTGTTTGTCTTTTGGCAGAAGAGCCAAAAGGGTTGATGGTTGCTCCTCCTCCTCCTCAACCTTTCTGTCCTGTCTCTTCTCGCCCTCTTCCAGTCTGTCCTTTGCCTTCTTGCCCGCCTCTTTCCCTTTCTTCTCCTCCCTCCACGCTTCCATCAGCCTGTAACACTGGTGGGAAGCCAACTAACTCTTTTGCTTCAACAGCAAAAGAGTTGTCACAAGAACATCAGTCAGGGTTTTTTTACCCTGACAACGAAATGATGTTGTTCATAACGAGCCTGACGATTGTCTATATAATAGGCAATCGAATGGCTCGTTATTAAAATAAAATAAAAAAAAAAATTTTAAAAAAAAAAATCTTGAGGTTCTTTTTTATTTATTATTATTTAAAAGTTTACAAGTATACCTATCTTAATCATACGCATGTTTGTTTCTAGCTATAGATGTAGTTATATTATAATTATTTGAAGTAAACTTCAGTTAGATATAATGTTCAGTACTATATGTAGTTGTTTACAATGTTGGCACTATCCTTTATTAAAATACCCCCCCGGCTGCCTTCCGTTTTTAAGTAAATCAAAAAAAAGGTTGGCGTGTTAAATCGATAAGAGAAAAGGGTGTAGTTTTCCATGCACGATTCACATGATAGCTGGCGTCATTCTTCATCAAACCTTAGATCTATGATAAAGATAATAAGTTAAAAAACAAGCCGTTTCGTCTACTGATAAAAGAGAGAGAAGTAGGCGTGGTTATATACACAGCTAATAGTTAAATCAATATATCGATATGTTACATGTTACGTGTTACATGTTATCTTCTATCAACGCAATATAAGAACCCAAGTGATCGGTACGATCAAACTAAAGTGTCCTTTTTTTCTCTCACACGATTCCCAAGATAACAATCCACCAATAAAATTAAAGCAAGCTTACAAGTAGTATACAAACATGATTTTATCTATATATTACTTTGATTCCTTTATTACTCTCTCGTAATGATATAATATAAATATTATCCTCAAATACGACATTTATAAAGGGTTATTTTTTGTTATGTTTGTTAGGAATACTAATATAACAATGTATACATGGAACCAGAAAGTCGGTAAAAACAAACTTCCTGCGTTATGCAAATATATACATATCTTGACAGCGCTGACTAGTTGAAATAAATATAATGAGTGGAAGTGAATGACTATGTCATCGACGTAAACAATCATAACGGAATAACATTACAAAAGTCTGAAAGTAAAGGTGAAAAATGTATTCATATGCTACAACTGCAAAATTTTTAATCCTAATCGATTAAAAAAAAAAAAAAATTACTTACGTCAGGCTGGAAAAAGGGAGGTTGTGCTGTCGCTAAACAGCGAGATGAACGACGAGCCAAAGAAGAGTTCAATGAAGGTTAAGGATAACATTTTTTATAATATGAAAAGTAAAATAAAGTACATACTCTCTGGGTCTTGTTCAATTTTTTTTTATTTATTTATTAGTAGAGCTTTTAGCTAGGTTTCTAGTAAACTTGACTACAGTATCTTATTTCAATAATGATCAAACATATAAAGAAACACTATTCAGTAGATTATGTCTTATTATATACGACTTAACTATTAAAAAGTTATAATAAAAAAAAAAAAAAAAAAAAAAAAAAAAAAAACTAAATATATAATATATAAATTTTATTTTAAAAAAAAAAAGATTTATTTATACAAAGACAAAGTCATCGCTGACTTTGTCTTTAAGAGCAGAGTTTTTTCTTTTTAACTCTGTAATTGTAAAAAAATGGGTTTGAAGCATTTTTGCCATATCCTTGTCATGGTTAGCAGGTATAGCTAACATACCTGCCGTCAAGTTGGCCATTTCTTGATACAAACTATTTTTTTTGACATTTAAGTCATCAATAGCTTTTAACAAAACTTCGACAGTGTCGTCGGAGTTTTTAAGGCGACACTTTGCAAGGTTCAATTCTCCTTCAACGGCGTTTTCCTTTTCTTTAATTTTTACAAAAGCATTTTTCAGCTTTTCACATTCATTTACGTAATATCGAAGTTGCTTTGCCCGGTTGGCCAACTTGAATTCAAGCTCCTTCATACGTAAATGATTTGTATCTATGAATATATTTAATTTAATATTTGTACTATATAGATATATGTAGACTGTATGACATACTAATTTTAACAAAGAAATGTATCATTTCTTTTGGGAAAACCATGGAAATGGCTTCTTCAATAAAGGAAATGAAACCTTTATCAATTAAAACAAAAATATAAAAGCATAACTGGCTAAAAAAGAATATGCTTCTAATTTTTTCAGTCATGATATATTCTGTTACTATTGCTGTAGATAATGTACTTGTAATAAACATTTTTAAAAATAAATAAAAAACATGACTTTTTTTTTTTTTTTTTTTTTTTTTTTTTTTTTTTTTTACACGTCCCTTCTCGGGAAAGCTTGTGCTTACCATAACGGAATCATATATATATATATATATATATATTTATTTTATATTATAACTAAGTTGTTTTAACTGTGGATATATACGGAAATGGAAAGTGGGGGCAAAATTCAAGTATTTCTTGTGTCACAAACCCCCTAAATTAATGCATAAATGTGTCAAGTTGGCTAGTACACACTGATATTTTTAAACTAAAGTCACCCGTATCTGTTTATTCCAAACAATCAAACTTGATTGGTTTCCAAATATTCCCACAATTACGAGAAAGTACTATCTTACCACCCCGTAGGCTCATTTCGCTACGTCAAAAAAAAAGTGAAGTTTGCACTTCAAACAAGAGGGGGGGGGGGGGGTTTCAACTTCCAGTTTAGGTAACTCTTTTTTTTTTTTTTTTTTTTTTTTTTTTTTTTTGTATATGAGTGGCGAAGAGCGATTATTATAGTATTCATGTAGTCAAAATATAGGAGAGCGAAAGTTTGTTAACCAAGTTATCGTAGTTTTATTTAAATTATTTTTATTTTATTTTACGTGTTATATGGATAGTTTCATCAATATAGTCATAAACGATGTTTTACCCTTTTTAATTGGCTTTGTCATTTACTTCGCTATTGAGTTTGGTAAAGACACCGTAAGTTTAAAGGGCTTTAGGCTGGAGTAACTGGTGTATTTTGGAGGACGTTAAAAAAAAGAAGCAGTAGGTGATCTTCTTGTTATTACAATAGACGAATTTAGAACGATACGCGTTTGCAGTAATTATAATAATAAGTCTTTGTCTCGCGCTCTTGATATCCGTAGTGCCAGTGTGCTTGCGTGAATAAATTCAATAATGCATCTTTTTTTTTTTTTACTGACAGTTAGATGTTCAGATATACAGGTACTTAAAAATAATTCTGGTACGCAAAACACCGTCGATACAAATACTATAAAGTTAAATAGTTCTTGTAGCTGTAAAGTAAGTTTGGCAACATCTGATGACATAGAAATCTCATTTACGCCAGTTTTACAATATACTGCCTGTACTCTATCTGCCTCTTTGTTAAATAAGGAACTCTTTAGGAACTATATAAATATCGATTATCTCTTTGGCTTCATACATTTCAACAATAATCCGCAACTGCAATATATATTTGCAAGAGTGTTAGAAGAGGGAACCGACGATTGTAACTTAGAATTAGGGATTGACACATCTTGTTTGCTTGTACCAGAGATACTTGGCCAACTTTTACAGCCAGTTATCTCACACAGTGGCCGTTATGCTATAAATAGTTTATAACTGGAGCTTTACAACAAGTATATAGTGAAAATTATGTTTTTCATACACCTTCAGACTATTTTATCCTCAAAATTAAGCTAAAGGACTAAATTCATGGGGGTCTATCTTGTGCTTTCGCCCTTTTAAATAAAGGGGATATAATAAATAGTGTTTGATTAGGCGAGAAAATTTGTTCGCGGAGCAGTAATGCTTGGAGTCATGATAATGATATTACTATATGTAATGGTTCAGAATAGTGGCATATTAATACATAGCTCTAATTTTCATACTTTAACGATACAAAAATTTGAAACGATGAATTAATTAGATAAGAATGTAAAAATATTTCTCTTTACGATCATGTTTATCGAGTTGTGGCGATAAAGACTACTTCGCTTTTTGACCGGACTGATGTAAACGTGATCTCCGTAAGCTGTATATCTTATGTTTCCCTCTCTCCGGTTTTCCGTAAAAATATAGTCGGCGCAGATACTACAGAGAAATGGTTCGTAGTGTAATAGAAACAGGCGAGTCACTAACACTTGCTAGGTCTTAAGGGTATAACATAAACCATTTTACCTTTGTAGTTTTACCAAACATTACCTTTCCCTTATAGTGACGCTTACCTTTAAATAAACCTCGCTCTGCAATTATGTGAATAAAAAGTGTATTATGCAAGAAGTAAAATAAAAAGAAACTCACTTTTTTTTTTTTTTAAGACTGATAGAAAATTGGGCTGGTGTAGGGGAATGGGCTAGTTCAGATTGTGGTTACACGATGGTAACACTGATTTAAAGAAATCTGATCCTTTCCGGAACGATTTTAGTTTAAAAGCTGCAATGATTTTCATAATCTTTCCGGGAAGCTTAGCTTTGATAGTGGGATACATTTCAAATGATTGCTATTTGTCAATAAAAATATATATCCAAACGAGATGACATATATCTTATACGATTATAATAAATGAGCAAAAAAAAAAAAAAGGTATTGTTATGATGTGTACATGCAGAATAACACATGTACTATATATATATATATTTTTTTTTTTAAAAAAAAAAAGGTTTATAGTAATAGAATAGTAATAATAATAATGATAGCGGGGGGTGCAGTAAAAAAAAAATTTAACAACATCCACCGGCAGCCTTTTCCTTTTTACGATACTCTCTGTTTTCATCTAAACTACTACCGCGAGACATACTACGTACACTTGGTGGTCTCAACTGAACACGTTCACCATTTGTAGGGCCAGCACCCATTTTATTGTCGTCTGTTGTTTGTGCAGGTTTAGGAAGGTTTTCGAAAATAGTGGTGAAAACCTTTTCAAATGCATTATCGACATTGGTAGAATCAAGTGCTGAAGTTTCCATAAAAAGGAATCCATCTTTTTCAGCCAAAGCCGCACCTTCTTCAGTAGTAACGGCACGGCTTGTTTCACTTAAATCAACCTTGTTACCTACTAACATGATAACGATCTTGGATTCTGCGTGATCTCTAAGCTCCTTTAACCAGTGTGAAACATTTTGAAAAGAGTTTCTACGGGTAATATCTATATATATATATATATATATTTAGTTTAAGCCTCACAGTAGAAAAATTATGCCAAAATTACCATAAACAACGAGTGCACCGACTGCACCACGGTAATAACTATTAAAGAACCAATATATTTTTTTTTAAGCTTTGATTGTTCTTTCGTACATTATATATAAAGAAATAACTTACGCTCCAGTAATAGCTCTATAACGTTCTTGTCCACTGGTATCCCAAATCTGTGCTTTAATAGAACGCTTTTCTGCTCACAGAAAAGAAAGAATGAATAAAGAAAGCTTAAAAATAAAATAAAAAATAAGCTTACCAATTTCAATATTCTTGGTTGCGAATTCAACACCAATGGTACTCTTTGATTCGAGATTGAATTCATTTGTCTAACAAAAAAGAAGAAAGAAAATGGAGTTGTTCATCATCTAGGTTTTTTTTATTGTTATTATTATTATTGGTTGCAACTTACAGTAAATCTAGAAAGTAAGTTTGACTTTCCTACACCAGAATCACCAATAAGCACAAGCTTGAAAAGATAATCGTATTCGTCGTCGGATAACATATTAAGTAGAAAAAGGGGGAGAAGAAAAAAGAAAGAAAGAAAGAAAGAAAAAAAAAATTTCAAAAATAATTACTCCTCCCCCCCGCCCCTCATATTACACACATAAAAAAAAAAGCTGGATCAAATAGTTCAAAAGGCCTAAATTGGTCTTAGTGGCTTTGTTGTGTTCAGTGCATAGGTCTTTACATACATAAAAAAAAGAATAGTGGAAAAAAAAAAAAAGATACTTAGCCCATTTTGTCTATTTTACGTCAGCCATGGTAGCTTTAAAGAGAATGGTTTAAAGCGTTATTGTACATGCGCACACAATATTGCCAGCTATTATTTAATCCTCATCAACGCCTTCTCTCTCTGAAAGCTAACAGGAACTAATTTAAATAAACAAGATATATCCATCAACATTATTTCTTTACAAGAAGAAAGAATATAAAAAACCTTATTTTTTTTTTTACCGGAACTCATTACAGGTCTTTCCGGAGAATAGAAAAAGTAATCTGTGTTAGCCTTTATTGTACTATCTTGAATATTTTTAAAAAAAAAAAATTGTACTTCTTTGTTATTGTTTGAATAAAATTGCATTGCTTAATGCAGACAGATATGAAGGGCGTATTTTACCTCCCGTAACGAGGTCATGTAGCAAGATAGCTAGAGAGCCGAAAGCAATTCGAGGATTGCTCACTCTTTTGTACACTTATGAAAAAGATTTGGGTGCAGAGATATACTAGGGGGGGGAGGGTTCAATTCTACCAAAAAAAAAAGGGGGGATTAGTAGCAGAGGGAAGTGGTATGGTTAATATATCTTGATAATGCTTCTCGAAAAGTACTCTCGCTGTACCTTTTTATAAAAGTAAAAATTGTAAACTCAGGACCAATTGTTCGTTTATAAAGCAGCGCGGGTTTTTAAATAACATGGATGATAATAAAATTGTTGCTGTGATGAGAAGTAATGAATGCACTGTACTGAAGCGATGTGATTTTTAGGATAATCAATTTTTTTGAAGCCCGTTTGGTCACCTTGTCGAAATAAATTTCTGAATCATTTATCTTAAGAACAACTCGATTTGCTTCGTTAAAGGTATAGTATGATTTTAAAGAAAAAAGAAAGACATCAAAGCCAAAATATCAAGGCCATTAGGTAAGCCTAACAGCTACGCAGTTAAAGGAACAAGAAAGTTTGAGCTTTCAAATCAAAAGATAATTTTCATCTGCTTACACTAAGACCTAGTGAATAAAGAGTTTTGAACAAGCTTGACCTTTTTTTTTATTTATTTGATTAGCCTTTCGCAATTTATGAGAACACGGAAGACTCAGCTTTTTTCCAATCTGTAGGAAGATTATAGATGCTTTGCATCGTCAAGTAGATGCGCCCTAACTGGCGTATTTTTCTTATAATAAAACTTCGTTTTGATATTCCGTGAGATCATATTGTTCTCAAGTTATACTTTAAAAAGATACTCAAAGTTTGGCTACAAAGATTATTGAGAGCTTTGAGGTATTATGTCCTCTGGAGCACCTTCAGAACATAATTCGTCATTCTATTAGAAGATTTGAAGGTTGCAAAACTAAACAGCTAATCTAATAAAGCCATCTGTCTTTATCATTTTGAAGAAGTACAATACAGTTTTGACACACACGATGACCCAACGGGCTTCAAAATTTGACCAATTGAATTCAGAAATTTGACCAATTGAATTTAGAAGTTTGACCAATTTTTTCGCTAAAGTGACGTGTGCCGCTTTTTATGTCGTGAAGAGAGTGGCGCACTATACTGATGAGTAGCACAAGACTGAGAGAGGAAGGTCATGCACTTTTCAAAAATCAGTTCCGTTCCCCCCTTCTTTTTTTTTTTTTTTTCCACAAGTTGGCCATATGTTTCTTTTTGGGTTTAACGGAACGAAAAGCTAAATGTGAAAATTGGGTGTGGGGTGTGTACTACATTATACAAAAACTCTCTCTCTCGCTTCGGAAGAGTGTCTATTGGCTCCGTCGCCGCCATTGCTAACAAATAATACAGGGTCACGGGAGTAAAAAAAAAAAAGCAAAAAGTATGGATTATAAAATAAAAAAGGGATCGACTTCTGAGAGATATATATGCAAACCCGCGGAACAGTTACTATTTATCACTTTATCTAAACTACACTTTTTCTTGCACAGAAAAGTGTAGACTCTGTATTTACATTTTTTCAACTTGTTTACTCGGAGAAAGAGAAAAGCATTTGTTTTTTAATAATAAATAGTTCGGGATATCCGTTACGATAATTTGAAAATAAAAATTGTTTACTAAAAAAAAAAAAATAGAAAGGTTTGTGGAACTTGAGTCAGAACACGAAAAATATATATATATATTTAATCAGCTAACAAGAAAGATATTTGATGAAACGTACACTTTTCTTTTTCTTTTCTAGTAATGAACTACTAAAATGTTTTATAATTTAGAAGAATAAAGGGGTGACTGATAAGAAAATCCAACTATGCTTAAATATTTTCTTTTTTGTTTTGGCTGTGAATGTTTTACCGCGTAAAACATCAATTAACCATATAAAGGTTTGATCTCAGTTAGATACAAAAAGTACACACATCTTTTTTTTTTTTTTTTGCTGTCATTTTTAATAACGTATTTGTAGCACCAAAAGAAAAGTGATTGTTTCCAAGTATCGGCACTGCATAGAATATATAAAAGAGAGAGAGAGCAAGCAAAATAAAATGTTCATATTAAAATGTGATATGCAAAAAGATAGTAGTAAAATTGACAATTTGACACGCAAATCAGGAGTAAAAGTGATACAACCCTTTTTTCTCCTTCATTTACCCTTGTGAATATAGTTGAAAGTTGTATAGAGACATACAACAGTTATGCATCGTTGATGTAATTGAATGCACTATAAAAATATACGTGTATACAAACACTAGCTCTAAAAAAAAAAAAAAAAAAATAAAAACTCATTTCTTTCATATATATACAAGAATAACAAAAAGGAAATCAAGGAGTTTATTTACTCGCGCATTCACAAGACTATTTCTTTTTGCAGAATTAAGTTTAATTTGATTTTTTAGGTTTAACGTCATTGTATAAATTGTAACATCATCAGTTCAACTTTGATACAAGTATTGGTTATACTTTTTTTTTTTTTTTTATAATTCAAACTGATTAGAAAGTGAGAGTGAGTGATACCACTTGACCTTTTTGGCTTTTGTGTGTATTTTTATCTTTTTTTTTTTTGTTGAGAGTAATTTGTACATATTCGATCGTCTTTTCACTGTTTCCCTTTTGTTGTGACGTACAAGAAAAAAAAAGTAGGTCTGCTGATCAGGTCTGAAACCAATGTTAAATATCTGCAGCACCAAGAGATTTGTATTATCTGTAGATTTTAAAATGCTGAGGCAATATAATGCTTCACTTGACTAGATTAGAATTAAAAGAAAGTATTTAATATTAGAAATAGCGAATAACATCAATTGAATTTGTTACCATGGTAATAAGAATAACATCTTAGCCCATTCATGTATACCACCCCTTCTTTTGTTCTATAAATGTATACATTGTTAAAATAAGATAGCACACGTGGACAAACGTCTGTTTGAGTGGGGAAGGGGAGTTTTCTATGCAGCGCCACTCTCTTTCTTGCTTGGCCTAGATCCATTAAAACTGTATAAAATAAAATAAAAAAAGTTTAATATTCAAAAAGCCTTCTCTTTCTTTTTTTTTCTTCCCTTTTTTTTTCCTTCTTTTTTTTAAAAAAAAAAAAAAAAAAAAAAAAAAAAAAAGTTTCTTTCTCCCCCCTACCTTTTTGTTAAAAAAAAAATAGATGTTGAGACGCAAATCATCATCCATTAGTTCACACCACTCTAATAAAAGTGTAGGTGGTGTTAGTAATAAAAATGTACCATTCACTACAAATACATTCGCGTCTTCATTCAATAGAGTTAATGGAAGAGAAATGATCGATGCATTAAAAGAGAGTAGAAGAGTAAGAAAGTAAAAAAAAAAAACAATGATTTTGTTTTTTTTTCTTGGTATCTAATTACATATTTTATAACATTAGCGCGCTTTTGGAGGTTTACTTGGCAATAAGCGGGCATCGCTTGGAAACCTCAGAAAGTCAAAATCTTCAACCACAGCAGATAACCATCAATCCAGTACAAGACAAGTAGAGTTACTAACATCGATGGATTTAACAATGAAGAGAAGATCGACAGGATGTTTACGCAGGGCATCAGTATATTCTAATAAAAGTTCAAAGTCAACAGATATATCCAATACAAAAGTAAAAAAAAAAAAAATAATTGTTTGTTTTTTTTTTATTTATTTATACTATTTTCTTATAGGTTTGGAGATCTCCCGGTTGTTACGAAATTCCGAATGTTTTTGGAAGCGATTGTTTTCTTAAACCAGAGCCAATCGTTGAGAAAACATACAGACTGCGTACACCAGATTTACAAAAACATATATCTAAGCATCCTTGGAGGCCGGTTGGCAACTGCACCGAGATACCCCAGTTACCACCACTTGTTCGAACTAAAAACGAGTTCGAGAAACGGATTCGAAAAGCTTTAGCAAAAGTACCTGTTTCTTCGCTTGATCCAAAGAATAAATATGATGGATTTAAAGAAATAGGCACAGGGTTAGAATCACTCACGAATTTTTTTTTTCTCTGTATATATCATAATAATAAATCTCTTTATGTAGTGTCAATGGGTCCGTTGTTAGAGCTCAACATCGGTACAAGAAGAATGTATTTTTAGCTATTAAACGGTGTCATCTGGATCCTGATCGCGAATACAAGGCTTCTATTATCCGCGAACTACGTATCATGGCTACAGGTCACACGAACCTAATTCGACTTCGAGAAGTTTCACTGTGGAAAGACGATGTTTGGATTGCCATGGATCTCCAACGATGTTCTGTATTTGCGGTTTTATGTCAGCGTGGTATCCCCGAACAGTACTCTGTTTATATTATATGTGAAGCGCTAAAGGGTCTCTCTTACATGCATTCAAAGGGCTTTATTCATCGTGATATAAAGTGCGAAAATATTTTATTAGGTTGGAACGGAGAAGTTAAATTAGGTAATTTAAACATGTATGCAAAATAACAAGATACTCAAGCTTCTTCTTTATATAAATAAGCTGATTTTGGTCTTGCAACAAGAACCAATCGACGTAATCGTGAACGATTAGGCACTAGCAAGTGGATGGCGCCTGAAGTGATTCGTGAACAGTCGTATGATGAAAAGATCGATATGTGGTCTTTGGGCATCACACTGATTGAAATGATGGATCGTGTACCACCCCATTATCAGTTGAAAGATGAAACGGAGCTGTTTACTGCTATTTTAAGTGAATCAAGCCCCACATTTACCTACAGTTATCCTACGGTGTACATGCGAGGCCTGGTTGCTTGGCTTTTAGATGAAACTCCATCTACTAGACCACATGCGAGTGATGTATTGCAGGTAAGCTGTTGATTTGTATGATTATTATACAATCGTTTACTTATTTCATCATTATACATTTTAAATGTAGGAAATCGATGTTCATATTCAAAGTAGACTCTTACAATGTGCTAGTTCCAATGACTTGGCTCGATTTATAAATCATGTTTTGCCTACTGCTTCTTAAAATCTTTTTGTATTTACATTTTTTTTTTCTATATAACCTTTTCTTCATAATGCACTGTCTCATTTTTTTTTTATATCTATATAAAACCATATTCTCTCTTTTCAACAATAACGTATATGTACGGTGGGAGAGGATGAGAATTTTATCTAAAACGGCTGATTTTTATTGTTTTTGTTTTGCTCACGTTGACATTATATTTAGTCATAAAACGTTTTACAATGAAAAAGTTTCCCAGTTGAATTTTTGTACAACCTTTTATTTTTTTTGTAACTATTTTTAATGAGGTCTGTGTAAAGAAAAGAGGGGGTTGGGTTAAGCTTGTTTATAAATAGTATAATTTGAAAGGTATACATGTCGTTTCCTCATTGGGATTACCGCGCGCGCCAAGGTATAGCAGTCGCCACTCCTCATCATGAGCCTTTTTTTTGCAAGTACTGAAAAAAACAGCAAGATTGTGGGTATAGTTCTGCGTTATGTCAAGTACGTACTTTGTCTGTATGGCTATCAACTAAACTTTTGCAGATAATTTGTGTTGATAGTTTAGAGAAAATTTTTCACACTGATACAATTTAAAAATAGGATATCGCAGGTGATGTTGATGTTTAGTTCTACTAAAAATTCTGAAAACTCACATCAAAAAGAGAACAATATATATATATATTTAAGGGTGAATATTGTTTACCCGTTAGGACTATTCAGCCTTTGTAGATTATCTTTTTATTTAATTTTTTTTTTGACACCTTTCAAACACTTATTCCGTAACATTGGTAGTACAGCAGGAGGAAGAGTACTTGTTGAATCATTAGGAGTACCATCAACCACTAGAATTTATTAAGGAGTTTTACCAAGGATTCCAGACTTGCAATAAACGGAAGTAGCAGTAGTTCCATAAGTAGTAGAAGCTCTATATATCTAGCGATAATATGTATCATTATTATCGTTAGTAGCGCTGAGAATACGTTTTTAAAAAAAAAGAGAAAAAGAGGGCAGTTAATCATTAATCAAAAAAAAAAAACGTATACACCAATTTTAACCAGGTTCGTACAAGTATTTATTTTATTGTGTGGCAATTTTTTTTTTTTTAATCTCTTACATGAAACAAGTTGTAGACGTGTATTAATATAAATATGATTAAATAGATCGCATGAGCAAATTGGCCCGCTATTTTATCAATCTAATGAGTAAATCACTTTTCTCTCTTTTGTACTTGCTTTATTATTATTAGAAAAGCGCTATATTCCGCCAATTTGAAAAGTTAAGGTAGTGAAAAGGTTTCAAAAGATACTCAACAAGCGCAAATATTAAATAAAGACGAGTACAATGGACGAAAGATAGACCTGATAACCAAAACAAAGTATGGTAATGCTCCATCGAATTTAAAGTGAACTCCCATATAATCGAAGTCTTGACTATTTCTACCTAACGCATTGATTGAAAACAGAAGCCTTGCGGCCCTACAGCTATTATTAAGTGTAATTAAACTTTATATACAATTTAGGAGGCACAACTCTTGCATCTTTGTTGTATCATGTTTTGCTAACATATTTGTGTAAAAAGTAAATACTTTAGTAGGATCCGAACTATTGCTGCTTTGCTCTCCT
Source organism: Thamnidium elegans (assembly GCA_025201345.1). Classification (NCBI taxonomy): domain Eukaryota; kingdom Fungi; phylum Mucoromycota; class Mucoromycetes; order Mucorales; family Mucoraceae; genus Thamnidium; species Thamnidium elegans. The sequence continues at coordinate 286,300 of JAIXMG010000006.1, read as the reverse complement.
TTTTCACTGGCTTCGTCCATCTTCTTTTCCTTCTTCTCCTGCTTCTTCATCGTCATCTCCTTTTATATCAGATATAAGCTTGTTTAAAAGGTGCACATATAAAAAAAAAACTTACTGGTATACATAATAAAAATGATTATTAAGTTGATAAAATAGGGGCCTTTTTTAAAAGTTTATATGACGGCACAAGTTTATATCGCATTGGCATAGCGTTATGTAACGCAATTAAAACAATTCTCAGAATCATCTAAAGTACAAACAATCAATTTATGTAACTATAAAAGCGCCATGCTTTCTTTGCGTTTGAGTAGTCGATGTAACACAGGTGCCACCCGTTCCTTTTATTTTGCATAAAAAGAAAAGTTTTTTATTTCTTTATTTTTCACTTTTCTTTTCGTTTGAAACGTAAAGAAAAACACATATACATATGGAGAAGGTATATGACCTTCACCAACACACCCATTGTGTGTTTATGCGTAAGTATCTGTACAATAAAGAACTTGGTGTTTATTAAGTTTTTTTTTTATATAATTATTATTGCTCAGATATTGGAGAAACCGATGTTACAGTCTATATTTTCTCTACTTCAAACAGACATTTTGATTTTCCTTATTTTGATGAAGTACGGTAAGTAAATAGTAAATTAAACACAGAATGACATTATTTAGTGTATATGTATTCATCAATACATAGATTCCGTTCTGCTATCTCTTACAATAACAAGAGAACATATGTTAAAGATTTTGGTCCAAACTGCGAAGAAGAAGATGAAGATAACATAGTAATTACCAATTTCCGCGATAGGCTATACGGCTTGTTTAAAAAGGGCAAGGCAACATGGGAAGAAGAGGATAGATTTTTGATGAAGGCAGTTTCTGATTATTTACCTGCTGTGATAGGCGAGACCATGGAAGAAATGAAATTAGAAATAAAAGACTTTGATTTATTTCATTACGCGTTTATTGTTCCCTCTGAATGGGAAGAGGAAATTAGAGAGGATATTATTCGACCCATTTTTGTTCAATCGGGTTTGATATCAAATGAAGACCATCAAGACAGACTTTTATTTCTCACAGATATTGAATCCATATTTTACACGCATTCTTTCAAAAAAGGAGAAAATACGATTTTGTGCAGAGTCTCTCCCGAAGAGGGAAAAACCATAATAAAGTTCGACTTGATTCAAACTAGGGACACTCTATACAGCTTTCCAAACGCAAAATTGTCTCCAATGATTACGAAGTCTGTCTTTGTTTCAACTAAAGATATTGAAGGTCGTATAAAAGATTTTTTAAGGGAAAATTTATTCCCTGTGGCTATAACAGGCGATGGCGACACAAGAAAATCGTTAAAACGGTTTTTAAATTCCGAGTTAGTTCCTTCTAACCAAGATCAGATTATCGATGCCATAATAAAAAGAATAAGTAGTTGGAGTTTTTGTTCATCGGTAACTATAACTTGATATGCTCATCATAAGTTTTAACGACTTTGTATTGATAGGATAAAGAATCTGAGGAGGAAGACACGGAAATGGAATCTTGGATAACTTTTAAAAACAGATGGACGTTGAGCGAAAGCCAGAAAGAGTTTATAAACTTACTTTGCCCTTTTGTTGTACATGCTGAAATTAGTAGATTTCTCCTTGGCTACATGAAAGATATAATTTCGAATAACTTTACAGAGAGTTACGGATTTTTTTTAGTTTCGGATCAATACTCTACCCAGAGGGGTAGATATGGAAGTAGTTTTACCTGGCTAAAAGATATATTGGAAGAGAATAGACGCTCTTTAAAAACCATTGTTACAATAACTCAAACTACGATAGGAGAAAACGAAATTAATTTAAGATCTCTTTTGGAAGGAGCCGGTATAGGTATCTTTGAAGCCATTCAAAACTCAGATATATACTGTAAGCCACGTATAATGTCATCAGAAGATTTAACCACCTCTTCGTCCGTATTTCTAAACTCCAAACCAGATGCTATCATCAACTTGGGTATACCAAAATTCAGTGTATTATTTAACATTGACTAACATTTATACAAATAGATATTTCACTCGAGTCTACGTTATTTACGTGTTCGCTTTTAAATGAAGATGGGTCGATCCAACAGATATTTGACCACGATTATTTTATAGCAAACAAATAGTAAAGTATCTATATTAACTTTATAGTACAAAGGTTAACCTAATTACAGTTTGCCTCCTCTGGGCCACTTTTATAAATTTTTGAATACGACGACATTGAATGTTAAAGAGCAGTAAGTCTAGTAGACGAATATAACGTTTTAAATTATACGTATTAAACTTTTATTCAGATTCATTCCATTTGCCGAGAGATATTTGCTAGGTGGTTTAGTTGACCTAACTGTTGATGACGGTGTTTCTATAAAAAAGAGTCTTTTGTTTGAAATGAAAGCTATATTGAGTGAGGGCCTTTCAGCTGGGGAAGTGTTAGTATCGACTGACAGGCAAGAATACATCAAGGCATTTATATTGATGTACCTGGTCTATATAAAAGAAGATATATTGTACAAGTTATCTGATCATATGGATATGAAAATTGGGTATGCTGTTTCTATTGAAGCAATGCTATTAAACAATACAATGGGTACCAAAGACAATCTTCGAGATGCTATATTTGAAAGCGGATTGCTACCAAAGGATGATGATTCTATAAAGCTACGAATCACTACTCAAGGAGAAAGGTCTTTGCCCGCTATTCAAAAGTCTTTGAAACTAGAATTATCCCTCAAGTCTTATTTTTTATTATGTCAATTACATGAAGATTATGTACAACTATCATTACATCAAGTGGTAACAGCTCCCAGCTCAGAACAGGAATCTATCATTGTACAAGATGAAATAATAGTCATCCAGAATATATATGATTCTTTTAGCTCGAATATATGGGACACTCTCATGCAAGATAGTAGTTTAATCGAACTATGCGAAATGCATAATACAAGCAACCTATTTTCATCAAAGACCAAGACAGATTTTTTTGTGAACCTTAAGGATCATATTGCGGACAATGTAAGAGTTCTAAATAAATACAATGTATTTTTTTTTTTTACTGACAGTTGGACTCACGAATATACAGGTACTTCAAAATAACTTTGGCACGCAAAGCACTGTCGATACAAATGCTGTAAAGCTAAATAATTCTTGTAATTGTAACGTTCGTTTGACAATCGCTGATTTTATAGACATCTCTTTCACACCAGTTTTACAAGACATTGCCCGTACTTTATCTACCTCTTTATTAAATAAGAAACTCTTTGGAAACTATATTGGTATCAATTATCTCTTTAGCTTTATACATTTCAACAATAATCCGCAACTACAATACACATTAGCAAGAATATTGGAAGAAGAAGCTGATGATTTTAGTTTAAAATTTGGAATTGTTACATCTTGTTTGGTTGTACCAGAATTATTTAGTCAACTCTTGCGGCCAGTTATTGCGCAGCAACCATTCTGCTATAAAGATTTCAAAATCGGTGCTTTACAACAGGTGTGTAGTGAAAACTATGTCATTGGTATAACTCAAAATGAATACCAAGGAGAATGTCCTCTATATAAAGCCGAAATAACAGATACAGAATCAATTGAATGCGACGATAATATTGTCTTCCCCTTTTTAAATAAAGGAGATCCAATAAATAATGTTCAGTCAGACAGAACATTTTATTTGCGGAACAGAGAGGATTGGACGTTCAGTACATTTAGCATAGGTAATAGTTCATCATAATGATATGTTAACGCGTAACTAACATTTGCTTTCCGTGCTTTAGAGGTATTCCGATTTAAAACGATGAATTTTTTACCGAATAATGTGACGCTTTCCTGTGACGATAACATTTTCCAACGCGTTGATATTACAAGTATAGAGTTTGGGTCGATTCTGGAAGACGAAGATGTGGATGTACCTGGAATGGTTTCCTTAAACTACGTATCTTATACTGCTTCCCTTCAATTTTTTGTAAAATTAGTTGGTGCAGATTCCGGAGATAAGGATTTAACGGGCGTAATAGAAATAGGCGAGCCATTGACCCTTACTAGGTTTTAAAGCTACGATATAAACTATTTTGCCTTTTCTAGGCATTTTCCCACCAAACATTACTTTTATTCTTACCCTCTCACTATTATCTAATTATGATACGACTTTTTTTTTGGGGGAATTCTACAAATATACTCATAAAAATGATTCATTAGATAATACAACCTTTTTTTTTTTATCATTTATTTTTTCGTTTTTCTCTCCACTTCTTAAAGAGTGAGCCAATTTAAAATATTTAATTATATCATTTTTTAAGGTGCCTGTTGGAAATCGAGAAGTTAGTTACTAGCTTTTAAATAACTAATGGCTTAAAACCGGCTTATCGTTAACGGTTCTCCTGTTTCTATATACTTTCTTCTAATAATGTCTTCACCTATTACGTTTACTGAAAAAAGAAGTGACGAGGAATGGCCTTGGGACCTAACAGAAATCATTACGGGTATATACCCACTTGATTTGAAATTGTCATACATGAACAATGGATATATCTCTTCTACTGATTCAATAACATCATCTACTGAAGTAGCCGTCCCGTTATACTCTAAATTGTCCAGCGTCTTATATTTGAATAATTCTATACACAAAAAAAAAAAAAAAAAAAAAAAAAAAAAGGTACGTGCGACAATATTAGTAATACGTTTGCAAGTAACTATCCTAAATAATTACCTATATGAATATATCGTTTGTCCTTATAATTTTGAGGCTTTAAATATAATATTCTTTTTACTTGAACGTCACTTACTACATCTCCCATTTTTAAAAATGGGAAAATAGTATTATAGCCATATTCAAATTCTAGTGTATCCGTTATCTTGTTTTTAAATAGTGGACTTAATTCTTCAGTTGAAGTGCTGCTGCCTATAACAAATGCATAATTTTCGCTAGAGACTTGATGAAAAGTACCTGCATGGAAACTTCGATACGTATAAGGCCGTTGTTTAAAAACTGATAATTCGGGTATAGTTAAATAATGAGTGTAGATTCCGTGTTGATGGTTAAAGTCGTCGGATTCCTCCTGTAGTATGGTTGTAATACTGTGTTGAAATTGTGAGTTATAATCAAAGCATATTAAGCTAAAAAGATAACGTATATTTTCATAGTTGCCAAAAAGCTCCTTATTTAACAGCGAAGTTGATACGTTGAAGATAGTTTCTTGTAGTACAGGTTTAAAAGATATCTCTATAATATCGTCGGCCGACAAATACAATTTGCAGTGACAAGATTTGTTTAGTTGTAGGGCTGTTTTCTTGCCGCGTTGTAAGTCTTTGTTATATATCGGGACCTATACAACGTGTAAAAAATATCAAATTATTAGTATACAAAAAGTGATTTGTTTATATTACTTACATTTTCTGAAATATATTGCTTAAAATTGCTTTTAAACTCTTTTATGGTCTTCAATGAAAATAGGTCTAGTACCCCGTCTGTATCACTCATATTATGTTCATCACACAATTTAATTAAATCGTTGTTTTCTATGAGGTTATTCCATACATTTAGACACAAAGAGTCATATATATTTTCGATAGGGACCATTTTATCTTCAATGATAATTGATTCCTGTTCTTCTTTTAAATCTGGACAAGTTACTGTCTGGTTCAAAGTTAGCTGTATGTGACCTTCGTGCAATTGAGCTAATACAAAGTAAGACTTGAGCGGAAGTTCCAAATGTAAATACTTTTGAATTGTGGGTAATATATCGTCGCCTTGGGTTATAATTCGTAATTTTTTAGATCTGTCATTCTTTTGAACCAAACCACTTGTATGTACAATTTTTCTAAAGTCATTTATGGTTTCAACCACACCGTCCAAGAGAAACTTTTCAATAGAAATGGCATATCCAATATTCATATCATCGCAGTTCAAATGGTCACGCAGCTTGCTTAATATAATTTCTTTTATATAAGTCATGTACATAAGTAGAAATGCTTTGATATATACTTTCTGTTCGGTCGATACTAAGTCCTCGTTAGAAGAAAGACAGTTGCCCAATATTTCCTCTATGTCGTATATGCTATAATGATCATCCTCGTCGTCGGCTAGGTTATTGATAATATTCACCAAGTACATATCTGCAAACGAGATAAACCTAAGTAAAAGTTAGTATTATTTTTTCATGGTATGTTTTATTAATAAACTCACTGTTCTTTCACAACCAAAGTTGTTATATGCGAAACTTGATAAAAAGACCCTAGAGACGGTAAACTAGAGTTTTTTCTTTTAGTTTTATTGTAATATATTTCGAATGTATACCTTACTATTTTTCATTTGTAAAGTGATTGTGATCAAATATGTCTTCAACTAATCCTTCATCATTCAAAAGCGAAAGAGATAATGTTGTAGATTTTAATGAGATGTCTATTTAAGAAAGTAATATTACTAAATAAGTAAGCAGCAAAAAGATATGTAAGTGACGATTTAACTTACCTATGTTAATGATAGCATTTGCTCTTGAGTTTAAGAACATGGATAAGGAATCATCCAAAAAATCAGTATTGAGTATGCGCGGTTTACTGTTTATATTAGAGCTTTTTGTGGCTTCAAGAACACCAAAGCCTGCTCCAGATATAATCACGCCTAAACGAAGTGGATATAAAAAGGATACATCAATTCTAGTCATTGTCGTGATGGAGTTTAAACTACGCCTATTATACTCCATTATATGTGATGCCCATTTGAGAAGGCAAGTGTCTAGCTCTATACTAGTAGAGTATTCATCATCGAACGGGAAAAGCACGTACTCTTTCGTAAAATGGTTTGAAAGTATATTTTTCATGGCGTCAAAAAAGGGTATACCGATTTTGGCGTATATATCGATAGGGTAAATAGAGTTTATGGCCGCTTTTTGGTCTTTGCTTAACATCCACCTTTTTTTAGTATGGATCCAATGTTCATTTTGTGGGTTATCTTTATTGTATGCGTCCTAAGTTAATATTGACTGTTAAAAAAAAAGAAAGATTTCTATATAAAGTTAAGTAAACTACCATATCAGGCAGTTTTCCAGTATATATGTCTTCCACCATAGTATCAATGATAATATGATCTTCATATACAGGAAGTAACTCGTTTTTTAAAAACCCTCTTATAGATTCCCAATTTTGATTGGCATCCTCTCGTGTAGGGAACAGCTTTTCGGTTAAGAATGATTTTAAAGAGCTTTTAATGTAATCAGCAGAAATAGAGAGTGAATCCGAGTTCATAACTCTGGGGAATAGCATGGAGCCAGAAAAATTGAAAAGATTGTTAGTAGTTTGGATTAAATTTAATGTGATTAAAACTTCATTTTCTTTAGGGCAGGAAAATCTACAGAAAACTGAATTTTGACCTCTTTTGAATGAATTTCTGGTGGTAGAGCTCTTTTGCAAATTATAACAGATAGATTCTATATCCGTAAAAAATAAAAGCCTGTCTTGGTGATCTTCGCTTGCGATCAATCCTGATTGAATAAAAACAGGTCGAATGATTTCTTCCCTAATATTTTCTTTCCATTTGTAAGGAACAATAAATGCATAGTGAAGTGCATCAACACTATTTTTTGAATCTTGTATTAATTTCTTCACTTCGCGGCTTAGAAACTCCGATATGGCTTGCATTAGGAACTTATCATCCTCGTCCCAATTATCTTCGCGTTTTTCAAATATACGGTGTAGTCCTTCCATAAAGTCATCGATTGGTATACCATGTTTATAGCTGGATTTATTCAAATTCGATGGCTTTTCCGAAGTGAAACGAGATCTGCACAAGTTAGGGTAAATTTCAATATAAACATCACTTTTTTTTATGTCTGTAGTTGAGTAATTATAAAGAAAAAGGTTTATAAAGTGAAGGTATGCTTATTTTTAATATCAATAGTTACAAATAACTACACAATGAGTATGTTTATAAAGATCATACACCTCCTCCATATGGGTAGATGCTTTCTTTGATATTTAAAGAAGCGATAAAAAGTAAAAATTAAAAAAGAGAACAAATGAATTGTTGTCTTGGAACTGAAGTGCTAACATATAAATTAGACCCCGTGTGTTACATAAAAAAAGGGGAGGGGAGATGAAACATAAAGTGTACGTCTGTACTGACACCACTTTAAGCCGGGTATATATGTGTAAAACTCGTTATCCTTTTTATTTTAATCTACAAAGAAAAAACAATTTTAATACTATAGTCTTTTCCTAACGCAGATACTGCTGTTAAACCATATTTCTAAGCATTAAAAACTGTGACGAACATTTTTTTTTTCTTTTTTTTTTTGCCAGACATACTGTACTCTGTATTACATGAGATTATAAGACTGTTTCATCAAGATTATAAATTAAGAGCTTTCTTTTCTTTCTTTCTCTTCTTATGGCGTCTACCGCTTTCCTTATATTATGGTTCTATGATTCTCTGTTCTAGTAAATCTTTGGTGAGTAAACTCTATCAAGACCTCTATTGAAGTAAACTATGCCAAAACCCTTTTGCCTTTTAATACTTTCCAATTTACTAGACATATTTTTTTTTTTTTTTACCTTATGGTGTACTCTATCTTACCCTATACCTATGGCGCGATCAGTGAAAGATGTTGGTTTTACCGTTTAGTGGTGATGACATCAGAAAGCACTCTGGTGACTAGGATTATCATCATCGATTCAGTTTTTTGTTTTTTTTTTAAAAAAAAAGGGGGGGAGGCTGCATTATAAGCGTACTTAATCCTCGACTAACTTAGTTGTCAAGAGAGGGTATTCTTTCCTGTCTTTAATCTATCTTTGCGACTGAAAAAAAAAACTACTTTGATATCTTGTGGAATCTAAACTGCCTTCAATGACAATGTTATTTATTGGTTAATTTTTACTTCAGCTATATTAAACTATCTTGTAATAAAAAACTTGAACTGTTCATACATGAAACAAATAAAATCCCCCTTATTTCTTTTAAAAAATCACTGAAATTATAGCTAACGTCTATGAAACAAATGGTAGTATGCGCCATGATGACTCAACGGATCACATGAGTAAAGGTCCCTATACTTTATCACGTCCTTTTTCTTTTGCCCGTGTCTAAAAGCAAAAACCTTAAATCTCAATCAAGAACAAACTGTATCTACTTCTGATATCGCCATTTACCGTCAAAGCTATAACTGGTGGTGAGCAAGAAGTTCCTGGAGCACTTGAAATTGGTGATATTGTAAAGCAATATGCTTCTAAAAATTCTATTGAAGTATATTTTGATGGAGTTGGAATCCGTGATTATTATATCAGCAGCATTAACCGCACCAAATGTATCGATATTTATAGTGGATAGATTAAAGATCGTACTTGTTTTGCTCTTGAAATTATTGAAGTTGCTAGTGCTGAACGAAACATCCCGACTTCATTTTATAGAAGCCTGAAGTGACAAAAAGTAAGCTATGGTGATACTATTGTTCGCCTATCGTAAAATCTAAAAAGGAGTCCTTTTATTTCTGTCAGTGGATTCTCCAAAGCTACCAAAAGAAGTTATTACCTACGAGATCGGCAACTTGATTGCTTCTGGTCGCAAACAATTCCTATAGCGCTAAGTAAAAAGTTCCGTCAATTAATTTAAGGCTCTTTTAAGCAATGATCGTGTAACTTGAAATACAGTGCTGCCGGTGCCAATTGACAGAAATTGAAAAGTGTTTGGCGGTTTGTAGTTGGCTGGATTTGCGATTTACTTTTAGCTCAATTAGCGGCTTAATTTTTCTCAAATTGCGTTTTGCTTAAGGCTGTTAAATCACTAATGTTTGTGGACAGCCCTGAAAAGTCGATAGCCACAAGGCAAATGTCTTTTTCTGACGATCCAATGTACGAAATCATGTCTAATAAAAAAAAGAAATATCAATAACTAGTCAAATCGAGAAAAAATATTGTACCTTGAGTGTTTCCGTCTACATCATTTAATCCATTTCGAATATTAACTACTTCATTCATATCTCTTGAAGTTAAAATTTCAGCAGCTGATGAGTATGTTGATGCAAAGATAATGTCACATAATGACCTTTCCTTCAAACATTTTACCATACGATTTAAGAGTATATTTCGGTTTTCTTTATTTTCACTACCTGGGGATTTTCTAGCATATCCCACAACAGTAAAATTTTGTTCTTTTAATGATTTTATATACATCTGGTAACGTGGTGTGTGTTTTAATTGCATTTATAACATTATCTAAAAAGAAATCAATTAACATGCATGTATTTTTGAAAGTGAGTCAATAATTTGTTACCTCTATACTCAGTTTTCATAACATATAGATTTCTAAACCGCTTGTTGGAATCCATTTCCCGTTTTCTGGTAATTGGCACATTCATAAATTCGACTTTTCGCTTTGAACACCACGATGCGAAACCTATTTCTGATTTTCCATTTATACAGTCGGTTTTAGAAATGACTGACAAATACACATCTTTAATGGCAACCTTTTCAAGAGAATAGGAAACATTTTGAGGATCAACGAAGGGACGATATACCTCATTTAGATATGAAAGCACTTGCGCTTCTGAATCTACCACGATATTTTAAAATAAAAGTTTAGTTAATGTTGAATAAAAACATCTGTTTGTCTTACCAAGGTCAAATTTAGTATTTTCCACTTCGTTGGTATCTGGTTCAGGGCATGAAGTCAAATATCTTTTGAAAGTGAACGGATCGTTACGAATTACATATAAATGAACGAGAACAGGTTTATTGGGACTATTTTCATAGCATACGTCGAAATTGCTAAGTTGTTCAATCTTCTTTGTGTTGTACTTGCGTAGTATATTCAATGATACAAATTTATACATAACTTATACAAGTATATGTTCTCACATATTGCTTACATAAGTTATACACAAATGTTGTATATTACATATATCTACTCAGACACCTTCTATTGTTCTCTTTTATTGATTATATAAGCATTAGACTGTTTTAATTCTTATCAAGGACAGATAACTGGTTCATAAATAATGCCCCAATTATTTTGAATGAACAAGCCTCTATCCTGGATCTTTTATTTAGAAAAGCCAATTAGAAAGATAATAAGCATTACCGCTGTTACAATTGACCTTCTAAAGAAACTATTTATATTTCCAAATTGCTCATCCACTATTAGATGGTTAACATTGTCCATGTTTCATATTAAGTGGATAAGTGCTTATTTAACTTATTTTGTATATAAGGCACACATTATTTCATTAATAAAAACAACAATTCCTTTTTAAAGTCTGATAAATTCTACGCTTATTTTCTTTATTTTTCTTTTTTTGATATTTACTCTTATTAACATAATCGTCAATATCACACTTTGCCAATCTTGCTGCATTTCATCGCTGTATTCTTCACAAAACAGCATACAGATTGCTTGATTACGGGTAATGCTCATAATATTGTTAAGAGATGCAGAAAAAATCTTTTTTGTTTTTTTTTGTGTGAACCGTTCATTTTAAAGGTCCAATAAGCTATTTTGATTGGTTGTTGAGAATATGTGCAACCTGGTTCACATTGACGCAAAAAAAAAAAGGGGAGAGGTTCGTTTGCTTTGATTCAATTTTAGCAAATGCGGCCCTACTTTTATTAAGGTAATCTAAAGGTGAGTAAAAAATCCCACACTCAGAGGTAAAATATTAATTTTTTTATTTTTTCAATAACAGTTTTATCTATTATGGTGTTCAACAGTCTTGAATAGTTTCAAGTTTCATTAAAGAGTTCTTCATATCATATCAATACTGTATTACAAAGCTTAAATATTTTTTTTTTATACCAAGGGATGGGAGTTAGTATATAATAGGTTTCAATAATAAAAATATTATTATAAGTAAGATGTTATGCGGTAGTCTAGGAAATATTATTATATAACCTTACAAGGTTAAGTCTTAATCTAACCTTTAGAATTAAGAGTTTTGGGTCTGGTTCTACCATATATTCTGTCCTCTCTATGGCAACTGCCGTATTGCAGGCCGTTCCTACTCCAATACTTGTTGCCTCCGTTCGGACCTCAGATATAGTATGGTTCTCCGTAAAAATTGCCATGATACTGTTTCCCATTGAAGCACTCACCGTTTCTGAAGTGTTAGGTTTATAATAATACTTTTCAAAGCTGTTACTATTAAGGCTCCAATTTTCATGTTGTTTAACTTCTTCAATCTTATATCCCAGCTGTACGGCCTTGGTACTCGCTGCTGATTTAAGACTATGAGGTGAATAGACTAGTAGTGTATTAATTCCAGCTCTTGTGTCATATTATACTTGATAAAGTTAACCACCGTTATTGGACTAATGCATGAGACTTGTTGTATGTCTGTTATATGGACGATAAAAAGTGTTTGGTTTTCAGGTAATTTTTCTCTCAAGTCTTCAGTTTTTTGTAGAAACAAGTATAAGGCCAGTAGTACCGGACACATATCACTATTTTCGTTGATAATTCCTAACGAAGTTGTCTTTTGTTGAGCTTCTTTTGGTAATCTGCTAATTATTGCTTCCCCGCTTAATGTTCCTCTTTCATAGTGGAATATAATATCACGTTTTTGTAGCCGTCCAATATCGGATCTAGGTCTCCATATAGTGAATATAGCTAATAAAAGTGTAGTTTTTTGTTATAGGTCAACTTGTAACGACTTAAGGTCATTAAAGAGGTAATATTAAAAGGATCAACGCATTTTACCCAGTCCATTGCCTCATTTACCATCTGCATCTCTCGTAGAAGAATACGTTACCCATTTTATGATTCAAAAATAAAGAAAAGAAAAGAGAAACCCGCAGTTTAGAGCTAAAACAAAACGTAATTTGATCTTAAGCAAAACGCAATGTGAGAAAAATTAAGCCGCTAATTGAGCTAAAAGTAAATCGCAAATCCAGCCAACTACAAACCGCCAAACACTTTTCAATTTCCGTCAATTGGCAGCACTGTATATAAAGAATTTAGTCAAATGAAAGCTTTAAAAGCTAAAAAAAAAAATGTGTTAACGTTACGTTATAAACCTTCTATAGGACTTTAAATAAAATTGTGGGGAAGTCACCCAATTTACAAAAGTTTTTTTCATAGTTTTTTTTTTTTTCGACAAAAAAAAAAGCGTTTCACGACTGTCGTACATACAAACTATATTTAGTAATATCTTCCAAAAACTTTTACCGTAATTTATGAGAGAGAGAAAAAAAAAAGGACTTCAATGTATGACAACCTTTTATATTTGTTTATGTTTATAAGCTACATATTGAGTCTATAAACTGTACAGTAAATTTGCCGGTTAATGGCATGTAGAAAAAAAAAAGGCACTAGTTTTTTTTAAAGTAGTTGGCATGACATCATAACAGAAGCAAAGGAAGTTGAATTTTTGAGTCGCTGTTGCGGGGAGTAATTGGGCAACAAAGCGCAATTTAAGCCTCACTTTCTAATTCCGCGAATAAATAAATAAAAAATTGACATTCCAGCATTAAAAAAAGAATGAGATTTTTTTATTTCCTTTCTTTCGTTTCTTTTTATATATATATATAGTTTAAATGGGAGATTCAGAACATCCTTTATCCCCTCCAAAACTAGCAACCGAAGAAAACAATTCAAGACCAAGATCTACTTCGGTTCAGTCTAGAAGATCATGGCCTTTAGTACCAGCTTTAGAAGTAACTGGCTCAAGCCATAGCAACCTATTTCAACCTGTTAGATCACCTATAATAGATCAGGATGAAACACTTACCAACACTGATTCTGAATCAAGCATTAGTTCTGAATTCGGTATTTCTGATAAAGAAAAAGATTTAGGATATGATGTAGTACATCAAGACATAAATAATATTGATCAAGAGGATATAACAAGACGTAGTTCTCACGGTGCTAGAAGAGACTCGGCTGGCACCCTTGTAGAGGCTGCTTTGGATCAAGCAGAAGCTAGGGATAGACATGTTAGATTTCAAGATCATATTGCCGAAGCTGGCTCATTAGTAGAACGCATGTTGAGCACAAGCACAAGGAGACCTAGTAGTAACACACATCGTCCTAGTACAACTATAGATGAGTGTAATGAATATGATATCGGCTCACTGGAAAGGCAGCAATCACAACAATCACCTCACCCAACCAGTTTAACAAATTCTACCAACCCTCCTGTTGGCGGTAGTGTATTAGCAAGTCTAATGAAATTAGAATCTCAAAGAAGACAACCCTCAGTCAAAAGAAAAAAGACCATTAAAAGAAAAAAGGTAAAAAAAAAAAAGGAAAAAAGAAAAAAGAAAAAAAAAGTTTATTATTATTATAAACGGAAGGAGGGAATTACTATATTAACAAATTAGTACGTGTGATAAATAGGATACCAAAAGGGCACCGAAAATAAAGAAACCATCTTCCATGTACAACCTAAAAGCTGAATCCAGTTTTGACGCACTCACGCCATCTATTCCAGCAAAAAATGGAATGGGCGAAGCTGCTAAACGACCCAACATGACACATCGGCCTACGAGTTGGCTTTCAACACTTACCAATAGTAATCACCTGGTTCCTAGTTTACAAAAACGTAAGATGGCCAGTTCTATTAATATGTCTCGTCGATCGTCTATGGATAGTATGATAACAACTGCGTCTCAATTTGAGCCTATCACGCTCGAGGATCGTATCCGTATCACATTTGAGATTGCTAATATTTTACAAAAACAGGAATTTTTACGTAAATTAGTGAAATGTTTGATGTTGTATGGAGCGCCAGCACACCGATTAGAATATATCCTTCGTGAAGTGTCTCGTACACTTGGTGTGGACGCAGAATACGTCTATATACCCAATGTTATGTTCTTAACATTCTTTGATCAAACTACCCATACCACCGAAACTCATTTTATTCGGAGTCCTCAGTTATTCGATATGCACAAATTAGGTGAAATTTATCGACTAGAAAAGTTAGTTTCTCATGGTGAAGTTTCGGTGGATGAAGCTTTGGAATTTATTGACAGAGTTTCCAATGAACCCGTATTTTACCCTGTTTGGTTGAACCCTTTTATTTATGCCACTGCAAGCTTCTGTGGTTGTGTTATGTTTTATGGTGGTCAGTTTAAAGAAGGCGGATTATCGGCTGCTATGGCTAGTAAGTACCATACGTACACACACATAAAAAGTTCTAGACTGATTTTTTTTTTTTTTTAGTTTTCTTTGCCTTTTATGAATTATTTTCTGGACGTTATATGAGTTTCCAACCAATTTGGGAAATCACTATTTGTATATTTATCGGATTTGTTTCAAGAGGTAAATATCATTCCATTATTTAAATCCCAAAAAAAAAAAAAAAAAAAAAAAAAACTAAATATTATATAGCTGTGTGGAGGTATGGATTTTGTTTTACACCAGTCGCATTCGCATCCTTTATTGTTATTTTACCGGGTTACTCTATGGCAGTATCAATTATCGAATTAGTATCGAGGCAGTTAGTCAGTGGTGTAGTACGTATGGTGTATGCTATCATCTATTCATTTTTATTGGGTTATGGTATTGAAATGGGATCCGAATTATTCGGTACGATTGACCCGGAATCGGTCAAAGCACAAAGTCAAGCTACTGCTTGTAAAGCCGCCTATTCTTCCAACACTTGTGTTACAATTATTTCTCAGTGGTTCTATTTTCTGACCGTACCTTTGTTTGCCGTATCTTATTGTGTTTACTTGAGGGCTAGACCGCCAAGATGGCCTATTATGATCTTTGTTGCAGCTTCTGGATTTATCACAAATTACGTCTTGGCTTGTTATGCCAATGCACCTAGTCAAGTTTTACAAGTAGTTCCGGCTTTTGTTGTTGGTCTTATAGGAAATTTGTGGACAAAGTTTACTGGACAAATGTCTTTAGATGCTGTTATTCTTGGTGTAAGTTTTTTTTTAAAAAAAGACATTTCGTTTTTATTATGCGATATTTATTTATTATTTATTTTTTTCTTTTTAGATTTTCTATATGGTACCCGGTAGTCTGGGTAAGTTATTTTTAGTCGCACAAAAAAAAAAAGTTAACGTTACTGATGTTGTTGTATAGGTTTAAAAGCGGCTTTAGGTTTCTTCGGATCAACTGCAAGAGAAGGTGAATTTGCAAATCAAGGAGCAAGCTTTGCTCTTAGTATGATTGAAACTTCGATAGGTAAAGTTAAATATACCACTTTTAAAAAAAAATAAGCTGTTATTAAAATATGTCTCGATATAGGTATTACGGTTGGATTGTTTGTTGCGACTCTTGTAGTATACCCTAAAGGCAGTCAGCATACGCCTTTAATGAACTTTTAATGAAAATTGTTTATCGCTTAGACCCTGTATTTTTATTATTATCGATTTTATTTACTATTTTACACTATATATCTTAATCTTTTCTTTTATTTACACCGCATTACATAACTTTTTTTTTTTTGTCCGTGTTTACTAATATTTTTAATCAAAATCATCTATACATAAAAACCATATTTAGAACTTAAGCGTAATGTTTGGTAGATTGCATTTACTGAAAAAAAAAAATGACGTTCTTTTTATTATAACTAAATAAACAGAAGCATTGCTTTTTCTTTTTTTTTTTTTTGTAATGAAAGGGTATGCTGAAAGCCATTTTATTTTTTATTTTACTCCTGTACAAATATTGAGCGACAAAGATCTACCATCATACTCTGGCCACATTTTAAAAAAGGTTTTTCCAAGTTCAATGTATTACATAACCCGAAAAAGATACTTTTTTGTGCCAAGTTTCACAAAAAAAACTAAAAGTTAAGATGGGCCCACACGAATAGTTAAAAAAAAAAAAAAAAATGGCATGTAAAAATATCAATTCGTACCAATTTATCATTAAAGAAAGCTAAACACAGTGAAAAGAAAGGTGGTTTCCCCCTTTCTTCCGGCTGTTATTTTTTTTTTTTTTAAAAAAAAAGGCTTGTGTTATCGAACGGATCAAACGGCAGAAATTAGCTTGTGAATTATTGTGTTTCCTTACTAAAAAGTTGTACCTTACAAATCATCCAATCAAAAATTTAGACTAACCAATTGTTGCTTATTTGTAATAATTCTTGAGATAATATTACATTATAATTTATTTAGATTTGGAATAGGTAGTATAGTATGTATAAAATAATTGTATGCTTTAAGGTATTTAATGAGGTGAGTTGAGTTACTAGATTCGCACTGATTGTCAGCGTCCCAACCCATCCCTTTACTCACGCGTATGAACCCATTTCCAGGAGTTTTTTTTATTTGTAAAAAGGTGGTGGTGTTCGAGTACGTCCAACGGTAGCATTATATGTACATCTTTCTTCTTCTACTTTGGCAGAGTTCCTAGAGTTCTCGCATGCCGCAACATCTATAGATTCAACTTTGGGTGGTTCGGTTTCTTTAAAGAATTTAACTTGGGCGTCAGTAGGAGAAGAGACAGCGGAGGCTAGAAACTGGCTAGCTCTGCTATTTTTGCTATCTTTTGATATTCCAAGTTCTAGTAATGTAAGTTTTTTACCATCACTTTCTTCAGCAGATCCGAAGGATATAGAATTAAATTGATTGGCAAACTTGGGACTATATAATTAGATTAGTGCATGCATTAATAGAAAAATATGGTTTACATACTTCATAAGGATAGCACCAATAATAATTAAAGCAGCCATTGGACCAACAAATAGCCACATAACTGCCACTGTCATATTGACTGCCTCACTTTTCATAATCCAGTCTCTTAAGCCGCCATACAATGCTAGTAAAAGGGCGAATGTTCCCATGCAAAAACTACCAGTCATTACGATCATTTTAACCTTGAGAGCTCCTGTTCTTACTTTAGCTGTATCTACTCGTAAATCTTGTTGTAAATCAATATATTTGTTTAACAAGTGCATAAGACGTAAACCGGCTAATAGTAAAAGAAGTGAAATAGAGCCGCAATAAAATCCCCAAGCAAGGTATTGTATTCTGGTAAATATTCCCGCCATAACAATGTTACCTTGAGTCGCATAGATTCCTGCTAGCACTGCGCATGTTGTGGTGGTGAAAAAAGGGCATAATATTGAGCATAGAAATAGAATATTGACTAATGTATGGGACCGTACCCATGTGTTGTACATAACTCGACTACTCTATTTTAATAATAATAAAAAAATTAGTTTAACGTTTAAGGCACGCAAATCATTTAGGGTAGCAAGTAGAGGGGGGTTAAATGTACCTCTGATATAGCATAAGCAATTCCAAAAACGTAACAGGCAAAACAATGGTACCCGAATTGAAGTGCAAATTCGTAAAAAACTATATAAAAAAAAATGTTAGTAACTGATACTATCTGATGTGATACAAATACGTACAGGCACGAAATATAGTATTTGGTAATACATCTGTTAACATAATAATAGAGCGAATGGTTTGTACTGTAATGAAAAAGGGGAAAGACATCGCATAAATAAACACACATTATTCAACAAAGTTTATTACTTACAAAGACTAAATATAAACCCACAAAAACACATGGATTCAATAGGTTTCGGTCGTGGAAACCCATTTTTGATTTGAAATATTTTTTGTTTTTTATGTTTTAAACGATGATATAATATGCCCGCTAAAGCAACTGTACATAATGCAGATACGATGGCGGTAGCGATATAAACTGCAATAGCTATTGTTTCCTCTTTACAATCGTAGATAGTATATCGCCAATCACAATGGCATTCTCCAACGTCGTTACAAACTCTCCAAAACGTTGATTCTTGGCTCATGGGGGGGGGAAAAAATTATTTACAAAATTCTATATCAAGATAAAAAAACAAAAAAGATAAACAGAAGAAAAAGAGGAGAATGGTGCATTGTTGTTTTTTAACGTCAAATAACACTGGTTTCACTTACGTGAATATCTCGTGTTCACTTGTGTAATACGTATGGCCTTTGATATTGTGATAATGCGGCAAAAGAGCTATTTTGCGTTCTGGGAAAATAGTGTGCAAGTGAGTGAAAATGAGAAATGATTGGCTAACTGTTGAATGAAATGTAGGTCCTTGTGCTACAAAATTTCAACGAGTCAAGCGCTCGTGCAATCAATGAATGTACTTTAATGTGCCAAATGTGACACACTGTTAAAAATAGGTTCAAAATGTTGAAATTCGCTGTGGAATTAACATTAATTACGCTAGTAATTTTTTTTTTACGTTCATCTTGTATTACTTTGCGTATATAACTAAAAAGCCACCATATATTAGTTCCTTTTTATATGCATATACAGTAAATTACAATAAAGTACAATACAGGTTATATATATGTTAGACTTTTTTCTTTCTTTGCAATAGCTTTTTTTTTTTTAAACCAATCACTTAAATATTTTAAATTTTACACATAAGCATATAATAATTGGCTCTCTTTATTTATTTATGTAACAGAACATTTATGTTAAGCGCGGAACTATCAACAATTTACTGCTGCTGATTCTACGTACCACGATACCTTTTTTTTTTTTTTTTAAGTGGGATTAATTCATAGTAGAACTCCGTCTACAGAATAGTTGGTTTTTTTTTTCGTTGCCAGATAATTAATGCATGAGCTTTGCTACAACTGTCCCGGAAAATACAGTCCTTTTTTTTTTAAAAAAAAAAAAAAGCTGGTCAAACCTTTAGAAAATGTTTTTACGAAATAATGAGTTTTGTTTACGTAATCTTACATATCTCAAACTGGTAGAAATGGCGTTCCGACCTAACATGTACTGAAATCAATTGTAACACGTTTGAAATATGTAATTTTATTATAAGGATGGGAATATACATATTCAGAATGTACGACTAGCTTAGGTAACTGTTGATTGGTTTTTAATATTTAATAAGAACTATCGTGTGACCTACGCATCATGCATTTACTACATATAATTAAATGATACCGGGTGAGTGTCTGCTCATGTATGTTATTTAAATATATGAGCCAGTATAAAAAGAAAAAGGAAAATCTATTTTGTGGGAGCAGAAAAAACTATAACTAACAGAGATAAAATGATTTATGCTATACTTTTAAAACTTATCAAGTGTTGGTCTCTATTATATCTATGGATTTTCATATTATTAAGTATAAAATTTATTAATTAAGTAAGTGAAAAAAAAATGCTCGATAACAATAGGTATCTCAGTCGGGTGTAAACCGTTTAATAGCATGGTAGTGATATTGGGCCGTTTCTTTGTCAAGTTGATATTCTTCAAATTCGCATCAGATGTCAGATCTAACATTTCTTCTTCCATGTCTTCGTAAATGAATCCAAATGAATCATTGGAAACGAATTTACCAGTTTCGTTTTTGTTAATCAAACCAATCTCGTCGCAGAAGGCTTGTGGTGTTTTAGCAGGGATTTTTCCTTTATAGGAACAAGTCTTTTTTTCAGCTCTTTTTTTCTTTCTTCTTCCGGTAAAATCACTGAGTTCATCGATTATAAACATAACATATGTTAGGTATCAAAATGGATTTATATAAAAAAAAAAGCAATCAGGATCCTCAGACTATAGAAGCCACGAGATCAAAGCTAAGCATAACAATCAATCACAATAGCGTGACCACTATTGCAAAAGAGTATAAATAAGAGCTCATAGGATTGTTTTTTACAATTAAAACGTTAATCTTATTCACCCGTTTTTATTAATTTTTCTATGTTAAATCAAGGTATTTCTCCATACTTCTTCCTAAAAAAAAAAACTTACAGCACTTTACAATGAATTTTAAATACGAAAACAACAATAAGAACGACGTGTTTTCAACTTTTTTTTAACAAGTTGTCAGAGCGGAATGTTGACAACTTCGTTAAGTTTGCTCAAAGTGGATCGCGAAATCCAAAATCACTAGCTACTTTAAAAAAGGCCTACTGTAATTATTTAAGCGGTATAGCCCAAGACAGCAATCTACCAGAAGGCGTAAGTCTATTAATTGAGGGTATTATTAAAGACAGCAAGATGGAAGACCCAGAGGTAAGCTAGAATGAAAGAGTTCGTTTTTGAAAGGAATATCAAATTAACCAAAAGTGATGTATCCATCTATTATTATGTTTATAGAAAAAGGGGTCTTCAAATTCAATTGTGAACATATTTGGAAATGTACATGGACAAGTTGCAAACAATATATCCAATAGTGCTGTAAATATGGTAAGTATATAATTTAAAGATTATAGAAAAAAGATGTAACGCAAATACTCCGCAGTCACCATCAGAATCATTGCATCAAATAGGAATTCATCTATCTCTTTTGCAATAGTGATCACACTATTGTGATTGATTGAGGTATTGTATAATGTGGGATTATACCGAAGACACGTGAACTAATAAAAATTAATCATTCTGTGAGATATAGGAAGTCCACCAAAATAAAATTTCACGTAACAAAGGTATTATAAAGTTATTATTGATGGAGGATGAATTATCAAATGATCAGTTCAGAGTTATCAAAGCAACTGCAAATTTGTAAGAATATGAAACAAATTGAAAACGACATATTTAAAATTTTACTTAGTAGCTTTTATGTTTTATGTTCTATGTTTTTAGATTACGAAAAACACCTCGTAAAGATTTATCAGAAGAACTTAAAGAACAAGAACTATCAACCAGGTTTGTTAAACCTTTGTTGAGTGGTCTATTCGATGATCCAGACAACGATGTGATGTTAAGATTGTATGTAGCATTTATTGTAATAGGATAACATCGGTGTATTTACTCATGTATATATTGTTAGCACTGGACTAATAACCGTCGGAGCCAATTCTTTCAAGCTGTCTTTTTCGGATATCGTGGGCAAATCCTTCTGTGTCTTATCTAAACGCTTCGCAGGTAGACTTGATCCTCATTCTTTTTATTGTTTGTTCCGCGGCTGAACTCACTGTAGCAATGGCTAGTTCATTGAGTTCGTCCCGCGTCAAAAGTCTTGTCTCAATCATCTTTAAATTACATTTCCTAGTTACCTTTCTAAAGATTCATTGCTGATATACTATTCAAACAGTCTAAAACTATAAATTTTACTTTATACGATTTTATTGTATTACCCTCTCTCTGTCATTTTGTTTAATTATCCCCTTGTTTTAAATACATCGTTTGATAATCCCTTAGTGAAGACAAGAGGTCTAATACAATTTCGAATAAACTAATAAATAAACTACATAACTAAGTTGACAACTATATAGTCTGGTGCTCACTTAAAACTACTGTTTTTATTATTATTGACCTTGCGTTTTATAATAATGTCTTTCCCAAAATCTACACTTAACCTTATTTTCCCGAGTTGTATCAACAGTCGCCGGTGAAGATACTGCTCCTGTAGTCGTAGCAGACATGCATTTGTCGCCAACTGTTACATATTATGAAGTCTACAAAGAAAGTTAAAAAAAAAAGTTTGACAATAAGTTGTATGAATACTTTTAAATGTTCTATATTTCTGTTTTAACCTTGCAATTGGACAGAATTATGCATTTACTTTGATCACGTGCCATAGCAAAATGCCCAAACAACAAAGTTATTTTTCGTCGTGGGTAAAAATACCGCTTAAACATATGCTCTACATACGCTACGAAAAATAAAGATATTAAAAGTGTATATATAAAAAAAAAATTAAAAAAAAAAGTTACATAAAGGAGTTACTTGTTTCAACTAAATATGATTAAATAATTGAGTAATTTCTAATATACGGTGAGGCTCGATTCTACGCGATACAGCCTTACCTCATCTGTATATAAAAGTTTATGCATTTAGATATATCACGCTAGCATTTCTCCCCCACCTTTTTCAACAATGATTGCTGCTGACAAAACGGGAATTTACCGTAACAAGAAGGTGACTGTCGTTTCCAGGCTCACCATTTTGCATACACACATGAGAATTCTCCCCCCTTTTTTTTTTCTGTAAGCTTAATATGTGTAAATAAATACATGTATATATATTTTTGTTCCTTTTTTTTCTTCTTTCTTATTTTTCTTTTTTTTTAGTTTTTTTAAACAGTAAAGAAAATGTCTACACTTACTTCCAGAGACCACCTTGTTCAACGTCATGCTACTGCAGTCAACAAAGCTAGCCCAGAGTTCAAAAACAATGTTGAAGAGTGGCAAGGTTTACTTGACGAATTAAAAGAACGACTTAAAGAAGCTACTGGCGAAGGAAAAGAAAAGAGTATTGCTCTTCATAGAAAGCGTGGCCAATTATCTGGTAAATAACTTCTTTTTTTTTTTTCACACACGCATTTTCATAAGGCGGAGTATATATCTAATACACTCTTTTTCTTTTTCGATTAAGCCCGTGAACGTGTCGAACTAGTACTTGATGAAGACTCACCTTTTCTCGAGTTATGTGCATTAGCCGGCTATGATCAAGATGAAATGACACTTGGTGGATCTCTTGTAGCGGGTATCGGTCTTGTCAGGTAAATTTGATAATGATTTCTTTTTTTTAAAAAAAACCTTTTTATTTAATCACAATTTATAGTGGTGTACTTTGTTTAGTTTCTGCCAACGTAGCAACCATGTCTGGCGGTGCCATGAACGAAATCTCGGCGCTTAAAGGTGGTCGTCTTCACCAAATTGCAATTAAGAACAAGTTACCTTCTGTCACTTTTGTTCAATCTGTAAGTTTCCTTTTACGTATTTTGTAAAATGACAAAAATTTAGTTTTCCTATTTTAGGCTGGTGCAAATTTACAACAACAATTTCGTGTGTTCCACAAAGGTGGTGCAGGTTTCCGTAATCAAGCTATACAGTATGTTTTTACCCTCTCCCCCTTTTTTTTTCTGGTACAATTAAACAAAATCATTTCTCTTTTAGATCAAAGGCTGGTGTACCCTCTTGTTGCGTTGTATTCGGTAGTTCAACTGCCGGTGGTGCATATACTCCTGGTATGAGTGATTATGTTATTATGGTCAAAGTAAGAGCATTTATTAATTTCTTCGAAGAAAAAAAAGCTAACCTTATTTACTTAGAAACAAGCTCAAGTCTTTTTAGGTGGTCCTCCTCTTGTACAAATGGCAACCGGTGAAATCACCGATGCTGAAAGTCTCGGTGGTGCAGATATGCATTCCAGAGTATCTGGAGTCAGTGATCAATTAGCCAATGATGAATATGATGGTATTCGTAAAGCTCGTGATTGGGTTGCCAATTTGAATTGGGAGCAAAAAGGAAAATTACCCTTAAGACACTTGAAGGGTGAATATGAAGAACCTTATTATTCTCCTGGTAAATATACTTTTTTTTTTCTAGTATAATTCTTTATTTAAACTTTTTTTATATTCTAGAGGAATTACTCGGTATTGTTTCTGCTAATATTCGTATTCCATTTGATGCAACCGAAGTGATTATTCGTCTTGTAGATGGATCTCGTTTCACAGCATTTAAACCTAACTATGGTGGAAATTTAATTTGTGGTTGGGCTTACATTCAAGGTATTCCTGTTGGTATTATTTCAAATAACAACGTTATTTTCACTCAAGAAGCTAACA
Source organism: Thamnidium elegans (assembly GCA_025201345.1). NCBI lineage: Eukaryota > Fungi > Mucoromycota > Mucoromycetes > Mucorales > Mucoraceae > Thamnidium > Thamnidium elegans. The sequence continues at coordinate 261,859 of JAIXMG010000006.1, read as the reverse complement.
AAGCTACACAATTTATTCAACTTTGTAATTTGAAGTAAGCTATAAAAAAAAATCACACATGCTAATTATTATTTTTTTGTATCCCTTTGACTAATACTATAAATCTCAATTATAGAAATACTCCTTTGATCTATTTGCAAAATATTACTGGCTTTATGGTCGGCAAGAGATACGAAGAAGAGGGTATCATTAAAGCTGGTTCTAGATTTATTAATGCTGTTAGTAACTCTAATGTTCCTGCAATTACTATCATGATGGGCGCTAGTTATGGTGCTGGTAATTACGCCATGTGTGGTCGCGCTTATGAACCAAGGTAAAAAAAAATCTTTTAGCAAATACAGTTTATACTAATAATTCAATATATTATAAAAGATTCTTGTTCTCTTGGCCCAACTCCAAGTGTTCTGTTATGGGAGCAGAACAATTGACTGGTGTACTTGATCTTGTTATGCGTCAAGGTGCTGCAAGGTATGTAGTATATTAAAATTAGATATTTATTTTTAAAGTTAATTATTGTAAATATAGAATGAACCAAACGATCGATGAAGAGTTAGCTAATGATAGAAAAGCCATGTTCCAAGCATCCGTTGAAGCCGAGTCTGATGTATACTACACATCATCTCGTCTTTTAGATGATGGTATCATTGACCCTAGAGATACACGTACCGTTCTCGGTTACTGTCTTTCCGCTATTTACAATACTGATGTAGAAGGTGGTAACCTCTATGGTGTCAGCCGTATGTAAAAAAAAAAAAACTAATACATTTTATAATAAACATTATAATTCTTTATATATATTTTGAATAAATATGTCAATATTTAAAAGTAATCTAGGTTACCAATAAAGTAACTGCGAAAGCCACTATCTTAAAACATACACCTCTCAGTCATTTGAATGGGATTTAAAAGCTGAAGGCTTATCATTTTCTATCGTGCATCAGAAGCATTTTTTGATTTGTGAGGGAGGCTCGTAAAAAAACTATTACTGGCAAACTATAAAAATGGCACATACAAGAGCATAAGAGATTACTATGGACCTCGTATTACTGGATAACAAAGTCAGGATGTATACCAGTGAAGAACTTTTGAATGTCGAAAATATTGTTTATATTCATACAAAAATAAAATTTGCTGACTGAATAAACTATGTTAATAAAGTTTTATTGTGATACAAGAGAGGGTTTGTTTGTGTAACAGATTCGATTGACTTTTGGTAAATTTTCTTGCGTTTGTATAGTTTGAAGTTATTTTCTGCACGTAATAGTTTGCGTTCACTTTTTTTTTATCAACTCTTTCAAATAACTGACATTTTGCTTTCTTAAGTTTTTTTTTTTTTTTTTTTTTTTTTTTTCACGTTAAGAATTTAAAGTATCGAATGATTAAATAGACACGCCATATTTGAGATCGTAAACCCCTATTTAGTTTGTCTCTATGCGATAAACTAAATTTTAATATATACAAATTGGTCGCGATAGCAACACAGTTATTGGATTAAGACTTGAAAAAAAGAAGAGATGATAATTACAAATTTAAAATCAATTTTTTGTTTGGATCTCTGATACTCGTGTTTCAAGAAACAAAAACAAAAAAAAAATAGATGAGTCGCCGCTTAATTAAACTATGCATTAGGTACCTGTGTGTGTTTTTTTTAAGCAAGATGAGAACTAAATCAAGTAAAAGTTTTGAAAGGTTCTCGACCCTGCTTTTTTTTTGAAGTAGCACGATCGGCTTGTTTGTTATAATATATCATTATGATCTATGAAACATATGACTCTACTAAACTATTAGTACAAAGTATTTACAGTAAAGATTATTAATCCGTGACGTCTCATTGACTTTTATTTAGGAAAAAGAGATCAAGATGCAAAAATAACGAAGATTTAACCTATAAGGAATGCGATAGATGTTGTTGTACAGGATTTACAATGCATGAAAAAAAATAACAAAGTTTTTCCCATGATCATTTTAACTATATAATGTCTTTTTTTGTTATGGTGCGATCAAGTACTTTATAATACGTTATATTTCTTATCTCTCACTCTTGAACGTTTATCCAGCCAATGTTTTTTGACAGCTTAATGAAAAAAAGTCCAATCAACTGCCTTTTAAAACAAATCACGCAAGATTGAACAAATAAGATACAATTCATTTTGTTTTACATTTTTTTATTTTATTTATTTTACTACTATATCAAAAAAAAAAAAAGTTTTTTTTTTTTTTTTTTTTTTTTTTTTATGTGTGTAGCTACGTCAACTTTATAATAATGCAGGATCCTTTTCAACAACAAGAGCACGAAGCCACTTTGCTTCCTTTTCTAATTCAATAACACGTTTTTCAAGCGCCTCTGCTTTAGCGGTCATTTCTTTTGCAGTTTGTTCCAGTGCTTGTTCTCGCAATTTTTTCTTCATACGAAAGCGAGCGGAGGCAGCGGTATTTCGTTTTCTCTTATCTTCTTCGGCTAATTCACTTACAGGTTCATCAGTTTCTGGTCTAGTGATTGAAACCGATTTACGTTTTTTAGTATTATAAAGCTGTTCTGATGTAGAAGAAGGAGCAGGAGCTAACTTTGGTAAAATAGGTTGATGTAAATAAGAATTATTTAAGTAAGAATTTAATAATTGTGAGTTGTTTGTATCGTTTAAACCAAAGAAAAGATCCTGCTGTTCCGCGGTTTTATTATAGTCGTCAAGGATAGCTGAACCTGGTTTGGTATCAAATGTGAATTGAGCGTTGGCCCAAATTGAAAGCTCTTCACTGAGTGCTTCTTCTGAAATTGGAACAGGTGAATCGTCTCCGAGTAAGTTTAAGGATGAAATATATGACATCGTTTTTTTTTTATATGTGTATAAAAAAAATAAAATAAAGAAAAAGGGAATAAATTGTTTTGTATTTTTTATTTTTTTTTTCTTTTATAAACATCGGGTTTTTTTTTTATAGTCAACAACCCATAATCCGAACCGAACATATTTGAAGACCGTCCCTTCATTGAACAAACCTGGTTTTTTACTCACCAAAAAATAATAAAAAAACGCGATTTTTTCTCTTTTTCTCACTATTTTTTTTTTCCCCTTTTTTCGAAAAAAAAAAAAAAATGTCTTCAATACTTGACAATCTTCCACCTTGGCCTCAACTATCGTTTGTACTCGCCAAACAAATGTTACGTCTCGACATACCACAGACATTTCTCACCGCTACCGAGCAAGAGAGTTTTACACAAGCACTAGCATCCTTTGACAGTTGGACCAGCTTTATTTCGAAAGATCACATCAATGTATTTCGAGTACGCACCATGATTTCCGAACAGTTGATTCCGTTCTTTTCTAACCATGGAAGCTGTTGTCAATCACCTCTCGATTTAAAGGACCTGTGTTTGCAAGCTCATCAGATACAGCAGAGCTCACCTGTACCTACACCTATCAAAGAGTTTGTCAATAGTGATCATATACCGCTTTTAGATATCTTTCATACGTTGGAGTTCGATATGGCGGATATGATGGAACAAAGAAAACTGGATGAGTATAAGGCACAAGAGGAAGCGCAAGAAGAAGAATCTACACCTACAGTAAATATATCGTTTGTATAAAAAGAGAAAGAAGCTGATACATATATATATATATTTATGTAGTTTACGATATTAGATGAAAACGATCATTCAAGTTTAAAATACTTGTTGAAAGGTATTTCGGAAAACAGAAACAAAACATCGTTATCAGACCGAGAACTTCGAAACTTATTATTGGATGCGAAACCACATCGATCCAAGTGGGCTAATGATGATAAAATTGGACAAGAGGATTTATACGAAGCTTGTGATAAAGTTTTGACAGATTTAAAGAATTATACTGTATGTTTCAAAAAAAAAAAAAATGGATACCTTTTATACCAACACGTCTTTTTTTCTTTTGTAGGAGCACTCTACACCGTTTCTTAGTAAAGTGAATAAAAGAGAAGCACCCGATTACTTGGAAGGTATATATATATATAAAAAGAAACACCAAAAAAAAAAAAAAAAAAAAAAAACTAATCCCTGCTTTTTATAGTTATCAAGGAACCAATGGATTTAGGCCTAGTTGCTAAAAAGTTAAAACACTGTCAATACAAAAACAAGCGAGAATTCGCCAACGACCTGTACTTGATTTACGAAAACTGTTTAGCATACAATACCAATCCAGGCAGCGAGTTTCGAAAACATGCAGCAGCTATGAAACGAAAGACGGACCGATTACTTGTGGGTGTGCCTGAAATCAGCATCAAGGAACGGTCCGAGCACGATATCGAAGAGATGGAAGAAACGGACGAGGAAGACACGCGTGAACGATCGATGACGCACGAGTCCCTGGACGACCCGCCTCGTCGTCACCATAACCACTACGGCGGCAAGCATCCGCAAAAGGGCGGCACGCCATTAAAACCTTTAAATGAACTTGACGATGAGCCAGAGGCACCTGTCGACGCCGGCGAACTGCAGAGCAAAATTTGGACGGAGGTGACCAAAAACACGCGAGCGAAATTAACGACAGATATTGAAAAACAGTACCAGTTTGAATTTGGAAATCGAAGGGCCATGCATCGATCTTGCTTAGATATGGAACGGTTTTCGAGACTGGAGCATTTACATCACCAACCGGGACTGACGAAGAAATTGATGCGGTGCAGTTCGACTGCGTTTGTAAGATGGGTGGATAGACATGAAGGGTCAAGTGTACATGATGCGTTTGATTTAACGTCAGAGGATGAAGAGGGCTTTGATGGTGGCTTCTTTTTTTCGTCAAAGACAAGGTCGGAAAAGCCGCCTCCAACTGATGAAGAAGATGCGTTACGAACAGATTTGTTTTTACCAGAGTATTATTTGTTATCGGGTGTGCCTGAGATCGCGGGCGTAGCAGAAGAATATTTTGCACAGGACGAGCAAGGATATGAGTCGGTACCTTCGTTAGACGTGTATATGACGACAAAGCCGCCGCAGTCTGGGTTAATTCACAGTATCGACAACAATATTGAACTGATGCAGCATAACAGGTCTATTTACAACAAATGTATGGCTGTGCGTAACAACCAACCGATTTCGACAGATATTGCACCGACTACGTACCAATCTCCTGCTGCTATGGACACAGGCACACCTACACCATCTTTAAGTCAACATACACCGCCTATGCTGCTGAATAAAGAAGCAAGCGATCAGATCTTACAACGCAGTGTGTCGCATATCTTACAGCATGCAGGGTTTGAAAGCACACATTCAACGGCGCTGAACGTCTTGACGGATATGATGTCCGAGTACCTGGCCAATATTGCAAAGACGGCACGAAAGTACTGGGATCAGCACGGGAATTCGATGTCGGGGGAGGATATCTTGCAGCATACGCTGAATGAAAATAATATTGAGAGCGTGGATGCGTTGGATAGGTATGTGACGGACGATATTCAAAAGTACGGGAATCGGTTATTGGAAAGTAGACGTAAATTGGAAAATACGTATCGTGATTTGGTGACGGTAAATAACTGTATATAAAAAAAAGTAGAAGGATTTTTTTTTAATTGATTGTGTGTATATAGGGGCCAGCAGAAGATGTACAAGATAATCATGAAGATGATGAAACACTTATAAAGTAAGTTTTTTTTTATTATTGGTTTTTATCTGGTTTTCTTACCCCCCCCCCCTTTTTTTTTAGTGGTTTATTCAACCAAGATCTAGGTGAAGATTTCTTTGGGTTTAAAGAATTAGGATTAGATCAGGCATTTAATATGCGATCGTTGACAGTGCCACCACGTCTTTTGATTGGTAAAGACAAACCACTGATCATCCCAACCAAATCAGGTACCAAAATTTCCCCCACTTTGTTAAAAAAAAATATTCTAACAAATTTTTTTTTTTCAAAAAGAACCTAAATCAAAATATCCACATCCACCATCATTTATACCAGCTACATCGCACGCATTCATAGGACTTTTAAAACCATGGTTCCAATCACGTCCGACAGCAGTGGAAGACGAATACATACCTAAGAAGAGCACACGGCCGCGTCAGCCGCCTGTCAATATACGATCTGCGTACTTACAGCACCAGCAAACCAAACGTCGTATATTGAAAGACGGATCGAATACACAGGCGAACGAAGAAGCGAAACGTAAACGAAAGCGAGCTTTAGAAGAGTCCAAGGCGCAGAAAAAGAAACAGAAATTAGAGTTAAAACAGTTGAAGTTGGCGGAAAAGGAACAAAAAAAGAAACTTCGTGAAGAGGAAAAATTAGCTAAAAAAAAAGTGTAAATAAAAAAAAAAGAGAGAAATGTGTATATTTTTGGAGAAAAGTGTCTTCAAATACGTATAAAATGAGAGCGACTTTTTTTATGCATAAATTTTTTTACAACTTAACAGAGTTGAAGCCGCATTGACCGTTTCCATGGTAATACATATGTTATGCTATCGAGTTGCTGCCTGTCGATGGGGGGGGGGGCTACACGTGAGTTTAAGCAAAAAAAAAAAAAAAAAAAAAAAAAAACATTTGTGCATCTGTCTCCCTTATTATTTATTTTTTGGTATTTGTAAAAATTATATTTATTTTTTGTTGGTATTTGTAAAAAAAAAAATAGAAAGGGGATTAATAAGTAAGAGAGAGAAAAAAAGTTTGTATATATATATAATATGTAAAAAAAAAAAAAAAAAAAAAAAAAAAGTTGTGGAGGGAGGGGAGAGAAGGTTTTAAATAACATTTATAGTTTTTTTTCGTATGGGGAAAAAAAAAGTAATCTTATATAATACAAATATAAAATGTATGTACTGTTGATTTATTGGAAATCGTGGGTGGTGGGCAAGTCGGTGATACTGAGTGTCTCAATATCTAAGCTCGAGATTGATTTATTAAACATCATTTGTTTCTCTACTTCTAAACAAGCTAATAAAAGGATATGAGTAAAAAAAAAACTTAATAAAAAAAATGGTACTTACTGCTGATAAGATGCTTGCCATAGGTATATTTTTTTAACCCTTGAAGATGAGGTTTGATTTTTGCAACAAGAAGATCACGTTGATCACCGTCAACTACGTCCAACATCTTTTGGACAACGTAGTTTGCATACTGATCCTTCATCATGGACATCAAAGGATACGACCTATATAAAAAATGAGTATTTCTTTTTTTTTTTTAAACTCGGTTTTTTTTTTTTTTTTTACCCGTCAGGTCGATTTAACAAAACTTCTTCAATTAATGCTTGTCTGTCTTCTTGACAGCCATACGCAACACATTTCTCTACTACGTTGCTTGCAAATTTATGCTTGCTTAATTGAAGCGTGTGGCCTCTTACTTTGCTGATAATCATGGCCTTATCTTTTGATTTACCGTGCTCCAAAATATGCTGAATGACATAGTTTCCGTATTGGTCTTGAACCAATTGACTGGTACTACGATGAAGTTCTTCCAACAAGTAGATCTATAAAAAAAAAAGTTTAGTCTTGTTATATTATACAAAATTGCACAAACTTACAGTTTGGTCTTCGGGACAGTGCTCAAACATACGTTGAATAACACGACACCCATACGGATGTGTAGCTAAATGATACACCTGCCCATAAAACGTATCGATGATAAACTGGATATGTACGGCGGGCACACGCTCAATTGCCTTTTGAACCACATGGTTGCCGTTTTGATCCTTTACGCACTTTAAAACGCATCCGTCCAACTCTCGTATCAAAACCGCTTGCTGGTCCATCAGCACGTACTCCAAGGCCTTCTGCACCACACGGCATCCGTACATCTGCAGCGAAAGCGATAAAACATGCCCCTCCATTTGTTTCGCTAAAACTAGTTTTTGCGACTGGTTGCCGTGCTCGAACAACTTTTGGATAACGTAGTTTCCAAAGACGTCGGTCATCAGCTGTAAGCAGTTGGGCAGGATCTCGTCAAATACAAATTGCTTGTCGTCACTGTTGGCGGTCTCGAGCTTTTGCTGGATAAATCGGGATCCGTGTTGATCGCCGCTGAATTCAACAACGTGGTGAATGATGTCTTTTAAGCCGAATTTCTTGTTTTTGTTGCTTCGGAATTCTTCTAAAAGCGGTGAGCGGATAATAGGTGCAGTATTAGTATTAGTAGTAGGTTCGTTAGGTGTGTCACGACGGTAATATGTAGGAGATGTGGTGGTGGTGGTGGTGGTAGTGGTGGCGCTGGAACTTTGGACAGGTTGGCGCATCATTTGTTCACGTAGCATTAAAATTTGCTCTTGCTGTAAAAGAATTTGACGTTGGCGAGATTGGAGTTGGAGTAGAAGACGGTCGTTGGAGTCAACGATAGGGGTCGAAGGTAAACTGGTGTGGATTAATGGGCTGCCAGCACGGCTGGAATCCCATGGACGAGGCATGTCGTCGTTGAATTTGGTGTTGATGAAAGGTCGGTCTTGGTCTTCCCATTGTTGAGGTTGAGGTGTATGCATTCTACTTCTATCGGATTCAAACGGACTAGCCACTACCGTCCCCCCTTTAAATTTTAGTGGACTGGAATAATCAAATTGTTATAAAATTTTACCTGGTGACATGTTTCCACTCCACGGCATTGAACTTTCGTTTAAAACAGCATCTAGACTTTGATGGTTGGGGTTTTGTTGGCTGTTCATCCATTGATAATACCTTTGCTGTAAATTTCTCTTTGACATACCATCTTCTTGCTGCTAATTTAAGGAGTATATAAGGGAGTAAAAAAAAAAGGGAGAAAAAAGGAGGGGAGGAGGAGGTAAGCAAAATGTATTTTTTTTTTGTTTCTGTTTTGCGTTAAATACCTTATCCATCATTAATTGGGTATACTCGTAATCTTCAATTCGTCTTTGTTGCGAATTATTCAAATGATGATTGGCGGGCGGAGTAGAGTTGGCACGAGGTGGAGGTGAAGTTACATACCTGCTGCGCACAGGAGGAGACATGGGCCGTGACAAAGGGAAACGTGCATAAGAAGGCTCCCCTTCGTTGTTAAAAGCAGGAGCTTGTTGCTGTTCTTCTGTAAACATAAAGTATCCTCTTGAAGATGGGTTTAATCGTTGTGGTACCTGAAAAGAATTACCTCTTAAACTCTATATAATTTTTGTGTGTGAATTATTTCTATTATTAGTCACTCTTTAAAAAAGTTTATATATATATTTACTTCATCAAATTGTTGTTGTTGTGGTTGGTCTTGAGATACTAATCCAGACGGTGTCCAGACGTTTTGATAAGTCGGTTCGAGTGGTTGTTGTTGTGGTTGTTGCATAGAATTATTAAAGTAACCAGTATCTTCTTGATTGTTACCTTGGAAACCTATTTTTTTTTTTTAGTATATATATAAAAAAATAGTTTTTATATATATATTTACTGTAGGTATCCATGGTTGCAGGCCTAGACTGTTTTTTGGAATTATTAGACCATACTTGACGAGATGAAGAAGAAGGATCGTAAAGTGGTGAAGCAATAGGCTGGTTGTTGGTTTTCCAGTTGCTTGGTTGTCCAAGAACTGGAAATTGGAACTGATGAGGGTCTGGTGGTGCACTGCTAGGTCTTTGATCGTGTTGCATCGTGTCTACTAAATATTGTTCAGTTTCTGAATCTACACGACCTCTCATTAGTGCAGCAAGCTGTGTAAAGAAATAGTTTTTAGTATGGTAACTACTTTTTTAAGTTTTTTTTTTTTTTTTTTTTTACCTGTCCTTGAGGCTGGTTTCTTGCTTTTGGTTGTTGAAGGTCAGGTTGTCCTCTATTTGGATAATCCAATTTAAAAGGACCTGGTTGCATAATTACGCGTATATCTAAAGAAAGAAAGAAAAAGAGAAAAGGAAAGAAAAAGAGATTAATAAAGGGGGAGTTAAATAAAGAATTCTTTTTTAAGAAAAAAAAAAAGGGCACTAATTAAAGTTTATGAAAAAAACGTCAATAATTTGGGTTTACTGTAAATCACCGTTTTTGGTCAACTTCCACGTTTACATTGTTGTAATTACAGGTATAAAATTCTCACTCTCTTTTGTATCAGTATTTCCGAGGTAATAGTTTTTGATGAAACATGTTTCACATACGAAAAAAGATGTTTCCCCCTTTTTGCAGTTTTAACCCCTCTCTCTTCTCCTTTCTTTTTTATAAGTCCATGCACAAAGGTTTTTCTTTAAGTGATATTTGGATCGACAGAAAAAAAAAGGTCGGCTGATTTCGAGATAAGTTGCAAGCATACAACAAAGAATATATTTTCATTTTAACCCGTTTTTTTGCTTAACCGAAAACTTTTTTTTTTTTGACGTCAGATCTTATGCAATCTTATTAGATCGAAAAATTTAAATGGTACTACTTTATAAAAGTGGCAAACATTTTTTATTATTGCATTAATGATACATTGAGGTTCCGCAAGGGGAGATTTTTTTTATTTAATACCACCGTTCTTAACAGAGGCAACCTTACATTGAACAGTTTCACCAGAAGCAGTTCTGATCAAAAGAGGTTTATCGCCGTAAAGAGCGATCAAGTCATCGTTGGTCTTTAACTCGGGTTGAACAGTTTCCCAATACTTCTTCTTGGGGTTCAAGGTCTTTTCGGCCTCACCTTCCATACCTTCCACAAAGACCTTATCACCGGCCTTGACCTTGGTAGGGTCAACAGGGCCCAATAATTCAACAGCAGATCCGTCAGCTGCACTAGCACATAAAACCATACCGGCAGATTTAATACCACGCATACTGGCGGGCTTTAAGTTAGCTAAAACAAGTACCCAACGGTTCTCCATCTCTTCAACGGGGTACCAGCGCACAAGGCCTGACACAATTGTACGGGGTTCGGCTTCTCCAATATCGATCTCTTCTACATAAAGTGAATCGGCGCCTTCGTGCTTCTTACAGGATTTAATGTAACCGACACGGATGTCAATACGGGAAAAGACTGGTTGATCGGATTCAACGGCAGCAGCTAAATTTTATGTGTGAGTAACCTAGGCTATCATTTTTTTTGGGGGGGGGGGAGGGGGGACTTACGTGCAGGTTCCTTCTTGGCCTTAACCTTCTTTTCCTTCTTGGGCTTACCGCCTTCAACAGGACCCTTCTTTTCAGCAGGAGCAGCTTCAGACTTCTTTTCAGTCTTGGAATCAGCCTTAGCTTCTCCCTTCTTCTCACCCTTCTTATCGGCCTTTTTCTATAACGTCTCTCTTTTAGTTTATTAAACTTACCCTCTTTTTTTAAAAAATACTTACGGCGACAATAGGAGCAGCGGGCTCAGGAACATCGTCAAGGTTAATTTCAACCAAAGGGAAATCTTCGGTCAAGTTATTAGATTTAACGACGGTGTTTTGAATAAGATCGAACCAACGTAAAGTGTTGGGGGCAGAAGTGACCTTGATGTTTTTCTGCAAAAAAAAAAAAAAAAAATTTAGTTCTCCAGACCGAAAAAAAAAAGAGATAAATACTTACGCTGTGAGCGAACAAGAGACCAAAGATGACAATATCAACAATGGTAAGATGGTTGTTGACAAAGAAAGTGTTGGTCTTTAAATGATCATTGAGTTTTTTCTACAGCAGAAAAAAAAATTAGGGTTTCTGTGCATGTTACATAGAATAAGGGGGGGGGGTTACCTCAATGTTGGAAACAATTTCCTTCTTACCGACACCACGGAGAGATTGGTTAGTGTAAGATAACCATTCTTCGACCTAACTTATTCGTTAGGGGTTTATACTCGGGTTACTATTAAAAAAAAAACTTACTTGAGCTTGTTCAGCTTTATCAGCACCGAGCATTTCCTTCTTATCAGAGTTGGAAATAAGGTACTTGATAATAGTGTTAGCAGCATCAATTTTCTCACCAGCAGCCTATTCAAGATGTCAGAAAAAAAATGGGTGTTTGACGTTATTTTATACTTTACTTCTAAAACGAGTTCAGAACCAGCTTCAAGCTTAGCGTCAGACTTGACGTACTTGTAAGTCAAAAGAACTTCAGTACTAGTTTTTTCGGGAATACGAAGAACAGCAGCCATTTTATAATTGTTGTATAAAGAAGAAAAAAACGCGTTTTTTTTTTTTTGGAACCCCCAAGGAAAAGAAAAAAAAATTGAACTGGTTTGTGGCTTATTTTGAAACGGCGATGAACGACGGCTTTTGAAGTATTAGAAAGTAATCAAATGGTGAGACTTGAGGTTTTTTCTCTCTCTTTTTCTTCTTTTATACATCTCGGACTTTTTTTTTTATATATATACTTTTTGAAAAATAAAATAATGTCTAAAGCTTCTTCTTTTGTACGTGAATACAAGTTGGTTATGGTTGGTGGTGGAGGTAAAGTTTTTATCATCATCATCTTGATGACCATATGTGAAAAACACTAAAAAAAAAAAAATTAAACTTTTTTTTTTCTTATTTATTTAGGTGTTGGTAAATCAGCCTTGACAATTCAATTTATTCAGTCTCATTTTGTTGATGAATATGATCCAACTATTGAAGGTAAAATAATCATACATACACATATAAAAAAAAAAAAGAGAAACAATTGTAACACAAGAAAAATTAATTGTCCAACAGATTCATATCGTAAGCAATGTGTCATTGATTCAGAAACAGCCTTATTGGATGTACTTGATACAGCCGGCCAAGAAGAATACAGGTAGGCATAGTTACTACCAAAAGAAATATACGTGTTTAACATTTATAAAAAAAAAATAGTGCTATGCGTGAACAATACATGAGAAACGGAGAGGGGTTCTTACTAGTATACTCGATCACATCTCGCATGTCATTTGAAGAAATTACGACATTCTATCAACAAATCTGTCGTGTCAAAGACCGTGATTATTTTCCAATGGTATTAGTTGGAAACAAATGCGATTTGGAAGGAGATAGACAAGTATCCAGCTTAGAAGGAAAAGATTTAGCAAAGAATTTTGGATGTCAGTTTATTGAAACCTCTGCTAAACAAAGAACGCATGTGGATGAAGCCTTCTTTGAAGTTGTACGTGATATTCGTAGATATAACAAAGAACAGGAAACAAGGGGACACGATCAATTTGCTATTCAGGATGCTCCTGATGTTGCTTCCGATAAATGTTGTATTTTGATGTAAAAAAAAAAAAAAAAAAAAAAAATAAGGTTTTTCTTTTTTTTTTTTTTTTCTTTTTTTTAATTATTTTTTTATATCTAATTTTTACTACTTTCACTCACTTATTATTATTCCCTTATGTTATTTCATGCCCTTTTTTTTTTGTAATCTCTTATAAAAACCTTTTTTTTTTTATTATTATTATTATAATTATTACTTGCATATCGGAGAAAAGAAAAAAAAAAAGGGTTGAAATGATCTGATCTTTTTATTAAAAAGCGCTTTGATAGCTCTTTTTTTTTAAAAGTATAAAATACACATGGCAACCCGTGGAAATAACGTGTCATTTTGAAAATCAGCATTTTTCAAATGTATTACGGGCACACGAGGAAAACCAAAAACCTCTTCCCGCTTATGGAAAAAATATATTAACTTCAATGCACAACACTTTTTATTTATTAAAACTGCGATACATTGCGATTTATGTGTTCAGGTAGATGTCTCTCAGGGTTTCTTCTTTCAGCTTAAGAGAGAATTTCTTCGTCGCTAGGCATGGTTTCAGAGATAAATGTAGGAACAACAAGATAAAGAAGACTTTAAGGAATTTCGGGGTGTACACGTCCAGAAAAAAAGTATGACATACCTTAATTAAATGCTAAAAGTAGCTTTAACTTTACAGTATTACATTCGGGTGGGCCACATTTGAGCATTTGTTACTGCTGCTCCCATTGTTATGACTGCAGCTGTTACTAACGTCGATGCTTCTGTTACTATCACTGTTACTGTTTTTGATATAGGCGTAATTGCTGTTGTAATCATTGTCATAGCCATCATCAATATTATCACGTATATATGTAGCAGGGATAGCTTAAGAATTTAAAGGGATCTCGCTATTATACATTGGTAGCAATGGTCATTGGCTGGAAAGGATCTTGATTTCGTATCTGAACTGCAATTAATTCACTATTGTTTAGATGGCCTTTCAATTATTTTTTTTTCTCTCGGCAGGACAGTTTGGTTTGTTTTCCAGAACAATACTGGAAGCTTGGCCTAATGTTAAAATCTTGAGAGTAATAACTGGAAAAAAAAAGGGAATCCTTGACACACGTTCTATTATAAGTTCATAAGCTTCTGCTTGTGCAAAAAGAAAGAGCAACCAGTCAATGTATTTTTTTATTTTTTTTTACTTTCGTTAGCAATTTATCAAGTTGGTGTAACAAATATACTCTCCTTTACAAGGTTTAGAAATAATTTTTTGTTTGTACCTACTACTACCTGCCATCTATAAATATGATAGTGGCGAGACTTACTTGTCACAGAAATGTTCTGGTGTTGTTTGTTACACCGACTTGATAAAATGCTTATAAAAGAATAAGACTAAGTTTTCTTTTTCTTTTTTTTTCTTTATTATTTATTATGTCAAAAGGCGGCTGGGGTAATTTACCAAAGGAGATATTATGCATGGTATTTAACTATCTCGAAAATCAAGTGATGGTGTCTGCATCTCCTATGAAGTATATGGGTTTTCCGTGCGCCAAAAGCATATCACAATGCCAACTCACTTGCAAGAACTGGAGTACATTAGCTCAATCCAAGCTCTATAAATGTGTTTTTTTTAAAAGCCCTATTCAGTTGGATTTGATGATTCGTTTGTGTAGTCATATAAAGGGTCTTGTTTATCATATTAGGCTTACTAAAGGATATGATTCTTTTTTTCCGTCCTTAATCAAAATCGCTTTACACTTTACGGAACTAAAGAGCCTGTATCACGATTATAACTTAGGGGAACGAATCGACAAGTATCATCATTCTAACTTAAATGAACGAAACAAACCGTTTTATCATTATTCTGAACCTACTAAAGGTGACATTTGGCAAGTAGTTAAAAGTGAATGGTCAAAAGGTCGGTTTTCAAAATTACAAGTAATCCCTTTTACGTGCTCTGCAACAGTCGATGATATAGTAGAATATAACGATATTACTTGGTGTTTGCGAAAGAACTTACGTGAATTAAAGGTTTATGATATGGCGTGGGACTTCCAAAGGGAGTTACACGAATTCGATGTTTATGATTTTAATCCGGTATCAACTCAAAACACCGAAAGGTTATCCCATTTTACAAGTCTCGATGCAGTTTATTTTCACCTTTGTGCTTTTAATAATGTTTATACAATTGATCAACAACTTAAAAAAGCTGGATCTTTGCGCTCCGTGAATGTAACTAGTAATGAAAGTTATTACAAGTCCCTACAGATCAACCCGCATATTCATGTCTTGTCACAGGTTAGACAGCTGGATATTAGTGGGTTTAAATTCGATTGCGATATTTACCCCTATGTCATGCAAGTGTTTCCAAAACTCGATAGAATTAGTTTAGCTACGAGAGATTTTGAAGATAATGGAATTATGCTAGCGCTATCTACCGAGGTCACCATTCAATTCCTAGAGTATTTACTTAGAATCCCATTTTTTTATGTCAAGTATATGCCAATGGAAAATCTCGAGCAAGCCTTGATGGGATTTTGCTATCAGAAACGTATGGTCAAGAGACTTGATATAACGTACTTTCAAAATAATCGAGCAATACACAGCCCTTCTTATTTGTCCATGTGGAATAATGTAAATGATGAAATATGTATGGAAGTAAGTTATGCCAGAGAAATTCCAACAGCTATGTTTCCTCGTATTGGTATGATTGAACATAATGGTGACGACTTACGGTGTATCCGTATGAGCATGGGGTTCAAGTTTAGTGATATCGAGTTATTGGTTAACCAAGAAGACCGTGATAATCTATCTAGGATCTTATGCCAGTGTCCCAACTTGCAAAGTATTTTTATTGTACGTACCATGTTACGTACTTTTGGTAGTAGTTTACAAGAAAAAAAAATATCGTTTTTCCAAAAGATAGAATTGAAGGATTCGTTGGTGTATAGTTCGTTTTTATCTGATATGTCGTTTCATTTGCCTGTTATTCATTGGTTTCATATGAGTGGTTGTCTGTTTGCTGGTGAGGCTGAGAATAATGCCACGATCAACATGCCACATACCAAGTTTACCAATATTTCTTTTTCAAAGTATAATCGTATACATACGTGGTATTTAAAATTGACAACCATAGAGAATAACTCTACACGCTGGTTTGTTAACGAAAAACGCCACCATAATACATGTAGCGAAAATGAGTATCAAAATTCATTGGAGGATAAAAAAACTATATCAGTTTTTATTCGATGTAAACAAATAGATAACGTTAGCCTCTGTAATTTTAAAACTCAAGTATCTATAAAAACCAATTAAAAATATTCTTTTAGTCAATAGGCAGTAACAAGTTTACCATTGGCAATAATTGCTTTGAATTGTTCTCTTACAGGGATTTCCTTATGTTCACTTTCTTCAGCTTCCTTTAAAATAATCAAAATACTCTATTCTAAGTCCATGGAATTGGAAATACTCAATACTCTACTACTAGAATGAACAGAGTGGTATTACCGTTAATAATGTTCTGTTTACCACATCATACTTACCAATACCAACGGTGCTGTTTTAGACGAGTTTTAGAACGAAGTTTCAGCGTACAAGTATTCAAATAATTACATAATTAGAAAAATGTGATATAGTAGATGCAATAGATTTACAGTCTGGGATTTAAACTTAGACTTGTATTTTATTTTTGTAGATAAAACCCTCTTGAAAAAGACTTGCGTCATCTTTTTTTGAATATATAATACATAGGAAGGATTATCTTTTTATTCTGTACTTTGTAATGCGAAATATAATGTATATATAATTTTACCCAACATTCTTGAAAAAGTATAGATGAAAACCTTTTCCTTACAAACAAACATAGCCAGTCGCAGATAAATGACTTGGTCATTTTCTGACTTACCGCAAGTCTTAAACTGTTGGATCTTGTTAGGTTTAAGTTTTAGTTTGGTTATGAATATTCTCCTCGGGCTTGGGGTGTTATCCTTGCATCCGACGCAACTAAGTCAGACGTGACAGAGTTGGCTCATTTAAAGGACGGTTTTTGGATTGTCTTTTAAAAGAGTTGCTCGCCGAGAATGTTTTGCTTTCTGTAATGCTTGAATACGAAGAAACTTTTTTGTATTAAAGGTAATAATAATAACTTCAAATGATTAGCTTATTAACATAATGACTAATCGTCTTACGAGCTGCAAGAATGATGCAGTTTATAGAAACTTGGACAATGTTAATGATTCTATCAAGAAAACTACCTTTCTGAACAGGATGAACACTAATGGTTTTGATGGTTATCCCCTAAGACGGTGATTATTCTTGGCAATCTTTAATACTCTATTGGAAATAAATTCTATTATACTCGCTGACCCCGTTTATGTTTCCTTATGTTTTACTAGTTTATTGGATGCCTTCCAAAACTGTTTTTGACATAAAACCTATGCATGGTTTTACAGAAACCTTGCTTCTCCTGTTCCGATGTCTATGTCTATTCCATTTATCTAAAACTTCCAGAAGCAATAAAAATTTGCAGCAAAAAAAAAAAGAGCTTTTATCTATGAGAATAATAGTCTTTTTTTCAAAAAGAGAGGCCTAACAGGCGTAAAAATTTTGAATAAATGAAAATTAACCTCTGATTAATCATATGTAGATTTTTTGACATATAAGTTAAGACATAAATTAGTTTATAAGATATATCCAGTTTGAGTCTTTCTATATTTACTTTTTTTTTTTTTTTTTTTTTTGTACATGGATATTGTGTGTAGCCATTCTCAAAATATAAAAAATACTTCTGGCATAAATTTCATTTTCATTACAACTTTTAATATTATATGGTTATCATTTACATAAAAAAAAATGTGGCATAAAAACAAAGTATTAAGGAGAGGAAGGGTCACAATAGAATGGGCCGAGAAAATGCATACCCGCTTTGTCGTCTTCTTCAAGCAATTTAAGGATAGATGGGTTAATGATTGTGGAAAGAGTTTGTGAAGGAGTGACACCATTAAATGTATTATTTACTAAATATTCATTATGCTCCTTTTTGAGCTGGGCAAAGCCTGAGATGTTCTCAGTCAAGAGGCACTGCCATAAAAAAAACAAAGGTTAGACAAGTGTAATTCAAATGGACAATAAAATTAGACAAATACCTTCATGCCCCAGAAGAACTTCAAGAAACGGGGAAGAGCGTCCAGTTTATCATCAATACCAGGCTTAATATACAACATATCTTCGAGCCACAATTCAAAGATGGGGCCTTTTGGCTCGAATCGTAAGCTCCAAAGATAGATATTTTCTCCTAAAGTTATTAGATGAAGTAAGGGACAGAGCAATAGACAAATGAACTTTGTACCTTACCTGCACTATGTACGAAAAAGACCTTGCATTTTTGGAATGCTTCCACGGTTGCCATAGGAAACTCATCAGCAATACTTTTCAATATTGCAAGAGCAACAAAAAGACCCTTATGATGATCAAACGCAATTTTTGATTTATCGGTAGAACCAAAGCATCCCGACGTTTCAAGCAACAAGATCTCGATATTTTTGAGGCCATACAGTTTAATAATCCCATCAGCCAGATAGCTATGGTTATCTTCTTTATATAACGGGATGTTATTGAGCTGTTTACCCATTTACTAACAGATACAGACAGGACACTCCGTCTCCGATATGAGATTATCTCTAAATGGAAAGAGGTCGGTGTCGATTTCCAAAAAAAAAAAACTGCGTTTTCATCGATGAAGCAGGTTTTAACAACCACATGGTGCGCGGCCGTGCTTGGTCAAAAGTAGGAAGTCCAGCAAATATTAAGCTTCATCAGAGACAGGGAGTAAATGTTAGTATCGTCGGTTGTATCTCTGTTTATGGCACTATCAATTTCTTCAGAGTTGAGCCTTTGACGGTAAGCGATGTCGAAAGATTAGAGCAGGAATATCCGAAACAGCAGCAAAAGAAGAGGAAAGCCAAGACTCAAGATGTCAAACCTAAGGTACCTTCAAAAGGAACTACAGCCTACCGCATAATTAAATTTGTGGAACATGTTATGGATATCCTAGATTGACACAATAAACACGGGTTTTACATTGTAATGGACAACTGCAGAATCCATCATAGTGCATTTGTTGTTGATGTGATAACTAAAAGAGGCTATAGACCATTATTTATGCCACCATACTCCCCTTTCTTGAATCCTATTGATGAGTGCTGGTCTAAGGCCAAAAATAATATAAAAAGAAATCCACTGGAAAAGGATGATAGACTTTCGGATCGGATTCGATATGCTTGTAACACTATTACTATTGAAGACTGCCGGGGTTGGTTACGACACTCTGAAAGCTTTTGGGAAAGATGTATTAGCAAAGAACTAGAATTAAGATGAAAGCTGAATCAACGTCTACCAGAATTTTGTGTTTTATTGTAGAGATAAAATAGTGAGGTTGTCTATAATTGAAATCCCAAGCGTCTAATTTGTCTCTGAAGTGTCTAAAAAAAATTCGTGTCTCGTGCTGAATATCGAATTTCCAAATGTTTTTGGGGAGTTTGTAATACCAACTTAATATGAGTCGGTTGAAAAAAAAAAATTAATACGTTCATTAAATTGGGTTGCCCAAGCTGAGCACAGATTGAAATTCGTGAGCACTATGCTACACATTTCGAAAAGGACCAATAGATATGTTTAAAAAAAAAGGGGGTACGCGTGTGCGTGTATTTTTTATTATTATTTACAAGAGCTTATTTCTTAAACATCTTGGACATTAAACCAGAAGCCATAGCTCCATAATCTACACCACCTTGTTGTTGTTGTTGTTGTTGTTGTTGAGCTTGAGGAGGAACTTGATTATAATTTTGTTGGTTGTTTCCTGAAGGAGCAGGGTACATGTTGCTGTTATCATACTTTTGGTTATTGTTATTATTACCACTCGATCCACCACCACTACCACCGAGAAGAGAACCAACCATAGCACCAATACCACCCATACCACCGCTGCTACTTTGTTGTTGCTGTTGTTGTTGGTTGTTTCCACCGGAAGAACCCATAAGCATACCCATCAAGCTACCAATGCCACCAGCACCACTGCTATTACCTTGTCCACCACCGCTAGCTTGCTTAGACATGTATAATTTAACAGCCATCATAGCAGCTTGTTGAATAGCAGCACCCTTACTATCTCCTCCTCCACTTTGACCGTTTCCACCACCACCGCTGCTACCTAAGAGCTTAA
The DNA here is from genome assembly GCA_025201345.1 of Thamnidium elegans. Lineage (NCBI taxonomy): Eukaryota > Fungi > Mucoromycota > Mucoromycetes > Mucorales > Mucoraceae > Thamnidium > Thamnidium elegans. The sequence goes on along the minus strand of JAIXMG010000006.1, from coordinate 241,634 downwards.
CGGCTTGAGACATGGCCATACTGATCATATCGCTCATGCCACCTCCAGATTGCTGACTTCTCTCTAAAGCTTGGACGGCAGCTGCGTTACCGATGGCTTGAGGTGAGTTGTTTTGGTTGGGGTTACTCATGACTTGTTCATAGGATTCGTGAGCAGCGCGAATTTCGTGGTCCTCGGCGGGCTTTTGGTTGGAGGTGTTGCCCATAACGCCAGAAAGAATAGAAGAGAAATTATCATTGTCTGCAAAGAGAGGTTAGCAAAAAAAAAAAAAAAAAAAAAAAAAAAAAAAAAAAAAAAAAAAATGGGTATGTTATATGTGATTCTTTTTTACCTTGACCGCCTTGGTTGTAACCTTGGTTGTAACCTTGGTTACCACCTTGGTTATAGCTTTGGTTACCGCCTTGGTAACCTTGGTTACCTCCTTGGTTATAGCTTTGGTTACCGCCTTGGTAACTAGCAGATTCACCACCTTGATAACTGGCAGACTCTCCACCTTGATATTGACCGTATCCACTCATATTATTATTTTAAAAATGAAAAAATAGAAATAAAGGAAAAGTTACAAAGTCAGCTTTTTATTAAAGTTTTTTATAAACTGCAGAAAAAAAAAAAATTAAATTTGTGACCTGTTGTTTCTTATGCTGCTTTAAGTGCATCCCACTTCCCCAAATGGAACATTTTTTGAGCTCAGTGGTACATTTTTCAATTGGAACAACTTGTGAACAAGTCTTGAACACCTTTTTATTTGTACTTTTCATAATTCATAATGAGCTTTTTTTTTTCTACGTGAAGACGGTTCCAGTAACATTACGAATGAAGATAGAACTGATAATTATGAAATGGAAAAAAAAAAAACTAATCGTGATACCGAACCTAAGTACTGTATTGTAGGGTCGCCACCATATGGGTTATCAAGAATAGATGTGCAACGATTGCTTAGGAATAATCCAAGTGCGATCAATGGGTTTAATGAGGTTGTCAAGTTTTGAGGTAAACTATCTTGACATAGAATGAAGCACCCTGCTTCCCACGGTTTACGGAAGCAAGAGTAGATACCAGGGAACCGACTATTCACAGTGTCATTTTTGATTTCTTCAGAAAGTGTTCCAACACATATAACAAAACTGGCTCTCTATCAAATTTTAAATTTGTCTGTAAGTAATATCCAACCGCTCTTCTCATGAGCTTTTTATTTATATTGCGTTGAACTTCTACGACGATGGGAGGATAATCCATAGAAGAAAATTTAGGCTGCAAAACCACATCAGAGCGAGTCTCATCCCTCCACTCGCAATTACCGTCGAAATAATCATCTCCTCTGTACTTGTGATCGCCTCAGTAATATAGTTTAATACTTTTGCATCTTGGACAATTCGTTTTTACATCTGGTCTTTTCCTGGCGTTAAATTTGTTGGTAGCACCAAATTCAATTGTAATCAGTAACGAAGGAAAAAGAAACCGCAACCGTAACCGTAGAGGTTCAACCCAATGTAAATAAAAGGTTCATGAGAAGAGCGGTTGGATATTGCTTACAGGCGAATTTAAAATTCGATAGAGAGCCAGTCTTGTTATATGTGTTGGAGTTCCATTTGGGGATGCACTGTATTTTGGATGGCGTACTACATGCGAAATTTTTAAGGTTTTTGTACGCCTTTTATTTACACACACTGCCCTTTGGGAGGATTTTTTTTTATTGCGGCTGATAACTTTTTGAGTAACTTTTTTTTTTCTTTTTGTAAGAAATAATAATATGCACACTTCTAGTGCCCGACGATTATTATTTGTACTTTAAATTCAGAGGATATTAAATGATTAATTAAATGATAATTGTTTATCATTTTTTCTTTAAAAAAAAGGGATATCGGTGATAATACAGGATTATAGCCAAATTGAATAACTTTGTTTAGCCAAAAAAAATGCTTAAATGCATTGACTGTAAAGAGTTAGACCCGTCGAAACCAATCTTTACAAATAATGGCAAATATCCTATTATCTGACAACTATATTTTTTACGGTGGGAAAATCAAGTTATGATGTAAAGCATGACTAAAAGGGCTATTTTATCACCACATCTTTATAAGTCTTTTTTTTTTTTGGCGGACAACAAACAGACTATTCCTTGTTTGAGCTCTTCCATCACGCGAAAAAAGAATAAATCAAGAGGTTGGAAGGAGTGAATAATCGACCTATAAATTTACTGAAATTAATTGTTTCTTAATTGTACCTCTTTCTAATGACTCTCAATAGAAGAAACCGACCAAAAATGATATGGAATGGTATTGATTAAATTGGTGACACAGGATATTTGTACGAAATTGAATACGCCACGCGATTTAGCCGCCCTTGGCTACTTCCTTTTAGCTCCCACTGACAGTTTGACTCCTAGCGTAATGGATACATGCCACACTTGTCTTGATTTAAAGTGCGAACACTAGTTTTAAAAAAAAAACTTAAAAGAAGATGACGTTATGGTATCTACTTGAATTTGTTTTGGCAAGATCCTAGCGTTAAAAAAAAAAAATGGGACCCCGTTTAATGGTACACAGACGTTGTTTTTTATTTTTGCATAAACATTCTTTTTTGATCGAAAGATCTCTTTTACTTTTTACTTTTAAAAATTATTTTGTAAATAGTTAAAAAGTATGCTCTTGTCCCCTTTTTTATACATAAAATTAAGAAAGATCAGTGTCGGCTTTCACCAAAATAGCAACTCGTTCCCCGTGTTCTATCGGGTCACCAAGGTAGATCTTTAGTCACGAGAGCAACAAGTAAAAATAGTAGCAGAGAGAAACCTTTTAGTTTCTCGGGATAGGATGTGAGTCCCGGTAATTTGTTAAGAGGGTAAGATATGTCCTACTACTAACTAGTAGTAGCAGTAGTATTTGCAGAGGATTAAGCTTCTGATTCTCAATGATCTCTGCTAAATATAAGTAAATTTTAGATTGTTTATTATTTATCAGTACCCTTAATATACTTTCTGTATTGGGGGTATATCACACCTTTTTTTTAAAAAAAAAACACTATATTCAAGCCTTTTTTCATTATCGGAATCACAATATATCCAATTAATTTTCTATACCCTTTAAAGATAGTGTATGTATTGCATATAGTTTTTTAAGTTTCGTGTTAAAATTAATTTTCAGCGTTGTTTTTAAAGATACTTTGGTAGTATTAGGTCAGTTAAGAAAGAGAGAAAGTCTCTTTTATGCACAAAAAGTCAAAATGGAGCATGTTATAAAAAAGGGAATTTTCCGACCTCTTTTAAACTCTTGCCACAGACAGCCGGTTACTCTTGGCGCTTTTAATAAGTTGATGGGGGTACAAACCAACTATTTTCCTTTCCCGATTAGTGTAGCTAAGCCCTTTACCCACAATGCTATTTAATAAATTACTTTTTTTTATTTTTTGTCTTTTCTTCTTTTTACTTAAATATTATATTTTTTTTTCAAAAATGGCTGTTGGAAAGTTAAACGTTACTCCTGGTAAGTTTTATCCTTTGACCCCGTCTTTTTTTTTTAAAAAAAAAGAACACGTTAAATACTAACATGTAAAATTAGTTACTGTTCGTGGTGTCCCTACTTCAAATGGTAATATATATATATATACTCTTTTTTTTTTATCTCTCTTTTTTATCTTATACGTTTTTTTTCTTTTTAAAAAAAAAATAGATGCTCGTCTCTTTGTTGGATGTTATGTTCAAGAAACCGAAAAGCATAGAACTCACACCGAGAGTGGCTCGGAACCTGCTTGGAAGAACTGTTTAAGCTGGTAAGTAAAAACCGAAATAAAAAAGATCTACCAAGTGTCTTATGTGATATTTTATATAGTAACGTTACAGAAGGTAACAACTTCTTACACGTCGAGTTGGTCAACGAGAACCCTTCTAACGGTGGTATTATTGCTACTACCAAGGTTCCTTTGAACTCAGTCTACCAACAAGGTACTGAATCCAAGTGGGTTCAATTACATTCTTCTTCTGGACAAGCTATGGGTGAAGTCAAGTTGGATCTTTCTTTCTCTGTAAGTTATTGCATATGCAAGATTAGAAAAAAAAAAAAAAAAAAAAAAAAAAAACTAATATATAAAGGGCTATTTTTAGGGTACCAACTCAGTTAGTTCCGTCACCTCCTCATTCGGTGGTATGAACTTGACTGGTGGTGAACACGTTTCTTATTCTCAAACTACTAGTCATTCTCAAACCACTTCTCACGGTCAATCTGATAGTCGTTCCAACTCTTATTCTTCTTTAGGTCCTGCTAACCCTATCCCTTCCAACTACGGTTCTGGTAGCCCTCCTCCTTTCACTCCTCAAGCTGCCGTTTCATATCCCGAGAAAAACAGCGGTATGCCCGGTGCTGGTATGCCCGGCTCTGGTATGCCAGGTGCTGGTATGCCCAGTGCTGGTGGTTTAGTTGGTGGAAAGAAAATCGAAAACTTAAACAAGGATGAATTTGAGGAAGCCAAGGAGAAGGGTGCTATTCCCTCTTGGATGGTAAGAATTTTATTTATTTATTTATAAAACACCTCTTTTTGTAACACATATCCTCTTATAGAAATATGGTGGTGGTGTCTTGGCTGGTGCTGCAGCTATTGGTCTTTCTGCTTGGGGAGCTCATGAACTTAAAGAACGTTATGATGAGAAGAATGAAGAAGAGGAAAGACTTAAGCAACAACAACAACAACAAAAGCCTAGTCAACCTCAAGGTAACACTCCTTATACCATTGAAAACCAACATGGTCAACAACAACAACAACAACAACAACAACAACAACAACAAACTCAACATAAGGCTCAAGAGCAAACACATTACCCTACTCCTCCTCAACAACAACAACATTTTTCTGCTGAAAAGAAGGAAGATAAGAAGTGTGAAAAGAAGCACGATGATAAGAAGTCTGAAAAGAAGGAACACAAGAAGGAAAAGAAGGAAAAGAAGGAAAAGAAGGACAAAAAGTATAAAAAGAATGGTTCTGGTTCCTCTTCATCTGATTCCGATTCCGATTCCTCTGACGATGAACGTAAGGGAAAGAAGGATAAGCACCACAAGAAGAGAGATAGTGACTGGAAGTAAAGCATTTTAATACCTCTTTTTTTATTATTCAAAAATAAATATATTCTATTAAAAATACTTCATTATGCGTAACTTTGTAAGCATACGGTGGATTCAGTGGAGAATAAAATAAAAAAAACTGCATTAAAGATTTTATTTGCAGTCGACTGCCCATAGTTCTTAGCCAATGGTAGGTTGACAGGAGACTGCCAAGCATTATGTCAATTCATCCTTAACGAGAAAATTGTGGCTGTATGAATCCCAAAGGGTCAAGGTTGGGTGTCAATAAGTTATTAAAGCAATAATGCAAGTAAATTAGTTAAATCGTTTTTTGTTTGAAAAAGGGTAGGTGCAATATTTTTTATTTTATGTGGTAGGAAAAATTAAAGTGCTTATGGATGCAGTACGGTCCAGACATTTTGCACTGTGGTCACTATCTATTATATATGTAGTCTATGGATATTAGGTAGAACGAGTTGCGTTTTTTTTTTACGCTTGGAGAAATTGAGCGTGTTAATCGAACATATTCTTTTTTATCTATATCTTAAATAATTACAATAATCTATAAGCGTTTATCTTTAACACAACCAATTCAACTGTCATTGAATTCAAATCTCACTTTCATATAAAATAACTTTCCTTTTGCAAATTAATAAAAACCGTCTTATTTTTAACTTTTAACGAATTTATAAGACTCATATTTAACAATGTATCAATCAGCAAGTTTAATTGTTGAACAAAGCCTGCGCAAAGGTGTTCATTAAAGATCGCTTAGAAATATATTCATTTTTATTGAAACAATATATTACTTATTCGGTTATTACAGTTTTGAGATATAAAAAATAAAGGTATCAGAGACGAAAAAAATAGCTATGAAAGAAATTTAACCATACAAATACGAAAGCCTTGCTTTTAGTGTTATTTGCTACTTTTTGGTTTGCTTTGTTTAGATGATTACCAACAGGGTTTGCCACCTTACTTAAGTTAGCCTCTAGAATAAACTTTGATATTTTCATTGGCTTATCATCATTTTGTTTAATAAGTGTATTTATTTGGTTCACAACTTGATCGATTATTTTCCATGATTCAGCATCTTCATTACGTTAGTCAGACGCAGCTTGGAACAAAGATACGTTTTCTTTCGATAGATTGCGTTTAAAGCTGAGGTTAATAGCAACTGTTTGCAGGAATAAAGAGCCGATTTTTGGAGCGGAATTGTTGTTTGAGCCGTTACTTTAAAAAGGTCATGCTAAAAGATATAAGATAGAGCCTTGTGGATTATAAATGATGTGACAATTATTTATGTAAACCAGTTATCTTAGTTATTCAATTAATATCAACAGTCGTTTATAAATTTATATTCAGATATATTTTCGACTTCTTCAGCATGTAAGCAAAGCGTGAGCAGTAATATTTTTTTCGCACTTTATCATATTTTTTTATCTTCAGCTTGATTGGGTAACATTTGAGCAAAGACGACGCATTAGTGTTGTCATATAAAGCGGCCTTGCAACCAACTTCGAAAGAAAGACGGCTCAACCTGCTTATATTTCTTATTTGTTCGAACTTCTTTCTCTTGTTTCTTATTTTATCTATAGTATTTACATTACACATAGGGCATGATATCATATTGGTAGACATTATAAGAAAAGTTAGTGTGTTCAAACTGGCTCTTTCGAACGATCGATAAAAACTATATTTATTCAATAATAAGCTCGTTTTTCTTCAATCTTTTTTACTTACGTTTTCAAGGAATTGTATACTTGACTATGACTTTTCAGATTTTTAATGTACGTGATTACTAGGATATAGGATAAAAAGAGTATTGCAATGTTGTGCTGAGATCGACGTTGAGAGTAGAGCGGGGTCAGATAGAACCTGGGGTGTTAGTGATCTAATAAAAGTGTAATAAAATAAAAGTAAACTTGATTATAAGCTGTATGTTACTAGAAATTCAGCTCGTTTTAATCCCAGTTACGTTTTTCTCTAAGCGTAGAAAAAAAAAACGCAGCTCGTTCAGAAACGTTGACTTTTTTTTACTTGGAATCTTTTGGCTTCGAATTATACGAACTAGCTGAAGCTGGATTGCAAAGGTTGAACATTATCCTCTGACCATTTTTCATAAAATAATGCTATGATTACTTTAATTTACACAGGTAATTGTAGTTACCCGTACTTTCATTAAAATATACTAGGAGCTTTATATCGTAGATACAGTAATATTTCAGATACGTTCAAGGACTAGATGGTGAGTTAGTATATTTATATAGTAGCGTAATATATCGAACATTTCTAATATTTTATAATATCCGTATTTTATAGCCGGCTACTAAGGTATATGTAAAATAAAATAAAAATAGGCTTTCCCAAAACCGGTTGAGATTGCCGATGGCTTTGAATATTAGATGTGTGCTCTTTTTTTTTTTTTAAATAACCGCAAGATCGTCCGAACGAACCAACTGAAATCATATTAGAAACGCTTAAAATGGTAGTGTCTAATCTAAATAGGTCTATGTGACTCCCTTCCCTCTCGAAAAAAAGTGTCTTTATTTTATTTTTTTTCCTTTTCCCTTTTTCTCTTTTTTCTTTCTTTTTTTTTTATATATATGCCAGTTTTTATTTCCTTGCTTTTATATGTCTCATTCTATTATTCGAAACCAAAAAGCCAAGGTATAATAATAATAAAAAAGATGGATATAAAAAAGATAAGAAAAAAAAAAAATCAGCTAACAAAATAAACATAAAAAAAAGTTGGCTTCAGATTATAATGATCTATTAAAAGAACTTGCTTCACCAAAGTTAAAATCTATCGGCTGCTATTCTCTTGGAGAAACGATTGGCATGGTAACTAAAAGCTAAAAGAAGAAAAATAAAGGGATCAAGTAACAAGTTTTTTTTTTTTTCTTTATTATTATTTTAGGGAAGTTACGGCAAAGTGAAATTGGGCGTACATCAACTAACCTGTCGACCTGTAGCCATTAAGAAAATTAGTAAAAAGCATGCTCCTTTAATGGCACGCGAAATACACCATCACCGGCAATTATCTCATCCAAATATCGTTTCACTTTATGAAATCTTGAGCACGGAACAAAACATCTTTATTGTTTCCGAACATTGCCCTAATGGTGATTTGTTTGATGCGTTGGCGCGTAAAAAGAGATTTTCGGAAAACCACGTTAAAAAATGGTTTCTGCAGTTACTTGATGCTATACAGTACAGCCATTCGCTAGGTATCATCCATCGTGATTTAAAACTTGAGAATATATTGCTAGATCAGCATAATCATGTAAAGATTTGTGATTTTGGATTTGCACGTCAAACAGATAAAAATCAACTATTAAAAACGTTTTGTGGTAGTTTAGCTTATTCTGCTCCAGGTAAGAAAAAAAAAAGAACGAAAAAAAAAAAGGAAAAAAAAAAAGGAAAAAAAGGATTATTTTAAACTAATCCGTACGCCTTTTTTTTTTTTCTTTTTTTTTTCTCTCTCTCCTAAATTTTCCTACTATTATTTTAGAGGTAATTCAACGTCAAAAGTATGATGGTCCAGGTTAGTTTCTATATATAAACGTATATAGTAAAAAAAAAAAAAAAAAAAAAAAAAAAAAAAAAAAAGTGTAACCCTTCTTTTTTCTTTTAGCTACGGATGTTTGGTCTTTGGGTGTAATACTTTATACTCTTTTAGCGGGAGAACTACCCTTTGATGATGATTGTGAATCAGTCATACAAAGAAAAGTAGTATCAATAGATTACACTATTCCCTGTTATTTTTCTGAGCAAGTGACCGACCTTATCCATAAGATATTAAACTTGAACCCTCCAGATCGTGCTACCATACAAGACATAATAAACCATCCTTGGTTAAGATCCGATGACCTTGTGACACCTACTTTACCTTTGCAGCATACAAAAGAAAATGAACGTCATCTATCACAAACACTTTTAAAAGCTGGCTTTAATAGTTCTACTGTGGAAAAGATGCAAACGAATCATGTCGGTATGCTCGGAACTCTATGGACAATGTTACTATCAACCACGTCACACAAGGTTACTACTGCTTGTGCTACACAAACAGAAGAACAAACGTGGTTGGCTTCATTAAAATCGTGGTTCAACCTGAACAAAACTCGTAACCTTATTGTACCACCAACCAGTATACCTGGGGCAATTCAACAACACAAGTTTATGTTGAAAACAATGATTCCAACGCTTATACTTGACCCTGCGTTGAACACATTGACTCCTATTATTCCCAAGGAGGAACAAATTATCAACACTAGCTCTACATGTAGCTCAACTGCTGATGATGAATTTGATGATGATCAAAGCTCTTTAGCGTCGTCTCCTGCTACGTCAGTAGCTGAATATGAGGAGGATGACGAGGATACTGATAGTGATATGACTGATAAAATATACTATCACGAACAAGAAACTGCTTTTCATAAAGTTTCTCCGATGGTAAAGTGCTTTTTTTTTTTTAAAAAAAAAACAAACACAATCATTTTTAACTTTAAGGTTTTTCCGCTTTTAGCCCAGTAGAGTCGATGTATTAATTCCACGTTCAAGATACCATTTAGAAGAACAAAGAAATAATAATTTAAGGAATAGACTGGAGAGCAAAATGATTCCAGAGGAAGACGAAGAAGAAGAAGAATAGACACTCTAAACATAATAGATAGATACCCGTGTCAAAGCGCATTATACATATATATACTCAAATGTCAATTAAAAAAGAAACAGACTTTTATAACTATTACTATTATTATTTTGTGAACCCATCATCCCTGTATTAGGTTGTACAATTATTCTCGGATACTTTAAAGAAGCACTTTATTATTACACAGTGCGGCCGGTAAATTTTTGTCCGTTTTGAACTCTTTTATTTATTTTGCCAGTAAGCGGAAAAAGTATTCCTGGCAAGCAAAATAGATAAATTGACACATGAGGGCCTTTACGGAGCAAAAAAGAAATATCAAAAAAAGACTTTTTGAGTTTGACTGGCCAACAGCTTGGATGACAATTGTTTGAAAAGCGGCGCAAGTCAACTTATGTCTTGGTGGGTAAAAGACAGTATAATATTGCTGGAGTTTTGCGCAGAAGCTTGTTTTTGGTACAATTTTAACATTGGTAAAGGAGACTTGAAGCAATATACATATGTGTACTTGTTGTTCCAACTTGATTCACGCAAGATTCTTTCAAAACGAACAAAATTTATTCAATATATTTGATTACACAAAATTTGTCTTTATTTTATTAAAATAGGGGTACCATTAAAATGATTCAGCCAACATTTCGAGTTCGCGGGGCGCATCAAACTGAGGCATCACTAATTCCAAAAAATGAATCTTACCAGGCTCTTGAATAACAGTTTCCATAGCACTTTCAAATTCCTTGCGAGTTTTTACCTGTACCTCTAAACCAATTTTTCTATTTTGATTTGTTTCTAAATGAGCTCCAAAGAAAGTCATAGCTTTACTGTACTCCCACATTTGAAAGTTATTGTAGCTACTGTGAGGACCATTAATTAATTTCTCGGTCAGGTACCCATCATTGTTTAAGAGAAAAATTACGGGAGTTAGTCCATGACGGATAAATACCGAGACCTCTTGAGCAGTTACTTGAAAAGACCCGTCACCAACAAACAGATAAATTTGTCGGTGACGTGCAGCCATGGCTGCACCAACTGCGGCAGGTACAGAATATCCAATGGATCCCCAAAGGACTTGACTAATGTAAGTGTTATCTTTGGCATGAAGTGCATTGGGTGCAGCAAACCCTGAAGACCCAGTTTCTGTTACAACAATACTATTGGGTTTAATATACTCGTTAACTTTATTCCAAAGGTAGTTGCTTGTAATTTCGTTTGACCCTTGATCAATAGGCTTTTGTTTTACTAGTGGTCCAAATTCTAATGACGGCTTGGCATTGATACCTTGTGTTAGCATGGGTAATAGTTCTTGCATTCGTACACCCGCGTATTCGGCTTGATCAATAGTAACATCGTAACTATGCAATACAATGGTCTTGACGTGTTCTAGCCCAAACGTAAAATTTCCGGTATTGAAATCCGATTTAATAGGCCCTAATTCGATTAAAAGATCGGCTGTTTCAAGCTCCTGTTGAATCCCGTCTAAAGACAGTGCACCGCAGTAGACTCCACGGTAATTAGGTAAGTCGATGTTGACACTACCTTTACCCATAGGTGCAGTATAGGTAGGAAACCCAGTTCGTTCAATGAACGCATTGGCCTCAGATTCCAAGTGGAAACGAAGAATACCAATGTCAGATATAATAATAGGGTGCTTAGCGTCATTAATTTCTTTTAGAATAAGGGCGTTTGCAGTAGCTAGTGATTTGACGGGACTTTTTGGTGGGTCAATGCAAAGCAAGGCGGTGGCGGGTACTTCTACCATAGCGTTCACAATATCACAAGGCAGACCAATGTACCCTGGCCGCTTCGTTATAAATGCAGTGGAAATAACACGATCAATTTCAGAAACTGCGTTAGATACAGTGACGTTGGTAGATGCGCTTGCAAGCATGGAAGACATTTTGTAGAATATGTCGTAATCACCGTTTCCCAACGTGTGGTGTATTAAAGCATGTGATTCGCGGTATTGCGTTCGTGGAGAGCCTACGATATGAATGATAGGTAGCATTTCAGAGTAAGCACCGGCGATACCGTTCATGGCAGAGAGTTCACCTACACCAAACGCAGTAACTAGAGCACTGATTCCGCGAATACGAGCGTATCCGTCAGCGGCATATGCAGCGTTTAGTTCATTGGCATTATTTCCCCAAGTTAATGTTTCGTCTTCTTCAAGTAGATCTAACAGTGGCATATTAAAGTCGCTTGGTACACCAAATATAGTGTCAATCCCAAGTTCCTTGAAACGATTGAGGATATGTTGACCTATAGAGATGAAATTGGGCGAAGTGGTATGCATTTTTTATATATATATAAAATATTGATTGATAAATAATATCTAACCAGTTTTCCTCTTTATATGTCTTTTTTGGGATTAAGGGACACTGTTTTTTTACCTGGAGCGTTTGTTCTAATCGGAACGGTCTTAAATCACGATTTTGAAGGGTTCCTTTTATTTCAGCTATATGTGAATTTAATGCGTTTGATCGTATTATAAAAAAGGGCTGAGGAGGCTTTATGTTCTCATGTTTCGGTGTTTTCGATACTCTTTTCTTTTCTATATACCGTTTTAGCTATGTCTTTTCCTATAATCATTACTCGTCCATATGAAGCTGGTATCTTGTCTATGGTTTTTTTATACGTCTTTTTTTTATAACAACATATCGACTTTAGCCTTTCTTATTTGTAAAATTTTCTTAATTTTAATAACAGTCAAAATGCATAAGTTGACATTATTGGAATTAACCTTACGTAGTAAAACTCCCTCTTTTTTTTTTACTCTTATCTTTTTACCACGACTTCTATCCCTAATAGTAAAATAATTGGCAACATAAAATGCTTCCCTTTTTTTCTTTGACCAATTAATAACACGTGACAAGTGAAGAGGTATTATATTCAACTCTTATCATCTTACAACAGTTTTTATTGTAACTGTATGGCGTTTTGTTTTCCATTACGCGCACATTTACTTTTATTGTTTCTATTTTCCTGCCAGTCGTAAAATCTAAGATGTGTGTTGATCCGCTATCTTTTTTATAAAGGTCTATCTTATTATTTATTGTAATCGAAAAAAAAAAAAAAAAAAAACGGGCTAGCTTTATTGTACTCTTTTTTGAACAAGTTTTATTTTATAAAAGTAATAGTATGTATATTTTATTAATATCTACTTTTTAAACAATACAAATACTGCTACAGAATCATTTTTCTGATCCTGATAACAGTTCTTTATCAAGATTTAACTACAAATTGGTTCACTTTTAAACACGGTGTTTTTAATATATACGCGAAGTATTCTTTTATATATATATATACGGCGCATAAGGATCTATTTTAAAATGCTCGTATATTACTACATTTGATTTTTTAAGAAAAAAAAGTCAGTAGAAGGTATAAGTTGTCACAAAAAATTGTAGACATCTATGTGAATATATCACATAAGCAAATTAACGTATGAATAATGAAAGTGATTTATTATGGGAGGATTTTTTTTTTTTTGAAAATAGCGGTAAAAAAAATAACCGAGATAAAGATTAATCGGTGTGCTATTTTTTTCGTTAATAAACTCTCGAAAGCTTAAAAAACTTTGATTTCCTTTGTGGTTGTATGTGCACTAATTTTAAGTCTAGTCTTTTTATATACAAAAGCAATATTTTAAAAGTACTCTTGTTTACTTGAAGTGCTTTTATAGATACAGAAAGTACCCTTTGAATAGGTATTACTCGTTTCTTTTTAATTTGATAGCCTAAAATAATACCAAAATTTGATGAAGCTCTCGTTTTTTTACAGTCTAAAAATATATGTTTTCTTTCCTTATTGTTTGGATTGAAACAAAAAGCTATAGAAAGTATAATTTTAATAGGAATTGTGTCACAAATACAAATCTATGGTAACCACAGTAAGTAAGAAAAAAAATGCCCTTTCTCGACAGTAAATATCTTTATAGTATTATCGAGTTAAATGAATTATGATCAAGAAATTTATTTTATAAGGAAAGCGGGTAACAAATGTTAAATAGTGATCAGTTCTAACTCGAAAAAGAAAGTAATAAACATTGACGTATACTTTTGTTAAGCCAATTTCCCTTTTGTAGATATGGTACTGTTATTCTTTTCCCTATTTCAACTATATCAGTAAGACTTCAACACTAACTAAGATGTTATTCGATACAGACAATATATTTGTAAAAAAAAAAAAAAAAAAAAAAAAAAAATACATTAAGAATATTCGAAGAACTTTCATTTTTAAACTTTGAACTGCAACTTGTATATATTTTGATTAAGTGATATATTTAACGTTTTAGAAATTCTGAAAAGACTAGCTATAATAGGGGAAAGCATGAGCATGGCGGTGGTATCATGACCAAAACATTTACTAAGTCACTGATGATATTAAGGTTAACGAAGGCTAGCCCGCATTACACTGGATATGAAGGTTTTTTGCACTATTAACACGATACTAAGTACCATTAGCATATTTCAATCAGATTTATAATTTGGAAGGTTCAAACGATTATAGAGCTGGATTATTATAGCATACTTTAGTAAAGCTGGTAATGGTATCCATTTTGATAAAGTTCGCCCCTTTTCCTTATATGAATATCCGAATTTTTGGTTCTTGCAAAGTCAGGAACAGAAATAAACTTTAATCGATGCTTCTTCTTTTTTATATATTTAACTTTTGACTCAAGATATAAGCTGCGATACCCAAAACAACTCACTTATTCTAAACTATTGTTCGCGCATATTGTTATAACGATATTACGATAAGTTCGTGATATAGATCTGCGGTCGAAATCTAAAATTGTACATATATGATCTAATCGATTTTTTTACGATTTTCATCAGATTTCGAGTTAGCCTTGCGTTATGTCAATCTTACATTCCAATATACATTTGGTCTAGATTAAATCAAATCATTGGTTATGCATGAATGATCACAAAAAATAGAAAATATATGAGAGATTAATAAAAAAAATCTTAAATTCACTATAATTTTGGATACTGAGCTAATAGAAATTATTATATAAAAAAAAAAGCTATATTTTTAACCAAACTGTTTTATAAGTAACTTGTAACTACCAGCGCTTGTTGCCAGTATCAGAAGTTTCTTTAAAGTAATGCAAACGTTACTTTCTAAACTGATGATATATATATATATATATGCATTGTTAGTCCACATAGTCAAAAAGAGGATACTTAGAACCAGAGCTACACTATAAAAATTGTATGGTTTATGATGATAAACTCCGTCGATCGTAAAAAAAAAAAAAAATACACTGATAAAAAAAATACATATACCAGAATCAGTATGTGTAATTCAATTTTTTCAACGTAAAAGTTGTGAGACTATACTATTTTTTGAACTACTTTTATTTGTTTACTAAGAAAAACTCATAAGAAAAATCTATATGCAGTAAGTTTTTGAAACTTTTTTAAGGATCTGTTATTAAACTAGAATCACAAGAATCCTCTGTCCGCGGCATTACGATTTCTAAAAAATGAATTTTATCTGTTTGCTGAGTGATTTTTTTCATGGCGCTTTCGAATTCTTGTGGTGTATTCACTTTGGCTTCAATGCCTACAATAGCATGCTTCCTTCCTGTTGCTTTGTTTTCATTAGTATTACCACCAGAAAAGTTTAAAGACCTACTATATTCCCACATTTTGAAATTGTTATACATGCAATAGGGGCCATGGACAAGCTTTTCGGTGCGATAGTTATTGTTTTTTAAAAGACATATGACCGGTGTAAGGCCTTGTCGGATAAATACTTCAATCTCTTGAGCTGTAACGAGAAATGCATCATTGCTAACAAATAGATATACTTTACGGCTACGGTCTGCCATCGCAGCACCAACGGCAGCGCTAACAGAATATCCTGTAGAAACCCAAAGGATTTGACTGATGAATATGGTATTTTTAGGACACTCCATGTTGAATAAAGCGATTTCTGAAGATCCAATTTCGCCGACAATTATATTGTTAGGTCCAACGTATTCAGGAACCTTATTCCATAAGTAGTTATGAGTGATTTCGTTCATGCTGGCGTCAATTGGATTTGGTCTTATGCGTGGGGAATATTCAAATTGTGCCTTTTCGGTCGGGAGCGAAGCAGTTACTAGTGGTAGTAATTCATGCATTCCAACCCCAGGATATTCGGCATGATAAATAATTGTAATACGACTATTTAGTGAGATTGTTTTCGTTCTCTCTGGCCCAAAAGAAAAATGACCCGTGTTAAAATCTGCTTTTATAGAACCAATCTCAATCAATAAATCTGCCTTCTGAATTTCTGCTTCGATACCACTAAGAGAGACTTCATCGCAGCAATAAATACCTCGATAATTTGCAAGTTCCGTATTAACAGATCCTTTACCCATAGGAGCAGAGAAAGTAGGGAATCCTGAGCGTTCAACAAATTTGTTTACTTCAATTTCTAATCCATGGCGTAAAATGCAGCCGTCAACAATAACAATGGGATACTTTGCCGCCTTTATTTCCTTTAGAATTTGTTTCAGGGCTACTGATTGTAACTCTTCGGGATTTTTAGGAGATGAAAGTTGAAGAGGAATAATTTTCGGGACCTCAACTCGAGCGTGTATCAAGTTGATAGGGATACCAATATAGCCAGGACGTTTGTTGATTACAGCTGTTTGAATGACGCGATCTATTTCTTCAATAGCATCAACGAGGGTCACGTTTGTAGATGCTGCTGAAATCATCGAAGACATCTTGTAGAATATGTCGTAATCACCATTCCCAACAGCATGGCTCTGTGTAACACTGGAATCTGAAACGATCGTACGAGGGGTTCCTACGATATGTATAACTGGTACCATCTCGGAGTAAGATCCAGCAAGGCCATTCATAGAAGAAAGTTCGCCTAATCCGAAGGAAGTAACAAGAGCGCTAATACCTCTAACACGAGAGTAACCATCAGCAGCGTAAGAGGCATTTAACTCGTTAGCACTACTGCACCAAACCAACTCTGAATCGTAATCAATTAAATCTAATAGAGGCATGTTGAAATCACCAGGAACTCCAAAAACAGTGTCAATGCAAAGTTCTTTGATGCGGTTAAGGATGTATTCACCGATTGAAATAGTAGACATCGAAATATTTGTAAGAATTATTTGTAGCAGTTAAGGAAAGTAAACCTGATTTCTTTTTTTTTTTTTTTTCCTTTTTTTTCTTTTCTTTTCTTTTATATATGCATCAACCATCTATAGTTCTGTATATGAGTCTAAGGTATAGCCTATAATTGGCTTAAATTTGCTTCTTTTTTTTAAAAAAAAATCACATTCAGTATTGGACCAATATCCAATAGTTTGATCGAGGCTATGAGAGTAATAAAACTGAGTTATGTTTTGATTTTTTTTTTAAGTTACAAAAAAAAAAGTAATATATCGAATAATTACTCTTTTTAAATTATATCTTATTTAGTGGTTTCCCGTTGTTTGTATTCTAATGTGCGACTGTCATGTTGTTCGCAACCCTTCGGATATTTGTACACGTATTAATTTACGTGACATAATAATGCTGCACTACACCTTACATAGCACGAATATACATAAAGATAAGAATTTAAAACACTATGAAATAAAACTGCAGTTCTTATTTAAAATTTTGCTGATCGAGTTAGTCGCAGAAAGCTATGAAAATGATCAATATTTATATTTAAGTTTAGCTTTGCTTTACACCTATGCGTACATGATCGCTGGCTCATGCGTTTATGTTTATATTTCTTACCATTAGTTGGTACAAGAAATATTTTTAGATTCTATATTGATTCTTTTAGTGACGTACAGTATTTAACACAAAAAAAAATAAGGAAAAAGGAAAAAAATGCAAATATTTTTATTTTATTGCTACTTTTTATAATAACCTAGTATTTAACATATCTTCATAAAAAAGGGTTTAAAACCTGGATTTTATCAAAAAGCGCGGTATTTACTTTTTTTTTTTTTTTTTTTTTTTTTTTTTTTTTTTTTTTTTTTTAAAAAAAAAAAAAAAAAAAAAAAAAAAAAAAAGAATAGGTTTTAGATGACCAATGCCAATAAATATAGTTTTACTTTGGTCTTCTGACATTATTTTAATAGCTATTGTGCAATTTTCTTTTTAACGTCATTTTTTTTAACCTTGTGTAGGTACTTTAATAAATAAATGGAAAGTGGTAATTGTATTTTTTTTTTATGGATTTCTAATATGCATAGTATACGACACCCTTATTTTTCCGGTTGATTCCTAAAAGGTTTTTTGTGGCTGTAGTTGAAAAGTTTTCTTGGGACTTATGACTTGTTTAAGTCTAGGATCAAAGTCCATGTTATTGGTCCTGATTGTTTAAGCTATTTAGGGTTACGGTTTTGCTTGTTGATATTTTGTAGTTTAAAGAAAAAAAGTTACGACTTATGTTTTTTATCTGATTTCCTATAACTAATATATATACATGTATAATTTTATCTACTATTTATCATTCGGATTTATGCGAAAGAGCTTAGTAAAATAAGTACGTTCTATAAAAAAAATCTAAATCTATTTTAAGTAAAATACAGCCGTACTCGCACTTTAAATTTAGATGAGCTGATTTTTCAAAACAAACAAGGATATGTGAATTAGCGAACGTTGAGGGCGATTGTAAGGAGTATTTGCTTCTATATTCACTAAATAACTATACTTATGTTTAAACGAACGAACTTTGAATGTTCTATCCGGCAAGAACATTGGTTTCAGTATATTTTATGCATAATGGTAAATTTTGGACTATACTATTATGAAAGTGACATGCTTCGGAACTCTAGACTTTTAACCGAAAGGCGTACCGTCAAAATCGGAACCCTGGCATTATGCTGAAATATTTTGCTAAAGGCTTTTGTAGTTTATTTCGCATTTATATCGCTATTGTATTTTTCTGAAGTTTTTTTCTAAACGTGTTCTTTTATTTATTTATTTTTATGTACCCTTTTGAACCCTTAATCTTTTTTAGCTTTTTTTTTCGTACTCCTTTTTTACCATCCCTTACACAGTGTACTCATTGATTATCAGCATTTTTTGCGTACCTTAAAATTGCATCCTGTGGTTTTCTTTTTAGGAAAAAATAACTGCTGTTTTTTTAGTCTAAAAATATGAAAGGTACTTACCAAAAATTCAAATCTGAGCGCTGATATGTAAAATATAAATAAAATATAAGCGCAAATAGAGCACAATATTCCATTGATCCATTAAAGGCGGTTTGAATATATAGAGACGTCATTATTAGT
Organism: Thamnidium elegans; assembly: GCA_025201345.1. Taxonomy (NCBI): domain Eukaryota; kingdom Fungi; phylum Mucoromycota; class Mucoromycetes; order Mucorales; family Mucoraceae; genus Thamnidium; species Thamnidium elegans. Next base: position 222,682 of record JAIXMG010000006.1, on the reverse strand, counting down.
AGCTTGTAATATTAAAACAAACTGCCCTCTCGGTTATCAAAGTAAGCGCTTTTTTTATCAAAATAACGCTGTGTAAACTATGAGAGAAGAAAAGGAAATAAGTAGTAGCTATAACAGTATTAATAATCATAAGCTTTTATTACTTGTACGATTTTTGTGAATTGCAATAAGTTATGTTTAATTAGAATATGATGCCCGATTTACGTCGAAAATATGAGGGAGATAGTATAGAAAATAAAAGAAAAACTGGCAGTGGTATAGTATTAATCAGAATTTATGCCTATCATTTTTTTCTAAATATTCGACAATTGAACTAAAAAAAACAGATGGGTATCACAGAACTGCAGAGTAGATAGGCTACGTACGATTAAATGAGATTTGTACCGTTATTACATGTGTTGTGGTTCTATTTTCTTAGCTTACGCGAATATAACAAAAAAGTAGATATATAAGTATTTGTTTTTCTTTTATATCGAAAACTTCTTAAATATATTAACTAATTTGAATATGAGCATCAGTCCTTGTCATTAACTGCGCTGTTTTTTTTCTCGGTGCACTCAAATCAAATCTTAAATAATATTACTAAAAAAGATTTAATAAAGTACATCTTTTGCTAAAGTGATGTCGCAAGAAAAAAAAATTAGGAAAATAGTGTCGTATCTAAAAGAAAATAGTGTCGCGCTTTTCAAAAAAAAAAATATGTCGCATGCATAACTGTTTATTAAATAGGACGGCCTGCAAGGCAGTCATCAAAATGTTTAACGGAATAGTGTGCAAACCCTTCAAAAGATGACTGGGCAACTTGGTTGCTAGCATCTGCAACTATTTGAGGAATGGTATCTTTTTTAAGTACAAACTCTCTTTTCACACTACTCTTAACAACAGACCAAAATTGTTCTATTGGGTTGAGTTCGGGAGAGTAAGTTGGCAAGTAAATGCATTTGTAACCACGCTTTTCGATCATCTCGTCAATTATTTTGCCTGTATGTATGGGCGCGTTATCCATAATTAGATAATGTCCTTTCATTTCAGGAAACTCGTCCATCTTAGCAAGAATTTCTTTAACGAAATTGACATAATACTTGGTTAGTGTGCCCTTTGTTTGCTGATTTTTGTCACCAGCTAGCTTTTTTTTTCGAAAACGGTATGGGCTTTCTCCAGCTACTCTTGATGAGGCACGGCACTTTACATGTAAAAACGACTTTTTTTTAATATCGTAAGAAAGTAAATTGTAATATAAATATTACGATGATTAAATAAACCCCATTTTATGATAGTTAAATAAACCCCTTTTTATCATGATTAAATCAACCTATTTATTCCATCCTTTTTTTTTCTTTCCTTTTTTTTAAACAATGAATTCATATACAAGCAAGAACCTTTTATATTATCAAATGTCTAAATATTTCCTTATGATATGGTGGTGTCGATGCAGGAATTTCGCTAAATTGGCAATGGCGGTGTAAATGGTGGTGTACCAAGAATTAACCAAAAAATTACAAAGAAAAAAGTGAGTGGATAATATATAATTTAAAGCAAAATCCACACTAACATACTTCCTTATAACCTATTGTCAAGAACCTGAAATATGTTTTCAGTTGTCTTGCGCGCAAAAAAGCGAAGACCTATAAAGAGCTATATTACAAAACGTAGCAAGTATGTCTTGTTCGCGAGTTTTTACTAACTTTTTTCGTATTTTTTTTTAGCCTGTCAAGAAATCACATTTTGGATTTATCAGACATAAGTCAAGATTCACGATTAATGCGCATGAGCCAACAAGAAAAAGAAAAATCCTTAAAAAGAATTTTCCCATGCCTTCAACTCAAGAAGAAGGCTTTACATCCATCGGAAAACACATCAAAGTAAATATACTTGCTATTAAAAACGTTTCATTAAATAATATTATTTTATATTTAGAAAATAAAAGACAACAATAAATCTCTCAAAACAGCCCTCAATGGTATTGAAAAAGAGAATTCAAGAAGCACATTTATTAACAAATCAAAGGAACTGACAAAATTCATGTGAGTAGAAGCAGCAATGATTTTGTATGACTGTCATTACGTAGCTAACTTTTTTATTGTATCAGATTAAAGAAGCATATTGAAGAATAATATCTATTTGGCTCTGAAGTTATCAAGAGCTTCTCCGAGTGCGACTACCTTGCAAAGTTCTGGTTACCACTGATTGAAAAGCTTTGTATAAACAGCGGCATTATTCCTCACTGGTATGATGACATCCAGATTACCCAAATTTGGATATTTTGCTCATGTATTTTGTCTTTGTTTTAGGGGAGATACTCAGCCTGCAACTCTCATCTCACAAGGAATTCAAATGAAAATGGATCTCCGTTTGGTTTCTATTGCCTCAAAAGTATATAAAGATCTTTCTAGCGATCATGGCTCTGGTGAGTTTGCTCCTGCTTTTTTACAGTCAAAATATTATAAGGACAAGCGAAAGGCTGTTATAGCTTCAAAATCTGCTTTAAATACCATTTTATCCAAGAACAAGTCCGTCAATATTCATGATCTATTTGCTCCGTACATCATTGTCATGGGTTTTCAAATGCACCTTTGCTTTGTGGGCCTTGTCGACAATAAGTTATACTACACAAAGAAGCTTAAGACGCTACGTTTCCCTGCCACCATTAATGACATTCACCCATACATGCAAAATTTAGTTGAAGGACTATATAAATTCTTGGTAAAGACAGACTTACAGAAATATAGCACATATTTTGATCATTAACACTGGCTATCTAGGAAATGTGTTTGTTGATGAAGACCTCTGCCACAAGAGGCACGAAAAGAAAATCAATGGATCTGGTTTTGGGAGATCACCTTGGACAAGACGCACCCGTTTGTATTTCAAAAGTCATTTGGGATAAAGATAATGATATTGAAGATATGGAGGATGACGATACTGATGATAGCGAAACGGATGTTACTGAAGAATTTGAAAACAGTGATGAAGTTGACGATACCGAAACAAATGATATTCAAGATGCTCAAACCGAAGATGTTTAAACCTGTTACAGTAGCGGCTCTATTTAAGGGTGGCCAAAATTCTCAGAAAATCCACCCTTAAATCGATTATTAGCGATAATAGTGGCGTTAAAACGGGGGATGGAAGAACGTGTCCTGGAGAAATCCACCCTTAAATAGAGCCGCTACTGTAATTGGAAAATATTTCTTATACTTCTACTCTTGTCATTCAGTTATCATGTTCTATTTTACATTGTATTATAAACTACAAAGATACGCATTTACATATAGTTCCCTTTACTTGACAAATATCATTAAAGTATAACCAATAAAACTACTCTTTTTTTATTGGAAACATATCTATTATATATAATTCTAAAACTAATGTCTTGCATAAAGCCGTTTTTCTACACAGTTACAAACAAATATACACTGTTTACAACCTCAGCTCCACAACAATTGTCCCATTAGCTTAGTTGTAATATAAAAGGGCTTGAACTCTATTAGGGACGGTGGTTTGTATACATACTTAGTTATCCATCCAAAATATAATGTGTCTGTAAAGCAGCCCAGCTTGATATGCACCCATTGGCGTGCTTTCTCTTCATTTTTAGCTGCTAGTTTATTTTCCGGATGATATGCCCTATACATACAGCGGAGGACATGAGATTTTGACAGTAAAACAGGTGCTCATTTGCAAGTGCCCAGTCCAAAGAAAGGAAAGACTGTCACTCAAGAATCTACTGAGCCAAAGTAACCCAGGAAAGGGACAACAACTTATCACAGTGTCAGGGCTATGGAATCTCGCATAAATGTCTTGGCGAACATGATAAAATAATTATGTACATTGTGGTGGATAATTGTAGAATAAATCACTCTCGTCTTGTGGTGAATGCCATAAACATAGATATAAACTTTTGTTTATGCCACCTTAATCTCCTTTTAAACCCTATCAAAGAGTGTTGAAAAATATTCAGAGAAATTCGTAGAAAAAGGAAGACGAACTCGCACGTCGCATTGCTGCAGACTGTAAGACGACGACTATAGATGACTATAGATGACTTCTAAGGCTAAATAAGATATGCTGAAACTTGATGGGATATGTGTCCTCATAGAAAAATCGGTTTGAACTAGTCTAGAAAAAGAGTATAAATCTACTTTTCAATTTCATTTCATCTAGAAACACAGAGAACGGAAAATGGAAATAATCACGTGCGTGGTACAGTGTTTTACCTTCAGTTACCACTTTGGATAGCCGGCGAACTTGGTATTCAAATAAACTGTTCTACCCTGAATATCTTATTTATTGAGTAACATGTCAAGTAGTCATTATAGCTGCTTGAACATTATTTCAAGTTTGATCACTGTGCATTACTTTTAAGGACCGGTGATTAATTTTCAATCCTTATGCGTTCTTGAAGTCCCATATAATGTAGTTTTTCAAAGTAGTGTACTTATTTTACATATTTCATATATTATTACAATAGATATATCATACCGAGATAAGAAATTAATTATTACAAAATCAAGTAGGAATATACTCCAAATACAGTTATCAGTCATAAGAATAAGTCTCTTAATTTCGTAAAGTAAGCCATAAATTGTCATAATATTTAAACTAGGACTATGATTAATTGATATTTACTCTTAATACTTCGAATTAGATCGAATGTCTCTAGCATAACAAACTTGGTATTCACTTATAATCAGCAACATTACAATTATATTGTTTTTAGCGTTTCGAAATATATTTTGTTTCTATGGCTAAAGGTTCGAAGAGTTTTAGAATGATTGACAACCTTGGCTAGGTTTGACACTTGTGATATAGATATATATTAGTTATTTCTTTTTAAAGATATAGAATTTTCTGTCTTTAAGAGAGTGTTTCTTGTATACTACTTTTACGCTAATTCGAAACACTGGAATATTTTATTATATATATCCCATGTATACTCTTATCATCAATGTTTTGCTTGAGTAATTCACGAAACCGGCTATGAATTTGAATTAGCGGCAAACGAAAAGAGTTAAAAACAAGGGGCATAATTTACAAATATACCAATTTCGTTGTTAGACCTGCATCTCCACAAATTCATATAGTCGAGACAGCTGTTCCATAATAAAATATATTTAAATAAAAGCACAAAAGTGAACAGGGTTTTGCTTTTGTTTTTATCTCAAATAAACTAATATCTAAATGTGTACAATTACAGAAAAGACACAAGTTCAAGAAAAAAGTTCTCCTCCGTACGGTTATACGCCAACAGAGAAAGAGCAGTTTATTAACTTCCATTCGAAGTTACCCCCTCTTTTTGACGAACCCACTACTCTGAAAAACTTTACTACTCGGGTTAACTGGCCACAAAGTATTCTATTGTTTTCTACTCCCGTTTTAGGTATTTATTTGGGTCTTAACACTAAACTACAAAACAAAACACTTTACTTCTCTATTATATACTATTTAATTTCTGTTTTTGGTATAACTGCCGGGTACCATCGTTACTGGGCGCATAACTCTTTTAAAGCTACAAATATCACTCGTATTATTCTTGCTATAGCTGGTTCTAGTGCTTTCGAAGGTTCTATTTATTGGTGGTCTAGAGGTCACCGCGCTCATCACCGCTGGACTGACTCTGATAAAGACCCCTATGCAGTTACTCGTGGACTTTTTTTTTCGCATATAGGTTGGATGCTAATTAATAGGCCCAAGGATAAACTTGGATACGCTGATACGACTGATTTAAAAAACGATTCTCTAGTTCAATTTCAGCACAAATATTATGTACCTTTCGCGATTTTTTTATCGTTTATTTTCCCAGCGCTAGTTGTTGGCCTAGGTTGGAAAGATTGGAAGGGAGGCTTTGTTTTTGCTGGTCTATGCCGTCTCGTATGCATACATCATGCTACATTCTGTGTCAATAGCCTCGCCCATTACCTTGGTGAGACTCCTTATGCCGACAATTATTCTCCTAAAAACTCTTGGATTACTGCGATTATTACTAATGGAGAAGGCTACCATAATTTTCATCATGAATTCCCTCACGATTACCGTAATGCCATTCTCTGGTATCAATACGACCCTACTAAATGGCTTATTAAATTTTTGAGCTTTATAAGACAAACCTATGATCTGAATACATTTTCTGCTAATGAAATAGAAAAAGGAAGAATACAAATGATCGAAAAGAAAGTAAATGAAATCAAAAGCAATCTAAAATTTGGTACTCCTCTATATGAACTACCAGAATACACTATGGAAGAATTCGAGTCTATGGTAAAAGTGAAACATAAACAATGGATCCTATTAGACGGTATAATGTATGATGTTGAAGGATTTGATCATCCTGGAGGTTCTAAATATGTTGATGCCGGAATAGGAAAAGATATGACGAAGTTTTTTAATGGTATTATCTATAATCACTCTAAAGCTGCCCGAAACTTGCTTACTAGCAAGCGAGTAGGTATTATTAAAGATGAAGTTATCTTTAACTACCTTTACTCTGAAACTGAAAAATAAAGAACCCTTTTTGAAAGTGGGTTACATGAAAAAAAAAAAAAAAAAAAAAAAAAAAAAAAGATCGTTATACTCTTAATTATATCAATTAATTTTCTGTAATTTTCTTATACTTTGAATGAAAGTTTTACGTATGTATGTACCTATCCTTTAAGGTTCTCATCCTAATATATATGCACGATTAAAATAGTTGGAATCGTTGGTTTTATATGCTGTACTAGCCGATTTAGGGCCGATAATGTTACTTGTCTATTTTTTTAAGCGATACATAGTTGAGTTAGATTAGGAGACTTCTCAGGTAAACTCTTTATAGCTTTTATTTACGCTTTCCTAATAGAAAAGTAGATGTCTATGTGGAAACGTTAGGGTATAGTATCCCTAATTATGAGTACATATTATTAATATAGGCTAATTTACTCGCTTTGCTTCTGTTATACATTTACTATTTTTTCAATTTAAATTCGTATAATATAGCACCCGTCATATTTGACGTAAAACTTTTTTAATTATCTAGTAAGTTTTATAATATCTTACTATCAAACTTTGTTTTCAGTTACACTGCATCTATTCCCGGACAATATTGCGGTATTAAATTGGTTGTGGTGTAGTCGGCTTACAAACATAATTATAATCATTTTGATTTTACACCATATTTATCATTAGCATTTGTTAATAACAAAAAAAAATCTATAAATTTTGACGAAGCTTTCTTTTTTTTTTTTTTTGCAATTTAAAAAATAGACATCGCGCCTTATCTGGTCTTTTTAAGCATTATAATAGAATAACTACTTTTATCGAGAATAAAAAAAAATCCAACTGGAAAATTCAAGAAAAGGTACATTTATTTTCTTCAAATAATGGTTTAAGCGATCCCCAGTTTTTTTTTTTCTGTTAAACGTAGCAATAAATGGCTTCTTTTTAGGAATATTATTTCTGGGGTTAACGGTGGTTTTATACGAGCTTTGTAGATGGTAGTTATTCTCCAGATAATTTAAAATATGCCTCATTATATCTTATCAGATTTTTATTTAGTTTACATATGCCTAGTATATATAATATATTTACTGTATGTAAGGATGTGAACGGTGTAGGTAATAATAAAAAAATTGTTTAAATATAATTGAAAAAAAATATATATTGTTTAGGGTTAATATTGGGCTATAGACTAACATACGTCCTGAGGAACCTAGTTTATTTAACGATTCTCGGATAGATCGCATAATAATAAAAGCTCGCGAGGAGAGTCAAACGCAGGCATGATGACTTCCAAAAAGTGAATCTTGTCTGGTTCTTCGCTAACCTTTTCCATAGCATTTTCAAAATCTTGACGAGTGCTGACTTTAGCCTCTATTCCGATGGGGGATGGGTTCTTTCCTTCAGTCTTGTTAACCTCTAAATTACCGCCAAAGTAATCTAAAGTTTGGCTGTACTTCCACATTTGGAAATTGTTGTAACTACGCTCAGGGCCGTGAATGAGCTTTTCCATAAGATAGCCGTCATTGTTCAAGAGAAAAATAACAGGTGTTAGGCCTTGTCGAATGAAAACAGAAATCTCTTGTGCTGTCAACTGAAATGAGCCGTCGCCAACAAACAAATACACTTTACGACTACGATCAGCCATAGCAGCACCGACGGCGGCTCCAACGGAATAACCAATTGAACCCCAAAGAATTTGGCCAATAAATGTAGCGCCCTTTGGACTTTCCATATTAAATATACCAAACTCTGAAGTTCCTGTTTCAGATACTATAATACCATTCTCTCCGATGTACTCGGGTACCTTGTTCCACAAATAGTTATGGGTAATTTCGACCGTTTCATTGTCAATGGGTGCTGATCTGACGCGAGGCTTGTAATCTAAGCTGATTTTATTTTCTGAGAGTGCTGCTGTTAATAGGGGAAGTACATCTTGCATACGAACACCGGAATATTCTGCGTGGAAAATAATAGTGTTGCTACTGTTCAAAGAAATGGTTTTGATCTTTTCTAATCCGTAAGTAAAGTTACCCGTATTGAAATCTGATTTAATAGAGCCAATTTCAATTAAAAGATCGGCGTTTTTTATTTCCTCGGAAACCTCTTCAAAGGAAATGGCACCAGCGTAAACACCACGATAGTTTGGAAGCGATTCATCTATAGCCCCCTTTCCCATGGGAGCAGAAAAGGTAGGGAGGCCTGAAATTTCAACGAATTCGTTAGCCTCAGCTGTGAGTCTGTGACGAAGAATACAACCATCAACAATAATTACAGGGTTTTGAGACTCTTGGATTACTCTCAAAATTTCCTTGATAGCTATGTTTTTAACCTGTTCAGGGCTTTTGGGAGGAGAAACTATAAGAGGGAGTACAGAAGGTAGTTCTACCATTGTATTAATCAAGTTAAAAGGAAGGCTAATATAACCAGGACGTTTGTTAATAACTGCAGTTTGGATAACTCGATCAATTTCAGAAATCGCATTAGCGAGAGTTAAAGAGGCAGATGCAACAGTGACCATGGCGGACATCTTTTCGAATACTCTGAAGTCTCCATTACCAAGAGAGTGATGCATTAAAGACCCCTTTTCTTGAGTAGTAGTTCGGGGGGTACCAACAATATGGATGACAGGTAACATTTCAGAGTAAGAACCAGCAATACCGTTTATAGCTGAGAGTTCTCCAACACCAAACGCAGTGACAACGGCACCAGCACCACGAACACGGGCGTAACCGTCGGCAGCGTAGGCAGAATTTAATTCGTTTGCATTGTTACCCCAGGTTAACGCGACATCATCTTCAATGAGATCTAAGAGAGGCATATTAAAATCACCGGGAACACCAAAGATGGTGTCGATATTAATCTCTTTGAGACGATTAAGGATATATTGACCAATTGAGACTTGAGACATTTAAATTTGATATTCAGTAATTGTTGCAAAAAAAAATATGGTAATACGTCCCATTATATATATATGTCAAAAATCCAAAAAAAAAAAAAAAAAAAAAAAAAAAAAAATCATCTTACAGGCTTAAGCTTCTTGAAATAGATTTGGTTTCGGACCAGCATGGAATAGCATTATCAGGGCTTTACATTGAATTTAATAAAAAATCTCGTATCTTGATAGTTTAGGAAGATCTATGTAAATCGGTATTAAGTTTTATTTTGCATTGACAAGCTCCTGGAATGGTTCAATAATCACTTAAACTATTACTTTATACTAAACTCTAATACACAACGCATGGATCTTTGATAAAATAATTGGTTTTAATACTTAGTTACTTACTTGGTATATTAATACGACTCTGCAGATAAAAAACTGCTTATTGGTCGCGCAATACATATATTATATAGAGCTGTAAATCCAATGAGCGTGATCAGCTAAGTTTACAATGGACTCAGTCTTTGGTTAGCCTATTTAGATGCCTAATCTATTTTTCTTTATCAATTGCATAAAGAATACTAGCTCTCGAGCTAAGTATAAGGACGTCAATATTTACAAATATACAAATGTAATTAATATTCAGAAGTCAACCTAATTGAGTATACTTTTTACGTACAGGTTGCTATTATAACATTGGGCTAGAAGCGCCTCAGTTTTTATATTAGCTCGAAACTTTATATTTTATACGATAAAAGATAACAGTAAATACAATATCGACTGTTTTGACATATATAGCACGAGAGCTACAGATCTTCTTCTTTTTTTTTTCTTTTTTTTTTGGTCAAGTCTCGAGCCAAAGTGATAACAGTAACTTTTACACTTTATTGTATAGGCAGTAATAAATAAATGCTCTTTAGGTATTTACTCTTTTTGAATATACTATTGTTACGTTTAAAATCTAGATACGATTTAACGTAATGTATCTTCTTTTTAGTACATAAAGGTACGAGCCGACATTACCCTTTCTTTTTTCTGGTTTTATGTCACATATTCTAGGCCTCGGTGCGAACCTTTATTATATTAGACTAAATTATACGCATATGATATTATTAATTTTTTAGGTTTCCCGCAAACTCTTATGCTTTTAATATCATTTCATTCTGGAAACTAAGATTTCGTATACATAATATAATAGGATAGTAGTGCGTGCTATCGCATCTATAATATAAATAGAATATTTCACTTCTTTGATAGTATATTTATTCCGTTTTTTTTCTACGTGTATACTAGATACCTATCTTCTACGATAATACGTCCAATTAATATGTAAGGGGGTCAAAATTATGTAAACATTGCTTGGGTTTAAAGCATAACGTATATAAATGTTTGTACTTATAAACGTAAAGTCCAGGCACATTATTATTATCCAGATTAACTTATCAGGGTTTCCAGAAAAGAGTGATAAATTACGACATCACGCATATTTTAATAGAAATTTCTCTTATATCACTTTGGTAAACGTTAGATAGGTAAGAAGTTAGTAATTCTCATCACCTACTTTATTAGGTACTAGCATATTCCCATTAACCAATAAGTTCTCTATTTTATGAATAGACGGTTATATTTCATATATATGTACTAACTGGTTATGTAAATAAAAAAAAAATCCGCATTTGTCCGTATGCTTTTAAATCTGCGTAGGAAAAATGTGTAATAAACTGTAATAATGAGTCATGCTATAAGAAATAGTGATTCATATTAGCTACTGGAATGTTATTTGGCTCGAGTAATTAGATAAAGTTACACAAAAGTAAAGAAGTTTTAATCTTATTGCTAAATATTTTATAAACTTGGTACAAATAATCATATTATTTAAAGAGTGTCTACATTTAAGTAAAATATAATTTTATTATATCGAAAAAGACTTATCTTCTTTGTACCATTTACATTAGATAGCACATTACACTGCAACTTTATTATTGATACGGAAATTATTGCCTGTTTGCTAATTTTTATCTCTAGGAATAAAATGATTCCCAAACTATCATCACAAAAGTTTTATCCCTGTTGTTCCTATGGGTCTGGTTAATTTTACATATAGTATAGATCATCTTTGCCTATGATTGCTAACTTTCTAATCTCTTATGTTGTCACATTAATTTCTTACCTATAACTTTTTTCTTCTACATATTCGACGGCTTATACACTGGAGATAAGAATGACGTTATGATGAATGGGTGTTTGAGAGAGAGATATTCACAGCTCTCGGTTATAACTAGGTAAAGACAATGACTCGAATTTGGAACCTTTACGCACACGCGATACATGTAAACATTTAGATCCAATTACATATACCAATACTTTAGCGTCAGCGCATTTGCAGTACATCAGACAGTCGAAACTGTAATAGCCGAGTTTTTTGCTTTGTTGTTCAAAGATGTGTTAATCTACTCTTTCTACTAATACCTATAACAAAACAGTTGGGTCATCAAGTCGATACGAGGTTTTTAATATCTACTATTTTATTTTATTATTCTGTTTACTATGGTTTGTTATACTAGATAAAATATATATTTACTGGTATCTTGCTTTATTACTTTAATTATTACTAGTGAACCTGCCGTTTGTGACAGTAAAAAAATTGGGAATAAATATGTTTATCTACCGAAGCTACTAGTTGTCTTCTTATTCTATATATACGTCTTAAAAGGTTTAGAAATGAATTAATTATATTTTAAATAATTAATGCAATTGCTTAATGAAAAGCTTTGTAGACAGAATGCTGCGTTTAAATGTAGTGTGTGTAGTGAGTGACTCATTAGTTCTCTTTAACCCCAACTCCGGTGATATAAAAGATATCCCTTCATTTTTTTAAATTAAAAAATATTTTTCTATCATGTCTCCTACAACTAATACTACTTTTGACCTTTCAAAAATCATTCGCCCCAATATTTTGGCATTAAAGCCATACCGTTGTGCTCGTGATGATTATAGTTCTGGCGTTTTACTTGACGCAAATGAAAACGCCTATGGCCCTTCTTTGACAACCCAACGTGAGGGTGATTTGAACAGATATCCTGATCCTTATCAATCCCAAGTAAAGGAACGTATCTTAAAGTTGCGTGGTTTATCCTCTACAAAGAATTTATTTTTGGGTGTTGGATCTGACGAAGTCATTGATTTACTTTTCAGAATTGCTTGTGTTCCTTCAAAGGACAAGATCTTGATTACACCTCCTACCTACGGCATGTACTCTGTTTGTGCTCAAATCAATGACGTCCAAGTTGTCAAATCTCCTTTGATTGTTGAGAATGGTGCATACCAACTTGACATGGACAATGTAAGCTATACCGAAATACCGGTTTTTATTTTTTTATTTATTACTAATACTGTCACTGTAGGTCTTTGAAACTCTTAAAGCTAACCCTGAAATTAAACTTATTTTCTTATGTTCTCCTGGTAACCCCACCGGTACCTGTCTTAGCCATGCCAATATTCGCGCTGTTCTTGAATCTGACTACCAAGGTTTAGTTGTTGTTGATGAGGCCTATGTTGACTTTGTTGACAAAGAAGAAGGTTCCGTTGCTACCTGGGTTGAGCAATATCCTAACTTAGTTGTCATGCAAACTCTCAGTAAGAGTTTTGGTTTAGCTGGTATTCGTATTGGTATTGCCATTGGTCACCCTGATGTCATTCAAATTTTAAATAACACAAAGGCGCCATACAATATTAGTACACCTAGTGCATTAATCGCTGCTGAAGCACTTTCTGATGAAGGTATCAAAACCATGCACGATTACCGTAAGCAATTAATCGCTCAACGTGATATTTTGATTGAAAAGTTGGCTCATGTGAAGGGTACTGGCCGTATTTTGGGTGGTAATGACTCCAACTTTGTATTAGTAGAAATCCTTGATAAAGACAATAAGCCTTGTAACGATCGTGCTGTCAAGGTATATACCATGATGGCCGAAAGTCTTGGTGTTGTTGTACGTTTCAGAGGTATGGAGTATGGATGTAATGGCTGTTTAAGAATTACTGTTGGTACTGAGGAAGAGAACATCAGAATGCTCAACATGTTAGAGAAGGCGTTGAATGCTAACAATTAAAATATAATTTATATTTTTGTTTAAATTTATATAAAAAAAAATGTGTCTTGTTTCTAATAATCATTTCCATATATGTAAAATAATGTAAAAACTTAACTAAATGTTTGCGTGAAGATGTATGCTTTGTGTGGGTAAAATAAATTAGATTATTGAGCACAATATCTTTAAAAAACGGCTTAGGTGTATCACGTTGTCAACGTCCAGCCTTGAAGATAAATAAAACTCGATATTCGATATGTAACTTCCCACTAATGCGGTCAATAAAAACGGAAACTTGGCGGAAACTATTAAAAAAAGAGCAAAAAAATGCTTACCCCACTTTAACAGGTCAGCTCTTATTGAAACTGTCACTTTTACAAAGAGAAATTGAGCCAAAAGCGGTACAAAAAAAATTGCTCTGATTACATGATACACAACAACGGATAAAATACTAGAATAAAATTAATATAATGGGGCTATTCATCTGTATGTGACATTCATATTGCAACAAAATTTACGAGTCGCTTGACTTGATTTTAACCAAAGAAAAAAAAACTTGGAGAATACAACTGAAACTCTCTACTATCATTAGGACTTTGATAACTTAAATTTAAATTAATATAGCATGTTTCCGGTATGATATGTTTCCTTTAATCTGTCAAAAATGTATCCGGCTTTTGAAGCAGATCTTATGCTTGTAGTGTTGAACTAGTAACATGATTTATTCCTTAATATGGTATATAAGACGCGTAAGACATCATTTACCAAATTTTTGCGTAAACAATACTTTATACTGTCGTTTACTAACTGAATTAGACTTAAAAGATTTCGTAAAATCCTTCTCTAAATGGGAACCCGTTTAGAAGCTGAACACATTACAAATAATGAATATGCCAAAATGGGAAGTTATTGTAGTACATTTTGTTTTCATAGCACTACAAAATATTGACTAATTTGTTTATTCACTAAACAGGAATCGTAGTCGTGTAACGGTGCCGAAATATATATAATATGTTCTTGTTTCCTTCTTTTTTCTGCCTTTTTCCCCTAATATATTATTTATGTCTACTTTAACAGATAATCCCTTTGTTCGCGCGGTTGGTGTTTCAGTTGCAGTTGTTGGAGCTCTTGCAGTAAAGTATCCAGACCGTGCCATATTTGATGAACATCGTCCCGGTATCGCCTACAGACCAGGATATCCACTTGTAGGTATGTTGCCTAGTCTTATGGCTAATTCTCCAAAAATGCATGATATGTTGCTGAGAGGGTTCACAGACTCAAAAACATTAACAACGTATGTAATTCAATCGTATTATGACACGTAGCTCACCTATAATTATATAGCACTGCATCTGCTTTAGGTATACCTCGCTCTATTGTAACGATTAATCCTTTGAATGTTGAGCATATTTTAAAAAGTAATATAATTTATTTCATTTCTCTTTTTTTTTTTTTTTTTTCTCCCTGCTAACTTTTTTTTTTTATAGACAATTTTGAAAATTATGCAAAGGGCCCTCAACTTAATAGATCTATGGGCGAGCTTTTTGGTCATGGCATTTTCAATGCTAACGGTGAAAGATGGAAATATCAAAGAAAGACGGCCAGTCATATCTTTAATGTCAAGAATTTCCGAGATCATTTTACAGAGTAAGTACACCATGAATAAATTGCTTACATTTTATTAATGTTTCGCCAAATAGAGTTTTTATTAAGGAGCTTGAACTCACATTTGATGTTATGGATAAAGCTGTCGAAGACCATGATATTATTGATTTCCATGATATTATGTTCAAGTTTACGCTTGATTCATTTGTTGAGTAAGATAATAATCTAACTGTTGTAATTACGAGAAGAAAAAATTAACATAATTATAGACTTGGTTTTGGTGTAGAAATAAATGCTATTAATAGCAAAGAAAAAGTTCCATTTGCAGCTTCATTTGATGAATGTCAATTGAACGGTTTTCAACGATTCATAAATCCTATTTGGAAAATAACAGAACCTATCTTGTTTGGTCTTCAACCTTGGAAAAAATCGATATCTCAACATCTAAAGACGGTTGATAACTTTGCATATGAAGTCATTGAAAGTCGTAGACAACAGTTAGCCAGAGGAGAAACGCATCATAAAGATTTATTGTCCCGATTTATGGATGCACATAATGAAAATGATGAATTATTAAACAATAAGGAGTTAAGAGATATTGTATTAAATTTTATTATTGCTGGTAGAGATACGACAGCTCAAGCATTATCTTGGACTTTTTACATGCTCTTGTTGCATCCTAGAGTCGAGAAACGCCTTTTAGAAGAAATTGCAAATCATGTTACAGATGACTTGGCCGATAGACCTGCTGAGTTGTATGAAGTTATCAAGGACATGACTTATGCACATGCCATGTATGTATTACTAGAACATATTTCAAAAAGAGAGAAAAAGCTAACAAATTATTTAATTAGCTTTTATGAAGTATTGCGATTGTATCCATCTGTACCTAATAACCAAAAATTTGCACTTAATGATGATATTTGGCCTGATGGTACTGCTATTAAAAAGGGAGACTATGTCATTTGGTCACCTTGGGCTCAAGGTCGTTCTGAAGAAGTTTGGGGACCTGATGCTAAAGACTTTAAGCCTGAACGTTGGATCACTCCTGAAGGAGATCTTCGCAGAGAATCACAAGGCCAATGGCCAGGTAATTGCGATTTTTAATTATTAAGAAAAATGTTACATATACTTATTGTAATTTTATAGCTTTCCATGCCGGCCCAAGAGTTTGTTTAGGTCAAAATTTGGCTACGCTTGAAGCATTGGTAGCAATGGTTTTCATGGCTAAACGATACAAATTCGAATTGGTTTCTGGACAGAATATTACGTACCAAGTGTCTTTAACATTGCCTATGAAGGAAGGTATGAAGGTCTATGTTGCAAAACGTTAATTATGCTTTTGTTCTTTATTTCTGTACATAACGTTCTTAACCACCTTTTTAAAAAAAATAAAAATAAAAAAAAACCTTTATTACAAAATCTTTGATTCTGTGAGATCTAATGATTAATTGCATGACACGCGAGAAGGCACAAGTGGGACAACAAAAAGGGCGGTTTTGATTGGACCAATCACCTGATATGCACGTGTATATCACGTGCCTTTAATTTTTGTTTTCATATATCACTACTTGTATTTTAAAAATAATATATAACTGGGGAAGTGATGTAGTGGTTATCATATCTGCTTTGCATGCAGAAGGCCCCGGGTTCAAACCCCGGCTTCTCCATTCTTTTTGCACTTTTTTAAAGTATGTTACACAAACATATGTAAGCTTTTGTCTTTATATGAGTTAAAGGTTAAAGTTTATTTTGTAGCTAGTGAATTTATATGTCTGTAAGTCATTTATCTCATACAAGTCTATAAGCAAACAATTAAGAGACAAGCTCCTACTTACTATTCGATTTTTTTCAACAATCTACTCTACCTTTTTTTCAGATGGAAAAGTACTTACACGAATATAATATTTTGATAATAAGTATATATTTTTTTAGGTTAACAAATATGTTCAACGTTAATACTTTTATTATGTAGCACACTATCATCGCTTTGGTCCGGCTGTTTTTATTTTCTCTCGCATAGCCGTTTTTCCTATTGGAGCTACTAAAACTAGTAATAAGGTTACCATGTACTTTGTTCGCACAATACAAGCCTATTCAATTTCTGCATTGGTTTATATTACTGACGGTAGAAGAAAGGGTGCATATAATGCATGACCTGGGGTATGACATAGTGTTGCTAATAATGCATATACGGTTGGACATTTCTAGTTTTTTTCTGTTGCCTTGTAAAAAAAAAAAAAAAAAAAAAAAAAACTAAAAAAAGGTCAAAGTTTGAAACACACATTATCCTTATGATGTTAAGAATCATAAAAGACTTTTAAGAAGTTCTCAAAAGGCTTTATTCACTTTATTGCACGTAGTATATAGCCCAATCTAATACATAATAAAATCCGAATATAATGATATACATTTGTGGTTGCTATACAGACGAGATTGATTAGATTTTACTTCAATACTACTTATGACGTCTTATCATATCCACTTTTTTTTTTCCCACAAGGTTCAGTTACTATTACGGAAAAAAAACATATTTCCTTATGAAGCAAATACTATATATCAGAATCTCTTATATAGGATATATGTGAGGGGCGGATATATCGTGTAGTTGGCGTGTTATTTCGAATCATAAGTCGTACATCTGTTTGTATCTCGTTACCAACTAAAAAAGGGAAAATCACGATTGGATGAGATTGAAAATATCTAGAAAACAGTTAATTCTGACCAATAGATATACTAACATTGACATTTGATTAGCATAAATAGAATCTTAGTCCGTGTTTAACTCTTAATATATCTTATTAGCACCCCCCTTTCCTCTTTAATGATGATGTATAGGCATATTACTTTTTAATTTTTCATTCAGCGAAAGTACGGGTTGTAACTTTAAAAACCTATTTTAAACCATAATGTGATTTACATACAATACATGTCATTAGATTAAACAAAAGGTTTTGGTTAATAGTCTTGGAGCTTGTTTTTTTCTTAGTTTAGCTCGTAACGTATTGAAATATTTCCCTGTTTTTTTAAGAGGCAAAATGAGATCGAAGACCAATACTCCTAAATAGAAACAAACTGCCTGAAAAGACAGGAGCTATATAGACAAAGCTCCATTTGTATCTTACATCATGTCATGCCGTTTCTTCGGAATAGATAGGACGTTCCTTTTTTTTTTGACGAATAGTATGAAGCTAATGCAGACTAGAGATCAAAAAGTGGAGATGAATAAACTTTTAGATGAAGAATACGGAGAAATTAATTGGCAGGTTTGCTAGACAGACAGATGGCATTACGCAGTAAAAATTATATAGATGAATTCTATGTTCTAGATTGTTGCTGATCACATTTTATTTTCATTTTATGAAATTCATTATAAAAGAACCCTTTTTTAACTCTAGTATTTACCAGATATTTAAAAATCGAAAAAAAAAAAATGGTTGTCAACAGAAGCTCTAAATCCGAAGTCCTTACTAGTCAAACATTAGATATACTTGCAAAAGAAAAGTCAGAGTACAGCAACATTGCGGAAGCTATTGAAAGAAACTGGGAGATTCCTGATATTAATTTCAAGGAACTTTATGATGCTATCCCTCCTCATTGTTTCGTTCGCGATACTTTCAGATCGTTTTCGTATCTTGCTCATGATATCTGCTGGATAACTGTATGTGGTTTATCAACTAATTTATTTGATAAGATCCCCTATCACCCTGTCCGTGTTATTGCTTGGCCTATTTACTGGATGTGTCAAGGTACATTTTTCTTTGGACTTTGGGGTCTTGCCCATGAATGCGGTCATTTAGCTTTCAGTCCTTCTAAGGTAATACTGCTATTTTTTGTTTGTTTGTTTGTTTATTACCAACCACTAACTTGATTTTTATTTTCATTAGCTTATTAGTCATTCTGTTGGATTTGTTATCCATAGCGCTTTATTGACTCCTTATCATTCTTGGAGATACTCTCATACTAAACATCACAAAGGTCTTGGTGATATGGCAAAAGATCCTGTAAGTTTTCCTTTTTTTTTAAAAAAAAAACAATCACTTTAGTTTATACTACTTACAAATATAATTTATTTTACAGTCAAACGTACCTCTTACTCGCTCAAACGTCGGTCTTCCTCCTCGTGAAAAAGACCCTCAAGCAGATGGACCTCACGATATGTTGGAAGAGATGCCTATTGTAACTCTGTTCAACCTTACAATGAAGCTTTTATTCGGATGGCCAATTCATCTTCTTACTTACGGACATCACCAAAAGTACGACGGTTGGACCTCTTACTTTAATCCTTATTGTGACGTCTTTCCCGAGAGTCAGTTTTGGGCTGTAGTTGGCTCTAACCTTGGTGTATGTACCATGATAACTGCTTTAGGTGCTGTTACATACAAATATGGTGGTATGTTCTTGTTAAAGCATTATATCCTCCCTTATTTTGTCCTTAATATGTGGATTTTGACGGTTACGTATTTGCAACACACAAACGCTAATGTACCTCATTATCGTAACAAGGTTTGGAACTTTCAACGTGGTGCCGCGCTTACAGTTGATAGATCCTACGGTACTATTCTTAATCACTTTACCCATCATCTCGGAGATACGCACGTAGCCCATCATTTCTTCTCTAGAATGCCTCATTATAATTGTGAAGAAGCTACTGTTCATTTGAAGAAAGCTCTTGGAAAGTACTACTTGAAAGATGATACTCCTACTCTTATTGCTTTATGGAAAACTGCGAGATCTTGTCGCTTTGTTGAAGATGAAGGCGATGTTGTCTTTTATAAAAATTAAATAATTGAATAAATAACAATTTTCGATGTTGCCTTGAAACCAATATAAACAAAACAACCCAATATATTTCATCAATGAAGTCATTGGACATAACTAGGGTGCTTTTTTAATGCTTTGCTCTAAGCAAGTCTTTTCTTTGATAGATAATATTGCATTTCATTAGTAAAGTTTCTTTCTTGTTTACTATCAATACTCTCCTGTATTTTTTCTTTCATAAGTAAGCAAACCAGAATACATTACTTGATAGCATACATTGATCGTTAGATCTAGTAGTATCATGTTATGCTGCATAAAAGAACCATATACCCGGAGTATTTCAAGATAAAAGAGAGTGCATGAAATAAAAAGGGTTTACCCATCTAATGTATCTGTGAACCTTATCTCGATAACTTTTAATTCTATATAAGGCCAACTGAATTTTGTTTAAGCTATACTAATAAAAAGCGCCCTAAAAATTGGTATTTGGTTGACTGGACTTATAAACAAAAAAAGTAGAGTAAACTGAGTTTCAGTAAGCATGTATTTTATTTCAGCTTTTTTTTTATGCTTATTTCCCAGAAAAATAAAATAGTCTAAGTTATTTGAGCAACCTTTCATGTTCCAACGCCGACAAGAGAGCTGTTCGTGACTCCTTTTTCTCTTTTCAAACCAACTTTTTTTTTTCGTTCTTTTTTTTTTCTTGAGCTTTAACAAAACTTTATATCATGTCTGACGACGAGTTACTCAATAAAAAGAGATCTCTTGAAGAGAATCCAGTTACAGAAGAAGAGTCTGGTAAGAATATAATACAGCACTATATAAAAAGATCCCAACTAATTTTTTTTTTTACGTGTTTTTATTTAGACGATGACATTGGACCTGTTCTTCCTCCACCTACGGGAGAAGACCCACCCAAGAAAAAGAAGAGAAGTAAAGAACTTGCTTATTTTTATTTTATTTTTCATCTGGTTGACTTTTTTATAATTATTATTATTATTTAGCTCTTGCATACGAAAAGCTTTATCTTGAACATTTACCTAATGCTGATATGTACGAAAAGAGTTATATGCATCGTGATATTTTAAACCAAGTAGCAGTTACAAAGTAAATTACAAAAAGCATCAAAACAAACATCGAGTACTAATAATTTACTTTTAAAAAAATCAGGAACGATTTCGTCATTACAACCTCAGTAGATGGTCATTTAAAGTTTTGGAAAAAGACAGCATCCGGTATTGAATTCGTAAAGCATTACAAGTCTCATTTATCCGGTATTGTAGATATTGCACTTTCTGCAGATAATGAACTTTTAGCAACTATTTCTGACGACATGTCTTTAAAGGTTTATGATATCACCAACTTTGGTAAGTTTTAAAACCCTTTTTCTTTAATGTAAAAGACTTATCTTTTTTTTTCTAGATATGATCAATATGATTAAGTTGAAATTTAAGCCCAAGGCTGTTTGTTGGATTCATCAAAAAGGTCAAGCACAAGCATTGGTTGCAGTGTAAGTTTTACAGGATCAAAAACAATAAAGAGAGAGAGAGAGGGGAAACGTTGCTAATTAAACGTGTAAATACTAGTTCAGAGACAGATAACTCCAATATTCATATTTACGATGGTCGTTCAGACGGAAAGCCTCTTCACACGTTACCCACTATGCACAGCAAACCAGTTCACTTGATTCGATTCAACGCCAGATTTAACACTGTGGTGTCAGTGGATGCACTCGGTATGATTGAATACTGGTCACCCGAAGAACCATTCGAATTACCTCAAAATGTCGAATTTGAATTAAAATCACAAACTGATTTATATGAATTCAGAAAGAAGAAATCAGTTCCAACCTGTTTAAATTTCTCGTTAGATGGACTTAGTTTTGTCACTATGAGTTTCCCTGATAGACAGGTAAGATTGTTTCGATTCTTGACGGGTAAGATGTACCGTGAATACGATGAAAGTTTACATGTGATTAGTGAGATGCAACAAGCTGGTACTGCTTTGATTAAATTGGATGATATGGAGTTTGGTAGAAGATTGGCTGTAGAAAAGGAATTGGAAAAATCAAATCAAGCAAAATATGTTAATGCTGGTAAAATATAAAGAAACATATTTTCGAATTATGTATATATTTATATATTATATTTAGTGTTTGATGAGACAGGAAATTTCGTTATTTATGGTGCTTTACTTGGTATCAAGGTAATTAACGTACACACAAACAAGGTCGCTCGCATTATTGGTAAATCAGAATCCAACCGATTCGTCAATGTCAGTTTATACCAAGGAGCACCCAAGAAGAAGGGTGTCTATACATTAGCCATGGCAGCATCCGATAACACAGCACTTCGTGAAAGTCAAGAATTAGATCCAACATTATTCTGTACAGCATTTAACAAGAATCGATTCTATATGATGACACGTCGTGAACCTTTCGATCATGGACAAAAGGGAGACCGTGATGTTTTCAACGAAAAGCCTTCACGTGAAGAACAAACCGTGGCAGCTACACAAGAACGCAAACAAGTACTTGGTACTAGTGCTATTATTCGTACAACTTCTGGTGATATTCATATGCGTTTGTTCCCTGATGCAGCTCCAAAGGCTGTAGAGAATTTTGTGACACATTCTAAAAATGGCTATTATGATAATTTGATCTTTCATCGTGTTATTAAAGGATTTATGGTTCAAACCGGTTGTCCGTTTGGTGACGGTACTGGTGGTGAGTCCATTTGGGGCGATGATTTTGAAGATGAGTTCTCGAGAGAGGTAAGACATGATCGTCCGTATACTGTTAGTATGGCAAATGCTGGTCCTGGAACAAATGGTAGTCAATTCTTTATCACTGTCGCACCTGCAGTAAGTACAATAAAATAAATAAATAATCACACCATATATTATATTAAACTAAACTATTTTCGTTTTTTTTTAGCCTTGGTTAGACAATAAACACTCAGTATTTGGTAGAGTTACAGCTGGTATGGATGTAGTACATATTATAGAAAGTGCAAAAGTAGATAAGACAAATAAGCCATTTGATGATATCAAGATTATTAATATCGAGATCCGTTAATAATTATAATTATATAAAAAAAAAAGTTTATTGTTTTTTTTTTAATCATCGCTTTCACGAATCAATAAACGTTTACCAATCTTACGATTAGTTCTGATATCATTGTTTGTTGGTGAACCAGCACCGCTATCGGATAAAGTATGATCACTGTAAGCAGGCTCATATCCATTATCAAAGTAACTATAACCATCACTTTGAGATTGATATTCTTGTTCTTCAAGAGCAAGAATACGTTGACGTTGAGAGATACCGCCAGGGTATTTTTCTTTTAATAACATGACTTTAACATCATTCAAGTATTTCTTTAAAGTTTGTAAGAATCTTTCAGTTTGACGATGCTTGGAAGAGGCAACAAACTAGAATGTATATATATATATAAATTAGTTGATATGTATATTTTTTTATATTATTAATATACACTTACAGAAATGCGATCTTCCTTGATAATGTAACCAATACCAAAACCATTGGATATATTAGGACCGAAACCAAATAATCGAAGTGCGGGGTTACCACAATTAGAAGTACTGATAACAGTGCTAGACAAGGTATTCCAACCTTTATCAGTAAAGATTTGAGGTTTCTTTTCATTCTTGTGAATTCTATCCCAAACACATTCGAGAGCATACAAGTGACGATCTTGACCTTGACCCTTGGAACACTCACGTGTGATACCGGTATGAGCCTTTAAAGCGTTACGAAGTGAATCCAATTTAAGAGTAGCTGAAGCCGTAGTAGAATAAAAGTTTTCAACAAAAGTACGAGATTGACAAGTGACGGTACGAATAGCTTCAGTACGACCATGTAAGAAAGTCTTTGTCATGGTAGGTTCATAAGTAGATTCACATTTACCGTAGAGACCATAGTAAGCAGCCTGAATGGACATTTGTACAAACGCATCAGGAGACATCTTCATATCGGTAATAAAGTTTTTACCATAGTCATGAAACTCGAGTACCTTGACCTCGTTTTGTAAGATTAAATCAGATAATCTGGTTTCGGCAAAACGTACACCCAATTCTACTTCCTCCGTCATGTTCCATTCGATCTTTCTAGGGTTGTGATCAAAGTAGCCTGTGGAACTATCTGAAGATGAAGTTCGGTCACGCGCACTACTGATACTTTCACTACGTTGACGGTAGTTATGGAAAATCGATTGCGTTTGACTATTAATAGTCTTTGCGAAACGTAAAATCGTATCCGTGTATATATCAGATACGTAACGCAACACAGTATGACCATCCACACCTATTTTTAAGTAGCACAAGATAGTTTTTTTTTAGTAAATCAAATTTTTTTTTTTACCCCACATTTTTTTTTATCATAGTTACCTGTGTGTTCAAAATTGATACCGGCACTACCATTTTGACAAACAATGATCTAAAAATGATTAAGGGTGATTTGGTAAGCTTTTCCATTGTAACACAAAAACCTGGGGAAAAAAAAAAAACTGCTGTCTTTTTTTTCTTTTTTACTTACTTGAAGCTTATCGTACCATCTATTGGTACAAGTTCCCACTTGCATACCTTGTTCTAAATTATAAGTACCACACAACATATTGGTACTCAAGTCTTCTGATGAAGTAGGTTTTACGTGATCAAGACATACGATAAAAAGAGCAGCATCCACTACTTTGAGAGCCTCACGATTTACAGGGTCACTCTTTAATTGAGTTCTTAATTTAGCCCAGTTACGACGATTTTCAGTCGTCAAGATACCAACAGCATTTTTAGCGATTTCGGTGACAGGAGTTTGAGCAGAATCTCTTAAAATAGCACGTAAATTAGCAGCGATTTCTTTTTCAGACAAGACAAAACCACCAGATTCATCAAATACTTCAAAGTGATAAAATTGAGAATGAGACATGACAGCAATATGACGGCCGACAATTTCACTATTGGGAGCAATGTAACATCCATTTTCAGTAGGTACACGAGCAGTAGCAAACAAACGACTGAATTGAGACATACAAAGTGGGATACCACGGAACACATCAGGTTCTAAATTTTTGGTCTTGAGTGCGTGAACAAAAGTTAAAGTAGAATAGATTAAAGAAGAAGCACGAATAACTTGATCGTTACGAAGTGGAGTTGGATCATCTTCCAATAAAAAGAAGGGGTTCAAGTTTAAAACTACTGGATCGGTATAGTGGAGATAAGAATCGTACCAGAATTCTTCAATGTAGGAAGATTTATCGGTTGCGTATGTCTTGAGCTTTTCTTGAAGAGCCGGGCCTTCGTTTTTCATAAAGTCTTGAACTGATTTAGTAGAGGCGGCATGTTCTTCCTCAGTCTATATATTACGCGTAAGTATGATATGCAATTTTTATTATTAATATTCCTTTACCTGTAAGGGCTTTAAAGCGGCGAGATAACGTCTAGCGGTATCTTCAAGCTCGGGAATAGGAAGCTTTGGTAACTGGTTTTGATACTTGAAAGTGACACCATCTGTAGGCTCACGGTCAAAACGAAGAGACATCTTATTAAACATATTGTATATATATATATATGTTTATATATAAAGTAAAATAAAGAAAAGAAACCGAGAAAATGAAAAGGGCTTTTATAATCAGATATCAAAAAAGTGTGGGGAAAAAAAGTTTATTTTATATACGAGTTTTTCACTGAATTTGATTGGTGTAACGATATACATTGGTATCTCTTTTAACAAAACCCAATTTTTGATAAAGTCTATTGGCTGATTCCCTTTCTGGTCTGCTCGTCAAGTCTATAGTTTTAGCCTGGAGAATTTTCGCACGCTCAATGGCTTCGTTTATAAGGTTGGATGCTATACCTTTACCCCGATAATCCGAGTCTACTACCACGTCTTCAATATGGACCCGTAACCCTGTGAAACAATTTATATACCCTAGTGTGGCTGTTCCAACTATCTTGTTTTCATCGGTTGTAGCTATAAAAATACAGCTTTGACTTGACTTGATGGCATTCATTACTAATGACTCATTGCAACTAGTTGAAAGTTGTTGAAGTAAAGTAACTAGTTCGTTTAACTTTTCTTTTGTAACATCTTTTTCGGTTATTTGTTTAATCTGTATCATGGGAATTAAATAAAAAATGCGTGATATTTTATAAAGAAAAAAAAAAATATACTTTTTTTTTTTTTCTGCAAGATCTTATTTTAGAAATAATGCCATTAGTGCTTACAGTCACGGCTATTGAAAAAACTCACAAAATGACGGATTGCCAATATACTACAGTTTTTCTTTCTATCTCCTAGAGATAGAATATATTGCGCAGATGTTTATTAATAAGAGGTCAGAATTAAGACTGAAAATAAAGATTTATTGATAAAAATATAGAGAGTATTTATACTAATTATGATATTCTAGAAGTTACTGTTGAAGTTGCTGGAAAGTCTTTGTAATAATCTTGCCAGAAGCTTCTTGAAGATGTTAGTGAAATATGTCAAGATTGTAACATCGAAATGATGACGACATCAGTTTTCTACTTAATGTAATTCTTTTCATCTGAACTTAGTTTAATTCTTTTAATCGTTGAATTTATTCATGTTCTTCAATGGCCTGACCAGTGCCCAGCGCGTAAAACCGAGAAAGACCAGGGCTTATTCAAAGATCTTTATCTTTGTTCTGCCAGGAGTGGGAAGTTGTTGGTCTCGGGTCTTTGTTGATCTTAGATTCAGCTGCGTTGGTCATGTCACTAACTATAGTTCTGCAGTTCCTTCATAGTTGGTATGTCCTTTTAAAATCATCTTCAAATGTTACTGAAGTAATTAATTTTTATCTAAACGCCGTTTGTTCAAGAACACTTCCATTCTCTATTATTGACATGATCAGTGCCCAGCGCGTAAAACCGAGAAAGACCAGGGCTTATTCAAAGATCTTTATCTTTGTTCTGCCAGGAGTGGGAAGTTGTTGGTCTCGGGTCTTCGTTGATCTTAGATTCAGCTGCGTTGGTCATGTCACTAACTATAGTTCTGCAAGTCTCAAATGGTTGCAAGTTCTTTAAACGAGCGGTTTTTGTTTTAAACGATCAATTTTTGCTGTTACGTTTGTTGGCCTTATAGTAGACTATTTAAAATTACATCTCCAATCTTTTGTCATGCTAGGCGTGTCGGAATAGCGATTTAGGCTCGCTGAAAGGGGAAACAGTATATGCCCACCTACCGCCTCCCACCTACCTACCTAACTATTTTACAATTATGCTAGTTGTCACCAAAATTAATAAAAACCACCTTAATTTGTTTACCCCCCCCCCCGCAAACAGCAAATGTAATTTGTAGAAAAGGAATATAGTGAAAAGGGTAGTGCTGAATTCAACGCATAATTGCCGAGAGCTGAATTATCATAATAGGGAGTAAAACTTCCTCTCTCCTCAAATGTGGTTATGCTTCTCAGAAGGTAATTAAAAAGCTTTATTGATTCATGATTTACGGTATAAGGAAGTGCATATAATTCAGCTGTTGCAGAGAAGAAAAAGATCGTTATGTGCTAGAGCACCTTCTGAAAATCCCAAGCTAAACAGAAAGACTTGCTATAACTGGAAAAACAAGATGAATACATGGGATAATTTTTTTTTTGGTATTTAGATATCATGCAAAGGGTGGTTTTCATGTATCTCCTTCGTGTACTTGTTGTACCATCCTGATTGAGTTTTTATAAAACCATACGCATCACCGTTATCCTCGGAAACAGAGCTGTTCGCATTGTCAGCTTCATTGTCAGAGGAGAGCAGCAAAAGTTTTTCTAACAATGACGCAGGCCGACGAAATCCAAACAGATGAGAGGGAACAACAGAGGACTTCCCCTCATTACGATGAGGTGTGTACCAGGTTTCACGAGTCCACAGAGAAATATCTCTTCTACTGCTAGAGTTTTGACTGAATCGACCAAAGTTATCATTGATACTATTACGTCTGATATTATTTTGATTAATGATTACTATCATATCTACAATATGACTCTATTATTAACGATTGACAAATATGTACAAAATATTAGGAAGTGTTCTATAAATTCTGTAATCTTGCCATTGAAAGTATACTTACTTTAAATTCAAATAAAAACTCCAGGGTCTTCTTAAATTCAAGTAGTGGTTGTGTTGCAGCAATCATCGGCAAGTGGAAGCTGTGCTGTGGAATTGATATATAGAGTCCATCACTTGCAATGTGGGAAGTAGAGATATGACAATTAGCGCTTACAGTGCAAAGATTAAGGAAGAGAGGGATCAGTAAAATAATTATGCTTTACATAGTACATAACCCTCACCAGAAACTTGGAAACTCCAGGTAAATACTTGTTCATCGTAACTAGTAAATACTATCTCAATCAAATTATTTAAATCATCTTTCGCTTCCCGTAACAATTTTGCACTATCTTGAATAATTTTGGTGTCATTGTCGTCTTTAGCAACTTCTAGAGCAACTAAATCATGCTCTTCGTAAGACTCAAATTAATTTTTTATAATCACCATTTATTTTTCCAAATCGACCAATATTTCCCAGCTTCACTGTATAAAAAATACAGGACACAGCATTACAAAAGAAGCATTCGGTTGTGGGAGACTGCTTTTTTGAATGGAAGGTTTAACGTTATTCACTCGGGTTTTCAAAAACTCGGTAGATTGAGTGGAAGCACTGTATTTCTTCTGGACAAAAGACATCAACCAGAATTAATACATGAATCCCAACAAACGATCTTTAGCACCAGCCAAAATCGCTCCCAAGGAAGCTAGTTACTGCACGAATCCCAACACACAATATTCAATAGCTTCTAAGGAAGTTAATCCCTCCACTAATCCCAACACACGATCTTTAACGACGACCAAAATCGCACCTAAGGAAGCTAGTTCCTCCACAAATTCCAACACACGGCTTTCATCTCTGACCAAAATCGCTCCAAAGGCAGCTAGTTCCTCCCCGAATCCTTACACGCGATATTTAACTACCACCGACGTCGCTTCTAAGGAAACTAGTTCCTTTACGAATTCCGACACACGGTCTTTGACCACCAGCAACATTCCTTCTATTGAAGCTAGTTCCTCAGCGACTGGTATTGTACCATCAATAAAGAAGAAGAAACAGGTCAGTTGGTACGAAGACAATGACAGTACTAGAGAATTTTGCTCGTATGACCTATTGATACAATTTTTACTTAAGGACAATGGCAAAGAACACGATATTTATACCGGAAAACTTGAAGGGAAAAAAATTGAAGTAATTGACCGTGCTGTCAAATATTTTAACGGGAGAGGATATACACATCGAAAGGGCCCTAGTACCAAATCCAAGCTGGAAACAATTTTCAAGGCGTATACAATAGCAAATGAAAAAGAAAATTCACCGCTATTTCGTCAGATAGATCCTAGCAGACAAGACGGTAACTTTATTAAAGTTATTTTTCGATTCACCTAATTTTTTTTTCATGTTATAGCCATATTAGAAGGTATTTGCCGGGGCTATAAGCGTATAAAAGAGCACAGGGAAAACACAGCAAGAGAGGAGACAATAACTGTATCGAGAGAAGTTAGACCACACTCACCGGAAGTCTTGAGAAGAGAAGAAGAGTCTGACGTCGGTTCAGATGGCAGCGGTGAAGAAGAGCAACGTCGCCCAAAAAAAAAAGCAAAACTATCCGCGTTAGATCTCCAAAAGAATCATATTGCTGATGCATTAAAAGTACATCAAGCAATGAAAAGAGAACAGTATGCTCATGAAAGAAAGGAAGCAATTAGAAAAATAAAAATGCAGCTTCCAGAAATGCTTATGAAAGGCATTGAATATGATATAGCCAAGGGTATAGTTGATGATATTCTTTCATCTTATAAAAGTGAGGAATAAACAACTTTTTGTTTTTTTTTGTGTTTTTTTTTTATTATAATTAAAAAAAAAGATATTGATGCATTGACGAAGTACTTGTGAGAGGAGCTGATATCTGAGACAATAAACTGTATATTTTTATATACTACCAGTTTGGTTTCATCACCTAAATTATCCAAACTGTCACTCCATAATTATATTTTTGAATAAAGTGTAAATTTTAGTGATTCGTTAAGTGAGAAAAAGAAATAAAAAGACTAGTTGGACAAGAATATTACATCTAAAAACGTAAAGTATTCCATCCTTTCTGTTCATTGCTAACCCTGACAGACACAGTGTTACTAGAGAAAGCGACAGTTTGAGTTAGTCTTATACAGTAGAGTTCAATAGCACTTCTAATAACGGGCATCTTTTTTTTTTTCATGCATAAAAAGGATCTTGCATGAATCAAGTTGAAACAACAAGTATCTACTACGTATATAATTTTAGATATTTATAGGTGTACAGGTAGTTGTATCAGATCAGACAGGAAGTATGCGAGCAGAACGCTTGGAAAGTTCAACGATATTAATACTAAAGTCTATGCTGTTATGAGCGATCTTACTTTGGAATATCTTTCTCTGGAACTAGCTTGCCTTGAAATAGGATTGAATGATGGTGGAAATAACGCGACAAAGACTTTGAATGAAAGAGTCATGTAATTATCAAATATGTTGAAAGATCTCCTAAGTTCTGCTTTGGATCGTGATGGTACAATGAAATTTTCCTTTACTCAATACGCTGACTCCTGTTACGGCATTTAAATATGAAGTAACACAAAAAAGGATTTGATCTTATCTTATCCTGTACCACTACTCTATGTTTATAGCAGTTAGTTTATTAGAACCATAAATTTTAAGGATGGGTTTAAAAAGCTGTAAGTTTATAGTATTAGGTCATTAGTTTAAGATTCGATACAACTGCCAACAAAAGAACTAGTTTTTACTTTTTTTGTTTTGAATCGTTAATACCCAGCCGGTATTTAACAGGTACATTTACTCACTGTACGCGTATTTTTTTTTTTTTAAAAAAAAATATAAACTACTTCTCGGTTAGATTAAACACTGATTTTTATTTATTTTTTTAACAAGCACAACCGCTTGATTCAGTAGTGTCAGATGTATTAAGATCTACTTTTTGCACTAAATAAACAAAGAAAATCAATTACTACATAAACAAAAAAACAAAAACAAAGAAAACTTACTCTGTTCTTTTCCACCTACTACTTCTGTATCCATACCAGGTAATGCTTGAGCAATGCGTCTAAATAGAGTCTTTACATTATGTCCAGCCTTTGCACTTGTCTCAATAAACATAACATTACAATCATTTGCCTTCTTTTCACCTTCCTCTAAAGTCACTTCTCTTTTATCATTCAAATCGGTTTTATTTCCTACAAGTACAATTATAACTTCTGTACCACGTTCCGCACGTACATCTTCAATCCATTTGGATGTGTTTTGAAAAGATATGCGACTGGTGATATCATATACAACTACTGCAACTGAAGAATCTCGAATATAACTTGGAATTAAACTTCGGAATCGTTCCTAAATAATAAAACAAACTCAGCAGTTTTAATATAAAACTTTTTGGAAAAAAAAGAAGTAACTGTAATGCATTTTTTTTTTTTTTTTTTTTTACTTGTCCTGCAGTGTCCCAGAGTTGAAGGCGAACTGTTCGATCTTCTAAATACATTGTTTTACTCAAAAAATCAATACCGATTGTAGCCTAGACAACATTTTTTTTAAGGTGATTTAATAAAATGGTTATAATAGTTTTTTTTTTTGGGGGGGGGGGGTTACCTGGTAGGTATTATCAAAAGTGTCATACATAAATCGAGTGATGAGAGAAGTTTTTCCAACTTTTTTTTTTTTTAAAAAAAAAGATTTAAGTCGGATTCA
This sequence comes from Thamnidium elegans, assembly GCA_025201345.1. NCBI lineage: Eukaryota > Fungi > Mucoromycota > Mucoromycetes > Mucorales > Mucoraceae > Thamnidium > Thamnidium elegans. The sequence goes on along the minus strand of JAIXMG010000006.1, from coordinate 191,059 downwards.
AAAGAGATGTTTAAATAACTACCGGATGACTATATATTTTTTCTTCTTCTTACCACTTTGTTCTCCAAGAAAAACAAGTTTAAACTTTCTTAAAGGATTGCTAAACTCTTGACTCGTCATTATTATTGACTTGGTGTTTTTTTTTCACTAAAAAAGAATGAGAGAATAAAAAAAAAGACGAGAAAAAATAAAATAAACGGAGATTATATATAAAGGGCCAAAAAAAAAAAAAAAAAAAAAAAAAAAAGTAGGAGTTCTGATTCTTTATGCAGCCAAAAGTGAATTATTTTATTTAAAAAAATTATGTTTCATTTAAGCATCAGATAATTGAGCTTGTGAAAGTCTTGCTTCTAAACTACGTAATGCTTCTTCTTTATTCATCAACTCGGCTCTCTTTTCTTGAATTTCTCTTTGAACTTTTAATTCAATTTCACGAAGCTTTTCTTCTTCTTTTCGTAAATGTTCCTCCTTCAATCGTACGCTTTGACCAGCCATTTCATCAGCGTTCATAGAAGCATCACTACTGTAACTAAGCAGCGAAAATAATAATTAGTAACCATAGTAACATGCAAAAAAAAAAAAGACTCACTCTTGATCACCTCCATTGACGGTACGACTAAGTTTTTCAGTACGATAATTCTCATATAAAATATCATGCGTGATTTCCTTGAGGTCTTGCAAATGAGAACTATTACTGGTGTTCATTAGTATCGTATTTTAGGTATACTGCAAACAATAAAAATACCTTAAGAGAGCAGATCTTAAACGAGCGAAATCAGAATGTTGGGGGTTATCCACTAAAATAAATAACAAAAAAAAAAAAAAAAAAAAAAAAAGGATGCATAAATAAACGCAGATCAATATGTAGGTCCAGTCTATACATACCTTCCACAGCACCCCATGGGTACTGTCTTCCACGTACAGAACGACCATTTACTGTGATCTCTTCATCGCTACCGATAATCGAAAATGGTAAAAGTGCTCTTAATTCACTGTTTTCTTCAATAGTATCTTCATCATCTTCTTCTACATCATATGGGAAATTATAGATGCGAATATTATAATGTTCAATATCTTCCATAATCTATAATAATAATTTATTCGTCAAGGATCTTGGTTTTTTATTTTTTGTATAATAATACTTACTCTTCTCTTAAAGTCCTTGAGTTCTAATGGAGTAAGAGAATCAGCACGACCAACAACAGGAATAACATTTACACGAGGACTTAGGCGACGCATTAATTCAATATCAATTTCACGAAGACTATTGTTTGTTTGTTATTATATTATTTTAATTGTATATATGACTAGCGTTTTTACTTACGCATGACCTGTAGGCGAAATAAAGTATAAAAGTGCATGGACACGATTATCGCGGAAACGAGGGTTACGTTTAATTCTGGATTCTTCTGCTAAAATATCATCATATTGTGTTTCTAAATGACCCACAATTTCTTGGAAACTAAAAACGATGTAAGTTTTTATAGTACGATTCCATTTTTTTTTTTTTACCATTTCTCATTATCAATATTATCACCAAACCCAGGTGTATCAACAATGGTTAAGGAGATTCTATATACATAAATAAGTAAATAAGGGGAATCATCTCCCTTTTTGGAGAAAAAAAAAAGGAAAGGGGGGGGGGAGCAACACTCCCCTTTTAGCCCAATTCACAACACTTTACCTAACACCGTCCTCATCCAATTCTAGAAGAAGAAAAAAAGTCGTTACTATGATTATTCTCTACATGTATTATATAAAAGCTTTACCAACAGAAACAGGTTTAATAAGAATTCCTTCTTCGTTATGTGCTTCCTCGGGATTATCACAAATCTTTTTAGATAATACATTGGAATCACAAAGTGTATTAACAAAAGTAGTACGACCTGTACCAGAGGCGCCTAAGTATACATGTTAGTTTATTACAGCTAAAAAAAAAGGGTGTTTATATACATATACTTGCCTACAACCATTAAAGTGAATTGAAACCCTTTCTTTACGTTCTTTCTACGTCCTCCTAATCTCTATAGAATAATGCGTTTTTAATACTCTTTTTTTTTTTTTTTTTTTTTTTTTTTTTTTAGTTTCTTACGTGTGCCATGCTTATATATGTATTATTATTTTTTTAAAAAAAGAGAGAAACCAAGAAAGAAAAAAAAAAAAGGGAAAAAAAAAGAAGGTAAAATAAAAAAAAAATAAAAAAAAGGAGTAAAGAAGAATAAGGGATAAAAAGGGGACGACAACAACAAAAATAAAAAAAGGGTCAAGTTGTCTTGTGAATATTACAATGCATACGGACAAGTATTTTATAAGAGGGGCATTCTTTATATATACACATTTTTTTATTATTATTATTTGTTTACATATATCCTCTTTCTTGTAATACTTGATCTAATGTCTTTTCAGTATTTAATTGACCTTTTGATTCTAAACTTTCCCATATTGATCTTAATCGCGTAACAAACCCATTTTCTAAACACGTGTCAATTGCAATTGATACACTTTCCTTGTCAAAATTATTACTTGTTTGGGCCATATCCCAAATTTCCAATACAGAACTACCATCACCTACTACTTTGTAAGCCTTCATCAAATGATTAAATACTTCAAGGTCAGGATCAAGATATAAATCCATACGAATTAATTTATGTAACTTCTCTAATACATAACCATCCTTTTGCTCTTGGCACGCCTTTAACATATTGATATACATTTGAGAATTGGGTTGAATTTCTAAATGGCGCATATCGTTAAATAATGTAAGTGCAGTCAATAAAGAAGGCTGTGAATCTCCTTCAATATTTGAATAGATGGCTGAATCAATGTCTTGCACAGAGTATTCGTAAAGCGGTTCGTCGGTTGGATTGAAACGCGTTTGGTTTAAAGTCATGTTGTTTTTGTTGGTTAATGAATCAATCATACTTGCATAAGTCTCGGCATTCAATCGTAAATCTTTAACAGAATTGTTTGCTGAGTCTTCATGATCACGTAGCTCGTAATAAATCTCCATGGCATCTTCATATTTACCATCGTTAATATAAGATAACATTAATTCACTGTAGGTGGTCATATCTGCAGCAATTTGATGGTCTCTAAATATATGGTCATACAGTTTTTGTGCTTGATCAGATCGACCTTGCGATGCTAGTTGGTGTAATAATTTATTATATTCTTGCGTGGTCTTTTGTTGAACTTGATCTAGGATGGGTACGATCGATGCAGCATCTTTGGTTTGAGGAATAATAGACTGACTAGAATAAGATCGCCATGGTTGACGGGTGGTATAGATTATTGGTGAGGAAATGAGTTGGTGTTGCTTTAAAGTTGCTCTTTGGGTTAAGCAAAGGCGACCAATACTCTTGGTTAATCTTAATATAGGCATTGTTTAATACAAGAAAAAAGATTTTTAGTTGTTTTGAAATACCCTGGTGCAGTGTAATTCCCCAGTGTCTTCAAACTGCGATTTTAATTACAGGATGGTCCCTGAATCTTTTTTTTTTTTTTGTAGTAAACCTTTCTTTTTTTTATATGCGAAAACAAAATAACCGTATTTTTTTTTTTGCTTTTGAAAAGGGAGAGATAATACATGTTTTCAGTGTAGAGTCAATTGCATTTTTTTTTTTTTTTTTTTTTTGGTAAAGGTTGCTTGAACTCTTTTTTTCTCTTTAGTTTACCAAAGTCGTAGCCAATAATAAGAAGGGAAATTGAAAGCAAGGGAGTGCCAAATGACGTACTTACATTTATGCAAAAAAAAAAAAACGCATCCTCGGGATTGCTAATACGAATATTACAGTCATTCCAGCGCCAATGGGTGGTTTTTTAAAAAAAAGGGCGGGTAATAAAGTTTTCCGTAAGGCGGTTTTTGATTTTCGTTTTTTTTTTTCTTAATATGGTTACTCGTTTTTATTATGAAGACGGTCAAGGTAAAACAGTTGATAAGCAAGGGAATGATGCTATGGACTGGGTTGAGGAAGTCATTCTTTTCCATTTAGAAACTTCGACCCGTATAAGAGAATATGTATTACTGTTTAACACATCGCAAAGCGAAGATGCTCTTACAGCTTTGAGGTGGTCTTATAGCGGAGTTATATGTTCTTACAGCTTTGAGTACGTTAACATCCTCTTATGCTATTACAATACTGGACTCAAACTAATCGTGAAAAAAAAACTCTCGTTTTATATTTAGAAACCAAGAGCATTTGTTTGATTTACGGATTTGTGTTTATTCATTTTCTTTGCGATTCTGTGTTAAGTGCTATGTGGTAATCTGATCGAAGAATATCTTCGTATCGAACATAAAAGAAATATATCTCTATCTTCTATCATCATCTATACTCAGCTATAGCAATAAAGAATGAATATACAAAGGAATTAATAATAACACACATAAAACATATAAAATATGTTTATAAAAAAGGAACTAATAACCGAGTATATATTACATATTAAACATCAATACAAACCAGTCTGTAAAAAGAATAATGACAACATCACAGCTCAGTAATACGGCCAGATCCCGATACACCAACTTCTGAATTGACAGCTGAGATCAAATCCCACTACACCTGATTTATCAAGTGTCAAAATTATCAAAAGAAGATTAAAATCAGACAAAGAATTACTGTTTTATTGATAAAAGATAAAGGCTATTTTTACTAAGAGAGTCTGTGTCATCCTTGATTCATTTCATTGTGTACAAGTCAATTTATCTATTGTAAATTAGAGTGAACCATTTGTATCATTTTAGCTTATTTGTAACTAGCAACTTATTAATCGTTGAAATATTTTATTTATTTACTTAGTAAGCAATAACCTTAATGACTTTGTTATCTTTGATAAGCAGACATTTTCTACTCGTGACCATTGAGTCAGTCAGCTATTAGCTATATCATGTTGTATGACTGACACAACAACACCAACATATTCAAAATATGAAACAAGCTCTTCATCCTGAATCACTAATAATAGCATCATATTAAGTTTATAATCAAATATAGACCATAATTCAATCAACAGCATAAATAATCAAACCTAAAATGTAGAATAGAAGCTTGATCTTTTTCTTTTCGCCTCATAATAAATAGTACAACCTGTCTTAAAGGATTTATCCTTGTTTTATTTATTATTTATTATACCGAAATATCACACGCTATGACAAAGATATTCTTTCGACCTTTGCGGAACTTTTTCGTAACCATGACAGAGATGTCTTTCCTTGTGTTTCTTTCCCTAGATACCGATTTATATGGCGTTCTTTCACAGCCTGTGCAACTTTCAGTGTAAAAGCCTATCAGCCAAACAACAAAGTAAATGATTAGTCTTTTGCATGATATCAGGAAATACCTCGCCATACCCGTAAGCGCATCATGTCCCCGAAGAAGTGAGGGAAAAGTGGTAGCTGTCGGAAGGAAAGACAAAGGTCTGCTTTGGATTATTTAGTGAAACGATAAACACCATTGTAGGACAAATCCATTACAAATGTTTCGCATTTTGATCCTAGCAAATAAAAGAATGCTGATCGTCGATGTCAATTTCGCGCATACCTTCTATCAAAATCCCACAAGCGATTGGTCGAATCACATCAAGATGTATCAATTGATGTAGCACCGACTTCATTTCTTTTGCCAACTTCACATAATCTGACACACACCCAGGATTTTGTTTATATGATATCTTCAATTCTAAGGTGCCAATCACAGTAATCACCGGGCTGCCATTTGCAAATACCGCCCAATCTGGTTTGTAGAAAGTCTCCGCATCTTCGTTGTTGTTGAGATATTTAGTATCGAATTATATAATAAAAAGAGACAGTAGTAAATAAGATGAATCTTCTTTTGGATCTTTATTAATTAAAAATGACTTCTGAAAAACAAGAGGGGGAACAAAAGATTGCCTCGTAAAATATCCTTTTTATAGTAGAAATAATTTGAGTTTAAGAGCAAGAGTGCTTTAAATGTAAAAACGACTTTTTTTTTAATATCGTGAGAGATATAAATATCACGATGATTAAATAAACCTCGTTTTATCATGGTTAAATAAGCCCCTTTTTATCATAGTTAAATAGACCCCTTTTTATCATGATTAAATTAAACTATTTATTTCATTCTTTTTTTTTCCCCGTTCCTTTCCTTTTTTTTTAAACAATGAATTCATATACAAGCAAGAACCTTTTATATAATCAAATATCTAAATTTTTCCCTATGATATGGTGGTGTACCAGGAATTTCTCTAAATTGGCACTGGTGGTGTAAATGGTGGTGCACCAAGAATTAGCCTAAATCAACTTACAACTGTCGTAATAACATGATCATTTTCGATGTGCTTTTTAAACACTGTTTCATCATCGAAAAGCATTTTACAGAAGCAGCAACCGAAACAGGTTCGTGAATTTACTGTTGGTTCCGTCACAAAGGTGATTTCTGTCGTCATTCTACGCCGTTCTTTTGTGAAATTGCATTTCGAATTTTTTACCTAAATAAACATTTATAAACGGTATCAAAGTACTTCTACAAGTCTCTTTATATTCTTGAAATCCCAAAACACCACAATAAGTTCTATTTTTTCATAAAAGCGATCAACAAACGAACACAACCACACTCCTGACGCAGAAGTATTCAAAGCCCTTAGTTATCAGCATCGTCTAACTGAAGAGCAAAAGCAATATGTGCAAGAAATGATGGAGTTTGACACCACACCTTCCGACATGGTAACTGTTCTTTCAAAAAAATATCCTAACCAGACGTTTATCAACAACACAATATATCAAGCTAGGCTTGAAATCAGAAAAATAATTTTAAACAGTAGAACGCCTGCCCAGCATCTTGTTGATAAGCTCTCCGCATCTAAATGCTACCGCTTCGATATGGATGTTGATAACCATGGAAAACTAACCAAACTATTTTTTTGCACATGAAGCATCAAAGCTGTAAGAGCATCTTCGCTTTGCGATGTGTTAAACAGTAATACATATTCTCTTATACGGGTCGAAGTTTCTAAATGGAAAAGAGTGACTTCCTCAACCCAGTCCATAGCATCATTCCCTTGCTTATCAACTGTTTTACCTTGACCGTCTTCATAATAAAAACGAGTAACCATCTTATTAACCGCCTTATGGAAAAATTTATTACCCGCCCCTTTTTTTTTTAAAAAAACCGCCCATTGGCGCTGGAAAGACTGTATATCATATTTTTTCAAGAGTGTCGTGCAATTGATTAATTACTAGTAAAAAAAACCCGGCTATAGACTTCGACAGATTTCTGTCATTCAACGATGAAGACATAAAGGTAAATAAGTAGTAAAATAATTTGTGATAATGCTGGTTCTCAACTTATAAAGGTTGCATCGAAAATTGTATCAAATATACCATTTAAATTAATCAACGGCCATATTCCTAATAACCAATTACAAAGAGGAGCAACCTTAATAATCGAAAACATTTGCACTTTCCTTTTCAGTTGTGACTTTTGCTAAACCCGTATGAAGCCTAGCAACATTTTTTTTTCCATCTTGATTTACAATCAAAAGAATATTCTATGACAGCATATCTGATTATATCTCCCGATTACTTCATTTTGATTCGCTTGGTTTCTTTTTCTTTTTTAAAATATGCTGTCATAAACTGTGTAATGAGGTATTATACAATGCTTCAACATTCAGTTAATCATTTCGAAAAATGTCCAATACAATTTAAAATCCGACCAATGATTTCAAGAAAATGTCCATATAAGATAATTATAACAGTTGATATAAGCTGATGAGGGTCAATACAAAAAGAGATGTATAAAATAAAAAAATACTCTTTACAGGACTCCCAAGATTTTTTTTTGTTTGTTTTGTTTACAAGTGATAAAATAACATCATTATGATACAATATGATGTAAAAAAAAAGGAGTAGAATGGAACTAGTATTACTTGAAAAAGATTATAGCGCCAATGCTGGGACTCAATAACGTAGTCCAAAAAAAAAAAAAAAGTATATAAGAATGTATAAAAGTTCAACTTTTTTAATAAATACTATTACTTTTTTACTTCTTTTTTAAAAAAAAAAAATATACTTATAAACAATGCCTACTATTTCAATCAGTGAACATATTATTAGACGTCTCAAGGAAATTGGAATTGATACTATTTTTGGTGTTCCTGGAGATTACAACATGCCATTCTTGGATATTATTGAAGATGATCCAAAATTAACCTGGGGAAACAACACCAACGAATTAAACGCTTCTTATGCAGCCGATGGATATGCTCGTATTCGTGGAGCCGGTGCTTTAGTGACCACATTTGGTGTAGGTGAACTCTCGGCCATGAATGGAATCGCAGGTTCTTATTCAGAGATGTTACCTGTGATTCATATTGTCGGTACACCTGCTACTGCCTCTCAAGATGCTCGCGCCATGTTACATCATTCACTTGGTAATGGTGATTTTGATGTATTTCATCGTATGTCTGCCATGATCACTGCTGCCTCTGCTCAATTAACTATGGATAATGCAATTACTGAAATTGATCGGGTCATTCAAACCGCTTTTACTCGTAAGCGTACTGGCTATATTGGTATTCCTATTGATTTGATGACGGCGCAGGTAGATGCTCCTCAAATCCAAGAATTAGATTTAAAGCCCACCAAGAATTCTGATGAGGCTCAGTCGGTCGCTCTTAAACAAATCTTGCAAGAAATTCAAGACGCTAAACATCCTGCTATTGTTATTGATGGTTGTATTCTTCGTCATAGACTTGAGAAGGAAGCAACTGCATTTGTTGAGAGATCTGGGTTCCCTACGTTTGCTGCTCCCATGGGTAAAGGTGCCATTGACGAATCTTTAGTTAATTATCGGGGTATCTATAGTGGTAATGTTTCGTTAGAAGGTATTAACAAGGAAATCGAACAAGCTGATCTTTTGATCGAATTGGGTTCTATCAAGTCTGACTTCAATACTGGTAACTTTAGTTATGGTTTAGATAAGACCAAGACTATTTCTTTACATAGTTTCAAGACTGTTATTTATCATGCTGAGTACCCTGGTGTCGGTATGAACGAATTGTTGCCTCTTTTGACCAAGTCACTTCCTGAAAAGATGTCATCCATCCAGTTTGAGCCTCGCGTGAAGCCTGCTGCTATTGATGATAGTACAACTGAAATTACACATAATTATCTTTGGAACAAGGTGCCAGAATTTATTCAATCGGATAGTGTTGTTGTTGCTGATACAGGTACTGCCGAATTCGGTATCTTTAATATGGAAAGTCCCAAGCGTACCACATTCATTAGTCAAATCTTGTGGGGCTCTATTGGTTACTCTGTTGGTTCAGCAGTGGGCGCAGCTATGGCAGATCGCAATCGTAAGGTATACTTGTTTGTGGGAGATGGATCATTTCAACTGACAGCACAAGAAGTCTCTGTATTCCTTCGACATGGTTTAACACCGGTTATCTTTTTATTGAATAATGATGGATACTTGATTGAAAAATTGATTCATGGACCTGATAGAGCTTATAATAACTTTCAAATGTGGGAATATAATCAAACCTTAAAGTATTTCGGTGGCTATTTGGAAAATAATAAGTGTAAATCATTGATTGGGCTAGAGTCAAAAGTAAGCACTCGTCAAGAGTTTGAAGATACCATGAAGCAAGTCAATCAAGAACCCAATAAGATTCATTTTATCGAAGTGATTATGCCTCAGTTTGATGCTCCTCGTGAACTCTCCTTGTTGGTTGGATCTTCTGAAAACCGTTAATTTTTTTTTCTGTACATGTTTAAATAAAAATACCTTAAAAACTAATTTTTTGGCTCGTCCCTTTTGTAAATAAGTTTACTTGCACTTTTTTTTTTTTTGTTTTTTTTTGTTGCTTTTTCTTTTCAATAATGTCAGCATTACCACACGAAGTCTTGACACTTACATTTGGTTACTTGAGAATAGAAGATCTATTGCAATGTCAACTTACCAGCAAGCAATGGCACCAAGCTTCAGTAACCCATTTATACTCTAGTCAATATTTATCTTCAGATCAAACAGCAGCTCTTTATGTTCGCACAATATCAAATTCGCCACAATTAGGTAAATACCTCAACAGTATCGTTTTTGACATGTTTGAGAAAAATAGCGAGGGGATCTTATTTGACAAGGATGGTATATTAGACGCGATTATACAATATTGTCCTTTTGTCACGCGAATAGAATATTTCAAAGAAGATCCTCAATTCTGGGCTCAACTTATGCACGCAGCTACACAAGGTCAATTATCTCGTTTAAAATCCTTACCGGAACCTTCCAGTACAAGTTTGAGGTTGTACATTTTTACTGCACTATTGTTTAAGAATTCTCTGGTCAGTTTATTGTTACGCGACGATGATTATTCTTTCGGTCCTCAGTTAGCTCATTTAGGTGCATATCGAACGTTATGTGATCAAATTGATCAATTTAAAAATTTGGAGGATCTCCATCTTGATTTTCTTTGTGACAAACATTTGAGTTATTTTGATGGCTTGATTGACAAGTGTCACCACTTGAAGGAATTTACTCTTGGTGAAAATATCAAGAAAATAATACAGCTACCCAACGAACTCGAACCAACAATACGTCCACGTCCCGACATACATTCGTTTGAATGTAATTGGAAAGTGATACATGCCGAAAGTCAGCTAAAATATGTAATAAGGAAATTTCCCAACCTTAAAAAATTAACGATTTGGTATGGTTCAGAGATGAATGGAGATAACATACTAAATTACACCCGTGATACTTTAACCAAATTCATACGGTATGCCATATCTATACCATATTTCGATGTAAGAATAGACGCTAACAACGAGGATCTATTAAATATCTGGGCCGAGTTTATCAAGACAAAAAATGGATCTAAAAGACTCACCATAGAATATCAAAATATGTTATCAAATAGTTGCAATAATATAGAGCTATCTTCGGAAAGTGGAATTCAACTTGTATTCCCATTAGTTACAAACGATGATGAACCACCACACATCCGGTTCTTCTCTAGAGTAGGTGAAACAGTTCAATCGATTGTTATAAGTCAATCTGATAGTATTCCACGTATAAATGGCGAGAGGAGTGCTACTATAGATTGGTTATTTGATATTCTTCAACTTTGCCCTTTAATGGAAGAAATAACAATGTACAATCCATCATCTTTATCACCGAGCCGTAATACATTGAAATACCATTCTGTAAAGAGACTGAATATCGAAGGATTCGAATATACGAACTCGAATAATTTTCTTAATTGTGTATCTTTAAACCTTCCTAATCTCAATCAACTTTATTTCGTTTTTTATTTCGTTAAAAAAGGCTATACAGAACCTATTACGATCCATGTGCCTCATACATCTCTCGATTTGTTGTCTTGGCATGAAAAATCATATGAACTTGGGAGTTTTAGAGGCACAGAAGTTTATATCAAGTTGAAAACTGATGGGGGCATAAAATTTTACGTAGGGATTAGAAACAAGTTGTTTGAAATAGATTCAGACCGTTATCTCTTCTTTTCAAAACATACTCGATTCGATATAAACTGTAAACACCTCAAGGAACTTAGAATAAGAAGAGATATGGCTCTTGAATCTGATGCTAATTTCGTTTTTTAACCCTTTTTTTTTTTTTTTTACTGTTATAAAATTTTTCTTAAAGCTAAATAAAAAAGATCAGATAACTTGCTCTATCTATTTCTAGAAACTAAAGTATTATACGGTTAAGTTTCGATATATTTATAAAACTCTGGTGATAAGCGTTTCCTACTTTTTGATCAAATATCAGATTCACGCTTCAAAATATAGCCCAACTATTTGAATTTTATGGCTACTACACAAAGATAGCTGAATTATACGGCGAATCAAAAAGCACAAAATGCCGCTAGTTATCTTTGAGGATGGATGGGATGTTTAACAAAGGTGGCATTCGCTTTAAAGATTTTGCTCTTAAAAGGTCTAACACAGTCAAAAGGGTAAAATCGACCATTGGCCAAAATAATTTTTATGAAGAACTCTTTCCACTGGGCGATACCTTTTTTTTTTTTTTTTTTTTTTTTTTTTTTTTTTTTTTTTTTTTTTTTTGCTAATTGGGTCCTTAAGTTTATGCACTTTTATTTATTTTAGTTAAAAAAAAAAAGTTACTTCTTTTTAGGAAGTGCAGTAATTGCTTCTTCAATATCAGGTAAAAGCTCAACTAATTTTTTCCATTGAGCTAAAGGTAAACAAATACCTTTACCTGGACGCTGTTCACCATTGACTACATATGTTTCTCTGATATCAATAGCTGGCTCACCATTAGGAAATGCGCGTACAGTAACTCTTCGCTTATTAGATAACTACAAAAAAAAAAAAAAAAAAAAAAAAAAAATAGTTAATAAAAACAGCATTAAAATATATAACCAAGTAAAAAAAAAACTTTACGGCAAAGATAGCATCTCCTTTTGCATCGCGTGTATTATCATTGGATTTTTCAGCTGTTTTAGTTTCAACTTTCTTCTTTTTAGCAGGTCGAGGTTTCTATCTTATGTATTCAATATAGGTACTGACAAAGTAATTACGCGTTCAACTTTGTTTTACCTCTTCTTCTTCAGACTCTTCTTCAGACTCTTCTTCTTCTTCTTCTTCGGAAGATTCGATTTGTTTCTTGGAAGGCTAAAATATATTTTTGTCAATAACCCTTTTTGTGTCTTTTCTAAGAAGAGGTTTATTTTTTTTTACCTTGAACTCAATTTCTCCGTCGTCTGATTCACTATCTGAATGCTTTCTTACTTTACCCATGTTGTCAAGTTATGTACAAGTAAAAAAAATAAAAAAAAGAGTAAAAAAAGAAAAGTTTTTTGCTTATTTTTTTATTTTTTTTTAGCACAGTGACTCGCATAAGTTTCCCTTTTTTTCTTTCTTTACTTTTTTCCTTATATTTTATATGAGCAACCCAGTACCTTCTACCTCTTCTTCTTCTACTTTAAATAAAACAGGACTAAAACCTGATGAATATACTAAAGGCTTAAACCAAGAACATATTGTTCGGTTAACGGAAGATGCGTATAAACAGTTTACTGAGTATACTAAAGCAGAGTTAAAACGTAAAAGCTTACAAAAAAAAAAAAAAAGTTGTATATATTAAGTTTTTTTTTTATAGTGACAGTAGACGATTGTAACTTATTAACTACAATGAACGTAGTAACAAAAGAAAAGTATACGGATATGAGTCAAATGAGTCAAAGGTTGATGAAAGAGATGTCTAAACTACAAAATACGTGTGCGTAACCTTTTTTTTTTTTTTTTTAAAAAAAAAAAATATGTGTGTTACTTATATTGTTGATAATATGTAGACGCTGATTTTAGTCAGTTTATTCAACAAATCGAAGAGATTCATCAGCAATCGATTGAAATGGAAAAGACAGCAAAGGCATTGGATGAATATTCAAAACATTTGGGTAACCTTTAAAAAAAAAAATTTTTTTTTGACTCATCTTGGCTCACCTTTTATACAAATTTTTTTTTATAAGAACGCAAGCTTTTAAAAGTTAATCCTTCCATGACTCACTTGAAATAACGCCCTCACTTTTGAGCGTTTTTCTTTTTTTAAATAGGAGATCTAAAAACTATATAAAAGATTCACCGTTTTTTTTTTATCTCTGTATTCAGTAGTTGATAATCTCTTTTTCTTTTTTTTTTTTTTTTTTTTTTTTTTATAATAATAATAAATATGCTTCGTTCTATTCAACGTTTAAATGTTCAACATATTTTGGTAAAAAAAAAAGAGCTAGAAAACGACTCTATAGCGTATTATTTTACGGCTAACACCTTTTTCTTTTTTTTTAAAAAAATAAAATAAAATAGAAACGTTCTTATGCTGTTTCAAGTATCATCAAACCTGTAACAGAGGTAAAATAATCCCCACACATACGAAAAAAGAAAAAAAAAAGAGTGGAGATCTAATCTGCTGATATCTAAAAAAAATAAAAAAATAGTTGACACATCTTGATACCGATGTACCTCAATCTACTCGTGAACAAATTAAAGACTATAGCAAGTATACAGTTTCTACCTATGTACGACCTGACTTTGTCATTTCTCGAGGCAAAGGATGTTACTTGTACGATACCAGTGATCGTAAATATTTAGATTTTACCGCTGGTATTGCCGTCACGGCATTAGGTCACTCAGACCCTGAAGTAGCTCAAGTTTTATTTGATCAAGCCAGCACTTTACTTCATACCAGTAACTTGTATCATAACCAAAACGCAGGAGCATTAGCTAAATGTCTTGTCGAAACCACTAAATCCAACGGTGGTGATTGGGCCAGTAAATTATTCTTGGCTAATTCGGGTACAGAAGCAAACGAAGGAGCTTTAAAGTTTGCTCGTAAATGGGGTAAACAATTTTCAGAAGATAAAATCGAAATTGTTTGTTTTACCAATGCCTTCCATGGTCGTTCTATGGGAGCTCTTTCAGCTACATATAATCCTAAATATCAAAAACCTTTTGCTCCTTTGGTACCTGGATTTGTCACAAGTCCCTTTAACGATACAGAAAAGGCTTTAGAGGCTATTACAGAAAAGACCTGCGGTGTGATTGTGGAACCTATTCAAGGTGAAGGTGGTGTTCATCCTGCTAAGGCCGAATTCTTGCAAGCTTTACGTAAACGTTGTGATGAAACAAATACTTTGTTGATCTTTGATGAAATTCAATGTGGGTTAGGTCGTTCTGGTAAATTATGGGGTCATCAACATTTTAGTAAAGCTTGTGTGCCTGATATCTTGACCATGGCTAAACCTTTAGCGAATGGTGTACCTATTGGTGCTCTTTTAACATCTGAAAAGGTTGGAGAATTAATTAAGCCTGGTAAGAGAGTAAAAAAAAAAAAAAAAAAAAAAGGTGTTTGTTGTAGTATTTTTTACTAACGTATATTTTTTTTTTTTTAAAAAAAAAAAAAGGTGATCATGGTACTACTTTTGGTGGTAATCCTCTTGCAGCAGCAGTTGCATTAAATGTCGTTGGCCGTATTACAACACCTGAATTTATTAAAGCAGTGAACGAAAAGGGAGATCATTTAAGATCGTTATTAGAACAAGTAAAAGCTAGTTATCCTGATACAATCAAGGAAGTACGTGGACAAGGTCTTTTGATCGGTGTTGAGTTCCATAAGGATCCTGCAGCTATTGTCAAGATGGCTCGTGAAAGAGGTTTGTTATTAGTGACAGCTGGTTGTAACACTGTTCGTGTCATCCCTCCTTTGATCATCTCAAACGAAGAGGCTGTAGAAGGTGTTAATAAGTTTGCTGGAGCTGTTGAACAGTTTGCTTCTTCTGCTTAAGAATTTGGAAAAATCATATTTTTTTTTTCTGTTAATAAAAGTACCCCCCCTTTTTTTTATTTAGACATTTCATTTAATACCTTTATTAAATGAAAAAAAAAAAAAAAAAAAAAAAAAACTAATACTTCGTTGGGCCATCTTTGGCATCGATTACTGCCTGGCAACGTCTACAGAAAGATCAAACTGTGTTGAAGATATAGAATCCTAAGATCAATTTTGGGTTTAGAGGAGAGAAAAGAAAAGGTATCAGGAACAGTGCCCTCCCCCCCCCCCCTCTAATACATAAGAAAGACATCATTTAGTTGAATGTAATAGTTAGTCTATCATACCTGTCAACTGGTTAACCAGCCATTATACTTGCTGGTACGTGATCTTCGTTTCACAATTCTGTCCAAGTTCAAAAATACTTTTAATATGTGATAAAAAAGGATATGTCGCTAATCATGGCGTAATTATACTGCCATAAGCTTCATAATATTCGTATTTAATCAGTCATTTTTATTGTACGTGTACGTACCTGTTTTTCTGGCTTGATTCACACTAGTTTCCTTTATATGTTGATAAAACAAAGTTGAACGTGTAAATAAATCATGCAGCAAGAATTTTAATAAGTAACAGTCAAACATTTTCCTTGTACTTCTTTTCGGGTTTCAAGCGCTTGTTAAACTACGTTTTTTTTTTTGCTTTTTATTTCTTTCTTTGTAAAAAAAAAAAAATATGCTTACAACAACAGACGAGATAAACATACACAGACTGTTAACGAGTTGTGAAAATAAACTTAAACAACAACCTATTGATATTTGGACAGCATCTGAAAAGAGAAAGTTTGCTACAGTAAAATGAGACCCTTTTTTTTGAATATTGTGAATGTTATTCTTATATATTTTTTTTTCTAGTATGTAAAGTATCTTGCTACTTTACAAGCAAAGACTCGTTCTTCAAAGTAAAAAAAAAAAGTTTATTTATATTCACCAAAGGTTCTTGAACTGAAAACCGATTTTCTTTATATAGTACGTTACCTTACTCTAGTCGTATCGATCAGTTAACACGAGCTGTTGCCATTCATACAATGGTAAATTAAACATGTCTTTCGAATCAGAACTTGTTTATTTAGTTATTTTTTTTATTAGCATGTAGATGTAGAGAAAGGAGTAGCAGAAGCAAAGTTAGTTAAAAAGAAACATTTGGAAGAATTAAAACAGTTGGAAGCTTCTGATCCTGAATGGTTATTAGAGTTAAAGAAACAAGATGAACAAGCTGCGTTAGAAGAAGCTATTCGAAAAAAGGTAAAAGAGAGAGAGAGAGAGAGAGAGAGAGAGAGATAAAATTATACAGTTTAAATTGATTTCTTTTTTATTAGAGAGAAGAAGAAGAGGAGGAGGAGGAGGAAGACGAAGAAGAAGAAGACGAACAGTTAGAAGAAAAGGAACCTACTTCTGAAATACGTCAAAGGTATATATAAGTGACATATTTTTGCATAAATATGTATGAATACTAATTTTAAAAACGGGGGACAGAAATACAAACGTGGCAAAGGAGACATCGAATATTGAGCACGTATTGCAACATCACCGACAAATGCATGATGAGTTGACAACAGATTTAGGGCGTATGGCGAAACAATTAAAGTTAAATAGTCAGGCATTTGGCGATACATTAAGTAAAGATGATATTGTGTTAAAGGAAGCACAAGAAGCAGTGGAAAATAATTTACATACAATGGCAAGGGAAAGAAAGAGATTAGATGAACATTACTCAAAGTCTTGGGGTACAAGTTTTATGACAATGGGAGTAGTATTATTTGTATGTATCATGTTTTTACTAGTATTCTTTACCATTAAATTTTTACCAAAGGCATAAAATAATAAATATTTCATGCGTGGAAATAATTTTCCATGAAACAATTAAACCTTTTATTTGTATCTTGTGCTGTTATATAATACTTTTGGACACTTGTAAAGAATCGGGTGTTTCTTTTGCAACCATAACATTGCAGGATACGAGTATGTTCTATAGACCGAAAATATATATAAAGATAGAATAAAAATTAGTATTTTCGTTACTTTTATTAATATTTTCTGCAATTTGAGTGCTATAAAATATAAACCCCCCCCCCCGGTGCGCGTATCTTTCTCCAAGAAAAAAAAAAGTTAAAAGAATACACATATATATATTAAACCTTCCTGAAAAGATATTCGAGATTCTTTGGACAAGCTTTTACTTTTGAATCGAGTATTGTACATTTAAAAAAAATTGTTACCATAGTTACTTTAATACGTAAAAATTATGGCATGTCAGTTACCATATGACGAACTTGAGAACAACAGGTAGAAATAACATAGATCAAGGATACAGCTCCACCTTTTTTTTTTTTATCGCTTTGAAATTGAGTTGAGAAAAGCGACTAGTAGTAAAATAAAAAAAGGGACAAAGTTTCCAATGTATGAAAAACACGATATTATTTTTTATTTTATTTAAAAACATACACTGGGGGGGTTTTTTTTTTTAAAAAAAAAGCGCGAACTTTCAAAAGATGGGTGTATTTAATTTAAAATCTATTTATCGAGCATCCTGTACTTCATAAAAGTTCTTTAAATATTCTTCAGCTTCTGAATATTCAGTCTTTACTTGCGGTAACAATGGTGTAATACGTTTCAATGCTTCTTCTTCATCAATTTCTGCAGTACCTTCTTCGTCTTGACGGTTACCAACGTTTTGAATCTTTTCACATGTTGCCTTTACTCTTTTTAATCCAATAGCGGCTGAACTACCTTTAAGGAAATGACCAAGTCTAGATAACTCGAGTAAATCCTTCTTTTCTCTATTATATGTTAATTTATGTTAGTATATACAATATACAATATATATATATATATATATATAACTTACAATGCGTTATCCATATCTTTAAATGTAGTATCAGCTTGTTCAAAGTAATTAAGTACAATACTATACGAGAATTCATGATCATCTTCGTCATCCATATCCAATAATTGTTCAAATGTGTTCATATCAATAAGATCTTCAGGGTTTAAAATCTTTTCATTATCCTCTATTTCTTTTAACTCTTCTTCCTTTGCTAAATCAGCTGATGTATCATTCTAACCAAATTTATATAAGTTATTTTTTTATTTGTTCTTTTATTCTTTTCTTTTCTTTTTTTTTTTTTTTACCTTCTTCATCTTGTTTTCACTTTTCAAGAAAGTTGGGTCGGGTGTACCTTCGCGGCTAGTCATTATTTTAAGTTAGAATAAGGAAATAAAAAAAAAAGAAAAAAAAAGAAGGTATATTATTAAAAAAAGAAAAAGAGAGAGAAAAAAGGTGAAAAAAAAAATAAAAAAAATAATAGAATCTTTTCAAATGGAGGGAAAATTTTTTTTTTTAAAAAAAGGTGATCGGCCAGCCTAATACGTCATCCTTTTGGGTTGTACTGTAACCAACCTCAATAAATAAGGTGTAACTATAAATAACGCGCTTATTTCTACTTTCTGTATACTTTTTTTTTTTTTTTTTTTTTTTTTTTGAGCGGTATGGGGGGGTTTGTGGTTTAAAGCTAAGCTTGAAATTTTTTTTTTTCCCTTGTCAAAATTATTTTTTCCCCTTGTATGCTTTTATTGTACAATGAAAAAAGCCTAGATTTCAAACAAACAAAAAAGGGGAAGAAGGGGGGTATGGGCAAATGACGTAATTTACAGGTAGTACAGTTTGGATCTTTTTATTCCAGGCCTGCACAGCTTTTGCAGTCACTCTAAACGCCAAATCATTAAAACACCGTTCTAATATACGTGTATTTCTTCTATATAAATGGCGACAAACGTCTGTGACAGAACATTATGATTTTTTTTTGTTCATTAAAAGGGTAGGGGAATAACATTGGTATTTTATTTACATATTTGTATATTAAGTAATTATCAAAGTTGTTCTTCTTGTTCCTCTGTAAATGTTGTTTCTTTTATTCTATCACTCTTTGGAGTGAAGAACACTGATGGTGTTGCAAGATGCGTTCAAAAACTCGATGATTCACTGAATATGAAATTCACACTAGTTATCGCACTTTGCTACGTCCTTCATCGATACGGGGATGTCAGAGTCAGGAGGATCTAACAGCGCCCGAAAGCTGTTGGTCCATCATACATTTTTTCAACGTAAAGATTGTTTCACATAAAAGGTCTTTCCACTTAAATAATATCTTCACTGTCTTTTTTAAATGAATCAAGATGAGCAATATCGGTAGGTAATAAAGTCGAAATGGTATTTCGCTACATACACATCGTCTTTTAATGTTATACAATACATATATCCAGCCGCACCTATGAAATCAATTGCAACAAGTTTGTTGACCTTTCCACTACTTCGAATGAATAATTCATTTAAAATCGAGCAATTAATTCGAAAGTTTTTACTTTGCTGCTGATTGTACAAATGTTTTGTTTTTTTCCATTCGTTGGAGGCCAAACCAACCTTTAAATCCTTGATTCTTAACAATAAATCAATTTTTCTACCAAAACAGCTTGTAACATTTTGCACGCTTTGCTGTTGTGCCATTTTTGTGGCTTCTGCAATTGTTTCACTGTCGTCCAAAGTCATATCAAGATCACTAAAAACAAAGTCTAGCAACATCGCAAACCTTCTATAAAATGTCAACTCAGAAATGTGGGCATCAGTTTGTTTGTCCATATTTTCAGCTCTAGGAGAGAAAAAAAATCAGTTGATGGGCGGGGATTTTAATCTGATTACTTACACTATATCTAAAACCTTGAGCATCTTGTAGCCATCTGATTGGCGTTTATTATCAACTAGCAATTTACTTTTGGTTGTTGAGATTCTAATGAGCAACGTATTTAAATCATGACATTTATCAACTATTTCATCAAACATCTGGAGCGTGGTTACGTCTAAACCGAAGATGATATCATCAAAAATTGTATTTCTTTCAAGATCATTTAACTGTCGTGTCAACAACATATGTCTCATCTCAGTGTAAATTAAGTGGCCCACTAAGTTTATGATACTTGAAAATAACAATTTCATTGTTTCTGTTAGGGTTAATGAATCCTTCAATAAAAGAGCTATCACATGCCTTTTCATACGGGCCACTATGCTACTCTCTTTAGTTTCAAACGACTTCCCTTTTTTTTTTTTTTTGCATCAAATGGATACCGAAAAAAGTAAAACGTCAGTTTCACGATTTTCGGTTGATATTTGAGGAAGAGTCGTCTTGATTAGCTTCATCAATCACTTGGGCATTTTCATAGGCTGCAATTTTGCCAGAATCAGCATAATAAGAGGTCGTAGTACCAGGCTTGAGTAAACGCCTTCTTTCCTCAGTGGCGGCGCGTTAGGCTTCTGTTAACTAGCCTAATGCGCCTTCACGATAACTTGATTTTAATCATTTTCTTCTGCTTTTATCAATGACCGAATTCCAAATGAGACAATTGTATTGTGGCTTTTTTAAGTTCTTTGAGTTCTCATTGAATTCACCATAAGCTTGTTTATATCTTTCATACCAGATACTAAATAAAGCAGGGCCTGTATATGCATTATCTTCAGTGGACCACATGGGAAGCATATCAATATTGTCGTTTATGGATTTAATAAATGACGACTTCTTGTGGCCATTTAAATAATTTTTTAGTTCTTCATAATCAGGAGATGTCATTTTTAGTGAACTAGTATGTGGCACGGGTGCAAATAAACGTGTGCAAATAGCGAAACTGACATCACAGTTGAGTGGGCCACATTTATGTGTTTATAATTAGTGGCCTTATACGAGGCAGCTGCATCAAGAAGAATAGTACCCATTTGTATGAACATAAAGAAAACAAAAACGCTAGAAAAAAGAAGAATGATAAATGAATATAAGATATAGTTAAAGGAGCATATATATATATATATATATATATATAACACTTACTGGTATACATCGTTAAAATTTATTTATTCTAAAAAAAAAAAAAAGATAGAATAGAATAAATTCTTATTAGTTTGATAAAATAGGGCCCCATTTGATCTATTTAATCATTTGTATACCAAAAAATGAAGCACCTATTTGTTTCATGCAAGAAAGTTCAATACTTGTTCTCCCTCTATATTACGAAGCAATGTGGCTAGTTCCAAGTAGATTTCTGTTATGAATTTATTCTGTAATTCCCTGTTTCCTTGACTTAGACATGTCTTAAATCTATTTACGTGGGTATTCCTGTTCCACAATCTCCTACTCAATTCTAGCCCTTTATTTCCTGCATCAAATTACTATTCCTGATCTATCTTGTACCCGTTCTTGTTTCCCCAATCTGGAATTGTTTTAATTCCTGGTACCCGTTTACACCACCCAGTGCCAATTTAGGGAAATTTCTGCATCGACATCACCATATCATAGGGAAGCTCTTTTTGAAACATCTAGACATCAGATTATATAAAACATACTTGTTTGTATATGGATTCATTGTTAAAAAAAAAGGGGGGAGAAAGAAAAGGATGGAATAAATAGGTTGATTTAATCATGATAAAAAGGTGTTTATTTATTTATATTACAATTTACTTTCTCACGTACTCATACGTAATTAAATAAAAAAAACCTGTTATTTGCTGGTGGTTTACCAAGAATTAGCCTTATTTAATCATCATAATATGTTTACTTTCTCACGTAATTAAAAAAACTTGTTTTTTACCTGTTGGAGGCGCGCCAAAAAATTGCGTCATAAATTGGCACTGGGGCGGTGTAGATGTTGATATACCAAGAATTAACCCTTTTTTTTTCTTTCTGTGTTAAACATTTTCAGCAAAGGAATCTACCTGTTATGCGCAAGTACGGGCAGTAGTCTACGGACGCCCTAAGTGGAAGTGATAGGACCAGAGGTTGCTATATATATCGGAACAATTCGTTTGTATAGACTATCATGAGTAGCGTATGCCTGAATTATCAAATGTAAAGCAACATAGGAAAAACATGTCTCCAAACGTTCTGTTTTAAAAGAACAGTATATTCGAAGTCATGGAAAGTTCAATAAACTTTTTTTCTGATTGATTTTATTGGTATGGAACAGAGTGAGGGTGACCTTCAAACTAAACAAGATTTGAATCCTCTCTCTATCAAGATGAAAGCAAATTTGTTATCCAACCTGGAGCTTTGTCCTGCTGACCATGAAGTCATCGAACTACAGTTGCTAAAGCCATGGATCTTTTAGAATTGTCAAATGATGAAGCTAATTCCGGTATTCTCAAGACTACACAGTCTAAATTAAAGTATGCTTTTGCTCGTTTCTACAGCCACATTTTCCTCCTGGGGTTTTTTTTTAGCCAGCGCCTGTATCCATATCTCGTCTACGTTTTATACTGGTTAAAGCTGTAGAATTAGTTTTGTTATAAGAGAAGATAGAATGAAACTGCAGCAGATGAGGTAGTTGATATATATGCCGTGTGATCAGACCTTCTGGTAATCTTGCAGGTTTTATTTAAGTTTTTTTTTAATATGTAGTAGAGGATGAAATGATATCAAGCAAAGTCTACTAATTCGAGCAGATTCGTTAGCATTTCGGTATACATATTTGTTATACTTTTTAAAAAACCCTCTACTAAAGGAGGTATTAAGAAACCTTTTACTGAAGAATAGAGAAGATATTTAACTTTTTCTATTCTTATTGGCCCAGTTTTTTTTTTTTTTTTTCTTTAAGTCTGCAGTAGAAAAAAAAACCTTTTTTGGTGTCTCTTATCAATGGCTAAACCAAAAGGCTCAAAGTTTAAAAAGCAAATTAATAAGCGAAAGAAGGGAGAAGCTAGAGATCACCCAAGAGGAGGCGGGTTTGGATTTGACAAGACCAAAGCTTTAAAAGAACTCGTTGGTTCTACGCCGTCAGCGCCTTTACGATCAAAGTTACATCTTTCTCATAGTACAGAAGAAGAAGGTAAAAAAAAAAAAAAAAAGCTCCTTATATACAATCGATACTTTCAGTTGTTCTCAGTACTTAACTCTTTTATTTAGTTTACATTGTCTCCAGTGATTCAATCTTGGATCAAAAGCCTCAATTGGCAACCTTTGATCAACTTTCAAAAGTTTCCTTATCTCAACTTACATCAACAGAGTTACCCGATTTAGAACCAGAAGAGGATTTAGGTTTCTTTTTCGATTCTACTCCTGCGCCTAATGTCGTTTCACCACAAGCTACTTTACCCATGTTAAAACAAAGACCTGTATTATCAAACTACGAACGAAAGAAGCAAAAGGTCTTACAAGACGATTCGATTCGTATTGATAGCGAAGATGATGACGATGACTTATCCTCTGTTAGTAGTAGTGAAGATATCAGTATGTTAGAAGCGCTTAGTCATTGGGGTAAAAACGATATCTTACAGTTTGAAGAACCTGTCAAACGGGGACACAAAGATAACGAGGACTTTTATGATTATGCGATGCTGGAAGATGCAACCCTGGATGATATCTGTGATTCCGACCAAGAATTTGGGTTGGATCAGGATGAAGAGGATAATATCTTGTTAGAAAGTGGCATGAGCTTTGATTTGTTAGAGAATGTACCTGATAGCTTAAAGAATAGCTATAAAAGTATGATGCAGCAAGAAAAGAATAGAGTAAAGAAGCAAGCGAAAAAACAAAGTAATTTAAAACAACGTATGCAATCGATGCAAACTGAGAAATTTAAAGGCAAAAAGAAGAATCTACTTGACCAGTAAGTTATACATATGTGTGTGTATATTCAGTTACTAATGTAAAGGGGGGGGGGGTTTTATAGAATATTGCATGAATTTATCAGAAGAGATCATATTAAAACATATAAACTTTCAAATCTCACGTATCATGGTCATAGTATTGTTGTACCAAAGATTGCAAAATTATTTCAGTTGGAGGTTTTACGTTCTGGATCAAACAAAAAGTGAGTATAAAAATGGATATGAGTAACAAAGTAATTCTAACCGTCTTTTTTTATATGTATAGAACAATTACACTTTCAAAAACATCAAAAACTTGTATACCAGAATCTTATAAACAGCATATTAAAACTACAACAACTACAACAACTACTAGTAAATTCAAGAGTAAAGCAAGAGCACCTAGTAGGACACCAGCTCGAGATAGCGATCACGGTAAATTAGTTGCATCAGACTCAGTGCCTATTTCATCTAGTAATATTGGTCACCGTATGTTGGCTGCTATGGGGTAAAGTTTTTTTTTTGAATTCTATTAGTTTTTTTTTTGAATTCTATTAGTTTTTTTTTTTATAGACTAACCTGTTGTTTTTATTTAATCATTAGTTGGAAACAAGGTGATGCTATTGGTAATAATGACGATGGTATTAAAGAACCTGTTCAAGTCTTTATGCGAGCAAAGAGAAGAGGTTTAGGAGCCTAGGTGTATATACATATAATAAAATTTATACTTGAAAAACAAAGAAAATTTTATCGATTCCGTTTGCTGTTTTTTTTGGGAGGGGGACTATTTGTGATCAAAAGTAAAACTTTCCTATATTAGTGGTCCAAACAAGACGTTATTCGCGCTAATGTTTACAAAAATCTGCTGGGATGTTATACCTATGACTTAAAGGTCCAGAATGGAAGGAGTATGAGCCATATACGTTGCCGTTTCATAGGGCGGCCCCAAGGTTTACGTCTGGATTATATCAAGGTGCAATGGTAATTTCAAGGTATTTTGTTAAAAAGAGAGAAAAGCAGTTTATACAGTCACGTTTGAACGAATTTAATTTTTTTGAAAAGTGTTATACACATCCGAATTCAAACAGTAAAGCTAGTTAATAAAAAGTCTTGCAAACATTACCAAATTTTAAATCCTTAAAGAAAAGAGTATTATTTTTACAAAAAATAACTTTTTTTTTTTTTTTTTAGTATTTAGAGCAGCCACCGTTATTGTCTATTACAGACTGACATCTTTTAGGCATACTTGCCAGTATGACAGGAAACGCTTTTTTCCATATGTGTAGGTGTCATTCCTGACTTCCTAGCAGGAGAAAACGAACTGAAACCTAATTCCTTCAAATACGAAGCGAAAGTCTTCCTGTAAATGCAAATATCAGCATCGTTCAAATTTCCAATAAAGTGATTGTAAAGTTGGAAGGTCTCTCGACGAATATTTCTAGACAGAAGACGTTTACCCGATTCGGAAAGTTTTTCAGGTCTTCCAGGTCGAGCTTTGTTTGTAACTGTTCCTTTGTTTTTTTCCAACGGGGTACGATGCTAGCGGCTGTCGACTTAGGGATACCCAAAAGCTTACTGATTTTTCCCAATGTATGCTGATGTAGGCCAATAATCTGGCCTATTTTGAAATCTGAAAGTTCATTTCGCTTCTCGGTAGTTTTATTAGTAATATCAAACAGTACTATTTTATGTTATTTATCAAAAAGTAGATATATATCGAAAGAAAGATTTTTTTTTTTAAAAAAAAATGAAGTTGTTCAAACTGCAATATTCTAAGCTCAATGACTACTGTATTTAGATGATTGATTTAAAGTAATAACAATTACTCTTATTTCATTATATTCTTTATTACCATATTCTATTACTATCTTTACCTATTCGTATTACTTATCAAACATATAAATAACCCAACATATCAATAAAACATCATTCAATTTTTGATAACTTAACTCTTCCGATCTAAGCCTTAAATATTACATAAATATTTATTACACACAACTGTAAAACAACTTACGTAAAAATGATATGACTTTTCTTATGGGAGTTTAATAAGAAAAGAGTGTCGCAGCTGCAGCGTCTGTCTTTTTCTCGCTTACAAAACTGTTTCAACACCTTTTTAAGTTAGTATGAAGTCGAAAGTTTACGCGGAAGGTAATAAATGAAATTGACCTACATTTGACAAACGATTGCCTTAATTTGTATCAAGTTTTAATTTATATAAAGCGCTTTATTTAGTATAGGTTAGG
Organism: Thamnidium elegans; assembly: GCA_025201345.1. Lineage (NCBI taxonomy): Eukaryota > Fungi > Mucoromycota > Mucoromycetes > Mucorales > Mucoraceae > Thamnidium > Thamnidium elegans. Next base: position 164,838 of record JAIXMG010000006.1, on the reverse strand, counting down.
TAAAGTTAATGGATATCGCGATACTGCATAATATAACATAAGCCATTAAAAGGAATTGTTGAATGAGTAATCTCTGAATAGCTTCAAAAATAGCCAGCTTGAATTAATTTACTGAAGTATCCCTATTTCTTTCTCTTCCTCCTGAAAGGAAAAGAAAGAGTAATTCAAAAGAAATTAGGCTTAAAAAAGTTAATGAGATCATATACAAAATCTTGTCTTAAGCACGTGCCCAAATCGTGGAATGGTTGGAAGACGAAGTTACATCACAGACAAAAAGGGCAACTACTCTAAGTGTCTCGCTGGAAGCTCCTTACACTGCTGTTTTGCAGGTCGGTTGACTATCCCCGTGTGGATCATAATAGAGTGTGCTACAAGTGCTTTCACCCTTAGCTTTTAGTTGTTTAGGTGAAGATGGAGGTAATGTAATCCCCAAAGGGGCGACATTAGCCCAGCATCAGTAAACAAGTAAAAAGTTTGAAAGCAGAAGACGAAAATAATATTAAGTTACGTTACGACATACCTGTGAGTTCGTTTTTAGAAAAAGAGAAAAAGAAAAGGAAAAAAAGAAAACCAAGGTTATCATTCAAAAACAATCGGTGTTTTAACAATAATGACTTTTATTATTTATAAACCAATAAAATCTAGTTATTTCCGAAATGTTAGGTAGTATACAGTATGTATATGTACCGGATTTCCCACCTCATTTTCCAATAAGTGATTAAATTTTTTCCAAAGTCAGACACTAATTTTTCCAAAAAGCTAGATCAAAAAGTGACTGAATTTTTGATCTTGTGAAAAGTATATGCATGTTTCAAGAGTTGGGACGCATGCATTGAACAGTATTGATTACAAGTCAAAGAAGAGCCTTTAATTTACACAACAATTAACTAGACAAATGCAACCCGAACGAGAAACCATTACAGCGTTGCACGCCTAGAGAACAGCCGCAATTAATAATGTTCTAATGCATATTATTCGCTCAAAAAGCAGCCGTAATTAACAGAATTATAACAAAGAAGAGTCAGTTTCGTGTTTGTAAATAGCTCTCAATAAGCGATTTACCTGCAGTTGTAAGTAGCAAAATACCTGGCAAGCTCATCCAAACAATATTAATTATGGCATAATACAACCCGAATGTAAACCATAACAGCGTTGCACGTCCAGAGGACTACCGTAATCAATAGCGTTCTAAGAGAAGAGGATTAGTCAAATACTCTTGAATAACTCTCAATAAAAATTTACCTGAACTTATAAATAAGTTAGAGCTTGTCCGCATGCATTGAACAGTATTGATTACAAGTCAAAGAAGAGCCTTTAATTTACACAACAATTAACTAGACAAATGCAACCCGAACGAGAAACCATTACAGCGTTGCACGCCTAGAGAACAGCCGCAATTAATAATGTTCTAATGCATATTATTCGCTCAAAAAGCAGCCGTAATTAACAGAATTATAACAAAGAAGAGTCAGTTTCGTGTTTGTAAATAGCTCTCAATAAGCGATTTACCTGCAGTTGTAAGTAGCAAAATACCTGGCAAGCTCATCCAAACAATATTAATTATGGCATAATACAACCCGAATGTAAACCATAACAGCGTTGCACGTCCAGAGGACTACCGTAATCAATAGCGTTCTAAGAGAAGAGGATTAGTCAAATACTCTTGAATAACTCTCAATAAAAATTTACCTGAACTTATAAATAAGTTAGAGCTTGTCCGCATGCATTGAACAGTATTGATTACAAGTCAAAGAAGAGCCTTTAATTTACACAACAATTAACTAGACAAATGCAACCCGAACGAGAAACCATTACAGCGTTGCACGCCTAGAGAACAGCCGCAATTAATAATGTTCTAATGCATATTATTCGCTCAAAAAGCAGCCGTAATTAACAGAATTATAACAAAGAAGAGTCAGTTTCGTGTTTGTAAATAGCTCTCAATAAGCGATTTACCTGCAGTTGTAAGTAGCAAAATACCTGGCAAGCTCATCCAAACAATATTAATTATGGCATAATACAACCCGAATGTAAACCATAACAGCGTTGCACGTCCAGAGGACTACCGTAATCAATAGCGTTCTAAGAGAAGAGGATTAGTCAAACACTCTTGAATAACTCTCAATAAAAATTTACCTGAATTTAATTTATCTTACGTCACCTTGCCTTAAAATAAGAGGGAAGTCGGACGTTAAAGAGTTACCAGATGATTGGATGAAAGTTTATGGAGATAGAAATTTGTAGATAAATTCCTTCTATTGCTAAACTTGTTAACGAGACTTTTAGATGAAAATAAAGATAATGTTTTATTGTATTTTTGTGTAGGGTTTTTATATAAATTGAATTTTATACTATATTAGTTTTCTAACTAATGTCAACGCTAAAGTATACTAATTTAGCGTTGGCTTCTTTTGATCTGTCTAATTTAGTATGTGCCAAGTTATAACACCGATTGGTCAAGTGATGACATCGAGACTCACGACATCCTATTTTTTTTTTGTAAAGGAGCGGACCTCCGGTTTTTATTTAAAGTCATTTTAATGTCGTAATGAGGGCATAAGGAGACTGTGATATTTACAGGGATTAAATAGGAATTGGAAAATAAAAGGTAGTTAAATACCTACTCATCAAGCTGAAGTTCAGAATCAAGATGGTTTAAAGCACGAGTAGTAGATGTAATGACTTGCGAAAGAATAAATGGTGAACCATCGAAGATGAAACCCCAATGAACTTGCCATATGCAGAGGAATGTGCAAGCAAATATTTGATGACTGGACAGTTCAGGCAGAGGGAGAGTATCGTTCCGAGTGGCGTCGGTAAGATGAAGATAGGTGGGTCTCGAGAAGGGACAAAAAAGTTCGGAATTGGTGATGGGGTTGGTTCTAGATAAGTGTCAACAATGGATCGCCAAACAGCCAGTTTATTGGGGCACGAATATACAAAATGGTGGGGATGTTCGATAATTGGAGTGGAACATAGTGTACAGGTGGGTGAAGGATGGATAGAGTCCATGAAGTGATGAAGAATGGATTTGGTAGCAATCTTCTTGTGTATAAAGTGGTACCAGATTTTTCGAGCTGACAATGGGATTTTTAAAGCCCAAAAATGACGCCATTTAACTTTAGATAGTCTTTTGATGGATGGTGGTGGATGGTTAGATAAAGTAATTTGTTTGTACTAGTTGATACAATTGAGTGAGTATGGCGATCTGGGAGTATTGCCAGCGGGATCAGGAGGATGACAAAATATGGCTAAAGAAGGTACAAGGGACCTCATCTGGGATGGTTGAGTACTCAAACGAGGAGCAGGGCAACATTGGTCCGAGAAAAAAGGTTGAAGGCGTAATTGACCAGAGGATATCCAGTTTGCCACACATCGAGACACAGTGGGGTATCGTCCAAATTCTTCGGAGCGGGACCAATCACGAATACGTAGTTGTTGGAAGTCATAATCGAAAGTGAATACATCTACCACTATAAGCTTTTTAACCCCAGGATGACCTTCAATCAGTTGAAGAGGAGATATAAAACTAGAAAAAGAAATATGAGTAGAGGGGAGAGAGTGATTGAAAATATCAGAATCGGTAAGGATAGGCAGGTATTAGGGTCAACATGACAGGAGGAGTCATAGACTGCCGGTATATTATCTAGACAAGCGGTGAAGTTAGTGATGATGTTGAGGAAAGCGGTGTGTGGATTGGGTAGGTGAAAGAACCAAAAACTGTGCCGGCTAGATGGGAATAAGAGATAATGTAGTGGGTCAAAATTTAGAGATTGACAGAACCATTTAAGAGTGGATTGAATCATGTAGAAATTGGGAGTAGTAAACTGATGGAATAATTTCGAAGATGTAGCTTCAAGTAAGAGAGGGCAAATCCAACGCCATTGTAGAGCTCGTTGCTGAGTGAGGAGATTGAGAATACCAAGGCCACCCAGTGATCGAGGCTGGTGTAATAAAGAAAAGGCTAGTTTGGGGAAAATGTGATAGTTAATAAAAGTGGAACTGATGCTTCGTAAAGATATTAGTTGGGTTTTGGTAAATATAAGTATGCGCATGATATGCTTGATTCTGTAAGTAGACCGTGATAACTCAGCCGTCAAATGTTTGTATTTCGTGGTTTGGTTGCTATAAAGCTCACTCTCTCTTCTTACATCTTTTCCTTCATCTTTTATCTTTTATATTTTTATTATTATTAAAGCGTTCTGTTTGATATTATTATCATTAAATTAACCAACAAGTGTTTAAAAAACTACAATAACAAGTCCAAATTAATCAAGTGTGTTTGGTCACACAAAACTGAGCTTATTTAAGATTGATGAGATCTAATTGAATTTTAAAAATACCGAATTAGGTGGGTTAAGTTGTGATATGTTATGATAATGACATATCTAATACTTTTATCCTCAACCCTTAAAAAGCTATTACGTCAATAACATATTAATTACGTTGATCGTAATCAATGATTTTGAATCATAATACACTAAATAAATATAGTAATCTTTCATGAGTGATGAGCGGGTGAACTGAAAATAATAGTAGTTCCTGGACCAACTTTCTAATATGGTAATATATTGATTTCAGAAGAAGTCATAGACCATGATTACTAGATGACACATTGTATATAAACACGTTCATACTTTATTTTATGTTTTATTTTTTTTCTTTGAACCTTCAGCTTCTTCTGGGCGGTTTCTCTTTTCTTTCTTATAATTGCTACTCTTATTGAACTTTGATATTACTTCTGTTCCATCATCTAAAGTAATTTTTTCATATTTGGAGCTAATCGATCTATTGGGACTATAGATTGTTGGACTTGTGATAATATTGGCGGGTAATATGGGTGGATTGGTTGTTGGAGGAAGGAATGTGCCTGCTACCCAGTCTGGATTACATGATTTACCATTTAATTCTACTTCGTCAGAACATTGGAATACATCTCCAAGTGATCGTTGCTGATTATAGAATGCTTCATTTGATAAGTTTGCAAATTTACCACAATTTATCTTCAACTGCATTAACTGACGAAACCACGAGACCAAGTCATTTGAAAACGTTTTCAAATTATTTGGGAGGGAGAGATCAAGTCCAAGTGTATTTACATACAAACCACGATCAACCAACTTCAAATAGCAAACATTTGCCTGTATTCCGAACAACTGCATACCAGGGATTTCAACAAACTTATAGCCTTTAAGCTTTCCTGAGATAATCATGTCATCAAGAGTGCATTTGCACTCAGCAGCTAGTTTGAGTTTATCCGAATAAAGTTTAGCATTATCAACAGTTGCCTTGGCAGCTTCAATGTGACATGTATCAACAATTTTTGGCAATTTACACACAATTCTTCCATCTACTTTGCAACCGATTGTATTTTGCTTGTTGTTGTTGTTATGACGTTTGACAGCGGTGGTGGTTTCAGGTACAGTTTCACCCCAATTGATAGATAATTTCTTGTCGTTGCCAAATAAAAGTTCAAAAACTTGACTCCAAACTTTAATTAAAAAATCAAGCTCGCTTACTTTGCTCAAAGGATTTATGAATACCTCAGTGTTTTCGATATAAGCATTAATTCTAGAAAAATGTATACTAATATTTATAATGTGTTTTACTAATTTAACAACAGTGGCATATATTTACATATGAGCAAGTATTTTAAAAATACATTTGTCATTAGGATGGGCAGGACGGACAGACTCCAAAGACATGTAATATGCTTCTTCGTAATTACCACCTTTCAACTCCTAAATAAATAAGTATTAATAATAATACTAATAAAAAAAAAAAAAAAAAAAAAAAGAGCAAAAAGCAAAGGAAAGAAGGGTTACCTTTATGATTTTTTTCAATTTTAACAACGTGCTATCAGATAATTTATACAAATTCTTAGTAACATTTGATTTAAAATGGCGGTTCAAGTATTTCCACTGGCTACTTGTAAAAATCTTTCTTTGCCCAGTCTCTTTTTGGTTGCTGAGATCGAGTATTCCATTCAAACAAAACCCACAAAGAGCTTGTTCTTCAGTAGATAATGATTGATACTTTACAAATAGTCTTTTTCCATACGACTTAAGAATAGAGCTTATTGATCTCTTGTTAAAGAAAACGATACTATCACCTTCTACAACATCCTATTAATATATATATATATATTAGCATGTTAGTATAATTTATGAAAAATACATGTATCACGTACGTTGTTTGCTTGTGATGGAGGGGAATTTGTTGTAGGTGTACTCCTTGAAGAGGAAGCTCTGTTTCTCTCATATAATTTTTGCAAATCATTTGTATAATCACTTTCTCTTTGCAATTTTGCGTAGTACTGCTGGCGATCGTTATAAAGCAACCAAAATTCATCAACCTCTTGTGAACGTATTATCTACATAAAAGGAAAGTTAAATATCAAATGAACCGACTTTATTATCCAAATCAAGTTAATATTACGGGCGCATTGTTGTCGATTTGCTCTTTTAACCACCTTGTTGCCAATGGATCTGCGGCATCAACATCAAAAAGTGAGTCTTGTAGATCTTTTTCGAATTTCATCGCAACTTGGTCTCTGGACATTCCTTTGCAAAAGTTTTCATAATAGAAAGAGTATTCGAATTCATTTCTGGCTTTTATTAAATAAAGAATAGAGCTTGGGTAAGAGTGAACGCTGGTTGTCATTTTATGAAATAAAGTAAAGAAAAACGCGTCCCAACTCTTGAAACATGCATATACTTTTCACAAGATCAAAAATTCAGTCACTTTTTGATCTACTGGATTTCTTAAAGTCAGACATTTAGAGGACCCGGAGCTTGCTCCCTTACAAAAAAAAAAAAAAAAAAAAAAAATCTTTATTTTTTCCAAAATAATTATTAAAAACTTTTACGATAGAATGAACATGGACAATCTTATGAGTGACATGACCCTTGAAGAGGAGGCGGAGCTTACAAGTGAAGTAGCTCATGTTAATCTATACCAAATGAATAGCACTTTACAAAAAGATGACATGGTCACGGCCGTGGAGTGTGACGATGAGCTTGTTTAATAATTAGGCTTGAACACTGATGACAACGTAACAGACGACGAAGAATATGCCACAGTGACATGAGAATCATCTGAATCAACCTGTACTTAAGGTGAATTCGAAGGGGAAAAAACTTTACCGAAAGTATATGGGCGAACAAATTAATCATTTTGATTTGGTTGCTTCTGGAGAGAGTGTAAAATTCGCGTCTGAAAGCACATGTATTGCATTATGATCAGGCTTCAAATATAAGAAATATTGCAACAACGACTCTGAGCATGGACTTATTCGTAGAAAAAAGAGAGGAGTTGAAGGATCATTATTTATATTAAAACAGCATCACACCGAGCGGATTACCAATTACATTGACGATAAATCCACAGCTGTTCTGTATCAAATTAGTCAATCCTTGTGTAAGACATTCGAAACTGAAAATCTGTCCATAAGTCGGTCTGCTCTCCATAGATCTATGCGGGTCTCTTGTGCTTTACCAATGAAGAGATTAGAAAAAATACGTGCCAGGAGGAACCATTTGGATGTTATTGATCAAAGAAAAATCACTGTAGAAACATGGTTAGACGATGACAAAATGGATTTTCAGAAAAATTGTGTTTTTATAGATGAGGCTGGGTTCAATGTCAACATCACTCGCAACAGAGGCTGGTCAAAAAAAGGAACGCCCGCCAAAGCCATCGTTCCTTCCGCACGAAGTACATCAATTACAATCTTGGGTGCTATTTCAGTTGATGATGTTATAGATATCTCACTTAGAAAACCTACATCATCAGTTGCCACTAAAAAAAGAAATGTTGATGGTAGAGAGGTGAAGATTAATGGTAGAGTGGGTACAAGATCAGAGCACTTTCTTACATACTTGAGTAGCATGATGGATTGCTTGGATCGAAATGGGCTCCATGGCTATTATCTTGTAATAGATAATGCACCTATACATAAGCCAGCTGCAACCCGAGAGTTTATTGAAAATAGAGGATACAAATGTGTTTACTTGCCTCCTTACTCTCCGTTTTTAAATCCTATAGAAGAGTTTTGGTCCAAAGTAAAGGCAGGTATTAAAAGGAACCCTTTAGACTCAAGTGATCTTTTAACACCGAGAATAATGGAGTCTGTTACCAAAGTATCACTGGATGATTGTCGAGGCTGGATTAAGCACTCCGTATCCTTTTTTCCTCGCTGTATCGCTAAAGAAAAGATGTTATAATAACACTCATAAAAATTTCATTTTGGAAAAAATTTAATCACTTACTGGAAAATGAGGTGGGAAATCCAGTATGCATTAAACCACGTATATCTAATTTCAAAAAAAAAAAAAAAAAGATCGTAAGCTTCCCTAAGAAAGACATTTTTAAAATTAAAAAGATTAACAAAAAACTACCACCTGATAGGAAAAAAATCATATTAGGCAGCAAAGAGAAAGATGAGCTTAAATTTGATGATATACAACAACCAGCATAGAGTTTAAAAAAACAAGATGCAAGTAAATCTGTGGTTACTCACCAACAAAGCAAAAATGCTAGAATAAACTCTTGTATCTTAAGTAGCATCAACACCCTTACAAGGAACTCTAACAATCAAATATTATCTTTTGACTTTGTTGGAAATAGCGGTTATAAGACGCAGTAATAAACTTGTTAGGTTTTCTGAATTGTAAAGATCTATATTTTACTCTCAGTCCATTGCTTCTTTTCCGTCTTTGGATATAGAGGTTTTCTTGCAACAAATTTTTTTTTTACAAAGTTGTAAATTGGCACTGTATCTTAAAACAGCAAACATTTAAAGTACGAATATTGTACGATGATCGACCGTCATACCAACGTGTTGTACAAAAAAAAAAGGCAACTTCTCGGAACTAAAGAAAAACCTCCTTTTTTATTACTTCTTCCCAAAAATAGAATGCCCTTTTTTTTTCTTTGATGTGCATATATATTCTATTGCAAAACAATAAGATAGATGGAGTATATATACGCTTCTAAAACGAGAAGGTCTCGTGTGCACCCTATTTATTTGTTTTTTTTAAAAAAAAAATTATCCCGTGTAGGTAGATGTTAAAAAGGTTTTGTTACCTAAAAAGATAGGCGTCTTAACCACCACATGCACAAAATCGGTAAAAGGGACTATAAGGATCGGGTAACCAGTAATCAGATCTGTCAAAGCGAATAGTTTTCGTGTAGGTAACCATGCAGATACAAGAGTATACTATTTAGTATCTGATGGAATGCCTTTTTTTTTTATTTTATTTTTTATAAACAATGGTTTTCATTTGTTTGTTTTTTAGACCTAATCGTTGTATTATTATTGGGTACTTGTATTGGTAATTCCATTGTACTTTATTAACACAAACATAAACTTATAACATGTATTGAGTACCTTTATCGGAGGCGAATTAGACAACGGACTATCAGGTAATATATATATATACCAAGGATTCATTTAAGGTTAAGCAACATACGATAAGGAACAGTATCCAAACAAGAGGAGGAGTAGGAGTAGGAGAGAGAGAAAAAAAAAACGGTAACTGTTTCTAACTAGAATTGAAAGTGGCACAAAAAAAAAGTGTTAGTGTCTTTTTTATTATGGAAAACTAGTCCATGCATTTATGCTTTTTTCATGCAAGTTGATTAATCTTGATAGACAAATGTACGATATAATTTTATAATTAAATGCACTTGAAAAGCTTATTGAAAGCTTTAAAAGGGTAATAGTCTAAAGAAATAATTCAAATACGTAATTTATAAAGGGGGAAAAAAAGAGAGGGGAGCTTTGAACTGCTTAATTTGTAAATAATAATTCGGTAAATACGGGAGCTGGTTAAAAAAAGCAATATTACACAAATGTTAAAATCGACATGAATTCATAGACCGCTTTTTCTTGTTTGTATTCCTCGTGTAGAATATGCAAATACGGGGTAGTATTGTATATGGATTTTATGGTTAAAGAGATCAATGAAGTTTTTTAAATAATTGCTTTGTAATTCAGAGAAATAAAATTTCTCAAGTGACGTGGCTGATTTAGAAGAGGAAATAGACTGATTATACGCAGTTGTGACACAATTCGAGAGAGAAATGAGAAGGGCTTTTCTTTTATAAATGTATTTTGGGATAATAGCAAAAGCTGTTAAGTAACACGGAAGCAAAAATAAATTATTTAAATTATATGTAATTTTAAATGGTACGTTTCATAACCTGATAACCTTACAAGGTAATTTTTATTTTTATTTTTTTTCAAAGGCAAAAAGTGTTTCTATGACGATTAAAATAAAGATTTTATTGAAGCCACTTTTTTTTTTTTTTCGGCTGCAAAAAAAAAAAGAGTAAAAAAGCCTTTGGTAAAACTGATATAAAATATACTAAGCCCGTAGATCCCTTTTTTATTTAGAAGAGAAGAATGACTTTTTTTGTTTTGTTTCTGTGTTCATATGTAATAATAGAAAAAAAGATTTTCCCTCAATTTGGAAAAAAGTGTTATAGTGGAGATTTAAAAAAAAAAAGTATTTTAATTTTAAAAGAATGATGTATCAAAATGGAAGATCTCGTTTCTTTAAAATTTGTTGTTTGAATACTTGCGGATTCCCTTTTTTTTTAAAAAAAAAAGAAAAAAAAAAACTGTCAAGAGTTCTTCTTCTTTTACTGCAAAAAAAAGAAGAAAAAACCCTTTTTTTTTGTGGTTCACAACAAACAGGAAAGAAAAAGAAGATCCTCACCTTATTAAAAAGAAAGTAAAAAACAAACAAAAGTACTAGAACAGTCTTTTCTCGGATAAACAGGCTTTTTTTATATATTATCCAAAAACTATTAAAAGAAAACATGTTCACCAAAAAGTTTTTTTTTGACTGGGCGCATAATATTTAACCAATCACGCAACACAAACCTAACACCTATTTGGGGAAGAAAATAGATGTTATTGCTGTCATAAAATGGCGCGCACCCGAAATAATAAAACTATATAAACCCAACCTATTTTTTTTTTTTTTTTTTTTTATCTTTTTTGTTATTATTTAATCATCCTTTTTCTCCTATATATAAAAAAAAAATGAAGTCCTTTTTCCTTGCTACTTTTGCTTTAGCCATTACCATGGTCTATGGTCAAGCTAACCCTGTTTATATCACTGCACCTCTTACCGGTGCCACTTATACTGCTGGTTCCACTATTCAAATTCGTTGGATTAACCCTGTTGCCGACACCATTACACAAATCGTTTTAGCCAAGGGTCTCTCCACCAACATCCAACCCGTCAGCACCATCGCCTCTAACATCGCTACTTCTACTGGTTCTTACAGCTGGACTATCCCTGCTGATTTGCCCGCTGGTTCTGATTACGCATTTGCTTTAGGTACTTCTCCCGATGTTTCTTATACTGGTCAATTTACCATCAATGCTGCCTCTGGTGATGCTACCACCACCACTGCTGCTGGTTCTTCTACTGCTTCTACTGCTTCTGCTTCTGCCTCTGTCTCTGCCTCTGCCAATGTTACTTCTGCCGTTTCTTCTGTTGCATCTGCCGTCTCTGCCTCTTCTGTACCCGTTTCTTCCAAGCCTTCTGCTGCTCCTTCTGTTGTACCTTCTGCCAGTAAGCCCGTCAGCGTCTCTCGCTCTGCTTCTTCTCCCATCTCCTCTCCTACTCTCGATTCTGCTGCCATGTCTACTAAGGCTTCCGTCTGTGCTATTGCCATGACAGCCTTCGCTGCTCTTGCTCTTATGTAAAGAGAAAGCTTTTTTTTTTCTGCAGCAACAAAAAAAAAAAATGTAATTTTAATCATCTTGTCCTCTCTTTTTTTTTAAAAAAGTGGCACAATTTCATTCCCATATATACACTCATATTTGATTTTCTAATAAAAAGCCATTTTACAATCCTACCAAAATGTATTATTACTTTTTCTCCCTTGTATATAAAGTTTCTAACGATAATACTTCTCTTTTGTATTGTAAATTAAACAATGGATTGAAAGCACGTTATTTAATTTATTCCAGGAACGGGATCGTCCCCCCTCTCCCTTTTCCCGTTATACTAGCCTATTGTAGTACCTATTTTTGTCAAATATAATTGTCATTTATCTTTTGAAAAAAAAAAAAAAAACTTGATTTATATACTCTCCCTTTTTAAAGCTTTTATCGACTAGAGGAAGTTTACTGTTATCTTGTTAGAGGAGGAGGGGGTTTAAAGTTGATTACCAAATCCATATACACTATTTCCCGAAATTATTGGAGCACTTTTTGGAAAAAAAAAAAAAAAATAGGCCACAATGTCCATCTCCAAGCTCATCACTCTTTGTAACTAGCATATCGTGTCATCAATTCAAAAATAAAATAAAAAAGCTTTATTCAAAGTAGATACAACATACATCCAAGTCTGATAGATAGTTACGTAAAAAAAAAAAAAAAGTTAATACGAGTCTTGTTTTAAGTCGCAGAGGAAGACATTTCTCTAACGACAAAAGCATCATGCGCCCTCAATAAAGGAACATAATACTAATATCTTACTTAGGGCACTGGACATTGTACAGCTACAGCCAAGGCCCTCAGTGAAGTTCAGGTCTTCAGCAAACAAACCAAATTGTAAATAGCAGATTCAAAATAAAAAAAATATAAAACCGCAAAATTGGTACGGTGGGCACTGTGCCTTTATCATACGCCTCAAAGTAAGCATGGAGAGTCTTCCGTGTCAAGCAGATTTTCAATGGTTTCATAAGCAAATGAGGGTGGCATAATGCTCTAAGAGTAATATTAAATGTGCTTTAGAGGTGACGGAAGACCGAGCTCATGTCTGTATGAATAAAACTATAAGCCTTTCTTTGCGATGTAAAGAAAGGAAACTAAAAACCGAAATATTGAAGAGCTATATTAGAGGATTCATGGTAATAAGCGTGAGTGTTATTGAACTAGACGCTGTATCGCATCTTTATCTTTTTTATCGTCATTGCATTTGAAATTAGACGCCATGAAGTATCTTGACATATGTTGATGTAAGCACTGTAAATAAAAACATCTCTTTTTCTCTATACATCACTTTTTTAAATATACTTGACTCTGGTGTCTCCCCCCTTGGAGTTTATATATACTCTACTACAAAACTATGTTTGGTTATCTTTGCAAGTTTTTACGTTTTGCTTTCTTGCGTGTGCCTAATTTACACTACACGATAGTCTCGGCTTTAAATTTTCTAATGTATATTGGTGAATCTACATGGTTAAATCATATACCTGGTAGTGAGTATAAGTGCTTGTTATTTAAATGCTAAATAATAGCGATATATTTTATATAATTATGTATATGTTTTGTAACCAGGTCTAGAAATCTCTGGTACATCTTCTGCCTTCTGAGATTCGCTTCAAATGGCTAGGGGCGTGTTTCGCAGTCAAGACTGTTTATCAAGTGCTAATTAACGATTCAAGCAAGTGCTTCCAAACTATATGACACGACTAATTTTCTTGCAAGTATTATAATCATAAAAATGTTCCGTCTATCTAAGGTAGTTTCGCTTTGTTGTACTTGATAGTTTGTTGACATTTTTGTGGTGAACAGAAGTTTAACTTTTTTTTTTTTTAAAAAAAAAAGGTGTCAACTCGTTAGTACTTTTACTTGTTTTGTTTAATATGGTATACTGCTCGCAACTTTAGCTTATTTTCTATGAACTGATGATTAAAGGATGTATGTATCCACATCTCTACAATGGTGCGGTGCTTGCGCATTTAATTTATTAAGCTGAAAGTCTATACTGGTGATATTATTTGTTTATCAATTTACATACTTAATATACTCTAAAGCTTAGAACATATTGGTCAATTCTAAAAAAAAAAACACAAATCATTTTCTTTTCGTTCAAGTCAACGAAGCCTTAGCTTTGCTTGATAGCTTAGTTAAAGCTGTCTTTTTTTTTTTTTGCATTTCCACTTGCCACTTTCGATTTCAGCCTAAACAGCAGGAAGAGGATGTTATCCACTATACTACTACTAAAGAATTTTAAGTTCAATAGATAAATTTGACATATCTACAAAGCCTGATGTCAGCGGCTAGTTGTTGTATATGCAGATATTTCCGTAGTTCGTTTTTTTTTTTCCCTGTTGAGATAGTTCGTAGCGCTTTCTAGTTTTTTTTTAGCGTATTGCACATATATATTGGTATTGTAGCTTATTTTTCTCTCTTCAGCAGTAAATAACGAAGGAAACTTAGTAAGTGTTGCTAATATGGAATTACAATGTATAGTTTTCATGTGACGTAAAACTGATTGAATACCCGCGCTTTTCTTTCTTTTTTTTTGCATTTCAATTACGCGTAATACACCGGTCACGACATAAGATACACTTTTTTTTCTGGAACTTTGAAGCAACCCTCTTTTATCTTTCACTTTAAACAATATGGTAATATGAAAGCATACACTTTTTGGGAACTTTATTAAATTAGGGGTTTTTTTTATTGTAGTTACTTCGTATACGAACCAAAGAAGGTATGCACAGAGTGCAAGTCGAAACGGGCGAAACGTTTGGTTCACTCGCACTTAAAGTAGCCAGTTTATTAAAGATAGAAGACCCAGCTACTATTGCTATGGGAAAGGAACCTAATCCTTCTACAGCCGCTGCAGTTGCGCAATTAGCTGATAAAACTATTGATTCTGCTGGACTCAAGTAAGATGCGACACTAGCAAAAAAAAAAAAAAAAAACCAAAAAAAGTCTAATATTTCTTTTGTTGTGTAGACATGGCGATATTATTTACGTTTCTTATGTTGAACCCGAGCTTCAAAACAATGTAGATATACCTGATGACACGCAAGTGAAGCAAGATGAAGTTGACGACTTTTTAGAAAAACAAAGAGGTTTAATTGATCGCAAAAAGGATCTCAAGTTGTAAGTGTGTGTGTTTTTATATAGCTGTGATTTGAGTGATATTAATTTTTTTTTCTCTCTCTCTCTGTCTCAAAAAGTTGTCGTCATGGTGATAATGCTATGTGTGATTACTGTATGCCTTTAGAGGTAAATATAGGCTGATATATCGCAACTATGTTAATTACTAAATGATTTGTAGCCTTATGATGTCAGTTACCTTGAAGAAAACAAGATTAAACACATGTCATTCCACGCCTACTTGCGTCAATTAGGCGCGGCACAACGCTCTAAAAACTCTGCAGCACCAGGCAACAATTTACCACCATTGGAAGAACAGAATTTTAAGGTCAAAGAGCCTTGTACCGGAGGCCATGCACCATGGCCCGAGGGAATTTGTACCAAATGTCAACCTAGTGCCATTACATTACAACGACAAACATACCGTATGGTAGACCACGTTGAATTTTCATCTGCGTCCTTGATCGATTCGTTTTTAAATTACTGGCGTTCATCTGGATCTCAGAGATTTGGATATCTATACGGCCGATATGAACCTTATCTTGAGGTACCGTTAGGTATTAAAGCTGTAGTGGAAGCAATTTACGAACCGCCACAACAGGATCACTTTGATGGAATTCAGTTGGATACACCGTGGGAGGAAGAGGCTAAAGTAAATCAGGTAGCTGCGGCATGTGGTTTGGTTCAAGTAGGTATGATCTTTTCCGATCTGATTGATGACGGCACAGGCGATGGCAAAGTTGTTGCTAAACGTCATGTCAACTCTTACTTTTTATCATCGCTTGAATGTATCTTTGCTGCTGAGATGCAACGTCGTCACCCTAATATAACCAAACAATCCATTACGGGTAAATTCAGCTCGAAATTTGTTACGTGTGTCATTTCTGGAGATACCGAGGGAAATATTGACGTCAAGGCCTATCAGGTATCAGATACATTGACAGCATTAACAGAAGCGGAGATTGTCGAACCTAGCAGGAATCCTTCTGTAATGCGAGTGAAAGATAGTATTCCTCATGAACGATACGTACCTGAAGTATTTTACAAGTTTAAAAATGAATATAATGTGGTTGTAAAGCAATCAGCAAAACCAACGTTTCCTGTTGAATATTTATTGGTGAATGTAAAGTTAGACTTTGTAATGAAAATAATTCCAGATAACTTACTTTTTTTTTTTTTAAAAAAAAAAAAAAAAACTTAGGTCACTAATGGTTTCCCACATCACCCTTCACCTTTATTTAATCCTGATTCTACTTTCCCAGTTGAGAATAGAGAGGGAGTTGCACATCAAGATATGAAATCACTTGCAAAATGTATTCAAGCGGCTAAAGGACCGGAAGAGTTAAAAAACGTATTGGACGATTTCCACGTCTTGTGCTTTATTGAATCAACAGGTACATTTTCAAAAGAGGAATTTCAACAATTGTGTCAATTGGTAACTAGTAAAGATGGAGATATTTCTCAATTAAATCAATTGAATGGTTGGAATACACTTGAAATGGTACTCAAGGAAGCAGGTAAAAATAATTAAATATATCTTTTTTTTTTTTTTTTTTTTCTGACTGGGGGATTTTTTATAGGTGGAAGCTCAAGTGCAGGAAATCATACAGCAGCACCAACTAACGTGGCTTGTAGACATTGTACTTTTAATAATCCTGGAGGAAATGAAAGTTGTGAAATGTGTGGGTTACCTTTGTCTGGTTAATAAAAAAGAATACAATTTTTTTTTTTTTTTTTTTTTTTTTTTTCCCTTCACGTTATAATTAGCTTCAAAATTGGACCAATTCTTTGTCATTTTTAGTAAATAAAAGCAAGCTTCTAAAACGCAATCATCCAACTTTTTAACCTTTTCCATTAGATATCCTGAAATAACGTCTATTAAAGCCCATTGCTAATTCACTTGCAGTTTGAGCTATATTATATTCTACCAACTCCTTCAGCGGGTCAGCTGATCTCATGCATATAGTACGCTTAAGAAATTCGATACGTTTCGTGCATTTATTGCTATAATTAAGCACGGTCTTCAAAGATCAATGAAATGTTGTGCTTCTTAATATAGAATATGTGTAGTGTCGTTTTTTATTTCTTTATTTGCCCAGTATCAAACTTATTCACAAGCTTCATCAATATTTCGAATTAATCTAGCAGCGGCTTCTGGCGGTTCAAACATCTGTGGCGTGCAAGAGATTAGCTTTTGTAAAGAGCGAACAGTATCTGGAATTGGGACCTTAGCATTCGTTCTGCTAACAAAAATGACCCTTTATGGAAACGAACGGACCAAGGTATTTGCAGTAATACTTGAGCGATAAATAATAATAAACGAGCATCTTTTATAAGGAAAATCAACTAGGTAAAGATTTATTCGTAGTAAATCGGTTACTTGCCAACTAAAGCTGTAATTACAGACTCTAAATAGTAACCAAAAGGTTAGATATATTGGTCGTATATATCAGATTATTAGGACTCTCCAATAAATTCAAGCTATAATACATAACTAATCTATTTTCAGTATATCATTTTGATTTGATTGGTATTGACTCTTCCATGGCGATATGAGGAGGTTAATTTCAAAGAAATGTCTTTTAAGATGGGAGTCAATAATTAGACCTGAAACAAGTGGGCATCACATTTGGCTTCCTTGAGAACTAAGACGTGCTTATCTTGCAGATAATATTTGATGATAGATTGCTAATTTGCGTAATTAATTTAGGCGGCTGGTCCAAAATAAAACTACCTCGCAAGTATCCGTAGTGCAAAGTATATTGGTTTCGGTACAGGGGTACAATGTTTCATAGTTGCAGCCAAAATAATAGGATAGAAAGGATCTATTGAAAGCTAGTGCTAAAAAGATGATAAAAAAGGATACATGATTTAAAAAATTAGTAGTGAGAGTTTAGCTTATTTTTTTTTTTTTTTCATTTATATTATAGTTCAATTTATCTTTGAAACATGTTGTATATTCTCTCCTTTCAAAGCTTGCAAAATTGATAAGTTTAATACGCATTCTTTGAATGTTAAGCTTGTTGAAAGAACAATAACAACGTGTTGTATAAATGCTGAGGGCATCTTTCATTTTTTTTTTTTTTTTTTTTTTTTTTTTTTCGGTTAAGGAGACGGTTAGGCTAGTGACAGAAGAGTTTTTTTTCTCTTTGCTTGAAGCTTTTTAAGGCTCCAAAAGAGAAAAAAGATACGTGTTGAATACATCTAGTTGAGCTCAGAAAAATATAAAGAGTCTTTATTTCTTGTACATATATACTAAAAATCAT
Organism: Thamnidium elegans; assembly: GCA_025201345.1. Classification (NCBI taxonomy): domain Eukaryota; kingdom Fungi; phylum Mucoromycota; class Mucoromycetes; order Mucorales; family Mucoraceae; genus Thamnidium; species Thamnidium elegans. The sequence continues at coordinate 146,712 of JAIXMG010000006.1, read as the reverse complement.
TTTGCTTGCAATGCCACGTTTCAATAGGATATTCGGAGCTGTTTAAACTTGACTGAAGAGAGGCAAAAAAAAGTTTCGGTTTTTATGTAACGCAAACTTCGCTACTAAAAAAGGTGACATGTTCAAATTTGTTTTTTTTTTGCGTTATACGAAAAGTTATTACAAAGAGCGAAAAGAACGGGGTAATCCTCCTTATTTTTCACAGGGAGTTTATTTTTTTTATATTTTATTGTTTTCTACAGAGTAAAAAAAAAGGGGGGGATGTAATCATTTTCTTTATTAGTGATATGAGATCCACAATGAAATAAGAGATTGCTTTGTAGCATGTGTGCTCTTAACCCTAAAAAAAAAAAAAAAATACACGCGCACACACACACACACACGCACAAAACGTAAATATTAAACATTGTAACACCAAACCTTTATTGTACCTCTAAAAAAAAAAAAAGTTTTTTTAGTATATAATTTATATTTATTTATTGGTTTTTTTTTTCTTCCTTTTTCCTTCTTTACTTTTATTTTTTATTTTTTTTAAAAAAAAAAAATATGCCAAATAGCAGTAATACAAGAAGAAGATCAGTTTCAGTACCAGGTACATCTTACTTATCTCAATCCGATACAACAACGTCATCATCCATATGGAACAGTAACAAAAGTTACTTTCTATCACGATTTAAAAATCCACCTACTACACCACCCATCACACCTTCTACTTCTACTTCTGCTTCCATCACTAGTACTACAAGTAATATTTTACCACCTATTCATGGACAACAAAAAGTAAAACGTAAACCAATTGTAGCTGCTTCTATTAATTCTAGAAAAAAGTATGAAGCCGTACTTGGTATTAAAACTGAAGATATTATATCTGAAGATGTATCAAAAAAGGTTTGTAATAATAATAATAATAATAATAAATAATTAATAAAAAAAAAAAAAAAAAAAAAAAATAGAAAGCAAATGCCAGTAATAGAAGTTTTGGTAAATTATTTAAAAAGAAGCAAAACAAATCAGTAGACAAGAAACTCAATGCGGAACAACAACTTGCTTCGTTGTTCTATCAACCTGAACAACACCGCCCTATTCATGCAGAACAAACCAAAGTGCCTACACCACCATTACACAATTATAAACCGCAGTATCATCATTATGAAGTAGGTGAACAACCTTCTTTAGCTTCAAAATCTGTTACAAGCACAAGTAATCATACAAGATGGTCAAATGCATCCACTAGAAAATCAACTGGATCTTATTCTATCTACAGCACATTTGGGTCCGAATCTGTATATGATGGTTGTGAATCAGTTGAAAATGTTACAGCTGCTACGAGTGTTTCTGATATAAATGAAACAGCTGAAAAGGAACCTGTAGTTTTGGATTTAGCAAGTATCGTAGCAACAAATGTTCAAACCAGAAATCAAGCTAGACTAATTACTACTGTAGAATACGAAGATGATGATGAAGATGAAAATGAAAATGGTGATGATGAAGACGACGATGAAGATGATTACGGAGAAGACGATAACGATCAAGTAGGAGATATACGCCGAGATATATTTGTGGACGCCACCGGCGTTTCACAAGAAGATATTGAACGAGAAAGGATCGAAAACCGATTATCTAAACGACTTTCGGGTGGACACTTCGGAAGTGCTGGGGGATTAATGATGAGTATTATGGATAACAATAAAAAGAGAACAAGTCGACCACCACCAGAAGATGTAGCACAATCCATGATAAATTGGAAAAGACATAGTGGGCAAATGTTAGATAAATTTATAACAGAAAATGCACCTCCTGTACCTGAAAAAGATACCATATCACAACATTCGTATCACCCTCAAGTACCACCTGAACGTCCTTTACCTCCTCATCCACAAATATTACTTCCACAAGAAAATGAAGAAGAAAAAATGGATGAACCAAAAGAATGTGCTGCTAAATTATGGCATGAAGATGAAAAGTTTGTGCAACGAGAGAGAATTGCTGAATGGCTCGGTCAAAGGTATAAATTTAAATTTTTGGTGTTACGTTTGATTGTAAATTAAATATCGTGGGGGATTTTGTTAAAAATAGTAAACCATTGAATACAAGTACTTTACAAGAGTATATGGAATACTTTGATTTTTCTTCAATGAGGTTAGATGGAGCATTCAGGTAAGGGTTTAAAATATGTGTGTGTGCCTGTTTACAGGAAAATAAACGACTTTTTACTGTTTAGAAAGGTTTGCTCTAAACTTTACTTTCGCGCTGAAGCACAGCAAATTGATCGAATTTTAGAAGCGTTTGCCAAAAGGTATTGGCAATGTAACCCAAAGACGATATTTGGAAGCGCAGGTTTTGTGTACAAAAAAAAAAATTTGGGGGCTTTTTTTTTTTAAAGGAAAAAAAATCATTAACAAATATTTTTTAATAGATACGGTTTATGCAGTTGTGTATTCACTTTTGTTGTTAAATACAGATTTACATGTTGCGCAAGGAAGTTATACTCGTATGACTCGACAGGCATTTGTTAAGAATACAATGTCTACGATTAAAGATCAACAATTAGCTAATCCAGATAAAGCACCAAGAACACCAAATTCCATGTTGGCATGGGAAGCACATATTGAAGCTTATCTGAAGGTATAAAAAAAAAGAAAAATGTTGGGTAACACTGAATTATTTAACGTTTTGTTGTTGTAGGACATGTATATATCAGTTAAAAATTACCAAATTCTACAACCGTTACAAAATAAACAATCCGAATTAAATAACGATTTCTTAACACCTACAACAACAACATCTTCTAAACGAACGAGTATGATGGCCGGTAGACGCATGATTGATATTAAACGCAGTTTAAATACAATGATACACAAGTCATCCGGTACGCGTGAAAGTATGCTATTTCTAGATGAACCCTTGGTAAAAAAAAAAAAAAAAAAAAAAAAAAAAAAAAGGCATGACCTTTGTGTACTTATTTTTTTTTTTTTTGTAATATGTAGCCTAGAAAAAGTACAAGTTCTTCAAATAAGCATCAAATGACAACGCATCGAAATACTAGACGAGAATCGTTTTCGTCTACCAACTCTGGTCAATCTTTGGGACTTTTAACGCCTAAAACCAATGCAGGCGGATTATTATCACCTAGTCAGAGCCACATGATGTCTTTTATGGATACACATGCCTCTGATTTATTTACCAGTCGACCACCTTATTTAAAAGAAGGCGTGGTGATGCGTAAACATTTATTAGAAAGCGCAAATCAAAAAGCGAAACATCGTGAGTGGAAAGAATGTCTGTTGGTGGTCGGACAAGGTGAATTGAAGATGTACGGCTTACAATCTGATGTCAATGATTCTTCAAGGAAGAATAATATGATTCGTGCAAGTGGTGCAAGTTTTGCTAATTTGGCCGATTCGCTTACAAAGAGTTACGCGAGTACGACAAACCTTAATTCTCTTTTGAGCGAAGTGTCACCAAATAATGGTCGATGGGCAGTAAGTTTCTTTTTTTGATTATGTAAAGAGAAAAAAAAGGGCTTACCCTTTTTTTTTATATAATTAGGCGTATTCCCAACCGATAGGATCTATTGAACTAAATCACTCATTGGCTAATTCTTTACCGCCACCTGGGTACAATCGTACAAGACCTTTTGTATTTGCAATTCAAGAACCAAACGGAGGCGTATACTTGATCCAAGCAGCATCACAAGAACAAATCATGGAATGGGTTTCAACATGTAATTATTGGGCTGCACGATTAAGTAAAGAACCATTACATGGTGGTGTAAGTAATATAGAGTATGGGTGGGGAAGTTGCTTGGAGGACGTGATCTTGGACTTGGACGCAGTGGAAAGCGGTAAAAAAATCACGGGCAAGTATTTTAGAGACCCTGATGCTGTTCATATCTCCAATTGGGTGCCACCAACACCTACCATGGTGTCTAGTGCGTTGGATGAAACCACGCATTATGATAATTTGCAAAAATATCTTGGTATGTTGAATCAAGAGATTAATGATCATCGAGAAATCAAAAAGAAGATTCTTGTCAAGGTAAAAAAAAAAAAAATCTTTTCTAGTGATATCTTTTTTTTTATTTACACGCTTAAAATTATAGTTCCCTCAAAAGAGTCAAAATCATACCAAGGCGCTTTCTAACTGGGAAGCAAAATCTAAGTACATGTTGCATGATATTATCAAGTACCAAAATTATTGCGATGTACTTGAAAAAAGTATACTAAAGCATCGTCAAGAAGAAGAAGACAGCGATGAAGAAGATTAATAATTTTATAAACATATAGAAAACCCCCCCCCCTTTTTAATAACTAATTCTGCAATATTTATTTATCTACTACTACTACAACTAATACAACAACTTAATAAATTAATTTTTAATATAATATATATATTTTTTAATCGTATGATTTTTTTTTTTTTTTATATTGCAGCTCAAGTAGTAGTACTCAAGGTGGGGGGCATATCAAAATTGGCTTCATATTCACATTCACTTTTTGACATCATAAAGTAATCACAGTAGTGTGACCGTATCTCTTTTTTTTTCCCATACAAAAAAAAAAAATATTTTTTTATACCTCACTTTATACAAACCTACAAATGAAGAGTTCTAATGACGACTCTGTCAAGTTAGATATTCGACAACGAACGAGTCCCTCTGTGGTCAGTTCAGTCAAAAGTATCGACCCACAAGCTCAAGAAGAAGACAAAAAACTATTGAAAAAGATTGATTGGCGAATTGTACCTTGGATCTTTTGTCTGTACTTTTTATCTGTAGAGGATCGGTCTAATGTTGGGTATGCCATGACGATGAATCAAGCAGAGAAACATACTTTGGCTGATACTGCTGGGTTATCGGGAAAAGAAAATAATATTGGACTTGGATTGTTTTATGTCGCCTATATTGTAAGTTATGTTTTATAAAAGAAAGTGGCATTTTTTTTATTAAGTTAAGGTTTTAGTTGTTTGAAGTACCTTCTAATTTAATGATGGCTCATGTTAATCCCGCTCATTGGATTGCTCGGATTATGATCACTTGGAGTATTGTTACGTGTTGTATGGCAGCTATTTCTACTGCATGGCATTTTTATCTGTTAAGATTTTTGTTGGTAAGCAAAGTATTTTTTTTTTTTTTTCATGTGTCATTTTAAAATACTTATTCGGGGGTTTTTTTTCTTTTGTAGGGAGCTTTTGAAGCAGGATTTTGGCCGGGTAAGATAAAAATCAAGTTTACTATTTCGTATTTTTAACCTTTTTATTTGTTTATTTTAGGCATTAGTAAGAAGATCATGCAAAACTTTTTTTTTTTTTTTTTTTTTTTTTTTTATGTGTAAAAAACGAGTCTAACTAAATTAATATTTTAGCTTATTATAACACTTTATGGTACAGACCTGAAGAGATTTCTGCACGACTTGGCGTAGTTTACCTTGCAGGACCTGCATCCGGTGCATTTGGTGGACTGATTTCAGCCGGTATTCAATTAATTGATACAAAAGGAGGATTATACGGCTGGCAATGGTTATTTTTAATCAGTGGACTTATCTCTGTTGTGTTTGGAGTAATCACAATTTACTATTTACCTTCTACACCCGAGAAATCGACACGTTTCTTAAACCAGGATGAACGTACACGTGTCAAGCAAAGATTAGAGGCATCTACACAAGAACGTATTGTGCTTGATACAAACGAACGAAACATGAAACGAGACTTGAAACAAGTCATGTCTGAATTTAAAGATTTTAAAATTTGGCTGTTTTGTGTATTGTATTTTACGCCTGTGATGGCAGCTACTTCGTTGGGTTATTTTATTCCAAAGATCGTGCAGCAGATTGGTACTTATACTTCAATTGAGGTCAGTTTGATGAGTATCCCTCCTTTTGTGTTTGGTGGTGTCATGGTGTATATTATCACTCGATTGAGTGATTATTATAATAGTCGTGGTGTGTTTATTATGGGCGCTTCGTGTGTTGCTTTCGTTGGGTTTTGTATTTTGAGTTTTGCTGAGCCTATTGGCGCAAGATATTTTGGGTTAATGGTTTTGGCAGGTGGTACCTATCCCACCGTTCCCTTGGTAATAACTACATAATTTTTTTTTTTTTTTTTAAAAAAAAAAAAAAAAAAAAAAAAAGATAGCTAAAGCGTATCAATTTTAGAGTATGGCATGGACTGCAAACTCGAAAGAAGACCCAGTTTCAGTTGCTTCAGCTACTGGTATTGTTTCGTCAGTAGCTAACTTTGGTGCATTGATTTGTACTTTTGCACTTTACTCAGGCTGGCCCTCAGATGCACCTAGATATATTGGATCAAATATGATTAATGGCGGTGCCATGTTAGTAGCAGCTTTATGTGCTCTTATATTAAGAATTCATTTGTCTAGACTAAACAAGATTATTGAAAGAGATGGGATTGTAGGTGATAGAACGTATCGTTATATCCTTTAATAATAATAATAATAAAAAACTTTATTATAATAATTTATTTTACTATTTGTAACGCTCAGAGTTAAAAGATAGAGAGATTAATAATCATTACTAGGCACTTGGTAGGATACTTTTAGCTTTGTTATTTTTATTTTTTGATATTTACTTGGTTAAATATCACAGAATTGAAAAATGGATATATAACAAAGCAGCGTCCTGACAGTACAGATGGATTCTATTACGGACCATCCTTAGGAATTTTTTTTAGAAGTCAAAAGCGCAAAAAGAGGAAATGATAAGTCTGCAATATCAAATGACCTTGTTTGACTTGGACTGCTATATAAAAATGTTATTGACCGATCAAATGCAAAGTTATGCTATGTTTAATTTGTACAGTATAAAAGCACTATCATCAAAAGAATCAGGGATTTGCTGGGTATTTTGACGAAATCTTGTCTATTTTGGATATCTTCGATGAGCATTGCCTTACATTTACTCACGACAGCAGTATTCAAGATACCTGTAAACGAAAGTCCGTATCCAAAGAAGCATTTGATTACATTTGATTAAAATCAAAAAAAAAACAATAAAGGACGATGTTATACATCCTAAAGAGTGGCACCATATCAACCTCAGCCCAAACAGAACTCCCATAATATATAAACAAATGTATGTGCTTTATAATATGTATATATAATAAAAACAAATCAATCGTACTGCTCTTAATATATTTCTCTTCAATAATCAAAATGACACATTTTGTACGAACTTAATTGGTTAAATGTTTCATTTTATTATTTTGTTTTAAACAATTGAACCAATGGCACTATGTAATTTTAAGAGTATTAGTAAAAAGTGATAAATTTAAAAAAGGTAATCATCTTACATTTTAACGGGTTTAATTTCCCACTTTTCCCAAACTTTGGCCTTATAGTAAGGATCAGCCTTTAACATGGTATCAATATCCTTGATAGATTCAGCCTCGAGGAGTATATAACTACCATCCATTTTACCATCCTAGTTTTTTTTTGAAGTAAGTAAAAAAAAAAATTGAGTTGATGGTTTTTTTCTATGTACCGTTTCGTTATCTAAAGTGGCACCACCTAAACTAATCACATTATTTGCCTTGTTAATAAGAGCACCTTTCAAATGCTCGTCACGAGTATTTAAGCGACGTTGAAGACACTCAGAGTCAGTAAAGTCTTTGATAACAACCAAATAGTTTTGAGGAGCTAGCAATAACAACAAAATAAGTACTTTTTCATATATATAAAAAAAACGTCGCAATCTAGTAGTTTACCAGGCATAGAAGGAAAGGTAGAAAAGAGTCTACTTTTGTTTGTTCGAGAAAGAACTAGTTTTGTAGTGTTGAGCATATTTGTTTACGGAGAGAGAAAAAAAAAAAGGGAAGTCGTGTGAAATGTATTTATTTTTCGGAGATGTATGGGGGAGGGGGGTTTGTACCTGATTTATACAAATGGGCCAATAGGCGACGCGTATCTAGTAAGAAAAAAAAAAGTCTTGTTTTATATATATTCTGTTACGAGGTGGAGAAAGTAATATATAGTATTCAGTTACATGTTCTTTTAAATGTACTAGTAAGAGTACATGTAATGCATGCAGAGGTTTTGTAAGCATTGCAATCATTCAACACCCGATTGTGACTATGTTTATTTTACGTGTTTATTTTTTTTTTTTTTATTAAAAGCATTACTCTCTTTTTTTAAGCATACTTTTTATATATATAAAAAAAAATGAATACAAACGCAACACAACCAGCAGCTTCTTTAAAGCAAATCCTTGAACGCTCTAAATTAACCAACAGTAAAATTCTTCCACAAGAATTACCTTCTATTGAAAGAGGATTAGATCAAATCGATTCACAATCAAAGAAACTTTCTTCAAAGACTGCTAGTAATGACGAAGGAGGAAATATCCGAGCGTAAAGTATATATTAGTAGCAGTAGCAGTATAAAAGATAACTTATATTGTGTACAGTCATTATTTTTTAGCACAAGGTGGTGTTAATACACAGGAGTTGATTACAGATTTAGGTACTATTCATTTAGGTGGACTTGAAGAACATAGACAACCTATTCAGGATATGGATGTTGAAGGATATCTTGAACAACAAAGAACAGAGACAGTTTTAAAGATTATTGAAGATGGTAGACACGAGGTAAAATTTTCTGTGTATATGTGTGATGTGAGATAGGACTAATATAAAAAAAACGTAATTAGATTGTTGATTATACAAAGGATAGTTTTGATAATACAGTTGATGCGTATTGGAAGGATTTAACAAATAATCAGCTTAAAGTAAATCAAGTAGATACAAGTACATTGAACTTGTCTAAAGCTAAATTCGATACAACAAAAGTTGTTGGCGCAGGGATTGTTATTTAAATAAAAGAAAGAATGTCAGTTTTACGTAACCCAAACCTGACCAAACATAGCACTGGAAGATGAGTTTTAATGGGTTGAGATCGGGACGATGATTCTTTGGGAGATGGATACCTCCTCTTTGGTTCGATTTTCATCGTCATTAAATTTATTAGCGGGGAAATCATCTGTGTGTGAAAGGAATCCAATGAAAAAAAGCAGAATTCTTTTTTTTTTTTTCTAACCACTTTTTGTTCCACAGACACTTTTTTTTTTTTTTTTTATATATATATATATATATATTTCTTCTTCTGTTTTCTTCTCTTTTAATCTTGTAAAAAAAAACTACAAAAAAACCCCCATCAAAAAAAAAAGAGAGACCTTTTTTTTATAAAATGTCGAATTCTGGATCAACGGGATCGTTTACAGATTCAACTGGGTTTAGTATTTTAGGAGATACGCTACAGATACCAAACTATCATTTTAAAGTAGCACCCATACCAAGCTTGGCTCATGGTGAAAATGTTGATATAGTGTCTGGTTATCGGTACGTACAAGATAATGTTATTACTAGTAGTCGTAGGCTAATATATACTTTAAAAAATCAATTGCAGAATTTCAAATAAGAAACCGGTAGTCGCCAAGGTATCACCAAATTCACTAAGATTAGAAAGAGAATACTATATTATGAAGAGACTATTTCAACTTGGCGATGGATCATCATTTTTAGGTATACTATATTTTATAATAGAAGTAATATTATTCGGAGTTACATATATCCCTAATACTTTTCTTTTTTTTTTTTTTCCTTTTTTTTTTTTTTTTTTTTTTTTTTTGCTTGTGATTACTTTTAGTTAGACCACTTGAATATATTCATTTACCTAGTGGATTAACAGTAGTGATCTATACTGATGAGGGACAAAATTATCTCGATCCAAAGCGAACTTCCGAAGATTTAACTAAATATAGTACATTTTCCGATAAAGGTTCCAGTATGAGTGGAAGTGAATATGACGATACTAAAACAATAAGAAGACAGCTGCAATATCATAACCGTCAAGTTGAAAATAATTATAACAATAACAGTAACAATAATACAGATTATTATTATCAACCTGTACAACCAGCATCTAGTTTACCGAGCGTAGGACCGAAATTTGATCTCAGTACTTTTTTAAGATTTGCTATTAAATGTACGGATTGTCTCGAATTTATCCATCGAAATAACGTCGTGCATGGAGAAGTAAGGTTATCTGCTTTTCAGTGGTCTGGAGAGGACTCGGCTCGAGTAAAGATGTGGAATTTTGGGTCAGGGACCAAAACTTTGGAAACCTATTTAACAAGTGAAGGTTGGCGAAAGACAGCTAATAATAAGGAGTCGATGGATATGTTACAGAATTTGTTGGTATATATGAGCCCTGAACAAACAGGTAGAACAACTTATGTACCTGATCATCGTTCCGACATTTACTCCTTGGGTATTGTGTTTTTTGTATTGTTGACTGGTAGAAACCCTTTTGATGGTGGACCTTTAGAGATATTAAACGGTATACTTAGTAGAAAAGTACCTTTGATTCATGAAATTCAATTGGAAGTACCTGAAGTAGTAGCACGTATTATTGAAAAAATGACAAACAAGGTAAAAACCTTATAATATTTCTGCATCGAAACTATAAACAAATATGCTAAACTATATTTCTGTTTCCCTTATCTTTTTTTTTTACCCCTAATTTTAATAGTCTCCAGATGATAGATACAGTAGTGCATATGGTATCAGAGCAGATTTAAAGGAATGTTTAAAACGACTCAACTTTGCTTCGGAATCAGCGCATGAAGTCATACCATCGTTTCCATTAGCGGAACGAGATGTAGCATCTGTATTCACTTTACCAAAGACCATTTATGGTAGACAAGGTACTATTGTAGAAATGACATATATTATTCAACGTGTAGCAGGTGTGTATAAATCCATTCGATCTCGTCGTGATAAATCTTATTCAGCCGGATCTACGTTACAAACGATTACAAGTGAAAGCTTTCATACGGGTAACGCAAGTGTCAGTGATGGTATAAGTGATCAATGTTCAGCGACTGGTAGTTATAATGGTGGTACTGGTGGTGTCTTGTCAAGTGGGATTGGAGTCAAGTCAAATGCTTCACCTAGCTATTGCAGTGGATTTGATGGCAGTGATATATCTAGTGGTAATGGCAGGATTGCAGGTGGACATAAGCAAGGAGTTGAGATTGTTTCTATTTCTGGACCTGGAGGGGTAGGTAAATCTACCATCTTTGGTGCTGTTCAAAATGTGGCAAGACAGCACGGGTAAGAAGAAATAAATAACAGAATGTTTTTTTTTATTATTATTAAATTTAGGTTCTAACTTGTGTAAATAGTTATGTAGCTACGTCCAAATTTGATTCTAGACATAAAGTGCCATACAGTTGTATTTTAAAATCATTATCACAAATATTACAGCAAATCCTTTCTGAATCCGAAGAAGAAATTCATTCGTTTTATAACCACTTGAAGTCTCATTTAGGCACACAGTTTTGTAAGATTGAGCTGTTGGCGGATTTAGTACCAGAGTTAAAACCGTTATTGGATCCTGTCGATAGTGAAGATTCGGAAGAACCCTTAAATGAAGTACATTTGGATAATGTTGAAACTAGAATCAGGTTTCATAATTTGTTTGTGGAAGTGTTTAGAGCGTTAACTCAATGGCGCATGGTTACCTTGGTAAGTTTTTGTGTGTGTGTGTAGCGGGAGAAATCTGATTGTAATTTAACTTTTTTTGGTTGCGTAGTTTCTGGATGACTTACATTTAGCAGATGATCCGTCACTTGAATTAATTGAAAGTATGATTGGATCAAGACTCAAGATACTCATCTTTATTGCATACCGAGATCAAGAAGTCACTGAAGCCTTGGAGAGATTACTTGCCAATGATTATGCAACTATTCGCAATATAAAAATTGATACGCTCGATTTTGACTCCCTTGTAGATTATATCAGTGATGCCCTCCATAGACCTTTAGACGTTGACCGAGATTCGGTTTTACCACTTGCCGAGTTAGTTTATAAAAAGACGCGGGGTAATGCATTTTATACTTCACAGCTGCTGGCCACGCTGGAAAAAAAGAAGATGATCTTTTTCCATTGGGAAGAAAATGAATGGGATTATAATTTAGCGGATATTCAACAAGCGATTATGACAAATGATGGTGCGGATCGTGACGCCGAATTGGATATTAGTTTTTTGGTAAATAGGTTAAAGGAGTTACCCATGGATGGTCAAAGATTGTTGAAGTGGGCTTCGTTTGTAGGAGATACCTTCTCGTGGAATACAGTCAAGCATTTGATGGTACATTCGGATCCGGAGTCCGAGTTCTCGGATACAGATACTGTGTCGTCTGAGCCTCAAAGTAGCAATGGTGAAGATAAAACGATGGTGATTGAATCATTGCATCCGTTAATCAAGTTTTCGCATAACACAGGACCCACGGGTGGAATGGTGAGTAATAGTCAGCATGGCGGAAGTAGTAGTAGTAATGCTAGTGAAGTTGGTGGCGGTGTTGGTTCAGCTTCTGCAAATACATCTCGCAAGACAACAACACGTGATCCTATCAATGGATTACAAGCAGCTTTGCAAGAAGGATATATCGTACCCCTAGAAAGCGATGAATTTAAATGGTCTCATGATCGATACTCACAAGCAGCTATGGAACTTGCTAACCCCAAAAGCAGAGAAAAGATTCATCTTAAAATCGCTAAATATTTATTAACGGAAAGTACGGTGGATAGCTTTTTAGTGTCTGATCATTTAACGAAATGTTTAGCGCTTGTACATGAACTAGAAGATAAATCAAGTTATCGAGATATTTTAATTGAGGCAGGTAATAAAGCAAGAGCTTCTGGTGCACACAAGATGGCGTTTGGGTATTATAAAGCGGCTATTTCGTTATTAGACCATGTTTGTTGGAAACAAGAGTATACCACGACACATCATCTTTATTCCAACTCGGTGGCGCTTAGTTGGGTCGTTGGTGAATACGATACAACAGAAAAGTATTTAGATATTATATTTAAGAATACTACAGAACCCATGGATCGTGTTACTGCCTATCGTATTCAGAACAAGTATTTCTTTGCTAGACAGATGCATGATGAAGGCGCAGAGTCGCTAAGAAAATGTTTATTTGAATTGGATATTGAAGACTTTAGATATAACCTGACGAGACAAGAATTGGATAGTGAATACAACACGGTGGTAAAGACTATTAATCGTATTGGGTTTGATGCGTTGATCAAGATTGAACCGTGTGAAGATCCGAAATTAAAATCAATTATGAGTATTTTGGAAGAAATGTGTACGTCTGCTTATTGGCTTGGTAATCAAACTGAAATGTTTTATTTGGCGTCAAAGATTGTTCATCTTTCGTTGGCCAAAGGTATGACGTCTGTATCAGGTATTGCATTGGTGTTTATGGGTCTAGCATCAGTTGAGATCTATCACGAGTATAGTTATGGTGAAGAGCTCGGCGCAGCAGGTGTAGCGATCACGGAAAGACATGGTGGGTATAATGAAAAGGGGCGTGCTGGGTTCTTGTACGGTAATTTCTTGCATATGTGGAAACACCATTATAGAGACGTTTTACCCCTGTACCGAACCACGTTAAGGTTCTCGTTATCTGCTGGTGATCGTATCTACGCTTCGTTTTCTCATCTTCATATTGCGACTAGTTTATATTACGTTGGAGACAACTTGGCAGATACGCTTGTAGAGGCGGAGACATGTTATGATGCTATTCACTCGTGGTCTTCTTCTGTGGATTCAAATATTTTGATTATGGCAGTGATTCGTACGATCAAGGCTTTGCAAGGTCATACGTATAATACTTCTTCGTTTGAAATCTTTGATGGTGATGATGGGTTTAATGATATTCATTTTATTTCAGAGAGTTGTAAACAGAGCTCCAACCTGGATGTGCCGCTGAATTGGTATGATTCTTTTAGGTTGGTTCCGTTGGTCTTGTACGGACATTATGAACATGCTATTGCGGTTGGGTATATGTGCATTCGTGGTATTCATAACCATCCTTGTCATCGACATACACGTATGATGCTTACCTATCATTCTCTTGCTATCATTGAAAAACTCAGGTGTGAACAATTAACTGAAGAAGAAATCAATATGTATATGGAGCGTGTGAATGCCAATCAAGCTAGAATGGAAGAATGGGTAACTCATTCCACAGTTAACTTTAATATGTGGTATACGTTAGTGGAAGCTGAAAAATCTTCACTGACAAATGATATTGCTACATCTATTCAACTATATGAAAATGCAATTGATCAGTGTCGTGAAGGAGGCTGGTTCTTAGATCTCTGTGTGTGCCATGAATATGCTGGTGGATTTTATGCTCGTGCAGGGTTAAAGAATGCAGCTTATGGATTGATTAAAAAAGCAATGAATCTTTATCTTCATCACGGGTCTTATGGAAAAGCCAACCATTTGGGTATCAAGTACAGTTCTTTATTAAGTGAATATGATGATAATCGTATTGAATCTCATGATACGGGCATTCAAACGGATCCGTTTCCATTTTTGGGTCCACAGGGTACTTGGAGTACTTCTTCTATGGGACAAATTAACACGATCAATGAACCTTTTGTATCTGAAACGATTCCACCTGTGACCACAGAACAAACTCTTTTAACGTTGGACATTCTTGATATGGCGTCTATCTTGAAGAGCTCGCAAGTGATTTCTTCTGAGGTCAAGTTTGATAGTTTATTGAAATCAATGATGGCTATTATTTTAGAAAATTCTGGAGCTGATTGCGGAGCAATTATTGTCAAAGAAGAGAAATACGGTATGTGCGCATATGGTAGTCAGCAAGATGGGTCCATGACATTTGATCCACCAAGACCTGTAGCGGATGACGATAGTTTGGTTTCAAGTCGTATCGTACATCATACTATCAATACAGGAGAAAGTATATTTATACATAATGTAGATCAAGATGCACGATTTGCTGTAGGTCCCTGGTACGAACGTGTCGGAAGCAAATCAGTTATTTGTATGCCTATCATTCATAAAAGTGCACTTGCAGGGTGCTTGTTTATTGAGGGATCCAGTGGTATCTTTACGCAGCGTCATATTACTGTACTTAGTTTGTTGTGTCAACAAATGGGTATCTCTATCAGCAATGCTGTTCTGTTTAAATCGGTGCAACGTGTGACGATGGCCAATATGAGAATGATTGAAATGCAAAAACAAGCTTTAGAAGATGCAAGAAAGAGTAAAGAAGCAGCTGTACGTGCCACTCGATTAAGAGAAATCTTTTTAGCGAATATGAGTCATGAAATTCGTACACCCTTCTCTGGGTTTTACGGTATGATCTCGTTGCTGGCGGAGACGGCTTTGGATAATGAACAACGTGATTTGGTCAAGACAGCAAAGGAATCATGTGAAATCTTGTTACAGATTATTGATGATTTATTAAACTTTTCGAAATTACAAGCAGGAAAAGTTACGTTGGATGTTTCCCCGGTGGTGATTGAAGATATTATTGCAGATGTGGTTGAAATGTTAATTGCTATGGCGATACAAAAAGGTATTAATATTGCTTATATCGTTTCAGAAGATGTGCCTCCGGTTGTTATGGCCGATGGTAACCGGTTACGTCAAGTGTTAATTAATTTGTTGGGAAATGCTATCAAGTTTACGCATGATGGTGAAATCCGAATTCAGTGTTCTGTTAACCCAACAGTGACGCATGCTAAAGATGACCAGTTATCATTGTTGTTTGAAGTCATTGATACTGGTATTGGTATTAGTCAAGAACAACGAAAAGTTTTATTCGAACCGTTCTCTCAAGTGGATGGCAGTACAACGTAAGTATATATATATATATATAATTGTACATTGCATTATACATGTAAATAACATTTTTTTTTTTCAATTAGTCGAAAATATGGTGGTACAGGGCTTGGACTTTCTATTTGTCTTCAATTGGTTGAGTTAATGTCGGGTACAATCAACGTGTCAAGTGTTCCAGGCAAAGGGTCCGACTTCTATTTCAGTGTTCGTGTATCTAAACTTCGTTCTCAGCAAATGAAAAGTCTTCAAACGGAAGGATATCATGATGACCGTAAATCTTTATTAAAATGTATTTCAAACATACGAATATTATCGATATCCAAGTATACAGCTACTATTGATATGATTCGACATATCTTACCGGGAGTTGAAGTGGATGGCGTAGCAGAGATTGGAGAATTTAACAAGCTGGTAGTACAGAACAAATACGATGTGATTATTGTTGGTTTATTTATGAACCAAGATTCCACTGCATCAGCTACTTGGTTAGAAGATGCAACTAAATTAAACCCGGATGGGTTAGTGATTATTATGAATTATCCAGCCAGTGGTATTACCAATGGTCAGCAAGGTGTGGTAGAACAAGTGCCTAATTATAAAATGCACTGCAAGTCTATTCGTATGGCAGTTCCGTTTCGTCGTATTAAGTTGTTAAGAACGATTGGTGAAATGTTAAATAAGATTAAACCGGTGCCTAAAATAGATAATGCACGTTCTAGGACCGTACAACTTATTACGGATGAAGAAAGAGAATTGTTTAGTACTATGAATATTTTAATAGCAGAAGGTAAAAGATATATATATGTATATACTTTTTGTATTGTTGTATGTATTCATCATAATTATGTCATTTGTAGATAATCCGGTAGCACAAAAACTATTGCTCAAACAACTCACAAGATTAGGATTCCAAGTAGAATGTGCAAATAATGGTCTAGAAGCAGTAAACGCATGGAGTAACCATCCCGTAGGGTTTTTCGTTATGGCCTTTTTTGATCATCATATGCCAAAGGTAAATATATATATATAAGCTTTAGTTTAACCCCTTTTGTTAATATTTTTTTTTCTATTTATAAAGTGTGATGGCGTAGCAGCAACAAAACGTATTCGAGAAATTGAAAAAGAAGAAAACAGAGATACAAGGTTCCCCATTGTTGCCTTGACAGCAGATGTACAAGAAAGCGCAAAGCAAATTTGTTTAAATGCCGGTATGGATGGTTATCTAACAAAACCATTAAATCAAAAGATACTTGCTGAATCTTTGAGAAAGTATTGTCAAAAGACAAAACAAATAGAATCATTAGCCATTACAGATAAATGATAGATTTTTTTAATTCCCCCCTTTGTACTATAATAAATACAGAATATTATTTTTTTAATGAAACAATATATACACATACAACGCTGTTTTTAGTCATAGTTGAATTTGCATACATTTTTTAATTTGAACTTTTTGCTTGTCCGACCCGAAAATATAGTAACCATGGCAATAAAAAAAAATACCATGAGGTCACAAGCACGAGTTATGATCAGAAAAACTCCTTTTTTCGTTTTCCTTTTTTTCTTTCTTTTCTTTCTCTTTCTCTCTTTTTCTTTACGTTACATGTTTGTTTCTTTCAACTTTTTGGTTGCCTATATTATAGGTGGTCTAACACTATTCCCATTATTTATACTATCACTTGGTCTATGCTACGTTATATACAGTCGAATTATATTTCCAATACAGTCTTTATGGTTAGTCGAAAGTAATGACATTGACAATGACGATTGCACACAACCTTTGGACCCAATACATAAAGAAAGTGAAGAAACCACACCTAATCAATTATACAAAATAGGCTGGTTAAAAGTATCTAGAGATGAAGAACAAGCATTACCAGACGCATCTATTGGAGATATGGTAAAATCATATATTTCCGGTAAAGCCAGTAAAAAAGAATCAGCCAATATTTACTTTGCAGTATTGAAATACAGTACATTATACCTGTACGATTCTGAGAAGCAATTGGATAGTAAAGGAGTGATCATGTTAAATCATCATACAGTAACGACACATCCGCCGGACTTACAAGACTTTGAATTGTTCTCAAAGCCTCATTTGATAAAATTGGTTAATAAGGAAGGAGCAAGTTATTATATAAATTGTAATCGATGTATTGATAAAGAAGACTGGTTCTTTGCATTTATTAAAGCATCCAAGTTATCACAACCAAATCAACAAGCTCAACAACAGGATAAAACTCATTTCGATCAATCGGCTATGAATCATTTAATTACAATGGTTCACAGTGATCAACATCATTTTCAAACACAGTGGTTAAATGCTATCTTGGGTAGAATTTTTTTTGGTGTCTATCGAACAAAAGACATTAAGGAAGCGTTATATAAAAAGATTGTCTCAAAGTTGGATAAGATCAATGCAAAGAGACCACCGTTTTTAGGTGAAATCACAGTGAGATCGGTTGATCCAGGTCATGCTTTACCCCGTTTTACGCAACCCAAATTACTAGGTCTAAGTCCTACAGGAGAATTATCTGCTGAAGCTCATTTGCAGTACGATGGCGGGTTTCGAGTTGAGATTGAAACTGTCTTGAAATGGAAGTATTCGGATTTACTAAGACCTTTAACGATTGATTTGGTATTGGGTATCACTTTAAAAGAAATTGAAGGCAAGTTCTTGATGAAAATTAAAGAGCCACCAACAAATAGATTCTGGTATGGGTTTTATGAATGTCCGAAAATGGAGTGGAAGGTTGAACCTGTAGTCTGGGAAAAGAGAGTAGGGTATTCGGTGGTTGTCAAGGCAATTGAAACTAAAATACAAGAGTTTATTATGGAAACCATGGTTTTACCAAACTTTGATGATATCACTTTCTTTCCAACAAACGGTGTAGGTGGTATCTTTGAAGAATCAGATGAAGATAATAGTGATAACCAGAATGATGTTAAATCAAACATGCCTATTGAAACACCATCACCACCAGTAGAAACTAAACAATCCAAAAAGACTCACAAAAAGAGACATGAACATGACGAAGCTTTATTAACCACTGCAAAATCATTACCCGAATTATTCTCTGCTGTACCGGAACGATTACAACAACAACAACAACAACAACAACATTCTAAATTACGTACACCGTACGATGCAGATAGTGTTTCTGTACATAATGCAAGTGCACCTACTTTAAGTAGTAGTACTATACCAATTCATATACCATCATCTGCTGGAGATGGAGATAGAACAACAATAGGACAAATCGCTATATCCAATCCAAATAATAATCATGATACTA
This sequence comes from Thamnidium elegans, assembly GCA_025201345.1. Taxonomy (NCBI): domain Eukaryota; kingdom Fungi; phylum Mucoromycota; class Mucoromycetes; order Mucorales; family Mucoraceae; genus Thamnidium; species Thamnidium elegans. The sequence continues at coordinate 127,731 of JAIXMG010000006.1, read as the reverse complement.
GTTTTGTTGGATCTTTATCTTCATCTCCTGATTCACTTAGCTCTTCACCTTCATCTTGTACTATGGATGATTCTTTACCAACATTAACGCATGTCATTACAGACGATACCATGGTGTCACCTCCATCATTAGCATGTGATACTCAAAGTACCATTCAAATTACCTATTCACAAGATTATACCTCTGATACATCCATTCATGATCATCAACAGTCTAGATTAAGGAAATCTTCCTCATTGGCTCTTTTAAGACCAAAAACTGGGGCTTCAACTGCAATTAATGTATCGCCTGCTATGGCTCATAAAGTACAACAATTACAGGATAAAAAAGATATTGATTCCGTTTCTGTATCAGTTGTTTCTTTATAAACAAAAAAAAAAGCACTTTTTCATATGGTTTATATGTCTGTAATATCTCTCTTTCCATTCATTTCCCTTCCAACATTTTTCAATTGTATAAAATAAAATCATTATTACATATAAATTTAATTTTTTTTTTTTAGTGTGATTTTTTTTTTTTTTTTTTAGACAGCAACGTATCCTCCACTACCGGGACGACGAGACATGACGGAATCAACAACGTGAGCAAAAAGGTCCTATTTAAGATTGGTTAATACAAATATAGTTCTCTTTTTTTTTTCTTTTTTTTTTTTTGAAACACTTACTCTAATAAGATAAGGAAGATCAAGCCAAAATTCTACAAAACAAAACATTTAGTTTTTTTTTTTTTTTTTTTTTTTTTTTTTTTTTTTTTTGATAGTAATAAGAAAAAGCTTACCAAGGTGAGGAATAAGATCACGGCCTCTAGCGTTATAAACCTTGTAGTTATAAAAGGCACCACCAATAAAGTAAACAGCACCAATGACAAGAATAATAGTGAAAAAGATACCGATACCAGACATTCCCTTGGACTCTTCCTTTTTATTATCTCCTTCGTCTTTATGATCAGGTATTTTTTCATCGGGTTTCAAGCTATTTATCTGTCAGTATGTTTTTGTGTGTGTCAAATTAATTTACTTACGCGCATGCGAAAACAGTCTTCCAACGAAGAGTCAAAACATGATTATTATCGTTATAGTCAATAATAACAGGGTCACTTGCTTTTTCCTACAAAAAAAAAAAGGTATAAGAATTTCCCTTTCCTCCTTCTCTCTTTATATATGTATACTTTACTGAACGAGATTGAGATTCATCACACTCTAATGTAATAGAAGCAGATTGAGCATTATCGTTATAAGAACCACCATTTAAAGTTAAAAGGTATTGATAGCCAGCTTTTGTAGAAAAAAAAAACAGAGTTCGTTACTTTTTCCTGATTTAACACACATATTATATTATTCTTACTCTTTGTGGCATCAGCTTCCTTATCAATAGGTTTAAATTCAGGCCTTAATCGGCTAGAAATATAAAGGGTGAATACATTTTTTTTTTAGCTTCCCCTGTCTCCCCCCGTTATTCACTTGTCAGTTGTCAATACTTACTCTCCGGAATCCACAGCGATGTTTTGTACCTGAGTAATCATAACAAATTCCTTATCATCTATTTTTTTCGTAACATAGGTCCTTCTACAGATGAGCTTAACAAACAAAACGCTTGAGTCTTAAAAATATTTAGTCTAACAAGTTTTTTTTAACTTACAGCACCCTTTTCACAAAGATCTACGTTCTTGGGCTCATCAGGAATAGGAAGTTGATCACATAAGTTTATTTGGGTTACAAGAGATGTTAAAGTTGGTGGTGTAGTGGTATTTCTAAAAAGAACAAACTCTCTTTTTTTTTTTTTCGTGTTAGGTAAAAGTGAAAGAGGATATATGTATACTTACTTGTTGAGAGGTCCTAAATCTAACTTCAAATCCGTACTTTCAATAGGTTTGAAACCAGGTTGACAATATGATTGAAGCGCAAGAGCACCAGCAGAATAAAATACAAGAGCCAAACCTAATGAGGTCTTCATTTTATTATTTATGATGAAAAAGAAAAAAAGAGAGTGTGTGTGTGGAATTTTTATTTTATTTTTATTAGTTAAATGATACCGTGACTATTCATTATGAAGATGAGCAGCACGTTTGTTCTTTGGTAAACCACCACCAGGTTGGTTCCAAGATAAGTAAGACTCATCACCTAGTTTCCGGGGTCTAATACAGTGTCGAAGTGTAAATAATAAACCAAGCAAGATACAGAGACCACCAATAGACATAAATGCAATACCCAAGTATGGGTTACGACCGCCTAATGCAGTTGTTGTGGATAACACCATCCATTTAGTTCCACCGTATTGTAGCGTATCAAAGTCTATAGTTTTCTTTAATTAGCTTCTTTTTTTTTTTTGAAAAAATAAATAAAAAAAATACACTTTACTCATATCAATAGAAACTCTCCATCTGCCAGCTTGTAAATCATGCGTATCATTTCTTGCCCATATTTTACGAAAGTCAGGCAAGGCAGCCACGTGCATCCAAACCATAAGTCTCTCCATGGTAGATAAATCTGGCGGGGGATATTCATCCGTATATTGCCCGTCTGGGTAACGAAGTGCCCAATTAGGAGGTGGGACAATCTGTGAAGTTTGATACTTTGTAGGACCGTATTTTTGTTTATCAGTTGGCCATGCAATATTATTTGTACTCATAACGAATGTTGTATCTGTTGATGCATCAACTGAAGTTAGGTTTGAAGCAGTATCTATTTTTGTGTGCATTAGTGATTGTTAATTTAATATATATTTTTTTATTTTACCGTTAAACAAGGAATTGGCTATCAGTCCGCATGGATAAATAACTTTTCCATTATCAGAATATGCCAAAGGGTCACAATTTGTTCGTAATGTGCCAGATGACACTACATCACCTAATAATTGGGTACCATCGAAATTCTTAATGTACTGTCTATGGTTTTGATAAAAATTAGTGAGTCTATAGTACATGAAGATGGGACCCTTCATTGTTGTAGGTACTGTAAAGTCAATGATACAACGAGGAACGGATAAATTATTAGGGTTTCCCCAATTGGGGTCAAGAAAGTTAGTTGCGTTCTTGTAACTGTAGGCTGGTGATTGTAAAGTAGAAACATCAATTGATGAATCAGATAATTGATAGTCGTAAAGATTAGGTATCATGTAAACTGGAGCAGTGTATTGTTTACAATGAGAATAATTGATCATTATCTGGTCAACCTATAGATAAAATATATTAGTTACATGGCGGAAAAATTTTAAGCAGGGTGCTCTTACTTTGTTGCTATTCCACCATAATAATCCACCTACGGGACAAAACAAGATACCGATAATAAATAATGTAGGTAACACGGTTCGAGGTGTCAAAACTGGTTGCCAAGCAGGTAACCTTTGTTGACGAAATGCGCCATCTATTATTGAATGAGTCTTGCACAAAATATATATATAAGTTTTTTATACTACTTACCAATAGGTCTTTTGGACTTTTGCACTTGCTCACCGTCAACTTCTTGTTTTTCTTTCTTTGTCATTACAAATAAAAATAAAAAAAGGCTAAGAAAACAGAATTTCTTTGTTTAACGACTTGGAAAAAAAAAAGTGTTGAAACACCGGTATTGGTAGTCACGACAACGATCGACAGAAGAGAGAATGAAATTACATTGTTGTTAGCTTAAAGGTTTGTCACACACAAAAAATGTCTTTTTTGAAATTAAAAAAGGATGACTTTTTTTTTTTTTTTTTGTAGCACACAATGTAAATAGTGATGCAGATCTTTTTTTTTAAAAAAAAAAAGCAAGTGATCAAAGTATGTATTCTTATAAAGAACTTGCTTTTTTAGCTTCAAAAAAATATATTAGTTACTACGCAATAAGTTTTTGTGTATTTGTTTTGATAAGTATATAAAGGAGCGCGTTTGTATCAGCTAGTTTAGATCAATCGATCTATATTGTTTATACACAAACGTGAGAAAAAAATATATCAAACGCCAAAATATAAAGCGAAAAAACTTTCTGTATACATTTATTTCGTTTTCGTTTCTTTCTTTTTTTACAGCTAAAAATGAGAGTTATTACAACCACACCACACCAACTATCCGAAGCAGTTAAAGTTGCGGAAGCATGGGAAGGTTATATCAAGACAAAATACGGAACCAACAAATCAGATAAAGAAACAGCTGCTTTTCGTGATTATGAAGCAGCAGATGAAGAACAACCTCTGGTAGCAGCGTTCTATAAAGAAAACCATGAAAAGCAAACGTTGGAACATGTATTGCAAAAGAAGGCACTTTATGGTCAGTTAAATCATGCTGAAATGGGTATTTGGGAAGCTTTGGAACTTTTAAATACGTTGGTGGATGAATCTGATCCTGATACGCAAATGTCTCAAATTGTTCATTCGCTCCAATCAGCAGAAGCAGCTAGAAAAGATGGCCAACCACGGTGGATGATTCTTACGGCTTTGATTCATGATCTTGGAAAATATTTATTTTTTCTAGGCGAACCACAATGGACAGTAAGTCATTTTTTTTTTTAAAGAACTGAGACAGAATTTTTTTTTTTTTACTAACGTAACACACTCGATTTTATCAAAAGGTTGTTGGGGATACCTTTCCTGTCGGTTGTCAATTCTCTAAAAAAATTGTTTATTCAAAGTACTTGAAAGCAAACGCAGATTATAATGACCCGGTTTACTCTACAAAGTATGGTATTTACTCTCCTCATTGTGGGTTAGATCAAGTACATCTTAGTTACGGACATGATGAATACTTTTATCAAGTATGTAAAGCTTATTTACCTCCTCAAGCTCTATATATCATTCGTCATCACTCTTTTTATTCTTGTCACACAGACGGTGAATATGCTTGGTTGTTAAACGCACATGATATTGAAATGATGCGTTGGGTTAAAATTTTCAACCAATATGATCTTTATTCTAAGGCTGAGGATGAACCAAATATTATTTCATTAAAACCGTATTACAAAGAATTGATAGAAGAATTTTTTCCCGACAAAATCAAATGGTAAAAAACTGGAAAAAAGTATTTTTAAATATTTTTTGGGGAGAAAGTACTGTAATGAATAAATAAAAAAAAAGAAATATTTTTTAAATTTTTTTTATTTTATAAGATATAATATTTTGAACGATCAACGTTCAAAAAAATGAGAGGAAAGGGGGTGTAATAATAAAAAAGTATAATATATTACGAAAAAAATATACAAAAAAAAAATGCTAGAGAAAAATTAAAATTATGTAAAGAAAAAACTAAGTTGTAAAAAAAAAGGAAAATGTTTCTTGAGAGGGGGGATAAAATAAGTCTCTTTTTAAGTTTCGAAAGACTTGACGATAGCTTCAATGGAGCGGTTCTTAGTTTCGGGAACTCTTAACCAAGTGAAAACAAAAGCTAAAGCGGCAATAGCAGCAAAGATGGCAAATGAATAACCTTGGATTTTAGCAAAGATAACAGGGAAACATTGACCAATCAAGAAATTCATTGCCCAGTTGACTGCAGTAGCAACGGAACCAACAGCAGAGGAAGCGTAAACAGGAGACATTTCAGAGGTAATCATCCAAGGAATAGGTCCGACACCAATAGCAAATGAAAGAACATAACCAAAGACAGCAACAATTAAGAGAGCACCAATGCTATAAACATAACCAATGATCAAAAGAACAGAGAAGATACAAGCACCAGCTTCAGCAATCAAAAGCAAAGGACGACGACCCATACGATCAATCAAAATCAAGGAGATGATGGTAGAGACAAAGTTAACGACGGTTGTAACAATAGCCATATACTTGGACATATCAGCATCGAAGGACATGTTGAAGATGGTAGTGGAGTAGTACATGACAGCGTTCATACCAATCAATTGTTGAATAACGTGAAGTAAGATAACAGTGATGGCAATCTTGCGGATAAGAGGATCTTGGAAGATTTGAATCATGTTTAAGGAAGCATGCATAGCATCATCACCTTCTTGAACACCATCTTCAAGCTTGGTGCTATCAAAGTCCTTTTCTTCGATCTTGTCCATGTTGTTGGCGTTAGTGATGGCACGAGCAGCAGAAGTACCAAGGATACCTTCAACTTGTTCAAAGAATTCACGTTCAATGTTGGCTCCGGGACGAAGTCTTTGGAGGTTAGCACGAGCTTCTTCAAGACGGTTTTGAGAGATGAGGTAACGAGGAGATTCAACGCAACCGGCCATTAAGAAGAATTGAGCAATAGCGGGGATGGCAACAATAGCATAGTTAATTCTCCAAAGAGGAACGTAGGCAAGAGGAAGACCAACAACAGAAGCAAGCAAGATACCAATAACGATAGCGAATTGGTTACAAGTACCCATAGTACCACGAGCCTTGACAGTAGAGATTTCACCAACGTAGGTAGGAGTAGAAAGAGAACCAAGACCGCAAGAAAGACCACAGAAGATACGACCGATAATAAACATAGCAGGAGAAACAGAAGCACCAATTAAGATGGCACCAATAATCCAGCCGAGATTGTTGAAGATAATGGTCTTCTTACGACCGTACTTGGTTTGGATAGTTCCACCAAAGAGACTACCGATTAAACCACCAACACAGAAAGAGGAAACAGCAAAACCCCAGAGGGCATCGTTCATAGGAAGACAATCGGGGAAAGCACTGTTAGCAACATGGGCCATACCATTAGCACAGGCATGAGTAACTTCTCCAGGAACGTTAGCGGAGCCAATGACCCAACCGTTACTAAAAGAACCAAGACAGGCAATGATCACACAGTAGACCATGTATCCCGGCAACTTTAAGTCAAGAGAATCCATTTGTTATATATTTTTTTTTAGGAAGAGAGAATTAAATAAAATTATTTGATGAGGAAAAAAAAAAACAAAAAAAAAAGCAAAGAATCGGGTCTGTATATATATGTTTTCGGATCGAAATTATTTTTTTCCAAACTACCCCGCGTACTTGTTATGGAAATAAGGTATTTGGTGAAACATGAGGGTTTTTTTTTTTTTTTGTACTGGGAAGAAAAAAAAAAAGTTATTTTCGGTCACGCCACTGGAAAAAATTGCCTATGTGCTGAGTGTGTTTTTTTTACCAAATATAGAAGTGAATCAAAAGGAAAAAAAGAAAAATTGTGTTGGTTATAATAAAAAGTGGTGTGTCTTTTGTGTACCTTGAAAAAAAAAAAAAAAGTGGCTTCATTCCCTTGCATGAATGAAAGGATAGACATATAGAAAGAGACTCTGTGATGTTTTATTGACAGCTCGCGTTGTACGTTTTTCCACTCTATACCCTTTACCTTTTTTTTTTTTTTTTTTTTACCAGGATAAATTATGATTCGTGGTTTCTATATAAAGGAATAATATTGGAGAAACATTTTGACATTACATGATTATATAATTAAATATTGTTTATGATTAATCTTAAATGTACATGTTTACTTTTATTTTATTTTTACAAATAAACTACTATTCTATTCTACTGCTGGAGAAAAAAAAATGAAAAATGTATGGGGATTTGAATAAGTCGAAAGTTTTACTTGAACAGGCGATGTTTCATTTTTTTTTGAAGGGTAGTAGTTTCCCATGGGTTAATTTTTTTTTTTTTAATTACTGTTTTTTTTTCTTTTTTTGCAAGGGAGAAACAAATACTTTTATTACTCTCTCTTTCTCTCCCATGGAATGAAAACTATGTTTATTGGCTACATTAGAATATACAAAAAAAAAGTTTATTTAGTATGTTTTTTTCAAAAAAAAATAAATACAAAAAGTATAATAGAAAATTGCTTTTTTGAGTTGGAAATTACCATTTCTTCCCTCATTTTCCCCCTTTCTACTGACCGAATTAAAGTCCACCAAGTAAAAATACATTTTAATTTAATATCCGAAGACTTTTGTTTCACCAGACCCTGACTATGGTTAAAAAGGAACTCGAGACTTGCTAGTTAGAACTTACTGTTTTATCCCCCTCGTTTTAATTGACTGGTATAAAAAAAAACCCTGTTTTCCCTTTTCCAGAACAACTATTGATTCATTGGTATACTGTTTATCAAGCTCAGTTTGTTTTTTTTTCGCTCACGCTATTATTGTACTGGCCTAGAATTAAATTGAACCCTACTTTTTATATTACGTTCCTGTTTCATATATCTGATTTTTGTCTCTTATTTTTATATTAAAAATGAATGAACAAAATTAAAAACACAATAACACTCGAGTTGTGTCGATATCTCTCGGATGTATAGTACATACGAAAATTAGATTATATCCTTGTTTTATTAAATGTATATACAATAAAGGATTACTTATTATCTTATTTTGAAACGACAGCTTCATCTACTTTCTTTTTTTTTTTACTGCATTCAAGTATCTTACCGTTGACTTCAGTTTATCAAAGTTTTCTTCAAATCAATTAACATTATTATCTTTAAAGTTCTATTTATTTTTCCTGTCTCATAGCTAAAAGAAAAAGTGTAATAAAATATCTATTTTATCATATACTTACGCAGCTGTACTATGTACTAGCTACTTGTGTTAAGGCGTTGCGTAAATAAAGCTTGTGCTGTAGATGTAACTGTCGCAGGTGGACAAGTTAGATACAAGAAAAAAATAAAATTGTGCCGCGTTTTTTTCTTTTTCTTTTATTGATATGCAAACATTCATAGAAAAATAAACATGGTATACATACACCGGTTGATAATAGTTTCAATCCCGTGGATTAGGTAGAATGCGGAAGTATAATATCAAAATTTTCTGACCCCAGTTAAAGATGGGGTAGCTTTTTTTTTTTAACTCAATTCCGTGGAGAAGCTCCGGTCTTTTTTTTTTTTCCTTTTTTTTAACGATGATTAACAAAAAAAATACACGTAAAAAAAAAAAAAAGATGCACAAGTACTGATGTACAAAAAGTTTAGTAGTTGTTTTTTTTTTAGAGTTTAGTACTTTTTTTGTATGTTTTTTTTCTGCGGATTTTTAACCTAATCCATGTTACGTAAGAAGAGGAGTATGAACTGATTCCACGGGCAAAACTCAATAGCCAAGTTGGAAGCCATGATGAAATTACTGCGATATTGATTTTTTTTTTTCTTTTCTTTTTTCGCGCGTTATTCCGAATTGTTCAGACAAGAGACTACTTTTTTTTTAAAAAAAAAGTAGAGTTCTAAATACATTTGGAAAGTTATTTAGTTTTTTTTTAGGATGAGTTCCCTTTCGAAGCAGCCGGTATAGATCACCCTTTAATTGTCGTAGAATTTCAATTGAATTAGCTGATAATTTTACAAACAAAAAAATAGGTGGCCGTCTTGCTTTATAGCATCCTTCTTACGGTGTGTATAGACTAATAAGTACTACACTATAGATTGGAGATATAATCTAGGATGATTTAATCTTTTTATTTCTCACGCACCAAAAAGCATACGACTTCTTATATTTGCCCGGCCCTACAATAGCCTAACACCGTATAACCAAAGGCATATAAAAAAAACCCCCCTCTCTTTTCCCTTTGATCAGGGTAATAGACGGGACGAAAACAATTGGACAATAATAATTACTTGCAGCATCTAGAAATCTCGTGTCTAAACGATCACGCTCTTGCTTCTCAATTGGGTACTTTGGTCTTAAATCTCAAACTTTTGGAAATCGCTGAGTTTTTTTTTTTTTTTTTTTTTTTTTGTGTGTAGAGCCGTGGATTTCTCGACTTGTTTTTATAGCTACGTGTTTAGTTAGTTGAACCTAGATCACTTATCTTTTTTTTTTCTATATTTAAGATGAACCTATGTACGTTATACATGTTTTACTCAAACTTTTTTTTTCTGTTAATAAGATTTCGTATATCCTTTTTTTTTTTTGATAGAAAAAATGTGTTAGTTATGAGCGCATTCAACCATTACTCATCATGAACTATCAACGCACGCGTTACTTGAAAAGCAATTATTTTACGCGAAGTAAAAAAAAAAAAAAAAAAAAAAAAAAAGTTGTAAGGAACTGACAGCTTGATTACGGACCTGTACGTCATATGACGGTAAAACACACTTTTTTACCGGGAAAAAAAGGGAGATACTTTCCTTTTTTTCAAGATTGTCCCAAGCGGGTATACTCGGTATGTAGTGTTACAGTAGAAAAAAAATCATGAAAAAGATGGAAGAAACTGGTATATATTATATGTTTTTTAATATTAAATGAATAACATTTAACTTTGCATATATTTTTTTTTCTTGTAAATATTTTAATAAACGAAAGAAAAAAAAAATGAGTGGAGTGAAGTTATAGTGTAATATACGAGTACCCTTCGATGGTATATTTAAGGTGTTTAGATAATGTTGTTACAGAAGTGTAAATCCTTGAATAGAGCCTGATCTCAGGCTCATACTCTTTGCTGAAAATCTTGAATGTTAGTTCTCGTCTAATTCCTGGTATACCACCATTTACACCACCAGTGCCAATTTAGAAAAATTCCTCATATCACACGGAAGCTCTTTTTGAAAAGGTACTTGCTTGTCACACTCTTTCTATATTTAGCTATCATACTCTCTCTTATTATGAATATTATGCCCGTACTGTCACTTATGCAAACTGACCTCTGAATGATCAAGTCAACTATTACTATTACTATTATTATATTATGACTTATACTTTACTCTATGCTTAAATCCGATATGAATTGATATAAATACTTCTCTTAACTTTATGAAAATAAAAAGATAATCATTTTTTATTTATTATTATCTTCACTTATTACACTTGATCAAAAAGTTGTAATTTTTAAAAGTTCCGTCGGAATATGAAATGTACCAAGTCCTTGACAAATAAAATAATTATTGGTATTCCTACCGGACAATTGACCCTATTTAATATGGGGGAGTCGATTTGATGGTATCTCTCTTTCCTTCTTCGCTTCAAAGCTAGCATTCTCTTCATTACCAACAGTAACCAGTATATCTACACGCCGACCAAAGATACTTTCAGAATAGACAGTTCAAATATCCTAACAAATACTTTCTAACAAGATTTGTATCGCCAAACATTACTTCAACAGCTCCTGCAAGCTGGCTATTAGAAAATAAAATATTCCAGTTGGTAGAGCATAGTACTTTTTGACATGTTAATGAATTTCCTAACCCAGAATGCTTCATGTGGATTCTTCAACTTTTGTTGCAGTAATTCTAACATAGAAATGATGTATTCAGTTACTTTTAGCTTTAATAATGTATATATATGTATATGTTACATACAGTCTTTAATATATTTTTGTGAAAAACAGGATACCGTTACGGGAAGTAGTAAATCAAGAAATAGAGGATTACGGCACAGTTCCTAATATCTGCTACTTTTTATGTCCGTTAATTGAAAAGTAGGGCGCCGCCCCCTAAAAATTAAGAGCCGAAAAATAATGGCATAAATTGTTGTGTCGGAACACGTTGTCTATCAAAGGAGGAATATCACCAGAAAGTTTAGTGGAAAGTAATATCGATTTCGGAACTAAATTTATTGTTGAAATAAACGATGATTAAATATATATGTATGAATTCCAGTAACCTCAGAGAACATATAGTTACGTATAACACAGTGACCAGTTGATAAACAATTAAAGATGATACAATAATCCCAAAGCAGCTACGCTACTCATATAGCCTTAGAATAGCCGTCCTTTTAGAGATCCTCTACTTCAAACTATACTTTCACTAAGGACGCGAACTGTGTTCGCTACCCTTACTCCTCTAACGATACATAAGAGATTCCTACGCTGCCCTGGGATAAGTACAGTAATCGACATATCTACGTGCCGACCAAAGACACTTTCAGAAGAGGCAGCTCGTGTATTCTTACAGACACTTTCTCCATCAGGTACAACAAGATATGTATCACCAAACATTACCTCTACAACTTCAATAAATTTCCTGACTCAGAATGCTTCATGTGGATTCTTTAGCTTTCGAAGGGTTTCAGTTGCAGTAATTCTAACATATCAATGATGTATTCAATTACTTTTAGCTTCAATAATATATATATATGTGTGTGTGTTACTTACATTTTATCAGAGATACGAAGTATCTGATAATTAATTGATTCTTTGTCCGTTTCTTCATTTTTCAATTTATCCAAATAGACTATACACCTAGTAATATCCATGTCATTCTCAAAGGGTGAGAGGCCATTAGTTATTCTGTTAATGTTAATTTTTATTTCATCCGAGCAATCTAGGTTAATTTTTCGCTCTTTGCTAACCACTCTAGCTTGATTATACAGTTGTGCTGGCAATAATTTCTCAAAAATCGCATTAACTTTAGGACTGACAAACGATATTGTTGGCGATAAACAAAGCTTGCATACATCTAATTCATTATCTTCCGTTTCTGTTTTTTCTAATAACTGTTCAGCCATTTTAAATAGGGAGAGTGTCGTATTACTCTCAAGAGAAGAGGGACCTTGCACAGCTTGTTTCTGTTTGTTTTTTTTTTGTCCAGCTTGGAATCCAATTTACAGCGTAAATTCCGGATGTATTTCTCTTCTTCCGTCTCAGTAGAGTCAGTCTCTAATCCACCAGTTGTAGTGAAAATTAAAAATCGCACCATCTCTGCGGCAGCGTCAGAGAACTCTCCAATCAATCGCGTGCTATTGTTTAAAATCCTGAAGTTTGTCTCTCTCTAAAATGTATTTTATACTTACTATTAGTGGATACTGTTCAAATAGTTTATTTACTTCAGAAAAAAAGGTTAATTCTTGATACACCATTATTTACACCACCAGCGCCAATTTATAACGTAATTTCTGGTGCACCTCCAACAAATGACAGGTACAAAACAAGTTTTTTTTGGTGCACCACCATTTATAATGACAGGAACTTTACATGTAAAAACGACTTTTTAATATCGCCAAAGAAAATTGTAATATAAATATCACGATGATTAAATAAATCATTTTTATCATAGTTGAATAAATCTCGTTTTATCATGGTTGAATAAACCCCTTTTTATCATAGTTGAATAAACCCCTTTTTATCATGATTAAAATCACCTATTTATTCCATCTTTTTTTTTCCTTTTTTTTAACAATGAATTCATACACAAGCAAGTATCTTTTATATTATCAGATGTCTAAATATTTCCTTATGATATGGTGGTGTCGACGCAGGAATTTCGCTAAATTGGCGCTGGTGGTGTCAATGGTGGTGTACCAAGAATTAACCGAAAAAAAAAACGTACCTGGGTACAAACCAAGGTATGCACTCTGGAAAAGACAGCATTAGGCGTACCAGATCTGTGTTGGGAAAAAAAGTAGTTAACTTTTCAGTACATTTAGGAACAATTAACTTATTTCTACCTTTTCCTTTGACCTAAATCAGGTCTATTACTTTCGTAGACACTTCGAAATATATCCTCCCATTTATGTTGAAGGCTCATTGCCGTGGAGAAGCGCAAATTACTGGAAAATAGCCTTATCTCTGGCTCATACTTTTTACAAAACTCTGCGGATGTTGATTTGGTTTTTTCAGTTATGTAGTCTGTTATTAATTTGTCCAAGAATGCTTAAAGAAAATGGGGACAAAAAAAAAAAAAAAAAACGCCAATTCCTGAGGTTACTGTGATTCGTGGCTGACAACTAATCTGACAAAATTTATTATGCATACGTTGTACCTTTCGAATGGGAAGAGAAAATAAGACAAGACTTAATTCGATCTATCCTTATACTAGCAAATTTATTATCGAAAGGCGACCACAAAGACAGGATTTTTTTTGTTCTGATATCGAATACGTCTTTTATTTCTTACAAGGGTTTACAGTGATAATCAATGTATTTGAGAAGATTTTGTGGCATTTTAATTCCCGTAATTAAGTCTTTAAAATTGATGGCATAGAAGTATTAGAAAAAGGGTGCTCTATGGTTACCAAAACTCGTATACTGTTACTTTAAAATGTGTTTATTATTTAATAAAAAAAAATTAAAAAAATCAATATCGAATATTTGACCCTTTCGCGTCTATAACAGCCTGACACCTTCTAGGCATACTTTCGACCAAACCTTTTAGATACGAAAGGTCAAGTTTCCTCTTATGTATCGTTAGAGGAGTAAGAGTAGCGAACATAATTCGCATCCTTAATGAAATTATAGTTTGAAGTAGAAGATCTCTAAAAGGACGGCTATTCTAAGGCTATACGAGTAGCGTAACTACTTTGGGGTTATTGTATCATCGCTCATTGTTTTATCAACTGGTCACTGTGTTAAAACTGTACATTCTCTCTTGAGATTACTATAATTCATACATATATACAGTAGCGGCTCTATTTAAGGGTGGCCAAATTCTCAGAAAATCCACCCTTAAATCGATTATTAGCGATAATAGTGGTGTTAAAGCGGGGGACGGAAGGTGTCTTGGAGAAATCCACCCTTAAATAGAACCTACCCTTAAATCGAACACCCTTAAATAAAGCCGCCACTGTATCTAATCTTCGTTTATTTCAAATTGTTGTAAATGGTAAATGATATCCATAATGCCTAATATGATTTCTTTTGTATAACAGTGGATAATTCAACCGGCATAAAATCTTTGGTCTTAGGGACCACGGCGCAGATTAACTCAGGTATTCCAAAGTCTCCTACGTACACACCCGCGGCTCCAAAGCAGTCGTGTCGAAGTGAAAATTATATTTGTTTTCTTATTATAATAACATATGTACTAAGCATTTTAAAAGCGCAATATCTTTACTACCTCTCCTCCAAAGACTAAAAAGAATTTTTAATAAATATTTTTAATATTACGCGTAAAAAGTATGTTTGAAGTGATAGGTTCTGTCATTTGCGAAGGATATATACTACCGTCAGCCTTACGCGCTTCAAAATAAGCAAGTTATATGCTTCATAACTCTAGGAAATGTGGCATCTCTTAGACCCGAAATCAATTCTATGTTTTTTTCTTCCATTTTCTTCATTTTACACATGAAAAACAAGCGTTGGTATGAAAGAAGTATACGATCTTCATCAACGTACGCATTATGTAAATACTTTTTATATATATTGTGAATGACGGTCGCTTTTATTTGTTTCATTGTATGGGAAAAACAAAAGTATATGCATACACATATACCGTAGAGGGATCGGCTATAGTGTTAAAGTGTGTATATATTATTAACATTATAACATTGTCTTTAAAAAAGTAATATTTTATTTTTAAATTTCTTGTGCATTAAAGAACTAATATACTACCGAAAGAAGTACAGAACATAATTATAATAAGAGTATAATAATATAAATTGCCATTAAAAGTTGGTACTAATACATATAATGATATAAGAAAAGAAAACGAGGTAAAAATATAATGGGGAAGGGAAGGTTAATGATATAAAGATTATCTTCACATCATTTAGTACAATTTAACTACGGGCTATAATATACTTTTGTAGGTGTAATGGCTTCGAAAGCACCTTCATCAGGATCGACAGATGTCTCAATTACCGAGAACTTCCTCTTCCTCGCGATCAGTGCTTTTTTTAATTGCATGCTTTGTTCGGTAATATGAGATTTCGAGGCATATAATTTCATCAAAAAGTTGTAATTTTTAAAATAATTATTGGTATTTCAATGAGCACGTCTGTTTCAGTATCAGAAACACCCCACATTCAAATTCTTCAAGTCTTGTTAGTTGTAAAATGTATCCAGTTGAGCTGACAATACTGGTATAAATACAATCAAGTTCAATGATTCCTACTAGACAATTGGCTCTATTTAATATGGCAAAATTGATTCGATGGTTTTTGAGTTGTTGGTATAGCTGTAAACCGGGTCTCTCTCTTTCCTTCTTCGCTTCAAAGCTAGCGAGATTAATTGCATTTTCTTCACCACCAACAGTAACCAGTATATCTACACGCCGACCAAAGATATTTTCAGAAGAGACAGTTCAAATATCCTTAAAAATTCTTTCTAACAAGATTTGTATCACCAAACATTACTTCAACAACTTCTGCAAGTTGACTATTAGAAGATAAAATATTCCAGTTGGTAGAGCACAGTACTTTTTGATATGTTAAAGAATCCACATGAAGCATTCCGGGTTAGGAAGTTGTAGAATAAAAGAAAAGAAAAAAGAAAAGAAAAAAGAAAAAGAAAAAGAAAAGAAAAAGAAAAGAAAAAGAAAAGAAAAAAGAAAAGAAAAAAGAAAAGAAAAAAAAAGACTAAAAAAGTTGATAAAACATGACGTTCATAACTCTACCAGATGATCATTTATATTGAGTGAATATTCCAGCCAGCGTCAGATTTTTTTCTCCCTTTACGCATAGATTTTTTTTTTGTTGATGGAACATAAGCTATAGGATTGGCTTGTTATTATGGCTAGAACAAGAATTGAATCACGTGAAAGTAGAAGGATACCATTTGTGTATCGCAAGCAAAAGAAGGCTACTTTGGTAAAAGGCTCGTATTAATCTACTACAAGTCCTCAGCGTTGAATTGTCTACTTCTTAATATAACAGATAAATTCTTCACTGTTTTTAAATATCCAATCCATTTAAAAATAAAAGCAATGTAGTACCATTATTGAATGAATACGTCTTATTTAAACGGCCCTGTAGGTAAGCTCTCGGTGTAATAGGTCGAGAGAAGATACACCTTAGTTATACACCGAAGTTTATGTTCACAATGAAACATAGAACAACGTTAGAACTATTCGCAACCTAGCGACAGTACATACCCCGAGTGATTTCGTCGAGCTTTAGGCACATATTTTCACTATCTATGCTGAAAGATGATAAAGTGTGAAGCTGTTACTTCAAAGCTGAAGTCATTAGACAAGAGGAGAGATATTATTTACTTGGGTGACGTATTACGAGCAAGAGGTGCGTCTAGTAATCACGTGTTTTTGGCGTATGATTCTCGAAACGATACTCCAAAACAATTTTAGTTTTAGTTTCCCCCCTCTTTTTTTTCTACATAAAACTCTTTTTTATATATTAGAAAATGTCTGGAGCTGCTGCACTTCAGAAGGAGAGAAACTACATTGCAGTTATTGGTGATGAAGTACTATTCAAGTCAGAAACTTTTTACATCTGTTTCATATACTTAGTACTTTTTTTTTATTTTAGGACTCTGTAACAGGTCTTTTATTAGCTGGTATCGGTCATGTTAACCAACAACAAAAGAGAAACTTTTTAGTAGTTGATGCTAGTACGTATATTGAAAGAAACAGAGAAAAAAAAAAAAAGAGGCAAGATTAGAGGGACTAAACAGGTCTGTTATATAAAAAAAAGAAACGCCTTTATCTAGTATCGAAGAAACTTTCCTCGAATACATTAAACGTAAAGATATTGCCATCATCTTGATTAACCAACATGTAAGTTTGTTACTTGGAACTTTTATTACTTTCTATTTTATACTCACCAAAAAAAAAATACGCGTTTCATAAAAAAAAAAAAGATTGCTGAAGATATTAGAGAATTAGTTGATGGCCACAGCGCCGCTTTCCCCGCTATTCTTGAGATACCCTCTAAAGATCATCCTTATGGTAAAATGTACTTTGAATAGACGATATCAACGTATACTAACGACTTTTTATTTGTGTTTTTTAGATCCCGAGAAGGATAGTGTCCTTAAGCGTGTCAGAAGATTGTTTGGAGAGTAAACAAAAAAAAAAAAAAACAAAAAAAAAATGCATCCGCAAGAGAGAAAAAAAAAATAGTATCCATTATTATATTTGTTACATATATAAAGACTTGTTTTCGTTATGGAGTTTTTTTTTTTCTTTTCTACTTTAATATTCAGGGCGCAAAAGTAGGATCTTTTTTATAGATGGTTGTATGCGTACCTATTTCGAGAAATAGATTTCAGGTTCAGATATATTTGAGCAAAATAGTTTTTTATCACTTAAGGGAGAAATTTTGTATACTTAAAAAACAAAATTCGTACATCTGTGAAATAAAATATGGGTCACTGTATTAAAAAAGTTTTGCATAGATGCCTAATAAAACTTTATATACTTTTGATAATTCGAACAGAAAGGTTACATCCAAGCAATCTTGCAATCCGTTTAAGTAGATATTATGACAGGTTTCGGTGTTTCTTCGACAGTCATTTTTATCATCTTCATTAATTGCAAATATGCTGTTGAGTTAATTCTTTATGTAGTTACTTCATTGTAATCATCTCTTGTTTATTTTGTCTTATCTAGTTTAAAGCACCTAACACCACTTTCTTGTTCTTGTGCATAGGTTATAGATAGTCCGCGTCTATATCCTTACAAATTCACACCTCTACTTATCCAACTTTTTAATATCCTAAAATCTCTAACTATAAGCTTAACAATAATTTGAATGTATAAAAATTAAGTTTATTTAACCTAGAAGAAATCTATTCCAGATGTTTTTTATGATATCTGTATTAGCATTTTTCAAGCCGTTTGTCGTGGAAATGGCAATGGAATGAAGATAAGGAGATACGAAAATATTTGCGAGGATAATTGTGGTATGGATGATTCTTGTGTACTTGATATATTTTCAAAATGAGCGTCGATGGAAGGGTATCTACTATATGAATCCACACCGTTCAAAAGAAGTGCTTGGCTGCCATCAACCAATATAGCACCAGCTAGCGATTGTGACGTAGCCATGTACATAAAAGAGCATTTCCTCCAGTGGCTGTTCAATAGATCAAGATGTTTCTCAGTGATATGCCTGTGTTCTTCAAATGCTAAAACCTGGTGATATGTGCTTTTTCTTATGACTTCATTAAAGCTTATGTCCTTGGATATTTTGCTTAAATGTATACAGTCCGTAGACTGAATGACAGCATTCTCAACAGGAGTGTCCAATTTTACACGCTTGATTCCTCTGGTCTTGACATCCAAAATGAGTTTATGTTGTGATGGCGTAGTAAGAGTAGTAACTTCAAGTTTACTATTATCTATGCAATCAGAATTTATGATAAAGGGTGCTAAGTTCAAAGAGGTAATAATATTCGTAATCATTTGATTGTCTGTATTACTGTGCTCCGGATATAATGATTCTATCGCATGACGTAATGAGACAGTTGCTATCGCTTCTGTGTCTGTTGGCACTGGTTCGGCTGATATTTTTGAAGCTTTGGGAATATTGGTGAAAGCTTCATCTTGAGTGAATGTGGTTTCTTCACTTTGGCCTACTGAAGGTCCTGTAAAATTAAACGATTAATAAATATGGTTAATTCTTGGTACACTACCATTTACAGCACCATTGTCAATTTAGCGATATTCCTGCATCGACACCATCATATTATAAGGAAATATTTAAGCATTTGATAATATAAAAGGTACTTGTTTGTATATGAATTCATTTTTTTTTAAAAAAAAGGAAAAGAAAAGGATGGAATAAATAGATTGATTTAATCATGATAAAAAGGATTTATTAACTATGATAAAATGGGGTTTATTCAATTATGATAAAAGAATTTATTAATCATCGCGATATTTATATTACAATTTGCTTTCTCACGATATCGAAGTCATTTTTACATGTAAAGAACCTGTTATTGTTGGAAGCGCACCAAAAAATTACATCATAAATTGGCACAGATGGTGTAAATGGTGGTGTACAAAGAATTAACCCTTTATGAGCATGTTAGAGAAAAATGTGCTTTGTCATTGAAACAAGCAACAAGATATACGACAGAAAGGGATTCTCCAAGAATTTTACAACTTCCTTTCGATATAAGCACCCAGTGGAAGGCAGCAGGTGTAAATTATCGCACGAATTGTGTATTTGTTGATCAAGCAGGCTTTCATAACCAAATGATTAGAAGTCGTGCATGGTCAAAAAAAGGAGATTCAGCAGTTGTAAAAGCGCAGAGACGGAAGGGTGTAAACATAAGCATCATAGGTTGTATAACCCTTTTTTTTTTTGGAATCATCAGCCTCTCGAAGGTTGAGCCGTTGAAGAAAAGCGACGCAGCACTGATTGAAAAAAAAATTGGTCAGCATGAAAGTAAAAAAAAAAAAAAGCGAAAAGCCAGGATGTAGGTGAGACAAGTAAGAAACTTCCTAAAGGCACCACCGCGTATCATATTGTTCGATTTATGGAATCAGTGATGGACTTTTTGGATAAGCATGATAAAAAGGGTATGTTCATCGTCTTAGATAGTTATAGAATACATCACTGTGTCTTTGTCGTTGAAGCCATAAATAAACGCGGCTATAAAGCTTTGTTCATGCCTCCATACTCTTCATTCCTGAACCTAATTGGAGAGTGCTGGTCAAAAACCAAAAGTCATATCAGAAGGAACCCTTTAGACGAAGCAGATACTCTCACTCCACGAATTTCAGAAGCTATAAGCAAAGTCACTATAGATGACTGTAAAGGGTGGGTCAGACATGCTGAAACGTTTTGGGATCGATGTCCCAATAAAGAATTTCGTTTGAAATACAGTGCTCACGGCGCCAATTTGCGGTTTTATATGTTGCTTTGGGTTGAGTTTATTCACATGATGAAGGCTACCAAAAATGGTAAAGGGTTGGTGTTAGGGCTTTCATTTGTTACACGAAACAGGTTTATAAATACTCTTGGTTACTTGTTGTCGGCATGTCCAGTTTCTAATCCGTAAAATTTATTTTAATCTTTTCTTTCATATTAAACATTACATATAATTACTTGTCTTTAAAATACATATATTACAAACATAAGACATTTTGAGAAGGTAAACCTTCCATTGCGTATATATACTAAACTCCAGCATCGGTAAACCTCCCCCCCCCCCTCTCTATCTCTCTGCTTCGAAAAACCCTTTTGGGGAAAAAATACACAAAGAGGGGAAAGGATTACTAAAGTAAAGTAGCAACCTAAAAATATCATTACACCATACCAGTTAGATAACAGAACACGACCAAACAAAAGAAGACCTTTCACCAGCAAGTGACAGCAGTACTAACGAGGGAGGATAAGACCGAACAAGTGACGACATTACTAGCAATGTAATAAAATTAAAGGCATTTTTGTACCCAGAGAAATCACAGGAAGCGGTTATTAATGAATAACTTTTCGGAATTGATTTTTGGTTTTTAAATCGAAAATGTTGTAGGATTAATTCAAACCAACTTCTTTAGCTCTATCATGTTTAAAAATTTTATCGTAAAGAAGAAAAGAGAAGTTGTCACAAATATAAGAAAAACCGGTGATGGGGATAATCGTTTTAAAGGTAAGGAGGTTATATAATGTTGGCTTATACTTAACATTTATATCAAATAGATGTTATATACATAGACTGTGAAGCTTAGTTTTAAGCTATCCTACTTTTTAGAATTATAATTGGATTCAGATACTATTCTCCCTACTGATAAACCCTACTGTTACATTTAATTGTACTATTTTATTAATTTCTTGTTTTGATTTTGGGTGATATCTATAGCCTCCATTCTATCTATACCCGCTCTACTTTCTAAACCCAATTTCATCACTTTATA
Organism: Thamnidium elegans; assembly: GCA_025201345.1. Lineage (NCBI taxonomy): Eukaryota > Fungi > Mucoromycota > Mucoromycetes > Mucorales > Mucoraceae > Thamnidium > Thamnidium elegans. Next base: position 106,384 of record JAIXMG010000006.1, on the reverse strand, counting down.
TTTATGTGTTTTATTAAAAAAGAATCCGGATTATTCTTACTTATCATATATTGGTCCATCGACACGTTGGGCCTCTAATTTGTCGAGTATATATATTTGATTCCTATTATTATAAGTCACAGATTTTATTGGTGTCTTTCTTGTGAATGGCTTCCAATGAACTAAATTATAATAAGTAAGTTATTATGTACATATATATTTATATTCGCATCTTTTTTATTTACCAAATTCTTCTAGACCCTTATCGAATTCTAATAGGCATAGTATTGCTTGTACAATTGTGTTCTATGTATGGTTAAATTAGTTTGCGTAATTTGTTGTATACCATTCTCTTTGTACATACTGTTGCCGTAATAAGAGATACAAGACCTGTAGTGAACAAATTAAATAAATATATATGTATACATCATACACTAACAATATTATAATTACTTACCAATAGACCAAAGTATAGTACAGTCTGTCAAAATGTCTTCCGTTGATATCATTATGTACACCATAGATGCTGTAAATAAAAGTTGAAACAAAATAAATAAAGTCATCAGTAACACGCTTTCCTTGGAGATAGCGTAACGAGATAGAATAAATGATGGAATAATTAAGACCAAAATTGAAAACATAACGTAATAAAAAAAATCATGGTTAAGCTTGACGGAAACATATGATGCGTAGGTCAAAAATTCAAAGTAAATATTAATTTTTAACGACAGTGAAAGCCGTTCCACAGCCGTATAAATATCTATATAAAAGAAGAAATATAAAAAAAATTGTTTAGTGAAGAGAAAGTAAGTAGTTACTTTAAATTTTAATATTACATCTATAATTTACATTATAAGTTCTATTTTTGGAAATGCTTGCTTCTCGGCCACTAAGAAGAAACATAGTTGTTGACGAAAGCCACGCGGAAAATTCAATAACGCGAAGTAATACAGAAGATGTTGTTTTTAACGAATCTAATCCAGGGATAATTTGATTCGATTTTAATACTTCGTCCACATCGAGATATTTGAAAAATTCCATTAACATCTAGAATTTTAATGTTCATAGGCATTAATGGTAACACAATATATTTTTTACTTACCATGTTACTGAAAAAAAACGAGAGCGGGTTAAAAAACCCACTTATAAGAATCGCTGTAGCATCGGAATATAAGATCTATAAAATAATAATAATTAAAGGTACATTTTTTGTTAAATTATCTATATATATATATATTACGCTATCAAACGTCAACCATAATTTCCAAGCTTCAAAAAGAATACACATGATACATTGCGATAATATCCTGGATGCAGTAATAAATACATCTGAAGCTTCGCTATATAGAGAAAGTTCAAATAGAGCGTTATAAGCGAACTTATAAATTGCTCGAGTGCTGAAAAGTACTGGTATTAAGCAGGTTACGAATACAATAAAGTATAAAACATTCAATTTCAAAAGATCGGATGACTTTGTTATTTTAAAAACTAGACGCTGTCTCATTGTTAAATATATATCAAAATAATTACATACAATTTAAAATTACCTCTTTTGCAGTAAAGAATAATAACATATTTATTTATTTTTTTTTTAAAAAAAAAAGAAAAGAAAAGAAAAGGATAAGATACAAAAATAAAAAGTATGAAAACGAAAATGGTCTTTTTATTACGATCTTTTTTTTTTTTTTTTTTTTTTTTTTTTGGCTTAGTGTCATCATCTGGTCGTTTTTTATGTGTGCGGTAATTCGGCTGTAGTGAATCCAGTTAAAATACGAAGTACAAGCAATTCTATAAACGAGCAATGGTGTAATATTCACACATATCGATAGCAATAATCATAAATATAATGTCCTTTAATATAGATACAGGTCATACCTAAATCGACGAACAATTACTTTTAATTGCTTTACTAAATGAGGGATTTAATTGTACTTTAATTTGATCCGAGTACCTTACCAACTCATTCAAAGATATACGAGCAGTTACAATCAACAAAGAGGCTCGAAAGAAAAGTATCAGTCTTGATAATCAACGCCAGCATTATGATGCAGGTCTATCTTTTTATTATTTATATTTTACGTCAAGAAAAAAAAATACTTATATTTTAAACGACTACAACTTCTGTCAAGTTTCTTTACCCAACTGTATTTGAAGACATGTAAGCAATTATAATGGAGTCGCGTCGTTTCTAATTTTAGCGAACCGAAAGAAGCCCAATTTTATAAAAGACTTAGTCAAATAAAAATGAAAATGACTTTGTTCAAAATAAAATTGACTTGGTCCAAAATGTTTTGACAAAGTCTGAAAACAAAGTAAAAAAAAACTGTATTGTTATTATGATATATAGAGCTAGTTATTTATGCTTATTTCTTTCCAGCATCGGGTTTCTCAAACTCGATAGGTGCAGAGGGCGTAACAATGGTATTATAGGCATCAGGAGGCAACACATGCTTAGTTTCACTAGTATACGTAACTGAAGATGCTTCTGTTTCGGGTGATTTTGACGGTTCCAAGGATAATACTGGGTATTTAGAGCTAGGAGGATTGACATCTTTATCGTTTGTTATGTTAGTTGGAAGCCCGGTACGACAAGTAGTATATCCAGGTAATCTTGTAATGTCAACAGGTCCAGTAGAAGTAATAGGTGCGTCATCTTCTAATTTCTTATTGTTAATAGACGTAACATCCCAGTAACTAGGGAAAGGATCTTCAGTAGCTTGCTTTCGCTTGTTATGACGTCTGATTAATAAGAAAGCTAAAATTGCTCCAACCTGTTTTTTTTAAAAAAATACTATTACTGTCATAAACTAAAAAAAAAAACTGTCATTTTAAAATTACCACAGCTAAGATACCAACAACAATACCAGCTATAGCGCCAGAAGATAAACTTGACGCAGTCTTAATTTCTTCGGGACTAGAACGATCCTTTGAAAAACCATTATTACCCTCTCCAGCAGGGACGGTTGTGTTTGTTGAATCAGGAGCTGCTTCCAGAGCAGAGAAATCTGTTTTCCAAGAATAAGTATCGAGATCCAAGATATGGAAATTAGAAGTAGATGCTAATGTACTGTCAATTCCGAAAAGAATAAATAATGAATTGTTTCTGATAACAGCTTTATATATAAAAATATATAGATATATTAGTTTCTATGTATTTTTTTTTTGTAGTAATTTTTACCAGAGTGTCCAAATTTTGGTCCAGCTCCAACAGAAGATTCTGGTACACTTATAGGCTGCATTACATTAGTTTTTGTATCGTAAGTAAACATATAATCCTTAACGGGAAAACGATCTATAGAAGCATGTAAATTTTCTGGATATGGCAACAATTCATGTTACTTACTTCCAATTGAATCAGGACCAGCCCCACCGTAAATAACTAATTTATCAGAATTAGGAACTTGAAGTAACGTTAGTAAAATAATTTCTCATTCTAAAATAAAAATAAAAATAAAATTTCTTACTTAAGTTGGTAGTATGTGACATTCTTCCTGACGGTACAACTGTACTAGAAGCTATCTTTGATTCCCAAATAGATGAATCAGTATGAAAAATCAAAAACTCCAAGAACTTGGTATAAGGTCGAGAGTAAACACCTGTAGCGGGATCACGAGCAATAGTTCGACCACCAAAATAATAGATAAGCTGTCCAGATTGGTCTGTAGTGGCTGTGTGCCCGTAACGGTGATTCCCTGGTGGAACTGAACTAGCTTGTAAACTCCAGTGATAATTCTAATTGTAGTACAATTAATATTTATATGCTATAGTTTTAAACTTTTTTAATATACGAACATTTGCAGTCATGGAGAGAGTAGCTGTACCATTAAAAGTGGGAAGTATATCTCCAATAATACTATTTTAAACAAGTATTAATAAAGGCATTGTATAAATTATAACCTTTTTTACTTACGATGAACCACCATAAAACACAATCGCGTTATTTTTAGTAAGAGCACCTGAACCGTAATAACTATTTAAGAGTAATGAGTGAGACTTACTTATTTTTACAACACGTGTAACAAAGGGATAGAACTAATAGAACAACACTTTTTGCTGCGTGTTCTTTTTTTTAAAAAAGTATAAATGGATATACATACGTCTGAGGAAAAGAAGAAATGCTTTGAACAGTTTCCCATCGATTTTGATCAGCATGATAAATCGTAGTTTGATTCTTGCTATAATCTTTATTGTTGTTTACACCCGTACCTCCGTTAATAAGAACACTAGTATCGGATAGCTTTACGCTTACATAGGCAGTTGTTGGTTCTGTAACGAAATCTGGAGGGTTAAGAACCCGTGTCCAACTACTGTAGCTATTCGATACTATAAAATCTCGACTGACATCTAAATAATAATGATCTGAGAGTACTGTTGCCTCTCCGTTCACTACCTTGGCATATCCTCCGGAATAACAATAAATACGAGTATTATTCATTAATAGTTGACAGCCTATATATAAATCATATCATGAATATTTTTTTAAAAAAACTCTCTTTTTTTACGAATGATATTTTTAAACAAAAAGCACTGCGTATTTTTTTATTTTTGTAATACCTGTATTATATCTCATAAAAGGTTGATCTGCAAAAGCAGATTTTATTTGACATGCTAAACTAATAGCAACCAAAGTAGCGTACACCTTCATTATATTAATTTTTTTTTCAATCAAGTATCTACTATCCTCTTTTAGTCTCGAGTATAGAAAGACAGATGAGTGAAAGAGAGACGAAACAGGTTCTACAGTAATATAAAATTATAATTTTAATTATTTATTGTACCACAAGTGCTTAGTTTGTCTTACCCAAAAAAGCAGATCGAATATTCTATCTTACACTTTCATTTCACCTTAATTCACTTTTTTTTTAAATACAATAAGAATTTGTCCAAATATGCTTTTTTTCTTTTTTTTTCGGTTTCTGGATTTTTATAAGGTTGGATTTTCTCACCAAATTGATTTGAGTAATGTGGGATGATATCTAAAAATGAAATTAACGGGAAACCTTAAACCTTGGGTTCGTTATAAAGAAAACATTTAATTCTAAAAAAAAAAAGAAAGTGTACCCTCACTGGCGAGATACAAAGTTTTAAAACTTACGTAAAAAAAAAAGACCAAAGACGAAATAACCTTCTCCCTTTCTCAATAATAAACGTCTAATAAGCGATTGTGTATTTATCTCTTACCAAACTGCTAAAAAAGTTAATTTGTGCGACTAAGTACTGTTTGGATAGCTGCGCCCTCAACTAAGTTTAATATAAATAAAATTGAATGATGGAAATTGACGATATACTAAATGCGGGGAGGGAAAGGATATGTTTACTGGCTTTGTGTAAACAGATAGTTACGGTCTCCCTATTCAATTTACTCATAAAAAAAAAAAAGGACCAGTGCACAGGAAATCCCAAGTTAGAAATGGAAGATTTTAACAAACCGGAGGTTGAGGAGTACTTTATCCCTTGTACGATTGATCCAGGTCATAAACATATTTTCATTACATCTATTGGCCATAGTCCTGATAAACATCAAGTTCGGCGCTATAGCGATTTGTAAAGGCATTGTTACAATGGTACTATAAGAAGACAACATTATGTAGAGTTATTAAAAATTAGACGTAACATAAAAGAATTAGAAAATAATATCCCGACCGCAAAAACAAAAGCTGGGAAATTTAAAGTGTATTTGGATTATATTCTTCCACATTTTCACGTTCAGTTTCATTTTTACAGCACCTTTCAACTTCCACAACTATCAGGACCGTCACAGATCCAATGTTGAAATGTCAAATATAACATTAAGAAGAAGAAAGAAGAATCATATTTCCAAATTATCTTTAACGCCCAAATACAACTTCACAACCATAGACATTACGAGTTACTTGACATAAAACTTAACCTGAGACAATGTCACTAAGTTCGAAGCTAACTGCCAGTAGACATACAGCTGAAGAAGCAAGCACGACAGACAAGCGTTGTTATAAATTATTTAGCTACAATCATGACTTTTATATCTTCGTATCTATTTTATTTTTTATTTTTGAGTTATTTAAATGTTACAATTTTACGTATATATTTCATTTTCTAAGGAATAACCCAAGCATGACGGCAAAGAGCACCAACATAAAGAGATTGTGCGTTTGTTTAATCGCCGTATTTCGTACATATGCATCCGATAGATACCAGCGTGTTTCCCCAGGTACACATTGGGGCATCTTCAACTTGTCGGTATAATAGTAGCCCTCACTTATACATTTTAAGGTACATTCATCTTTATCGATACTCCATTTTTTTGCCATCACACCACATTCTTGTTCAAATAAATCATTTGAAGAGATACAGCAAGAGGGGCATGAAAATACTTGTGTATCAGGTAAATCAAATTTTTGATCAAGTTCTGTAGAATTACAAATAAAGTCACCCATGTTCCCGTATAGTAAAAAACAGTTTACATAGAGTTAGAATTTTATTTCTTTTATAGAAGAAAAAAACCCCAGGAAACATTTTTGTGGTAGTTAAAGTCAACGTTCTACAATGCTCAGCAAGTTAATTATGTTACACAATAAAACTATAGAGAATAAAGTATAATATTTTATAAAAACAAGAATTAACTACAAAAGCAATGGTTACTTGAACTTTTCAATGCTTTTCTTGATACACTACGTCATATTTCTGTCTCCGGAATTCTTTGGCTAATATACGAATTCGTAACTGTCTCTTTTTTTCTATATCGAATCCATGATATTAACTACTAGTCTAGAGAATAAAACAATTAGTTTCTATCCAGGCCTTTTTAAAAAGACAAAAATAGCTTGCGGGTTTGGATCTGGTACAGTTCTTCGTCACCTGACGAGAGACCAATTACAGCATTGCTGCCTCCTGTTTCTTCATCGCCTGATAAAACTTAGATAGCGTCTTGGGCAGTAAATGGAAATATGGAAACTATACGGCCTTCCAATCCGAGTTTTTGGGATTGTACTTCACCTCTTTTTTCTTTTTCTTTTTTGATTCGTTTACAAGTTGGAGGATGAGCTTTAGTGTCGAAAAATGGATAGAAACATGTAGGAATTGAACTTCGTAAAAGACCGTAGATCAGTGAGATGATCAAATAGCATGTACTGTGTAGGAGTGACACCTTCTCTTTGCGGTTTGTGCGTCGGGTTCATTTTAAAGTCAGTAAAGTAAGAATGAATTTATTACGCGTTTTCAAGACCCAACAAACAGCAATCACACGCGACTTTGGATTAAATTCAATCTTTCACTACTCTTTTTCTTTCTTTCTTTCTTTCTCTATTCTAGTATTACAATAGAGAGGCCTCTATCTGTTGAATTTGACTATGTTATTATACGTCAGTAACTTTTATCGATAATTGTAAAAGTACTCTGACATTCTTTACACTATTATGTAATCACGAGTCATTACGCATTTTTTTTTTCATGCTGGGCGGAGAACACTTTACAATTTATTTGTTTTTTCTTTTTCTTTTTTTTTCTTCAACAAAACATGACAACAAAACGAAGACAAAGTTCTTCCTACAGTGATGAACTTTCACGTTACGAATTTGTAGATTATACATCAGTCTCCAACTTTGAAAAATTCGTGACGACTATAGAAGAAACGCTTTTATCGTGGGGTTTAAAAGATGGATCGTTTGGAATATTCAGTAAAGAGCAATTAAAACGACATGGAGCAGCTATTCAACATCCTTCTGCACAAGAATTTACACGAACTGAAACGCTTGTGATGGCACAAGATGCTTTTCAATTGACTTTTCATCATCATCCTTCTAACCCCCAACAAAAAGAGGAGTTTCCCTTGTCTGGTGATGAGTTTTATCAGTTTGGACAAGCGTATCATAATTTACATCGATGGAGTGGACTAGATACGTTGTTGATAATACGACCTAGTATGGATTCAATAAAGAAAAAGATTTTTAATACAGGAGGTAAATCAAGTATGGATGTTTATTTAGCGAAACAGGTTGTGTCGGCTTGTGCAGTTGCGTTTCAGAATGTCGTATGCAGAGTGCCTGTGTTTGTACAAGTTGGACAGAGTAGACATGAAATGTATTTAGGGTATATGCTGAATATGGATACAAAGGATCAAATGAGTGAGACGGAAGTTAGGTTTCATATGTCGTTGACGACACCACCTAGTTCTCAGTTATCGTATTTAGACGGGTTGAAAACTTTGTTCTTACAAAAGTTGTCTGTACGTCGTGAGGATTACGGTAAGTATTTTTTCAGTAGTTTTTTTTTTAAAAAAAAAGAAAAAAAAAACTAAAATAAAATTATATATGTAGGCCAGCCAGGTGATGTTGATAATGACTTTTGGGTATCAGCTGTATACACTTATAATTTAAAAAACTGGTTCGATGAAAATTGGAAGATTTGGGACGAAGTAAAGCCGACTATCAAGCGAAAGATTAGTTTTAGTGATGATTTTGAATCTTGGGGGGATGAAGATGATGATGAAGGGCAATTAAAGAAACAAGAAGATTTACCTGTCACAAATCATCAATTACAATTTGGATCTTTTAATGATCCTTTACGTACATTAACGCTAAGTGCTTTGTTTCCATTATCTCAAGATGCATTATTTGATGATGCGTATCAAACCAATATGGATGCATTGACAGCGAAACAATGGCAGATATCAAGAGAACTTGCACCCACACATCAACAACGTGCTTATTTATCTAATTTGCTGGAACAGGTGATTTCTTCTTGGGTAAAAGATCCTTCGAATAAAGAGTACTTGGCACCGTACGATGATAGTAATGACGATTCAACCAGTGATAGTATTAGCCTAATGCGAAATTTATTTTCACCGCAAACGAGTACAGTCACAGATCAACAAGTCAATTTCTTTAAATCGGATCAAGTAGATAACGTTATTCAGGCATTGTTCGAACCCTATTCTAATGTAAAACAATCCGATCAGAACAAAACTATAAATTATTTATCAACAAAGGAGTTAGGGTTAAGGTTAAAGACTGGATCTGCTGTACCTTATCGATCTTTTTTATGGAACCTGTTATTGTATAGTTTGGAACAAGTCTCGTTAGAAAATGGTAAAAAACAAAATGCAAATAACTTTTTAGGATTTTTCAAGATTATTTGGATGGAAGTGTTGAGAAAGATTAGATGGCATTGGGAGAACTTGATACCTATTCCTAATTTAAACCCGTTCCTTTATGATGAAGAGGATTGTAAGACGATTGGAATTGACTTAAGGTATAATATCTTGCATCAAAAGATATCGATGGTCAATTGTTGTATTTTACGAAAGATTCAGAATTCGCCACAGAATGGAAATACAGCAAAGTATGATGTGAGACTAAAGAGACCAACACATTTGTTTGAAAGCGTCAATGATGAAACTCAACAACAATCGAAAGGATCCAAGTTTCAATCCATGTTGGAAAAGTTTGTAGATGGTACTCTTTCTGAATCTGCTGATATGGATGATTCAGTTTCCTTTGTTGCTTCTGATATTGAAGATGCAGAATCAGAAAATAGTGATGTGTTTCTAGATGCTGTAGAAGAAGATTCAAGTAGCAGTGGTGACGATAAAGAAGAATCTTTATTAGCACAGAATAATGCCATGGCTGAATCGTTTGTTAGTTTACCTTATATACCAACTACCAACAGTGCCGATGAACTAGAAGCAGAAGCAGCTACCATTAAGGATCCTAAGGTAGCTGAAGGAGAATCACATATACATGAACATTTAAAACTTTTAAAGACAGGAGAACCTATGCAGATACCCATCACACAAGACCCCGGGTTTATGACAGAGGATATGATTAACGAACAAGCAGATGTATTTGAAAGTTTGGGTACTTCTACCACAGCGACACATCAACGAGCTAAATTACAATCTGCTCAATTGTACTCTGATATGCAAGCGTTTAAAGCAGCGAACCCATTTGCTTGTTTAGAAGACTTTGTGCGTTGGCATTCACCTCGAGATTGGATTACGGATGAACAAGGTGGACATCTAAGTACACGTATGTCGGAACCAAGTAATATCTGGCAAGAACTTTGGAAGTGTTCAAAAAGAATACCTTGTTATCGTCAAAAACCTTTGTTTAGTATATCCGTGGAAGCAGAAAAGGGGTTATATTTCTTAGAGACAACTTCTATTTATGAACTTTTTTCAATGTAAGATTTAGATAGAAAAAAAATGTATATGCGTGCAGGAGATTTATTTGTTATTTTTTTTTGTAGGATGCTGCCTACTTTAGGCTTGATATCATATGATGCACTTTCTACACATCCAATTGCAAAGTATAGTAAGCATGTTGCGAATGGGTTGTCACGTTTAGGTACTGATTTATCGGAATTTCCTTGGGATGATTTACGGTAAGTCTTTTTTTTTTTGTAGTATATTGTAATTTTTTTAATGTGAATTTTGGGTGGTTTTTTTTTTTTTAGTCATGGAAAGAGAACATTTGATAGTATGATTCAGACTATACGTCGACAAGAATCCATCATGTGTTACGCTATTTCTTTACTACGCAAGGTAATTATATATAAAGTGTGTGTATACGTTGTACTTATATTTTATTGGATAGTTGCCGGGACAGTATGACCTAGTAGATCAATTATTATTTCATGATCAGGCAATAGTAAAGGAGGGTGAAGAAAGGTCTGCTGTGTTCCAATTATTTAGAAATGACAGTAAGTTTTTTTATTTTATTTTTGGGGGAAGCAAAAATATTTATTTTTTTTTCTTGTAGATGGAGCGATATCCAAACCTTCTTACAGAGAATATATATTATATAGCGATTGTAAAGATTTGACAACAGAGGGTAGAGTGTTGCCGCAAAGACAATATGCCATTGTAAAAGATGACGAGATAAGGATATTAGACATGCAAACAACAGACGCATTGTACTGCTAAATAATAATTAAATAATAACTTTTTTTGTAACCAATTATTTTCCTCTTTTTAATTTTTTTTTTCTTTTTGGAAGTAAATGTGGAAAAAGAGAGAAAGACATTTAGTCGACATTTATAGACTCAATGTGGACAAAGATGAACTGACTAAACTGGATAAAAGAAAAATGATTAACAGTTCCTACAAAGTATATCAAGGCAACGAATTTGACGTATTTGGAAAAGACTCACAAATAGAAAAGGAAGAAAGGTTTTCACCACTGTATTCAAAGCAACCCGCTAATAAAAAAATTCAGCAAGAGTTAAAACGTACTAGAAAAGTGGATACAGCGATATCAAATACAATTAAAAAAAGAAAGATAGTATTGCCTAAAGTTATTTTTACAAGGAATATGGCTTCGGCTGATTCTCCTATTGTTGGCATCTTTCATACGGAAAAGTGTTTAGAACCTAAAGTTAATCTAGTTTATCAGTAGTTTTTTTTTTAAAAAAAAAAAAAAAATACCTGCGATTTTGGATGTTGTATAATAAATGAATGAATTGTATAATAAAAAAAAAGGCGCATACTAATTAGTTTGACATACAAATCATACCTTTTATCCAATAAGGTGTCAACATCTTGATACCGAAAGAGGTCAGAGCGCGCATAAAAGAGTAGCCATATACGACTTAGACTACGTTTCTTTTTGATTGGTTTATTTTTGAAGTGAAATAGAGTACCTTACTGTGAAGGCAGGCCAAGTATACATATTTCAAAATCCCCGTTTTTTTTTTTTTTTTTTTTTTTTTTTTTTTTTTTTTTTTTTTTTTTTTTCGTAAGTGATGCTAGATTTATCTAAAATAAAAAATAAAGATAAGTGAAGCTGATACACGTTATAGATACACGTTTAACAAAAAGCATAACATATATTTTTGTTGGTAACTAAGCCAAAAAGATAGTTAGCTTTCCTGCTTAACATTTTTTTAATGTGATAAAATAAGTCGATTGAATAGATCACATGAACAAGTAGACCCTTTATTTTCTTTATTTATTAGTTCGCTTATTTCCCCTGTGTTTGTCAGTCTGGTGGAACATACTTGAGGTATTCTTATGTACGGTGGTTGCTCTAAGAAGAACTGCGCCCGTTTGCAAAGATATCGATCTACTTATTTTTTTTTTTTTTTTGGTTTTAACATTAAGGTTCATACGCTTGCAGTACAAGCTGTAGGGAAGTATATTTATAATACAGCATTGTCGCGCATTCTGAAGCTTATTCGTGCTATTCTTTCCTCATGATAGGTGTATATGTTACATTTTTCTTATGCGCTATAGAATCAGAACCGTTTTACCTTTTTGTCCAACTGGCGCATATTACAGTACCGATTTCCATTGATCATCTCTCAAACTTTGTTGCTCGTCTAGATACCTGCAAGCGAATAGCTCATAAATATAATATTTTCTGCGTCCCTGTCATAAATGACGAAACATCCGGTTTTCCTATATCAAGCCTCAGTCAATAGCAAATCGATGATGTTACCGCCGAATGCAATACTTCATCTTCGCTATGCATAAAACATTTCTATCCTACTCTTATAGCGAACAAGAGAGCCTGAGCACTAAATACCTGGACCTATCATATGTACCTCTCAACAATATGATTTTTTATTTTTTAAAAAAGACATATCCGTAACCTTTGCCATACTTGAACAATATTTTTAAATCCGTATAATGAAACAGTTTGATAGAATGTAAAACAAACACAAACTATCTCATGAAAAACGTTGCGCCAAATCAAACAAACTCAGTTATTTATTGGCCTCACAATGTGCAGATATTTAATTAAAATAAATAAATAATTTTCTTTTCTTTTTTCTTTTTGAAAATGACAATTGACAACTTTAACGAACATTCTGTTTTAAACGTACAAGATTCCAACATGACACAAAATAAATATACAGTTATTCTTCCTACTTATCAAGAACGCGAAAACTTACCCATTATTACTTGGCTTCTTGCAAAGACCTTTAAGGAACAAAGTATTGATTGGGAAATTATTATTGTTGATGATAATAGTCCTGATGGAACTCAAGATGTTGCAAAAGAACTTATTAGTATTTATGGAGAGGATCGTATTGTAAGGTTTTTATTATTTATTTTTAAAATATGGAAGATGTACTTATTATATATATATATATATATATAGCAATTGAGACCTCGTGCTGGTAAGCTTGGTTTAGGTACCGCGTATGTTCACGGTCTTCAATTTGCTACTGGTACTCATGTCATTATTATGGACGCTGATTTCTCTCATCATGTAAAGTATATTTTGTATTTTGTATATCTATATGATACTAACTTTGTTTTAGCCTAAATTTATTCCTCAAATGATCAAGTAAGGATATATATATATATATATATGCTAGACGATGGGGTTATGCTGATTTTTTTTTTATAGGTTACAACAAGATAAGAATTATGACATTGTTAGTGGTACTCGTTATAAGAGTGGTGGTGGTGTTTATGGTTGGGATTTAAAGCGTAAACTTGTTAGGTAAAAAAAAGAAAAAAAGACGCGTAAAATGATTTTGACAGATGAATTATAGTCGCGGTGCTAATTTCTTGGCTACATTGATGCTTCGCCCTAATGCATCTGATCTTACTGGTAGTTTCCGGTAAGTAACTTATTTATCAAATTAGATACAAAGTAACTAATTAGAATATACAGTCTTTATAAGAAGGATGTACTTTATCAATTGATTAATGCAACTATTGCCAAGGGCTACGTATTCCAAATGGAAATGATTGTTAGAGCACGACAATTTAATTATTCAGTAGGAGAAGTACCAATTACTTTTGTTGATCGCGTTTATGGAGAAAGTAAAATGGGTATGTCCGAAATTGTTCAATATGCTCAAGGTGTTTGGAGATTATTTAATACTATTTAAAAAAAACCCCCCCTCTCATTTATTATATGCATATATTTTTTAATTCCTTTTTTGCGAATAAATAATCTTTTGAACAGAAAATGTTTCGTATTCACAAGCAGCAAAGAAAAGTGGTAATGTAACGGAAGCAGATAAAATGGGAGTGGATAACATCAATGCAATAATCCAACAGGGAACCGAGTTAAAGATGTGTTTACTTTGTGTATACATCCATGCCACTGAAATAATTTGCATACATACAATATCGTAACTAATACTAGATTGAGCTGGGTGGGCGAAAAAGGTACTAAATAACTTGTTAAATACATCACAGATAAAGCTATTAGATTGAACTTCAAGAACAGATAAACATTCGATCCATTGATGTACATAGATTGAGAAATTGGCACCAGCTGATAAAAGGTAAAGTGCCATGACACTTAACCCTGTCTTGTTGGAGGTATATTCAATGGCAGGCAAGTAGTTTAAAGCAACAAGTGGGAACACTAATAAGATGTGCATAACTAACAAATTGGGCATAAATCCTTCAGTGGCAGCTACAAATGGAGATATAATCACGGTTATGATACCACCGATGGTAGATACAGCAAGTGATGTCAAAAGTTTAGATGGGGCTTGTCTGTAGGGGATAGGTTGGTGGGATAACATGACGGCAAAGAATAAGGAGGACCCAACTGAGATAGCTACTACTTGACCCAAGATCATGTAGGCCCAAATATGATGAATACCGCGTTTATAACCTAGTTAAATATTTTATCAGTTTAACTAAAGAAAATACTTTTGTTTTTTTTTTTTATATCTTACCTTCGATAGCTAAAATAGGTGTCCAAACAGCTACAGTTAAACTACACAACTGGTGACTCCATAACCATTGCCAAGCACCAACACATACTTGTCTCCAAGCACTATCGAACAAAGACACATCATGTAACCAATACGAGATAGAATTTAAAAAGGACATTTGAGATACATCGTACTTGTAAACAGCAAGTTCTTTCCATTGGTAAAAACTAAATGCAAAGAATTTAAACATGTATGTCCATGTTGAAAGAAACGAAAAGACGGCGAGTATTAAGAATAAAGTTATTTCAGGTGTCAAGTTTTTGATACAGTGTGTAAGTTGAGGTGATATCTTGTAGAATAAAAATATGATAAGTAAAAAGTAAGAGGCAAGTATACCGACTGCTAATGGGTATTCGACTGTCATTTTCGTTTTTTTTTCGTGAAGAAAAAGAAAAAGAGAGAAGGGAAGGTATTAGTAATTTTATATAGTTATTTTGAATAACAGGCGCATGAGGCGCGACTGTCGTCATAGTTTAACTGGCTTTGATTTCCCTTAAATGATGATTTATTGTAACACACTGGTGGGCCCATATATTTATTCGTTCAAAGACTAAGAGACGAAAAGAAAAAAAAGACTTGTTATAGTTCTTTAGGTTTCCGGATTAGTATCTTTTCGAAAAAAAATATTACGTAGAATGGATGCTTTACAATAGTGCACTATTAGTGTGTCCTGTTTTGCAGAAGAGTGTATTGCCGGGTGATCTAAGGATTAATAGCTTACTTGAAGCTTAAAGCGATCAGCGTTGTTTGCTTTTTTTTTAATTAACCACTATTACATAATTAGCTTAGATCATATATGCTTCTGTTGTGATGCTTACCTTCACATGAAATCATACCATTAAGAAGATGTCTTGCAATAATTACGCTACTCGTATACTATACGAGAAAAAATGATAAATCTAATCATCAATGATTGCAGAATCAATGGAATGATTGCAGCATCATTTATGATTCAATTTAAGCTGTACAGAAATACAATTATCAGTGAGATTGAAGCTCCTCTAATTTAAGCACAGGTTTACCGTCATTGATGATAAGTTTATCAGTGAATATATATATATATTTTTAGTATATGATTTGTATATGATTTGTGGACAGTTGTTTTGATTTTTTTTTTTATTAATACCAACAAAAAAGCTGTTGGTAAAAGATATAATAAAAGTTTTTGGTTTTGTAAAAAAAAAAAAAAAAAAAAAAAAAAAAAAGTGAAGGAGGTAAAACAATAAGCATTAATATTGAACCAAATAAACTAGAATAACATTTATAAAGAAAAAGAAGTCACCATAAATCACCATGGCAAACAAGTGTAACACATTGGTGACAAAACTTATATTTGAGTTTGTGGACCCATCTTTCTCTCTTTTTCTTTCTATACTTATATTGGCATTTTATTTATTACTATGAAGAAAGTATATGATCTTCATCGACATACGGATTGTGCTGTTATCCGTAAGTATTTATATCACTAAGAAACTTCTTTTCTGGATTATTGATGTATTTTATCACATAGATTTTGGAAAAAGCAAAGTTTATGTAAAGATGATTTCTACTTCAAATAGATCACTTTTATTGTTAGAAAATGCGTTAAGGTAACTTATTATCCAGATAGCTGTCTTTTTTATTTTTTAACATTTTTCTTTTTTTTAAAAAAAAAATAGTGAAGAAGCTTGTATTACCTACAATAAACAACAGACAAAGGTTTTACTTTGGGGTAACACAAGTTTGAAAGCCGACAGCAATCAAGACCACACTTATATAGATAATTTTATGGATGGATTACGTCAACTATTTAAAAAAGAACAAAGTGATTGGAACAAAGATGATGTGTTTTTTGTACAAGCAGTATCAGATTATTTAAGTTTAGCTGTCAAGAAATCGATGTTACAGTCAGAAAAAAAGATTGAGTCAATGGGTATGATTCATTACGCGTTTGTGGTTCCTTCAGAGTGGCCTGAAGAGATAAGACAAGAGTTGATTCAACCGATTTTTATTAAGGCTGGTTTGATATCAAACAAGGATCACAAGGATAGACTGTTGTTTTTCTCGGATATTGAATCAATATGTTATAGTTTACAAAATTCAGCAGATGGGGAAGGAAAAAATGATTGGTTTCGAAGAGGACAAAATACAGTATTGGCTAGATTGGCTGCAGTGAAAGATGATGGTGTTAGGATTAAATTGGATTTGATATATACCATGAATACTTTATTTGATTTTCCTCATTCGGTTCTGTTTCCTAAAGTTATGCGTTCACAATCTTTACTGGTTACATCAAAAGATATTAAAAAATGTATAGAGACGTTTATATATTCCAAGTTGAGTCTAGAGGATCAAAGTCAAATTGTTGAAATGATGGTAGAAGAAATATACAGCAAGAATTTTACGGATACGGTAAATTTAAAAAAAAAATATATTTTTGATATTGTATGTTAAAGCAGTTGTTATATATATGTAGAATAGCAATCGTAATTATGATCGATTGATGGATCCTTTTATCACCGAAAAAAAATACTGGCAATTAAACCAACTACATACAACATTTTTGAAATCCATTCGTATTTATGATATATGTGTTGAAATCGGTAAAACCTTACTTGATAATTTAAAAGATTTACTTTCAAGTAATTTTTTAAAGGAATACAGTATCGTTATATTACAAGATTATTATACATCTGAAGTCGAGTTTGATCCTTCGTTGGTGGAATGGTTAAAGTATACGTTGGAGTATAATAGAAGATTCTTGAAACTTATAACAACTACGAAAAAAGCCACTACAAATACAAAGGTGGTGCGTAGAAAGAATATTTTACAGGGTGCAGGGTTAGGTGTGTTGGAAACTATTCAGAATGCTGATATGTATATTAAACCAAGGATGTTGTCTAAAGGCTATTCACCTGGTTCTTCATCTCTATTTTTAAATTCTAGGCCAAACGTTATCATAAATATAAGTAAGTCCCTCCCTAAAGCATTGAAAGTTGTCTTGCTATTTTTCGAAAAATTAATATATACATATATATATATATATATATATATATCTATGTATAAACAGACATTTCTTTAAAGTCTACATTATTATCGTATTCACTTTTAGATGAAAATGGGATAATTAAAGAGACCATTAGTCATAGTTCGTTTACAATCGATAAGTGGTAAGGTACAGATATAATATATACTGTGGTTAGGCTAACACATTTATAGTTTACCTTCGTTACGAAACTTCTTCAAAGTTTCAAGTATAACAACTGTTTATACCAAAAAACGGTAGGTACCAGTAAAAACAAACAAACTTTATATTATATACGAACTTTTATTTTACTTTTAGATTTATCATGTTTGCTGAAAAGTACTTGATGGATTACTACAACCATTTGAACATTGATAAAAACTTTATGCTAGAAATAGAGGCCATATTAAACAATACTATCACTTCTGGTAAACGTCGATCCCATATCAAAGCATCTTTATTAAAGTACAAGGCGTATGTAAAAAAATCTATATTTCATACAGACGACACTTATGAAGAAGCACTAGTATCTTCCGCAGAAGATTCAGTATCAACTGAACAAAAAAAATATATCAAGGCGTTTGTATTGATGTATATGATTTATATAAAACATCTTATATCAAACAAGCTGTCAACAAACGCACATACTGAAAAATCGCACATCAAAATTGGATACATGGTTTCGATAGAAAAGATGTTACTTGATCATGTTATTGGTAATAATAAGCGAGATTTTCAAGGTCTCGTATTAGAAAGCGGTTTGGTACCAAAAGACGATCCCTCTAAAAAACTGAGGGTTGTTACACAAGGAGAGGTATTACTTCCTGCCATTCAAAGATTATCTGTTCAATTAAAGTTTCCGCTCAAATCTTATTTTGTGCTGGCTCAATTACACGAAGATTATGTACAACTCACTTTGAACCAAGTAGTGACTAGTCCTTGCTCGGAACAAGAGTCGATTATCTTGCAAGATAATATCATTCGAATTCCAAATATGTACGATTCTTTATGTTTTTTAATGTGGAACAAGCTTACCCAAAATACCTGTTTAATTCAATTATGTAATGTACATAAAAGTGATGGTACCGAACTATTCTCATTGAAAACTAAATCTGAATTTATGATTCATCTTAAAGAATATATTTCAAATAATGTAAGAGATGTAGCGATATATATACTTTTAACTATTTTTTTAAATATTTATATAGATTCTGGCAGAAAATTCGAACTTGCAAAGTATCACAGACTTGCGGTTAAATAAAACTTGTCATTGTCAAGTTGATTTGAAATTTCAAGATATTTTAAACATTTGTTTTAAACCTTTTTTGCAACAAATTAGTGTCACTGTACAATCTTCTTTGATAAATCAACAGTTGTTTGCAAAATACGCTAATATAAAATACCTATTTATCTTGATATACTTTAACAAAAACGTACAATTTCAGCACGCAATTGTCAAGATACTAATAGAGGAAGCAGAGGATTTTAATCGAGAACAAGGAATTGAAACAGCTTGTGTTGTTATACCTGAATTACCGACTCAACTTTTTCAACTACAACCAGTAATATATCATAAAGCATTTTCAGGGGGTATGTTGCATCAAGTATTTAGTGAGAATTATGGGTTTACTATTTATCAACGTGAAGGCAGTCGACAGTTTGTATACAAAAACAACAGAACGGATACAAATCTGATTGAGATTGATAGCAATACTGCGTTTCCACTTTTTAAAAAGGGTGATATCATAAACCCTGATTCATTAAACAAAGTATTTTATTTGAATTTACAACATGATTTAGGTGGAACGTACATCTACATTGGTAAAAAAGAAAAGAAAAAAAAAAGCCATATAAATAGCTCATATAACTTATTATTTTTTATTCAGAACTTCATCGATTTAAAAGTTTTGATATGTCTGAGAATAATGATACGGTTTCTTTAGACTGTATTTCAGAAACAGTTTGTAGGTATGATTTTTATCCCAAAATGAATGGGTTTAAAGTAGGTGACGATGTACCGTTCATGATTTCTGTAGTCTCAAAAGGGCACTCGTCTTCACTGTGTATTTCTGTAAAGATTGTTGGAAAAGATGTTAGTCATGACCGTTCCATAGAGTCTGGTGAACCAATGACTCTAAATAGATTTTAATTTTTTCTATCAATAAAACACAATTTTATATCTAGATAAACTTCAACTCGAATGCACAACGAGAAGATGTAATAGCTTGTGGTGACTTGAGCTTAGTTCAGCTGCATTTTTTTTTCCTTCTTCTCCCTCCATTGTTGTACTACTTGAATTAAAGTTGCATATGAAACGCCCTCATGCTACAATAGCCTAGTTTGCCTTATTACTTCTGCAGAAGGAACTTTGGTATTCGAGAAATAAATCTTGAGTAACAATTTTCCTCAACGGTGGAAAAAAACATTATGTAAAACAGAAAGAACAATTGTATTTCTTTTGTGTTTAACCAAAAGTAATGACACTTTCCAAAAATCAACTATATTGTTCATAAATCCTTTTTTTTTTCTTCCCACAAAAATACATTATATAACTTTCTGCAGGAAATGGTTGTCACGTATAACGTTTTTATAATTTATTAAAATTCTGAGATTAAAACACGCGTTTATTATCTATAAACATCTGTTTTTTTTTAAAAAAAAAACTGGCTATTCAAACAGGTTGAATTGCTTAATTTAAGCTACTTTAAACCATGTACTACAGTGGCACGGACAACCCTACTTTTTTTTATTAGTAGTAGCGTGATCTAGTGAATAAAAAAAGAGTGGTTGGTTTTCTCACATAAAGCCTAAACTAGTTATTCTCAGTGCGAGTGAAAAGTAGTAAGAATCACATGGTAAAAGAGGTAGCCAAGGAAGCGGTGAATAAAAAGGTCACAAATAAATTAAAATTTGTTATAAATACAAAAAACGAAACAAATTAACCTTTTTTTCACTTTATAAAAAAAAAAATGATATCTAAATTTTCTGTACCTGTTTCAAAAGCACAACCAGGGGAAGGCCCAGTTCACCGTTCGATTCTTTCACCTAGTGAATTAATGACCCAACCAGCAAAAGGAGTTGAGACATTATATGACGTCTTACAATACGCCAGCAATAGTTTTAATGACCGTAAAGGATTTGGGTATCGTCAGTTACAAGATACAATTGTTGAAAGTAAACAAATAACAAAAGTTGTTGACGGTGTAGAAAAAAAGGAAACAAAAAGTTGGACTTTCTTTCAATTAAGTGAGTACCATCATTACACTTATGCTGAAGCAGCAGAGATGACAAAGTATATTGGAGCTGGTCTTCGTCAACTTGGTTTAAAAAAAGGTGATAAGTTGCAAATTTCTGCTTCTACAAGGTAAATATTTGTTGCCAAGAAAATAAAAACACGCTAACCTTTTTTCTTTTTTTTTTTGAATAGTGTTGAATGGATGTTTATGGCTCACGGTAAAAAGAAAAAGAAAAGATATTATGTATATATATACAACGAAACACTTGAACTTACTTTTTTTTTATAAAATGTAGGTGCGTTTACACAAGCGATTACGATTGTGACAGCTTATGATACGTTAGGAGCAGAAGGTTTACACCACGCCATTACAGAATCCGAAGCCAGTCTTTGTTTTGTAAACAGTGACCAATTACCTTTACTTGCCAAGATTTTAAAAGACTGTTCCAGCGTCGACTCTATTGTATATCGTGGTGAGGCTGATGCAGAACATATTACTACCTTGAAATCTTTTGAACATATTAAAAACATCATGTCGTATGAAGAATTGGAAAAGTTGGGTAGAGAGAATATAGTAGAGGTTGTTAAACCTAAAAGTGAGGATTTGTGCTGTATTATGTATACCAGTGGTAGTACAGGTAACCCAAAGGGTGTTATGTTAACACACGGTAATGTTGTAGCTGCTATTGCTGGTGTATGTCGTATGTTGCAACATCTTTTGGAACCTAATGATACGATGATGGCTTATTTACCTTTGGCGCATGTACTTGAGTTCTTGGTAGAAAACCTTTGTATCTTTTTAGGTATGACACTAGGTTATGGATCTATTCGTACATTGACAGATGTTTCAGTCAAGAACTGTAAAGGTGATTTACAAGAATTTGGACCCACTATTATGACAGGTGTACCACAGGTTTGGGAAACTATTCGAAAGACTGTACTCAATAAAGTTTTGGAACGTGGTCCTCGTATTGAAAAGATCTTTATGGGTGCCTTGAAGATGAAGAAGTTCTTGAAGAAGCACAAGATGGGAGCTGGATTATTAGATAAAGTTGTATTTAAAAATGTGAAACAACAATTGGGTGGTCGTTTAAGATATTGCCTTTCTGGTGGCGCACCTGTTTCTCCTGAAACGCAAGAGTTTTTAACGTTGGCAGCTTGTCCTATTTTACAAGGCTATGGTATGACAGAATCAGTAGGTATGTGTGCTATTATGGCACCGGAACAATGGGCGTTAGGAGAAGTAGGCGCACCTGTACCTTGTGTTGAAGTTAAATTAGTCGATCAACCTGAAGTTGGATACTTGCATACCAACTCACCTCGTTCTCAAGGTGAGATTTGGATTCGTGGTGGAAGTATTACATCTGGTTACTATAAACAGCCTGAATTGACCAAGGAAGCGTTAACAGAGGATGGATGGCTCAAGACAGGAGATATTGGAGAATGGACTGAACGTGGTACATTACAAATTATTGATCGATTAAAGAACCTTGTTAAATTAAGTAACGGTGAATATATTGCACTGGAAAAATTGGAAAGTTGTTATAAATCATGTACACTTGTTGAAAACTTGTGTATCTATGCTGATTCTTTATATCCAAAACCAGTTGCTTTAATGGTATCATTGGAACCTGTACTTCGCAAGTTTTTAGCTGAAAATGGAATTGAAAATGATGATTGGGATGCTCTTTGTGAAGATAAACGAACGCGCAAACTCATTTTAAAGGTCTTGCAAGAACAAGCAAAGCATTCTGGTTTAAAAGGTATTGAAGTAATTACTGATGTTTGGATTTGTAAGGATCTTTGGACTCCCGAGATGAATTTATTGACTGCGGCTCAGAAATTAAAGCGTAAGGAAATCAATAAAGCCTATGAAAAGGAACTTCAAGCAATGTAAGTTTACCAAAAAAAAAAAAAAAAAAAAAAAAAATGCTTGTTTTTATAAGTATAACTAATTTTGTTATATTAGGATTTCTGCTCAAAAATAATAATTTTGTAAATTTAATTGGTCAATTCGCGTTATTTTATTCAAGTGTCGAAATAAAATCTAATTTATACAGTATTCAAACAGCAAAGCTTCTCAGTAGTTTTATTAGTAATATCAAAAAGTACCATTTTATGTTATTTATCATAAAGTATCATTTTATGTTATTTATCATAAAGTACCATTTTACGTTATTTATCAAAAAGTAGATATATATCGAAAGAAAGATGATTAAGTATTTTATTTTTTTTAAAAAAATGAAGTCGTTCAAACATTTATTACACGTGGCTGTATTTGTCCTCCTCTTTTGTTATTCTGATTCAATGTTCCTATTGTTGCCGCTTGAAGAAGTTGTTGGCTTGATATGCTATCATAAAATGCGTTCCAGTTTTTTCTCCAAGCGGCAAATTCGGGATACTTTTGATCCTTTAAAAAATCGTAGAACATATTAAGCTTTTGTTGTGTTGTGAGTCCTTTATGGCATTTTTCGAATTCTTCTTACGCGTCAAGTAAGTTCCACGCGTGTCTTTTTGTTTTGTTAAAATAACTGGACATTGAAATAAGAGGGGAGATTGTGTTTTTTTTTTAAAAAAAAGTCTTTATACAAAAAGATAAAAATGTGGTTAATTCTTGGTGCACCACCATTTACACCACAAGTGAAGTTCCTGCATCGATACCACCATATCATAAGGAAGCCCCTTTTGAAATATTTGGAAATTTGATTATATAAAAAGTATTTGCTTGTATATGAATTCATTGTTAAAAAAAAAGGAAAGGAAAAGGTTAATTTAATCATGATAAAAGGGGGGTTTATTTAACTGTGAGAAAAAGAAGGATTTATTTAATCATTATGGCATATTTATATTTAAAAAAAACATGTAAAGTACCTGTTATTGTACCTAGAAAGCAAAGGATTCCAGATTAAACTATTAATCAATGGGATTAAGTTAATTCTTTACACTCGGTAAATGCATAAGTGACTGAGTTTTTAGAGCCGCTACTGCATTCTTTCTTCTTAGCTGTAAAGTACGTAAATGTTGCCACTAAAAGATAATTCTTTATAATTTTTCTCGGTTGTCTGAGGAATTCATTTGGTGGACGTAGTGAATTATGGGACAAATTATGTACAGGAAAAGAGACGAAAAAATCAAACACGATTTAAAACAAGACGCGCTCAAGGGTATCCACCTCCAGTTATGAATGATGTTTTTAGTACCGTTAAGACGCCTCGTTAGTCTTACTAACATTAGCTGCAATGACACCTATTCTATCTTCTAGTTTTTAACTAAATGATGCTCTTGTAAGTCTGGGGGGGGGGACGCTTCAGTTTTGGTTTGGGATAATTTGTATAAGTCAAAAATTATTATATATTACTTTTTTTTACGTGTGAATTAAACGCTCCTTCTTAATCGCGAGCTGTAGTAATGTGAGATATATTTTGTAGACTGTATAAATTCACATGTAAATTTTGAGCTATACAAAGTCTACAAAAATAAGGTACGTTATACGACGAGATCACAGACGACAAGAAAATCTTGGCTCCGGAGAATATAAGAATCTTTTATTAATATCCGGTGGAAATATGGAACACTACTTTACAAAAACGAAGAGACAATATAGTAATATATATCTCTATAAAAGTCTTGGTTCGTTTTGAAAACAATAAATTTTTGTGTTTGCTGTGACACAGGTACGGATCGAATGTAACCTATAATCTTATTAAAATCAGGTACAGTACTTTTAACTAAGCTGTAGATATTTATTTGAATTCATGTCAAATAAAAACACTTTTTATATCATGGATATAAACAATGATCCAAATACAAAAAAAAAAAATCTCGCATTATAATTCCAGGTTATAATTAGTAAACATGGTTTTCCTTATACAACACACATGATACACTTTGTAACCTACCTTATGGATATAATGCAATACTTTTTTGGACCTTTTTTTTTTACCCTGCCATATATTATTATTTGCGACAATTTACCATACACTTTTCTCATAATACATTGTACCATGTTACGCCAGCAGTACGATACTCATGACATATATTAATGAACTGAAAAAGCCGGTTATATACATAGAAAGTCATATCATATGTTCCTTGTTTAGATTTCACCGTTCGCATCTTAGTTATGCTATAAAAATTATCATGCATATAATATACCTAGTGTACGACGCGTGTAACGAAAAAGAAAACTTGTGTAAAAAAAAAAAAAAAAAAAAAAAAAAAAACGGAGTGAAAGTAATAAATTTTACAAAACGAACGTATATAAAAGGCCAACTAGATTATTTTCTTAAAAAAAGCACTTCAATTAAAAAAAAACAATACTATATAATGCGGTTTAATTTGGCAGCTTTGGCATTAGCTACAACACTTTTTTTCTCGGGAACTCAGGCTGGTACTGCGCCTACAATTGAAAAGTGTCCTGCTTTAACTCCTAGGTCTAAACCTGCTACATCTATTAGTGATCTTCGTCCTGATGATATTAAAATTGTTGCTGCTCTTGGTGATAGGTAAGTAATGTTTTAGCACACCTATTTTAAACATCATCAATAATGACATTACCTTCTTTTTTTTTTTAAAAAAAAAAACTAGTATTATGGCCGGTTTTGCCGCAGAAGGTATTCAAGATAATACTATCATCAATATCAAGAATCTTATGGAGAATCGTGGTATCAGTTATGGAGCTGGGGGAGATGCTGGTGCTGTTACCGTTCCCAATTTCATTAAAAAATACAGTCCCAAATTGAAAGGATCTTCGGTATCCGATCATTTAGCAGAGATCTGTTTCGGACCTCTCTGCCCACCGTTACAGTGTACGATAACGTATAAAAATATTTATTTTCAGCTGTATTAACATCAATTAAAACTTTTATAGATAGACCCTTTAAGGATGTGTTGAATGCTGCTCAAAGTGGAGGTTTGGCTATGAACCTTAATAGCGAACTGGATTATCTTCTCCCGAGTAAAGCTTATTTTATACAATTTAATATTTTTAAAGATTACTTTATTAACTAAACTATTTATATATATATATATATATATATTAGCAATGAGACTTATGCCAGGAATAAACTACAATAATGACTGGAAACTGATTAATATTCAAATTGGAAGTAAGTGCCATTGTATACATATATATATTGTACCAAAGTGTATTTAAAGTATTTTACAGGTAATGATCAATGTGCATCATGTATCGATAATTTTATTCCTTTGTTGACTCCAGAACTTTACGGAAAACATGTTACTGCTGCCATTGAACGTATCAGAAAGAATGTACCTCGTGTTCTTATCAACCTCAGTACGTTATAAATTACAAAAAGTTTAATTTTTATATACTAACTATATATATATTACTTAGTTGGAACATTCAATGTAACTCAAGTCTATACTGTCACGGCCAATCAAGATTACTGTAAACCTTTTCAAAGTTCTGATTTTATCATCAATTCAGTTGAATGTCCTTGTGCGCTTGATAAAAAATATAGACCTAAAATGGATCTTGTATCTGTCGGTATGTATACAAACTATTGATCCTGAAAAAAAAAAAAGATCTTTAATGATATTATACTTATAGGGTATACTCAACAATTAAGAAATATCTATGAAAAGTACAAGCCGATGCAAACTGATTCATTCGGTGTTATGTTCTCTCCCGCTAACATTGATATTTCCTCTTTCCCAGTAAACGGATTAAGGTATAAAAAAATATCTATTCGTTACTAAAGCTATTATGTTAACAGATATATTTCCTTTATATAGCAACATTGACTGTTTCCATCCAAGCACATTGGGTCATGAATACGTAGCAAAGGTAAATGTATAATCTTGTACATATAATTACACATAATTAACATGTTCAATATACAGAGTTTATGGAATACTATGTTTGTTCCTCTCGCTAATAAGCCAACTGTTATGAGATGGTCAGATAATTTAGAGGTCTATTGTCCTACTGAAGTAGACCGCTTTCAATTAATTTAAGAAAATATACAAACTCTCAATTAGTGGGCTATAACCCCCCTCCAAACGGCGTCTTTTTATTTATTAATTAACTATTAAAGTATTTTTATTTATATATGCTATTATTTTTTGTGTTAACTATTGCTCTTAATAATTCTACTCTTAAACTGAGGGTACCCTTAAACCAAACAATCGCGAGAAAAAAAATATTAAATTAGATACGCGTAACTATAAAAATATTTGCATTTTAACAATACCAGAGTTTAAAAAAATCTTTTGTAAAAGTGTGTGCTGCTTCCTTCGCGTTACTAACTGCTTTCTCTATAGCTTCTACATTTTTCTAAAAAGATAAAAATCCTTAGTTTCGCTTTAATTTCAAGCTTATCAAGTTCGCTTACATTTTTAATAGCATATAGCATAGCGTTTGTGTATTCAACGTGGGTTTTGAATGGACTTGTTACCATATGATTCGAAGTGTCGTCGTGTTGATATAACTCTTCTGGTATAGAAGGATCACATTTTATAGAATATTCACATTCTATAAAATGTTACTTCTCTAAGCTAAGGACGGCAGTTTGATATGATTAGAAAAAGTAAAAGAGTGAAAATTAAATATCTATTTCATTCTAATGCGTGATCAACATAACTTACCAGAAGTCACGACAATTACAACATCAAGATATGGCCACCAGACATCCCAAATGTCTTCTTGGGTATTAATATTTCAAGAAGGAGAGTTGTCATTTATATGATCAATCTGATATGTATTATAAAAAAAAAGTATATAGTTATACTGGACTGAATATAAGAAACTACTAAGTATATACATATATGTATATCTGTGTAGTGGGTGTAGTCAACACGCCTGCTATAAAATATACACTCGCGTTTATTTCAAAACTATAAACTTCCTTTTAATCCTTTGAGTATACAAAGAGAATCAACGCCTCATATTAACTATTCTGCACTTACAATTAGGTAAAACACTAAAAGGAGAAGCAGGACTTTTCCCTCTCCTTTAAAGTTGTCATTTTATAAAAAATATCCTATCAGGAACATCCTGTATACCTTTTTTTAAAACATCAATTATCGTTTCAAAAATAACTGTAGCTAATACCGAACGAACAAAAAAAATTCTTTATTCTTTTTTTAATACGTTTTTTTTAAACACGCATACATTTGCATCCTTTTTTCTTTTAAAAAAAGACTAGAATCTTGATAGACATCAACAGTCACGAAGTGACAAACACCTTTTTTTTATTCTCTCTCTCTTTTCAACAAGAAAAAACATTCTTTCACTCCTATTTTCTTTATTCGACACCTATATATATATATATTGACATGAGCTGGACTACAACCACTTCACTAGCACCTGGCGCTTTTGAATTCCACACGCCTACCAAATCTGGTAATGTGTCTGATGACAGTTACCAAACCGTTGACGAGGACGAGTATGAGGACGAGGACGATGAGTACGAGCCTTTGAGCATAAGCGGTTGGGGTGAAAACGCGGTAAAAGAAGAAGAACCAGCAACATGGAACAATCTTATAGACACCTCCATTAAGGTGAAATCAGGTGGCATTGGTTCTGGCGACTTACATCGCAGAGGTGGAAACTTTAAACCTTTGTCAGAGGCCGCAATTTTGGCTCAAAGACTAAACAAACCTATTCCTGGTAAGAAGTTGGGTGGCGGTGTAAAACCTCGTGGCGGTAAAAAGAAGAAAGCAGCAGCGGCTAGCGGTAGTGGCGGTAGACCTCCCTTTAAACCTCCGGTCAGACCTGCTAGACGTCCAGCACCTGTAGCTTACGTTCCTCCTGCTCGTGAAAGACCCGCCAACGCCCCACCATCTTCATGGGGTCAAGCACCTTTAGTTGAAACACCGTTTTGGGAAAGCAAAAAACCTGATACACCTACACCTGGTCCCACTAGTACGACTTCTGCAATTCCTGTTTTGCGTGAAACACCATTTTGGGAAATCAAAAAACCTACTGCTACTACTACTACTACTACTACTACTACTACTACTACTAATGATAATAATAATAACAGCATTGTTGCTGAAAATAAACCTGAAGTACCTAAACCATCCTCCCAACGGGAAGTCAATGTATCTGGATTTGAACCTGTAAAAAAGAGATTTGATCCAAGTTTGCCTGCTTTCAGTCCTAGTGCAGCCCTTCATAACGTCAATGCGCCTGTGTTTAATCCTAGTGTTGCTAGTTTTGATCCAACTCTTACCATTGCCTCTCGATCTTCATCTACATTATCTTCTACATCATCACCCACTGTATTTAACACTAACGTTCCTGAATTTTTACCATTTGTTCAATTAGCTACACCGAAACCTGTCAAAATTACACCAGCTGAAGAACCTCAATCAGATGCACCTAGACGTACGCGTATCAGTCGTAATACCACCAATCCATTACTTTTAAAGCAATTAAAAAATATTAACAGTGGTCTCAATCAAAAACCAAAAACAATTAGTATTGTGGAAGATTTGAAAAATTTGAGTATGGAAACTCAAACTGGACCGGAAAGTACGAGAGGATTAGAAGAACCCGTACCATTAATTCAAATTGATTTGGAAATGGCTCCTGGTATCTCGACTGAAATTTTGCTTTATGAGGATTCTATACCAGAGCAACTTGTAGAGGAGTTTGCCCAAAAGCATAAACTTAAAATTACCAATACTGCTAAAGCGAATCTTGCAAGTACCTTTCAAAATCTTTTAAAGACTAAAAAGAAGGCGATCGAACCATAAAAAAAAAGTGTGTGTGAAGAAGAGAAAGAGAATGGGTGTGTGTTATACCGTATACTTTTTTTTTTTTTTTTGAAAATTTTTTATAAATAAATAATAAAAAAAAAAAAATGCATTTATACTAGCATTAAAAATTGAGAAATGTATAATTGGGGGTTTGGATTAACAGGAAAAATGCCCAAAGTAAAGACTAAAACACTTGAATACAACAAAAGAATACGATTGTTATTGTATGTTTGATCCTAATACCAGCGTTCTTGATTTACAAAAAATTTCTAGCTTTTCCAAGTCTTATTATGTAGCAGAAGATGGAAAATGCATTTTTAAATGGTAGAAATTTCTACTATGATATTAATAATAAGATATATGTTTTATGCGAGCGATAGTTATATCACCAAACTTTAAAACAATTCGACTTTTTAGTTTCAACCCATTTCAAAAACGGTTTTCTTAGGGACCACGTCGGTGTGTCTTAAATTTTGGCTGTATTAAAATTCGACGATTTAAGAAGTTTCCGAGAATTATGGACGAGCCCGAATCTTCCGCCAATAAGAGAAGAAGTCACTCTCTTTAATTTTTTAATATTAGCCTTATAAAATAACAATAATAATTATGCTAAACATTAATAATTCATCCTTACGATTTAATCTAGTTCAACTACATATTATAAGTACACGATACATGCAAAATTTATTAATGCATAATGTATACCTTACGTAGAAAATAATACGGCATGGTTTTATTACTAAACCTATACAGCTGGTTATAAGCTAGTTATAACCTACTGCCACTTGGAAATACTAAATAAATTGCGAAAGTAACAACTTGCATGATTATTTATTAAGACCTCAATTTCAATAGGTTAATGTTAAATTCTTTTTACAGGTTTGAACAACTCATCCCATTCACACGTACAATTTATGAGGGGGTATTTGAAAAGCTATATGCACTACATGCGAAAAAAGAAAAAAAAGTTGTTAAATTGAGGCTGAAAAGCATATTAAAAGTGATGGTTAAAGAAAACATATTTTTATTAAGAAAAAAAAGTATTGGAGAGTAATAAAAATAAAAAAAGTTGTCAGTTTTTTAATCTTCCAAATCTTATATATAAACATGGTAACGGGAACTTCTTTTATTTAGTTTAGACTTTTCGGATAGTTAATATAATGAAAGTGAACTATCTTTTATATGTAAGAACGTTATGTAAGAGTAAAAATGGTTTAAAAACAATAGTAGATAGTGATTGCGACTTATAAAAAAAGACCCTTTCCCTTTTTTGTAAGCTGATTGAATCTAGATGTGAAAGACATCACGCGCTCTTAAGTTAACGTGCTGCTCATCCTATTTAAGGCTATTTAAGGCTCAAATGCAAAACAGTTACTTTTCCTCTTTCTCCCTTTTTTTCTCTTTTTCCTTTTTATATATAAATAATATGACTCGTAAAAAGACAGTAAAACAACTAGTAAACCCGCTTCGTAAACTCTCTTTATTGACTTCCAACAACACACAGACGTTTCGACCAGATCTCGAGTTTGTTCCCGAGCAACAAGATTCCCAAGAAGATTGTCATGACAACAATGACTTGTTAAGTTTATTTCCTAGAGAAGTTGTACTTAAAATATTTTTGTTATTATCTTTTCAAGACTTGATTAGAGTTCAATTAGTAAGAAAGAGAGAAAGGGAGAAATATTTTTTCGCATAATTTTAATATATATTAGACTTGCCGACTTTGGAGAAGATTAACACAAGATACATCTATTTGGAGAAACCGGCTTCAAGATTTAAATTCTAGATTTACCGATATTTATGCTCATATGCCGTCAAAATCAAGTGAAGCTAATTCTTTACCGTGGAAGACAAGGTATTGTCGAGCAATTACGTTTGCTAGCTGGAGAATGGGGACAGTACAAAAATTAAATAAAATCGATGATAATAATGGTAGATTATTATCTGTCAAATTAAGAGAACAATTGTTAGTAACTTTAGCAGAGGTAAGACACGCTTTTTAATACCTTAGTTTTTAAAATAATATTAATGATTTTGGTAGGATAACACAGTTAAATTATATCAATATACAACTGACTTGGGATTCACTTTTAAAACAAAGTGGTCATTTGGAGACCAGCCTAACAATGCCATCGAATGTGTGGATGTATTACCTGATATTAATATTTTAGTTGTAGCACAACGTGGATCGTAAGTTATATTTTATATTTAGCATCCATTTTTTCTATATATGTACCTAAATTTTTCGTTATTGCTGCTGTATCTAGTAAGTGTATGTTTTATGATATTAACAAAGGATCTAAACATGACCCTATTCAAGTATTAAAGGGTGGAAGTCATCCTTGGTTTGTTCCTGATTCTATTTCCGTAAATCAAGATTATTTTGCCCTTTCAGGTAGAAAACCATCGGCTGTATTTGTATGGAATTGGAGAAAAGGTGTTAGGTTATCAAATAGGGTAAAAACACACACACACACACACATATATATATATATATATATTCATATTCCCTCTTATCTAAAATATTATACTTTAGGTGTTTGATAATCAACCTCATAACGTCTTTTTATCAGGTGATAATCTCATTACATTTAGTGTAGATGGCGTGCTACATGTTTTTGACATATTCGATAGTCAAAAAGATGCATTTGCAACTCATTATTTAAATGCGACTAGTATACCCTGTATTGGATACGATAATTCACTTAATATTGTATTAGCTCCACATGCATCCAGAAGAATTCATCATTATCGTTGGAACCCTGTTGAACAGTATACATCAAGTGATGAAGAATCAGATGGCGACCATCAATTCCCACCACCACCACCACCACCACCACCTTTACCTACACCGTCTTCATCTTTACCAACTAAAGGGACTAGAAGATTATCAACCACATTCATTAATCTACTTGGATTAAAATCAAATAATAATATACCCACAGCTTCCGTTTCTACGAGTAGTATCAATACAACAACGGTGATTAAAAAATCGTCAAAGGAATTTTATAAATCGGTTAGGTTTCGTAGGCATTCATCTTATAATGATTACGGGTACGCTTGTCAAATGAAGACGGATCAATATATTAAACAACATAATCGTGACATCAAGAGAGATCCATTACCAGTACCTGATTTTGAAGATGGACCTAATTTGATTAATTCGATTCGAACGACACCGTTAGGTACTGCAGCGAAAGAGATTATTAATGTGGCTATTCATGGTGAAAGAGTGGCGACGGTGAATAGACAGGGAGATATTTCACTTTATGCGTTAAACGGTACAACAGCTGCTCGAGTGACTTTACTTTTAAATGATAAACAAGAGTGGATGCAGTTCTGTCAAAGGGAAGATGATGATTTGTCAGATGGATATGATTTTGTTAGATCGAGACTAGCTATGGGAGAAATGGGAATTGTGTTTGGGGCAGAAGGCTCTTTATGGTGGCTCGATTTTGGTTGTAGACTAATGACTTAGTATTATTTCACATTATATTTTATAAAAAAGAAAATGCTTTACTTTTGAAGTACGCGTGTTGCACAAAAATGAGGCGCGAAAAAATTAAAAAACACTAGTGTTTAAATAAGGAAGCACTATTACAAACTATCTTGAAACAAATTAAGGCCAATCTTTATCGTTTTTTTGTATCACTACTTTTTTAATGAATAAAATAAATTTATAAAAGTGATTAAAATAAGAGGCTGTAAAAATAATAAAAAAAAAAAGTGATTATAATAAGAAACTGTAATAATAATAAAAAAACAGAAAGACAGTAATGATACTTGATTGGCGGATGGCAAACAAATTTAAGCTTTGGGATGCTTAGTCGGAGATAAAAACGGTGGCTCCCTGAAGTTGGTAACGGTGCGAGAGAGGGACAACCTAACTCTGGTATATTTCTGAATAGCAGTACTGTCAATGTAATCCTTGATAGAGTTAAAATAAGATTCCAAAGTTAACAAACTAGTAACAAGTTTGGGGATGCGACCAAAATCATTTTCATCAACGGGAATATAGCACGTAGAAAACTTATACAATCTATAAATCGATGTATACTTCAAATCCATAATATAAAAGTCGATTCTAGTTCCATGAACCAACATTCCTAATACTTGATCACCTAAATCATCTTTATATAGATCATATAAAGCATCCTTCATTATATTTGCTAACTTGACATCATCATCATTAGATTGTTTGACAGTACTTTTAACAGATTTGGTCACGTTCACGATTATATTCTTTTTACGTTTTTCTTAGGGACCACAGGGGTGTACATAGGGTAGCTCAGGATTTTTTTTTGTATAAAATTACGTATAAATTTGTCGTTTAGAGTTCCGGAAAAAGTAATAAAAAATGAAGAAAGGGGGTGGGTGGGTGGGTTAGAGTTCTATGACTAAACATTCCGTTTTTACTCGGTTGTGATATCATTGGTCTCGTCTATCGAAATGAGTGAACGGGATATTGACATCTCAAAAAGGGTTATCGCCTGCTGATCTATCCAGAAAGACTGGTCGAATATACACCGCCAATGGTATTGCCAAATAATTTCAAGAACAGTACCAAGTGACAGAAGGATGTCCTCAGGTATCTGTTGACAGGTCTTGTCATGCAAAGTAAAGAGCGCAATCCATACCGTTTCTGGAGAAGGAAATGTGTCATTAAGATTCATATCTTCTATTGCTTTTTTCCAAAGAGCCCATTTATGAAAGCAGGAAACAAAGAAGTGTTCATTAGTTTCGGATTCTGATCGACATATGCCACATAAGGAGTTAGTACAAGAACTGTTTCTTAGGGACCACTGGGTACCCGATCCTGAGCTACCCTATGTACATCCCTGTGGTTCCTAAGAATTAACTCGGTGGTCCCTAAGAATTAACTCGGTGGTCCCTAAGAAATCCGTTCTTTTTAAGGCCATCATAAAAAACTGACACACAATAATCTGCTTTTTTTGGAAGAAGAGAGTTATCAAATTTTTTCCTACTGTTTTTACTACTTTGTAGGGAAGAAGATCTACAATTGATATTTAGGTTAATGTGAATGCTGGTTATACATAAAATAATGTTCTACTTACCCATTAACAGCAATACCATCTCTGTTTTTAAATAAAATATTCAAGAGCGGCTCCAAAGTAAATTGTAAATATGTGTCTTCTTCAAGTTCTCTTACTTCAAAAGTATTACCATACTTATCATTACTGAAATTTAAATACAAATGAGTCGTCAATATTATTAAATAAACTTCTTGTTAAATATAACTTACATTTTGTTTAAAAAACTTTGAATTTTTTCATCCGTAATTGTAGCAGTAATGTTATTTCTTCTTTGTTTACTTGATTCAAAGCTAAATTCATATAATTTGCTAGCAATAGATTGAGATAAAGTGGTATTACTATATTCAGAGTCAAAGTTATTACATAGATCATTCCATTCGCTTGTTGTTAAGTAGACTGGCTTTGGTTTATTCTTGTCTATTTCCATGATAAAATTTAAAGATAATCTTTCAGGTTTGGATAGTGACTTATTAGATTTAGCCTTATTTATTATCGTTTCTCTGTAAACAAGGTATCGTTCTGAATAATTTAAATTGTTTATATCAAGACCTTTAAAGTTACGATCATCCAGTTTGTCGAGGTCGTAATCAATAACTCCTAATTCTACGAGGTAGTCTGTATAGTAAATTTTAGCATCATCATAGTCGCTACTACTACAACTATTAATATAATTACCATCATTAACGTCATTATCAACGTCATCATCAACGTCATCACTGTCACTATCGTTGGCGTCATTACTATTGTCAGGATCAACGTTCTCCACAGGTCTTACATAAAATAAAAATAAGTAACGAATAAAACAAAAACGTTACAAATAAGTTGTCAGTTTATCTAGCTCTTCGTTTACGAGGAAATTCCTCTGTACCAGAGTTTACGAATATGTTTCTTCCTCTTTTGTTATTCTGGTTCAATGTTCCTATTATTGTGCTTGGAGAAGTTGTTTGAGGATTGTTTCGTTGGCTTGATATGCTATCATAAAATGTGCTCCAGTTCTTTCTTCAAGCGGCAAATTCAGGATAGTCTTGATATTTTAAAAAATTGTAAAATTTATCTAACTTTTGTTGTGTGGTGAGCCCTCTGTGGCATTTTTCGAATTCTTCATACGCGTCAAGTAAGTTCCACGCGTGTCTTTTTGTTTTATTAAAATAACTAAACATTGGAATACGAGGGGAGATTATGTGGTTTTTTTTTTAAAAAAATACTTTATACAAAGAAAAGGGTAACCAACAGATGAAAAGGGTAATCAAGAGATAAAAAGGTGAATAAAAAGGAAGTAAAAATAAGCGTGCAGCATTTTTTTTTTTTTTTTGTGCATAAAAAAAAGCAGATACGTCACGCTATTTTCAAAATACATAGCTCTTTTTTTTTTTTTTTTTTTTTTCCGCATTGCTTTAATAAATACATCCATGGTTCTAGATTAGGTTCATGATACTTTGTTCACTTATGGGCCATGGTTACAGAAAAAAAGTTAAAGACAGGTGGTCAAGTTTAACAATGTGGACACCAAACAGAGGGAAGTGAAATAGCTCTGAAATTAGAAGATGTCATTAACGATAGCTGCTTCTCTACTGCAATCTTAAAAAGAAACTCATGACCTTAGCCGAGTCGTGGCGCTCTGCTATATATGTGAATCTTCGAGAGGGTTTTAAGTTGATCGACTTTATGTGGATTGCTTAAGTCTGTTGGAAACGACAGCCTCTGACGTCCTGTTGAATAGTATACTGCAACCATTGCGTTGTAAGTGTATCCGGGGTTGTCTGATTGTTCAATATTTTCGTAAAGAAAAAAGTATTGTAGACCGTCCTAGGAATGCATCATTTTGGTTTCATTTAAGATTGGTTTAGATGGGCTTTGGACATAGAACAACTATAACTATATGTTTTGTAAGGTGAATTGGTGCTAGTATATACTTTATTTTACAGACTGTAATTTATTTATTTATTTATTTTAGCTTCCATAATTAGTATCGCTGGTCCAACCCTAAATACTTATGTGATGTGTCATTTCGAAAGCGAAGCAAAGAAACCCTGGCAGCAAGCCCATATATTTCAAGCTAATGTCAACTATAAACTTACGGGCGAGTACCTTAAATTACGAATCGGCGTAAAACAGTCTGCTATCTGTCAAAGAGTCTACATTTATAGACGTTATAAAATTCATTATGACAAGAAACCACTATTTATAAACGTTTAAATATATATCGTTATCTTTGGGAAATTGATACTCCTTTAAATGAAGTATCCAAATAGACTAGTAATTTAGAATAAACTATATTAACGTCTTTTACATTATATATGGAAATAAGAGAGAAAAAAAGATGATAAATTTATTATGATAAAAAAGGGAGGTTTGTTTATGTTTATACGACAATTTGTTTCATGTGTTCTCGTATTTCTATGTTAATGCTTAAGTGACCACTTTTCCTTTTTTTATATTATTGTTATTCCGGATATATAATTATCCTTCCAAAAAAAACATACAATTATTAAAAAAAAATTATGGTTTTTTAGGTACAACAGAACCACCTAAAAGTCTAGGAAAGTAACGAGCCCAACCCATTTGATGTAATTTACGTACAATAGCGGGAGTAATAGCAGCAGTAACACCTAATCTAACAGGAAGTAAAAGCGTCTTGTGTATGCCATAAGCTAAAATAAATACAGAAGCAAAGGAAGGGGTATCTTGTTCATCATCATTTAAAACAGTATCATTTTCAATCGAAGCAGGTTTCCTTGTGATTCCAAATTTCTCGCTTGTGTTATAAAACACATCTAATACACCTTTTTCTAAGGCCTTTACTTTATCTAAGCCAGCTAATTGAATTATACCAAATGTAACACCTAAATCAACAACACCAACACCAAGGTAAACAAGGACGCCAACTACGCCATATTTCTTTGTGAGTTCTTTTAATTTTGATTGTTTGGGCTGAGATTTAGCTGCTTGTAAGAGTTCAGGGGATGAGGCCATTGATGATATTTTGGAGGCTTCTTGGCTAGTGGTATAAAATCTCAGGTTGAGTGAGGATGTCAAGGAAACATTGTTTACTCGAACTGTAGGCCTAATCATTGGTCGCAAAGGTCGTACTAATCCTTTACCAAACATTATATTTCGAACAATAGAAGCTGAACGTACTGACATATCGTAGGGTTTTTCTTAAGTGTTTATAATTAAAAAGAAGAAAAAAATGTGAAAAAAAAAAAAATGTGTGAAGGGATATTTATAATTAAAGATCCGGGGTGGTTCGGAATCAATTTTGACGCATACAATAACTACCCACTAATATTCGTTCCTTTTTTGTCCCTTTTTTTTTCTTCGTCTTAAATGGTCTTTCGAAAAGGTTTTACTGTTCTTAAAAGACATTCAAGTACATTAGCTCTAGAAAATGGTAAACAATGGGCAGGAGTTAACGCTATTGAAGATTTAATTCAAAGTAACCCTTCTGTTATTGGTCTTGGTTCTAGTTCTACTATGGTCTATGCTATTGAACACTTGGCAAGAACGCGACTTGCAAAGACCGTGACCTGCATACCGACAAGTTTTCAAACTCGTCAATTGATTATTTCGCATAAATTAAAACTAGGCTCTTTAGACCAGTAAGTATTTTTTTTTTTTGGGGTAATACTTCGATATAGTTTATTTACGTATCGGTTATATAGATTTCCCGTGGTTGATGTAACTGTGGATAGTGCCGATGAAATTGACTCCAATTTAAATGCTATTAAAGGAAGTGGAGGATATATACTTCAAGATAGACTTTTGGCTCAATCTTCACGTAGATTTATACTAGTTGCTGGTAATTTAATTTGATGTATAATCTATGTAGTAATCCGTCTTGATATTAAGATTTTTGTAACTATAGATACTAAAAGGAAATCTTTACAACTTGGTACACAGGTAAAATGATATCTTTTACAAATAGATATAGAAACTGACAAAAAAAAAATATAAATTAAAAAGTGGAGACGTGGAGTACCAATTGAAGTAATACCAATTGCATTAGCGTCTGTAGGACTTTCTTTGGAACGTATGTTTCCATCTGCCCAAATGCGTTTAAGGATGGCTACGCCTTCTAATAAAGCAGGCCCTGTAGTTACGGACAATGGCAACCTAATTATTGATTGTAATTTTGGTCCTATTGAACAAAATCCTGCAGAATTATACAAGGAAATTAAATGTTTATCGGGAGTTTTAGATGTTGGATTGTTTTGTAATATGGCAGAGTCTGCTTATATTGGTGATTTAGAAGGTGATAAAGGCGAAATAATATATAGAAAAAAATAAAGACACCCGTTTTTTATTAATTTTAATTATATTTTTTATTTTTGTGTGAGCTCTGTAAAAGGATAATCTGTATATCCAACATCATCATTTGTATAAAACGTACTTCTATCGTACTTGTTTAATGGTAAATTATGACAGAGACGGTGAGGTAAATCAGGGTTAGCAAGAAACGCTCTACCAAACGCGATTAAACTACCAGTTCGTTCAGCAAAATCAATAGCGTGTTGTGTAGCAGTTGAAAACCCATTAGCAGTAATAATAGGGCCCTTCCATATCTTACGGTAAGGAGCTAACGTATCGATTGTATTAACCTCATCAGAGAAAAAACTAGACCGAACTTCAATTAAATGAATGTAAGCTAACCGAGGAAATCTTGCTTGGAGTTCAGATACAAGGTAACTGTAGGTTTCAATAGGTAAATCGTCTTTCATGTCTTGGAAATCACCACCAGGAGATAATCGAATGGATGTTCTTTCTTGTCCGACAGCATCAACAACAGCACCAATGACTTCCAGAGCTAATCTACACCGATTTTCTTTGTTGCCACCGTATTGATCTGTACGCTTGTTGCTACTAGAGTTTATAAACTGATCAAGTAAATACCCAGCAGCACTTGAGATTTCAATACCGTCGAACCCAGCTTCAATAACATTCAGTGCAGCTTGACGATGATCTGCGATTAATTCTTTTATATCGTTGATATCCATAGCACGAGGAACTTCAAAGGGTCTACCAGTAAGTACGCTATTTCCACCAATAGCTATGCTAGATGCAGATATAACTTCTTCTTGATTAGGATTTAAATACTTTGTTCCTGCACGACCTACATGCCAAACTTGTAAAAAAATGATTGCACCTTTTTTATGAACAGCTGAAGCTACTTTTTTCCACTGTTGGAGTTGGGTTTGGGTGTAAATACCGGGAGCATGAGGGAATCCACCAGAGAAAGGGTTGATAAATGTTGCTTCGGTAATCATAAATCCGCCAGGACTTGATCTTTGTGAATAGTATTCGATTACAGAGTCAGTGGGCTCTCCAGATAGAGTGGCACGGAATCTTGTTAAGGGCGCAAGAACAACTCTGTGAGTTAGTTGGTTGTGTCCAAGTTTGATAGGAGAAAACAAGCTTGAATTGTTCATACTAATAAAAAATGTAAAGTAAATATGTTTTTTCTTCAACAAAAAAAAATGGCCTCTTTTTATACTCGAAACCCTCAGTTCCCCAAAAAGAGTGGTTTCGTCTAAATGCGTATGTTTAATCCCCGCGTGCTTATTTTTTATTTTTTATTTTTTTTTGACAGGTAGCATAAACAACTGGTTACAGTATAATTTATCTTTTTTTACAGACACGTACTTCGAGATAGTTTTGAATCGAATATATGCTTCAATACGAAAAATCGCAGTAAAATAAAGTAAAAATGGATTACTAATCCTTACGTTTTTACTTGTTTTTATAAACCCAATTGAAATAACCCAACATGCCAGTTCCCCAAAACTTGACTTTTTTTATACCCGCTAAAAAAAATACGGGCTAGTAAACTACGTAAGTTTTTTTTTTTTTATTCAATTTTTTTAAAACTATCGGTATCTTTCAAACCCTAATAGTATATCTTTAATTAAAGATACATGACCCAAATCATCTGCATCATCAACCATTGAACCTTTATCAGTATCTTCACATAGTACCTTGATAACTTTTAGTAACTGAGGCTTTATACCAGCACCTTCTCCATCCACAATCACAGCTAATTGATCCTTTGCGGACAGTCTTAAATAAGATTCTACCAGATCCCCATGAACTGTATCCTTTTCGCCTCCAGATAACCCACAGTACCATTTCTTAAAGTCTCGCATTGACCCTAATAATGGAGCTGTAGGCTCAAACTCGACCAAGATCTCTTGCAATGTATGCAGCAAATTGTATAACGCAGGACTAATTCTGTAGACGTGAATGATGCCACCTGAAACAGTACATCCTACAATAGGTTTAATGGGCACCATGGTATCTATCACAGTCTCTGATTGCATTTCTTGAGACCATGACAATAAGTGTCTGGCAAGTAAATCTGCTTCACTGTCTAAATCGTTTTGTGATCTGAGTAAGGCTAAGCTGGGTTTGACAATAATGTCTGGGTAGTGAAATGAAAATAAACATTTGAGTCTGCTTTCAAAGGATGTGTCATTGGGGTCGTCGTAGAGTGCTATCATACCACCGGATTGACTTACACCGACTGCTAAACGACTGTTTAACATGAGTGAATGATGTATACTACGTGCTACAACATCACTAAATAATGCGTTAGGTTTTTTTTTTAAATATTACTTTTTTTTTTTTATGCTTTTACCTTTTCAAAAATTCCAAGGTGTTGGTTTCGGGATCAAATTGGTAAAATGATAATGAATCGGTATGGGAGGTAACACAGATACGATCACCGTCTTCGTGAATTGAAGTGATGGTAAATCGTAATGGTTCATGAGCTACTTCAACAAGTCTGGTTATATTTATAAGAAAAAATAAAAAGTTAATCAAAATGATAGCCGTGTAATAGTATATCATATCTTTACCTTCCGTTTACTAATCTATACAAATACAAGTGGCGCCCCGCAGAGAACAAAAGACTAACATAAAAAAAAACGTAAGTATAATTAGATATATGTCAGTTATTTCTTTTTAAAAAAAAAGGTACCCGGCTGGATGAGGTCGGATAGCAAATACACCACCAGGTAATTTATCTTGAGCCCAAACTCTGGTCAATGCAAATCCAGAAGCTTTATTAGGTTTGGTCTTGAGTCTAAATAAAAGCAAGGTTCCCTTATTCATTAAGGTCTCTGATACTCTTGCAGACATACCAGATCGAAAAGAATGAAAAGGTTCTCTAGGGTGTCCGATACCTATACAAAGATACTTGTATAATTTTCCATTATTTTCAACATTCCACTCTATTTTAAAAAAATATTTAGAATGTTTTTTTTCGATGTTTTTTTT
This sequence comes from Thamnidium elegans, assembly GCA_025201345.1. Classification (NCBI taxonomy): domain Eukaryota; kingdom Fungi; phylum Mucoromycota; class Mucoromycetes; order Mucorales; family Mucoraceae; genus Thamnidium; species Thamnidium elegans. Next base: position 64,449 of record JAIXMG010000006.1, on the reverse strand, counting down.
TTGGTTATTTACCAGCGACTGATAGAACCATATCACTTCTTCCGTAGTCCGTACCGGTCCAAAGGAGTTGACTATCGGCTAAAGATTGACCACTAGAAGGGTCGACGAGTCTCATTGAGTTGGTACGTTCACCTGATTCCATAGATGTTGTGATGGTGATAATGTAATCCAGTTCTTTATCATAGATAACCTTTCTAGGTGTCTACAAAGTTGTGTGGATTAATACATATAATAACATCACCAACAAATAAAAAAAAATACCTCTCCTAAATTAATCTTGTACGTGTTGGTTTGACTCTTTAAACCTAATTGAAAAATTCGTAATTTACCGTCTGCAACTACAGCCAATGGTTCACCTGTTGTATGAAGTAACGGTAAATCACAGTCAAATGGAGCAAAGGCATCAATTGAATTATTAAATTTGGGAAGTAAAATATGCTCCATTTCTAGTTGCTTTGTATCAAAGCAAGTTAATCTCCATAGTTGTTCTGATAAAGCATATACCGCGTCGGTGGATTGGTATTGAGGTGATAGTCTGACTGCTCTAGATCCAATGTTATGGAGGTGAGGTCGTTTGTCAAATACGATTGTGTTGTTGAGGTCTACTTTGAAACTTAGGATGGAACCTTGTCTTAGACCCAGTAAGAAGTATAAGGGGCCATTGGAGGGTGAGTGGATGACGGCACCGGAGTGTGGGACAGTGAATTGACCAGGTGAGAGACAAGCTAAAATAGAAAGGATGTTAATATATGTATTTAATACAAAAAAAAAGGGGGGGGGGGGAGGGGATGCTATTGTATTTTACATAAATCGAGTGTTTGCGTGTTTTGTATTGTGTTGTTTTTAACAGAGTAGAATAGTAAAGATGGATCAAATGTTCCAACTACAAGTACTGATCGTGATCTAATTGTATATTTGTTTAGGAAATACTATCATTATTATTATTACTTTTTTTAATATATCGTACCGAATATGAAAATGATCGATATAACTCGGACATGCTTGCATTATTATGTTGGAAACTTCTTTAATAGATAGTATACTTTTTTTTTAAAAAAAAATAGTTAATACCGAAAAGAAAAAATTCAACAAAATATCTTTGATTTACCTTGAAGTGATATCCTTATCCGTATCTATAACACTCAATACTTGAAGAACAAACTCGTTTTGTTTTATAATACACACAGCTATATAAATTTCTCCATCATTATCGTGCCAAGCAGTAGCAAGTTCAATTCTAAAATCAGCCTCATATTTTGGGTTCCAATCTACTAGAATGCAAGAACTTGCTGGATAACATACAACGTAAGTTTAAACAAGATTCATAGTTTCTTTTTTTCTATAGGAATATATATATATATATATATATATACTACCTTTATAACCAATATCTGTAATGAGTAACCCTTTAGGATAGATTTGTAACAGTACTTGTCGCTCCTTTAAAGTAATCGTACTTGCATAGATTGTCTCTGTATCAAAGATAATATTGGAAGAAGAAGTAATGTCTTTTATATGCCCATCTATACAAAAAGAGGGTTTTAGTATTCAAGGTTGAAACTTTCTCTTTCTTTCTTTTTTAATTACCTTTAGCGCAAAGAAGATGTGTGTCAATAGCAGAGGAGGCAAGTAAACAAGGAACCTGTTCAGAATCCGATGCTGTAGCTGTTAAATTCCACATCCGCGAGATACTTTAAAAAAAATTATTAAAATTCATGCTATTTTTTTTTCTTTTCTTTACTTACCCGCTCCATTCTTGATTTGATGCATGTAAAGCAGAAGTCTCAATACCATGAGTAATGATACTTAGGGAACCGTGTTTATCTTGACCGGAACAAGCGATTAAAGCATCTTGGTGATCTCGAAAATCATCAGCTACTTGAAAATCAGTCAATGGTGCACGGTTCACTAAAGATTGTAGAACTGTATGTTTTGTAGTTGGTTTATCTGATTGTTGTTGGCATGGAATCTAGATAATACATGAATAAAAAAATAAAAAAAAATTATTATTATATATAAAAAACGCTTTACCGCTATCACTTGACTATCTGCACTTTCACCAGAATATAAAATAATGTCAGCATTGGTAATTTCATTATCGTTATTTTGATCCACCATATTAATTGTACCGAGCATACACATGGATTGACTGATTTGATTGGTTTGTTCAATTGTGGTCCAAGTCATTTCTCCTGTGCTTGAAATTTCTAATCGATATAAACATCCTTCAGCGGATCCTAAGTATATGTATTCTTTGGTTGAGTCTAAATGCGATGCATAAGCAGTAAATAGTGGGTCTATTTTTTTTTTTTTAAAAAAAAAAAGAAGTTATTATCGTAATGGTGAAGGAAGGAAGGATTCTATTATAAAATTTACATTCGGTGCTTTTAAATTGTCTTGGGATTGGGCTGGAGGGATATAACACGTTTCCGCAAGTTAAATCGTCCGCAGTTAATAAACATACTTGTTGCTCCTAGATTAAAATTTTAGTTCAATGTAATAATAATAGTAAACAGGTTATAAAAAAAAACGTACAGTAACGAGTAAAAATGATTCAGGTCGAAATTTTAACGGTATCAACAAAAGTGGAAGCGGGGTATCTAAATTAGAGTATTAATGTCAACTATACCTTATATTATTTTTTCGTATCAGTATGCCTACTTCTCTCTAATGGCAATCTTCCTACTTTATCAATTGTTACATTATCAATATTTGATGCATCGATTTCATATATAACGATACGGCATGAACGATCGATATCACTAAGATATATAAAAGTTTAGTGATATATTAGTAACACACAAAGAATATAATATCCTCCTTACTTGTAAATAACTAAAGCCAATAGTATCCTTTCCATTGATGCGATTTCGGTATACAGAAATTCCATATGCCATATAATTCCCATTTCGCATTCAGAACCTCTCTAGTAATAGGGAAAATATAAATACATTGCCTCCATTTATATATATATATATATATATACTCAAAGAGAGCTTACACCGATAATAGGATCAAATCTAACTCGAGACATGGTTTTGTTTAATATCAATATATCAAAAAAATCTTGAAAGGATCCAATAGCTATAGCTCGTGAACTAATAAAAAAAAATTATCAACACACTTTGAAATACTCTGTTCACTTCAAAAACTTACTATGGATCCACCGCTAATTTCTTTCCAACTTTTGTGTACTCTAATCCTGGGCTATCCAAATAAACCTATCATTTTTTTTTTAAGTATGCTATTGATTCGATCCCTTCGATATATTTCATACTTCAGCCATTGTTTCAAATCGTTTGATACCTAAATCCAAATCACTATGAATTGTCATAAATACAAGTTTTCCATATTCTGAAAGTGCTACAAGCACATGCTGTCCCTGTATCTTGGAATGATTTCGTATCTTTTTCGAGTACGGTATATCTTCATAAAATTCTTCCTCGACAGGCATTACCGTATCTGCGGTTTCTGTAAATAAGCATCTTAAAAGTTGTGTATCGATTATGGTTCCAAAAGTCGATTGTTGTAGTTGTCGCGTTAGTAGATTAGGATCGGATTCCGTCACTGAGCCGATGGTCATCCATTCTAATGAGTTTCCCTTTTTTTAAAAAAAACACGAAAAGTAAGTATTGTGTTTCTGTTTTTTGCTTTTGTTTTCTCTTACTTTACTTTTACTAAAACTAGATCCGAAGAGTCATTGCTCGAAAAGGAGCCTCGAAAGATTTTTTGATTTACTGTACTATGACATGAAGTTCTATAGTAGGCGTACATTCTTTTTGTAAATCAAAAAGATTTTTTCTTGGTAGATCTTGTATGATACAGCGGGTGAAAAAAAAGGGTTGGGTTTTTAAATTCTGAAAACAAAATAGGGTGCCATTAGGGGCTTCTCTATTACAGCGTTTCTTTTTTTTTTTTTTTTTTTTTTTTTTTTTTTTTTTGCGTGAGACAAGTGTACAAAATAGATCACCAACCATTTTATCAGCCTAAGCCATAGAATAGATAAATCATCTTTCTTCTTCTTTTACTTTACAATGCATGACGCCAGTACGTATTTTTTTATATGTGTACTTTTAAAGAGCTTATAGATAGCTTATATCTTGTATTCATTCATTATTCTGCTTTTTTTTTTTTTTTTTAGCATTTCTGTCTTCTTTATGTCTGTACAAAAGGATATTGCTCTTCCTAAAGCAGCCGCCGGGCATAAACTAGCACAAGGTCGTGAGATCCGCTAAAGTATTATGAGCTAGTTACCTTTTTTTCATAATTTATTAGCAAGGTACGTGTGCTCCAAAAAATGTCACATATTTGCTTTTTGTTCCATTCTAGTCCGGACGCACTTTATTACATTTTTTAAGAAAAGAAAGAAGGTGGTGCTTATCACCATGTCACTCAAAACGCGAAGAATAAAGGCCTTCAGGAACAAAAGATCTATCGGAGAGTATGAACTCTTTACTATGTATTTTGATCCAATCTTGCCCTCTTTATTATCTGATTCCAGCAGAAATGTTTTATTACGATGGTCAGATCTTACAAGCGATGAAAGTAGAAGCTCGCGCCCTGATGCTATTATTTCTCAGATACACTAACTTGATTTCGGTGCTAGTCTTGGATATGGAGAGGTAAAGGTAGTCTATACTACCACCGATAACCACGCTTTATGTCACGATCTTCTGAGTTTGGGAACATTTTCAAAAGATACAATCGACATAAATAAACTTCGTATTAGGGGAAGTCATGTCAATCTAACGTAAAAATGGATGACTTTTATAAACAGTTGTTGGAATTTTACAAGTGTGATGCAAAGATTGAAAAATAAACGTATGAAAGTATTCCAGATTAATAAACTTAAAGGCTGACATGGAACTATTATAATATCTCATACATTCTTTTTTTTTTTTTTAGGTTGATGACGTTCCTGATAGAGACAATTTAGGGATCAAAAATGAAAAGGTCGAAAAAGAAGACCGAAAAGAAATTGATGTCTTAGTTAATTTGTGTGTACTTATATACGCAATACAAGGAAAATTTATGATGTTGGGCTCCATAAGCTATTTTTTTTTTCAAAAGTGACGAATAAAAGTGTAGTGCATGAGCTCTTAAACTAGGTAAAAAATGATGAATTGGATATACAATTTGTATCCCCCTTTTTCAAATGAATGCCTGGTAACATCCGTGGAGTTTACATATAACTAATGTGACTCAATAAATATATTTTGACCAATATATATGCATTTTTTTGTATCACACATGTGTGTATCTAATAAAATGAATTTGTTCAATGTAACCGATTATTTAACACCGATCACTTGACAAAAAAAAAATACTTGTATCCGTTTTTATGTCAGTAAGAAAGCAACTGTTACAATTACATAACCCATGGAATCATTTGTTGAACTGAAAGGGTTCTTTTTTTTCGATCGGCATCACATGACGCAAGGCTATTCTTTTTTTTTTTTTAGCTTTTTTGTCAAGTAAAAGTATCGGTAAAAAGTTATCAGATTTTTATCTATAGCGCGCAGATCAACCTAAATTAACCCCCTAGATCTGATTATTTGAAGTAAAGGGAAAAGTAAAGTTTGCCCTGTTTAAGGGTAGTGCCTGTGAGACCCTGCATGAAAGACGGGTTCCCCAGATATATAATTAAATACTATTTATGACAGCATTATATTAAAAAAAATTTAAGCCTTTCTAGTCACCGAAAAAAAAAAGTATACTGTTTAAAGTCAAAATACTTATGTAAAACACGCAGGGTCTCACATAAACCGATGACTTTCTTATTGCAACAAAGGAAGGAGTCGTATATAGTATATGACGTTAACTAACATAAAACTTTCCCCATGTTTTTTCATTTTTGTGTTACTTGTAGGTATTTTAAATTAATTCATCATCTTTTTGTATTAATACTATTATATGATATTTATATTAATATCAAGTTAAAAAACATTGACCAAATATTAGAGATAATCGTAATTTGTATTATGAGGTCCTCTATTTTAGCATGACAAAAACTATGCCTTTCAAAATATGATAATTCTTAATGGACCACTTGGGCTTCTTAAAATCCTATCCTTTCAAAATGATATGGTAATCAGTGTACGTGGTTTATTTCATAATACAAAATCGTGACATACTTTTCTATCTATAATGATTATATAAATCACGTTAGCGAGTACGCTTTAATACCCATTTGGAATTTAGAAATATATCCGGGTACCAATACATAGAGATCATCCGCATTTTTTTTTCTTTTATATTTACACTACTTTTAGTAAAAATATATACATATATATTGCACAAAGTCTTTTTTATTTATTTTTTTATATACTTTTTCTCTTTACTTTTTATATTACTTTTTCTCTTAGAATGGGATTTACTGTTAGAACGACATCAGGGTTCTTTGTCTGTGGTATATCTTACGCATTTTTCTGGTGGGGTTTATTTGCCATATACTGTATAGGATACCAACTGAATAAAGTTCGTGTATATTATGTTCGAAAGCAAAGATTAGCCGGTAACGATAGTAAAGTTCTTATTGACTTACCCGGTTCGAAATTCTTTAATCAATTTGACCATGTTGTTCGAGTTCCATTTATTACTGAAATGATTCCACTAAAACACGTTATTGGTATCACTGTATTTATTTTAATAAATGCAGTATTTATTATCTTTGCTCCGTTTGCTTTAAACCCTGGTATGGGTTTTGTTATCAATGCTATTACTACGATGGATCGTCGCGCTGCTTTTGTCGGTATGGTCAACTGGGGTTTCGTTTTTTTCCTTGCACAAAGAAACTCGATTTTAACTCGAATGTCTGGTTTAACTGTTGAAGAACTTCTTCCTTTCCATCGTATCATTGCTCGAATCGGACTTGCTGAATTTATTCCTCATTATGTTTGGAGAATGTAATATATATACTTAAAATCAATTGATTTTTTTTTTACTGACATTTTTTTTTTCTTTTCTTTAGTTGGAGAGGTTACGAAAAAAATATGATTGTTAAAGATGCACTTTTTCTAGACCAAGAACAAACTTCTGGTGCTATTGCCATGTTCGGTTTCTTAATTATGTTTGCAACATCTTTAGAATACATACGTCGTAACTATTTTGAAATATTCTATTACTGCCATGTTATATTTATGCTCGTTGGTGTTTGTTTTGCTTGTTGGCACGAACCTACGTGCTTCGCCTTCTTTATTCCTGCTCTTATTCTTTGGTTTGCAGACCGAGTGATTCGATCGTATTCGTCATGGTGTTTAAAAACCACTTCTGCACGTGTAGACCAAGTAGTTTCCAACACCTCTACACAAGAAGGTATCGTACGAGTCTTATTTTCCAACAAGAACATGAACACATTTAAACCCGGTCAATATGTCTTTGTATCTATCGCTCGAACTGGTCGTAAGCTTTGGAAGTACGCTAACTGGCATCCTTACACAATTTCCGAAGTCTTTCGAGTCAATAACCATACCGACAGTTATATTGATGAGCGTATGATTGATAGCGCCACCAACACAATTAAAGATGGCAAGACTGAAAGAATTGAAAATGTATCACCTGATAGTTTCCTTGATATTGATTCGCTATCAGATACAAATAGTCTTCGTCGTCGTGCAAATCCTTTACCTAGTGATAAATCCGTTACAACTGTCGGAACATTCCATATTAAAGCGCTTGGTAATAAAACTCGTGATCTGGTCAAACGTTCTGCTGCTAATGAACAATTAAGAGTGATTGTGGATGGACCATATGGTCCTTGCTTGGATTACCAAGATTTCCAGGTTCTTGCTCTGTTTAGTACTGGTATTGGTATTACACCTTCTTTAGCTATCATCAAGGATGTCTTACAAAGGAGATGCAACGGTGTTCGTACTGTAGCTGTTGAGCATATATATCTTACATGGGCAATTAAATCTACTGGTAAATTTCTTTTTTTTTTATTGACCAAGATATTATTTTCTAACTTTTCTTTATTTACTCATAGTCGAGATTCCTCCTTTTATGGATATGTTTGTTTATTGGACAGAACTTGTCAAGAATTCTACTCAATCTATTTACTTCACTGCAAATATATATGTTACTAGAGAGCATGAAGGTCCCAATATCTTTGAAGATCTTGTAGGTTTTAATGTTATCTATGGCCAAAGACCCAAGGTTAATATCGAAATGGACAAGATCAAAACCGTAAACGCCAACCGTAGAGTGTGGGCTCATGCATGCGGTTCTGCCTTATTTACAAAGACAGTTATTAACGAAGCTGTATGTCGTCACTTTCACGTTCATAACGAAACCTTTGAATTCTAAACATCGTCCCATAAAATCGTGTACTATATAATTTTTTATTTTATCAAAGCCTTATTTTTAACTACTTTATCTCTTTCATGTATATATAATAAATAACTTATATTTTTTTTAATAAACTTATATAAACATTTATTTTATAAATAATTCAATAGATACACAACTCGTTCCTTCGGGAGGGGAATACTCGGTTCCACATGCTCTTACACTTAGTCGATCCATCCCTCAAAACAAGCGAGAATCCGATAGAGGGTAATTCCGAAACTACATAAATCACATCATTTATTGGTACAACAACAGCAAAAAAAGTCATTTTTTCGCTCTTTCATTTCAGCTATATTATATAATAATCTAGGGTCACAAAAGATGTCGCTTAAATAAGCTTAGAGCTATTATAAAGCCACCTCCTTGTGATATTAAGACTAGTGCAATACGTAACCACATACGCTTTATTAACATGGTTTATTTTTTATGACGCTCTCTCTCTCTCTCTTTCTCTATTATCATTATTTTGGTATATATATTCGATCCTCTTATATTTCTTTACAAGTAAATCAATTTTTATTATGATATATATTTGTCCGACTTGATGTTCACAATAACGAACGCATAAAAAAAAATAGGCAATGTTAGCCATAATAGGTAGTACATGATCGCGCGGATTTTTAGGAACGCAAAAATAACCTTACGTTACATCTAGTTAGTAAATATGTAACATATTTTCTGTATGCAGCTAACCTGTATTTGATAACAGATGGAGTAACCTCGTAAATAACTAATTTACAACCTCTCAAACGATCTAATAGTAATGCAATCGATCCAGTTGAAAGTGAGAAAGAAAACAGGGATATTAAGAAACAAAATTTGGTAGATAGAATCTATAAACGCAAATCTCTATATCAAAGACGATGAAATTATGTATAACTCAGCAAATTAATAATTTATCTCACTCTTTATTTGTTCTAAATCTAATCCATGCAGTATCTTGGTATAGACTAAATACAAAAGCTTAGTAAAAAAAAAAAAACGAAAGGTTTATTTAGATTAAATAAAGAGAAAGAGTAAAGTGATTTGGTTTTTAATATTTTGTTCAATGTCGAGCTAGAGTCACCGGTTCGCCGACTTCCGAAAAGTCATTTTCACGATTATGTACACCGACTAAGTTAGTTGAAATTCGAAGGGAAGAAGAATGGCCTAGATGACTTATAGAAACTATTAATGGTACGTCATGATATTCATTAGCAAAGGAAATGCCCCTGAAATTTCTTTGATTGACTGCTCGTCTGATAGTGTTGTTTTCTAAACCACTTTCTAAATCATATTTTAAATCATAAGGTTGCTTATATTTATAAACATCTAGCGCATAGAAAAAAAAAGTTATAAGTTTGATACTACAAAATTATTAGCGTCTATTAATTTATACTTGTTGCAGCTGTTCCAATATTATCGGGAGACGTACTGTTACGTACATAAAAAGTTTTTTTCGCTGTAATATTACTTAACATATCATTCTTTTTTACAATGGGACAAATGTAATCACCGACAAACTCAATTTGATCCGTATTTGTTTCATTATCCTCATACCAGACCTCTTTTCCTTGATAGTATATAAATATACGAAGCGTATAGTTTTCAGCGAAAATTTGATGCAAAGTACCCGTTTGAAATTCTTTGTACAAGAAGTGTTGTTGATTGATAACTGGCTGTAAAACATATGCAGGTAATACTGGTATTACAAACCAAGATGTGTCAATCCCTTGTACTCGATTAAAAGTATCGACTTCTTCTTCTAATATTCTTGATATGGTATCTTGAAACTGTGGGTTCTTATTGAAATGTATCAAATTAAAAAGATGCTGAACATTTAAGTATTTCCCAAAAAGCCGCTTGTTTATCAATGAAGACAATATTGTGACAGCAAGATCTTGTAAAACAGGTTTAAACGAAATTTCAATGACATCATGAATAGTTACATTAATTTTGCAGCTACAAGAACTACTTAGCCATACAGTATTCTTGTTGGTATTTTGGTAAGGAGAGCTCGTACCAAGGATCTAGATAAAATAGTGACCAAAGTGTTAGAATATAATAAAAAATAGATTTACTAAGTCTTATGTATCTTACATGGCTTGAAATGTAATGCTTAAAGTTATTTGCAAACTCTATTTGGATTTTTAATGACAATAATTCTGAAGTGACATTTTTTTCATCACTATTGTGAAGATTACAGAATTCGATCCAACTGCTATCTTTCGTGATATTATCCCACATATGCGAGCATAAAGAGTCATATATATTGTCGATATATATTACTTCATCTTCGTGTATAATTGCTTCTTGTTCATCTTCCGAGCTAGGATCAATTACTACTTTATGCATAGTTAATTGAATGTAATCTTCCCGTAACTGAGCTATAACAAAGAAACTATTGATTGGTAAGTTTACTCCCAACAATTTTTTAATTACAGGTAACAATCTCTCTCCCTGCTTAATAATCCTTAGTTTTCTGGAGTTGTCATTTTCTTTAATCAAACCGCTTGTGTATACGATATTTTGTAAATTTTCTTTGCTCCCTATTATTTTATCCAGTAAGATATTTTCTATCGAAATGGCGTACCCTATTTTTATCTCCGTGTTATCTAGCTCCAATAATGAAGGCAAGCTGCTACATATCAGTTCCTTTATATAAATCATGTACATCAGCATAAATGCATTGATGAACTTTTTTTGTTTAATGGATATTGATGTTTCGTATGTAGGTGTCGATATCTCTTCTCTATTTAGTATGGTATCTTTTATGTAGTTTTTGTATGTCCTTAAGAACGATTTGATTTGCGTTCGTCGTTTGACAGGTGTTACGTCCTTAGCGGTAGAAATATCTTTAACCAATATCTCTTCAATTCTGGAGACAAAATCAGTTTTTTTTGTAACATCACCATCAAAGGATAAATAGTCGAATCCATCCAAGAAGTACTCTTCTGCAAACGATATAAACCTGCGTAGATGTTATTTTACGTATGTATTAAGGCATGGCTATGTTTCTATGCTTACTTATTGTCTACGTTTAAGGTTGCTTCATTCGAAATTTTGTAAAAGGATCCTAAGGAAGGTAAGCTATATTTATATTAGATTAGGTATAATACTATTGTATTTATGTCCTACCTTTTATCAGCCGTAAAATAGTCGTGGCCAATTATCTTTTGGATTAGCCCTTCGTTACTTATAACCGAGCAATACAAAACAGTAGAATCTAATGAAATATCTTTATATATAAAAATATTATTACCAAATAAAAAAGTAGCTGATATTTGAATGATTTGTTTTCCTACCTATGTTGAAGATAGCATTTGGCTTCGAATTTTGGAAAATGGATGGGGAAATAGCGGTATTATTTGAAGACACTATACGGGGCAGGCTATTCATGTCTGCATTTTGAATAGCTTCATGAACACCAAAGTCGGCTCCACTAAAGATGTGACTTAAAGAAATTTGATCGTTTTCCAAGCTGTTTTTAGTCATAGTGGTTATAGCGTTCAAAGAACGCCTATTATATTCGAGTATATACTTCAACCATTTAACCAGGGAAATGTTGGGTTTCATAACTGAAAGGTCGTAGTTTTGCAAAAATAATTTTTTTTTCCATGCGGAAGAGTAGATATCTTCTAGTACCAAAAGTTCATAATCCTTGGAAAATTTGTTTGAAACAACATCTTTCATACTTTCAATAATACTCTGGCCGATTTCTGCGCATACATCGAAAGGGCGAATTGATCTTATAAATTTCTCCTGCAGGTCATTCAGTTCCCAGTTACTGGTATCTGTAATTAATAGTCTCATTAAATCTATATTATATAGATAATCATTCTATAAATATCAATAGTTAAAACCATGGCAATGTATATATATATTAAAAAAAAAATGCATTACCTCTTCCTGTGAACCCTTCTGATATACATCTTCAGCAATTGCTTGTATTATTTTATCATCTTCCGAAATTAATGATTGAGTTTTCAAGTATGATTTTATCCCGTTTTTAATATCGTCTGACGTAACAGAAAGTGATGTCGATCGTGTTACCTTTGGAAATAGTCTCGAATTAGTGAAATTAAACATGTTATTCATAGTTGATATCAAATCAAAATCTATTAATACTGAATCATCGTGGTCTATGGTTGACAGTCGGCATAGAATTGTATTTTGTCCTCTTTTAAAAGTATATCCATCTTCCATATTTTGTAAATAATAAATTATGACTTCGATATTGGTATAAAATAAAAGCCGGTCCAGATGATCGTTGCTCGATATTAAACCAGAGTAAACAAAAAGAGGCCTAATTATCTCTTCTCGGATTTCATCCTCCCATTCGGAAGGAATTACTAAGGCATAGTGCAATTCATCTGTACTATCAATTTTTTCCTTTGATCTTTCCAGCATTACCGACACTTCAAGACGTATAAAATCTGATACTGCTTTCATAATAAATTCATCATTTTCGTCCCAGTAATTCTTTCCTTTCCTAAAGATATTATACAATTTGTCACTAAAATTATCCACCCGTATGTGCTCCTCTTCATCGTATTGAAATTCACTGTCACCATAACTTATGATTTCCGTTTTTTCTTTATTATAAATGATGCAGCTACTCTTTCTATAGTATGAAATAAATTAATTTTATAATGGCATCTTCATATAGAGTAATACACACAATTCAGTCCCTTTTTGATCACTGCCAGATCTAATGGAAGTGCAATTCAGTCGCAAATCAATACTTTCTTTTCCTATATCTACACGTAATATTTAGTAACGTGGTGTAAATTTATATTTAATACAAGAATTTACAAAAAATCACGAAATAAGGATGTTGATGAAGGTCGTAAACTTGTTCCATATGAGTATAATATATGATCGATATAAGAACTAATTAAAACGAAAAATAATAATTCTCGAATATAAGAACCTCGGCCATCTATGCGTTACATTAGATCTGACACATGAAGTCCGCCTCAGCCACTATACAAACATACAGGCATAACACTCGAGATAACAAGAAGGAAGTTTTAGTTCACTCCTCCCTTCTTCTATTATATATTTCTAGTATCTTTACGTAATTAAGACCATATAATACATTATTAAGATTCCATAGCTCTAAAAAGAATTAAGTGAATATTTAATGTTTATTCGGAAAGAGACGTACTGGCATTATTTAGTTTTTATTTTCTCAAGCGAAGCTTTTTAGGCGCATTTGTTTGCGTTTATACCAATGGCTTAGTTGTACTAAATTGCATATTCAGGTTTCAGGTTTTTTGATAACAGAATTTATAAACCTATGTCACTTCAATCCTTTAGTTTTGTAATAAAAATAAGATTTCTCATAATATATTGGCATATTGTATTTATACGAGACTGCAATTTTTTTTATTAAAATATACTTATCAAACGCAGTAATAGAATAGGGTTTATGCATAGTAGTGGTTTAGAACCGACTTAAAGTCATGGGTTCTGCCGCTATAGTGTAACTTTGATGAGATTCTCCGCCAACTAATTTTACCATAAAACCAAGAGAAGCAGAATACGCACTAGAAATTACAGAAATAGAAATAGATAAATCGTTCGATGTTGGGTAAAAACTAGAAGAGGCAAAGTAATTAACTCTGTTTTCTAAATGTATCATTCCTCCATCCAATACATTTTCAATTGTTTTGGGCCTGATTAAGCCTATAACAGGAAAATAAGTTTTTTTTTTTTTTTTTTTTTTTTTTTTTTAAAGACAATATAGAACGATTTTTGCTTACATATCCAGGGAAGACATTTTGATACATTAAAGTAAAACTGTTGATTTAACGGAGCGGCAGGTATTTTATCTCCTTTTCTAAAAAGTAGAAAACCTGTTTTCGCAGTGACTCCAATAAGTCCTATTTCAGGTATTTTGGTGTTATACTTGAAGCAGTCATTTCCTTCTAGACTTAAATAAAATGCACAATCCTCGCGATAAACTTGATGTAAAGTACCAATTAAAAATCCCGTGTATGAGGTAGGACGCTGGGTAAGGGTTGGGCGTAATAGCTTGTAGGGGGATTCTGGTATCACAAAACAAAGGGTATCAATGGATTGTTCTTCATTAAAGTCATTCGTTTCCTCTTCTAGTATTTTTGCTAGAATATTATGGAGATATTGATTGTCATTGAAACATATGACGTTAAAAAGATACTCGTAATTATTGAAAAACTCGCTGTTTAAAAAGGAAACCGATACAGTAGAAGCAATATCTTTTATGATTGGTCTAAAAGAAATGTTAATAATATCATCAACAGTAAAGCAAACTTTACAACTGCAGGATTCACTAAGTTGTATTGTTTTTATATCAGCTCCACGTATGTTTGATCCCTCTACAAGGACCTATATCAGATAGATAAGTGCGCTGTAAGAATAAATCTAATTTTTTTTTTTTTTTTTTTTTACCAAACTTACGTCGTTAGAAATATATCTACCAAGATTTTTCTTGAATTCTTTTTCAGCTTTCAATGAAAATAAATCTAGAATTGCACAGTCATCACTTTGATTATGTGCATCACATCGTTGAATTAAGCTCTTGTCTTTGATGACGTTGGTCCACATATTTGAGCACAGAGTAATATTTATATTTTGAATGGGGATTATCGTGTCCTGAAGAACAATAGCTTCTTGTTCATATTTTTCCCAGCTTTTATCAGTTACTACTTGGTTCATAGTTATTTGTACATGATCTTCATATAATTGAGCCAATACGAAGTACGTTTTGAAAGAAAAATCCAGATTCAAGCTATTTTTTATCATAGGTAAATATCCTTCTCCTTGTATAATGACTCGTAATTTTTTACAATTGTCATTCTTATTTATCAAACCACTTGAGTATATAATATTACGGAAAGCATCTTCAGTACCAATTATGTGGTTTAAAAGCCGCTTTTCGACAGTGACCGCGTATCCAATCTTCGCATCATTGTCATTTCGCTTTGAATAAATAGACAACCTATTTGATATTATTTTCTTAATGTAGACCATATAGATTATTAAAAATGCCTTGATGAATATATCTTGATTAATTGTTATAAGCTTGCTGCTGTCATCATGGCCTTGATTCAGTATAGCATCAATTTCAGACATAATATTACCTTCTATTACAACGTCTTTATCATATGAAAAAGAGTTTAAATCACCTACTAAGTACTTTTCAGCAAAAGAGATAAATCTAAGCACGTGTTAGTAGGTTTTTTTTTCAATATGTATATATTATACTAGTAGACTTACTGCTCTTTTACAATTAAAGTTGTTCCATTATAAAGTTTGTAAAAAGTTCCTAAAGAAGGTAAACTAATGTCTAGTTAGCTAATGTATATTGTATTTTTTATTATCCACTTACCATTTGCCATTTAAGAAGTAGCTATGGTCGTATATCTTTTGGACTAAACCATCATCGTTTACGGAAGAGTAGGTTAAAAATGTGGATTTAAAAGAAATATCTTATTATTATTATTAGTAAATAAATAAACTATCGAAACTAATATAGCACATTTCCATACCTATACTGATAATAGCGCTAGGCCTCGAGTCAATAAAAACCGATGATGATATAATAGAATTTTCTGTAGATAGTATACGCGGTTTGCGATACATATCTGAATTTTGAATAGTTTCTATCATAGCGTGTCCGGCTCCTGAAAAAATGTCAATCTGCTCGATTGTTATGTTATGTTCCTCGTTCTTAGAAGCAGCTTTAGAATTTAAAAATCGCGAACTATACCAGAGCATAGAGCTCAAGCAGTTATAAAGAGAAAAATTACAACTGGCTTCGGTAGAGTATTGATCCAAGACAGTCATAAATTTATACTCCTTTACAAAGTTGTTTGTAAGGAGATCTTTTATGTTGCCCAAGAAATTTTCACTGATTGCGGCGTATATATCCGAGGGGCTTATAGACTTTATAACAGCTAATTCGACACTATCAAAATACCACAGTAGCGAATAGCTAAGCCAGTGCTCTATTGTACCAGTACTTTCATCGTATGTATCCTATTGTAGTTAAATATTAAATTAATGCCAATGGGCTCATTTAAAATTACCATATAATGAAAAGTTTTGAATATATTTTCTATTATTTTATGTATAACCCGACCACGATTTACATCCGGATCTATAGCGAAAAATTTAGATTTTAAGAATGTTTCCAAAGTGTTTTTTACGCCAGAGGAGGTAATATAAACTGATCTTGAACGCAAGACTTCTGGAAGCATCAATGGATCCAGGCAATCGAATCGACTCTTCACTACGGATACTAAATCCATTTTAACCATAGCCATATCATGTCCAATTGAGGTAATTCTATTCATAACAGTATTTCGGCCTCTTTTAGAGAAATATCTCTCATACTCCAGGTCCTCTAGTTTATAAAAAATACATTCTATATCCGAATAAAATATAAGCCGCTCCTTGTGGTCATCTTTTGATATTAAATTTGCTTGAATATAAAGAGGACGAATAACCTCCTCTTTAATTTCTACTGCCCATTCTGAAGGGACAATAAATACGTGGTTAAATTTGCTTGTATTCTGACTTTCTATTCCGATATTTTTTAGCAGAGAGTCTATTGCCAAAGGAATGTAATCGGATATAGCCTTCAAAAAGAATTCGTCGTCTTGGTTCAAATTTGACCTTCCTTTTTTGAAAACGTCATATAATCCATGCTTGAAATTATTAATTCTAACATGCTCTTCATTATCTTGTTCGAAATATGGATCACCCCAACTTAAAACCTCGGTTTTTTGCTTGTCATAAACAATATAAGCTTCCTCACTATAATTAAATTAAATAAATTGCATAATAAACTTCTAGTACTGCATATTTCGTACCTGCACGAAAAGTCTTCGCCTGGTAAAACTTTACCAGTATTTAGAAGAGCTGTGACATAAATTTTACTCTCTCCCAAGGCTATTTAATAATTACGGGAAAGAAATTAATACAGGTGGATGCCGTTCATAACGCTAATAATTACAAATAATTGAAAAATAGTCATGTTGATGAAAATTATATAACTCATCCATATTGATACACTCTTTATTGTCGGTGGAACCTACGACAAAGTAAAAAAAAAGGGGGGCGCAGGAAGCAAAACTTGATGAATCTTATATTATATTTTAAAGTTTATAGTACTACCATTGCGCCATCTTTTACTACCATTGCGCCACCTTTTACTATCCAATCGCAAAAATTCTACTTAATTGAAGTAAAAGAAATACCCTCATGTGTTACGGACACTATTGTTTTCACTGTCGAATAGCCGAAGTTTCATTGCGGTGAATTTTGTTTAGGATCTGTTGATAAGGAACTTTTTCGACAAAATATTTGCAGCGATTAACACTACAAATCTAACGGCTGTATTTCAGGTATCATTGGCACTGCTCGTATCGATATGAAGCTTTGAGGCTTTCGTTATACTTTATGTGATACCATGGCACAAAACTTTAAGTGTAGCGCATGCGCTCTGGGATCTAATTATTTATAAGTTTAATTTCATGAACTAGATTGATTTTTTTTTTTTTCTTTCTTTTATTGAAAATTAACAAATTATGCATCAATATGGAAGGAGTTTATGATATTCACCAGTTTAATAATTGCGCTATTTTTTGTAAGTAACTACTGGTTTTTTTTCTATAGAAAATATTTTCTTCTTTATTGAAATATATATGTAACTATGCAGACTTTACCGGATATCGAATAATTGGCGTAGCGTGCAATACTTCTAATAGACTTTCACCAAAGTTAAAAGAATATAACTACGGGGAAACAGATTCTAATGATAAACTTTTCACTCCAAACAATGTTATAAATGATAATTTATACCGTATATTTAAAAAAGGCAAGGAGAAATGGAACGAAGCTGATGAAAAGTATTTAGACATGGTGGCAAAAGAAATAGCAGATTTGATTCTTTTACTGAAAAATAAAACAATCGCAGATGATTGGCATTATGCAATTTGTGTTCCGTCAGAATGGGAAGAAGAAATTAGGGAGGATGTGATTCGAATCCTTTTTATTCGAGCTAATTTAATATCAAAAGATGACCACCATGATAGGCTTTTATTCTATACTGAAGTTGAATGTATATTTTATTATATGCAGGATTTGTATAACTTTTATAGAGGGGATAAAACACTTTTGTCTAGAGTAAATATTTTGCGAAATAATGAAGTGTTGATTGATTTTAGCTTAGTTCAAATTGCAAATTCTCTATTTGGGTTTCCTGAATCAAAGTTTTTCCCTAAAGTCTTAAAAACAGATTCAATTTATATTACTCCTCAAGATTTTGAAAATGATATACGTTTATCATTAACCGCTAAAATGATTTCTTCTGAAACTGGCGTGGACTCGTATCAAATCGAAGATAATATTGTTGAAGAGATCTATAACGGAATGGGGTTTAAATCAAAAGTAAGTAAAATGCTCTCTAGTAACTACACCTTCGATAATAATGTATACATACATATAATTAGAAAAATGAGGGGAGCTTGTGCGGATTGGAAGATAATAAAATTCTGAAAGAGTATAAAGATATTAATGCGAAATTTGGTTTATGCGACGGAATTAAAAATAAAATTGGTGGTATCGTAAAACGTTTATTTCCAAGTAACATTGGGAAAGAATATGATTTTCTAACTATCATGGATCGATATTCTTTTGGTTCTCAGCAAAATTCTGGCCTGGCTGAATGGGTAAATTCTATTCAGGTTGATATTATCAATTCTATAAGTACCGAACCATACGATGTGTTGCCTGAAGATAGCATATTTTATATTAAGCCTAATGACATGTTTAGTGGAGCTTTTTTTGCAGCATTTGAGACTATTAAAAATGGTGATATGTATTGTCCTCCACGTATAATAGATAGAGGAGACTTGGATGTGCCTTTATCGGTATTTTTAAATTGCGGCCCTGATGCTATTATGCATATTGGTAAGTTAAAATATTATATGTTCTTTAAAGTGATATACTTTATTTTGATGCTGATACTTGAACAAATAAAATGAAGATATTTCATTTGAATGCACAAGACTTTCTCTTTCTCTTTTAAATAGCAACGGGCTGGTGGAAAGGATATTTGATCACAATTATTTTACATCTATTAAATGGTAAAGCGACTACGCATGATCATTTTACGGCACCTAACTAAGCAAAAATATATTTTTTAGGTTACATTCTCTAAGTTCATTTTATGTAACTTTAAGCGAAGAAGAGCGGTAAGTCGTAAATAAATATGTTAGATTTTAGTAAAGGTCCTCACTCTTCATAGTACTTTAAATTATATCTTTACGAAGAATGATACTGTACGAGAAAATGGATTTATAGCTGACTTCCTATCTATATTGAGTCACTGTTCACCTGGAAATAAAGGCGTTTTTCCTCCGCAACTAGAATACAGAAATAAGTATTTACTACTGTACTTGGCACATATAAATGATATAATATCAAGTGGATGGCCAAAGGATTTAGACTCAAATGACAAAAATTTAAAAGTTGGATATACCGTTTCAATCGAAAAGATAATGTTGGACAATCTAGTAGGCAGGAAACAAGATTTCGAAGAACTTATACATACCAGTGGATTAGTAACAAAAAATGAGGAATTTAAAAAATTGATTGTTGTAACAAAAGGGGAAGGGGTTCTACCTGTAATTCAAAGATATTTAAAACTAGATTTTCCACTCAGGTCTAATATTTTATTGGCTCAATTATATGAGGGATATATACAACTGACTATAAACCAAGTAGTTACTAGTACTAGTTTAGACGAGAATGAGCAAGAATCTATTATTTATCATGATGAAATAATCCCTATTCGAAATTTATATGAATCTCTGTGTTTAAATATGTTGGAACATATTATCAACTACACATATTTAATCCACCAATGTGATTTGCATCATGGTGATAACGACAGTGATATTATGCGACTATTTGTACTGAAGAGTAAATTAATATTCATGAGTAATCTCAAAAGATTTATCTCTGAAAATGTAAGAAATACACTCTTTTTCTTTCGTATGTACTAATATTTTCATAAACCATATTAGATTCTTGCCAACAACTCAAATCTAGAGATGACACATGGAACTTACATACACTTAAATAACACATGTTGCTGCAAAGTTCACTTAACAGTTTACGATATTATAGAAGTATCTTTTAAACCTACTTTAAAAGAAATTGCATCAATTGTATTTGCTTCGCTGTTAAATACTAGACTCTTTGGAAAATATATATTTATCGACTATGCTTTTACTTTAATATACTTTAATCAGAACCCTACATTTCAGTCTATTCTTCAAAAAATACTTCAAGAGGATGCACAAGACTTTAATGAATTTCAAGGAATAGATACAGAATGCTTGGTGATCCCAGAGATACCGAATTTACTCTTACAACCTGTTATAAAGCAACGACCATTCTTTTATAAAGCATTTCAAATGGGTACGTTACGTCAAGTGTACCGTAAGGGATGCTGTTTTTCTATAAATTTAGAGAATAGTACTGGATTAGAACTATTGTATAAAAACAAAATAACGGATTCAGAGTGTCAAAGTTTCGAGAGCGATTCGTTATTTCTACTTTTTAAAAAAGGGGATGAAATAAATAATGCCGAAAGTAAAAGGGTGTTATATTTGAAGATAAAAGAAAAAACAGGGTCTTATAAATTTGAAATCAGTAAGTATTTAATAAGGTCCAAAAAAAAAGATATACTTTGACTTATATTGAAATAGATTATCATGAATGTGAGACTTCAAAAGAGAATGACAAGGCTGTTTTAAAATATGATATTTTTGAAAATACAGGATCTTCGTATATCTATTTTGATGCAGAGAAATATAGTACCGACGGGTTTTTGCCTGTTGTAGTATCATTCAAGCTTTACGGTTATTCTTCTTCTATTCGGTTTGATTTAAGCGAGGTTGGAAATAAAACTATAAAGGAAAAAGTATTAGAAGCAGGAGAACCTCTAACTTTGTCTCGATTATAATATTATATTTACAATTATTAAAATTTCAAATTTCTTTTTTTAACATTTTCCGTTTAGCTACACTTCCAACAATAACAGGTACTTTACTTGTAAAAACGACTTTTTTTTTTTTTTTTTTTTTAATATCGTGAGAAAGGAAATTGTAATATAAATATCACGATGATTAAATAAATCCCATTTTATCATAGTTGAATAAACTCCATTTTATCATAGTAAAAGATTATTTGCTATCTAATGCTCCCATTTAGGGAACGGTCTTTTGCAACAAATAAGGACAATACAGAAAGGATGGTCCAAACCGATTCTTTACTTTACACCAGCAATCAAGAGCTAGGATGTGGAGAAGTGAAACTCAATTGCGCTAATGAAAGATTAGAAGAAGACCGATCCCGTTTAGGGGAGCCCAGACCGTATATTTAATACCGAGTATCTCAAAGTGTGTCTTCAAAATGAGTGGCGAAACTTAGACAGCGGCCTATTGTCGAATTTAGTGGCACGTATGCCTAAAAGATGTCAGTCTGTAATAGACAATAACGGTGGCTGCTCTAAATACTAAAAAATAAAATAAAATTATTTTTTGTAAAAATAATACTCTTTTCTTTAAGAATTTAAAATTTGATAGTGTTTGAAAGACTTTTTATTAACTAGCTTTACTGTTTGGATTCGGATGTATATAACACTTTTCAAAAATTAATTAAAAAAATTAAATTCGTTCAAACATTTATTGCACATGATTGTATTTTTAATAGGTACAATACTATATTGAAAAGATCTACTTGTTCAAGAAGGAATTGAAAACGTTACTGATATCACTTCTTTTTTATGTAATACAACACCGATTTAAAGAAACATATTGATCCTTTAATATGTTTACACCTACACACCAACCCATCTATACTAAAGTATTTTTTCCGGGTATTTATTAAAAAACAATAATTATTTCTCGAATACACTTCTTTTTCTTTTAGAACCTTTTGAAGGAGAGAGGATGACTTTGATTGACTTTACGGTATATTTTGGGGAACTAACAGATTCGATGTCACGATCATCGCTTACATCAATCATCGAATACTGGCTTACTTGGTTTAAGTGGGCTAATAAAACAGTATTGTTTGTGTTGACAACACATTGTTTCCAAGTATAAAGGTTCAAGATATACCGTCTAAAAAGATCCAGCTCCAACAAACTTTTCATCATTCCAAAATCTCCAATTTTATGACTAACAAAGCAATCCTGGTACCTGAACAGTTGGACAATATAAGCACTTCTTCCCGAGAAATCAAGATACGCTATTGGTAAAGTTGGATCTTCTACCAGGAGGCCGATATGATTAAGAATACACGCGTTAGTTCTAATGTTTTTATGTTGTTGGCGACGAAGAGCTGATTCACGTTCGTTGGTTTTTTTAAATCCAATAGAGCATAGTTCAATATCTTCTATTTCTCCTTCGTTTGCTTCTTTTATATTTGACGCAAGTAAAAGATCTTTATGCTTTCCGTCTGCTATCTCGGCATCGTGAATTATCTGCATTCTTTGTATTGCGGTACAGACCGTATTTTCATCCTTGCTTATTATATCGGTCTTGATAAATACTGGCGCAAGTAGTTGTTGAAATAATCTTAAATGAGAAGATTTTGATAACTTTACTTCTCTTTCATACGAAGGGAAGTTCTTGATACTATAGAAATTTGATATCAGTACAAATCTCTGCAGTAAAAAAAAACACTTACGCGATATCTATCACGGATAGTAAATTGTACTCGTCCGATTTTTTATCTTTCTGCTTGGCCTTTTCTTGGTCAATGAAATCAATAATTTTATTTACCTCTTTGTTATAAAATTATGTTAATAATTTAATCATTCTTTTTTCGGTTTTCTTAGGGGCCACCGCAAAAATTCTTTCGGACCACCGGTCTGTACATAGGGAAGATTAGGTTTTTTTTTTTTTTTTTTTTTTTTTTTTTTGTATAAAATTACGTGATTTTATTGAAATTAGATAAATGTATAAATTTGTGGTTTAGAGTTCCGGAAAAAGTAATAAAAAATGAAGAAAGGGGGTGGGTGGGTTAGAGTTCTATGATTAAACATTCTGTTTTTACTCGGTCGTGATATCATTGGTCTCGTCTATCGAAATGAGTGAACAGGATATTGACATCTCAAAAAGGGTTATCGCCTGCTGATCTATCCAGAAAGACTGGTCGAATATACACCGCCAATGGTATTGTCAAATAATTTCAAGAACGGTACCAAGTGACAGAAGGATGTCCTCAGGTATCTGTTGACAGATCTTGTCATGCAAAGTAAAGAGCGCAATCCATACCGTTTCTGGAGAAGGAAATGTGTCATTAAGATTCATATCTTCTATTGCTTTTTTCCAAAGAGTCCATTTATGAAAGCAGGAAACAAAGAAGTGTTCATTAGTTTCGGATTCTGATCGACATATACCACATAGGGAGTTAGTACAAGAACTAATACGCCAACGATGTAGCGTTTTCTGATAAGCTACTCTGTCGTGAATATGACGCCACCATATGGTAAGCGTTTTATGGGGAAGAGGAAGAGCCCAAAATTGTTTCCATATCTTAGGGGGTAAATAATTTGGCGGCGTTGAATAAGGTACATATATATTCCCAGACGTAGTAATCATCTTGTGAGCCAATTTTTTACGTCTGCGGCTCAGCTGGACATGTAGACGAAAATATCCGTTTCGTATTTGAGAGACCATTACCCTGTGAGAGGAGTCGGTGTAAATATACCAATGACACGACGGTAACCATTTTGGGTACGTCGGATGTTCTAAACTAGGATTGGGAGTGTTTTCCGGAGGACGAGAATAGGCTTCACTGGTAGCAGGCATACTATCACTGAATTGTGACGTCCACGATACCCCGCCATCGTTTTGTTGAAGCAGACGATATGCTTTTGTGGGTTGTTCTTGTTTTGGTAAACCTACCTGCAGAAAATTGTGGTATTGATTTGCGTGTGGATACCACGCTATGACATCTGAAACCAGTCTATTTATTGAAATCTTGCTGGGTACAAAGGTTCTATCAGACCTAAGGTGTTCAACGCTGTCAACCGTATTTGGATCAGTAGTAATCAGGGCTACTCTCAAGGGAGTGTCAGCTAAAAAGGAGCCAGACCAGTTTGAACTCTTCTTCAAAGGAGGAAGTTCCTGTATCAGCCTTGTCAGGACTTGCATCGTAGGTAACTTTTTGAGCAGTGGTAAAAAAAGAGAAGGATATTGTACCCATGGTAAAAAACTTTTATGACCGGTATATAAATATAAACTGGCACCTACGAGAGGAGAAGCAAAATCGGTATCGGATTTTGACTGCATCAATCGTCGAAGATATATAAGTTGTAAAGTTATTTGCTGCACTTGCGGATCCACGACGCCTAGACCACCATGTGATTTTGGTAAACATATTTGATCCCAAGATGGGGCCGGCCAGAAAGATAAAACAAACTTTCGGACTACTTGTCGAATACTAAATAGCCATTTATTTGGCACTGGAACTACCCGTAGAATATGCCATAATCGACTGAGTAGGAGAGAGTTAGCAATTAAGGAGGAACCTCGAACGGACAGATGTCTGTCCTTTAACAGGAAAGCATGATTCCCAATTTTCTTTTCGATTGTCTGAAGGGAAGAATCCGATTGTTGCTGATTAGAATATAAGGGATAACCTAGATAGCGGACAGCATCGGGTGAGGCAGTAGTATGATAATCAATTGACGAGGTGTGAGCAATTTCTTTCCGTACCGCATTTTCTAGACCTAACAGAGATACTAATTCTGTTTTATGAATGTTAACCTTTGCATTACTGGCAAGACTGTAGCATTGTAGCATTTCTTGTAAATGAGGCCACTCCTCTGGTGATGTGAGAAATACCTCTAAATCATCTGCATAACTAAGCAATTTAAAACTAGGTAGATGTCGTAATTTGATATTATGAATTTCATTGTCTTTGGGTGTAGCCATTTACTTAGGTGGTACTGACACGGGGAGAAGAGAGACACCAGCGAGAGAATTTGAGGCCAAGATGGTCCGTAGTAGTGGTTCAAACGCAAGATTAAACAGCAAGGGAGATAACGGATCTCCTTGTCTTAATCCTCGACCCTGTGGCACTGGAGCGCTTAAAAATCCGTTAATGGAAATTGATATAGACGTATCAAAAAATAATTTTTGAATCAAGATGTCTAAAAACCAATCGAAGGTAATCAGGATGTACCCGATCGTACGCTTTTTCTTGGTCAAGCAAAACTGCAACAGCATCAGAAGTAGGAACCTTCGCATTTTGGTGATTCTGCATCAATGTCAAGTTGACCCATCCATTATCAGAGATCAACCGATTACGGAGGAAACCAGTTTGGTACGGATTAATTAGCGACGGTAGAATAATATTGAATCGATTAGCTAGCATCTTGGTAAATAACTTTGCATCTGTATTTATTAGCGATAAAGGTCTCCAATTACTTAATAAAGTGGGATCTCCCTTTTTGAATAGTAAGACCATTCTCGTCTGTTGCCAGGAAGGAAGGAAGATACCAGTAAAAGCGTCCTGTAATATTTTTAGAAAAAGTTCACGAACAGCCTTAAATTCCTTAAACAGGTATCGATATAATTCAAAAGGTATTTCGTCTAGTCCGGGACTTTTACCTTGCGGTGTGTGATTGAGGACATCCATAAATTCAGGTGTTGTAGGATCACAATCCAATTTGGTTTGTTGGGACGTGCTAATTTTGGTCTCTTCAGGAAAATTTGCGAGAAGAGATTGAACTGCAGTTTCGTCTATATCATCTGGCGTATACAGTTCGGTGTAAAACTTCCGTGCCTCACATATTATATCGCTAATTTTGGTCACCATTTCTCCTGTGGTAGAGTTTTTAATAGCTTGTATTGTTTGTCGAGACTGTCTAGATTTTATAACCTTATAAAAATATTTGTTATTTCGCTCCCCTAATTCGTGCCATCTAGTAGCTGACCGAAGATATGTTTCCTGAGATGATTTGGTGATAGCTTCATCTAACTGTTTCGCTATCTCATTAGCCAATGTATGTGCGTTAGTCGATCGTTTTTCTGAAGTATATAATCCATGAATACGATTCATTTCCTGTTGGTAGACCTGTTCCAACTTAGCAAGATTACTGAGATATGTTTTATTATAACCACGTCCAAAGCGTTCACCCGTGTCTTTAATTGTACTTTTGAAGCATTTCCAAAGCTGTTGCGATGTGGTATTTGTATGACTAGTACTAGCTTCTCTAGTGGTCCTTTCAAAGAAAGAGCTGACCACCTTCGATAAAAGGTCCGAAAAAGATTTGTTGTTCAGCAATGTAGGGTTGAGCCGCCAGAATCCTGGACCAATATCCATTCGAGTAGGTAATAGATCTATAGTTAGTAGTTGATGATCCGTCCAAGTTGAAGGCAGATACACTTGTTGACATCCTGTTATCAAAGGTGATAGGTCATGATGGCAAAAAATAAAATCGATAGTGGATTTAATTTGGGTGCTACTTGAAAACGTGGGTAATCCTGCCGGAAAACAGTTTTTGAAGTTATTGGCTAGCCACTCGTTCCGTATGTACTGACTACTATTTATATTGAGAAATGTTTTTATTTCTATGATATAAGGTATTTATTATTTTATTGTTAACATCAATTTTGTCAATATATAAAAAAATACTTGTGGTGTATAAAATTGAACATATATCCACTCTCTGCATATTTACTATTATATAATTAATTCCTTGTTTACATGTTTACATGTTTTTTATTTTATGTTACTAATTGAAAAATTACCATTCATTTAAATTTTTTTTCTATTATTTTTATTATTCTTTATTTCTTTTTTGTTTTTAATTGCAACATTAATGTTATCGTTATTTTTTGTTAACATTTTATTTATTTATCTTTTTTATGTATTTTCTTATGTTTAATTTTAATAAGAAACATTTCTCATTGGTATTGTTGGTAAGAGAAGATAGATTGGTGTTGAAATCGCCTAGCAGGAAGCCAGGGACTTCAGCTGTGATGTAGTGTAAAAATGGGATATCCATAAAATTTTGATAATACAATTTCCTTGTCATTGTTTCTGCTGGAGCGTATATGTTAACAATAGATGATACCGTATCTCCAGATAAATTAGCTACATAGGACGCAACCGCGCGTTGATCTAGTGATACTACTTCATCTTTTAGAATTAAGTTTTTGTTAAGACATATGATAGCTACGTATTTAGTGACAATGAAAGAGTGGTTTGGAAACAAATAGTTTTGAAAGTAATTGAGTTGTTCCTCGTTAAGATGGGATTGTGTATGAAAGGCTGATATCTCTTGTAGACAGAGTATATCTATATGTAAGGATAATGAACGAAAATAGGACAGGTATAACCGTTGTATGGTTTTGTTGGACTCTTTGAAAATGCTCCAAGCATTTAAAGAGGCAATTCTAAGAGGTTTATTATTCATGACCCTGACGGGCATTAGAATCAATAGGGTTGTTATTGTGATTATTAACAGTGGTCGTATCATCATTTTTCTGAGTACCAGACACTTTCTTAGTGACTCCCTTACGAGGGCGAGATGTCCTCTTTGGACGTACTTCATCAGTTTCCGTGGTGGTGCGGATGGTGATCGGAGCGTGCTTAGATGCTAAAGATCCATTTAACGTTCTCTGAAAATCTGCAGTTTCCTCATTCCTATCCCTTACATTCTCATCAAACATATTATCATTCATCATAGCTGCGTCTTCAAAAGTTGAAAGGTCATTAGACTGTTCAAAGTTTACCTCAGAGACAGGGTTATCTATCTCGTATATCTCAGCGGACGTCTGTACCGCCATGTGTTCTGTCGCTCTTTCGTCAGTGAGGTAATCCATATGGTCTAACCTCTCTTTATCCCCATGAGAGGACGATTCCTTCTGCAACTTTTCATACTCTAGCAAATCTTCTTCAAAAGTCGAATTGAAACTAGGAGTTGTGTCTAAATCATCTATCCTGGTTGCTTTGACATTCCCTGAACGGCATCTTCTCTTGGTATGACCGCTGTCACCATATTTGAAGCATTTTAATAATTTCAAGGATGGGCAGTTTTTCTTAACATGTCCAGCTTGTCGACAATAGTAGCAAACAGGCTGGGCTCCTTTAAAACTGGCAGGAACAAACGTATCCCAAGCTTCCAAGTACAACATTCTGGTCAACGTTTGGTATGGTGAAGTACTATCACCCTCTGTAACCGAGCGATCCAAAATAATTGATATTTCTCACTCAAAGTAATTTCGACATAACACTTTTTTTATCTGGCGAACCTTTCCATAATATCTTAAAGATGCTAACAAACCAGAGAGTAAAACATCGTTGCCTCCTTCCAATCGATAAACTGACAAATTCACTCTAGTCAAGGATGTATTGTCAGATCCAGTATCTTTGTACGCAATAGCTCGATATTGAATATTATCAATGACTACGCCGGTAGAGATAGCTTTTGCTATCGTCATAGTATCTTCGAATTCTGTAGATATAATTAGATTTCCGCTAGGGCGCGGATCTCGTCGCGAAATGGGGTTAAAGCCATTGCAATGGACTGGTCCCAATTGTTCCTCAATGATCTTATACGCATCTGTGTGGTGAGAAAAAATAGATGCAGGAAATTCGAAAACTACAGCTTTTGGTGCAAGAGACGTTTGAAGGATTGAATTGACTTGTTGAGATCTAGTATACGCAGCTATATCAGGGTCCTCAAATAATACACTCGTCGTGTAAGACTCGCGTTTTCCTTCTGTCGTGACTTTTTGGAGTGGTGTCGGAACTTTTGTTTTTAGTCCTCTTGATACTACCGTGGTCCAAGAAGTCTCATGGGTAGGGTGGGTGGTACTCATTACGATAATGAGGTTAATGTAGTTAGTTTTTTCTTTTTCAGAAATACGACTATATGATTGGTGGATTTTATTAAAAAATAAAATGCACGAAAGAGCCTGAAGATTAGGATCGGGTAACCGGTTGTCCGAAAGCAGTATCCCTAAGTACACACCGGTGGTCCGAAAGAATTGTCCCTGAAAAATGTCAAAATAATAATGGTCTTTCTTTTCTTATTTAAAAACATAAGTATCGAACTTTTTAAAAGCTCAATGACTTTACCACTTATTCCCGAAAATGCTACAAAAGAAATGGCAGTAACAGTTCTTAAAGATTATGCCTTTGAAAATATGTTTAAATTGGTGATTGCACGTTCTTCAGAAAAAATAGTACATCTTAAATGTCGAAGAGGCGGCGAGTATCGTAATTCTCGTAATTTAACAGAGGAAGACCGTAAACGATGGAGGGATAGCTGTAGATCCAATTGCCCTTTCTATGTTAGATTAGGAATGAGCAAGGGGAACGGGTTTAATTACTTATCTTCCAATCAAACGGAGAAGGAACATAATCACTCGCTAGAAGAGGATAATATCCTTTCTAGCAGTATTGGTAGAAAGAAGTTGATGTATTCTAGCGATATTAAAAAGCTTCAATACGGTATCGAGCAAAATATTCCAACAAAGCAAATTCAGAAGGTTCTAAGTGCTCAAACTTCGTATAATAAGTTGTCAGTAAATGATATCAATAATTTAAAGTACATTACGCTGAACAGAGTTGACGTCAAGTCTGATAATGGCGCAAGCCTCCTTATCGATCATATGCAAAGTAACGGTTTCATCACTGAATACAGGTGCAGTCCTACCTCAGGAAATCTTGATGGCCTGTTTTTTACAAACAATTTGCTTATTAACAGAACAAAGAGGTTTCCAGAGGTTGTCCTCATTGATGCCACGTACAACACTAATGACCTTAAAATGCCATTGATCTGTCCATTTGGTGTCAGAAATCTAAATAAAGAAACTTTGAAAACTTTTCCCATTGCTTTTGCGTGGGTTGCCAACGAAAAAGAGGAGATGTATGACTAGTTCGTAAAAACTCTGAAAGAATTGCATGGTGAGTACAGTGATGGTACTATTTTTTTTACAGACAAGTGTGCTGGTTTGATAAATCAACTCGATGCGTACTTTTCCGATAACCGTAAGCTTTTGTGCACATGGCACATGATTCAGAACTTGAGCAAACACGCAACATTAAAAGTTTTTAATAGTTCTTCGATTGTAAATGATTTTAAAAGCAACATCGTCGTCATGATAAATTGCTTTGATTCAGAAACATACTTCACTCTAAAAGAAAAAGTAGAAGTAATTCTTTCTAACTCTTCTAATTTTGTAAACAATGAAACATATGCAGCGTTTATGAAGTACTATGAGAATGAATGGGAGAACTATCTCGAAAGATGGGCTGGCCATATTACGTCTACGTACAAACATTTAGGATGTAGGACAACACAAAGAGCAGAAAGTGGCCATGCTATCATCAGAAAAGGAATGTTTTCTCTTCAACCTTCGGATTTGTCATTCGATACGATATGCAGTAACTTACTTGATTTTGAAAGAGGATATAAAGCTATACAATTGAAAGAAATGAATGGGGTAGACATGTTAGTTGCTAGAGATCCTCGCCTAAAGGATTTGATAGGAGATGTTACTCATCATGCTCTTGTGTCGCTTAGATGTGAGCTTCTAAGAAATGCCGCTGATATTGCCGCTCCTTGCAATTGTCAGTCTCGTATCGTTTACGACCTTCCTTGTTGCCATCAATTAGACGGATTGAAACCTGTTACGTTGAGTGATATTCCGACAAGATGGTGGTTTAAGACGCCACAAGACTTCTGTGACGAGATTGATTTGATTAACAAAAACGAAACTGGTAATTTCGTCCCTATGCAAGAACCTTGGATGAAGTAGATCTCAAATCTCGAGAAAGTGTTCCGCTCTTTTAACCATGACTATAAAAAAACGGTTCAATTGATGAGTGCATTGGATAAGATCCTGCAGATAACTGATTTCGATTCAACCAATATGGCTGAGATTTCGTTGAGTCTTCCAGGTAATAACGATGTAAGGCCTCCTGGCCGTCCAAGAAAATCGATTAGACTTAGTTCATTTAAGGAGGACTTCGTAAGAAAGTCTGCCTCCAGACGCGATCGACTGGTTTATGGCAAGCACAAAGCATTGGAAATGATGGCCAAAAAAAGATCTCCTGTGGTTGCAAAGAGTGAGAAGTCAGACGTTTTAAAATTTGTTCCCAATGATTTATTTGGATTTGCTTACGAAGACATCGAGAAAGAAATGTTAGATCTGACATCTGATACGAATTTGATGATTGAGGCAAATAATAAGACTGGTTTATACGTTAGTATCAAAAGAAAGCGTACTCAAGAATGTATTTCGGATTTGCTCGAAAAAAAAAAGAAGTTGTACCGATAGTCATAGTGCTACTAAACGAATGAATCTTTCGAAATTACATTCTTGTATTGACCAAACTAACGTAAAGGCTATATTCGACCCTCTTGGAGACGGAAACTGCGGCTAGAGAGCTATTGCCTATCTCCACTATGGCGACAAAAATAGATATAGAGTTGTCAAGAAAGATATGCTAGTAGCATTTGAATCTAACAAGGACAAGTATGTAAAAAATTTTGCTTTCGACATTGTAAATCTAGAAAG
Source organism: Thamnidium elegans (assembly GCA_025201345.1). Lineage (NCBI taxonomy): Eukaryota > Fungi > Mucoromycota > Mucoromycetes > Mucorales > Mucoraceae > Thamnidium > Thamnidium elegans. The sequence continues at coordinate 32,512 of JAIXMG010000006.1, read as the reverse complement.
GAACATCAAATTAGACATGTATGAAAATCCCAAAAGTATGCCTGTCTGGTTTAGCTATCCAGATTGTGCTCAAGTCGTTGCGGATGCATACGACATGCCTGTGTGTACGTATGGCGATGCCGCTATAATAGGATATTGCAACGAAGCTGTCACTCTTTTGCCACTTGATGTTCCCGTAAAACCAAAGATAAAGGTACAACCTTACCACATTCAAAATGTGAGAAATTTACACTGGATGGCAGTCAAGTTCGGTCATAGACGAATGGAATATCCTACTGTCAGTAACATGTATTTCCATGTAGACGAGTCATACATCAAATTATTTAAAAGAACGTGGAATATTTTTGGTCAGTTCCCGAAGCACAACGAAGGCGGGACTTTTGACGCGGAAAAACATGAGCTCGTTGAAATCCAATCCTCCGACGAAGAACAATAAATTTTTTTTTATCAACATACACATTTTTTTCCTTATATTTTTTAAAATCTTTTGGACCACCAGTGTGTACTTAGGGATACTGCTTTCGGACAACCGGTTACCCGATCCTAATCTTCCCTATGTACAGACCGGTGGTCCGAAAGAATTTTTGCGGTGGTCCCTAAGAAAACCGATTATATAATATTCAGCTTTTATTTACTGAAAATTGTTCCGTAGTCTTCCAAATGTATCGTATACATAATATGCTCTTGGATCTAAGGTCTACTGAAATTGAGTCGCGGTATGCTCATTGTTAACATAGGCTCCCTTTTTCTTCGACAGCATAACATATACAAATTTGCTATGTCTATATTTACAAGATATTAACGTTCCAACGAAGAAGAAAAAACCGCCAGTGCTATTAAGCTAATTTTCCGATCCGTATTTCTGTTAATGTGTCCTTTGTCATTCTGAAGAGGCCAAGGGGTAAGACTTTTGTCCAGTTTTAAAGCATGGAAAATATTAAATACTTCCTAATAAATAATCCATTTTCATCTTTACAAGACCTAAACTGAACTAAAAATGCTAGAAGAGCCATATAGCTTTTTTTGTATACTGAAAATTTATTTGTCATTACTTGCTAACAAGATCTTAAACTCGAAGCTTTTATATTTAGTTGAAAATTCACTGTGATAGTCATAAACAATAACTTTGAGCCTTTCGTTTCTTCATAATACGTTTTAGCAATTGCTTGCAATGTGAAAGTTATAAATGGAATCTCCTATAGTATCGCACATATAACATGTTATAAAGTAGTATTATTGATACAAAAAAAAAAAAAAAAAAAAAAAAAAAAAAAAAAAAAAAAAAAAAAAAAAAAAACTACGATAATTATTAATGCATAGTCCTTATACGTGCTTACTACCGAGATAACTACGTACCGCCTCGTTTTCCCTTTCTTTCTCTATTCCAGACATTTGGCTTACGCTTGTTTCCTGCTAAAGTGCGCGTGAAATATTTTTTTCAATCTAGGCGCTATTTCACAAGATACTGACGCTATAATCTGGTCTGCATTGAGGTTGTTTATCATTACAAACTTATCCAAAAAAATCTTGGTTTAACTTTTCTAGTTTAGAAACATAGAGAGCATAGTCATCTCGAAATTCAGCTGAAAATTCAGGGTGGTCAATATCAATCAAAAGCATTATAACTATAATAATAAAAAAATATTGTAAGAGAAAACGAAAAAATTAGTGCACCCCCTTTTATATCTAATTTAATAGTGTCAGTAAATAAAACTGTAGTACAAGTAATAAGTATATCTTTATAAAAATGCATTTGCACGATACTCGTAATATTGACATTTACCTACATATATTAAATGTCAACTAAATCTTAAGACATTATTTAAATCATATACATCACGGACTGTGCAATATAATATTTTGCTAACTTTTCACAGTTGTGACGAATACATAAAAACAGGTTCTAAGCAAGTTTATTAATTATGCTAGGTTTTTTAAATACTACTAACAAAAAAAAATGTTATGAGTGAACAGTATTGATAAAGAATCCAGCCGAAATAAGACCATATATTATATAAGAATATACATATATACATACTTGACTACATCGTAGATACAGAGATGTATTTACGGCTGTTAAAGATGAATTAATAGGTAGAACTCGTTACAAATAATACCCCTAACATAAAAAAGAATATTGAAATGGAATAAAGGGGAAAAAAAAAATTTGTAAAGCCAAAATATTAAATCCATCGTTTTTATGAAATATGCATGCCTTGGAATGTATAAATTTTTGTCCACCCCTTTTTTGGAGGCGCAAGTTCAAACCCATTCATCCTGAATTACGTTTTTCGCAATTTTCGCATATTTATGTAATTCTTTGCATACTATTGTAACTTCTGTTTTTGGTAATTACAGTTTTTAATCCATTATGGCTCACTATATAGAATTACATCCACTCTTTAAATACTCTTAATCTTCTTTATAGATCTACAGATCCATATTTATTAAAGGAAAGGAGAGCGCTTGTAAATAAAGTTCTAGAAATTTCAACTCTGTTACGCAGAGGATCAGATTACTAAATGGATAAAGCAAACGCTAACTATAGAAGCCCTTTTTTTTTTGTGTGTGTGGCAATGCGTCTTTATTGACAGACGTCTTTTTATGCGTCAGACGGTAAAATTTTAATGTGTCAGACGTTTTTTATTGCGCTAATTAGATAAAAATAGAATTCATTTTGAGTTGTGACGTTTATCTAGTAGACGTGTAGACTGAGAATATTAGGTGGGTCCAGATGAGGGAAGGAGGGACGCTTGGGGGGACGCTTGGGGGTAAAAATAATAAGCAAAGATGCACAAACTGTCTTTAATGAGGAAGCTTGGGGGGACGCTACGCGTCTTTTTTTTTAAAAAAAAAATCCTCCAATGGATTTCATTTATTTTTAGGATTATCATTCCTCCGTGTGTGACTTAACCATGTAAGGCAACGACTCCTCTGGGTGTGTATTCAGGTTTCAGGTTTTTTGATAACAGAATTTATTAACCTATGTCACTTCAATCCTTTAGTTTTGTAATAAAAATAAGATTTCTCATAATATATTGGCATATTGTATTTATACGAGACTGCAATTTTTTTTTATTAAAATATACTTATCAAACGCAGTAATAGAATAGGGTTTATGCATAGTAGTGGTTTAGAACCGACTTAAAGTCATGGGTTCTGCCGCTATAATGTAACTTTGATGAGATTCTCCGCCAACTAATTTTACCATAAAACCAAGAGAAGCAGAATACGCACTAGAAATTACAGAAATAGAAATAGATAAATCGTTCAATGTTGGGTAAAAACTAGAAGAAGCAAAGTAATTAACTCTGTTTTCTAAATGTATCATTCCTCCATCCAATACATTTTCAATTGTTTTGGGCCTGATTAAGACTATAACAGAAAAATAAGTTTTTTTTTTTTTTTTTTTTTTTTTTAAAGACAATATAGAACGGTTTTTGCTTACATATCCAGGGAAGGCATTTTGATACATTAAAGTAAAACTGTTGATTTAACGGAGCGGCAGGTATTTTATCTCCTTTTCTAAAAAGTAGAAAACCTGTTTTCGCAGTGACTCCAATAAGTCCTATTTCAGGTATTTTGGTGTTATACTTGAAGCAGTCATTTCCTTCTAGACTTAAATAAAATGCACAATCCTCGCGATAAACTTGATGTAAAGTACCAATTAAAAATCCCGTGTATGAGGTAGGACGCTGGGTAAGGGTTGGGCGTAATAGCTTGTAGGGGGATTCTGGTATCACAAAACAAAGGGTATCAATGGATTGTTCTTCATTAAAGTCATTCGTTTCCTCTTCTAGTATTTTTGCTAGAATATTATGGAGATATTGATTGTCATTGAAACATATGACGTTAAAAAGATACTCGTAATTATTGAAAAACTCGCTGTTTAAAAAGGAAACCGATACAGTAGAAGCAATATCTTTTATGATTGGTCTAAAAGAAATGTTAATAATATCATCAACAGTAAAGCAAACTTTACAACTGCAGGATTCACTAAGTTGTATTGTTTTTATATCAGCTCCACGTATGTTTGATCCCTCTACAAGGACCTATATCAGATAGATAAGTGCGCTGTAAGAATAAATCTAATTTTTTTTTTTTTTTTTTTTACCAAACTTACGTCGTTAGAAATATATCTACCAAGATTTTTCTTGAATTCTTTTTCAGCTTTCAATGAAAATAAATCTAGAATTGCACAGTCATCACTTTGATTATGTGCATCACATCGTTGAATTAAGCTCTTGTCTTTGATGACGTTCCTTTTTTTAAAACGTCATATAATCCATGCTTAAAATTATTAATTCTAACATGCTCTTCATTATCTTGTTCAAAATATGGATCACCCCAACTTAAAACCTCGGTTTTTTGCTTGTCATAAACAATACAAGCTTCCTCACTATAACTAAATTAAATAAATTGCATAATAAACTTCTAGTACTGCATATTTCATACCTACACGAAAAGTCTTCGGCTGGTAAAACTTTACCAGTATTTAGAAGAGCTGTGACATAAATTTTACTTTCTCCCAAGGCTATTTAATAATTACGGGAAAGAAATTAATACAGGTGGATGCCGTTCATAACGCTAATAATTACAAATAATCGAAAAATAGTCATGTTGATGAAAATTATATAACTCATCCATATTGATGCACTCTTTATTGTCGGTGGAACCTACGACAAAGTAAAAAAAAAGGGGGGGCGCAGGAAGCAAAACTTGATGAATCTTATATTATATTTTAAAGTTTATAGTACTACCATTGCGCCACCTTTTACAATCCAATCGCGAAAATTCTACTTAATTGAAGTAAAAGAAATACCCTCATGTGTTACGGACACTATTGTTTTCACTGTCGAATAGCCGAAGTTTCATTGCGGTGAATTTTGTTTAGGATCTATTGATAAGGAACTTTTTCGACAAAATATTTGCAGCGATTAACACTACAAATCTAACGGCTGTATTTCAGGTATCATTGGCACTGCTCGTATCGATATGAAGCTTTGAGGCTTTCGTTATACTTTATGTGATACCATGGCACAAAACTTTAAGTGTAGCGCATGCGCTCTGGGATCTAATTATTTATAAGTTTAATTTCATGAACTAGATTGATTTTTTTTTTTTTCTTTCTTTTATTGAAAATTAACAAATTATGCATCAATATGGAAGGAGTTTATGATATTCACCAGTTTAATAATTGCGCTATTTTTTGTAAGTAACTACTGGTTTTTTTTCTATAGAAAATATTTTCTTCTTTATTGAAATATATATGTAACTATGCAGACTTCACCGGGTATCGAATAATTGGCGTAGTGTGCAATACTTCTAATAGACTTTCACCAAACTTAAAAGAATATAACTACGAGAAAACAAATTCAAATGATAAATTTTTGGCTCCAAACTATGATATAAATGATAATTTATACCGTATATTTAAAAAAGGCAAGGAGAAATGGAACGAAGCTGATGAAAAGTTTTTAGACATTATAGCAAAAGACATAGCAAATTTCATTCTTTCACCGAAAAGTAAAAAAATCGCAGATGATTGGCATTATGCAATTTGTGTTCCGCCTGAATGGGAAGAAGAAATTAGGGAGGATGTGATTCGAATTCTTTTTATTCGAGCTAATTTAATATCAAAAGATGACCACCATGATAGACTTTTGTTTTATACTGAAGTTGAATGTATATTTTATTATATGCAGGATTTGTATCACTTTTATAGAGGGGATAAAACACTTTTGTCTAAAGTAAATATTTTGCAAAATAATGAAGTGTCGATTGATTTTAGCTTAGTTCAAATTGAAAATTCTCTATTTGGGTTTCCTGAATCAAAGTTTTTTCCTAAAGTCTTAAAAACAGATTCAATTTATATTACTCCTCAAGATTTTGAAAATGATATACGTTTATCATTAACTGCTAAAATGATTTCTTCTAAAACTGGCGTGGACTCGTATCAAATTGGAGATAATATTGTTAAAGAGATCTATAACGGAATGGGGTTTAAATTAAAAGTAAGTAAAATGCTTACTAGTAACTACACCTTCGATAATAATGTATACATACATATAATTAGAAAAATGATGGGAGCCTGTGCGGATTGGAAGATAATAAAATTCTGAAAGAGTATAAAGATATTGATGCGAAATTTGGTTTATGCGACGGAATTAAAAATAAAATTGGCGGTATCGTAAAACGTTTATTTCCAAGTAACATTGAGAAAGAATATGATTGTCTAACTATCATGGATCGATATTCTTTTGGTTCTCAGAAAAATTCTGGCCTGGCTGAATGGGTAAATTCTATTCAGGTTGATATTATCAATTCTATACGTACCGAACCATACAATGTGTTGCCTGAAGATAACATATTTTATATTAAGCCTAATGACATGTTTACTGGAGCTTTTTTTGCAGTATTTGAGACTATTAAAAATGGTGATATGTATTGTCCTCCACGTATAATAGATAGAGGAGACTTGGATGTGCCTTTATCGGTATTTTTAAATTGCGGCCCTGATGCTATTATGCATATTGGTAAGTTAAAATATTATATGTTCTTTAAAGTGATATACTTTATTTTGATGCTGATACTTGAACAAATAAAATGAAGATATTTCATTTGAATGCACAAGGCTTTCTCTTTCTCTTTTAAATAGCAACGGGCTGGTGGAAAGGATATTTGATCACAGTTATTTTACATCTATGAAATGGTAAAGCGACTACGTATGATCATTTTACGGCATCTAACTAAGCAAAATGTATTTTTTAGGTTACATTCTCTAAGTTCATTTTATACAACTTTAAAGGAAGAAGAGCGGTAAGTCGTAAATAAATATGTTAGGTTTTAGTAAAGGTCCTCACTCTTCATAGTACTTTAAATTATATCTTTACGAACAATGATACCGTACGAGAAAATGAATTTATAGCTGACTTTCCATCTATATTGAATCACTGTTCACCTGGAAATAAAGGCGTTTTTCCTCCGCAACTAGAATACAGAAAAAAGTATTTACTGCTGTACTTGGCGCATATAAAAGATATAATATCAAGTGGTTGGCCAAAGGATTTAGACTCAAATGGAAAAAATTTAAAAGTTGGATATACCGTCTCAATCGAAAAGATAATGTTGGACAATCTAGTAGGCAGGAAACAAGATTTCGAAGAACTTATATATACCAGCGGACTAGTAACAAAAAATGAGGAATTTAAAAAATTGCTCGTTGTAACAAAAGGGGAAGGGGCTCTACCTGTAATCCAAAGATATTTAAAACTAGATTTTCCACTCAGGACTAATATTTTATTGGCTCAATTATGCGAGGGATATATACAACTGACTGTAAACCAAGTAGTTACTAATACTAGCTTAGACGAGAATGAACAAGAATCTATTATTTATCAAGATGAAATAATCCCTATTCGAAATTTATATGAATCTCTGTGTTTAAATATGTTGGAACATATTATCAACTACACATATTTAATCCACCAATGTGATTTGCATCATGGTGATAACGACAGTGATATTATGCGACTATTTGTACTGAAGAGTAAATTAATATTCATGAGTAATCTCAAAAGATTTATCTCTGAAAATGTAAGAAATACACTCTTTTTCTTTCGTATGTACTAATATTTTCATAAACCATATTAGATTCTTGCCAACAACTCAAATCTAGAGATGACACATGGAACTTACATACACTTAAATAACACATGTTGCTGCAAAGTTCACTTAACAGTTTACGATATTATAGAAGTATCTTTTAAACCTACTTTAAAAGAAATTGCATCAATTGTATCTGCTTCACTGATAAATACTAGACTATTTGGAAAATATATATTTATCGACTATGCTTTTACTTTAATATACTTTAATCAGAACCCTACATTTCAGTCTATTCTTCAAAAAATACTTCAAGAGGATGCAAAAGACTTTAATGAATTTCAAGGAATAGATACAGAATGCTTGGTGATCCCAGAGATACCGAATTTACTCTTACAACCTGTTATAAAGCAACGACCATTCTTTTATAAAGCATTTCAAATGGGTATGTTACGTCAAGTGTACCGTAAGGGATGCTGTTTTTCTATAAATTTAGAGAATAGTACTGGATTAGAACTATTGTATAAAAACAAAATAACGGATTCAGAGTGTCAAAGTTTCGAGAGCGATTCGTTATTTCTACTTTTTAAAAAAGGGGATGAAATAAATAATGCCGATAGTAAAAGGGTGTTATATTTGAAGATAAAAGAAAAAACAGGGTCTTATAAATTTGAAATCAGTAAGTATTTAATAAGGTCCAAAAAAAAAAGATATACTTTGACTTATATTGAAATAGATTATCATGAATGTGAGACTTCAAAAGAGAATGACAAGGCTGTTTTAAAATATGATATTTCTGAAGGTATAGGATTTTCGTATATCTCTTTTGACGCAGAGAAATACAGTATCGACGGGTATTTGCCTGTTGTAGTATCATTCAAGCTTCACGGTTATTCTGCTTCTATTCTGTTTGATTTAAGCGAGGTTGGAAAGAGAATTAAAAAGGAAAAAGTATTAGAAGCAGGAGAACCTCTAACTTTGTCTCGATTATAATATTATATTTACAATTATTAAAATCTCAAATTTCTTTTTTTAACATTTTCCGTTTAGCTACACCTCCAACAATAACAGGTACTTTACTTGTAAAAACGACTTTTTTTTTTTTTTTTTTAATATCGTGAGAAAGGAAATTGTAATATAAATATCACGATGATTAAATAAATCCCATTTTATCATGGTTGAATAAACTCCATTTTACCATAGTAAAAGATCATTTCCTATCTAACGCTCCCATTTAGGGAACGACCTTTTGCAACAAATAAGGACAATATAGAAAGGATGGTCCGAACCGATTCTTTACTTTACACCAGCAATCAAGAGCTAGGATGTGGAGAAGTGAAACTCAATTGCGCTAATGAAAGATTAGAAGAAGACCGATCCCGTTTAGGGGAGCCCAGACCGTATATTTAATACCGAGTATCTCAAAGTGTGTCTTCAAAATGAGTGGCGAAACTTAGACAGCGGCCTATTGTCGAATTTAGTGGCACGTATGCCTAAAAGATGTCAGTCTGTAATAGACAATAACGGTGGCTGCTCTAAATACTAAAAAATAAAATAAAATTATTTTTTGTAAAAATAATACTCTTTTCTTTAAGAGTTTAAAATTTGGTAGTGTTTGAAAGACTTTTTATTAACTAGCTTTACTGTTTGGACTCGGATGTATATAACACTTTTCAAAAATTAATTAAAAAAATTAAATTCGTTCAAACATTTATTGCACATGATTGTATTTTTAATAGGTACAATACTATATTGAAAAGATCTAATTGTTCAAGAAGGAATTGAAAACGTTACTGATATCACTTCTTTTTTATGTAATACAACACCGATTTAAAGAAACATATTGATCCTTTAATATGTTTACACCTACACACCAACCCATCTATACTAAAGTATTTTTTCCGGGTATTTATTAAAAAACAATAATTATTTCTCGAATACACTTCTTTTTCTTTTAGAACCTTTTGAAGGAGAGAGGATGACTTTGATTGACTTTACGGTATATTTTGGGGAACTAACAGATTCGATGTCACGATCATCGCTTACATCAATCATCGAATACTGGCTTACTTGGTTTAAGTGGGCTAATAAAACAGTATTGTTTGTGTTGACAACACATTGTTTCCAAGTATAAAGGTTCAAGATATACCGTCTAAAAAGATCCAGCTCCAACAAACTTTTCATCATTCCAAAATCTCCAATTTTATGACTAACAAAGCAATCCTGGTACCTGAACAGTTGGACAATATAAGCACTTCTTCCCGAGAAATCAAGATACGTTATTGGTAAAGTTGGATCTTCTACCAGGAGGCCGATATGATTAAGAATACACGCGTTAGTTCTAATGTTTTTATGTTGTTGGCGACGAAGAGCTGATTCACGTTCGTTGGTTTTTTTAAATCCAATAGAGCATAGTTCAATATCTTCTATTTCTCCTTCGTTTGCTTCTTTTATATTTGACGCAAGTAAAAGATCTTTATGCTTTCCGTCTGCTATCTCGGCATCGTGAATTATCTGCATTCTTTGTATTGCGGTACAGACCGTATTTTCATCCTTGCTTATTATATCGGTCTTGATAAATACTGGCGCAAGTAGTTGTTGAAATAATCTTAAATGAGAAGATTTTGATAACTTTGCTTCTCTTTCATACGAAGGGAAGTTCTTGATACTATAGAAATTTGATATCAGTACAAATTTCTGCAGTAAAAAAAACACTTACGCGATATCTATCACGGATAATAAATTGTACTCGTCCGATTTCTTATCTTTCTGCTTGGCCTTTTCTTGGTCAATGAAATCAATAATTTTATTTACTTCTTTGCTATAAAATTATGTTAATAATTTAATCATTCTTTTTTGATGGTATAACATACTCGAACTGAAAGACTTTAAGCTTATCAAATAAAGCATTAATCATGGCTGCCGTTGATTCGTTTAAAGAATCAGTAAAAACTTTCTTTTTTTTAATACGCTCTCTGAGTATTGAGTAATAGGTTGCCTCAGGTATAAGTTCAGCAAAGGTGGCACGATCTTCTCTGTTTATTAAATTTATACAAGATGATTGAACAAGCTTTTGAATAGAATCGTCATCTAAATCTTCTGCCTTTTTGTTCATATAACGACTTAAAGGAGAAAGATGAACATTTTTTTGCGACACTGGTACACTTTTAGTTGCAGCTGTTTCGTATTCAGACATTTTTATTAAAAGAAGCACGTATTGAAAAGAAGTAAATAAAAAGATGCCGTTTGTTTAAATGTTTAACGCAACCATCGGACTACTAAATGAATATAGTCTAGAGTGTAACAAAAAAAAGTCACTGGATTTTTTTAGCATAATTAAAAATCTTACCCATATAAAGGTCTAAAGTCTCAAACGAAACTATCCATATAATACGTAAAATAAAAGAAATAAAACTACGTACTTCTTTTTTTTTGACGTGAGTTTTATCTATAGTCAATAGTTTTTAAAGAGGGGAAGGGAGTGGCGAAATAATCCTACTGGATGCTAAGATAGGTAACTGTTTGGTTGTAAACAGATTCTTCTATAAAAAAATTGTTGGAGGATCTAGATCATTATAAACAATCTCAATGGGAAAAAGCAATGATTAATAATAAATAAATAAAAACCGATTTTTTCTTTATCAGTTTATATCTCCTTTTTATTACTACCATCGCGAAATAGATACAGTAGCAGCTCTATTTAAGGATGGCCAAAATTCTCAGAAAATTCACCCTTAAATCGATTATTAACGATAATAGTGGCGCTAAAGCGGGGGACGGAAGAAGGTGTCCTGGATAGTATTTCTTTTTCTTTTTTTTATAGAACGAAAATGAGTCCAGCTATATAACCGCTCGTTTTGATGTGCTGAATTCATATAGTACTGCTGTGACTAACATGGCCATCCAAATTGGAAAAAGAAAAGCGATATCATCAAGCAGTAGCAATAGCAATAGCAGCTGCAAGAACAATAGCAGCAGCTCCTATCAAGGTGTCGTGAATGTGTCTACAGATGATGAAGAAGATGTTAACGAAAATGCTCTTACTATTAAAGAGATTATTTTTGGTATGGCATTGAAAAAGGTAAAATCTATCCATACCTTCCCCCTCTCTCCTCTCAACTTGATATCTCTTTTTTTTTTTATAGTTTCGAGGAATCGAATGGACTAATTTCGAAAAGCGAATCCTCAAAGAACTGGATGAAGGGTCACCGTTTCTAAACATGAACTTAGCACTTTCATATGCTGTCATCTCCTTACTAACGAAAAAAACAACCATTGACTGACATGGATATCTCAGTGTTGAAGTAAGTTATGTATAGTATAGAAAAAAAATGTATCAAGGATTACGTATCAATATATCAACTCTCCCATTCAAAAACAGGTTATCTTTATCAGGCATAATGAACCAATTGAAAACAGACCAATCCAACGCAATCAAGCCTTATCTTCCAGAGAAATTTGATCAATCTCACGTGGACCATATTGCGGATAAAATCAAATGTTACGAAATGAAAATAAAAATGAGAATTCATTTCTTTTTCAGCAGCTCTTGGTACTTACATGAGAGCCAAAATGGACTCATACATTGTTAATGTGTCATCCTTGTGTGCGTATATGTGTAGGGAATCTGAAAACTTACCTATTGAACTTGCCCTGTTGCAAATCGACACTTTTAAGGCCAAATTCTTGAAGACGGAAGGAAGAACAACGGAGGGTTATACCATGCTGAAAGTAGTGGAATATTTGTAAGAACATCATGATAGTGAAGAGTTAAAATGTGATACAGTGCGGTCCAAATGACTGTTTTTTTTTTTTTTTTTTTTTTGGCTATAGACTTGAAACGCTGAATGACTGGAAGCAAGATGACTCCGAAACCACCATCTACAGACGCATTGCTACCATTTCCGACTTCATGTTTTGTGACACGCATGTCAAGTTAGCCGAATAAGTAGAAAAAAAAATGAAAAGTAACTGAGATTCATGATTTTTACTCTTTGTTGTACTTACGTAGTATATTCAATGATACAAATTTATACATAACTTATACAAGTATACGTTCTCACATATTGCTTATATAAGTTATACACAAATGTTGTATATTACATATATCTACTCAGACACCTTCTATTGTTCTCTTTTATCGATTATATAAGCATTAGACTGTTTTAATTCTTATCAAGGACAGATAGCTGGTTGTGTTAGCGGGGAGACAGCATGTGACCGCTCTAAACACGAACGACAATACAATGACATTGTTTTTGGCGCATCATCTACGGATCGTGAACTTTGTGGTCGGAAGATAGACCTGTTAGTACGTTATGGCAAATGTACCAAAGACTTGGAATTATCGAGTATCGAGTATCGAGTTTAAGAAACCTTCTGTTACCGCCTCTAATGCCATCACCCAACAATGCAAAAATCTACGTGTCAACGGTGCTATTCTCAATCACCTCCATGTATTGAACAAGAAGATCGATTCCCTCCTCGCAGTGGACTGGATAGGTAAGACTTTTTTCTCACAATGCATCAACGATTTGAATAATCGATTAATAATTGATCACTTTTTTATACGTAGTTATAATACGGACCAGATATCGCGGTTTTTAGCCCTAGTTACAGAACAAGTATCTGTAAAAGACGCGGTATTAGATGCTGGTATAACAGTAAGTACTGCATATCGTTTTAAGAAACACTGGGAAGAACTTGGGACTGTGCCTTTAGCCAAAAAAGAGGGCCTGGTAAAGGTACGGGTGCTATTCTGACTGAGGCACATAGTCTTTTTATTATTAGTATCGTTGATAGTTATGCCCCTATAACTCTGGTTGTCTTTATCCAATATAGCTAACCTGATACTTCCTGAATCCTATGAAGTATTAAAGAAGATATTGACAAAGAACGAGATGAAGACTATCGACAAATCAAATTTGGATTTGTATGTTGGATTATCAGATGAAGATGAGAATATGTTGGAGAAGGTCTTGAAAAGGTAAATCCCAAAAGAACAAGTCTGCCTTGAAAACATCATTGCTTACAACGACTTCTTTGTTATAGTGGAGGTGCCGAAGCCAACACGGATCTCATGATGATCGAGATCTTGACGGAGCAACTCGAGCTCAGTAAAGCAGGCGCAAAGAATAGTGACACGTACAAGTTGCTCAACGTCCTCAGATGCATGTAAGTAACATAATATTAAAATGTAAAAATAGTATATACTGACGCCTTCATTACACAACAGTATTGAAAGTATTGTAGACTGGTCAGAAGCTGATAGTGAGTTGACCTCATACCGTCACTGCGCAAAGATCTTAGACTGTCTTTTTACTGGAACGGACCTCAAGATACTAGAGTAAGTTGAAATTTTGCATACATGGTGAGTGCAATGCTAATTGACTATGAATCTGTTAAAATCTAGTGGTGAGCCTGGTTGTTTGGCTGCCAAGGATCAAATGATAGTAAATCATTCCTTATTCCCTTTTACCGAAGAAAATGCCCTGTCAACTTGCCGAAGCGAAGGCTGAAAATGTGGTAAATGCTCTCAGAGCCACGCTTTATTTTTTATAAATAATACTAAACTAATTAAAATCCCTTTCTTCCTTATATCTTTCAAATAAGCTACTAATAATAATTCAATTTTTTTTTTTTTTATGGGAGGGTTATAAGGTTAAAATAACTTTTTGAATTTTGTAAGCCAAGATGAATTTGTTGACGGGTGGGTATTTACCACATTTCCAGCCCTCGCTTCGGCAACATCTTGATTGTTTGTCGTGCTTAAAACAATCTCAGTTGCCTCCGCTCCGGCTTCCAATGTGGTAAGGTTCTCCGCTGAAAAAATTGAATTTGAGATACGAGCACCCAAAGAAGTTTTTGTGGTTGGCTTGTACAGACCGTATTTTCATCCTTGCTTATTATATCGGTCTTGATAAATACTGGCGCAAGTAGTTGTTGAAATAATCTTAAATGAGAAGATTTTGATAACTTTGCTTCTCTTTCATACGAAGGGAAGTTCTTGATACTATAGAAATTTGATATCAGTACAAATCTCTGCAGTAAAAAAAAACACTTGCGCGGTATCTATCACGGATAATAAATTGTACTCGTCCGATTTCTTATCTTTCTGCTTGGCCTTTTCTTGATCAATGAAATCAATAATTTTATTGACCTTTTTGCTATAAAATTATGTTAATAATTTAGACTAATTCTTGGTACACCACCATTTACGCCACCAGTGCCAATTTAGGGAACATCCATATCATTTGATTATATAAAGGTACTTGCTTGTGTATGAATTTATTGTTAAAAAAAAAGGAAAAAAAGGAAGGAATAAATAGATGATTTTAATCATGATAAAAAGGGGTTTATTCAACCATGATAAAAGGGATTTATTTAATCATCGTGATATTTATATTACAATTTCGTTTCTCACGATATTAAAGTCGTTTTTACATGTAAAGAACCTGTTATTGTTGGAAATCCACGTAAATGATGGTGTACCATAATTTATACAGTGTTTCGCGTTTAATTAGGAGGTAAAAATAAAAATAAAACTTGAAGTCCAATAAAAAAAAATTTTGGTTAGCAAAATTCATGGTTGAACAGTAAAACTTATGGATGATCAGTAAAATGTTCTCATCATCAATACAAATGTTATAAAAAAAAGTAGATTTTTTGATATTTAGTTAGTGAGATTTTATTTACCTCGCCAAAATGTCATTTGCAGCAATTGGTGGTTTGTGGTATGTCTATTCAAATGGCAAGAAAACACTTAAAAAACAGTGTCGTATGTATTTTTGCAGAAAAAGAAAAGTAATAGCTAAAAAAAAACATAAAGTAGACGAAATTCTTTTTATGCAATATATAAATATTAAACAGTGTATTTTTTATTAACATGTTTACGCAAATTAAGCACCTTCTTGCTCCATTACTTTTCTTGTCCTTTTTTTTGTTGGTGTGAAAAATGGTGTTATGGGTGGCCTTTGGGCTGGTGAGCTTGGTGGACTATCGAATGATCTACATGGTGCGCTGACATCTGACACAATATATTTTCTTTTTTCTTTATATGCTGCCAACCTGGTTTCGTTGCTTAACTTGACTACACTATCTCGCCAAAAGCAAAGATATTGGAGGGTATTTCTAAAGTCATCGAGCTCCATAAGGTCTTTGGGTATATAAAGATCCTCAACAAAATAAGATACCATAATATCTTTAAATTGGAAAACCTGTACCAAGTAACCCTCTCTTCCTTTCCAATCCATGTATAAAATATTACTCAATTGCTTGTTGATGTTGTTGATATTGTTTAATATACTGATGTTTGTTCTAATATTTTTCGACTGTTGCTTCTTAGAGATATTATCGTTTGCACCTTGCACTTTAAATTCTATGGAGCATAGCTCAATAATTACATCACCGTACTTCGTTTTTGCTATTAAATCAATCTTCCGTCCATTGTCCTCGTCTTTATTTAAGATTTGTATCCGCTGAGTATCCTTCGAAACTTTTTCACCATCATACACGGTAACATTTTCATCTTCCAGGAGTATGTCTACGATGTTTGCAAATTTGCGTTGATACGTCATTTCAGCGTAATCATTGTGCTTGTCATCCTCTATTTTCCAGCTTTTAAAGTTATGCACAACTTCTTCAACTACCCGTAGCAATTTATAATTTTCTGATTTTTTGTTTCGTTCCTTGAATTTTTTTTCGTCCAAATGGCTCAATAAACTACAATCGTCCTTATCAAACTGAAACCGTAATAATTCATCAAAGATTTCATCGATAACAGACAGATTCAAAGATGGTTGAAGAGACTTCATTTGATCGCACGCTTGTAGAACTTCATTGTAGATTGATGCTGGGATAAATCGAGTGTATAAAGCTACGTGATCAGGATTCAATAAGTTAACTGTCTGAGAAAGACATAGTTTTAACAGTTCAGTTTCGTTTACATCCATTTTTTTTTGACAAACTAAGCTAGCAGCTTTATCCAATAGGATGAATGGCAGAGTTGAATAATTAGAAAGTGGGATATTTATACGTGAAAAGATTTCGTTTTTCAGCAATCTTTGTTGTGCATATGTTTTCAATATACTTCTGTAAAAATTGAATGCTTTATCAGAATCCAAACTACTGTTGCTTTGTTCTCCTTCTTCTTCTTCTCCTCCTTCTTCTTCTTCACCCCCTTCCCCTTCTTCTTCTTCTTCTTCTTCTTCTTCTTCTTCTTCTTCTTCTTCTTCTTTCTCTTCCTCCTCTTCTTCTTCTTCTTTCTCTTTCTCTTCCTCCTCTTCTTCTTCACCATCAGATTCATTGTTGTCACCCTGGTGTACGAAATTGCTTAGATTTGACTGAGCATTACGAGCATAGTTTCCTAGAGTAGCAATTGAGTTGACAGTGTATTGGTGATTTGCGTTCCTAAGTGCTGAGTAAATCTGAAATATTTCTTTAAAAGTGATACTGGCAGTTTTGGGGGCTTTTACAAGTTTTACAGTTGATCTTTTGTTAGATGCTACGCGATTGTATATGTTAATCCAGTGTCGCATTAGAGTTATAGCGTTAGAAGCCAGCATCTTCGATGATTGATTAACTATCTCGTCTTTCTTTTTTTTGCAGAACTGATTAAAAGTTGGTTTTTTAGCATAATTTAAGTACAAAAGGACGATTTTTTCTTCTTCTGAATAATCCATTTGAAAGATGATAGATATTGATAGAGTAAAAACGCGTTATCCAGAAAATCGGAAATCCTTTACAGTGGACACGGATAGGTCACCGTTATTTCTATTTTAGGATATATGTAGATTTTAAAAGTCACATGTCAAAAGAGGGATTGTAATACTTTGTATTGATTTTCCTCCCCCGCCATTATCTCCGCCTCTTCCGCTCCCTCTCTTCTCAACCGTGCTGTGCTTCCGATTATCTAAGTATGATGTATCATGTCAGAAATGACCTTACTTCTATGTCATACATGGATAATGAAGAAGCACAAAGTATTCTTGAGCAATGCGAAAAAAGTTTCAGAATGATTCAAGAAGTAAAAGATAGGTATAGCTCTCATTTTAGAACTTAAACACTCAAAGATAGCTTTATTTTTCTTTTACCATCTTATCCTTTTTTTAATAATTATTCATCAAAATCAAACAACAACTTGTCTTTTTTCTTTTCTAAGTGCAAAAAATGGCTTTTCCCCAATTTACGAGTTGCTATTTTCAGCAGCTCCGTTGGGGTTGCTCTTATTAATGACCGGACGGAAATTTGATTACCGGAAAATATTCTTTCTGTCTGGACCGAACTGCTAAATAAAAACGCTCTCGCATTTTAAGAAAAAAACTTTCGATCAATGACGACACCAAATGGTCTTTTTTTCTTTCTAATGAATGACTCAGTAGTATCGTAGGAATCGCTTGATTAGACCATCGGCTATCAAGGGTAGTGGACCAAAGGCTACGTCCTTAGTGAAATTATAGTTGACTGTGAGATGAGTTTCTCCTGTCTTAAGATTATAAAAGTAGCGTAGATACTGATGAGCAGTGTTTGGGTTTCATGAAAGGTATGTTTGCTTTTAATTATGTTTGCCTATACATTATTAAACTAAATTAACTTTTTACTGGGCAATTTTAGCTTTGTTTTTAAAAACTGATCATCTGGTAGCTACGTAGGAATCGCTTGATTAGACCATCGGCTATCAAGGGTAGTGGACCAAAGGCTACGTCCTTAGTGAAATTATAGTTGACTGTGAGATGAGTTTCTCCTGTCTTAAGATTATAAAAGTAGCGTAGTAGCTATCAGATGCATTTGCAAAAACCTGGTACTATCTTTTGAACTGCTAGATCTATCGCCTAGTTAACTTTTCCTTAAAGAAAAGAGCTATTTGGTCGTCATTTTCTTCAATTTGGACGCGGATGTTCCAGGAACCTTTCTTTTTTTATATACACCCGGATTTCTCTTGGATATGTCGATAATACCAGCACTACTTATACATCCCATGATAGTAATACTTGTACCCTTTTGAATTGGGGCCTTAACCTTGGCAGGTTTATTTTTAGGGGCCCAAGCTCTATTTCGCATGATATGCAGATTGAAACCTGCTTCATCTATAAAAACACAATTCTTCTAGTAATCAACACTATTCTCTTTACATTTTTCAATATAAAACTTTCTCTTTCGAATTGTCGTATCCTCAAGAAGAATCTCAACACTCTTCAAAGATAAATTACATTTCGTCCTCTTCCTAAAACGTACCAAGATTTTATTAAAAATGGTAATGGACAGCTTATGAAACTATCCATATAACACGTAAAGTAAAATAAATAAAACTACTTTTTTTTTTTTTGACATGTTTTATGTATCTATAGCCAACTATTTTTAAAGAGGGGAAAATGACCCAACAGGGTGCTAAGATAGCTAGCACTTTTCTGTAACTGTTTGGTCGACTGTAAACAAACTCTTCTATAAAAAAAAGTGTTGGAGGATTTAGATCATTGTAAATAACCTCAATAGGAAAAAGCAATGATTAAGAATAAATAAATAAAAACGATTTTTCCTTTATATTTTTATTACAGTGGGAATACTTGGAAATCAAATTTGATTAATATAAGAATATCAACAACTAGATGAGACTATTACCGCGTTAGCCTCTTGGTCAGTTAGTACCAGCCGTATATTAGGTAGTATGGATGCCAAAATCGCTAATGCGCGGAGTTGTATGTATATCACGGTTTATAAAAGTTATAGTTAAAAGTATCCATTGTCATTATAAAATTTATACCGGGTAGTGGGGTGACATATTAATTCGTTGTATTATGTATTAAGTATTAACTCGTGTTTATTCCTAGTGTATCAATAGTTCAGAATACTTCAGCAAACCAAGTACTGCCTAAGCCAAACAATTTGTAATGTCACATACATACCAAACGCTTATAAATTTGGTCCTGAAATAATGATTCTGATATAAATGACCCATTGTTCAAGTTCTGGTGTCTTGGCAACAAAACCAACATTTCAAAAAAATCTTTACAGGAAAAAAACTGTTTTATATATCCTTTATTTTTTCAGCGTATTTGATATCGAGATTTACATTTATAGATTCTATAGCTCGCGGGACGGAGGGTAAAGAAACATGTTTTATGTGTCAACTTTCGTGTCTTCATATATCTGTTTCCTTTCTCATTAGCAACTGTATCAAGTACCTCGCTATATGATCGCTTGTGTAATAGCGGTATAGTAACTTTTGAACTCCTTGGGTTATTTTTTTTAAATAGTTGACAAGGTTTTCTGGCGCAGCTGGCTGCCCAAATGAGTTAGTGTTTATAGTTTTATATTGGTGGCGAAGGTTTATATTATTTGACGGGTAGAATAAAACATGCTAAGTGGTTGTACTTCTGATGTGTAGAAGACATTATTTAACGGTGCGCACTGACCAGGTTTTACTGTTAAAATAGGTCCTTGTCTTATTGGTCTTCCAAATGGCGTTATTTTTATTGTATTGGTGTATTTGTCGTTTGGTTCGTTATGTAGCTTTGGTATATTAGAATAAAATAACGCACCGTAAGCTGATGCAATATAAAATCTTTAGAAAATAGTATTTAACATATACAGAAAAAAAAAAGAGGAGACAGAGAAGTGTGGTAAAAAAAAAAGAGAATAATTTATGTATCGTATAAATTAAAACAAGTCAATTTGTTTTTTACATCGATCAATATAAATTTGGTTTGAATAAAGTAGTATCATACAAAAGTCTCTTTTTATTATTATTGGTTATCAAATAAATCTATTGGGTTAAGGCAGTCTTCTTCTTCTTGTTGTTCTTCTTCTTCTTTTTAGTAAGGTTTTGAGTAGGAGCATCTAAATTACTATCTTCTTCTAAAGGTCTCTTTGCGCCTTGTTCATTTGGTGATTTTCTAATGAAACAAGCAACAAAGAAACCATTTGTTAAATCTTCTGCTGGTACAGTACGAACAACGCACTCGGCAAGATCTAGTCATTTTATTTTAGTACTTGAACTATTTAATAAGTTTTTTTTTTTTACCTTTATTTCCATTGATCTCTTCGGGAATACCTCTTCTATTCCAAGTAGGTAAAACAGACTCACGAGTAGCCAACTTGAAATCAGGATGTCTCTTTAAAATTGTCTTTACTACATGTTCATTTTCTTCAGGATGGATAGAACAAGTAGAGTAAACAACACGTTTTGCCTTGGGGACTTTTTTTTTAATGTAAATTATTTAGGGATCCAAACTTACATAATACATATATACTATTAACTTACATTTGAGAGCATGTTCAATAATTGAAATTTGGAAGTCGGCAAGGTTTTGTAATCTTTCTTTTTGAGTCTTTCCATCAGCATCTTTACCATTCTCTAATCACATAATACCTATTTAGTATCTTTTTTTTTTTTTAAGAAAAAATGTTACTATAAAAAATCTATCTTACTCTCTTTTTCATCATCGTCATCGACAAGGTGATCTAATCTACTGATGATACCTGATCCAGAACAAGAAGGATCCAAAAGAAGATATTCGACTTCAGCGAATTGTTCATCGTTAGGGTCGGTTTCAAGGAAAGATCCATGTACAGGATTAATATCTATTACGAATTTATCATAGTTAGTAACATGTATCACTTTGTATTAAAATATCACTCACTTTTACAACCGGCTTTGTAAGTTAATTTTTTTAACAAGTCTAATCTACGAGAATCTAAATCGAATGCCCAAATTTTCCCTGTGTTCTTCATTAATGCAGAAAGGTGAGAGGTTTTGTTACCAGGTGCAGCACATGCATCAATAGCATGAGCCCCTTTAGTAGGTTGACAGACGTGAGCGGGGAAACAAGATGCTTTATCCTATTATTATTCAACTATATTAATATGTGATCACAAATATATATATATATATAGTCATTTTTTACCTGTAAAATCATGTTACCGTTAAGATAGAAAGGATGAGCATGGAAATCTGTCTTTTGGTGGAATACAAGCATATCTGGAAGATGACGATCAACACAAAAGTCCTTGAGCCTACATATCAGTTGTTAGTCTTCTTTCTCTTTGTATATCTCTTTTATTTTTACCCTAATTCACGGAAATCTTCAGGGCAATCAACAAGAGTATAACCTTCACTTTTGAAACTCTTGATAGCTTTACCGATTGTAATTTTATGCTCATTTATACGAGCATATCTAGGAATAAGAACTAAACAACAACAGAATAAATACTGTATTCATCTCCTTTTCTTTTTTTTTTTACTGTTTGTATTACCTGCATCCTTTACTTTTTGACTGACTAAATCTTCGTTGTTAGTGACACCTCTCTTTACTTTAATTTTAATCAACTCTGCTTTAAGTCTAGATTCGTGACGTGTAACACACTGCTTCAATGGAACGTCGTTTCTAACAGTGATACCTCTCTTTGTAAACATTAAATCGTGGATCAAGACAAGTGCAAGTGATCTCTTTAACTATAGGTGGTGTATATAATTAATAATGCATATATCAAAGAGCCGAAAACTCAATTTGTACCTTTTTTTCTACTTCACAAATTTTAGACTTGTCGATAAGTTCATTTAAAACTTGCTTATCTATATTATGTTGCTATATTTTTTAATAATTCTGTATTATATAGATCTAGATCTCGAATTCTAACTTTACATTTTAAGGTCTCACAAACAAGTGCATACATCTTCTTTTTGTCCCATACTTTTGGATCGCCAATGATTAAACCTTTAATTGTACCCTCATGTCTAGCAAGTTTGTCGAGAATACGACCTGCGTGTTGATAGAAATTCATTTTTTTTAAAAAAAGTGTTGAACGAAAAAAAAAAAAAAAAGACAGGTTTTTCTTAAAAAGAAAAAAAATCAGTGACTGGTCTTTTACCAATAATGCGAGTTCTTCAAACTACGGTCACCTTTTGGTGAAGAAAATGCTAAATGATTTTATTAATCGATAAAAACAGTAAAGATAAGTCCACCAATTAACCCTCCTAACAGAGGAGCAAGCATAGGAACTAACGAGTAATAATCATGAACTGTAAACACATCCATACCCCAACCTGCAATTGCTGTAAAGAACCGAGGTCCCAGATCTCGAGCAGGATTGATAGAAAATCCAGATGTATAGCCCAGACCCAAGCTAATTGTCATTACACCTGCTGCAATCATAAGTCCTTGAGCGGTTCGGAAGGGGATATTATTAGAATGTCCAGAAACCATAATAATCAACAGTAATAATGCGGTTCCAATCACTTCTGATGCAATGGCTGAACCAATACCAACGTACAGTGGTGGATATGTCCCGAATATACCTGCTGTACCGAATTCACCCAATATTTGACGAGTTCCGTCATCAAATTGTGTAATGGCTGGTTCGATAATTGAGTAGAGTAAGGCTGCACCGGTAAATGCTCCTAAAATTTGTGCCAAGATATAAATGGGGACTTTGCGGGTTGGGAATCCACTAAAGGCCCAGAAAGTAATAGTAACAGCAGGGTTAATATGAGCGCCCTATTGTACAGAAAGAAAGAAAAAAGATCGTCAGGGGCAAAAAAAAAAAAGAGACTATAATTATATTATGTTTCTTTTTCTAATTATAGTCATTTATAGACAAAAGAAATGACAAGTTATTTTAATAAATACTTACTGATACATGACCGGCTATACAAACAGCAACAAGTACCGAAAGGCCTAATAATGATGTTTTTCTGATGATGAATACTATGAAACTTTTTTTTAAAAAAGAAAATCTGTATTTACCTGATCCAAATGAAACTGTTAACCATGATCTATGAGGACTGATATGTAATGTCTCTTCTGCTGATATACCACAGGTTAATAAAATCAAAATCATGGTTCCAATAAATTCGGCCAAAAATTCTCTATGCTACAAAGATTTTTTTTTAAAAAAACGCATTTAATGCAAAATAATAAAAATGGTTACAAGATATATATGTATGTGTGTGTACCTTGACTCTGAAAGATCTCAAGTTTGCTATAAGATTACCATAGCATGTTTTACGAGTGGTGGTAAGATCTTCTGTATCATTATTAACATAAAAGGTTAGTGGATTAGATGGAGTTTTTTCAATTGGATTGCTATCGCTGTTTGAAAGGTAAATGTGATGGTGATGGGATATAGACGGGACTGCAGTAACGGAGGAACGCGTAGATGACATTGTGTATGTAGATGTTTAATGTAAGGTGGGTAAAAAGAATGAGTCCTAATATCAATGAAAAGAAAGAGAAAGAGAGATAAAAGAATGAAAATGTTTTTTTTTTTTAAAGGTGAAATTAAATAGGTCTAAATACAAGTGATTTAGGGACAGAACCGATAGGTAAAGTAGGTAGGTAAAGGATTTTTTATGCAGCAGAATAATAACACTTTTTTTATTTTTATTTTTTAAGTTGAAAACTTACCATTAATGTGTTTTTGTGAAGATCCAGAAGAGCCTATCGAATTGTATTGCGGACGGCTTTCAATCGAGATAAGAGGATCTTGTTCAGCGGCCGCTGTTGAAGTTTTATCTCGAAGTGAAGGCGTAACTCTAGTTTCTGGTGTTGACCAAAAGAACATTGTTATTGTTTTATATATAAAAGAAGGGGGCGCGGGAGAGAGAGAGAGAGAGAGATAAAAAAAGAATTTGTAATACTTTATTTATACAAGGTTTTGGCACTAAGTTTTGAGACGTACTTTGAAAAAGAAAAATCTTGAAACTAAGACTTGAAATATAAATTACAGCTAATTTTGAGATTATTGGAATAGACGTGTAAATTTAATTGTTTGACCTTATTAAAATGATAAACTTATATAAACATCTCGTTTTTAAGAAGAAATTGTATAATGATTATAAAAAAAACAATGACTGGTTTCCTTTTAAAGGTTTTTCTGTTATATATCTGAGAATGACAAACAAGTTATTTGGGACAATATGCCCTTACTGTGATATAGTTTTTTTTTTTATATTATTTACTGTACACAGCGAGAAATTAAAATAAAAGAGACAGAATTGTCTTATTTTATCTTCTTGTAGAACTTATTGAACACAAGCGATATTGTCATACAAGAAGCTGCTAAATTTGGAATCACTTACATCTCGAAATAAATGCCACTAACATATAAATAGTTAACAGTAATACTTGAGAGAGAGAGAGTAGTTATTCACATATTAGCGATCGAGCGGTTTTTTTTCTCATGCTGATTTATTCTTTTAAAAAAAAGAGCTTGGAGAAAAAATGGCGTTATTTATGAAGAGCAATGTTTTAATACCATGCCTTTTTCAATTCTGCGGGAGATAAAAGAAAAAAAAAGCAGAGATAGCACTCTATAAACTAAATATATTAGTAATTGTTCGTGTTAAAAATCCCTTATTATTTATTTAACGACAGTAAAGTAGAAATGTTAGATTTGAGCAAGCTTGACAAATAAATAAGGAGTGTAAAATTATCTTTCGTAGGTCCCAGACTTGATTTCTTTAGTCTATAATATTATAGTAGTTATTTTTTTTTTTAATTGACAAAAAAAAAAAATTTACTGTCAAAAATAAAATTCAGCTACCAAATAAAAACTATTTAGAATCATATCATTCAATAAAAATAATTTACAAGTCAAATACTATTTAAGAAAAAAGTAACAAGATCAATATATGCTCAAAGACTTGCGTGATAGTATCGACTGACATGTCAAACACTAAAAAACTAGACCACAATACTTCGTGTAACAAACAATCGAATAGTTATTTTTTTATTAATTACAAACAAACAATAAATGCAGAATTGTAATAGATTGATATTTTACGTATACTTTTTTCATATGTCGTTATACTGTAAATACCTCCTTTTTTAAATAATTTGTTACAAATAGAACTAAATACACGTAACAGTTTATGATATCGCTATTTATAAATAAATTCGCACACTTATAAAGGGAGAGCGGTACCTGACACATGTACGAACTGTAAGATGGCATATGTCACTCGGTTTGTGTACCTTTTAGATATATATAAAATGCAATTATAGTAGAAATAAATGTGGCTATACCAAAGCCAATAACTATTATTTATATTGATACAATGCATTTTTTAGAGCATATCTTTGATTCTAAATAAGTTTCGATTTTTTATAAGAATCGTCATAAATTTACCTTTTCTTTCCAAAAACACTGCTACTCAAACTACCTCTTTCTGATAAAATAATGTTAACAAGGATCGTCCTTGTTGTCCTAACACAAGAAATCAAACCTCCATGGTTGTTATAAATTTAAAAACCTAATTAAGAAAACTAAAAATGATATAAATACCTTCAACTTTTATTTAATAAAATATAATTCACTTTTTGTAAACAATTTAATCTTATACTTCCCTTATTTTATAAAAGATCTTTAAAATCAAGCTCTTTTATTTTATTTTGTACTTGAATTCCTTTGGATCTTACTTTCCATTGTATTTTTATCTAAAACTTTTACTCTACTTATAAAACAGGAACTCGTGCTCACTTTTCTTACTATTGTCACAGCTAAAATAGAATAAGCTGTGTACTACTTCAATTTAGATATAAATTACTTTAAAATATAAACTCAATAAAAGGTCATCTTTTTACCACTATATATTTACAACTAAAAGTATTGTCTATTAAAATAACTCTGACACTATCTATTGATTAATACCACATACCAAACTCTAATAGCTCGGATTCCACAGACTCCAAATTAGGGAATAGACTCGGTACACCTAAAAAAGAATAAAAGTATTCCCCAACGGGGAGTCGAACCCCGGCCGTATCGGTGAAAGCGATAAATCCTAGCCGTTGGACCATTGAGGATGTTATATATTTATTGAACCATTTAATAACATATTTTGTATAAAAATGTCCAAGTCACGTGAATATCACGTGTGTGGATTTTTTGATACTTCAAAAAGGACTATTTTGGAATATATCACAGATTGTTTGGAAGTTATAAATTCAGGTCTTTTAATGATGACAATAACTCCTTTGATGTAGTGTTAAAGCTCAAGTAATCAATCTTCAAAGGATAGCCCTAAATGTCTGCATTACTACACACATCACAAATATTTTTTTTAATTTATGGTCTTAAATAGGTGAAATGTAAAACCATAACTTTATTTAAATAATAGAAGTCGACTAATTTTACGAATTAGCAAGGTTAATTGAAATTCTAATGTAATTTACATATACCAAATAAGTCTGTTGGTTAAGTGCGAAGCTTAAAAGTTAGTGCAAAATTAAGTAAAAGAGGAATTAATAGAATTGGGGGTTTTTTATAATAAGTTTTGCAACTCAGGGATTTGAAGAGGAATTGCAATTTTGTTGTTGCTTTAAGTTCTAGGCTTCCATGACTTTATATTCTGGAAAAGTATCAGCTTGAAAAAAAAAACAAGTAAAAAAAGAAACTTGGAGAATAGTAAATTTCAATTACAGAACCCTAACTGTAATGGTAAGATAACTATAATGAAATATGATTAAATTATCATTGAAGAAAAAATATATGGTATCGCTGATATATACAGACTATATATCCCTCTTCATCTTCATTATTATTACAATATAACTGATCAAAACTAAACATTATTAATCATCGATGATTAATTAATAATACAATTAGAATTATCCTAAACAATCATCCACTTTATTATTATCAATGACAGGGCAACTGTCATTTAATAATAAGAACTACCAATTAAACACAATGCGCATAAATGCTTAAATCCAATTCAGATAACAAGCGAATCGGATTATCAATAAGGATTAACCGTAATTGTTATGACATTTAGACTGACTTCGTTACCCTACAATTAGAATGGCTAATTGTATAACTCCTTTAGTATAAATACATCCTTTTTTTTTCATCTAAAATAAAAACAATCACAATTAAAACTTTTATCAATATTTTAAAGGACTTATCTTCTACTGTATATTTCAATCGCTAATATGAGTTAAAGATAAATAAGTTACCCATTGGAATTACATACAAAAGAAAATGTAAACTGATATTACAAGTATAACAAAAAATGATTGATAAAATACAAGTTTATTAAACGAAAATAAAAATGATGTCAAAAAAAGAAAAGAGAAAAGATTATTCAATTTCATACAAATAAATGATATTCCTTACTTTTATATCACTGTTAAACCTATCCTTGAAGTATAAATCATGTTTACATTTTAAAAAAAGCTATCTAGTATTGTTATATCTACGAATTTTATTTCAGTGATACTAATTTATATATATATGTACTTATACAAGTCATATCCTCATATGCCACTTACATAAGTTATACACAAATCACAGTACCTATTTACAAATCTATCTCAGATATATTCTATTGTTCTATCGCTTTGATCATAAAATTAGAAGACTGCTTAAACTCTTGATAAACAGAAGATAACTGGTTTACATAAATAATTGTCACGTTATTTATAAGCAACAAGCCTCTATCTTACGTCTTTTGTTAAAGAAGCCAGTTAGAAACATAATACGCATCGCTGCTATTATAATTGACCTTCTAAAGAATCTATTTATCTTTCCAAATTGCTCATTCATTAATGTCTCGTTGAAACTGTCTAAGTTCCTAGTTATTTTACTTTTTTATTTTATTTTATAACCGTTAATATCAGAGTATTAAGGTATTAAAAACAGTGTAGTTAATAAGGAAAACACTCGTGTACTTTATTTTCCACCTTTTAAAAACGAGCTAGAGTCATTGGTTCAGCGAATTTAGTCAAATGAGTTACTTTCATCTCTTCACCAACAGTTTTTGCCGCCAAGGATAAAGAGAAAGAATATCCTTTGTAAACTGTAGATATTATGACTGGTATTTCTTGGCCTGATTTACTTTCTTTTGGGCGAATTATGGGTCCAACGGTCATTTTCGCCGTATCCTCGAAAGTGATTGTTGTGTCAGGTCTTAAGTTACACATCTTTTTACTTTTAAAGTATCCTAGAGCAATTAAAAATATATAAGTTACAAAATAATATTCTTATATTACTACCTACTTATACGACCGTCAAATGGATTATCTTGTGAAATCAGATAAAATACTCGGCTCGTATTACCACTGCTAATTATATCCCCCTTTTTAAGAAGTAGAAACGATACTTCGTCGTTAATTTCAATGGTCTTTATATCGTATCTCATGTTTTTATATAAACAACAATTTTTCCCCAAGGCTCGACCAATGTTAAAGCAATAATTTTCACTGTAAACATGGTGTAAAATTCCCACTTTAAATCCTTTATAAGAGAATGGCCTTTGCTGAAGAGCATGTTGAAAAAGTTGGTTTGGTAACTTTGGTATAATATAATAAGGTGTGTCAATTTCTTGTTCATACATAAATTGATCAGTTTCATCTTTTAATACTTTCATGAGGATAAGCTGAAACTGTAGATTATAGTTAAAACATATCAAGTGAAAGAGGCATTGAATGTTCGTATAATTTCCAAACAACTGCTTATTTATCAAGGATGTAAATACAACAAAGATAATATCTTGTAGGACAGGTCGAAAAGAAATTTCTGTAATGTCATAAACCGTTAAATAAACTCTACAGCTACAGGAGGCGCTTAAGTTTACAGCAATTTTGTCAGTAAATTGCAATATGGAAGTCTTGTGGAGGATCTATATAACATACATGTAGCAGTTTCAGTTACTAATATAATAGGAAATGCTTATTCTATTTTACACTACTTACATTGTTAAAAATATACTGCTTAAGATTGCTAGTAAATTCTATTTCATTTTCAAATGAAAATATTTCTAGTAATTCCCTTTCATTATAGTCATTATGTGTATCACATAATTGAATTAAGCTATTGTCTTCTACAATATTATTCCACATATTTAAGCACAGAGAGTCGTATATATTCCGAATATATATAATTTCATCTTGGAGTATAATCGCCTCCTGATCGCCGTCATCATTCAAACTAGATTCAGTTACTACTTGGTTTAAAGTGAGTTGTATATACGTTTCATGTAATTGAGCTATCAAAAAGAAAGACTTGAGTGGGAAATGTACTTTAGAATATTTTTGAATCACAGGTAATAAGTCTTCTCCTTGAGTAGTAATTCTTAATTTTTTACAATCGTCATTTCTGTCAATTAAACCACATGTATACATGTCGTCTTCTAAATCTTCCTTGGTACCAAACAGACAGTTTAATATATTTTTTTCTATTGTGATGGCATATCCAATCTTTGTATCGACGTTGCATCCTGCGATAGTGACAAGCTTTCTTGTTACAATTTTTTTTATATAAGTTATATATAAAAATTTAAATAATGTGATATATATCAGATGTTGTGTCGATACCAACAAATCTTTGGTATTACTCTCTATATTAAATATAGTTTCGGTATCAGCCATGATGCTCTTTTCGAGCTCATCTTCATTTCCAGAATATCCCACGATGTACTTTTCCATAAGCGTAATAAACCTAGGTAAACGATATTTTTTCGTTAGTAGGAAGTATATTATATATATTAAAGACCTACGAATGCGTTATAGTTAACGTTAGAACTTCCGAAAACTTAAAGAAAGAGCCTAGAGAACGTAAACTAGTACTGTCTTAGTATATGTACCTACTAAATTTTGTATTTTTATCTTACCTTATGTCAGTTACAAAGTAGTCGTTTTTCCAAATTTGTTTGATTAAACCGTTTTCGTCTAAGAGTGAAAACGATAATAATGTAGATTCAAGCGAAATATCTATTTATATGAAAAAAAAATTAGTGCCCAAAAAAAAAAAAAAAAAAAAAAAAAAGTACACACAGTTTGTCGTACCTAAATTTAATATAGCATTAGGCTTCGACTTTAGAAAGATTGAAGAAGATGTAGCCGGGTTTTCTATTATACGTGGTCTACAGTATATATCAGAATTATAAATAGCATCAAAAGCGTAATAACCAGCTCCAACGGTTACAATTTCATGATCAATCACTTTTAACGAATTAATTTCGTGCACAGTAATTTTATCATTGAAAGAAATTCGATAATATTCCAGCATATATTTTGACCAATTTAACATATCGAGATCCAATTTAACTTTAGAAGAGCATTGATCTATGAATATCATAAGGCTATAATCCTTTACAACGTTGTTTAAAAGTAAATCCTTGATGGTATTATGCCGAGCTTTACTAGTTTCTTTACATATATCAAAAAAACAAAGAGATTCAACAAATGCTTTTTGACGTTTATCTAATTTCCATCCATCAGTAGAGATAATTAAAGGTTTCATTAAATCTGTATCTTCACTCTAATTAATAAAAATAGTGTTATTTTAACATTACGATATTATATTGCTTTATCAAATAAAATTACTTCAGACAGGCTTTTCATAACAATATCTTTAATTTTTTTTTTAACAATAAAGGAAAAGTCAATCTTTAAAAACTCTCTTATAGCATTATTAATATCATCGCGTGTAAGAGAGAATGAATTCGAGCGCACAACTTTTGGAAATAGTATAGAATCAGCATGATCAAACAGAGGGTTTGCGACGGAAATTAAATCCATCTTAATCAACACTTGATCCTGTTCATTAAAAATTAGTCTACAAATAATTGTATCTTTTCCTCTTTCCAAAAAAACTCCTAGTTTACTCCAATTCGTTAATCTGTAACAGATAGATTCTATATCAGAACAGAACAAAAGTCTGTCTTTGTGATCATCTTTTAATATCAAATTAGCTTGAACAAAAAGAGGTCGAATCAGTACTTCTTTGATTTCTTCTTCCCAGTCTGAAGGTAGAATAAATACGTAATGAAATACATTAATACCATCACTTTCTTCATTCAAAATATTCATAAGTTTTTTCACTACTAGGCGTATAAAATCTGATATCGCTTTTAACGAGAACAGATCGTCTTGATCCCAGCTATTTTTATCTTTTTTAAAGAGTTGGTGTAATCTCTCCATAAATCTATCAACCAGTACTGTATCTTTGTTATTGCGATTATATGCGCTAGAAGTTTGTTCTCCATAACTTAGAACGTTCAATTTGTGTATATCATAGGTGATGCAACTTTGTAATCTACATTTTTATAATTGTTAAACAAAAATATTGTATATGTATTAAAACACTATAATATACTTGCTGTGACGAAGTTTTAGTTCTATCGTACTCCCTTGTTGAAGTATAAATCACGGATGCTCTGGTTATAATATCCTTTATATCTATAAATCAATAATATTTATTAAAAAAAAGGCGTATAGTCGCAATAAAAACAGTATTTACATAAAACAACACAATATGTGTGTTGGTGAAAATCGTATACATTTGCCATAGTAATATTCTTTTTTAAGGTGTAAAAAAAAAAAAAAAAAGAAAGGGGAGAGATAAAATATGATTCTTTTTCAGAACAGACAAACAAATATATAATTTAGTTCCGCGTGCATAACATGGAACATGTAACAATCTTTGTTTGCATGGTAATACGAAGTCAAAGCCACTTGATATAACCTATATTGCATACTGGTATCGAAGAAACAAATGCTACCGTTACTACAAATACTTCTCGAAGTTACAATTTCTTTCCTTCTCTTAGGTGTATAATATATGGAGTATGTTATTGTTAAAAAAAGGCAACGTAATCTTTAAAACTGCTAAGCCTTTTTTGTTCAATCAACAAATATAGTCGTTCCTATTTTTGTGCTTTTAATGAAAAAACGTGGCTTGAAATTCGAACATAAGTTCGCAGACTCTTACAAAATAAAATTACTTATATATATTATGAGCTTCAAAGGTCTTTCTTTTTTTATTATCGTGGATAACTGGATACTGCATACGATATTCCTGAATAAAATTTAGTTTGCATTAAAAGTGGTTGATTGTATAATTTATTTTCCTCATTTTAACCTGCTGCTTACATATATAAAACTATTCCGATTCGAAGCAAGTTTAGTCC